>JAVANC010000028.1:40439345-41886845 GCA_033319125.1 Parnassius glacialis
ATTTCTATAATGCTATAATTAAATGTACAATTTGCACTCTGTCTGGCTTTTTAACTCGCATTGCGTCATCGCTGCATCACTGCATTCTCGTATCACGCGAACCGTTTGATGAAGGTTCTTAATGATCCGAAATAATAATCGCCGGTTTCTTAGACCTGACAAAAAATATCCATATCAATCTTAATTTTACCCTACCGCAAATATTAAACAATTTTTTCAAACTGTGGGAACTGGACGATGAAACATAACGAAATAGCTTGGTCTTTTTTTTCCACCGCTAATTTGCCAATCGATCAATAAATACGTAAATAGGACGCCCCGACTATCCGTTAGAGATATCGTATTAACTCGCTTCATTTGTGAATGTATAAATAAGTAGTTATTTGTACAGTATAATGACAGGTTTGGTGATTGCCTCTCCAGCGTATTGTAATTATGAATCATAAACAAAGAGCTTTGGGTTTGGGGCGCAGAAAAAACTGCCAAAAGCTAATCTGTTCACAGCAATTAACCTATCAGATACTATTTGACGACGAAGGTCGTATGTAATGAGTAGATTTCCTATATCTCCTCAATAGTCTGTATTAAAGTATGGGGTATCATTAATTTAAAAATATTTACCTATATAGTTTTGTTACGGTAAGATTTTTTTCAAGGATTAAGAATCAAAATGCAAATGCGTTTTCATCGGTCAGGACCCTCGTTCGCGTCACTCACAATCACTTTCTCATCAACTCATTATACGGTATTTCACACTGGTATTGTGTAAGATTATAGACTCCACTAGATGGAGTGATGAGTAAGAAATGCAGGAAGTGCTCAGGACTATGCTTTGGGGACGGCCTATATTTAGCAGTGCTTTTAATTTTTTTTTCTTAAGTTTAAATACGGTTAAATAAACAGCCACAACATATTGCGTGATTGAATTTGTAATTTGAACGCCGTTTACTTCGAATTTCAATAAAATTATTTTTTTTAAATTGCCGCGAAACAAAGAGGTCCTTTAAAGTTGTTTTACGACACAAGAAAATGAACTCCGTTTTGACTTACATATTCTTTTATTGCGAATGCAATTTGGTTGCAGTATGATATTACCTGGTATTACGAGGGAATACCGAGACGGTGATACACAAAAGGCTGTTAAGCTTAATTAGCGCTACGTGACACGAAATGTTTTTCATAAGAACCAAATTTGCAAAATAATAGTATACCATTTACTCAGATTTTATTCAAAAAATATTACGTTTGGGGTATCATCTCTTATGTAATATTTTCTATTATGTGTTAATTTCAATATTTGTTTTTAAATCAAACTGTAAATCAACGAATAAGAAAAAGCTGTTGAAAATGTAGCCGTTGCAAAACTTTATTCTTTGTTTGTACACCTACCAGGATAATAAAAGAAAGTAGGGGTTGTACTAGATCGTTTTTGTATGCGTTTGATAGACAAACCAGTTCCGCTTGATGCGCTCCCACACGCCCAAGGCTTCTATGCCTCGATTGTGGTAACTAAACTACCCGTCTGATAAACCGCTCCACTTGATACCTTCTTGCATTGATTTGATACCTTCATTTCTCATGCACTTGTTTTTATGTTTTCCTAGTAACTTGTGGTATATTTTTTATCATCGCACAGTCCTACTGACTGACTACCTTGACTATGGTGGGTTGGTTGTCTAGCGTAGTTTTATAATTAATATAATTTTTTTCTACAACCTATCTCAAAAACTAGGCTTTCATGAAAAAATAATTCTGATAATTTCATTTGGCCAGTGCTGGGGCAAACTATTCCATAAAATCGAGAAAAAAAAATTAAAGAGTTTTTACAAGCTGGCGCGTTGCCGCAGCTTTCCAATATTGTGCAAGATTACCACCATTACCAAACATTGACGAACTTTGCAGCAGTTTAAGCAACCGATACACACACTAAGTGTACGCATTACGTGCATCCGGTGGACTTTCGTCGGCGCGAGCGCCATTGTCCGCCGGATGTCTTGTGGTCGCGCGTAATTTCACAACCTCTGCACTCCCATGACGCCCTGGAGGTTTAAACAAAATTATCTCGGTAGCCAGCCTTGTATTAATCGAAACACTTCTTGATATAAAAAATGTTTCGTTTGATAAAAAAAAATACCTCGGTGCAGTGGCGTAATTAACTACGCTATATTGATTGTCCTGTGGGTGTCATAAAAGGCCATAGAGGTAAATTGAAACAGGAGATAGCAAGCACCTTTCCGATAACAACTCAAAATAATAAAAAAATGCGGTTGCCAACCCGTGAGTGGCAACTATGGCAAATATCCCTCATATGTATAATGCAAGCTATGGGGGAGGCTTATGTTCAGCATGTAAACTTTGATAGTCTAATAAGATAACGATGATTAATTAAAAAAAGAAGCAAAATTATCTAAATTGTTCTTGCTAATTCCTTGATTTAAAAATATTGACGTATTTCCCTTTTTTTATGATAAGGGTGACAAACGAGCACACAGTCCACCTGATGGTAAGTGGTTGCTGCGGCCCATAGACATCTACATCTATCCTCTATTACAAATCAAAATGTAGATGCGTTGTCACCCGTGAGGACTAAGATGGAATGCCTCATTTCCAGTAAAAAGGGCCTCCGGCCACCTGCACTCACCAAGCGAAACGCAGAGGTAAACCTCTACTTCACGCTGGTTTTCTGTGAGGTCGTGGTACCACCCCGGTTCGAGCCGGCCCATCCGTGCGACAGCAAAAGCTGCCGCGTGGCTCTACCACTGTTAAAACTTGTCCCTTCCCACGTGATTTTAAACTTTAAAAGTACATAATTATGTTGTACGTAACCACTATTGTATTTTAATCATGCCTGAAAATAGTTTGTAATTCGAATCAATCAATAACTGGATTTATCGGGTGGTCTCAATTGATCAATAAACAAAATACAATGCCAGGATAAGTCAAAGGCAAGTTTACATATTAAGAGATGCACGTATTTTGTGTCTTAATTGACAATCATTTATTATCCTGTAGAAGGATTCGTGCAATTGCAATAATTTCGTACAAACGAGACTGCGTGAATAATGTTTCGCACCTTCACAACAAAGCGTATGGAACATCATATCAAGGTTTGTTATTTATAACCGAAGCTGACCGTAGAGGTCAAATTTAAGCTGACGTTTTTAAACATCATTTATGCTACTTATTTGAGCAATAATTGAAACAGCAGGCGATTATAACCTCTAAAGCTTACGTACACGAACTATGGGATTGCGGTGGTCGTCACACCACTGGAACTGCATCGATTATTTTGTATTGATGTCTTAATAACTCTAAATTAGGAATTGGGAGTTTGTTCCTATTGTTGATGTCCCGGACCTACTATGTTGTTGGAGACCCTTTATCTAATTTATATGCTTATAAATAACTTTATCCCAAGTTGAGACATTTTAAATCAGTACGTCTTTATAGACCTGTCAGATGTTTAAACAATAACAAGTAATTGGCATGATAAGAAACTTTATATCCCCTTTTATAAAGAAGAAGACAACAATGACTGTGTTAGGTTTGAAGTATGACAATTTAAGTAAACATTGCGTAAATATTATGTTAATATGATGCAGATTTCTGCAAAAAACCAGTTATTAATAAGTTAAGGGAGTTCCATTCATTTCTGTCCCAAGACTGCCTTTTTGCTCTGCGGCGGCTTCAGTTTTAAATAGACGTGGTTAGAGCCTTGTTGCAGCTAAAGCAGTAGTATAGTTGTAACACGAATGGGTCGGCTCGACCAGGGACGGAGCACGCTCTCACAGACTACCAGCGTAAATAGCATCTTAAAACTGCTGTTTCGTATGTTGAGTGTAGAGAACCGGAGACCCTTTTTAATGGAAAAGAGGCATTCCATCTTTGTCCTCATGGGTGACTACGCATCTGCATTTTGATTCGTAGTTGAGGATGGATGTAAATATCTATGAGCCACAGCAACTACTTACCATCAGGTGGGCTGTGTGCTCGTTTGTCACTCGTATAAAAACAATTAAAAAATTACGTAAAGTAATGAGAGAATTTCAATTATACGATTTATTTGCTTTGCATTAATGTAGAGCCAATTAAAATCTGTTATTTAGAGGTCGCATTTGGCTCCCGGCTTCGATTTCGTCTCAAATCGAAAGATTGCAAGAAAGTGGACTTGCTGGACTGGATATTTGACCCTACTGTCCTTGTATATTTTAATAGAGCGCTTTGGTTTCGTAACGGTAAAGCGTCACTTCAACGCCATTATTTTGACAATGAACAACCCGTTTATAATTTATAAGGCGGTCACCGCGACCGCTTTTTACCACTCGCCGTCGCCGACGTCTGGGAATCCGTAACAAAGAGCTGGCCAGATTCCGTTTTGCATTCCGCGAGTATTCTTGTGTGTCGCCCGCCTGCGTATTTAAGAGTTTCGAAATCAAAATTTGCACTGAATCGATCCGACGGAGGGTCGGCTGCATGAATAATCGGTATCGCGCGTCGTTTCCCACACAGATTTCGTGTTCACATTGATCTGTATACGGAAAGCTGTACAGTCTGTGGCGTAGCGTCGCGACGTCTTACCGCCATGTCTTTGTGACGATATGGGAGGCGTGCGAGCATCACACTTCGCCTTTGACCCACTTTTTCGGCAATAAACCTCACCGTCAATTACGTTTCGCCCGTGTCGACTTTTGGGTTTTTAACATCGGACCCGTTGCATTCCCGATTTTACGACTCTGTCGACTGACCGCCGTCTGACAGGGCGATCGTTAAAGATCAAATTTTACTTCTTATTGTCCGCCTTTCGCGAAATCTAATTGAAGTCGACAGGGCCGGGCCCTTTGGACTTAAGTGTTTTTAATTTTATCGATCCATGTACGTTTAATTTCTTTTGTACGAGTGATGAAAGCTTGCCATGATTCCTTCGGGTACTCTTTATCACACATTAAAACTGAATTGCTTTAAAAATAAAGCCTACAACAGACGTCGCGAAGCCTTCGCATCGCGTGGCGCAATCCACTCGCCTTCGGCTCGTCTTATACTCTTTTTCAACAATTGTTTCAATAAACAATTATTCCTTTCAAATATACACCTTGCACCGGTGCAATAAGATTCATCGATATTCGCCATTGGAGTTTGCATGCCTATGTCTATTTGTTTCGATTAACTTCGTGCTTCCAGACTCGTTTTGGAGGCTGCCCACTCTTCCTACTTTTTACCTAGAGCGGTTTGTCAACGATACTGTGCAACGAATGACTTATTGGAATATTTAAAGCCTATAATTGTGATCGATCGTAATTAATATGCAGTCATTTTAATGGTTTGTTGTTTAACAACTCGCGTTTACATTTATACAAATGTAAAATGTTAAATCGCATAAATAAATTCGTTGCTAAGAGCTATTTAAAATATAGACAAGCTATAAAAGAGATTTGTCCTTGAAAGATGACTACGATGGAACCGAACAAAGCCTTGAAATTTGGGATTTCGTTTCATTCATAGAATTCAATGGTAAGGGGAAGGAATTAAACAACGTACGCAATTATAATACGGTCCGATTACTGATGAATAGTGCGATCTAGACGAGTTTAAACCTCAGTTACAACTAAGCTGTTGTAAGCTGACCCGCGCGTAATGTTGTATGAGTCACTTTGTATTCGCCGTAGGTCGTGCTGCGTCACGCGCCTATCGGAAACGCTAACGGCTGGGACGCCTATTTAAATACGATATGACCACTCCTATATGAGCTTTTATTTCACATTCATTCTTCTTCATTCGAGTTAAAATTCATTCGAGGTAAGATCTAGTTAGCTTGGCGACTCAAAACACCGGGGCCTCAAGCGGCATTCACGACTTGCGTTTTAAACGGCTGAAATAAATCGAATTCTTCTGATAATTCCGCAGTTGTCGATACAAAAATGTATTTGTTCGATTGTAAAACGTCGGGATGCAGATTCAAACGCAAACCGGCTTGTTATCTGTTTACGTTTGAACGGTTGTTTACGACATTTTTTGCGTGCGTAAGTTTCGAATTGTTTTATGAATTTTTCTTCATATTTCCCTTAGAAAGGGGGAAGAGGACTGAGTACAGCAGTGGGACACGTATATAGGCTGTTACTTTCACTTAAGATATGATTACGGCACGGCACGGTATAGTGGCTATAGTGGAATAAGTATTCTCAGACACACGAAATACAGAACATTAGATGGCAGGGCTCCCTCTCTGCCTTCGAGTACATCAGGGTTGGTGCCATCTATTCTACTCTCAGTGGATAAACTACTGCATTTACGATTGAATGCTAAGAAATAGTATGTTTGTCAGAGGTGATAGATAAAGCATCTATGAAGGTGTGTACTATGGGTATCCATTGCCACGTGCTAAGGTTGACTGTTAGGTCGATTCTTCTTATTCTTTTTTAACATACTAGGACATCACGACTCTGTTGGAGATTTGTCTTTATCGTCACGCTTGGCAGGCGGATTGATGAATGCAGTACCATATTTACAGCCTTTCCCGCTGCCGCTCTTCTTCGGTCAGGGTATTTTACGTCTGGCGTAAGCGAAATGGTTATACCGGCAATAGCAAAGTACATAATTAGATTTTTGTGGGATTTCCCGTAGACGCCTTAACCCACGCGATGAAATTATTTTTTTTTAAATGGAATAAGGGTGTGACAAACGAGCACACAGTCCACCTGATGGTAAGTGGATGCTGTGGCGCATAGACATCTACATTAATCCTCGATTGAGTATCAAAATGCAGATGCGTTGTCACCCCTGAGGACTAAGATGGAATGCCACGTTTTCAGTAAAAACAGGTCACCGGTGCTCTACACTCACCATACGAAACACTTACGCTGGTATTCTGTGAGAGCGTGGCTCTACCCTACGAGCTGACCCATTCGTGCTTTATCCATAATATAGCTACTACTGCAGCGTGGCTCTATCACGTATACCACGTTATTGTCACTAAGTAATTATTAAAAGAAACTGACATAGTTGATGTTTAGCAGATAGGTTGACAACATCTGGATATTAATAGTCTTAGAAGAATGCAGCTGCTGCCACGTTTATGTATTCCTTGTACCTTTTACGACACCCACTGGACAATATGGATATTTCAAGCACTTAAAATATGCTGCTAATTTTTACAATGTGAACAGTCTGCTTGTGTAATTATGCCGAGATCAGCGCGAGCGAGACGTACAAAAACACTGATTTAAGATTTTATTACAATTTTAATATGTACTTATCGCTTGAATGAGTTTATTACTGAAATATCTTATTTTATTAATGTGTTTATTTTGTCCTTTACAGGTAAATGCCTCTGCGACCTGTTGTGCGGTCTTAGGTAAAGTTTTTATACTCGAATCTTATGAGTCGCAACGGTGATCGTGGTCCCGGTCTTCTTACGTCTTAGGTTTAGTTTTGTTTTAAGCCTATTGGCCAAGGTATAGTGAAAAGTATTAAGTGCTTCAAGTCACGAAACTAGGATTGAATACTTATATATATACTTTGTGACTTATTTAGCGATTGTAGGGGCAACATTGTAACGAATTTTGCTGAAAACACATTTTTCTACGTCACCCACACCACACCACACCGATCGCACATACTAAGCTTCCTAACTGATATAACGTGTAATTAGCGTAAGGAGGTTTGCGAAAGTGAATAAACCTTGCTAAGTTTCATTCCACTCCAAAGTATTAACCCTCGCCAATGTAACTCAGTGAAAACACGCCGTGAACGGTCGGACCGAATTCCCTTCACACACGGAACCTTTACTATGTACGTATATAAGTACATTAAACATGACTTTACAGCGATATTAATGGAAGCTTCATTAGAATTCAAACATTTACATTGGTATAGGAGTTCTTTTAGGTGGTTACCACCTTCGCTTATTTCTACAGTACCTACATAGTAGTACAGTAGATACATATCCACTCATTTGTTACGGTCTGGATGGTATGCCATTGCTCAACATAGCCTTCCCCCATAGATTACCTAATAGGGGAGATATTTGCCATAGTTGCCACGCTTAGCGAGCTAATTGGCAACCACAGTTTTTAGGGTTCCGTACCCAAAGGGTAACCAACTTGACCCGATTACTAAACCTCCGCTGTCCGTCTGTCAGTGATCCGTAATAGGTAGACAGTAGAAATTTTCACCGAATGTGTAATTTCTGTTGCCGCTCCAACAACAAATAATAAAAATAAATTAAAAATTAAAGGGGGTTCTCCTACTAGAAACGTGTTTTACGATGTTACGGAACCCTTCATGCGCGAGTCCGACTCGCACTTGGCCACTTTTTTATTTTTAGTCGTTATTAGGAAGACGCTGCAGCCCAACTACTGATTTGTTTCCCTCTGTCGCCTCTTACGACGCCCACGGGATGATACGGGGTAGTGGGTATTCTTACACCGCCACTACACGGTAATAGTTACAGCACACACCTCCCATTTCTGGACATAGTCTTCTCATTGCTGAGTAGGTTATGGAGCGATGAATCTGCCGAACGGTGTCAGTGCGTGATACGGATTTTACATATTCTCGATAACCATGAGAAACAACCTGAGTTACCACGTTTCTTAATAAAAGGTAGGATAGTAGAGGAATTAGTTACCCAATATAATTGTACACTAAGGTATTCCATCTCAGTTCTCAGGGAAGACGAGCACTTCATAATCTGCTGTAAACATTCAAAATTTTCTTTTGAATGTAACACGGCTATTTATTCGGAAATTTCTTTACAAATTTTGGTGGGAACTGGCAACTCGCAACGTTATTTTTATATCCTATGTTCAGATATTAATGTGAAAACAAGATTTATTTTTCAAGTGTCCCTTCTTGATATTTTTTACATGTAACTTTTGTGTTGAAGACATACTAGGTAACAACTATTTTTTTCCTTGCGCCCTGGTAGAACAAACATAAGCTAATTAAATAATTCAAACCCATTATCGAACTCGTTAGCGGCCCGTGACTGTTGTGACTTGTGAGTCATAGCGACACAGGTAAAAGTAAAATAAGTGTCAAGTGCATTGAACCTTTTAACTTGTAGTTGAGAGCAATGTAGACATAATGCAGAAATTCTACTATGTTAATTTAAAATAAAAAAATATTAAAAATGAAGTGATCAATGACCGCCCAGTCGGTCTTTGCGGAACGCGGCAAATAAAGTAAGTACGCTATAATCTACAGATGGTTAGTGGACATTACAGATGTTGCAACTTGAACTGACCTAGCCCAAGCGCAACGAGGCACTTTCTTCTAAACTCAAAATGTAACCGTAACTATGAAGCGGGCGTCGTTTCCGGCGCCTGTGACGTCACGCCAGTCTCGCCGGTCGCCGCCCCTACTACGTAACCTTGGCGAGATGCAGCGCCCGCTCGCTCGCGCGTCTTCGCTTTCATTTTTAAAATCGAAAAACCAACTATAAGCCTGATTTATGTCCTTCCTAGATTATCGATTGTAATAACTTTGTTATAATCGTTCACTCTTTACATGTCACATTATATTTTCTCATTTTGTCGTTATAATTCTAATTAGAAGTATCGATTGAAGACTGTTGTGCTATTGTAATATGTAATATATTCGTATATTAATAAATTAATTTTGAATTTTAAATTAACGATGCAAGACTCCACGATAACAGGTCCGTTGACCGGTGATCAACGATTATCCAAATCGAATTTGAAAATCGAATTGGTCTAATCGCCGTGTGCGTGAGCCGACTCCGAACGCATTCGGCCGGATGCTGAAATTACGTATATACAATATACCATTTATAATACCAAATAAGAGCAAAATCAGCGGTAATTTTTCACACGATTCACGAGGGCATAGTTGCCCTAAGCGCAGCGTGCCGGGGTGATCGAACTCGCAGCCTGTAATTTCGGACCGCAAAACGAATAAGACGCACTCAGATCGGTGATTAAAAACCTTTGTCGGTTCTACTAATATTTATATTTTCGCGATTCGCCCGACATCTAATTGGCGCCGCGCCGCTGCCCGGACCACCGACGCTTCATTAGTTTTCCTGGTATACAAATCATAAAACTATTCGACTTTTTATGTCGAGTCGTATAAGTCGAGACGTGACTAGAACACGATGTTTCACGCCGACAAAGGACTGCGATGTTGTAAGTTTCCAAAAACGAGCCCAATAGTTCATAATATAAATCGCTAAAAATAGCGAAACTATCGCAGGTATATATAACTAGTCGCGCCGGACGCGGTGCTCGTGTCCAAGGCCTGGGATATTGAACCTGGGGGCGACGAGCCCGGTGAGAGGGACAGCCGCCATCCACTCATTGTTATGGGGGAAATGTCGCGGCCACACGCGAGTCTGACTCTCGTGATCAAACCTTCGATTCTTAATCCGTTTGGTATGCGATGCAGAGTGACCACCGATGGCTACGGTCCCGTAAGCGAGTGTGCGCTTCCTTAAACAAAACGGCGCGGAAACGGGACGTCTTGTTAGCGACGCCAGGCGTGTGACAGGGACGGGTGTCGGAGACAAGATAGAGACGGGAGAATACACCTTGCATTGCGCTGACGCACCGCGATCGTGTGCTCTCGTGTTTTTCACCTCGTTTGCTTTCAGTTTCGTTCTTTGAATCCCGACACTTTCGAACGTAGAAGCTTGAAATCCACACGACTTAGTGCGCTACCCTGACGCCTTTTGACATTTGCGTGTTCGCATGAGGCCGATGTCAGTTTAATTAGAAATCGTGGTTTTAGAATTGCTCATTCTCGTCACAATAAAGTTGCTAACTTTATCAAAGAGTCTAATCAAAGGAGGATCGTATATTAAATAAAATAAAAATCGGTTTCAACATGAGCGACGTCCCGGCCTCCCGCCGAGAGCACGTGAACCCTATATCGGTCGCGCCCGCACTTGGCGAATCCAAGCGCGCGACTCCAGCCGAAACTGAAGTCACAAATTACGCAACGCCTCACTGACACACTATTATAAAGCTTCGATCGCCACGTGTCAAGCTATCGCTTCTAATACGGCGTACTGTTCTCACGGCCGAGTGCGTTCACACCCATAAACATGTGCCTACTTGGACTCGTACGGTCGTGTCTAAGCGCTGCTTATTTATGCTTAGCAAACAACGATAAGCTGTGAACGGGCCGCTTGTGCTTCCCACATCTGCCGCGACCTTGGCTCCCGAGTACGTTGTGTAACTTTCTTATCAGTCACGCTCCCCTGGTACCCTCGCCGGCGAAACTCGAGTTTTCCGGTCTAGATAAAATATGCTCTACCTCCGGGACATACCAATGCGCTGACATTCACTGTCGTTGTTACCTGGATTTAAATCCGCGGCCACGTGGCCCGCAGCCTCGTTAACTTAATTAGGTACTAAGTTTTCATCTCGCACAACTGGTTTTGGCGCTCCAGAGTCTTTTGTGCTTTTTATCGCTACGCTCTAAATCAATGTTAGCGTTTGTGCGAAAACGAAAGTCGTGCGACTTAGTTAAGAGCTTTCGCGACATTGAAAAGGTGCCTCAATTGTCTTCCAACTAGAGTTCATATTTGTTCGATAATTGCTGTTAAAAAGCGAAAAAAATTAAGCGCTCTTGTCGAAAACTCTGCGGCGTTGTTGACATTTTAGTTTAGGTTATGAGGTAGGTCTTGCAACGCCGTGGCGGTCTTTCCGTGAGCTTTTATTATTCCGGTAATAAATTAAACTGCGCTCGTTAATCGGCCCTTTAATCCGTCTGGCCGTTGACTCCCGTCCGACGCCTCACTTCAGTACGTATCACAACTACGAGTTGTAACAGTTTAATGATTCGACGCTCTAATTATAATTACAACATGTGTATGCGACAATTCTCTGCTGGATGGACTACGCCTTAAATAATTTTGTTTTTATTCGCAAAAAACTATGTCACTCTACTACTGGTCAAAAAATTACATGCGTGACTACAGCTGAAAATACTACTTTTTAACCGATTTCAAAAAGGAGGAGGTACAGAATTAGACCGTATGTTTTTATGTGTGTTACCTCAACTTTTTTCTAGGTGAACCGATTTCAATTTTTTTATTTGAAAGCTGATGCTTCTCATGGGGTCTCATATATATTTATTAAGATCTGACCAGTAATTTTTGAGTTATCTTTAACAATTTATATTGAAGTCGGTTGTACAAAATTTTTAATTTTATAACTTGTATTAATAGAGTAAGTGATATTGTTTTATACAATCATCGTATCACTGTAAAATATCTATTCATTTATACGCTACAAAACAACCCCCTAACGAATTCAAATGCTAACTTGTAGCAATGTATTGAGTAGTTAACTATTGAGAACCTATCGAAGGAAAAACTCGCGGGTTACATCGCGAGTTGGCCGGTGGGCAACTCATCGTCTTGGAATGTGGTACACAGCCTCCGATACAAAGACTAACCATCCCGCGTCAATTAGGATCGCCACAAGCCTACACATTCCTGGATTTGTTTGTTTTAAAAGTAGCTTCATATGTTTATTGTTTCTGCTTAGTCTGTCAAATTTTAACTTTTATTTTTTGTTTTTAATATACTTTATCAAATTGTAAAGTAGAAGTTAATGAAATAAGTATATCAATAGATTTCGTATGACATTCTAATTATAATGTACCATAAATTGTTTACTTAAGCCCCATATTACATAAGCTCTCTTTATCGAGTCTTTAATCTATAAGTAACTAATAGAGATTATGTATTGTATTTTTTATGCTTCTCATTGTTCGAGCAGAATGATACACAGCTTGAATATTTAGCGATATCCGCTGACTTCACCGCTTGTAAAAAATTTGCTAATAATTAGTCAATAAAAATTCCGTCGATTATATTGTTGGCCGTTGCACGGGTGTTACGCAATTAAGAGTAAACGACCTGAGAATTGGTGGCCTGGCCGAAGGTCTTCCGACCACGTGCTGACAATATGCTGAGCGGTTGCTGACAGTCTCAACTTTTTCTCACGTTGCCGCTTTACAAATTGGTACATGTGTTGACGATGGCATGGCCAGAGTATGTTTAAGGTTCGAATCTCAGCCGCATAACAAGTTTGAATGGACTTGTGTTTGTTCTCGTGCTTCTTACACTGCATTTGAGTCTCCAATTTTAATACGTATTAGTTACAGTGGATAGTGGTAGGTTATATCGACTCTTTTGTTATCTCTTTTTGTTAACGTTAGTAGCGTTTGACCTTCTAGTTGCGCAGATAGGTACCTGCATTTTCTTCCTGATATTTTAAATTTTCTAAGACTTGAATTTTTATTTACCTAAGCGTAACATAACACAATAATTGGACCGATAGAATTTGATTACATTGTCCGTGACTAAAATATTTGCACTAACGAAACAGTATCAGAGGATTTATTGACCTACGTTGCATGACACAAACATGTGTATTAATTCTCTTAAGAGTTAATTTCAATTAGCCACAGTTTTTTTTTCTTAATTTATTGCTTCCTCCTTAGGGTTGCCAGCCAGCATGACTGACACAATTGCTATCTGAAACTTTTTCAATACGCCTTACAACGATTTAAATAATTATTATGTACCATATTCTTATATAAATAAAAAAAACAAATGCGTTACAAACATGCAAATGACTTAATAATACTACATTATTATTTTAAGTGTCTAAAACGTATAATATTATTAGGTCTTAAAATTTAATTCAATCCGATGTCTGGTCACGACTATCATTAGATTTAATCTTTTTCCTCAGAATTTATGTTTTAACATATTTTTTATAACAATATATAAGTCAAAACAAGTAGTATCAGTGCCCCTTAAACAGAAATTTGCATTATATTTAATTCGTGTAAGTTATATGACTTAAAACTTACAAAAATTCATTTTATTTTTTTGTATACCTGACGAACGTCGAACTCATTCTAAAACATATTTAATGAATTTTTTGTTGATAATATCAATGTAACATTGCCTGTTTTGTAACGTATATGTGTGAATTCATCACAATGTGGTGGCGTCTTAAAGAACCTATCACCCCACTTAGTCCCGTCATCCCTTGAATGTCGCAAGAGGCAGCTATGGGGAATGTCATTTTTTATGCCTTGCAGTAGATGCTGGTATAACCAAGGCGTGAGACGTCTGGTACTGCAATCGTCAATGCCACTGCCAAGCGTGATTAAGACATAATCCCCACAACGGGAGATTAGCTGTGGACTTTGACGCACTAATGAAGGTGTAGGAGAGGAAGCGTGAACTAAAGTGCGGTTTAAACACGCGATGGATGTCGTAGCGTCGCGGCGCATCGTCTCGTAAACAAATTGAATGAACTCACGTGTAGATGTACCATTCATATGTGCGCCGCCGTTAACGCACGATAATTCAACTGCTCCAATGTTTCAGTACTGAGTGAGACACACGGCTGAGTACGACGGTGAATTTTTTATAGGTGAAAATAATTATCTCTAATTTTTTTTAAACTACCTTCACTATAGGATTTTCTCCTGTATCATGGAGACAATTTACATTTCACAAGGACAAACATCTAGACCTGGTGCAATTATTTGTAGGCCACAAATATTTTATTTTAGAATAATTTAATAACTTAAATAAAAAAAAAATTAAAACCCCTGAAACAAAAGCAGCTGAAGATCTTCAAATGGCTGAACAGATTTTCTTCAAACATAGCTAAGAATACTCTCAATTAAGATAAATAAAAAATTAAATGAAAATCGGTTCAGGAAATATGATACCACAGACACCCACACAGATACACAGATACACACTAAAAACATACAACACCCCTCTGTTTTCGTCGGGGGTTAACAAATGTTATACGGTTAAATGTGATTACTCTTTGTTAACATAGAAATTTAGTACGATATTAGTTCAAAATTATTCTAAGCACGTCTAATGCATCGATGAACTTATAAAAGATGTTAAAAATTGTGGGTTACAATAAATTAAAATTCTTGTTTTTTTTTATATAGTTAATTTGAACAACAATGCGTCAGAAAATACTCGGTGTCGACCGCGTCCGTATGTCCTATTTCGAACGGAAACAAAGCGTCGCGTCACGGCCGTAAGGCGCCCCTTGTGAGACTCCACTACATGATACCGACGCAAACACTGTTCCGTCTCATTTGCAACCATTTCCTGCCTCCCGATTGCTGTATATTCTGGACAGCCCTTAACATTCATTGTGTCGCATATTACACCAGAATAACCACATAATATATCTTATGATCTTAAAATAACACGTATGTGGTTCAAACCACATATGTGGTAGAGCAACGCTGCACCTATATTATGGTTGTTGCACGAATGGGTCGCCTCCACTGGGGTAGGACATCACTCTCACAGAATACATAGGTACCAGCGTAAAATAGTAGCTTAAAGCTACTGCGTTTCGCATGGTGAGCGTAGAGAACCGGAGACCACTGTACTGGAAACGTGGCATTCCATGTTAGTCCTCAAGAGGATAAATGTAGATATCTATGGGTCACAGCATCCACTACCGTCAATCGACTGTGTGCTTGTTTGATATCCTTATTCTATAAAAAAAAAACCAAATGAGTATTGTATTTTAGGCCGTTCGATTGGCTTTAAACGGCAGATCATTTTAATGAATATCGTCGATCATTTGGTAGGTGGTTTCGCAGACAACTAGGGCTAGGTAGTTGTGGGTAGTTGTGTGCCTCGCGGTACAGGCGGCCGTGCGACTCGGCCACACGAGTAAAGAAACTCGACGCCGTATTTGCGGAAGAGCGACGCGGGTCGTCGTCCGCGCTCGCCGCCGAAGGTCAAGGCTGCGAACGTTCCTCCGCTAGCGAAAGAAAAAGTGACAATCCAAACCTGAATAGAATGCGAGGACGTATAAAAACGAAAGCACCAAAGCTCAATAAAGACCGGATTATACTTAACGTCCCAAATAACACAAATAAAGCTTTTTACAAAAATAGAATTTCATTACAATCGAATCGAAATAAAATAAATTTCCTTCTTGATAGATTACAGTAATTTTTCGTAAATTTGTACCATATTATTTTTGTTTAAATAGTACTTTTTATCTATAAAAGAAGTATTTGAAGATATTATCAGCATTATACAGAAAGCCTTTAAAGAAATCTCAAGCAGCTTAAACTCGCTTTGTTATTAAATTTGATAACGTTTGTAAAGAATAGCGGTGAAGGTTTCGTAACGTAAAATAACATCGAAATAATCTGTCAAAGAAAACTTACTCACGATTGTGTGAGAAAACTCAACTCGGAAACATAAACGTAACAGGTTTTCAATAAGTGGTCGTAATTATATATATTATGTATATACGGTCGCCGATCAACTTTATATGATCGATAATTGATATATTTCGAACTCGACACTTATAATATCCTGGTTAATGAACGAATTAATTTGATTGAGTGGTAGTTTTATTTGTACAAATCATATTTTTTTTAATTAACAGTTTGCGTGTCCAATACATCGTCCAATACGTCATACAATGTCGATTACAGCCTGCATAAGCTAATTAGTTTTTGATATCTTTTAATTTTGCTTAATTACACACCTTTATGGTACTCAATTGCGGCGTATTGATAAGGGATAAATGTGAATCAACTGCATCTGTATTGAGCACCTTGCCGTCTAACAAATGATCACACGGTGGCGAATAGCAACACGTAATATAATACCCAAGTCACCATAGACTGGTGACAGCACTGCAACAACAATATCAGTAAAATGTTCATCGATTCTGCGTCTCCAATTTTTCAAAAATGGAATACCTTTCTCCATATTTTTGGAAAAGTCAAAGTAAAAAAACAGGCCGGCTATGACTATTGCAATAACGAATAGAACCAAGAGAAGAATATAGTTAAGTTGAATTGAACCCCTAGATGTAACCCCAGTGGAGGACGATGTCTCGGAAGTAATAGCACTGCGAGGGTGCTGCGAACAGAAAGGACAGCTCCGAACACGTGTTTTGATTAAACGTAGCGAGAGAGGGGCTCCGGTTGCGTTCCGATCGAGATCCTGGAACTCCTCATATACGCTGATAGTGACCGTGGGGTTTTAGCTGATAGGCGTCCGGCATAACGTTTTCGTTGCTCCCGCAGCGGGAGGTATCCATGAATATTTTCGCCACAGGTTGAATTGTTGGGTTAAACGAATTAAAAATATGCAATATTGTCTCGGAGCTAATGAAATCAAAGACGGCAAACAAATTTTAAATACGGAGTTTATAAAAAAATCATCAATGTTATAATAATATCGAATAGTAACATAACTTTTTAGGTTACTACAAACGTATTCGAGAAAATAATTCTAATTGAAGCCGCAGAGTGCAAGGCATTCGATCCAGAAAAAAGAACTCTAAAGGTTTATTTCTGCGAAGTGCGAGACGTCGGACGGTCCTACCTCATTTTGTACATCTGTCCACAATGCATTGTACAGCGGTAAAACTACACAGCAAAGCAGTCCATAAAAACTGTTTATTAAGGTACAATTTCAGCTGACGAGGTTTACAAATATTTATTAATACTTCTTGTCTTTTGTTCATCGTTAAATATTGGTGAAAGTATTGAGCGGACGCGATTTAAAAAACGTTTGCCGTTTTTAAACGTATTCCTGATAATAAACAAATTTTGATCCTACCTCATGAGTTTTCACACAGACTATTATTATTGTCGGTAAAGGCCTCTCCTAAGTTGCCCAGTTGCGGGGCTGTGGTTAGTTTCCTTATTTCGGTTAAGATATTTTAGCTTAAAACATATTTTGGAAACCATGCATTTTCATTTGGGGTAGAAGTAAAGGGATGTATTACATTAAACAACTGAATTCTAGGTCGCAACATCCTTGACTTGTTCATGTCTGTCTTCTTCTTCTAGATGATCTCATTTACTTAAGAGTCGGCCTTCCCTGTCCGTACTTCTTTCTTTTTGGTTTGGACAAGGAAGAGTAGTTTTACGGTAGGTTGTTACCTAATGCAAGACACTAATCCACTTTGGACTGCGAAATGAATATGTATATAAAATAGGTAAAAATAGATAAAAAATAAGTATATTTTTAACAGCGGTAGAGCCACGCGGCAGCTTTTGCTGTCGCACGGATGGGCCGGCTCGAACCGAGGTGGTACCACGACCTCACAGAATACCAGCGTGAAGTAGAGGTTTACCTCTGCGTTTCGCTTGGTGAGTGCAGGTGGCCGGAGGCCCTTTTTACTGGAAATGAGGCATTCCATCTTAGTCCTCACGGGTGACAACGCATCTGCATTTTGATTCGCAAACGAGGATAGATGTAGATGTCTATGGGCCGCAGCAAACACTTACCATCAGGTGGACTGTGTGCTCGTTTGTCACCCTTATCCTATAAAAAAAAAATATGTAAAAAAAACCCTGTCCGACCCGTGAGGGTTCTTTTTGGTATCGTGATATGATTCTGTTCATGGAGGACAGGAGTTTCAGAAAAAAACAAAAGAAAAATGAGGAAACGTATACGTCAACACATTCGACGCGGCCGGCCGTCTGGCAACAATACCGCTACACATTCAAAACAAAACATTTTATATTTATTCATATTATGTTTAATTTTTTTTTGGTAATTTCATTGCTGTACTTATGTGCGCCTTTCTGATCGATCAGTAAAATAATATATTTATTGTATATATCCTAACGTAATTTTTCGTACGTCTAGTCAAAAAACATCCACTCCTTTTGGGTTTCACCGCAAATGGGAGAAAGTATTGTACCCGTAACCTTCAACCTACAGCACGTTTGCTAATCGGCCGTCAATTAGAGACGATTGGATGATGATACACCCTGCATTAATCTAATCATCATCATCACAATCATTATGATTATGATCATTAAAATAGTAAATAAATCCGTAAAAATTCTTATTAATTTTGACGAATCGTAAGCAGTCGCTTGTTTTCATTTCCTAAATTGGCTGCTTTAATTTCGGCCCCGCGATGTGATATCAGGTTGTCGCCTCATCCTAATTAAAATGTTCAAATCTTGCGGTTACATTTACGATGCGTATCATTTTTGGTTAATGGCCCGTTTCGCTCGCGGTCTGCTGATAATCGAACTTAGCACTCGTAATGCCGGTACCACACAACCTGTCTACTGTGTGAATACAAAATATACTTTAAAGATGAGTGTACTAGATCTATTTTGAGTTGCAACCGAATATGGGCATTTCTTTAATAGTGCTCGCGAGTTAGCATCTGAAATCATCGCATCTAATCCGGAAAGTTCGCGTAAGGATTCCAAGTATGATTAGGTTATCGAAGAGCCATTACAACTTGGTCCTTTGTATAGGTTTCATACACAAACTTGTTATTAAACTGTCTGCCTCGTTGAACAAGCAAGCAAGATTACATAACATAATGTTCTAAGTACTTCATGAGTCTCCCCTATTGTAGGAAGGCTTTGTGGTTTTTGAGCTCAAGGATAGTTGCAATATCCTTGAGCTCATCGATATAGTGATTGCAGTGCTCGAAGTCTTGCAACTTTAATGCTGCTCCTGATGGAATCATCTTCGATGGTTCCGATGGCTTAGCAATATGTTGGGGAGCTGAAGGCTGCGGGTACGAATCCCGTACGGAACACGTATTTGTATGGCCTGCAAATAATTGTTCCGCGTCTGGATGTTTGTCTTTGTGAAATTTATGAATTTAAATTTAAAACGTTTATATAACAAAAAGAAATCATCCTCCTCACAGAACACCAATGTAATATAAAATAGCAGCTTAATGTATGTGTGTGTATGTAGCTTAATTGTATGGTGAGCGTAGAGAACCGAAGACCCCTTTCACTGGAAACGTGACATTCTATCTTAGTCCTCATGGGTGACAACGAATCTGCAATTTATTTTCAAATCAAATCAAATAATTTATTCAGTATCAGAGTTTTTACATATCAGTGTTATTATTGAGGACTTCTTTTAAGTAAATAAATACTTGTAACATTGATTAACGAGTACTAGTGTGATACCTGCTTACTTCAATACTTAATCTAAAATATATTTTTAATTTTGACTTAAAGTTGCTCCACAACATTTTGATTCTTAATCGAAGATACATCTGGCGTAAACAACGTACTTGCATTTAGTCTCTGGTTGTACTGTGAGAGCGTGGTCCTTCCCCGGTCGAGCCGATTCATTCGTGCTATAACTAAAACATTGCTGCAGCATTACTCCACCACGTGGAGAGCCACATAGTTGTATATTTGGATCCACATTAAAGCAAAACCGTTGGAAGTCCAGGAAACAAAGCTCGTAAAGGTTATCGTGCGTGCGCGTGTGACCGCGAACAGACTAATTTTTTCACAGTTTAATGTAATTAGCCACGCGACGCTCGGATCGAATCATGGCGGTGTTCTACGACGTTCAACATAGACTCGTGGAATGTTTCTCTTGTGTAAAAATCCTTCGGTCAGCGCTTAATGTCGAGCGGGTAGCGAGCGGCAGCGCATTTCGAATAAATGAAAAAAGATCGAATAAATTTCATTTTCTTTTTCTTAACGGCCAGTAATCGGACATAGAGTCCGTAAGTTAAAAGTATAGCTGCCAGGCTTTCTCTATTTATAAAAATATTAATGGGAGAAATTCACACATAATATACAATACATTTCGCAGTCTTTTGTCATGGTTACAATGTATAATCTAATTTCATTATTTTCATTGTTTTCCTAAAACTTTACCTTGATGCAATCCGATTTACGCTTCGCTTGTCGCTATAAACACTTCACATATTAGATTCACACCATACCACCACACGTAACTTAATGAAACACATAACAATCTATTTCACATAAATTCATAAACTCTCACGTCTGTTACCCAGCGGGGTAGGCAGAGACTATGGATTTTCATTTGGCACGATTACTTCTCGGATTTGTTATATGATTAGTGCTGATAATACAATAAAATAACTCCTTTATACATTTACATAAATAGTATAGTTTATGTTGGATAAAACTATATTTACAATGTGTTCGGATGCTTTACAGCAACCCATGGTCACGGGGGGACTGTTTGACGTCCCGATGTCATAGTTAGCTCGGCTGACGAACTGAAGGTAGCCACATAAAATCCGTAAACATAGTTTTATTCAATTTGTAGTGTTCACGTAAATATAAGAAATCAGTATAGTTTATGATTCATTTGGAGGTGTGATTTTTTATTACTCATTACAGATCTATGGCCTATTCGAAAGTAAAATAAAAGGTGGTTCTTTTAGTAAATTAGATAAGTGCAGGTAAACCTTAGCAAGGTAGAAACAGGGCTCGGAAGGAAGGCTTTTTTTAAATAACTGCATTTTTATTGATGTATAAAATCAGCCAGTGTTTCCGTACCCGTAAAGTAGTTCGAATGAGAACTAATAGATACATTCTTTTTTATTTAAATATTTTTCATTCGAAACTTAAATTTGGCACTGTCACGGTTGCGTTGTAGCAGCAATAGTACGACGGAATAATATGGGTTACATTTCATCTTTCGCGTAAAATCGTCGCCGGTACAATTGGAGCGAAGCTGCGGCCGTATGATAGAGTCGGATGCACCTAGCCGGACTAAATGTCAGTCGGTGAGCCGTCGCCGCATTTAGTCGCTCCGAAATAGATCGGCGTTCATCAACCCCTTGCGTTCGTGATTGCTCCTCCCGAGACAATGTTTTACAACGGCGTTTCACTTCGAAACATTTTCAAAAAAGTTTTCGAAACGGGCAATGCATCGCAAAGTGCGAATGAATTATTGCAATAAACTCCACAATAAGTATACTACAAGAAGTATGTCTGGTAAAGAGGGGTTAATGGGATGGTGTAATGTCCCCGACGCTTATTTGGCCAATCGCCGTGCGTATAATTTATAAAGTTATAGTCGATGTTTATAATGAAAGAAACTTTCCTCTTTTTGATATATAAATTACACTAAATGTTCCACCACTAAAATCTTGCGTTGATAAAAAGACTATGATCTACTATTCTGATCTCCTTAGCCTAAAAGAAGCTTACACTTGCCAAGAAACGTTTGGAAAACTCATGTTATCAAAGAGTTTCCATCTATAGACAAATTGCATTTTAGTAGTATGGTTGTTTAAAAAAATCTAAACAGCATGAGAAGTTTCAATAATGGTCGCTCTATTATTCAAACCAATCCAATTCGAACGCACCATTCTAATAGTTAGTTAACTTATAAGTATCGAATATCAAACCAAGACCGATTATCCGAAGGTAATTTGGCGCTGTCAAATCGAATTCGAAATTAATTGAGCGTTCTCAACGACCGCCGTAACCCGACCGCAACCGCGGCCGCAGATTTAGACCGGTCACAGTGACGGTGCTGCAAAAAATTTTGACACCTCGCGCACAGAATAACGATAACTATCGATTATTTAATGACGATTAAAAACGTATCGATACCAATACGTCTTATTAAGTTCAGATTTGTTTAGAGTACGGGGTCAGACAAGGTATTACTTTTATTATATTTTATTCACAGAACAGTTGGAAATGTTTATAAATAAAATTAAAAAAGAAGGAATGTTTTATTAGTTAATGAACCTATTTCATGTATTTTCATCTTTTATCTAAAATCTTTTATATTTAATTGAAAATTTAAGAAACCGCCGAAACAAAACAGCTGATGATCTTCAAACGGCTGAAAAGATTTTCTTGAATCATAGCTGAGAAAAGTCACTTTTTAAACAAAAAAAAAAAACTAAATCAAAATCGGTTCATCCGTTTGGGAGACACTTCTCATGATATTAGATACACACGTTAAACATATAACATCCCTTATTTTTTATAGGATTATGGGTGACAAACGAGCACACAGTCCACCTGATGGTAAGAGATTGCTGTGGCCCATAGACATCTACATCTATCCTCGATGACGAAGCAAAATGCAGATGCGTTGTCACCCGTGAGGACTAAGATGGAATGCCTCGTCTCCAATAAAACGAAACTCCGGTTCTCTACACTCACCATACGCAACACGCTTAAGCTGCTATCTTACGTTGGTATTCAGTGAGAGCGTGGCCCTTCCCCGGTCCAGCCGACCCATTCGTACTAGCTGCAGGATGGCTCTACCAAGTAATAATCCCTGTTTTTCGTCGGCGGTAAAATATAATATTTAGTGTAAATTTGAGAAAACACGAAGTCGTCTTTGATCCATTATATTTTAAGTTCAATATTGTGTACATTGCTCAGCGAGCTATGGAGAGGGCTATGCTCGGAGTTTCTCTGCGTGATAAACTTAGGAATGAGGATATCCGCAGTAGAACCAGAGTAACCGACATAGCCCAACGGATTAGTAAGCTGAAGTGGCAGTGGGCCGGCCATATAGCTCGAAGAACCGACAACCGATGGGGAAGAAAGGTTCTCGAGTGGCAGCCTCGTACCGGTAGGCGAAGTGTAGGGCGTCCCCCACAAGATGGAGTGACGACCTGGTAAGACATGCAGGAAGTCGATGGATGCCGGTGGCTCGGGACCGTGCTTTGTGGCATTCCTTGGGGGAGGCCTATGTTCAGCAGTGGACTTGTGAAGGGCTGTAATGATGATGATGATGATTGTGTACATTCAATATTCATGAAAGTTTGAATATACTTAGTATTAGAGACTACGAGACGTGTGCTAATTACGTTAAGTCATCATTCATTCATTAACTAGTAAATAAGCGCCGTACTATGACGACCTTTGCATAATCAGTTGTACTCGTACGCTCGAAGTTAGAGTCGAGCTTGCTAAATTTAATCACATAATTTAAATTTTTCGACGCGGTAGAGCCATGTTGCACGTGTATTGTTTACAGCACGAATGGATATGCTCGACCGGAGAAGTACCACGCTCTCACAGAACACCAGCGTTAAATAGCAGCTCAATGCTGCTGTGCTTCGTATGGTTAGTGTAGAGAAACGGAGACCCTTCGACCACGCATCTGCATTTTGATAGGCCCTAGCATCCACTTACCATGAGGTGGAATGTGTGCTTCTTTGTCACCCTGATTCTATAAAAATTAGGTCCCAACTGGGTTCAGGAATAAATCTTTTAACTCAACTTATCTTACACCTTGTGTGTTATATTGACCGATCATCCTTTTTATCACGAAATTTTTAATTTTTATTTTCCCAGTACATCAATAGCTTGATCAATGGCTAGGTGATGGATCATTTTGACCGTTTCAAAGTTTGCTTTGATTTTATAGAATTCAAGTTGACGATCCGGAGGACCAAAACTTTTTTATAACTTCTAAGTTTAGGTACTAGTTCAGACACCCTATTTTGCCCTAGACATAACTACTTTGTACGTAAAACTATATTGTTTGTATACAATTCCCGTATGGCGCACATTTACGCGTATCCCCAAATAGCTGTCTTTTATTACACAATACGTAACGTTTTTATGGCGCCTACGCTATCTAGAACGCGAAGGAATACGTCAGTGCGAAGCGTTTTGTAAACAAAACGTAATTACGATCGCGCGGATGACACATTTTTTATTAGTTTTAAGCCATGGTATCCTGGTATTTGATTCGTCGGTCCTCATAGACTATGTCTATTTTTTTATATTCCTCGACGCAATAAATACTCTACGACAATATGTAAAAAAATATCCAAATTCCTGATTAACGTTGTTTTTTTAAATGTAGATATATGATTGAGAAATTCTATTTCGTCAACTTGTTTCCGTTGCGTGCGCATTCCCCGCTGATCTATCGCGACCGGCAGTTGGACATCGACATTTTGAGTTGCGTTATTTCTAGCCGCATCGGGATCCAACTTTAGATTGGACGCCGAGCTCATCTGCATTCAGCGGCATTATTGTGGAGCTTAATATGTTTATCCTCCATTCACGAGCTGGGTCCCCGAGTCGAGGCCAGGGTTGCCTTGATTAGGGATGCATTTAAATATTATACGTATGTATATGTATTTAACATCCTTCACTGCCTCGAAACATAAACACTTAATTGTAACGTAACAATTCAGATTGCGTTTTTATAAACGTTTTTTTGACTCTGCCAGCTTAGCAATCGTTAGCAAATGATATGAGAAATGGTAGTAAAGAAAATTGCGGTCTATCGCTAGTAATCCTAGGTTAATTTTAATAAGCTTGTTTTCATCGTAAATTCAAACAATTTTGTATGTTGTAGCTGTTAAGTTATGGCTGATGTATGCGGTGATGAAGTTTTTAAGCTCGGATTTCGCGGGTACGTCGTAAACGCAGCGTGAGACTCATGTTTGAGTCACAGTGCAGCGTCAAATAGCAGAACAAACGTAGCTATCATCATGGTCATTATAGCCCATAATAAAGTTCTATGCTAGACATTGGACCTCCCACACAGATCCATTAGCATCCATCGATTCGCAGCATGCGATCCGGTCGTCACCTATGTTGTAGTTCTTTTTTATTCTGTGGTTGTAGGGCATTAATATATATAAATTATGTATACGTGGTAGAGCCATGCTGCAGCTATATTAGTAGTATAGTTGTAGAACGAATGGGTCGACTCGACCGGGGACGGACCACCCTCTCACAGAATACCAGCGTAAAATAAGCAGCTTAACACTACTGTGTTTCGTATGGTGAGTGTAAAGAACCGGAGACCCCCTTTTACTGGAAAAGTGGCTTTCCATCTTAGCCCTCACGGGTGATAACGCTTTTGCATTTCGATTATTTATTGAGGATAGATGTAGATGTCTATGGGTCATAGCAACCACCTACCATCAGGTGGACTGTGTGCTCGTTTGTCACCCTATCCTATAAAAAAAACTATAACTTAAATTGAACATTTAAAAAACTCCCCGAAACAAAAAGAGCTGATGATCTTCAAACGGCTGAACCGATTTTGATGAAACATGTCTAAAAACCGCCGCTAGAAAACCTGCTTTTAAATGAAAAAATCGCACCCAAATCGGTTCACTCATTTTAGAGCTACAGTCCCACAGACAGACAAACGCACATAGCGGTCAAACTTGTCTCCTCTTTTTGCGTCGGGAGTTAAAAAAAAGATTGCTAGTACAAGGCTCGAGAAACTCTTTAATATCGATTGTCGATTCTTGCGCTATATGGCTGGCCCTTTGCTTTACTTACTTTAGCTTACTAAATCCCATAAGTTACCGTTATTGTTACTGCGACCATAACCGTTATATTTAGTATCACATAATAGTAAAATATTACTTTTTAAACCAACATTATACTTAAATTAAGTAAAAAAAATCTGTTTTACTGTTTATTCCTTTGCATAATAATTGTTGAACTAGACCAAGACGGAAGTTCGATTAGAAGTTTTCAAGATTTAAAAAAGTTTCAAAGTGGAATGAATACGCTGTCGTCAAGTTTTGTTTACACTGTGCCGACGCTTATCAGGGTTCCTTTTGTATCTCGACGGTTCTACGTTACTCGTAACGCGCTCTCACTTACTCTGTAACATAATCTTTTGATACAAACCTCTAGAAAAATTCAATTTAAAGCAAATTGGTTTGGTTGTATCCATTTTGTTTTACTTGGATTTTAGAAAATCTTTTCACATTAATTTTATTAATTTAAAAATTGTACAAATTTGTCTAAGAGTTATAGGTATAAATAAGGAAATATTAATAAAAATATTGTTCTTACATTTTCGAAAACATAATTCCTATTAACGTCAATATTGTAAAGTACTACTATATAGAGATTTGTAAAAATGAACTTGACGAGACTAGGTTTGCCCAACTAGTTATACTTACTATTATTTTTTTGACGGCCTCGTTGGTTTAGTGGTTGTATTAGTGCGACTGCTGATCATGAGGTTCCGGGTTTAAATCCCAGGTCGGCCCAAAAAATCTGTTATTGAGTTTTTCCATCAAGAAATTCTCTGTAGCTGCCCGGAGTCAGGAAGTTGGCGGTGTTTCACCCCCGTGCCTCAGAAAACACATAAAGCCGTTGGTCCTGCGCCTGATCTCGGACTATCGGAGTGAGGGAATAGAGTGCACCTGTGCTTGCGCATACACTTGGACACTATAATCCTGTCCTGCGCTGATGGCTAGTCTCCGTTGAGGCTGGCCGCCGTGACCGAAATTCGGTCTGGAGGACATTATTATTGTTATTATTTTTACTTATACACAAATGGATCGTTTCAGACATCAATTATTAAAATTATAGATGTCCATTATGTCATACTGAGCAGTAGAACTAATTAGAAAGAAACTGTACCATTTATTTCTTTGGTAAAACTAGTAATACATCTAGTTGGACAACTCATAAGACAAGACTTGTCTTTTACGCGGCAGCTTTTGCTGTCGCACGGATGGGCCGGCTCGAACCGGGGTGGTACCACGACCTCACATAATACCAGCGTGAAGTAGAGGTTTACCTCTGCGTTTCGCTTGGTGAGTGCAGGTGGCCGGAGGCCCTTTTTACTGGAAATGAGGCATTCCATCTTAGTCCTCACGGGTGACAACGCATCTGCATTTTAATTCGCAAACGAGTATAGATGTAGATGTCTATGGGCCGCAGCAACCACTTACCATCAGGTGGACTGTGTGCTCGTTTGTCACCCTTATCCTATAAAAAAAAAAACAAAGTTTAGTCAAAAATTATATTGTAGTTAGTAACGTAAGTTGTATTGGGACATCAGTAACAAGAAGGGGGAGATTGAAATTGGAGCAACATGTTTATGTGTGTGTGTATGTGTGTAGCATAGGTGTGCATGTGCAGTGTCGGTCAACGCTCTGAAACAAGTCGCCACCTCCGCCGGTGTCTCACGCGCTATACACAGGTAGTAAGTACTTTAAGGGTTAACAGCATTGTCTGGAATACCTCCAACACTTGATTACCGTGTATTTTGAATATTTAACTACAAGCTTTAAGAAAAGTTGTTATTCCTATAATTATTTTAATAGTTTTCTTTACGCGGCTTTACAATGTAACCTGAAAACAATGATGTGTTCATCTCTACCACGAACGGTAACACGTCCGCTCTTTTGTTCGAGCCTGATAAATATTATTTGCAAATTAGTCTGAACTCGGGCTCGAAACAGCTACGTGCATATTTCAACTAACTGGCTTTTTATTTTTAGCTTGATAAAGTTCGCATGTCGCCGCTGCGACTCCTCAAGACACTGTTGACCTAGTGACAGACATAGTAGTAGTGGAATGAAAATTTAGGGCATTCCGTAAATGGGGGGTTGAAAATTACGATTCTATTTTCGTTATGTTTATCCATTTGTGTGTATAAGTTGCCATCACGTTTAAATGTTGTCTTAAATAGACGCAGTTACTGAATTTATTTAAATCACAATTATGAGTTATTACTTGTAATAATTAAATCTGAAAATTTAATATTTATATAAAGGCGTAACATTTTTAAAACAAAATAACAGAGCTCGTGGTACAAGTTGCGCATTTAAATATTTTATATTTAATTTTGATAAAATTAGTTTCTTCTTTTGATAACCATTGGCCAAGCATAAAACCTGTTCAGATACATTTGTTCACTACAAAACCATAAAAAGCTAAATGAGTTTAATAGTAACAAATCATTGAATTAAAAACATAACAAGAATTTACATACAATTAACATATTGTATGATCTTATTTAATACATGTTATTGAAAACACATGCGGAAATTGCTACGATAGTAAATAGGGCATTCCAGCAACTGACAAGGTTTCTTGAAGTCATTGTTTGTTGGTGAAAATAATACTTCCATTGGTATTTTTGAAAGTATTTTATCGTTGATTATAAACTTATTTATTACGTTGCATTACGTGATAAATATATAGATTTAGTATAATATAGATAAGAGATATATTACTACAAATTCAAATGCCTTGTCAAGCTTGGCAAACTATATGCAACAAATTTTTCGTCATTATTCTCTCTACCGTTGTACTTGGCATTCGAATTGGCAATTTCAATACCAGACGTTAAACCCAACATCAATGGGGCGCCATGACATCTATCTATCTGGTATTTCCCAATGTCGTTCTTGCAACAATTACAGGATGAAATTGAGTGATGGATTCTCTCTTCTACGCCGTCATTACAAGACGATGAAAACAATAATTGTTTGATAAATTGGTTTAAACTTCACAAGCCTTGATTTGGCATATTTTTAAATCACTTAAAATCTTAAATACATTAACTTTCATTTAGATTAATGTGAGAAAAGTTATATTAGAAATGCATAAAATTTTAAAGTAAAACATAAAAATTACTGAATAATTAATTATTATGTTATGTTTGATTTTCATATCTTAATTATTCACCAATGAGTCATAATTATGGATTAGTGCACAAGATTTTATTAAACGATCCTGTGGGGTCGTCGGTCTTGAAAGGTCGTATTGCTTTGACCCTGACTACAATTCTGATATTAGCAGCTCCGCAACAGATCACATAAAACACATTTAATGTCGTAAAATATTTTTATCTTCGAATGGTCCTAAAGTAAAAAAAATATACACTGTGCTTCTGGAAACTATACTCACATATTTGCCAAACTTAAAAAAATTATATACTAGATGTTCAAATAACAACTTTTGCAATAGTAGAAATAGCGTTAGACAAAGGATTCATTTCGCTTACTGCCGAACATAGGCCTTTATAAGTAGCTGCACGAAAGTCTAGGCTCTATTGGCTCGTGCCTATCGTTCGAATGCGCTGATTGGATCTCCAGTCGCGTTTGTGCAATTCAATTCGTGTGCGTACCCTCCACGTTTCGTTCAGCGCTAGACTTACGTGCTGCGACTTGTACCTAGACTGTCTCATAAGGTGGGTAGATGACATGGAGCCACGCGTGGCAGGCGTGTTGGCCACTGAATTTTTATTTCTAGTTTTTGTTAAGAAAACATGGTGATTTAACTATGTTAAAACGATTAGCGACCTCCAGTGGTGTGCTAGAATATCGTCTGTAATTCATGTGACGCACTAAAATCGACCGATCGATCAACTAGATCGCTCTAGATTATAAATAATTGTGACAAAAATATTTTAATTAATTTTAGTTTATAATAGCATACTTATTTAACTACAAGAACCCAGGGTAATCTAGATAGTTCAAATAAGGGCAGCTTCTTACCTTATATCAAGTGCAAGTCCGGTCGTTCATGGAGTACCGCTGTCACATTTGGGCTGGTGCTGAAAAATGCCACCTAGCAGCCTTAATAGAGAGACCTGCAGAGAGGCTCATTGGTAACCTTGCCTTGATTTGGTTGAAACCAATCTTGTTGCCTCGAGCACAGGCGCTGAGTAGCGAGCCTCTCGGTATTTTATAGGATGCATTTCGGTGAGTGTGCGCAGGAATTACATGCTTTAATTTCTCCCTCTCCTTTCCACCCTCGGACAACCAGGCTGTCGGGGGCTCTTCAACCCTTTGTTGTCGATATTTCACGCATTTGCTTCGTCTTTTGTAATGCGTACAGCAAAGGAGTGGAAAAATTTGCCGGCGTCTGTCTTTCCGTCTGAATACAATCTGGGCGTCTTCAAGGCAAGAGTCAATAATAGGCTTTTGTTACGCAAAAACAGTGCGATTTACCATCTCGGGCTTCATCACCACTTACCACTAGATGGGATTTTGGTCAAGCATTGGCTTATAATAATTATAAAAAAATAATTTGGGGAAAGAGGTTCTCTAATGGCATCCTTACCGGTAAGCGGAGTTTGATATCTATGGGTCACTGCATCTACTAACTATCAGACGGACTATGTGCCCGTTTGACACCTGTGTTTTATAAACAAAAACATCCAGTTCATATTACAATATACGGTCCCATTTATCACACACACTGAGTCCAACGATCGGTCCTTGCGGATTGAGCCGTCGCCGATCGATTCAGTTACGCCTCAACTTCCCTTACTATAAATAAATGATTATTTGTAAATTGCTTTTATATAAAAACTTGAATTGCCTCGGTACAACTTAATGACTTCAATAGTAGTATACTTTTAATTTTAAGCGACTTGGTTTTTTTTTAAATATTCCTTTATAATTGTTCATTTAAGGTTTCATATTAGTAAACGCCATTCAAAAGTGTTTTAATTCGATATTTAAAAGTTTAATATTTTATTTATCGAAAAACAAAATACAATTTAAAAATTTTACACACTGCCAAGCGGCTCACCAGTTTGTATTAAAAAAAATGCTCTCTAATGTCCTAACGTGCAAGATTTTTTTTTTAGGATAAGGTGATAAACGAGCACACAGTCCACCTGATGGTAAGTGGTTGCTGTGACCCCTAGACATCTTCATTTATCCTCAATAAAGAAACAAAATGCAGATGCGTCGTCACCCGTGAGGACTAAGATGGAATTCATCTTTTCCAGTAAAAAGGGTCCTCCGGTTCTCTACTCACCATACGAAACAAGCTGTCAAGCTGCCATTTTACGCTGGTATTCTGTGAGAGCGTGGTCTTGCCCCGGTCGAGCCGACCCATTTGTGCTAAAACTATACTGCTAATATAGCTGCAGCATGGTTCTACCACGTATGAATTAGCTGAATACATACATAAAACCTATGAAATTGCCGTTTTATTAGAAATTCAAGACAACCAAAATTCATGATGGGTACTAAAATTTTATTAATATTCGTTTTTGTTAAATTTGTTAGCAGTAGGTTAGGCTTAGCAATATGTTACGGCGCTAAGAGCGGTGGGTTCGAATCCCGCGCGGCCTACAAGTAATTGTTCCGGGGTTGGACGTTTGTCCTTGTGTAATTTATATATGTAAACGTCAAAACACGATACACGAAAAAATCCTTGTATGGGGGTCATGTTATCATATTGCTGTTTATTTCGTTTAGTGAGTGACAAGAACCAGACACGTCTTTTACTCACAACAACGCACCTGCAATTATTACTTAATCAAGGACGAATGAAGAGCACTTAATATCGGGTGAATTGTGTGAAATGCTCATGACGTGGTAGAATCATGCCGCAGCTATATTATAGCTCCAGCACGAATAGGTTGACTCGACCGGGGTAGGACCATGCTCTCACAGTATACCAGCGTAAAACAGCAGAATAATGCTGCTGTTTCTGTATGGTGAGAGAAGAGAACCGGAGACCCTTTTTACTGATTACGAGGCATTCCATATTGTCCTCAGGAGTGAAAACACATCTCCATTTTGATTCCAAATCGAAGATAAATGAAGATACCACAAGAGGCCACAACATCCCCTTACCATCAGATGGACTGTGTGCCCGCTTGTGACCCTTATTCTATAAAAAAAAATCTGTAAAACAAGACAAGAATAGCTGAGATATGCACAAAAACTGCAAATGCAATTATAATAATTATTTTTTGCCATTATAATAACTCTTCATTGTTGTCATATTAAAGCGTAAGCTATAAAAAAAAAAACATAAAACGTTTGCCACACATCTAAGAATGGTAAAGCACAAAATTGGCAATAGTACACGCGCAGCGGCCATTGTCTAACTTGCTCGAACTAATATCTGAGTGGCGGTGACGTGCGGTCATTGCCGAGTCAAGGTTGCCAGCGAGGCCTACACAGAACTTATTAAAATAATATACGAAATAGTATATGAAAACTGAATATAAAGAATGATCAATAGAAATATGAGATAGTTCGCACGGATTATCCGTTACTCTGTAAGGTTAGAGTGTAAAGCACTGTACTCCATTAAAACATGATAAAATCAACTTGATAGAGATTACAAGTGGTAAAATTAAAAATATTCTACAACCGCCTTAAATATATTTTTTTTTTTAAATAAAAGAATAATCGAAATAGGTTCACCCAGAAAAAAGTTATGAGGTAGCACACAAAAGAAACATACAGTCGAATTGAGTACCTTCTCCTTTTTGAAGTCTGTTGCAAATTAGATGCGAGATAAAGCCAGAGGACTAAGATGGAATGTCTACTATACCTAAAAATAAATAGAGAGAATTACCTAGTCCAGCGACGGGCAGCAGCGTTTAAGGTGCCGAGACGTCTGGTACCGCGAACGTCAAACCGCCTGCCAAACGTGGCCATTAAAAAAATGTTTGTCTACAATGGGAGGGGCTCATGTTCAGCAGTTGATTTTACACACTGATGAAAAAAAATATTGATATAGAAATGGGATGTTTATTGCCATCATTCGGGACCTTGTTCGTCAGAACCTCGTTCTTTTAGACAGCAGTAGCACCGCATGCATATGAGGTTGACATTTGAAGAAAAAAAAATTGATTTTCCCTTACGAGCTTACGACCTCATCCTGTTGTGTAATATGGGAAAATATAGCCTGGACAGAACCTTTCTCCTTTTTTAACCACTATCGTAAGTTAAGAAATTATTTGCTAAATATTTAATCCTCGCTCTCAGATTATCTGATATCTGACTTCTCGCCGTTCTTAAAAGATTGAGACGGGAAAAACAAGCATAAATCCTTGAAGGCAATGAATACGACAGTCACGTTAAATCCTTTAAAATGTTGCTCTAAATATTTCGATCTATCGCGGGCGTTTAGGGATTTTTTTCCAATTCATATAACATGATTTCGGAGCGAAACACCTAACCGAGATATCCACGGCCAGACGCCCATGTACCTACCGTGCGGTGATCTCCGAAATAGAATCATTTTCGGTACATTGACGTTAGCTCCTGACTTTTGATGCATCTCTGGTGAGAGGCATTTCAACTTCAAAAAATTACGTCTAAAATTTGACAACTTTATGTGTGTATTTTGATTGGCTTGCTTTACTGCTTGAGAGAGATCTGTGGGAGTATAACAATAAACCTTTATTAAAATTTTGACCGAAAATAACGTGTGTGATATTTGCGAGGCGGTAGAACGTATACCGTCTTCCCTATTTTTGCTGCCCAGCAGCAGTACATCCACTGCTGTGTTCAGGTTTGTAGGGTAAGAGAGCCAGCAAATATGCCGGGCTGAAGCATTTCATCTCCCTAGGGTGACTGATAACGCATGTATGGCCTTCTTAGTTTAAAATTGGTTGCAAAAATCCATAGTAGACATCATGTAGACTGTTAATTTGTTTGTCTCTGTAGTATTGAAAAAAAGTTTTTTTCAATATAGACGTAACTGTATAGTTTTTGTATCAATTTCGTTCATAATATAGTTATAAGGTAATAACGATTGCTATGGGATAAGGGTGACAAACGAGCACACAGTCCACCTGATGGTAAGTGGTTGCTGTGGCCCATAGACATCTACATTTATCCTCGATTACGAATCAAAATGCAGATGCGTTGTCACCCGTGAAGACTAAGATGGAATGCCTCGTTTCCAGTAAAAAGGGTCTCCGGTTCTCTACACTCACCATACGAAACACAGGTGCATCAAGCTGCTATTTTCTCTGAGAGCGTGGTCCATCCCCGGTCGAGCCGACCCATTCATGCTACAACTATATCAGAAATATAGCTGCAGCATGGCTCTACTTTATACCAATGATTCGTTTTTAAAAAAAATATGATTTCATTTATATTTTTTCATTATTACTTTTTTAATTTTGTTCTTTAAAAAGTAGTAAATAATATACTAAGTAAGCCATGTTCGATTTTTGTTTTCTTTCTTCACTTTCCTTCTTAATCTCACCTGATATGATAGCCATTGTTGAGTAATACAATAAGCGTCCGTAGTAGAGTAATGCGTGTATAATAAATTCTCGTGGAACCCTTGTTGTAAAGCGACCTCCAAATTTTTTACAACATGTCGCCTTACAAGTGTATTATTTTGAAGAAAACTGTGAGGTGCAAACAATTCCAATATTTCAAGTTTCTAGTTTCGTTGGCACTGTGACTCATCGACCGTTGAACGAGGACACTTACCTCTGCGGCGTAAGTTTTAGATGTGCTCTTTAGTTTAACGATCGAATGTACTAACCTTTACATGAGCTGCGTAAGATAGGATCCACTACCCGATATCATTCTGTGGATGTCGCCTCGACAGAGGGAAATCGGAAAAGGAGATGGGCAGCAGCATCTTCCTCATAACAACCGAAAATAAAAGAACTGGTTGCCAATGCTCCTGATAAGTGTGGCATCTATGGCAAAATATCCCAATAATCAATCAATGGTGAAGGCCAAAGGTGAATTTTAATAGGCTGCAACGATGATGGTAATGATTAGTAAGTGAAGGTTACATAAAACATCGGTAAAGCTTATGAGACACTTATACCAAGTTGTTACTTCGGCGCCATGACAATTCTATAGGCGAAACACGTACGTTGCGCACCGTGTCAGCACTTCATGAATTGTCGTATGTTGCGGAATGGATACTTAATTCCAAACATATGTATATTTGTCAATATGTCTGCTAAATAATCGACTCGGACAAATAGTTATTCGCGATGAGCCGCAAACGTTACATAACAGCCTTGTGAAGTTGCTGACCTCACGTCTCGCGCGAATGTCTAGGCGGAAACGTGGATTCAAACGTTCGGCAATGACTCCGCCTTATCAGCATCTAACGCGTTTATGGTGGCCTGGTATCCTATTCCTACCTTTCGGTATACTTCTGAACTATGATGATGATTTTAATAAAAAAAACTTAGGTTATGTTTTAATAGAGGTTAAATTTGTTTGACGCTTTGTCGCTAGTCGTGCGTTACATTCCAAACATTGTTAACTTTGATATGTCGCCGGCGGTTACCTAGCCGGCTTTTTACAAAAATCAAAATCCTAATTTTTTTTTTAACCTTAGAAACTTCACATTTGTTGGCATAAGAGAATCCATCATCCCATGTCTTCCCGTTGATAAAGTAACTATGGGAAATATTTTGAGCATCTTATGTTTCGTAACCATTCTGTTTACGCCAGTAAAATATACTGAAGACTAGAAAGCAGCACCACAGGTGCATTCTACTAATAAATGAGAAGACCTTCGAGTGCTTTTATTTTAATATCATCGTCGTTTTTAACCTTTAAGTTTACTGTGTACTAAAATTCTTTGTATCTCTCTTTCAACACCATTTCGTTTTTTTTTAGTCGTAGTAGTTAAGGTATATTTCCGTTATAAAGGGAATAATTGCATAAGTGTGAGTTGCCGCAAAGTAAGGTCTATGTCAGTGCACGCAAGATAGTCCGGGTTGATCAACCGATAACACGAATATTATCGCTGTTATGTAAATCTGGCCCGGGGCACAAAAACTAAGCTAATATTGCACAATGTAACGATGTTTTTAACAACTTGTTAGAAATTTAAAGTCTGCTATAATGCATGCTCTTAATTTATTTTGGCAAAGTGAAATCTATAATTTAAAATCCAATCCATTCCGAATCCATTGTTGTGAGTGATGATTTTTTTTTAAATATGAGTCTTTACCCTATTTTAAGCCAGTATTTTGTTTACTATCCCACCAATAATAAGTGGCGATCTCGTTGAAGACGTGCGCATACCGGCTTATCTTAACAGGCCACTTGCAACTAAACCAATCTTATTTTTTTATTCTGAGTGCCGATACACACAGTAAGGTGTAATTGTTTAATAAGTACTAGGCGTTTATAAACCATCAAGAGCATACTAACTGTCCGAGAGCTCAGTGATTAGGAGCGTTTACCGTGAGAGCTGGCGTTGAGCCAAGCAGGCCACGCCGGTGCGTTCACCCACAGAACACATCGTAAATATAATTATCATTACGTTTGCGATACTTGAAAATATTTTGACAAGGAACACGGCGTTATTCTCTCCAGACGTGGCTTATCGCAGTTTATGCGGCGCGGTGAATTGCTTGCAAATTTATTGGGCTCTCATAAAATTTGCTTAATATGTTGACGGATACTCTGGTTCATCCTCATCTTTACCTTAACCTTGATTTTACGAATTCGCCTTCAGCATACGAGTCATGATGAATTAAAAATGGAAGTTATTTAAATTAGTTCTGCCATATTTTTCAAGGTGTGTTTGTTTTAAATGCTTCCCCGTGATTAATTTGTTAAGTTTTATCTATAATATTTAATTAAATTATTCTATACGTAGTAGAGCCATGCTGCAGCTATATTAGTAGTATAGTTGTAGCACGAATGGGTCGGCTCGACCGGGGAAGGACCACGCTCTCACAGAATATCAGCGTAAAATAGCAGCTTAAAACTGCTGTGTTTCGTATGGTGAGTGTAGAGAACTGGAGAAACTTTTTACTGGAAAAAAGGCATTCCAACTTAGTCCTCACGGGTGACAACGTATCTGCATTTTGATTTGCAAACGAGGATAAATGTAGATGTCTAATGGGTCACTTACTATCAGGTGGACTGTGTGCTCGTTTGTCACCCTATCCTATAAAAAACCTAAACTTTTATTTTTATTAATACTTTACTCTAAATCATCCTTATAATATCCCCTGCCTTTTTGGTCAAGTGGTCGTAAGCGCAACTGTTGTCTGTTGTTATTCTGTCAATAAATAATCAGTAACCAGCCCGGAGTCAGGAAGCTGGCGCTGTTTCACACCCGTGCCTCGAAAATCACGTAAAGCCGTTGGTCCCGCGTCTGATCTCTTCCGGTCGTGTTGGATCGCCGTCCCATCGGACTATAACAGTGAAGGAATAGAGAGTGCACCCATTTTTGCGCACACAATAATCCTGTCATGCGCAAATGGCTGGCCGAGACCGTGTCATCGAATTTTCGTTTAAAGGATATTATTATCGTTAAATGCAACTTTAAAATTCGTACATGATAAACACACATAGAAGGTCCAGAAGTTAACGTTTGTATATCGCCTATATTTAATTCAAATTTCGAAATTCGAAAGGCAGACTTTCAATTAGGTTTGAATTAAGAATTGTGTTGTTGACACGATCATTAGAACATTATTTGATTTGAATTTTATTAAGTTAAATTTAGATATTAATTATTTATAAGTATACAAATAAGATGTTTACCTTATTTCAAGGAACTATGACGTCATTTACCGCCATCCTCATAAAATATATATAGAAAAGTATCATTTTGACAACTTATAAAAAGTATTTCAATGAGGGCTAATAATTTTCTGCTCACCAGATATCGCTAGTTGACACCGAGGTAAAGTTTTTTGTTACACAATGTAATTGAATTGAGACGTTGTTTTTTAATAAAAGTTTATCAGTTTCTAGAGTATTATATTAATATACAAAACAATCCGTCAGTGGTTTGCTCTGTAATTTTTTGCACATTTTTAACTTTCTTTTAAAATTTTCTACTTTCATGGATATCCGAGGTTTGGTTTATTTATTTTTAATGTTATTAATATAAAATATAGCCAATAGTACAAAAATAAACAATAAATTTTACACTTCCTGAACAAATTAACTTCCCCGCTACGAAATCTGTCAAATATTATACCTCACTTTCTAGTGGCGCCGCCCTGGTGGCTGAAAAAGTCGTGGATGTGCTCATTAATATTAATCTATATTACCTAATTAAGATATACGGTTAAAATACGTTACGTAAATTGCAAACAAATCAAAAACTAACACAATAAATCAAACCAAAGTCCTAACGTATTGACGCCGTAATGTTGGCACTCTTGTATGATACCTTCCATATGTCTATGATATTATGCGTACTTAAACATTTAAAATGCCTACCTAGGACATCTACGTGTCACGAATGCTTATGTAACTATCACAACAACTTGTTTGGGCGGTCGCGTCGAAAAATAAAGATGTTTATCGCAAGTAATAAATGCCTCGCTTCGTTTTGTGTCTACACATCTATAGTTCCAGTTATTTCTTACAATTACTATGTGTCACGTGGTTTATTCACAGAGAAGGTTTTGTGAGCGTTTTCACGCCATTTTTGTCTTTCAATATCGTAGTAAACCTTGTGCTGACAATACCTCATTGCTAACTCGCTCGCAGGCCAAAGAAAACCGAAGCTCAGATATTGCGAAAATATGAAAGTTGTTTTCCGACCCCTTATCCCTAGCAAAAGACCACGCGCTTACTTTTTAAAAGGCCGGCAGCGCACCTGCAATTCCCCTGGTGTTGCAGTTGTTCATGAGCGGCAGATGACACTTACCACTCAGGTGAGCCTCAGGTTTGCCCCCTGTTCTTTAAAAACAAACTTGTATAATATAGCAGCGTACTGCTTCTTTAAAAATAAACTTGTATAATATAGCAGCGTACTGCTTCTTTAAAAACAAACTTGTATAATATAGCAGCGTACTGCTTCTTTAAAAACAAACTTGTATAATATACAGCGTACTGCTGTGTTTCGGAAGGTAATTGTTGATAACCCGAGGGGTGAAGACACATCTGCAGTGTGGTTCTAAATTAAGTAGATGTGTCTATAGGCCACAGCATCCATTTATACTATAGAGAGGCAGACTGAGTGCTCGTTTGTCTTATTTATTACTATTACTATTATATATTGTACATTTGAAAAATAACGCCACAAGCGAATCCATTTAAGGAAATACTTTCATAACTGTTAAAATAACTTTTCTGCCCGCTTTTACTGGTGTTGATAAAGTTGGTTCTAAGATGTGCTAGAGAAGTTTTGTATTAATTTTAAAACTTGAATTGATAAACTCTATTCTTCTGGTTTTTGAAACTGGATGCAGGTGTAGTTTAGTAATTGGTTACACAAGTATTATAAAATAAATAGTTTTACACCTTTTCATCAGTCCAGCTCCTTTATAAGTCAACTGTTGAAGGTGGGCCACTCCCGCTTAAGGTAGAATTTGACTCAATAAGGGCTACTTTTTCTGCCATCAGGGTGGCGCCTCTTGAATAAGCTGTAATATTTGACAGGTTTCAGAGGGAGGAAGTTGATTTGTCAGGAAATGTAAATGTATACATTAATATTTCTTTCTATACTGGTCGTTGTATTTTATTTTAATTAGATTAGAAATGAATAAACTAAACTATGAATATCCCTAAAATAAGAAAAATCTAAAAAAAGAGTTAAAAGTGTGCAAAAAATTAATGAGCAAACCACTCAGGCTCGCTCGCTGTCTAGTGTATTAATATAATACTCTAGAAAGTGATAAACATTTATTTAAAGCTAATTTCTCAATTAAATGACACTAACAAAATATTTCACCTCAGTCCCAACTAGCGACATCTGGTGAGCGAAAAATTATTAGCCCTCATTGTCCCGCTTGGATGTTAGTCATTCTGCCTGGTACTGAAGATCGTTGTACCAGAAGTGGTGTTACCTTCGTTTTTAGTTGTTTATTATTTGATATTAAAGAAAACTATCGCACAGCAAAATATTATCGAAATTACAGCAAAACATATAGATACGTTTTTACGTTTTTTTTTTACGTCTCGTACGTGGTAAAGCCATGCTGCAGCTATATTAATAGTATAGTTGTATCACGAATGGGTCGGCTCGACCGGGGAAGGACCACGCTCTCACAGAATACCAGCGTCAAATAGCAGCTTAACACTGCTGTGTTTCGTATGGTGAGTGTAGAGAACCGGAGACCCTTTTTACTGGAAACGAGGCATTCCATCTTAGTCCTCACGGGTGGTAACACATCTGCATTTTGATTCGCAAACGACGATAAATGTAGATGTCTATGGGCCACAGCAGCCACTTACCATCAGGTGGACTGTGTGCTCGTTTGTCAACCTATACTATAAAAAAATACAATTTGTAGTCGGAAAAATTGAATCATACATGGAGCCCATTCAATCTCGCTAAGCTATTCGCAAAAGCTTGGATTTTTATGAAGATTTTTACGAGCCATCAAAAATACTTTCATTGCAGTGCTTTAATGAATTCTCATTTTAAAACGCTATAAATTTGTTTAAAGTCTTTTTGAACGCTTTCAAATTGACGTTTTTTAGTTTTTGAGTTGCACAATCATCAATAAAGACGCAAATGTCAAGTTGCATTGTGCTTTTTAATTGAAATGACAGATCCATAATTTAAAACTTATTCGTGTTTTTAATAAGAAATTTTGCTAAAGGCCAAAAGGTCCATTATTTGAAGGTGGCTAGAGCAAGAAGTGCCTTAGTAGTGTGAACGATTTAACAAAAGCTAGTTGTAGTACTTGTACTATTATATATCCTGTGGTTGTAGGTATATTTTTTGCCTATCAGGCCTATTAAAAAACTTAACAGATATTTACCGTATATTTTAAATGTAAACATTTATAATCTATATTGTTTTCCTATTTCGATCTTGAAAAATTCCGTCAATTCTTTTTAGCATACCTTTTAAATATTAGCATAATTCTTTGGTATACTTGGGTGGAAATGAAATTATTCATTGTCGTCCAGTACCTTAACTACCACGTGTTTGCATACACATAATATAATACGAATACTTAGCTCTTTTTTTTGTTTTCTTTTTTTGTTAATAAGTCATTTTTTATCTTAAATTGTAATCTGTCATGTGTGTAATAACAAGTGTTGGAATAAATGTCTTTATGTCTTTGCGTTATGTTACGTTGCAAAAAAAAAAACGTTAGTAGTGTGCGTTAAGTATGCCACCCAAAGACAAGTTACGAATATCTACCGCAATGAATTAACCTTGGCTATCAGCATAATGTATTGGCTATTTTATTCATTGAAAGTTAACGCCCAACGCACGCGCTCCCTACGCTCCGAAATATCAATGAACGGACCACGTGTTTTGACGTAACTAGCACTAATACAACTTTATATAACCATAAATCGTGCATAAATTTATCTCTCATCACACCTTGACTAACAATTACTTATTTGTTTTTAATAATCTAAGTCCCCTACAAAATGATCAGAACATAGTTTAATAGGATTATTCAATTTTTCTACTAAATGATGGCAATATTTCAGTGTATTTGAATTTTGAATACAGATCCTATTTATTTATTCAGTTAGCTTTTATGTAATCACTAGCGATTCACCCCGGCTTCGCACGGCTGTTTTCTGAATCTCGACAACGGCGATACCTACCGCTTAAACACACAAAAAATTCATCGAAATCGGTCAAGTCGTTCTCAATGATCTTTCATTAATGCCGCAATTGATTTATATTTATATAGATTTTGCGCATATTTTATGCTTTCTATGTTAAGTACGAATGTATTATTCAAATATTTCGGACGCAAACCGGATTTATGTCCTTTAAACTAATACAAATGGACCGATAAGGAAAATATTATATGACCTCTTCTAGACTTTTAATTTCCTGGTGACCTTAAGAACATTGTCATTTGGTTTAGGGCTACACATACCCAATGTTTGAAGGATCTGTGAGGTCTACCAACACTTATTGGTATAGCCCGGACTTTTCCCTGCCAAATTCATCCCAGCAATGAGACAAGCATGTTGTGCCTAGTTGTAGCTGTGGGACACAACATGTAAGCCAAATGGAAGCCTAGTATAATTGTTTTTATTGTTATTGCAGTAAATGGTGATAGGTACATATTTTTATTTATTTTTGATAATACCTGGTGCTTAAATTTTTTTAATTTACTTTATGCAATACTTACTTTTCTTCTTTAATGTTTTTATTTAATACTTAGCTGATACCCGACGCAATGTTGCCGCAGAAGAAATAATTGTGGAAATATACTTTTAAATTTGGAAGAGTTATATTATATAATCAAGAATGATAATGATGATGATAAATAACTTTCAAATAAATATGACGGTGTGATACGCGCGTCACCTACTATAAGTTAATTGTATATGCCTATAACCTTCGCGCAAGTGCAAGTAATAAATTGACAAAGTGTTAGCGCAATTTCATTAACCGCATGGCAGCGCATAAATTAAAAATAAAATAAAAAATATATTTTATATATTAAATTTGAGACATTACGATGTAACAAGGGAGTTTATTTGCCCCTGAAATAAACGAACACAACAAGAATCTTTTTTCATTCATTTATAAAAAGATCTATGTGCCTGTCAATTTTGCTTGTTCTTAATGTATAATTTAGCAGCCGAAGTACTAGGATAAATGCATTGAACTAAATCATACTTATTAAGGATTCCGGGAAAAGTTTTACTCAGTAAGAAAATATAAGCTGTCCCGCACCCTCGTAAAAACGTCTACTTTAATACGACGTGACGGCTCCGTGAAGTGAACAGTGACTTCGAATTCGAACGTGTGTGGAGGTTCTTGTTTAATTGACCTTGCCCCGAACCTACCTACATCAGAGTTAGTTATAATAATGTATAAAATTAACAAATTAGCTGCGATATAAAATATATGTATCTGTTAAACAAGTTTAGCTATTACGTCAACAATTAGTAAAAATATTTTGTTCTATATATTTATTCTTTATAGACGTATAGGTATTTTACTTTTATTTTTTAATTTTATCTTTTGCGCGTTTGTATTTATTGAACGACTACTCCTTATTTTAAAAAAGGGAAGAGGTTCTCAATTCGACTCTATTTTTTTGTGTGTACCTAGGAAAAAAATTTGAAGTAATTTTTTTCCTAGGTGAACCGATTTTGATGATTCTTTTTTAAAATGAAAGCTGGTGCTTCTCACGTGGTCCCATATAAATTTCATCAAGGTCTGATAAATAGTTTTTGAGTTATTCTTAATAACTTATATTGAAGTCGGTTGTACAAAATTTTTAATTTTAAATTATGTTCAACAGACTTCAATATAAATAAAATGAAAACATCATCAATGTAGTCGAAGTCAATTAAATAGAATCATCGAAATCGGTCCACCTAGTAAAAATTATGAGGTAACACACATAAAAAAACATACAGTCGAATTGAGTACCGGCTCCTTTTTGAAGTCGGTAGAGAATCTTTTATTTTACTACTTGTTTGATATGATTTTTTTTAAATAAATTTTTAATGTTTATTTTTCTTCTTTTTCCAGGTAAATATCCACACGGAAAAGGAAACTGATAAGTAGCTAAATTAGATCTGGAGTTTGCTTTCAAATAACATGAAAAATATTTTAGTTTGGGAGGAGATGGATCGGCTAAACCGAGGAAGGACTAAAGAAGTTTCGGCTGTAGTAATTTACTTTTTTTTATATGATAAGGGTGACAAGAGAGCACACAGTCCACCTGATGATAAGTGATTGCTGTGGGCCATAGACATCTACATCTATTCTCGTTTGCGAATCAAAATGCAGATGCGTTGTCAGCCGTGAGAACTAAGATGGAATGCCACTTTTTCGGTAAAAAGAGTCTCCGGTTCTCTACACTCACCATACGAAACAGCTGTGTTAAGCTGCTATTTTACCCTAGTATTCTGTGAGAGCGTAGCCTTTCCCCGGTCGAGCCAATCCATTCGTGCTACAACTATACAATTAATATAGCTGCAGCATGACTCTACCACGTTAAAAATATCATCATCATTACAGCCCTTCACAAGTCCACTGCTGAACATAGGTCCCCCAAGGAACGCCACAAAGCACTGTCCTGAGCATTACATATAAGAGGGAATAGTCACTGGTGCATCAGTCTGTCAGTGATCGTGAAACTCCTGAAAGACTTGATAGTTCATAGTAATGCAATATCATGCAGATCCAATAGGTGGCGCTGCAGGCAAGGTATCCTATATTTATAAACAATAATGTCTCATATTCATCTCTATATAGTACTAGCTCACCAGGCAGACGTTGTTCTGCCCTTTCCAACAACCCTTCCTACAAAAATCCTTAAATTCGCAATAAAAAATTTTGAGGGTCATTTATCGGGATAAAAACTATCCTATCTCTCAAGTTGGACCAAATGCACACAGTGTGCAAAATTTCATTGAAATCAGTTCAGTAGTTTAGGGAGTCCATCGCGGACAAACAACGTGACACGTACTTTTTATATAGAAAGTTAAAGCAAAGTCACTTCCCACCGTCTGAACCCTTAGATCTTTTAAGCTACGCAACGGATTTTGATACAGTTTTCATCAATGACATAATGATTCAAGAGGAAGGTTTATATGTATAATAACATGCATATTATATATAAATTATATATTTCTTTTGTCCGTGTGTATGTTGATTGAACTCTTCCTAAACGGCTGGACCGATTTTGATGAAATTTTGTGTGTGGATTAAGTTGATTAGAGAATGGTTTAGACTTTAGATTCACAATTGGACCCGGTAGGTAGTCGTTGTCGAGATGCCAGCTCTACTTATGTGTATATTATATAATATACATAATAGGTATATATTCACATTTAAAAATGAAATAGGATGAACATTGTTCGAATATTTTATGTGAATTGAATCTCAGACTAAGGGTTTACTTATCAAAAGACGAGTTAGCTAACTGGCGCACCAAAATTTCATTGTCTAACTTCGACTTCTTATTTTATGCAAGAAATTCCAGGTAGGGGAAGAATCGACGTATTATTTATATTTAAAATTGAAAATTCTTAAAAGTCCAACGTCCAGCCGTAGACTTGATGAATGATATGTAAATAAAAATAAATTGTATGTTAAAAATACATTGGTTAGGTACATTTTATACTTTGATTTTATCTTGAGCCGAAAGATGTCGCTACTAGTCGCGTAAGAAAGTCAGCAAAGTTATTTCGTCTCGTTATTTAGCATGTGTGTTTAGCGGGGATAGTAGTTATCACAAGGATATATAACTTAGAGAAAATGAATATAATGCAATGACTAAATGGGGCCCATCAATCTAATTGTGTGGGAAGTCAGAATGTGTCAAAAAAGGGACGTATATTCGAAATGCTGTGTTAGTCCCTACCTTAGTGTGTATGGCAGGATAACCATGAGAATAGAATTATTGAGAGAGTACTAAATCAAATTTATGCTACACAAATTAGTGGCAGAAGCTTTAGACAGAAGTTTATCGACTAAATTGGCGATGTACTAAAGATGGGCCAAATTATAGAAAAGATAGATGTGAAAGAAGGTAGGAGGTGTGTCAGAATAGTGCCAAATGGAAGTCCATAGCCTCTGCCTACCACTCTGGGTGACAGGCGTGAGTGTTTATGTTTATAATAATTGTGTATGTTCAAAATACTATTAATCTTGAAACTTCTAAAAATTTGCTTTCTGTAAGGCATTGTCATATTCGCGAGAGATCTGCCCAAAATTTTGTTTTTGATCAAAATTGACCACAATTATCCAAAAATTTTCTCGTAATTTGTTCAAGATAGATTGGGCTGACTGACAACTTCATTTCCTACACGTCATTTTTCAATCAAACCTTCAAGTAATTACACATAATATACGCTCTGAGAATCAAACTCATTAATATTTTTTTGTCTAAAAAGTCTCATGCCTACATTTCAAGACTATTTTTTTATATAATACGGTAATAAACGGAGCACAGTCCACCTGATGGTAAGTGGTTGCTGTGACCCATAGACATCCCCATCTCAATAAAGAATCAAAATGCAGACGCGTCGTCACCCGTGAGGACTAGATGGAATACCTATTTTCCAGTAAAATGGGTCTCCGGTTCTCTACACTCACCATACGAAACACAACAGTGTCAAGCTGCCATTTTACGCTGGTATTTTGGGAGAGCGTGGTCCTTCCCCGGTCGAGCGGACCCATTCGAGCTACAACTATACTACTAATATAGCTGCAGCATGGCTCTACCACTTTTTTAAGAAAATACAACAAAATTTGGCCGCAACATAAAGTAAATTTAAATAAAAAATATTATTAAACACTAATGATTCGCCCCGTTTAGATCATCCAGGGACCCACTCAAATACACAAAAAAATATCAAAATCGGTATAACCATTTTCGAGTTGCGAGACTAACGGACAGCAAATGATTTTATATAACGAGATAATATATACTAGAGCCCAATGACTTCGTCAATCTTACTTAGCGGTACCATGTAGCGACTTCTATGGAAATGTATTAAATAAAGAACGATGTATTTAGCGCGTCAAATTTTATATCGATATACATCGCAACCGCTTCCGTAGATAGATAATAGATGGCGCTAGAGTAGTCAAGTGAGCTCGGCCACGGTCCTTATTGCTTTGTAAGAGAGATATGTATTACACATAAACCTTCGTCTTGAATCATGCTGTCTATTGACGAAAACCGCATCAAAATCCGTCGCGTAGTTTAAAATATCTAAGCGTACAGACGGCGGGAAGCGACTTTGTTATACTATGTAGAGAAAATCTACAAAATGTTTATATTATGTATGGGTAATATGATGATAATATGTATAGTGGAACCCTAAATAATATGAATGCGGTGACGATACTGTAGCGTAGAAAATTATTGTTTTGTTATAATTAGTTCGAGGATCGTTAACTTCCTTCATTGCCATTAATTAAATGTACTCCTCATATATGTTTCTTTTATTTAATTTTAATTAGTTAAAGGTTGTTGTTAATGTGAATAGTTTGATGATGGCTGGCTACATTTGTTATTTTTATTTTTAAAATTAATTATCGAGAAACATATGAAAGTTTTATGTAAATAAAAAAGTCAAGTAACATCGTCCCGTTTAGAGCTCTCCTTTCCCCATCTCTCCGCTTCTGCGTATTCACATCACTAGAAAATTAAAAAAGGACAAACACCTTTAATACCCGCGAGCCATCTTACCAATCTATATATCTCTATCTTGAGGAATCGAAACGTACTGCCATCTATCCCTTTCCTACTTGTGATGCCCTACATAAACTCTCTCAGTTGCCCTGCTGTCCCTAAGTAGAACGTGTCAATCACCAACAGTCGAATAAAAGATGAAGTTGTTTTAATACTTAAACAATATTTTTAAGGTTACTTAGTAATTTAATTTTTATTTTCTTTAAAATGCAACTATTTGTAAATTATCGGTCATACGTAGATAATTTTTTTGTGTAGATATATATTTCATGTTGCAGTCGATAATATGGTCCGATTTATTTTTACTATCATGTTTTTTGTACAGCGTATATTAATAGACCTTAGCTAAAAATTTAGTAATAAAATTACGAATGGAAAATAAATTTTTAAGCAATTCTTTGTAAATCGATCAAGACTTGCCTCGTTCGCTCCAACTCTGGCAAGACGCACTGCCAATCATTCGCAACGCATACATATTGTTATTGCTTACTTGCTAATTAAGCTCGTTCTGTTCAGGGATTAAGGTTGGTTTTACAACTCAACACAATAGCATGTTAGGCTGTTTATTCACTCACCTTTTACTCCTTGTTACCTCTGCGCCCCTAGTATTACGTAAGTTGAGTGCAATGGCCGCGCGGAAAGGCCGGGAAAAGCCGGGCTACCCGGAACGTGGGTGCTGAATTTTCTCAAACATGACTAATGCGTACTTTTAAAATATGTATGGTTTATTTTGGTTAATCCCTCTGATATATATAATCCCTATATTTTAAACGAAAACCATGATAGAGAAAAAATATCGTTAATTTGTTTTAATTTAGAGTGTTAAATATATATTTCTAACCTACGTACTTTTGAATACACCAAATAAACTGAATATTGAAACACGATGAAAAAAAAACACGAAACCTAAAATATCATAGAACAATCGCAAATTACTGCTGACGCGGCGCGCATATAAATGAACGTATTACAGTAAATATCTCATGCGTAATTAGCGGGGAGGATCCGTGGAATGTGGGTTAAATTCGCAAGTAGGGGCTGCCAATGCACCGGTCGCGGACCGCCAGCGGGTCGTTGACCGGTATCGATCGGAGGCACGCGCCCCTGCGGCGCCGACGTCTCCCGCACCCTACCCCAACATAGACACCCCCTTACCTCCCTCACCATACATCGCATACACGAGGAAACGCTACTACCGCATGCGACATTTCGTTCTAGTTAAGACTTGAGATTGCGACTTTTTACCTTTTTGATAGATATTCAAACGGCGGGAAACTTGTGCGAATAGATTTTCGCCATTTGTTAAATAATATTATAAAACTTTACAGGCTGTCAAAAATACGTTTTCAACTATTTAACTCCACTAATTAATTTGTAGAAATGAAACCAATCTGTTGCATGAACATAATATTATTTCATTTCTATTGGTGTTGCGGATGGCCAAAGATGGCGGTAGTCACCCGCATACTCGTTTGCCTCCCCTTCTACATAAATAAAAATAATTCCGAATATCGGTAAGAAAAATTTGTATATGGGTGATAAAAACAATTTAAATCTTTTTCCACTTTTAAAAACAATGTTCACTCAAGAACTGTAATAGTTTCAATTTGGTATATTGACACATTTAAATAAATAGCTTCAACAAAAACGTATTCATATTTCTTGAAAAGATGAAAACACGCTTCTTGGCTTCCATTACGGACAGGAAGCATCCTATAGCACTGTATAGAGAGACAGCTGTAGAGTAAGGGTGCGCGGGAAAGTTGCTCGCCTTCCGCGGGGAGGGCAAACCCTGCCCGCCGTTGTTATGGTTACTTCGGCTTGATTTATGTTTTCCTAGTGACTAGTCGCTGCTTTACTTACTTCATAATATTTTCTTATAAGTTCCCTCGTCTCCCTCGATTGATTTGTTTGTTTCTCTTTTCTCCCATCAGACAAAAAATATATTTCATTAATATTCTTTCTACTTCTGGCAGCCAATTTTTAACTATGTATTAATATCCCATCGGGAATTAATTTATCGATTGCAGTTTGAACCGAACAGACAAACGAACGAACAGATGACAGGTGATGACAGAGACAAGAAGCTGCAAGAAACAAGTTTTGCATTGTCATCCACTTCTGAGCTTTATAATTTTTAAAAAGTCCATATTTGAAATGCCCATCAGGAAGTTAGTTTAAATCCCACCAAAAACATAAATGCGAAAAGGGAGTTGCTTGCTAACGACCTTCGTGGTAGCTTCGCCAATAAAGAGTGGAAAACCTAACCGAGCGCTACGCTCCATAGCTTTGTATAAATAAGAGATCTACCTTGAAGCCATTCTGAGTAACTTAAAAATGGCCTAGGTTTTTGTTGAGCGAGTTCAGTATAAAAATGATAACAGTGACACTCTTCAGACCTTACTCAATAACTAGTCCAAATAGGTATTAATAGGTTTATTATTTTGATTAGGTTTATTAACGAAATTTGAATTATATGTATACCTTAGTATTAGGTGAACCACAAGTGTAGGTCACAAATAGTTTTTGAATTATGGGGGGCTTGAAAGTGGCTCTACACTCTGCAGTTGCATCGCCCTTTTCTTTTCTTTCCGTACTGGCTATCCCACTATGCTTGACATAGTCCGTCTATAATAGCAGGCAGTTCCGTTGTTCAAATACGATCGACTGAACTTGAATTACTTGCGTACTACGAAATTCCGTTCTACGAAATTAAACTCTCAAGAAACTAACGATAAAAAATGTTTATAAATGTTGTATCAATCGTTGTTGTCGGTGTCGCATGGTAATGTGTTGAAGGAAAAAGCCAAAAAATTCTTTGTTATACCGATAGATGGAAATAACTCAGATCTTTGATATCAATAGTTTAACTATCACAAGGATTTACAGCGTTTTAGTAAATCAAGTCTGGCAACGTCAGAACCAAGCGTGGGAAAGACAAATTCTGACTACTAACTTTTTGCTTTTATTTTTAAAGCTTTACTTACCACCATCATTATCATCATCACCATTACATTCTATCAGCCCCCCGCCGGGTCACGTATTGCCACAAAGCATGGTCCTGAGCCACCTGCATGCGTCGACTTCCTGCATCTTATACCAGGTTCACTCCATCTAGTTCACTATTATTTAAGCTGGCTTATAATATTACCATTTCCTTTTTTTTGGATTTAAAATAACATTAGTAAATCGTCATAAATCATTATTTATGTTAAATAAAACAGCCGGGTTCGTTATTATCTAACATTTTCAAAAATGTATTTTAGGGCCAGTTTATTATGGTGTCAATGTGTGCTCAGTAAAAATACCACTACGTTTACGTACAAGTTTAATAAACAAGTTAATGTGGAGTGTCTAAATTTCTGAATTATTAAGATTATCCGTGGTATCGTGATTTATGTCAAATTGTATGTCAGTCGTCGGTATATTTGAATTTTATTTAAGATCTGATTAATTAACAGCAGTGCCGAGAAAAATATGTAGAATAAAAAGAATATTTTAATCATAAAAAGTACTCGAGCTCTGCGTAGCACTAACCTAGAGTGGGGGTAGGGAGGCGCAGTGACCCGGTTCGCTACGGCGTAGAGTGCACTGCCCGCGTAGCAGCGTAGACGACGTAGCGCTCAGTGATTATATGCGGGCGGTTCTCGTGCGGAAGTAGGTGTTGTTAGTTAGACCGCTTTTATGCTTTCTCTAGCAAAGTATTGTATATTGTAGGCGCACTATTTATTTTACGGAATTCTATAAAACCTTTTGCCGTGTACACTACGAATTTATAAAAACACCACCGTATATTTAAAGGCCATTAAACTTCTGTCCTTTCAAGACTTGTCTCTAGCCCTCTTTAAAAGTTTAAATCTAAATACCTACACAATCTAGCCATTACAATAATTTATTTATAGTTCGTTCATAATTGTGAAACTTCTGATAGCATAAATAGTAAGAGAGTAGTGTGGTATCCGAATCTAAAATATCGGCCAATAAATTCAGTAATTGACATTATCAGGCTGGAAGGAGGACGATATTTTGCGCCCGTTGCAGTTGGCGGCGAGCCAAGCCAAGGCATCAAAAACTAGTACTTGAGCTCCATAGCTTCAGGACAGTGCGTTGTTAACGTTCTAATTTATAAGCTATGCCTATATACAAAGTGGCATTTGGTCTTTATTCTTTTAATGGCTAATTAGCAGCTTATTTGAATATACTTAATAGAAACAATATAATTTATTAAGTCTAATCTTATACTCTTTGGTATTTTCAATCTCTTGTCTATGAATTTTTCGTATTCATAGAACAATGTCTGTATGGAGTGATATTGATATTTGCTTTCGTAAAAATAAAAATTGAGATAAACGCAAAACAAAACAGTCTTTACTAGTTCATTGTTAGACATGCACTAATTGGTTTTGATTTTGCGATTGTATATTGAATTATAATCAAAATAACACGAGCTTAAAACACACTACACAAATAAAATAATGAAATAGTTTGTCCTGCTCTAATTTTGTTTTTGCTTTCTTTTTCTTTCACCACCCAGAAGTTAGCGTAGTTATGGTTCAATAAATTAGTCGGGTACCTAGGCTATTCGTGAGTGTTTAAGGCCATATTAATTAGTAGCAATAAAGCAATGTAGATGGCGCCGTGCAATTTAAACACAAGCTATCATTTGTCTCACCAGTAAAGTGTATAGTCAGTTGCACGAAGTACATAGTATGTAATTGTACCCAAATTAGATCTAGGTATGATCGATGTTGCAGAAAAATCGATAACTCAACATCGATGTTTTTTGTATGTGTAGATACTTATATATTGTTTCTAAATTATGTAGGTATACACAGAAAAAGTAAGAATTAACTTGATTATAAATTTATGTAGAATAGTTATTATGCGACAACTGACAACGATACTACAAAGTAAAGCGAAAGCAGTGACCACAGTGACATTACAGATGACACTTGACAATTAAGTTTGAACACCGTAATGATATTTTTTAGGCTAGCGATGCGTTCAGGAATTCTGAATCATTCAAAATTTTAAATCTTCAGAGGAGATGCAAGATTTAGTTGATATTGATTTCGCGGGTTCACATTGTCTGCAAGTTCCCAATAATCGATTTTGGGTTCATTGACATCGATGTTTCGATGTTTGACAAGTGTCAATATCGATGTAAAAACATCGATGTTTTAGTTTTTAACATCGATGATCATCGAACATTCCTAATTAGATCAATATAGTTCAATGGTGCAACAAGATCAAACAATAAACAGTGAGGTAAATAGCAATTAAAAAATTGACAAGTAATTATTCAGAAAATTCAAAACAGTTAATCAGAAAAATAATTGTATTAGTTAGATATTTCAGATAGTGATCTTTGGTGGTACTTCACGCCGGATCAGCTTCTGACACTATATAAAGCGCAAGTCCGATCGTGCATAGAGTACTGCCATCAGCTAGTGTTCCAAAATACCGTCTAGCATCGTTGGACTCAATAGGGAGGCATGCTAAGGGGCTTATTGGGTTACCATAATTTAGTTGAAACTGATCTTGTTAATCTCGAGCACAGGCGCACAGTAGCCAACTTTTCAGTGTTCTACAGGATGCATTTCGGAGAGTGTGCATAGGAATTATACACCTTAATTCCTACCTACCCTTTTTACCTATCGGGCGGCCATATTCCACACATTCGTACAAAACGGTTTCTAAGCAAACTTTCGAAATGATTACAATGTGGGTGTTTTTAAGACAAGGGTGAATATGGTTTTGTTAAGCTGAGTCAGTTCGTTTTACCATCTTTGACTACATCACCACCAAAATTATAATATAGTAAAAAGAAAGAATTGAAAAATCGGCCCTTAGTCAACTTAGGTATTATAACTTTTGTATTCGATATATTATATGCGTCAAATCATAATTAAAATTTCCATTGATATTTCTATGGAAATAGAAGAAAAATAATGCGTGTCACGGTAAAAAGCTGCTATTATAATGGTACTAATATACGGGTCAACGACCTGAGATTAAAGACCCCCTCCCCCACTTAAACAGGCTGTGTCCGCTTTCCTTTTATTACGTGTACTTTTAATATAATTTAAAAGGTCGATTACGCCTACGTAAATATAATATTAAACTTTAATTTTCGTAAAAGAAAATATTAATATTTTAAAACTTTGGTGATGAACGAAGCACGCTTATTATTTCATTCCATAGGCTTTTCGGCTTGAGAAAACAATCGTGATATTGATTGAGGGGTCGTAAGTACCCGAGCGTAACTCCGCGGAGACTGCATGCCACTCCGCCACGTTTTTGCCGCATTGGGGTCGCATGAATGGGACGCGACGATGTTTCGGTGCACAGGTTCGAGCGAGACAGACCACGTAGAGGCGACCGCCACGTGGCACAGACTTACTAATTCAACTCGAACTTTGTACTATTTAGTTAATGCTTTTTGGTTTGTTATTTTTAGAAAAGGAAAAGAGGAAGGTAAATGCTTAAATAAGAAGTTTTAGTTAAGTATTTATCTTTAATGTTTATGCTATATTGAACAGTTTAAAATTCATATCGTGTTTAATTCGAAACCTACGAAACCTCGATTAACGTAACTTACGTATGACTCGAAACACAGACAGATGTCGAATAACGCGCTAACGCGGCGCCGCTCCGCACCACGCGGCATTTACGGCGTAGATCTAATGTAGCTAACTGGGTGCGACTCGCCTCGTCACCGCCGAACCATGGTCGAATACACAAATGGCCTTCGGCGTCGCCGTACAATGCCACGAAACGAACCCTAACTTACTTAAAGGGCCTTGAGCTTTATGTATACATAGTTCCAACGATTGCTCTTTATATTATATTATACTTAAAAAAATTTTTTTCGTTTCAGGATGCAAGATCAAGGCTCTTCGTGCAAAAACCAACACGTACATTAAGACGCCTGTGCGCGGCGAAGAACCTGTGTTCGTAGTGACCGGACGCAAGGAGGACGTAGCGCGTGCCAAGCGCGAGATTCTATCGGCAGCGGAGCATTTCTCTCAGATCCGCGCGTCGCGCAAATGCGGCGCGGCGCCACCGCCACCCGCCGGTGCGCCCGGCCACGTGACGGCGCAGGTGCGCGTACCCTATCGGGTCGTGGGACTTGTCGTCGGTCCCAAAGGCGCCACTATCAAGCGCATCCAGCACACAACACACACGTACATCGTGACGCCGTCACGCGAGCGCGAGCCCGTGTTCGAAGTGACGGGACTTCCTGAGAGTGTGGAGGCTGCACGTAAAGAGATCGAAGCGCACATCGCTCTGCGCACAGGCGCGGCGGGTGGCGGCACGGGCACGGGCACCGGGGAGGGCGAGCCGCTCGCACAGCTGTACCGCGCCGCCGGGTTGGCTTCTTTGCTGCGCCCCGAGCCCGAAGCCGCGTTCTCGTCGGCCGGCTCTTGCTCGTCAGGCGGTTCGTCGGCGCGTCTCGGCGATTTGCTCGGAATCTGGTCGTCGACGGAGCGCGACGAAGGGCTGGGCGAGTCGCCGTCGTTCGAGTCGCCGGGCGCGGGCGGCGTGTGGGCGTGGGGCCCGCCGCGGCCGTCGCCAGCCGCGTCGCCGGCGCGCGCGTGCGCCGTGTGCGGCGAGCGCGGCGTGGCGGCGGCGCTGGTGCCGTGCGGCCACAACCTGTACTGCCTGGAGTGCGCGCAGCGGCTGGCGGCGGCGGCGGCGCCGTGCCCCGCGTGCGCCGCGCCCGCGCACCAGGCCATCCGCATCCTGTCGTAAGCCGCGCCGCGCTCCCCGCGCCACGCCGGCCGCGGACGCACCTTTTTTACTTAAATCGTTACGGAAATATTAAAAAGTATAAGTCGCGTAATCGAAATCCTGGTGCCAAAAGTCGGCGCCCCGCCGGCACGGCCCGTCCGCCGCGCCGCACCTAACGTAAGTCGGCAGAGTTACTCACGATATATTTTCTTATTATGAACGTTTTTTATTAGGTCGTCGAGCGCCCGCAGCGCTCGCCGCCGCAGAGTCGAGGTACGTTACGATAGAATTTCGAAAAAAATACATAAAATTTAAAAAAAGTTGTATAATTATTATTATTGATAGCGTAAATGAGAAATCGAAAATTTATAAAGCTTACCTAACGTAGTAGCGTAAAGTATTAAGATATCGTAATAATATTATAATAATAGGCGAGAGACGGGCGGCGCGGGGATCGGGCGTCGCGGCGTTCTCCGTTCGGTTGTTAGGGGCCGCCGCGCGACTAGCTAATGTTTGTAGGAAATGTGCGAGCGGCCGTTCGCGGCCCGCCGCGCCGCGCCGTACCGCGCAGCACCGCGCCGGACCGTGCCGGACCGTGCCGGCCCGCACCGTGCCGCACCGCACCGCGCCGTGCCGCGCCGGACCGCGCAGCGCCGCACCGCGACGCGCCGCTCGCGACCGCCGCCCGCGCCGCTCCCTCGCGCGCCATGCTCACATTATTTTGATTATACGACTATTCGCTTAAATGATATTATACATACGTACACACTATGATTATGATAATATTAATAATATAATGTTTGTTTTAAGTGTGTTTTAATGTTTAGATTTTTATTGTAATGTTTTTATGAATGATTTTATCTGTATGATTATTATTATTGATTATTATTTTATGTGTTGACGATGTTTTTTTGTGATGTGCGCCGGCGCCACCGCGCCCGATTAGCTCGAGTGGTAGGTAGGACAAACTAGTTGACATGACGGGGACGTTTAGGGAATGGTTATAGGAAATAGGGCGCGGAGGACGCGGGCGCTAGCCGAGGCTGCCGCGGGCTGTTTAGTGGTTATGATACCGAGTAATAAATTTAAAGTAATAAATGATAAAGAAATAATACGATTCATTCATTATTATTATTATACTATAGTAGTCTGTAGCACGACATTGACTAACCATTACCTATTAATACTTATTAAGTATTATTATTATTATTATTATATTGAATAAATTTAAAGAATGCATAATTATATTTCATAGGAATCATTATTCTGTATAACTCTAGTTAAATATAACGATAATAAATATTATTGTATATGCATCGGACGACATTGTTGTTTGGTTTGACGGGGGGCGGATTTTATACATTGATATTTTTTTATTTTTTTACCGTTATTAGTTTTTGACTTACTCATGTTAAGATACGCGAGAATGAAAACTGCCTATTAGATTATATTTTAAAAAATAATGGTTGCATAAAATCAGCCCCCGACGTACGTAGATCCAGTGATTTTTATAAGTTTATTTTCATAATAAAATGGGTAGACGCTTTAGGTTCAAATAACGTTGTGAAAATTTGTGAAATTTTGTAGACTACATATCTTATTATAAATCTAATATAAACTATAACTTTCGAACAAACTCTTTTATTTTTCTCAACTTCCTTATGCGCAGCCTCTCTGAATTCACCTCAAAAGTGACCCAAGTGACTCACGACATACAATATCTATACACATTTAATAAAGAATGATTACTTTGTTCGAGATAAAACACATCTTGAAAAATTTAAATGATGACGACTTTACGTCAGAACAAACTACTGAACAGTTGATATACGTAAGACATCATCATCATCTTAACAGCCCTTTACAAGTCAATTGCTGAATAAAGGAAAGTCGCAAATTTACCCAAGGAATACCACAAACCACGGCCTGAGCCACCTGTATGCATCGACTTCCTGCATCACTTATTCTCATCGAGGTCGACACTCCATCTAGATGGATGATAATGATGATAGTAAGTAATAGTGGACTAGTCCACTATTACTTACTATCATCATTATTATAGTCCTTCACAAGTCCACTGCTGAGCATAGGGCTCCTCCAAGGAATGCCACAAAACAAGTGGTCCTAAGTCACTTGCATATATTGACTTCCTACATGTCTTTCCAGGTCGTCACTCCATCTAGTGGGGGGCCGCCATTACTTACCATGGCAAACAATACTCCTATTTCCTTAGTTTTTGGAAATAACATTATGAAATAGTACCCAGATTATGTATATTAAATTCCTCCATGGATTGTCGCAATACACGATCACCACTGCTGAAATATTATTAAAAAGCTAAACATAAAATAAATATATTAACACTAAACTGACGGGAGCTTACGGCGTGTTACTACACCCAAGGGTGTGATGCGGGAAGTATCGACGTACACCACACAGTCACCTGCATCTATCAGCTTCCTGCTTGTCTTACCAGGTCGTCACTTTCTAGTCGGCGCCGCCCTACGCTTCGTTAATTGGTAAGAGGCTACCACACGAGAAACTTTAACCTTGGAAGAAAGATATATAAAGATATATTGTACTTAAAAATGAATTATAGTAACATCTCTATCTACAGAGTCTATAGTCTACAGCTCTCGCCTGTAGGTCTATAAGTAGGGAAGCCCCAGTCCCAAAACTTGGTGGCACATTATATAGTACATACGCTTCCAATATTTTTCATATCTGAGACATTAAGGTTTCCTCACGATGTTCTTTTTCACTGACGAGCACATGATAAATCAGTACCTACTTAAATTGTGATTAACAATTTCTGAGGTGCCGGTGGGAGCCAACGTTTTTACTGATAACGAGGCATCCCATCTTCGTAGCGAAGGTGTAAAACAACGCATCTACGATTTGATACTTAATCGAGGATATGATAATGTAGGATAATAGATATATAGAAATTAAGTAAAGTTATAAGTGGTAGAGCAAAGCTGCAGCTATATTAGTAGTATATTTGTATCACAAGTGGTTCGACTCGACCGGGGAAGAACCACGTTCTCACAGAATACAAGCGTCAAATAGCAGCTTAACACTGCTGTGTTTCGTATGGTAAATGAAGAGAACCGGAGACCCATTTTACTGGAAACGAGGCATTCTATCTTAGTTCTCGCGGGTGACAATGCATCTGCATTTTGATTACTAGTTGAGGATGGATATAGATGTTTATGAGCCACAGCATCTACTTACCATCAGGTGGACTGTGTGCTCGTTTGTAACCCTATCGTATTAAAAAAAGGATAATGTAGTTGTCTGGGCCTCAGCATCCACTTATATTTCACCTATACGGTTGCATTATTGTCATCAAGTTGTATTAAATTGAAATAAGAACATTTCAAAAGTTTACTTTAGTAAGTTATGCTAGCTGTCTATCATTTCAGCTACGTTACTTATCTTTCTCTTAATAAAAATGAAAGGACAAATAAATTTACGGTTCAACTGATGGTGTCTACTGCAGTTCATGGATACCTGCGCAAACTTCAAACAAAGAAGGCAAAAGGTTTTTATAGGATACGGATGACAAACGAGCGCACAGTCCACCTGATGATAAGTAGTTGCTGTGGCTCATAGACATCTACATCCATCCCTAACTACGAATCAAAATGCAGATGCGTTGTCACCCGTGAGGACTAAGATAGAATGCCTAGTTTTCAGTAACAGGGGTCTCAGGTTCTCTACACTCATCATACGAAACACAGCAGCGTTAAGCTGTTATTTTACGCTGGTATTCTGTGAGAGCATGGTCCTTCCCATGCCGAGCCGACTCATGCTACAACTATACTACTGACAGAGCCATGCTACAGCTATAGCAGAGTCGTGCTACAGCTATAGCAGAGCCGTGCTACAGCTATAGCAGAGCCGTGCTACAGCTATAGCAGAGCCGTGCTACAGCTATAGCAGAGTCGTGCTACAGCTATAGCAGAGCCATGCTACAGCTATAGCAGAGCCATGCTACAGCTATAGCAGAGCCGTGCTACAGCTATAGCAGAGCCATGCTACAGCTATAGCAGAGCCATGCTACAGCTATAGCAGAGCCGTGCTACAGCTATAGCAGAGCCATGCTACAGCTATAGCAGAGCCGTGCTACAGCTATAGCAGAGCCATACTACAGCTATAGCAGCGCCGTGCTACAGCTATAGCAGAGCCATGCTACAGCTATAGCAGAGCCGTGCTACAGCTATAGCAGAACCATGCTAAAGCTGTAGCTGTAGCATGGCTCTGCCACGTAAAAAGATGCGTTGTTACCTCTGAGGACTGAAATGAAATGCCCTTCTTATATACTCTTCAGACCCGAACACAGCAATGCAAGCAGGGGCGTAGCTAACGCCGTATCAATGATACGGGGCCCCGGGCTACAGAGGCCCCGAATGTATGTAAGCAAAAATTCTAAGAACTTCTATGGGACAGGATGTTGTTTTGAATTGTTTGGCTAGCTTAATTCCTAGGAGTATTAATTGTAAGTAATAACTTATAATCAATATATAATTATTTTAATTCAGTGCGAGAGTTTTTGTTCCTTTTGTGAAAATCTTTACCCTACATTTGGGCCCCCCGACAAATTTTGATACAGGGCCCCTCTAAGGCATGCTACTCCACTGAATGCAAGCCCTGTTATTTGGTGGCAGAAATATGTAAGAGGATGGCAACTACCCAGATGGACTCTAAGACAGAAGAAGAAGCCAGTGACCTAGTAAAATATCTTTCAGAACAGTACAGTCTTGAAATGAACTCTTCAATTTACATTATGAAATTTCAATTAAATTGATTACATTACTTAAAAATAATAGTGTTCTAAATGTAACGCTGTAGACTGTGATTATGGACAAATAACGTCCCTAGGAGTTTCTGATGAGAAGAAACAGTAGTGAAGATTAAAATAACAGGCATCAAAAGAGGATTTTTTTTATAGGATAAGGGTGACAAACGAGCACACAGTCCACCTGATGGTAAGTGGTTGCTGCGGCCCATAGAAATCTACATCTATCCTCTATTACAAATCAAAATATAGATGCGTTGTCACCCGTGAGGACTAAGATGGAATGCCTCATTTCCAGTAAAAAGGGCCTCCGGCCACCTGCACTCACCAAGCGAAACGCAGAGGTAAACCTCTACTTCACGCTGGTTTTCTGTGAGGTCGTGGTACCACCCCGGTTCGAGCCGGCCCATCCGTACGACAGCAAAAGCTGCCGCGTGGCTCTACCACTGTTAAAAACAGTTCTACTATAAACAGGGCCGTCTTAGGCCATGCAGGGGTTCTAGCGCACAAAATGTTTAGTTACCTTAAGTAAAAAAAAAATTGAAAAACGGTTGACCCTGCAGGCCAGCAGGAACTTCCCCCCTTATTTTCGAGCGCATTGCTCGAAAATCTATTTAGTTTTTGTTTTATTGGTTTTTCTTTTTTGAAAATCCTTGAAACGGCTCGACCGATTGACTTGAAAATCTAATCAGCTTAAAGTCTCAATGAACACTTTCGAACGCCGCCCATCGGTTGAGTTGTTCTAAAGATATCGTACGATATAATTTTATTTATATACATACTTACATACATACATAGACATGCACGACCGGACTTCCAAGCGGGAATAGTCGGAACGGCTTCCTAGGACCTCAAAACGTGCGAGATCTGATGAAAATTCGTATTCTCAAAATCGGACCGAAATCTATAACTTTATACTTTTGAAAATTATTAATTTTCAAAGCGGAAAGTTAGAAATAATTATGCGTGTAGTTGTGTACACACGTACGAAGTTAAACTTCTGTACGACATATCTCATTCTTCTTTTATTTTAGTACACAATGCATCCCCGGCGTTGAAACGTTTCAAGAAAACGTGAAGTTTTAGATTTTTCTCCACTACGTCGATAAAGTAATTAGTTCAAAACATAACTAAAACTTCTAAATATGCTTTTAATTAATTAAAGGCAATATGCAAGAAACAAATGTGTTTTAATTGTAATAAAAATATTAAGACATGTGATGTATTTCGCCATTTCCGTGTCATTCCTTGGGCTCTGGGCTGTTAGGGTAAAGAGAGAACTGTTTTTAAATCACAACTAAACTTAGATTATTTCTCTTACTTATCACGTTAAAATAACAATCAACTGGTTTCGTCTTCTGATATTATACTAGGTCAGTGCATTTGCTATCTTAAGCGCTAATAATTTAAAATTAAAAATTTCCTACAGCCGACTTCAATATAAGTTATTAAGAATAACTCAATAACTATTGGTCTGACCTTGATCAATAATTCTTATGGGACCACACGAGAAGTATCTTTCAAATAAAAAAAGGTTTTTTTTTGTATTTGAAAAGTCCCATTCCGTCCCAGGACATGCTATTTAATAAAAACAGAGTACTATATAAATGTGTGTGCAATAATATTAATAATGATATACGGTTATGCAGTTTTTGAAAATACGAGTAAATAAGACTTCTACTTACTGACGGTACTGAATGTTTGTGTATTAGAAAAGTAAAAAAAGTATAATATTATAAAAGATTACCCAAAGGTATATAGAATAAAATATATTTAGGATTAAAAAAATAAGGTAACAGGTAACAAACACAGTTAATCGAAGTTTAATTAAAGAAAAACATTAAAAGCAACCGCGATATACAGGCCTCTTAAGTTGCTTTTAGGAAAGGAATTCTATGCTTTCTGACCGGTAATATAAGAGCATTATACACCGTTGTACTGCTGCATTGCAGGTCGGCAGATTTAAATATTAACTTTTTAGATGTAGGTCCTCACAAGGTTTCGCTTTAAGAAGATGAAAGGATAAATTTTCAATGCGATATTTTTCAACTGTAGTCTTACTGATACAAGTCGAATGACAAGAAATTTTTTTTCGGAATATCCATTGTCTAATTAGATTTGTTTCGTCTTTCGTAATGTGTGAAGCACACGTAAAGTTACAGCCAATATATATAGCCTCCACTGCTGGGCACAGGTCTTGCCGCGCTGTTCTAATGAGTGTTATGGAATAGAATAATATTTTATTCAATGTTGATTATTACATAATACTTATTGAAAGTCAATTTTTTATTTACCACAGCTTCGGAAGAACCAGCAAGAAACCCAGCGGGACTATTTTTCAAACATATTTCACTTAACAATAATTTTGTTTATACAATTTTTAAATGATTTTTCATAGAACCAGCATGGTAGCGATCACCTTATTCCCAGGGGTTATTTTCATTCATGTATTCCTTGATATTATAATAACCCTTTTTGTACAGTTTTTCTTTAATAACACTTTTAAACTTGTTTATAGACAAACTTTGAATATGTTCTGGGATTTTGTTGTAAAAGCGTATACATTGCCCCATAAATGAATTACTGATTCTGTGGAGTCTAGTAACTGGCATAACAAGCTTATGTTTGTTCCTAGTGTATAAAGTATGCACATCCTTATTCTTATTAAAGCTATTTATGTTTTTATGTACATACTTTACGTTTTCATAAATATATTGTTGGCGGACTGATCATTCTTTTTATTCTATTTTATATCTCACGAATGCAGGAATCCTCTCGATTATTTACCTAACCGCGGGCACGTAATGTGCCCGCGGTAAAGTAAATAATCGTGCGTTCCAGTGGGGATCGAACCCGAGTTACTTGTGTACTGTGAAATTTACGGCAGGCGCTAATACCCTGAGCTGTCACGGTTCTTTGCGTACACCAAATTAGTGGAAGAATTTGGCAGCGTCTGTCTTTCCGTCCGATTACAATGTGGTTGTATTTAAAACACGGGTAGTCTTTTGTTGTGCTAAGACTGCAATTTAACATCTAGTTCTTATCTCTACTTACCAGTGGCTTACCAACGGACGGTATAGTTAAAATGATAATAAACAGGAAAAACTGAATTCAGAAAATTGTTATCAGGAAGACGCTACTGCTCATCTCCTGTTTCAGTTTCAGCGGCAGAGGGACTCTTACGAAACCCACGTGATGAATAATGACCACAACTTCTTATTATCGTAACTATTTATTTATTTACTGCAGTCGGTTTTTAGTTTTTAGTCTAAGGAATGTCAAGAGTTCAAGGTTACAAGTAAAATGTCGTTTAAATAGGTACATCAAAATATCCATCCCCTAATTTTCCAAGCAGGGAATTTTTTAACTTAAATGGGACTACCATTGATGTATACCTGTAATAAAAATTTATTTAAATCTGTTAGGGGACTACCAATGATGTTTTTTTTATAGGATATGGGTGACAAACGAGCACACAGTCCACCTGATGGTAAGTGGTTGCTGCGGCCCATAGACATCTACATCTATCCTCTATTACAATTCAAAATGTAGATGCGTTGTCACCCGTGAGGACTAAGATGGAATGCCTCATTTCCAGTAAAAAGGGCCTCCGGCCACCTGCACTCACCAAGCGAAACGCAGAGGTGAACCTCTACTTCACGCTGGTCTTCTGTGAGGTCGTGGTACCACCCCGGTTCGAGCCGGCCCATCCGTGCGACAGCAAAAGCTGCCGCGTGGCTCTACCACTGTTGAAATCTACCTGTTGATGTCTACCTTTTATAAAAATTCATTTAAATCAGTTCAACAGTTTCCGATCGGTGAACATAAAGAAAAAAAAAACAGACGCGTCAAAAGAGCTTTCTCGTTTTTGAACTCGATTATAAACTAGTTTTTCCTTCCCAAAAAAGAAAATTAGAAAACAGCAATTTCCATTTCCCTTTGTAAAATATCCAACAATTATTTTGTGTTTTCTTTAAAAATAAAACTATTTTTAACGCCTAAAACACAATCATTGTTGTGATGTTGTTTAATTTTGATATATTTAAAATGTTTTTAACGTGATGGAGCCATTATGCTTGCAGCATGAATAGGTCGGCTCGACCGGAGAAAGACCATAGAATACCGGCGTAAAATAGCAGCTCAATGCAGCTGTTTCGTATGGTTAGTGTAGAGAAGCGGAGATGCTTTTTACAGGAAACAGTCCTAAGCAGTGATAACGTATTTGCATCCACATTTTTATTCTTATTCGAGGATAGATGTCCACATCATCCACGTAACATCAGATGGACTGCTGTCACGATTATTCTTTAAAATAATTCATTGCATTGTATCTTTGTTGCATGATTTTCCTTGGGTCTTGTAACCAGCGTAAACTTTGATCATAATGCTTTGGAAGCGAACCAATTCTGTGTTACTCGATAATATACTGAGCAATAATATATTGCCCCTGAATTAACTAAGCAATGGATCGTTACTTAGACTAAAGCCTACTGCCAGTTGGACTGTACGCCCGTTCACCACTCATTATCATCATCACAGCCCAGCACAAGTCCACTACTGAACATTAGAATGCCACGAAGCACGTGCCAGCATCCACCAACTTCCTGCATTTCTAGCCAGGTCGTCACTCCATCTAATGGTGTCCCCATTAGATGGAGTGACGACCACTACAATTCTTGTACAGGTACGAGGCTGCCACTCGAGAACCTTTCTTACCCATCGCTTATCGGTTCTGCGAGCTATATGGCTGGCCCATTGCCACTTAAGGCTGGATATTCCAAGCGCATTAGGTATGTACAAGCGGTCGTCGCAAAGCTCCAGTCGGGCCGCGCTATGATCGTAATTTTTACAAAATAATCACAAAAATATTGTTTTAAAGTTGTAAACAAATATTTACACAATGAGAAATAAACGCACAAACAAAAGCTTGACTATAGTCTATATAAGTTCCATAAAACTATAGTTATTTACAATTTATTTTATTTTGTAAATGTTATTAACGTAGCAGAAGAGAAGTGCCCGCGAAAAAAGTTGGCGCAAATCTCACCTTGGCAACGTGCCGCGGGACGCGTGTGGATCGAAAATCACTTGAATAATCGATATTTAAAAAAAATATAATGAAAGAAATGATCGGGTGGAATTGATTCCAAAATAAATTACCAATAAATTTATATTTTTTTTTTATAGAAAAAAGGAGTATCAGTATTCAGTACTTGTTAAGTGGCGAAGCTTGCGAAGTCACTTATTGATTTCACGATGTCTGTCCGTCTGTCCGTCTGTCCGTCTGTCCGTCCGTCTGTACGTCTGTCCCACATTATCTCGAGAACGGTTTCGAATTTTCAAATTCTGTTTTCGGCAATCGATTCGAATCGATTACTGATTACCCAGGCATCTGAACCTCCTATTTTGAAACTGATTGCTCAACGGCAACCGTTAGAAACCGCTACAAAGCTGATTGCTTCGTCACTTTGCTATGCTGTTAGCTTGCTAGGTTTATTTAAAATGAAATTTATTTTGCAAAAGAAATGCAAATCGAACGTAGTTCGGTAATTATTTCTATCGAGAAAATTGTATTGTATCAACAACCACCAATTATTAAGTTGCGAAGCTTGCGAAGTCACTTATTGATTTCACGATGTCTGTCCGTCTGTCCGTCTGTCCGTCTGTCCGTCCGTCTGTCCGTCTGTCCCACGATTATCTCAAGAACGGTTTCGAATTTTCAAATTCTGTTTTCAGCAATCGATTACTGATCACCCAGGCATCTGAACCTCCTATTTTGAATTTTTTTCCGTTAAAAACCGTTACAAAGCTGATTGCTTCGCCACTTTGCTATGCTGTTAGCTTACTAGGTTTATTGTACCTACCAAAGGTATTGTACCAACACCCGGCATCGCAAGGAAAAAGAACGTATCTAAAAAAAAATTTTCAGATTCTAAATGTAATAATTTGGCTATTTTGTAATAATTTATAATGTAATAATTTTAAAACTGTCAATAACAGGGACACCCAGCCTTAAGCTTATTGATCCATTGGGCTATGTCGGTTACTCTGGTTTCTATTGCGGATGACGGACGTAAAAAAAATAAGCGTGTACAATTGAAAAAGTTGTAACTAGATGTATTTTCTCTCTTATTGTATAAATTTTTATAAGAAAGGATTTATATTTTTTTTTAAGAATAAGAATGTCAAACGAGCACGCAATTCACTAGATGGTTATTGAATTCTGTTGTCTACAGACATCTATACTCGATTGAGAATCATAAGATGCGTCGTCGCCCTTGAGAACTAAGATGGAATGCCCCGATGTGGACTCGACATAACATGGACCTCGAAAGTCAACCTTATTAAGTGGCGAAGCTTGCGAAGACACTTATTGATTTAACGATGTCTGTCCGTCTGTCCGTCTGTCTGTCCCACGATTATCTCGAGAACGGTTTTGAATTTTTAAATTCTGTTTTCAGCAATCGATTACTGATCACCCAGGCGACTGAACCTCCTATTTTGAAACTGATTGCTCAACGACAAAAAAAAAGCTGATTGCTTCGCCACTTTGCTATGCTGTTAGCTTGCTAGGTTTATTGATTTCACGATGTCTGTCCGTCTGTCCGTCTGTCTGTTCCACGATTATCTCGAGAACGGTTTCGAATTTTCAAATTCTGTTTTCAGCGATCGATTACTGATCACCCAGGCATCTGAACCTCCTATTTTGAAACTGATTGCTCAACGGCAAAAAAAAGCTGATTGCTTCGCCACTTTGATATGCTGTTAGCTTGCTAGGTTTATTTATACACAACTTAACGACAAAGTGGTGTGATAGATTCTCTGACGCCCTACAATGGCAGAGCTTTTATAGCACCATCATTATCATTGACAAGTGCTGTAAGTACATTATACAAGACGGCTCGGTGGCGCAGTGGTTAAACATTGGGTTGCGGCGGTGCGGGCCGAGGGCTCCAATCCCGCTTCTTTTTCCAAGTGTTTGTATAGTCCACAAATAATTGTTCTGGGTCTGGATATCTGTTCATGTGTAATTTATGTATGAAAACCGCCTTTACAACAAACGAATGCCAATATGTGCGGGGTGGGTCAGGGGGCAGGGGTAGTTTTTAAAAGCGCCCACTTTAAAAAACAAAGACAATAAAAATCATGTAAACAAACAAAGACAATAAAACAAACAGTGTCGTGGAACACTCGGTTGGAACGAAGTTCCTTTCGCAGTATATTATTATTGATAAACGTATTATATTATTGATTAACAAATACAAATAAATTAATTACTAGCGTCTATTAAAATGAAGCGTCATTTAAAATAAAATAATGTTTCTTTCATGGTAAGATAAGATACAGTACGAGGGAGATGGGTGTTATTCCATCTCGCTTCCTTATAGCCGCCAAGGCCGTCTACACTACGTCAGAAGGAGTCGTGACGGAAAAATGTTACACTTTTAATCGCCTAGCCCCCATCCGCAAAATCCGTACCGATAAGGAACTTCGATCCAAAAAAACGTTGATGAACCTGAAAATTTACCTTATACAAAGATTCAAATCAAAACACTATCCATTTATTTTTATCATGAAACTTAATAAAAATATGATTCTTTACAATTTCATTCTTTATTGCAGTGTTAGAGGATCTTAGGAACAATAATTTAAAATTAAAAATTTTGGACAACCGACTTCAATATAAATTATTAAGAATAACTCAAAACTATTGGTCAGACCTTGATCAAATTGACCACATGTGAAGCACCAGCTTTCAAATAAAAAAAGAATTATTGAAATACGGTATACAAAAACTTCACCCAGTAAAAAGTTATGAGATTAACACACATAAAAACAAGTCGAATTGAGTACTTCCTCCTGTTTGAATTCGGTAGAAAATACATTAATACTACCGTTCTTTAGCGTGAAATGTACCTGAATTAAAAACTTAGAACTTGAACGTGTTGCCTTAAGCTCTCTTTATTACTTTTTTAACATTGTTTCCATACACTTTATTAATATAATAGGCACCTACTAAACTAAGTGGATACAACTCAGCATCCTTCCACACAGGATGTTCCCTGTAACCTTATAGTATGTTCTAACAAACTTAAGTTCAAACATGTTACAGTGATATACCACCCTTCTTCTATAGTCATAAGGTTAAAAATGAAATAAAGGGTAGTTGGATTGGGGCATAATAGATTTTGTTTTTGTTAATAGCTACCTTCCATATAGTGGCACATCTGTCGCATCTGTCGCGTCGTATCGCGTCCTCGCCGCTCCTTGAACACGATCACACGTTTTTCACATATCCGAACGTGGTATCCGATCTATTTTAGGGGGCAGGTGTATTGTATCCTGCCAGATGGTTATTAGGTGTATTTATGCACGCTACTCCACAGAACTCCCATAATTTGTACGTGGTAGAGCCACGCTGCAGCTATGTTATGGTTGTAGCACGAATGGGTCGCCTCGACCGGGGTAAGACCACGCCGTCACAGAATACTAGAGTAAAATAGCAACTTAACGCTGTTGTGTTTACTATGGTGAGTGTAGAAAACTAGAGATCCCTTTTTACTGGAAACGAGGTATATCTTAGTCCTTAGGTGTGACAACCTGCTTGTATTCTTATTAGACGATAACTGTAGATGTCTATGGGCCACAGTATCCACTTACCATCAGGTGGACTGTGTGCTTTATCACCCTTATTTAAAAAAAAAAACTGTATTAGGCTGTAGCGTGAAAAGGTTGCCTTGATCGGGGTAGGATCACGTTTTCTACCAAGTTCAAAAAGGAGACGGTACTCAATTCTACTCTATGTTTTTTTTATGTGTGTTGGTTACCTCATAACCTTTAACCGGGTAAAACGATTTAGATGATTTGATTCTTTTTTTATTTGAAAGCTGGTGCTTCACATGTGGTCCCATATAAATTTGATTAAGGTCTGACTTATATTTTTTGAGTTATTCTTAATAATTTATATTGAAGTCGGTTGTACAACATTTTTGATTTTAAATTATCCATTGTAAAATAGCAAAAAAATGCTGTGTTTCGTATACGGAGTGATGAGTACTGAAACGAGACATTCCATCTTCATTCTTACGCGTGACAAGGATCTGCATTTCGATTTTTAATATAGGATGAATTTATTTGTAGGGTATTTGGTTACCATCAGGTGAACTGTATACTCGTAGTTATCCCTACTTGTATATAAAACTCTCAATAGCATAACAATGGTATTATGAGTTATTTAGCTTAGTGGTAAGGTTTCATTTCTGGCTAGAAGTCTGTCTGGGTAATGTTTTAATATTTTATATTTTCTGCTGCTAATAAGGAACGCTCCAAATATTGTGTTTCCAGTTTGAAGTGCTACAGGAACCAGTACAATTACAGCCAGTATGAATTGTGACAGTCTCCATGTTTTACTTCCGATATAATCGCATACCCATTACAAGGGTAAGTTAGAACGAATGGCCTGCCTACTATTTTGTGCGTTTTTTTTGTAGTGTTAGGGTGACAAACGAGCACAAAATCCACCTGTACGCAATTGGTCTACATCTGTATTCGATTAAGAATCAAAATGCAGAACTGTTGTCACCCTTAAAGACTAAAATAAAATGCCTCGTTTCCACTAAACTGGGTCTTCGGTTCTCTACACTTACCATACGAAACACAGCAGGCATTAAGCTGCTAAGTTTTGTACCGATATTCTGTGAGCACGTGGTCTTTCCCCGGTCGAGCCGGCCCATTCGTGCTACAACTAGGCTTGCCAACTTCAAAAAAGGCATTTCCGGGATTACCTAGCTCGACATCCGGGACTTGGGTATCTTACTTAAAAAAACACTATCATATATTTTTAATCATTTAATTAAAAAAAACAATACAAATGTTTGACAAACATTTTAAATTTTTAAATTTAATTTATTTTTTTGTTTTAAAACTGTATTTATTTTGCGATTTTGCGCATTACTACAAGTTTTTGTTTTGCAATACGTAGTTATAAAATTCACTGGATTTTTGATCAAAATTAATGTTAATTTGTAGTTCAGCCTTGAAGTGGTCTACAAACAGCTTATATCTGCTGTCTGTCCATGCATTCCCACAGAGAGAAAACACTCTCATTCGCATTGCGATCGATTTAACGTAATATATTTAGAAAAGCCCATATGCATGTATATGCAACAGTGGGTTTACTAGGGTGGACAATAAATAAGTGGTTAATTTAAAAATTTTCGACAACCGACTTCAATATAAATAAAATGACAACATCATCAATGTATTCGAACTCGCATTTGAAAGTGGTATCGAAGCTACGGCTAAGGTGTAGTTGGAACGAGATAGATACTAATATCATATAATCACTGATTTCCGGGCCAAAAGGCGTCCCGCAAGGGGTAACGGCGGGACGGTCGCTCCAGAAGCGGGACGTCCCGGACGGTTGGCAAGCCTAGCTACAAGCTACAACCATTATTAGACCGGTAGCATGGCTCTACCACGTGTAAAACGCGTTTATTTTATCACTCATTTTTGGCCCACGCATTTGGTATTTGGAAAATTAGAACTTGAAATTGTAATTAACAATTTCAGTAGTGGCGGTGTGGAATTTATCGACCATAGTTATCACACATTTACTGTCAGTCCGTATCGCAGTGGCTTAGCATTAAGTTGCGGAGCTGAAGGCTGCGGGTTCGAATCCCGGACGGAACAAGTATTTGTATGGCCTACAAATAATTTTTCCGGGTCTGGATGTTTGGCCTCGTGCAATTTGTGCTTGTAAATTACACCCACGATACAGCAGAAAATTCTAGTTTAAAGAGTAACATTTTTTCTGAAGAAAAAAATAAAGGAGATGGGTTGTGTGCTCATTAGTATATCTATTACAAAATACTTCAATATCACATTGTGACTTCAATAAAAATTATTAAGAATAACTCAAAAACTATTGGTTAGACCTTAATCAAATTTATATGGTACCACATGAGAAGCACCAGCTTTCAAATAAAAAAGGGATAATTGAAATCGGTTCCTCCAGAAAAAAAGTTATGAGGTAACACACATAAAAAAACATACGTCGAATTGAGTACAGTTTCCTTTTTGAAGTCGGTTGAAAAGAGTCTCAAATACAACTAAAGTTCGATTTTTTCAATCATCAGATAAAATTTATTAATGGGATAAAAACAAGATAACACATATAACACTTATATAAATAAAATAGCTCACCTGTGTCACTTTTATATTCAGTCGGATTATAATTTATTCCATGGATATTTTTTGCTTATTAATCTGCCCTAAAAGGATTATACTACCGTAAGTACTTTATTTAACTGTCACTCTAAACTTTAAATCTTTAAACCAAAGATGCCTATATCCCGATGCCTGGATCTCGGTATTTCGTTCGTTCATCAATGTATGCTCACATTGATGAACGACCGAAATACCGAGATCCAGGTCACCGGGTCAATATTAGGCTGCTATCGATGTTATTAATTTAGTTATGAGAACGATTGCGTCGAAGTAATGCTGCTAAATTTAATAAACACCCCGGCAGATGTTTCCGTTTCGCACAATTTTCCAGTGATACTCAAAACATTAAGTTTTTAATTGAATAAATTGAAAGTTATTCACTCAGCTGTAAAATCAAACGATAATTAGTTAAGCTGGAGGCGATTGTCGCCTAATGGTTTATTTAAAGTTAAAAGGTAGTTAGTTACAGTCTGAATACTATCCAACAATTTCTCATATATTTCTTAGGTTAAGGAAGTGTCCGACTCGCTGCTACAATACATGTTGGGGAACTTCATGTTTTCGTAATATTTTTTGTTTTTATTATTCCTCAGACATGTAGAATCATGTAAAATTATTAATGCTGTGGTGTTACGTGAGATGAGATGTCTATGGGCCACAGCATCCACTTACCATCAGGTGAAATATGTGCTCGTTTGTCAAAATTTATCTATAATTTTTTTTATAAAAATTAAAACAACGTACACCAGACTGTCCATAATCGAGAGTTCTTTTACATACGTCAATTGTAAATGAACACTCAAAAGGTAAAAAAGCAATTTTTTTTCTTTTTTAATAAAAAGATATTAAATATATATACTTAGGTATCAACAAAAACTCCTACAATATAGAAAAACAATTTATAAATGATTTGCTAGGGGTGCGCTGGATAAGAGGGTAGCGCCATTGTCACCATACAGTGACTGTGTAATGCCGGATATACCTACTGTACAATTAACTAGTTTGACCAACAGGTTACGTGGTTTCCCACACTTTCAAATTCCTCCCTAGCAATTTTTTTTATTATAGTGTTACCATTAGTGAAATATTACAAAAACTTGAAAATAAAGCCTTTATTCATTTAATGATTTTTTATATTTACGCGAACACTACACATTGAATAAAACTATTTTGTGGGTGCTGTTATCTGCTTGGGATTCTATAATTAACAAAATTAAATCCAAACCCAAGCATACCACTGCAAGCCTTCAAGATATTGTGAGCTCATTCTGATAGATTGAACAAAAAGTTAATATTCTAAAACTGAAGGTAGCCGGGCGAATTATGACATCGAGACGACAAACATCTCAGTTTCCCCCGTGGCTATGAGTTGCTACAAAGCACCCGAAACGCCGGGAATTAAAATAACTAAATTAAACGCAATAAAAACCGTAAATATAGTTTTATTCCTTTATTCATTTTCAAGGGTTATCTAGGTACGTACTCGTATCTTGGTGTACAAGCATCCTCCAACTTCATCTATGTCAGAACGGACTGGCGCTCTCAGCGTTACATAAATACTGGTTATGGAAGCATCTCTCTGATACAAGCATGCTAACCGTTTGCTCCACGTCTCTTCAAAGAACGTAGCTCCCATCCTTTTTTCTTTCCTCACCAGCGAGTGCGTGATAAATGAGCATTAAAAATTGCGATTAACAATTTCAGCGGTGCCATAGGAGACCGAAATAAAATTACTTCAAGAAAATTAACACAACAGCCTTCTATATAACGTATTGTGACAAGCTATTCCACATCTGATGTTAGAAATTATCCTCAAAAGTATTTAAATAAAAGAACACTACTCGGTTACAAACCCTGCTTACTATCAGGACCCCAATTATATCATAACACCAAAGTATCCAATCCAACAGCATCACTGCTCATCTCAATGAAACACAGGGCAGCCTCTCAGCAACACGACCTTCCTTGCCCACACTAGTAGAATACCCAACGGGTGTAGTAACGACAGTGAGGCTCTTAGAATTACAGACGGACGCCTCTTAGTCGCCTGTGCGATACTTTATACTGCTAAAGCAAGTGGGAGATTACCTTACCTTCATTTGTTCGTATTTCCTTTTATTTTTTTACCCTCATTCCCAACAGTACGTATTAACAGTTTTTGAAACTACACTACACTGTACCAACCTCTCTTAAAAGTAGCTACAATATGTACAGTTATAAAAATATATTTTTATTCCGTTACGCCCCTTCAAAAGTTTACCACTGAACACAGGCCTCCGGATGGGAATGCCACAAAACTCGGTCAGGACGTTCAGCGGGCTATAAAGAGGGTTATGCTTAGAGTTTCTCTGCGTCTTACAATTCACAATAATCACATCAGTAGATATAGTCAGTAAAGCCGCGTATCGATTACGTGCTCATGGCGCGCTCCATGAATGACCGCGCCGACCATTGCGCTCCGCGGAACGCGCTCCTAATGTTCCAAGTGTACGAGTATCAACTAAGCTCTCCTTGCGCGTGGCAGCCGCTTCAGATAGAGTATTTGATCGTTTAACAAGGATGTTTGTCGTGTACGAGCAGCTGTCCCAACTGGCGCGCGCGCCAAGTCTTAAACTACTTTCATGCGCGGTAAAAAACCGACACCAGATGGAGCGGCCCTCTCTACGTTTGAGCGCTCCAACGAACAATTTGGCGCGAGTTTCAAGGCGGTGTCCATTACCCGCGGATGGAGCGCGCGCCAATGTTCGACCTCCTGGAGCGCGTAAACGATACGCGGCTTAAGCTGAAGTGGCCAATGGGCCGATTATGTACCTCGAAGAACCGACAACCTATGAAGAGGAAAGTTTATGGAATGAGAGGCTCGTACCGGTAAACGAAATGTAGAGCGGCCTCCCACTAGATCAGTGATTCCCAAACAGTGGTCCGCGGACCTCCAGTGGTCCGGAAGAGCTTATGTTACATATGTTCCGCGAAAGATTTAAATATTTTACCTATCTAATCGTTTCAAATAACACATTTATTATTTTCAAATCACGCGAGCGGTGCAACACCACGTCACATTAGTAAGTACCTACTAGCTTTTACAATAAATATACAAATAATACTACTGTTAATGAATACTTCTTTTCTGAATGATGAAGAACCACGTTCCAGATCTACATGTCATCACTGGCGACACGCACTGGTTGTACAATCTGGTTTTAAGTTTTGAGGTACCTATACGTGATGAGAAGATAGGTGCTAATATTTCAAATGCTGCAGCCAGTATGATATGTCGATTTACCTCTCGGTCAAAGTTAGACTTACCTAGTGGTCCCAACAACTACCGGCATAGGTGTGACATGGACGTTACATATGACCTTTGTTTTGTCCATGTTCATTTTAAGATCTAACAGTTGTGAGAAAATATAGATGACTGACTGAATTTCTATCTAATATATAACAATTTATGTTTGTTTGTTCGTATTTTATGCATTGCCATACCGTTCTTCAGATTGCGATAAAACTTTATCAACATATTGCTTGCACTTGTGAGAAGGTTATAGGCATAATACAATTAACTTACAATAGATGGCGCGCGTATCGTACCGATTGAAAGTTACACATCATTCAGTATCAATGAATGTATTATTATTCCTATTTAAATCATATAACTCTTTCAAATTTAGAACGATATTGCGATACTTAATTATTTCTTCTGCTGCAGCAAGGCGCCGGGTAACAGCTAGTATGTTCATAACTTATTCTTAACTTTAATATTGTAATCTCATTTTTGCGAATTTAAAATAAACTAAGCGCAATAAAATCTGTAAAAAGCAGTGATTATTTAACGTGTATTCGCGTTTCCAATAAACTTATTTCACTTACATATTTACCTGTTGAAACTGCAAACATACCACTTACCATTTCTACGTAGATTTCTTAAAGCGACGACATTGGCTGGACAATTCATACTAGAAGTCTTTTTTTTTTTATAGGATAAGGGTGACAAACGAGCACACAGTCCACCTGATGGTAAGTGGTTCCTGCGGCCCATAGACATCTACATCTATCCTCTATTACAATTCAAAATGTAGATGCGTTGTCACCCGTGAGGACTAAGATGGAATGCCTCATTTCCAGTAAAAAGGGCCTCCGGCCACCTGCACTCACCAAGCGAAACGCAGAGGTAAATCTCTACTTCACGCTGGTTTTCTGTGAGGTCGTGGTACCACCCCGGTTCGAGCCGGCCCATCCATGCGACAGCAAAGCTGCCGCGTGGCTCTACAAATAAAATAAATCGTGTTCGGCGAATGAACGTTAACAAAGTAGGCCTTACACTTACAGTCGTGCAAGCAATAATCTGTTTTTTTATTTCATTTTAATGGCAATGGCGGTCCGCTGTAACATGTTGGCAGGTAGATTTGCGCGGTGTAGCTTTGGAGTAAAGATAACACTCTTTAAAGCCTTTTGCCAAACTCTATACACTTGCAATCTGTGGGTCAACTACACACAGCGGGCCATCAACGCTCTCCGAGTACAATATAATAACGCATTCAGGGTGCTGGTGGCGCTCCCGCGCTGCTGTAGTGCATCTGCGACGCGCACGGACGGCTTCCACGCCGTGCTGCGGCACCGCATGGCCTCGCTGATGCTCCGTACGCGGGGCAGCGCCAACACCATCCTGAACGTGCTCAGCGACAAGCCTGACTGCCCCCTTCTGCGGCACTATTATAATATTATTATAATGTAAATGTTTTTCTTATGTCACTTGTATGGACTCAGTCTGAAATAAATTGATTTATTTTAAAAATATTTTATTTAAATAGAAAAATACATTTTTATCATTGACGCCAAATTAAACATTATATCTAATATTAGTAATAGTATATAACAGTAAATCTTTATATATATATAATTCGCCTGTACCTACGTGTATTTGTCACTGAACTCCTCCTAAACCGCTGAACTGATTTTGATGATTTTTTCTGTATTTGAGTGGGTCCCTAGATAGTTTTGATTCACCTGCTTTCGACCCAATAGGTGGCGCTGTTGTCAAGACCAAGAAACCACCAATATATAATTTACAAGATAATACGATAGATTTCGATAGTTCGACTGTATTTCTCGGAATGTCTATTGATTTTAAGTTCCATTGGGAAGCACATATTGATAAACTAGCTTCGAAATTTATTTATTAAAAAAATTAAAATAATATAAAATAAAATTAATTTATTGATTAGATCTAAACCGGTGTAGCTCAGATGGTTAGCGCTCGCTGTAATTTTTTTTCCGGGTTGCTCGTGTCACAGTACCCGGGTTTGGTTCTCTGCCGGCACCAATGAAATTATTAAATGCAATTTTAAGTACTAATTTACCACGTGCTCGGTGGTGAAGTAAAACATCGTGAGGAAACCGGCATGTCTGAAAAATAAGAAAGTAAAATTTCGAACACATGTGAAGTTCGCTAACATCCATTGGGGCAGCGCGGCGGACACTTCCTTACCCTAAAACCCTCTCAGAACTGAGGGGACGTCTGTGCCCAGCAGTGGGACGTATATAGGCTGTAACTTTAACTTTTAGAAGGATTAGAAAATTACTTACTGATGAAGCAACAATTAAATAACTACTTTGCTTACTTCCACACTATCATATCTACGATGTATTGCTGAGGGATCAGCAGCTGGTTTGGAATTTACGAGTAGGTATATTAATTTTGCAAAAGCAAGCGATACGAGCAATCTACTTAGGGCCTCACGAATCGCTACACGACCTATCAAGGACGGGAATATTTTGACACATCCGTCGCTGTTTATTTTGACAATATCATTTATGCACGGAAAAATATAAATGTATTTAATAAAAAAGAGACTGTCTATTGTAGTACAGAACGCGGATAGCGATGAATAACTTGAGATGTACCTAAGTTTAGATTGTCTAACAATAAAACCGTTAAAAATAATATAGTGCGAAAATTATATATAAAATTAAAAAAAAAGTTTGCTTTTTTAACTGACGTGACAAACAAACTTACAATTTAACTGATAATAAGTGGCTACTACAGGCCATGGACAACCAACTTCAAATAAAGAAGGCTACGCATGCGTTGTCACCTCTGGGAAGTAAGATGGAATGCCTCACAACCTGTCATTATTCTGGCTCTGTACAAACATCTATATACATACCTTTAAACCGAAACACGGCAGTCGTTTTTTTTATAGGAGAGGGGGCAAACGAGCATGCGGCTCACCTGATGGTAAGTGACTACCGCCACCCATGAACAACTGCAAAACCAGGGGAACCAGGGGAATTGCAGATGCGTTGCCAGGTACGGCATACACACCGTGACGGCTTCGTGGCGCAATGGCTTAGCAATGACTTGCAGCGCCAAGGGCCGCGGGATCGAATCACGCACGAACCAAGTATTTGTATAGCCTAGAAATAATTGTTCCGGGTCTGGATGTTTTTCCTTGTGAAATTTATGTTTGTAACTGCTTTTTGAGTGAGATTGAGAGGTTCTATGGGCAGCTGTACACGTCATCGTTGGAGCCACACGCAAGTGTGAGTAACGATCCAAGAGCGAGACTTATTCGACACTATTCCGAAGATATCCCGGACGTCAGTCTGAGCGAGATTAGAATGGCTCTCCAGGACCTTAAAAACGGCAAGGCCCCAGGCGAGGATGGAATTACAGCGGAGCTTCTGAAAGCGGGTGGAAGACCGGTACTTGAAGTCCTTCAGAGGCTCTTTAATTCCGTCCTCCATGGCGGCATTACACCGGAGGCGTGGAGCAGAAGTGCGGTGGTCTTGTTCTTCAAGAAAGGCGACAACGCTCTCTTGAAGAACTACAGACCGATTTCCCTTCTGAGCCGCGTCTACGTGCTGTTTTCGAGAGTCATTACGAATCGTCTCGCGCGCAGACTTGACGACTTCCAGCCTCCCGAACAAGCCGGTTTCCGAAAGGGCTTTAGCACCATAGACCACATACATACCCTAAGGCAAATTGTACAGAAGTCCGAAGAGTAGAAGAGTTTGTCTACGTGGTAGAGCCATGCTGCAGCTATATTATGGTTGTAGCACGAATGGGTCGGCTCGACCGGGGAAGGACCACGCTCTCACAGAAAACCAGCGTAAAATAGCAGCTTAACGCTCCTGTGTTTCGTATGGTGAGTGTAGAGAACCGGAGATCCTTTTTACTGGCAAAGAGGCATTCCATCTTAGTCCTCACGGATGACAACGCATCTGCATCTTGAGTCTTTATTGAGGATAGATGTAGATGTTTATGGGTCACAGTAACCACTTACCATGAGGTGGACTGTGTGCTCGTTTGTCACCCCATCCTATAAAAAAAAAAAAAAAAAAGAGTACAATTTGCCACTATGTCTGGCGTATGTGGACTATGAGAAAGCCTTTGATTCCGTCGAAATTTGGGCGGTGCTGCAGTCCCTTCAGCGGTGCCAAGTTGACTGTCGGTATATCGAAGTGCTGAAGTGTTTGTACAGTAGAGCTACGATGGCTATCCGAGTACAGAACCAGAGTACGAAACCTATCCAATTGCAGAGAGGTGTAAGACAGGGTGACGTTATATCCCCGAAACTCTTCACCGCTGCATTGGAAGACGTTTTCAAGCTTCTGGACTGGAAAGGATACGGAATTAACATCAATGGCGAGTACATCACTCACCTTCGATTTGCCGACGATATAGTCCTCATGGCCGAATCGCTGGAGGAACTAAGCACTATGCTCAATGACCTCAATAGTGTCTCCCAACGGATAGGTCTTAAGATGAACATGGACAAAACAAAGATTATGTTTAATGTCCATGTCACACCTATGCCGGTAGTTGTTGGGAGCACTAAGCTCGAAGTTGTTGACGAGTATGTTTACCTGGGACAAATAGTCCGACTAGGTAAGTCCAACTTCGACCGAGAGGTCAATCGACGGATTCAACTCGGCTGGGCAGCGTTCGGGAAGCTACGACACATCTTCTCGTCAGAAATACCTCAAAACCTTAAAACAAAATTGTACAACCAGTGCGTGTTGCCAGTGATGACTTACGGAACTGAGACGTGGTCCTTCACTGCTGGCCGTATGAGGAAGCTCAAGGTCGCTCAGCGAGCTATGGAGAGGGCTATGCTCGGAGTTTCACTGCGTGATAAACTTAGGAATGAGGATATCCGCAGTAGAACCAGAGTAACCGACATAGCCCAACGGATTAGTAAGCTGAAGTGGCAGTGGGCCGGCCATATAGCTCGAAGAACCGACAACCGATGGGGAAGAAAGGTTCTCGAGTGGCAGCCTCGTACCGGTAGGCGAAGTGTAGGGCGTCCCCCCACAAGATGGAGTGACGACCTGGTAAGACATTCAGGAAGTCGATGGATGCAGGTGGCTCAGGACCGTGCTTTGTGGCATTCTTTGGGGGAGGCCTATGTTCAACAGTGGACTTGTGAAGGGCTGTAATGAAACTGCCCCCACAATATAGGGGGAAATCCTAGTGTGGTAGGTAACGTATAAAAAAGGAAAACAGGTGAAAGGGTGTTAAACGGAAAATGAGTCATACCAAAAATAACCTTTATACGTGGTAGAGTCACGCTGCAGCTATATTAGTCGTATAGTTGTAGCAGGAATGGGTCGGTTACACTGGGGAAGGACCACGCTCTCACAGAATACTAGCGTAAAATACTCGGAGCTGCTTAACTCTGCTGTGTTTTGTATGGTGCGTGTAGAGAACCGGAGATCCTTTTTACTGGAAACGAGGCATTCCATCTTAGTCCTCACGGGTGACAACAAATCTGCATTTTGATTCTTTATTGTGGATAGATGTAGATGTCTATGGGTCACAGCAATGACTTACCATCAGGTGGACTGTGTGCTCGTTTGTCACCCTATCCTATAAAAAAACCTACTATAAAATTATATTTTGAAGACAATGATTTAAGGAAATGTCTCTTACACTGATCTTACACATGCTAGAGTCACGCTGCAGATTTATTATGGTTTTAGCACGCTCTCACAGAATACATGTTGTTGTGTTTCGTATGGTATATTTAAACAAACGCAGATCTTTTTATTGGAAACGAGGCATTCCATCTCTATGGGCCACAGCATTCACTTACCATAGACATCCATGGGACGATATGGTTTAGGGGATATTGTTGCATCGCCACTACACGGTCTTAATCAAGCCTAAATTATATATATATATATATATATATGTAAAACACACACACACACATATATATCATCATCATCATCATCATTACATCCCTTCACAAGTCCACTGCTGAACATAAGCCAAGGAATGCCACAAAGTACGGTCCCGAGCTACCTGCATCCATCGACTTCCTGCATGTTTTACCAAGTCGTTACTCCATCTAGTGGGGGGATGCCCTACACTTCGCCTGCCGGTACGAGGCTGCCACTCGAGAACCTTTTTTCCCCATCGGTTGTCGGTTCTTCGAACTATATGACCGGCCCATTGCCACTTCAGCATACTAATTTTTTGGACTACGTCGGTTACTATAGTTCTACTGCGGATATCCTCGTTTTTAAGTATATCACGCAGAGAAACGCCGAGCATAGCCCTCTCCATAGCTCGCTGAGCGACTTTGAGCTTCCTCATATGGCCAGCAGTGAAGGACCACGTCTCAATTCCATAGGTCATCACTAGCAACACGAACTGGTTGTACAGTCTCGTTTTCAAGTTTTGAGGTACCTGACGAGAATATGTGCCGTAATTTCCCGAACGCTGCCCAGCTGAGTTGAATCCGTCGATTGACCTCTCGGTCGAAGTTGGACTTACCTAGTCGGACTATTTGTCCCGTCATATTCGTCAACAACTTCGAGCTTAGTGCTCCCAACAACTACCGGCATAGGTGTGACAAGGACGTTAAATATGATTTTTGTTTTGTCCATGGTTATCTTAAGACCTATCCGTTGGGAGACACTATTGAGGTCATTGGGCATAGTGATTAAGTCCTCTAGTGATTCTGCCATAAGGACTATAACGTCGGCAAATCGAAGGTGAGTGATGTACTCACCATTTATGTTAATACCGTATCCTTTCCAGACCTGTAGATTGAAAACATCTTCCAATGCAGAGGTGAATAGTTTCGGGATTACAACTCAAAATTATATATATGTATATATATATATATATATATATATATATATATATATATATATATGTATGTATGTATATGTATGTATATATACTTCCTGATTACAACTCAAGATTATATATATATATATATATATAATCTTGAGTTGTATATATATATCATCTTGAAATGATAAACTCAAGATTATATATATATATATATAATCTTGAGTTGTAATCAGGAAGATGATGCTACACATCTCCTGTTTCAGTTTCCCTATGTCGCCTGTTACAACACGTAAGGGCTGATATAGGGTAGTAGATACTCGTGCGTCGCCACTACAAGGATCTTTACTCGTAATATGAAATTGTATTAAATATTTTGTTCCCATCAATATCAAGAGCAATTTAAGAGCAATATCACAGCTTGTGAGGTTGCGGGAGGGCTACGAGGCTGTGGTCGCGCATCCGCCCCGTCACTTCCGGTGATCGCGTTACAACAGCTTTCGGAGCTTTTTTCTCTCATGACTCGACAGGATGAATATTTTTTTCGATTGTCGATCGTGGATCAATGGAAATTAACCTTCGTTTGTATTCGTTTTTGTTGTCCGTAACTCATTAAGTTCAGAAGTTTTTTAAAAAAAAAAATAAGTATTAGGTAAATGGATGGTGTGGCTCATAAACATCTACATCTATCCTAGTTACAATCACATAAAACTTATGATACTTAAAATAAAACAATGTCAAAGGACTATAAATATTTTTTAAATCTCAGTTATAGCAAAATGATGTCAATAGCCAGTGGTAATCGCAAGTTTTTTTTATGGAATAAGGGTGACAAATAAAACAGTGACAATTATAAGGGTGACAAAATTAATACTCAATTCACCTGGTATAAGTGGCCCTTAGATAATCTACATCTGTCTTCGATTAAGAATCAAAATGCTGATGCGTTGTCACCTTTGAGTAGTAAGATGGAATGTCCCGCTTCCAGTGAAACGGGTCTACGGTTCTCTACACCCACCGTAAGAAACACAGCAGCATGAAATTGATATTTTACGCTGGTATTCTGTGAGAGCGTAGTCCATCCCCGTACGAGTCGACCCATTCGTGCTACTACAATAATATATCTGCAGCATGGCTCTACCACGTACAAACGATTTATTTTAAGTGTTTGTAAAGTAAAAAAGAAAAATTACGTCCCATTTCTGAGCACATGCCTCCTATCATTTCTGTGAGTGCTATGGAGCATTGTTTTTTAAAGACGAGGAGGCAAATGTGGCTCACCTGATGGTGACTTAACTAAACTGCTAAGCTACGTCATCGTTGTAGTTATCTCTATTTTAGTTTAACCAGCACATTATGTATCTTACATTATACTAGCTGGCCAGGCAGACTTTGTTCTGCCCTTTCCGACGACCCTTCCTATGAAAAAATCCTTTAATTCGCAATAAAAAAAATTGAAGGTCACTTACCGGGATAAAAACTATCCTATCTCTCAAGTTGGACCAAACTGCACACAGTGTGCAAAATTTCATTTAAATCAGTTTAGTAGTTTAGGAGTTCATCGCGGACAAACAATGTGACACGTAATTTTTATATATAAAGATTAGCTTATAATATATATATTTATATATTTGTATATATGCTTATATGTATGTGTGTATACTATGTATATAAGCTTACAGTTACTTCATTTTCTTGAGTATTATTTAGATGTGTATATGTAAAGATACAATTTTTAACCAACTTCAAAAAAGAGGAGGTACCCAATTCGACTGTTTTTTGTGTGTTAACTCAAAACTTTTTCCGAAAACTTATTTATTTTATTTAAGTTGCAATAAAATCAGTTCCTAATTGAGGAAAATATCGCGTAACATAAAAATCTCCACTTTTTACAAGTCGATTAAAAAGCGATTTTTTTTTAATCAAATTATTTTAATCTATGAATACAGGTAATACAGAATAGATTTGTGGCGGCACTGTCGTCACGCACAAGCGAAAATATACCAGAGCCTAAATCGCGCTATCAAAGTTTCGAAGTAAAAGCAGTATATATAAATAGTTCCGAACTACCACTCGGGGCACCTCACCAAGATGCTCCAAACAGCCGTCAACCTCCTAGGCGATTGGTTCCGCTTATGGAGAATCGAAGTGAATTCTGAGAAAAGTGTAGCAATACACTTTCAAAAGATTTCCACTTCAAACCGTCAAATCAGCAAACCCAAGAAATCGTTAGGAACGATCACCCTTTACGATCTCCTGGCAACCAACGGTCAAATATTTAGGAGTCACATTCGATGAAGGTATGGTATGACATTCGCGAAACATATTCGCAATGTGCGCAATCGAGCAAAAATCATCACTAATCGCCTCCACCGGCTAGTTAACAGAAAGAGCAAACTCTCCTTAAGACACAAGTTTCACCTTCATAAAGCGTGCGTAAGACCCATTATGTCTTACGCACGCGTAATTTTCGCGCACGCAAGCCATACTCATTTGTACGACCCCTAAGTCGTCCAAAATAGTTTCATTCACATGGCGACCGGAGCTCGGTGCTACCAGCGAAACTCCGACTTACACAGAGATTGTCAACTTCCAACAATCTCTGAGTATTTCAAGGATATGTTTCAGCGCTACTTCGAGAGGGCCGAAACACATCCGAACCCCTTAGTGGTAAACGCGACTGTAGTTAGGTGGCTCCGATCATTAAGCTAACCCTCCGGAGGCCCCGCAACGTTCTAATCGAACCCTCTGTTCCGCTAGATGCCCACAACCGAAATGTCGCCGGTCATTCACACTCAAACATTAGACATTCACCACCACAAACACTGTTAGGTCAAGAACGGACGAGACGCAGTGAGTCCGCAGACGGGCGCGCCACACACCCCTCCGCACCGCCCAGAACGTCGAAGCCGGGGTCTACTCCCTTGTTCGGACGGCGGTTAGACAACTCACCCATGTCATATTGCGGCTTTCGGCGACATCAAGGAGTATTTGATGTTGATGCTGATGTAACGATAATGTGATCACTGAACACAATATTATCCCACTCCCTCGAAATTATCGATTTTAGTGCACCTCTTTTATAGCATACGACCTTACAGGCCGCGAGCTCTGAGTTCGGTGAAGCTGTAAGAGCCGCATAGGCTGACAACATTAACATCACAGAAACTAGACGAGACCACTCGGAGCGTTGGCGCTCTCCGGGCGCATCACCTTGCCCGGCGGGAGATCTCACCTTTTCCTTCCATAGCCAAACTGGGAACTTTGAAAATTACGTTAGCTGAATTCAAACTTAGGTCTTGGGTGTACAAATATTATGGGTAGAATTAATAAAACCTACCACACCACATGTTTCACTTTTCATTCACGTTCATTGTATGCATTCTAATATAATTATAATATAAAAAAATATAATTAAATAATTTAATTAATTGTAGTAGTATTATAATACTACTTATATTAGAATGCATACAATGAACATGAATGAAAAGTGAAACATACAACGATTTAACTAAATTACATATTAATTAGTTACATCATTGTATGTTTAACTTTTCAAAAAAAAAATGGCAACATAAGAAGCTTGGTAGAGCCATGCAGCAGTTATATTATGGTTGTAGCACGAATGGGTCGGCTCGACCGAGGTACGACGCCTGATTAATGGTGTTGTTCATATTGCGAGTTTAGAGAACCGGAGACCCTTTTTACCGAAAACCAGGCATTCCATCTTTATACTCAGGGGTGACAACGCATCTGCGTTTTGATTCTTAATCTGGGATAAATATATATAGACGTCTATGGGCCGTCCACTTAACATCAGGTAGACTGTGTGTTCGTTTGTCACCTCTTTTCTGTAAAAAAGTCATTGTATTATACCTACTGATGCGTCGCTTAAATTCATTAATTGACTATTAGCATTTCTCAAATAGAAATGTTTTAAATTCTGTTTTAAATTTATGAATATTTTCCATTTCATGAACCATAAATTTTAACTTTTCATATTCATAAGAAATTATGCAATACACACTGTTTCCTGCGTTGCTCTCCTAATTAACAGCACTTGCACAAATTTATCTGTTTCGAGCGTTCACTGAAAGCCGAGTCTGAAACGAATGAAAAATGATTCGTCAGAGTCGACAAAACCATTTTCCTCGTTCACATTCAATAGCGTCGAGTGAATTCAGAATTCTTTCAATATTACGTCGCATACAGTTTTTTATAAGCAGAATGTTGACTGGTGTGACTAAAGTAGTAAAACAACTAAACACAACACTCGCATTTTGGAACCTTAACAAAACAAGCCCTATGATGATATTGCTTCTAAAGAAGTTTAACTGTACTAATAAATTTTTCGAATTTTTCTTCTGAGTGTTTTCGTATTTCTGTTTTTGTATAAAGGGTAAATGGTTCCCCGTGTAGTGGCGGGTAAGAATACTCACTACCCCATATCTTCCCGTGGGTGTCGTAAAAGGCGACAGAGGGAAACTGAGGCAGAGGATGGGCAGCAGGATCTTTCTGATAACAGCAAAACAACAATAAAAAAACTGCGGTTGCCAACCCGCTCGCCAAAGCGTGGCAACTATGGCAAATACCCCCCATGACAAAAGTTACAAAAAGACGGCCCCCAGTTCCCGGCGGTCCCACTATTCCTGGCTACCGTGGCGACCATGGTAACGGCGGGGCAGGGGGTGCTAGAATCTCCGGTGGAGGTTCGTTTGCCACCTAAGACGACTCGACCTGGCAACTTATAACGCACGCACCCTGATGATGAGAAGATCCTGGAGCTGGAAGAAGAGATAGACAAGTTACGCTGGCATATTATAGGATTATCCGAAGTCTGAAGAGAGAGGGAGGACACGGTAATCCTCGAATCCGGCAAGTTGCTTTATCAACGGCAGGGCGACCATCTGTCCCAAGGAGGTGTCGGATTTATCGTCCACAAGTCTGTCGTTAAAAACGTTGTAAAGATTGGTAGTGTGTCGACGAGGGTTCCGTACCTTATACTCAGAATCACCAAACGGTATTCGCTGGTCATACAGGTTTACGCACCAACCTCGGCACACCCCGATGAGGAGGTGGAGGAAATCTATGAGGATATCTCTAGAGCCTTGCATCCCTCCAAAACCCACTATACGGTGTTAATGGGAGACTTCAACGCAAAACTAGGCATAAGAGAGAACGGTGAGCTGAAAGTGGGGAATTTCGGAATAGGGCAACGGAACCCAAGGGGCCAGCAGCTGGCCGACTTCATGGAGATAGAGGGACTCTTTATGATGAACTCTTTCTTCCAGAAGCGGCTCCACAGGAAGTCGACCTGGTCGAGCCCCGACGGTTTGATAAAAAATGAGATTGACTTCATTATGACGACCAGACGAAAACTGTTCAGTGATATCTCAGTGATCGCGAGGGTGAAAACCGGCAACGATCACCGAATGGTGAGAGGCACACTGAACCTAAACTTTAAGTTGGAGAGGTCACATCTAATGAAGTCAACGCTCCGTCCCCCTCGTTCTCTAATCCAAAACCCCGAAACCTTTCAGCTCGAGCTACAAAACCGTTTTCAGTGCCTAGAAGATTGCAATGCAGTGGACGATATGAATGACAAGCTCGTGGAAACTGTCCATGCGGTCGGAGCTAAGTTTTGCAAGACCCGCCGCAGAATAACATAAAAACTCTCCGATCACACTCTTAATCTCATGGCTGTTAGACGGGATATGAAGCTGCAGTCTTCAGTAGATTTAACAGCATACAGGCAACTGAACAGACAGATCTCCAAATGCATGCGGCGGGACTTACGCAACTTTAACACTGCTCGTATTAAAGAAGCGATCGAGCGGAACCAGGGCTCCAAAGTCTTTGCTAGAGATCTGTCTGCCAGAAAAAGCCAACTGTCGAAGCTGAAGACCGAGTGTGGCAGCGTCGTTCCCGGGACACCTGAGATTTTAAGTGAGATTGAGAGGTTCTATGGGCAGCTGTACACATCATCGTTGGAGCCATACGTAAGTGTGAGTAACGATCCAAGAGCGAGTCTTATCCGACACTATTCCGACGTCAGTTTGAGCGAGATTAGAATGGCTCTCCAGCACATTAAAATGGCAGGGCTCCAGGCGAGGATGGCATAACAACGGAGCTTCTGAAAGCGGGTGGAAAACCAGTACTTGAAATCCTTCAGAAGCTCTTTAATTCCGTCCTTCATGGTGGCACTACACCGGAGGCGAGGAGCAGAAGTGCGGTGGTCTTGTTCTTCAAGAAAGGTGACAACGCTCTCTTGAAGAATTACAGACTGATTTCCCTTCTGAGCCGCGTCTACGTGCTGTTTTCGAGAGTCATTACGAATCGTCTCGCGCGCAGACTTGACGACTTCCAGCCTTCCGAACAAGCCGGTTTCCGAAAAGGCTTTAGCACCATAGACCACATATATACCCTTCGGCAAATTGTACAGAAGTCCGAGGAGTACATGTTACGACCTGCAGCTGCCTATCCAAGAGTAGAGTCTTCCGGGCCCATGAGCGGAAGACCTTACAAGCAGATGCAGGTCGGGCCTCCTAAAGTGGCCACGTGGAATGTCTCTAATTACAATAAACTATAAGGGGGAAAGCTAGTTAACGGGAAGGCACTTACCTGCTTCTGAAGCGGAGATTGTTCACCAGGATCTGCCCGGCTGATGAGAGTGTAGTGAGTGTACGTGTTATTTGTGTGAAACTGTGTGTAAATGGCCTGGGCTAGATAACGCAATACTGTCCTGGAGAAGGTATCCTCTTGTAGCCCCGGAACTATTCCCTTCTTGAGGCACCCGTTCAGTCTAGTCACGTAATGGTACAGTCAAAAGAAAATCACTATCGGAGTTGCACAATTACTTTAACCGAAGTTAATAAGTCTTTAAAGAACAACACGTGTTCCCGCGACGCAACTATGTACGAGGTTTTACTACGTTCGTGACAAATTAGGCGATAAAAACGAAGACGTCAGTTTCGTTCGCAAAAAACTTTACACTGTCACTGACTCTCTAGAAGTCCGCTCGACACCCCCGTGGAATGCGACCGGGCGAGGGACGGGTGACCTTGCTACCGGTGCTATGCTTCGAACGTACGTTTAAAAATTCACTTTTCAAATGTTTAATATTTTTGCCTAAACAAACCCCTGCCCCGGACAAAAGGAATTATCTCCGCGAGTATATTGGCAAACGGGACAAGGTCGCGACGGCACGTTGCAAGACCGAATCTTCGACCAAAATCTCGGCCACCCTAGGCACCCCATCCGATGCATACGACAACTTAACAATACGCCCACGGCGCCTATACAAAGGCAAAGCGTTGGCTTCTTTAACCAACACGAGGTCTCCAACCCGAGGAGGATCCGTCTTGTCAGACCACTTAATGCGCTGCTGCAAAAGATGTAGGTACTCGAGAGACCATCGATGCCAAAAACTCTGAGTCATCTGTTGCAACAGATCAAATCTGCTCAACCACGATGAGTTCGTTTCCCTGAAGGGGTACTCGGGCAGGGCGTTTAGCGGCTGGCCAATCAGGAAGTGTCCCGGGGTTAGAACCTCCAAATCATTCGGGTCGGATGAGAGGGGACAGAGGGGCCGAGAGCTGGGTACCGCCTCGATTTTACAGAATACAGTGGCGAGCTCCTCAAATGTCAAAATAGTTTCACCAATAACGCGACGGAGATGCGTTTTTGCAACTTTAACCACCGCCTCAAAAATACCGCCCCAGTGGGGACACGCCGGAGGGTCGAATTTCCACTGGATGCCCCTTTTTGACATAAGTCCGGTGGCTGGACAGAAATTCGACGACCTCTTTTAGATACCTATCCGTGCCCTTATAATTCGTTCCGCAATCCGACCGGATCAAGTCCGGCAAACCGCGCAACTCACTGGCACTGCGAAGAGATATTGCATCTCTTTGCGTATTTTATCGCATCTACCACAGGGAGCGCTCTGAGAAATTGTTCGGACTAATTTCAGCCGCTCAATTTCGGCATCGCACATCGCGACAAAACTCGCGATACCATCCATACCATCTGGATGATTGGTGGTTCACCACTGTACGATTAAGAAGAAGTTTTCTTCTTCGCACAACTTCCTTGTGGAATCGATTACCACCAGCGATTTTTGCGGACCGATACGACTTAAGGGGCTACTCCATGCGAACGACCTTGAGCATTTGGTGTGGCGCGTCGACTCGCTACAATATAGGATTGCGTAAATGTGTAAGACTCCACCTACTGTACGGACGTAGTATTTTTCCAACACCAATAAACTATTTTATGGAAATACACACACCGTACAACGATAAATGTATTTTAATTCTTTTATTCGGTATATTAGTTGCATTATATTAGAATTATGTATTCTCATATATTATCTAATTATGAAATTTTATAATTAATTATATATTAAAAATGAAGCATTGAAAATTGTGAGTTTAAAAGATACCTACTCACTATAGGTAAATAGATAGATAGCTCGCCTTTTGTACAAATATTTTGTGCAATAAAGAATAAATAAATAAATAGGATGTTTCGCAGAGTGAGAGTAATATAGAATGAGAGTCGTGGAGGCAGTTTACAAACATAAATTGCACAAGGACAAACATCCAGACCCGAAACAATTATTTGTAGGCCTTATAAATAATTGTTCCGTGCGGGATTCGAACCCGCGGCCCCCAGCGCAACAACTGATTGCTAATCCACTGCGCCACGGAGCCGTCGCCGGGTTTTTTATTTTTTTATAGGATAAGAGTGAAAAACGAGCACACAGTCCACCTGATGGTAAGTGATTGCTGCGGCCCATAGACATCTACATCTATCCTCTGTTACAGATCAAAATGCAGATGCGTTTTCACCCATGAGGACAAGGATGGAATGCCTCATTTCCAGCAAAAAGGGCCTCCGGCCACCTGCATTCACCAAGCGAAACGCAGATGTAAACCTCTACTTCACGCTGGTATTCTGTGAGGTCGTGGTACCACCCCGGTTCGAGCCGGCCCATCCATGCGACAGCAAAAGCTGCCGCCTGGCTCTACCACTGTTAAAAATATATATATTATCGGTTATAGGTAAAGTGACCATACGTCCCGTTTTGAACAAGACTGTCCCTTAAATAACGACTAGCGCGACTTTTTGCTCAACCTGCGCCTTAAGGAGTTTCAAGAAAAGAGCCTACTCCTTTCTAAAAGGCCGGCAACGCATCTGCAATTCCCCTGGTGTTGCAGTTGTTCATGGGCGGCGGTAGTCACTTACCATCAGGTGATTCGCATGCTCGTTTGCCCCCTCTCCTATAAAAAATAATATAAATGATAAGAAGTATATTATCAAAACTATTACCTACATTTACATATGTTATTTTTTTACTTATGTTATTTTTACCAATTTAATGGCAAATATTTTTTTTGCAAAACTACGAATAACCAACGGTTCTCAATTATTATATATAAGTAACGATCTATTAATGTGGCGTCATTTGCATTTTTAAAGTAATGAAAAATTAAAAATTAAAATATATAAAATATAAAATATAGCTAAGATCACCTGGCATAGCTCTTTATTTGTTACTGCAGCTTCACCACAATCGGTTCAGACATTTCGAAGATTAGCTCGAACAGACAGGCAGAAATGTTTTTAGAAATAGTTATTCATGCCTAATAACCAGTGATCGGAATAGGTAGTGCAATTTAGGGTGAACGACCTTAAACGTTGTATTAATATGGATAAGCCTTGTGGGAAGCGGGATTTTATTTTTTATTTTTAATATATTTAATATAATGACGTACAAAAATAATTCGAACTGAGGGGTTACAGTTTAATAAAAGATAGTTATTGAGATATTACACACTCTCTGACTAATATAAAGTTATCTATGAGACAGACACTTCAATTTTATTTATATGTACAGACGTATGAAACGTCACACGTCTTGTGTGTCGTTGTTGTGTATTTCGACTGTGTGTTTTACTAGGAGTTTTCCTCCTCATACAACTTCTCTGTGAAATTGTTTACCACCGGCGATTTTTACGGACCGATACGACTAAGGGACCTTGAAGAAAAGAGCTTACACCTTTCTAAAAGGCCGGCAGCGCACCTGCAATTCGTCTGGTGTTGCGGTTATTCATGATCGGTGGTTGTCACTTACCATCAGGTAAGCCGTATACTTGTTTGCCTCCTCTTCTATAAAAAAATCTTGAAAACAAGATTTTACAACCAGTGTGTGTTGGCACTGGGTTATTCTGTTTATCCACCCTAGGGTGGATACTCGGAAATGCGTGTTCATCTGTCTACCCAAGATTCGGAATTCATACTGTGTATAGTCATTTATAGAAACATGATTAAAGTTGGCCCAAGATACTTAGTAGACATTACCTATAAACATTTATAGATAGGTTCTTCTTGTTTGAAAGGTCAACGCTGAAATATAAGGAGTACCTCATAAGATTGAGAAAATGCAAAAAAAAAAACGCCCAGTTCTTCGCTGACACATCTGTTGTAGTGAAGAATTTATCCAGGCTATCAAATTACGTCTACTCAATAATGAAATTGGTGTCAGTACCTGGACATATTGCAGAATTTATGAATTACGCAATAATATTATTCAAAACGAGGAAGTTTAATTTGATTTAAATGCAATACGTAATGCGTAAAGTCCATGCTGTAACGGTAACAGTTAAGGCAATACGTAATTTTTTTTATTAAGCTTGTGGTTATTTTTTTTTCTACTTATTACAAGCCAGTGCTTGACCACAGTCCCACCTGGTGGTAAGTGGTGATGCAGCCCTAAACGGTAAGTAGCACTGCCTTAGCGTAACAAAAGCCTATTCACTCTTGCCTTGAAGACGCCCAGATTGTATTTGGACGGAAAGATAGACGCCGGAAAATTACTCCTCTCCTTAAAAATATTAAATAATAAAAATTAAATTATAATAAAGGGATATATTTTGAACTGTACCTGGGAAAAAAAGTCGGAAGAACAAATAAAAGTGAATTCCATCGATCCACCCCAGACGGAGTATCTACCCCAAAGTAGATTTTTTTAGGGTGGATAAAAGGAATAACCCTTGCCAATGATGACTTATAGATTTGAGACGTAGTCCTTCACTCCTGGCCGCATGAGGAAGTTCAAGGTCGCTCAGCTAGCAATGGAGAGGTCTATGCTCGGGGTTTCTCTATATGATAAACTTAGTAATGAGGATATCCGCAGCAAAACCAGAGTGACCGACATAGCCCAACGGATTAGTAAGCTAATGTGGCAATGGACCGGCCATACAGCTCGAAGAATCGACAACCGATGGAGAAGAAAGGTTCTCGAGTGACAGACTTGTGTAGGGCTTCCCCCCACTAAATGGGCTGACAACCTGGAAAGACATGCAGGAAGTCAATGGATGCAGGTGGCTCAGGGCCGGGCTATGTGACTTTCTTTGTTTTATGTTCAGCAGTGGACTTGAAGGGCTTTAATGATGAATTAATGATGTACGTATAGATTAATACAAACATTTTTTTTGCGGACGCCATTGAATACTAATTGTACATAAGTCAAGAGATTGACTTTACCGACCTTTTTTCTTATTATTTATGACATGAAAATGTTGTATTGTTTAAAATACAGTTGCACGCACCACCGCCGAAATATTATGAACAGTAAATAAAGAATATTATTATGCTCCCCTAAGACACTTCAAAGCGCCATTATAACCAGCAGGTTCATGAAAATTTCCCGTTATTGTTTACGCCTACCCAAAAATATTAGGATACGTTACACCCACTCCGCGCCGCTGAAGGGAGTCTTACCGATAGGGTGCGGCGAAGGATGAGAATTAATAATTAACTAACGTCTTATTTCACCTATAGTTAAACGTTTATTAATTTTATTTATCATTCTTTGACGGCTCGCAGTAGCTTAGCAATGAGTTACGGCGCTGCAGGCCGCGGGTTCGAAACCCGCACGGAACTTTGTATAGCCTGCCTACAAGTAACTGTTACGAGTCTGGATGTTTGTTTTTCTGCAATTTATATATGTAAACTTCTTCTACGATATAGAAGAATGTCCTAGTGTGCAGGCAACGTTTTTACTTTGTATCCTTTATACTTTGAACAAAATTATATTTAATTACTTCGTTACTTTTCAATGTTAAATAATCATTTGTATCATATGTGCTCTTTAACGGATTATAATTATAAGGTACTAAAAAAAATACGGTTATATAATAATTATAGGGTATTTTCCATTTTAGCCCTCACAGATGACAACGCATCTTATATACCTAGTCAGGTCATAAATTCTGTCACATGTTTAATATAAAATAATTGAAACAAGTTTATTCATTATGTAACCATTTATACACCAAAATGAACTTAACAAAACATAGATTCTTATGACACTAAAGTTTATTCAAAATGACCTCCGTGATTTTGAATACAGGCCTCCAATCTGCGCGGCCAATCGTCTATCGCAGCACGAACGAGGTCCATGTCAATATTGGCGGCTGCCTTAATCAAGGATGTCTTGAGTGACTCCAAATTGGGATGAGGCTTTGAGCACGCCTTTTCCTCCAAGTGTTGCCATATCTTGTAATCTAACGGATTCAAATCTGGACTGGAGGAGGGCCAGTCTTCGTGCCGGATGAAGTCGATTTCACGCGCCACCAGCCAGTCTTGTGTGCTCTTCGCTCTATGAGCTGGCGCCGAATCTTGTTGGAATACCCAGTGCCTGTTATTGAACATGGTATGAGAAACAGGTTCCACAAGGTTCGTCAGGACTGTATTTTGATACACAACTGCATTCGTTTTTACACCTTTCTCACAAAAATGTACCTCTGTTAAGCCCCAATAAGAAACTCCCAACCATACCATGAGCGACGATGGAAAATTACCTCGTTGGACACGCGGAATACGGTTGCTCGCTTCTTCACTACTGTGTGCGTACACCTTATCATTTTGTTTGTTATAGCTCTCTCCTACGGTAAAAATTTTTTCATCCGAAAAAAGAATTTCTCGATATTTTTTTCCCGCGTACCGCTTCAACAAAGCGCGGCATCTCTTCAGTTTCAGGTCCATTAGACGAGCATTCAAACGATGTCCTGTTTTTCTTCGATATGCCCGAAGCCCTAAGTCTTCATTTAACACCCTTTTCATCGTGGTTCTGCTTAACCCCATCTGAACGGCCAACAGTATCTGCTTACGTTTGGAATTTCTTTGAATTCGCGCCTTCACAGCTTTTATCACTGCTGGAGTCCTAACAGACCGAGGGCGACCACTTCTTGACCTGTCATCTACACTAGAGTCTTCATTGTATCGTTTGATTGTACGATAAATGAATCTTTTGGTTATATTCAAATTTTTCAGTATGTCAAAAATTTGAATTGGCGCGTAACCGCAACGATGCAACGCAATAACTGCAACACGGTCTTATTTAAGCGTCCACTCCATATTTAAAAATGAGTAAAATTCTAAAAAGTATACAGTTTTATTTTCATGAACAATTCGAAATTTGAATTCAATAAACTTTTTTGTGGCCAGCATTCTAAAAGAAAAGTTTTTACTGTGTGATAATACTTATTACCTGACTGTGTATATAAGACTACCTGTTCCCCCGCAACTTCGCCCGCATGTAATTTATTACGTGGTACGTGTATGTGGTTATTAAGGAAACGACATGTTTCTCCATTTCGTTTCCTTGATTAACGAAACTAAAACAACTAAGAGAACTAACTAAATAACCACTTGAAGTTTTCTGCCGACTTCCAAAAAGGAGACGGTACTCAATTCGAGTGTATTTTTTTTTATGTGTGTTACCTCATAACTTTGTACTGGGCGAACCGATTTCGATGATCCTTTCGATTTTTATATGAAAGCTGATAGTTCTCGTGTGGTCTCATATGAATTTGATCAAGGTCAGACCAATGGTTATTGAGTTATTCTTATATAACCTATATTGAAGTCGCTTATATTAAAGTCGGCTGTACAAAATTTTTAATTTTAAATTATATTGTTACTGTTGTTTGCAATTATTTTTATCTCCCTAGTCAACACAGAATAATATAAGTTATTTAGAATAAAGCCCGCTTTTCACCATGGGATATAATATAATATATATTACATCTCGAGATATAAATTAATATCGCTCACCATACATTTCATATGGAACTGTTTACACTGAGCTATAATATATTATATATTACATCTCAAGCTATAAATATTTATTCGATCGACCGAACGATATTTTCATATTATATTTCGCCCCCTGTACCCCGCACACCGTTCCGCGCCCCCGCAGAACGGTGTACGGGGTAAAGGGGTACCCCCCTTTACCCCGTACACCGTTCTGATCTAATGACCAATGACGAATGCACACTAGTTAAAAGATATATCGTCGTTGCGCGTGCAAAACCGCGGAAGAGCAGTTTGTAAATACCGCGTATCTACATTTTTAGAATTTTACAGGAAGAAGAAAAAACTTAATAACTTGGTAATTTATAATTATATTACCGACTGAACTTTATAGCAGCTTCTTTGTTACTTATTTTATAGAAATTTAACGTAAATGTACTAGAAACTTGTTTAGATTTCGTGTAAAGTCACTTACGCGGTTTTGTACCAGCAAATTACATTTAAATACTATACTTTTAGGAGATACGCGGGCTTAAAATAAAATACATAATATTATATTATTATTAATTTGAATTTATTATGATATATTATAGTAGAAAAAAACATACAAAATTATACATCTTCTTAGAAAAAAAAACAATAACTCTTACTCTAGATATCAATTTAATCACACAATCCCTGAATTTCTCTAATTACAATAAAACAATTACGTTCACTTAATTAAGAATAATAAACTAATCAGCCTCCTCGATCTTCTAAAATCCCAGCATTTCAATCTTTGTTAATTAGTTTCTTGGACGAATACGATTTTTTTTTTATTAAAAGCTTTAACAATTAAATATGGCAATCATTACACCTGGATGCTCTTATATTCTTATTATCTTAGACGTAGAAGTACTTCTATTATCTTAGTTCTTAAATTCTCATTAAAACGATTAATAATCACAGCATTTAAGATCTTGGTTATTAGGAATATTATTTAAAAGGTAAATTATCGTAAAAACTATGACAGTCTTTAGGTATGACACTCTTCAACTCCTGTAGGTGATCATACTTTGTTTTGGATATTGGTTGTCTGGATTCATACAATGGACCTACGCAATCAATTAAAGAGTCAGATAATATCTTTTTTGGTCTCCTAGGTAAAGGAACAAAATCGTCTACAAAGTGGAGTTTAAAATCAATTGTCCCACTAGGACTGTATCTTAGGGCCCTTATGTCCATGACGACACGATCACCCGCCCCACGACCAGGTCTTATTGAATCATAAATGAGGTGATCTTTATGAGCAAAGTTTTTAAAAAATGTATGATCAGGAGTAATAACCTGGTAAGGACTCGGCACTTTTCTGGCCTCCTTCGTGATTGTTGCGTATTGTGAGGGTAGAAATATTTCTCGATTTTTCAATTTTCTTTCGATCACCGAGTGCACCGAATCGACTTCCATCTGAGTGTGGCCCTTTTCCAAGTATTTTTGAGTTATAACTATGTTCTTGGCCATGGCCAAACGCAACAACGCATTCGACACAATATTATTTCTATTCTGGGCTGTGCAGCCATCTGTGAACAATACTACATCCTTTGGATCATTTTCCAGTAATTTAGTTAAATAATCTACAAGAAATGATGCGTATGTAGTAGCTTTTAAGTCGCATGCCGTCTCGTCGAACCAGTAACACGCGACTCCATTAGTTCCCAGGTTGTAAATTGTAAAGTTGTGGACGGCAAGTTTTGTCTTAAAATATAGTGCACTGGCGTTGAGTGAAGGACACAATTTGACTGCTTGAAGATCTGCTGTTAATGCATGTATCGTCCCTTTCCGTGCTGCTTCTTTGTCAAGGGTTTTTTCAATTCTAGCTAAGTCTTTTAGCTCAATATGTTTTATATACTGCTCATCTGACATGTTACCTGCTTTGTGAGCGCAGCACTGGTCGCATGCGTCTTTCTTTGGTTGAAATAGACTGATGTTCTCTTCGAATAAAATCCCTTTGAAGCTATATACATTTTCTTTTCATGCCAACTCATTTTCCAATAGGTTTTAAAATTTTCTGACCGCACTTCTTCTGTTAGCTTTGGGCAATACATAGCCTCGCCCATCATCCTTTGCCGCTTATTTATTATTCTTTTCCAGTTATTAGGATTCCCTTTCCGCTTTCTTCCATTTTTCTTCGCCGTATTTTCTATTTCCCTTTCGGGAAACCACTCCGTATTTGCTGGTGATAGTGGCTTTAAATTTGTTATGTCTGAGAGGGCGACAAATAAAGGATCAGTGACTGAATCATCGGACGAAAATTCAAGGTAATTTTTATTAGGCTCCACTATATTAATGTTTACATCAATAGAAGTAATATTCTCATCTCTATTCTGTGTTGAAGTAGTATCCAATATTGTTGTAAGCGTAGTCAATTCGGATGTCAAATTTTGGTTCGGAGGTTCTTGCTCTAATTCCCCTGACAAAGGAACGGAAACTAGTTCTTGTTGCTGATTTTCTGCAGCAAGTTTATTTGCATAATATTGTTTATTCAATATTTCCTTCTTTTTTCGCAACAATATTTTTCGCCTTTCAAATAGATCTCTTAAAGTTACCACGTCATCGTTAATATCAACATTCTCTAAAAACTCTTCATTTTCTCCGTCCTCCATCATTATTCGGTTACTTCAAATTATTTGTATCTAAAAAAAAAACAAATTTAATATAATGCAATACCGCGTAAATGATAAACACAACTAGTATAATGTAGTATCAATACCACTTAACTACGTGTTACAGGTTATTATTACTCACAATCATAAAAATAGTAAAGAATTGTACTTAATTACTCTATTCAAGCATAAATACATTAAAAACTAAACACTATAAAGAATAAAAACGTACTTACGTGGTTATTATTCACTACAAAATAATTATTTTCGAGAGCACGCACTAATCGTGTTTCAATTTGTTCGCCCATTTCGTAAATACGCGGATTTGCAGCCAACTTCAAACGCAAGTACTGTTACGCGGTATTGTTTTGATTGAAATATGACGTTTCTTATTGGCTAATTCAAATTGTGTGAGAAGTAGTATAAGCGAATCAGCGCTAAGGGTCTGTAGCCGCGAAATTTCAATTTTGCACTTTTTGCTGTTACGCGGTATTTACAAACTGCTCTTCCGCGGTATTGCACGCGCAACGACGATATCTCACAGTGTGAAAGCCAATCGCGGAATATAATTTATATTTCGGGATATAATATATATTATATCCCATAGTGAAATGCCAGCCTAACTCAAAAACTATAAGTCTGACCTTGATCAAATTTATATGGGACCACACAAGAAGTACCAGCTCTCAAATAAAAAAATAATCATCGGAATCGGTTCACCTAGTAAAAAGCTATGAGGTAACACACATAAAAAAAACATACAGTCGAATTAAGTACATACCGTCTCCTTTTTGGAAGTCGGCAGAAAATAATCGAAAATAGACATTAAAATGCACAATTTACTCGAGAATCGATTATGAATGAACTTGTTTAAATCGAATCGACAATCTGTTTTTTCTTAATGAATAGTTTTGAAGTTTGAACTGTCAAATTTCACAATGATGGTAGGAGGTATGGTCCTTTAATGGTAGGTCGCGTCGGTACTTTAGGATAATCGAGTTATTGCAATAAAAATGTTAATTTCCTTATTCCTTATGCGAAGAACATATTTTATTTCCGAATGAATATATCATTCAAAGTAAATAATAGAATTTTAATGAAACCTTGGAAGCTTTTTTATTTTATTTTTATTTTTTGGCTCCAAATAAATATAAAATTTTCTAACTCATTTCTTATTTTATTGTTTTTTCAAATTCTACATTCTATAAAGAGGTAGTTTTTGGTATTTTACTGTAGAAAAATATAGCAAATTTTTTAAAGTATTAGCCAATTTGTTAGCTTCAGGCCCAAAAATCCCATTCTCCTTTAAAAAACAAACCTCGAGGACATGTAGAAGCAACGAAAACGCTTTGTGCGGCGTACTTCTTCCTGCTCCAAAAGTATAAACCATATTTGAGAGTTGACCTATGCCCAGCAGGGAGACGTATGTTTGCTATTCATTTTAGTGTTGAAAAAATATTTAAACTTGTAAAGTTTTTGTAGACTTGTAGCCTTTTTAATAATCCTATAACTTAAAAGCTCTTTGACATAAAACAGAGCAGACCTAAGCCTACTTTTAAGCAAAGATTTGGACAAAGTAAATTAATGAGTTACTTTTCTTTTTAATTTTATCGTTTTAAGAAAAGGTCATTATTTTTTTTTATTAGAAAGGATCTTCTCACCTCTACTTACTTGAAAGTACCATACCTCGATCAAATTTTTAACGCAGTGTAATTGGAAAACCCGTAAGAACTGACTCATAGGATTTTCCTAGCATTATTTACTATTATAATGAATCAAATATTTACTTGTAAGGTTCCTAGCATTGTGTCCTTACTCTATTTATTTTTGAAAAAGTTAGTTCCATATTTGAAATTTCCAGTGTAAATTGCATTTTTTTTTGCTTATAATCCAGTTGTTGACCACAATTTCACCTGGTGTTAAGAGGTGAGGAAGCCTTAGATGGTAATTCGCACTGTTTTAACCTAACAAAAGCCTATACATTCTCGCCTTGAAGATGCCCAGAATGCCAGTATTCGGACGGAAGTACAGACGCTGGCAAATTATTCCACTCCTTTTTACTTCCCGCTATGAAAATCAATAATTTTCAAAAAATCGGGAAGTTATTGCTTTTACCCCAGTTTTCGAAAATCGAAGTTTCATAATGTCTCATAATGTCACATCTCGACGTTTTGAGGTCCTAGGAAGCTATTCTGACTATTTCTACGAGGATGTCACTATGTCTGCTTGTGTGTGTGTGTGTTTGTGTGTACGTGTATCATCGTCATCATCATCATCATTACAGGCCTTCACAAGTCCACTGCTGAACATAGGCCTCCCCCAAAGAATGCCACAAAGCACGGTCCTGAGCTACCTGCATCTATCGACTTCCTGCATGTCTTACCAGGTCGTCACTCCATCTAGTGGGGGGCCACCCTACACTTCGCCTACAGGCACGAGGCTGCCACTCGAGAACCTTTCTTCCCCATCGGTTGTCGGTTCTTCGACCTATATGGCCGGCCCATTGCCACTTCACCTTACTAATCTGTTGGGCTATATCGGTTACTCTGGTTCTACTGCGGATATCCTCATTTCTGAGTTTATCACGCAGAGAAACTCCGAGCATAGCCCTCTCTATAGCTCGCTGAGCAACCTTGAGCTTCCTCATCCAGCCAGCAGTGAAGGACCATGTCTCAGTTCCGTATGTCATCACTGGCAACACGCACTGGGTGTACAGTCTCGTTTTCAAGTTTTGAGGTATAAGTACCTGACGAGAAGATGTGCCGTAATTTCCCGAACGCTGCCCAACCGAGTTGAATCCGTCGATTGACCTCTCGGTCTAAGTTTGACTTACCTAGTCGGACTATTTGTCCCAGGTAAATATACTCGTCAACAACTTCGAGCTTAGTCTTCCCAACAACTACCGGCATAGGTGTGACATGGACATTGAACATGATCTTTGTTTTGTCCATGTTCATCTTAAAACCTATCCGTTGGGAAACACTATTGAGGTCATTGAGCATAGTGTCCTCCAGCGATTCTGCGATAAGGACTATATCGTCGGCAAATCGAAGGTGAGTGATGTACTCGCCATTGATGTTGATACCGTATCCTTTCCAGTCCAGAAGCTTGAAAACGTCTTCCAATGCAGCGGTGAAGAGTTTCGGGGATATGACGTCACCCTGTCTTACACCTCTCTGCAATTGGATAGGTTTTGTACTCTGGTTCTGTACTCGGATAGCCATTGCAGCTCTATTGTACAAACACTTCAGCACTTCGATATACCGACAGTCAACTTGGCACCGCTGAAGGGACTGCAGCACCGCCCAAATTTCGACGGAATCAAAGGCCTTCTCATAGTCCACATACGCCAGACATAGTGGCAAATTGTACTCTTCGGACTTCTGTACAATTTGCCGTAGGGTATGTATGTGGTCCATGGTGCTAAAGCCCTTTCGGAAACCGGCTTGTTCGGGAGGCTGGAAGTCGTCAAGTCTGCGCGCGAGACGATTCGTAATGACTCTCGAAAACAGCACGTAGACGCGGCTCTGAAGGGAAATCGGTCTGTAGTTCTTCAAGAGAGCGTTGTCGCCTTTCTTGAAGAACAAGACCACCGCACTTCTGCTCCACGCCTCCGCTGTAATGCCACCATGGAGGACGGAATTAAAGAGCCTCTGAAGGACTTCAAGTACCGGTTTTCCACCCGCTTTCAGAAGCTCCGCTGTAATTCCATCCTCACCTGGGGCCTTGCCGTTTTTAAGGTGCTGGAGAGCCATTCTAATCTCGCTCAGACTGACGTCCGGGATATCATAGAAATAATATCGGATAAGACTCGCTCTTGGATCGTTACTCACACTCGCGTGTGGCTCCAACGATGACGTGTACAGCTGCCCATAGAACCTCTCAATCTTACTCAAAATCTCAGGTGCCCCGGAAACGATGCTGCCACACTCGGTCTTCAGCTTTGACAGTTGGCACTTTCTGGCAGACCGATCTCTGGCAAAAACTTTGGAGCCTTGGTTCCGCTCGATCGTTTCTTCAATACGAGCTGTATTGAAGTTGCGTAAGTCCAGCCGCATGCATTTGGAGATCTGTCTGTTCAGTTGCCTGTATGCTGTCAAATCTGTTGAAGAATGTAGCTTCATCTCCCGTCTAACAGCCATGAGATTAAGAGTGTGATCGGAGAGTTTTTGTGTTCTTCTGCGGCGGGTCTTGCAGAACTTAGCTCCGACCGCATGGACAGATTCCACGAGCTTGTCATTCAAATCGTCCACTTCATTGCAGTCTTCTAGGCACTGAAAGCGGTTTTGTAACTCGAGCTGAAAGGTTTCGGGACTTTGGATTAGAGCACGAGGGGGACGGAGCATTGACTTCATTAGACGAGACCTCTCCAACTTAACGTTTAGGTTCAGTGTGCCTCTAACCATTCGGTAATCGCTGCCGGTTTTCACCCTCGCGATCACTGAGACATCACTGAACAGTTGTCGTCTGGTCGTCATAATGAAGTCAATTTCATTTTTTGTCGAACCGTCGGGGCTCGACCAGGTCCACTTCCTGTGGGGCCGCTTCTGGAAGAAAGAGTTCATCATAAAGAGTCCCTCTTTCTCCATGAAGTCAGCCAGCTGCTGGCCCCTTGGGTTCCGTTGCCCTATTCCAAATTTCCCCACTTTCATTATGTTTAGTTGTATGTAATTCTCTCATAACTTTTGAATGGCTCGACCGATTTGAACGAACTTGGCGTCGTTCGAAAGGGCTTCACCATACTTAGATTTATTCATGTCATTTGAACCAATTTGGACCAGTGGATTTTGAGTAATCTAAAAAATAAAATTATCAATTTTTTTTTTCAAATAACGTTCAAACAGATGCAAAGATCAATTCCAAAAACTAATCAGCTCTTCTTAAACTCAAAAACGCCGTCGATTTCTGCAAACTGCATCAAATTCGGTTGATGCGTTGAAGAGAAATCGTTAACGAAATATTTCGAAAAACGTCATAATAGGTGGAATTTGGAGCGCTTTGCATTTGAAATTAGCGGGAAGTTTCAGGGATGGCCTGTAGGTTATCCGTATTTTTTTGTATGCATTTCGAAACACGAACCAAACCGTTTCGTTCGAATGCGTGGAATATCGACCATTAAGGGGTGAAGATCCGCAGAAGTTGTCTAATACTGGAATTAAAGCAAGCAAGCATCCTATCCTATTCTAAAATACCGAGGGACTGGCTACTCTGCGCCTGTGCTCGAGACTGACAAGATTGGTAGCAATCACACCGAAGCCTAAATCACATTATCAGTTCCGAAGTACTGCGCTATACATGTATAAGATATCTCTGTACAACAAAGCGTTGACCGCTCCCCGGGCTAAACACCATGCCCGGTGGGATATCTCTCCTATTCCTTCCATGGCTAAAAGTCAATCCACAATTGCCTCTTACGTAAGAGAACTTGTCTTCCCATTTCCTTCCATGGGTATTGTAAGTGGCCTAATTAACTGCCCCGTTGATCTAGTGGCTGTAGTAGTGCAACTAATGATCATGAGGCCCCGGGTTCGAATCCCTGGTCGACTTAAAATAAAATAAGTTATTGAATTTTTCCGTCAAAAAATTCTCCGCATTCTCATCCCCGTGCTTCGGAAAACACGTAAAGCCGTTGGTCCTGCGCCTGATCTCTCTTACCGTTTACCGTCCCATCGGACTACGAGAGTGGGGGAATAGAGAGTGCACCTGTACTTGTGCATACACTTGTGCAATATAATCCTGTCCTGCGCCGATGGCTAGTCTCCCTTGAGGCTGGCCGCCTTGAACGAAATTCGGTCTGGAGGACATTATATTATTATCGTTATTTTGAGGTGTATATAGAGAATTCTCATCTGGTTGGGTATAAATATATAAAAGTAAATGATAAATATACGTAACATAAATAAATAAATTACATATAATTAATAAAAGCCAAACCATTATTATTCTAGCTGTTCCCCGCGACTTCGTTAGCGTGGAATTAATTACGGTTGGTTTTGAAGCGTTTTAATTATTTTGCTCGGAACCCTAATTGTGTTTCTAAAATAAAAGTAGTCTAAGTTACTTCTTATAACATCAGCTATTGAAAGTTTCGTCAAAATCGATCCAGCCATTTCGGAGATTAGCTGGAACAAACAGACAGAAAGACAGACCAAATCCAAAAGACAGACAGACAAAAATTTTTAAAATTGTTTTTTTGTTTTAATTACCATACCTACGAGTATATACTTTGACTTTTCATGCATTTAGTATAAAGGTGTTATTTTGACATATCAAACTGACACTTCAATTTTATTTATTTGTATAGAGTATAGATAAAAAAAGAAGAATACTTTTCATAATTTATATTAGTTTTGCGATGTATTTATGTGTGCGTGATTGCATGTTGTTACAATAAGTTGAAAACGGTTTTTTGCGTCACACTGTACAATAAACAACCATTATTAATAATACCACGTTTTCACATTAAAATATTCAAACTTGCCACTAACAAAACAAACGTGCGTCGCACTGACCCTGAGATTGTTGTCCACTGGCAGTGCCAGCGTAACCGTTTTTTTCCAGTCTCGCCACGTACGCGACAAGCGGCCAGTGGACACGCACACATGCCCCGCGTTCTTGTAGTAGTGCAATCGATTCGCGCGGTTGTATGAAGCTTTATCTCTGTTCTGTTTATTTACTCATGTGGTTCGGCCAGTGCCCACCAAGACATCTTCGAGGCTGGATGTATGTTGTTTGTTCCAAAAATTCTCCCCGCTTTATTGAGTACTATAAAATTCGCTCGTCAATTACGAGACGGCCTTAAGACGAATATTTTTTCAAAAATGTTAAAAAATATTTGTATATTAAACAGCCAAAAGATCAATTCTTAAATATCTCACAATAATCCTTTTTTACAAAATTAAAGTAATGAAATGGAACAAATTTTTACAGATTTTATAGTTCATATAGTGTATTTTTATATTCCCGCCGTTTTGAGTACTTTTCAGCACCAATGGTCACGAGGAGACTGAGGCGCTCGACTTTCTAATGTCGTAGTTAAATACGGCCACATTTAAATAGCGTTTTGAAGTCTTGCAGTGGCATGGTTGGGTTCGGGACCCGAACTTCGGGTTTAATTTTATTGACTATGAGATCCCCGACAGACGGCGGCACCCAGCATCTTTATTGAGATTAGAATTTTTTTTCAATCCTACTCCAGTCTCGCGAATCCTTGGTAGAAATCGGTGTTATTTTGCGAGGATTTGTGGTCAATTAAATCTGATGTAATGGCGTAGGCAATCCTGAACATGTTCACAGTCAGCACTTCTCCAGCCTCGCGAATGATCCATGGTAGAAATCGGTGTTTTTTTTTTTTGCGACGATTTGTGTTATATTAAATCTGACGTAACGGCGTAAGCTATTCTGAACATGTTCACAGTCTGCAAACTTCTCGGAGCGGCGATTTTTCACGTCAGCCATATTTTATTTTATTTGGCTTTTATTCATCTTTTAATTTGTCCTATAGAAAGACCACATTCACAATCCAGCTTGTACACTCCTGCATCTTGTAGAGGGATATGACACTTGACGGACGGTAAAAACTGACCAATTTTCTACAGCGGCTTGAAGTATGGTTTAATAGAAGCTCGCTTCAAGATGTAGCCAACCTTGTCTGTGACACCTTTCAGATATGGTGCAGCAGGCAAACGCTCAACTGTGGCGGGTTTCACTTAATCACTGTGGGGCAGGCACGAGACTCAATCCTTGTTGTCATGCAAAACTTGACGACGTACTGGAGCTCGGTGGTCAGGTGTTTACTGAGATTCCTAGTGATCTCTGAAACCAAGATTTATCCACGGTAGCTAACGGTGATGAGTGGTGGTGAGATTCTACGTTTAAATATCTGTTAGTTAGGGTCTTTTTAATATTCACCGTGTGGTGGGTGTTTTTTTTATTTTTAAAGGATAGCGTGACAAATGAGCACACAGTCCACCTGATGGTAAGTGGTTCCTGTGACCCATAGACATCCACATCTATCCTCAATAAAGAATCAAAATGCAGATGCGTTGTCACCCGTGAGGACTAATATGGAATGCCCCTTTTCCAGTAAAAAGAGTCGCTGGTTCCCTACACTCACCATACGAAACTCAGCAGTGTTATGCTGCTATTTTACGCTGGTATTCTGTGAGATCGTGGTCCTTCCCCGGTCGAGCCGACCTATTCGTGCTACAACTATACTATTAATATAGCCGCAGCATGGCTCTACCACGTATAAAAAGGGTGTTATCAGGATTCCCAATTATTAACATATCGAGAAAAACAAAAAATTATTTGCCTCTAACTCCATTGTGAAATGAATTTTAGAATTTATGGAGTTAAGGATGCAGCTAAGAATGCAGTTACTTTATCTGATGGTAGAATTGTGAAAGTATCTGTACGTGGTAGAGCCATGCTGCAGCTATATTAGTAGTATAGTTGTAACACGAATGGGTCGGCTCGACCGGGGAAGGACCATGATCGCACGGAATACCAGCGTAAAATAGCAGATTAACGCTGCTGTGCTTCGTATGGTGAGTGTAGAGAACCGGAGACACTTATTACTGGGAAGGAAGCATTCCATCTTAGTTCTAGCGGGTGACGACGCATCTGCATTTTGATTCGTAATCGAGTATAGATGTAAAGGTCTATGGGCCACAGCATCTCTCTTACAAAGCAATAAGGACCGTGGCCGAGCTCACTTGACTACTCTAGCGCCATCTATTATCTATCTACGGAAGCGTTTGCGATGTATATCGATATGAAAATTTGACGCGCTAAATACATCGTTCTTTATTTAATACATTTCCATAGATGTCGCTACATGGTACCGCTAAGTAAGATTGACGAAGTCATTGGGCTCTAGTCCATTTACAATTAGGTAGACTGTGTGCCCGTTTGTCACCCTTACCCTATAAAAAATCGTCTAATTATCCCTTGTAGAATCTTGGATTTACAGGAAAAGTAATAATGGCGTTCTTCTCAAAGTCCTCCATGTATATCGGATTATTAATTTCAAAAAATCATTATTACAGTCAACCTATCAAACAAATGTATTTACGTGGTTTCGAGCAAAAACGTAAACGTAACCAAGTTACAATACAATGCAATACTCTATATTGTACAACAAGAAAAGATAAAAATAACAAAAAAAACGGCCAAGTGCGAGTCGGACTCGCGCACCGAGGGTTCCGATATATAAGTTGAAAATTATTAAAAATATTTTTATAATATAATGTAACTAAAAATGTATGCTTTTCGCAATTTTCCCTTTATCTGTGCTATAAAACGTTGCTTCGTACCAAATTTCAAGATTCTGAGTTCACGGGAAGTACCCTGTAGGTTTTGATTCCCTTGCGAATGTCGAAAATTTGCGGCATTAAACGGCTGTATCTTTTGATTGCGTTGGCTTAGAAGTTTGATTTTTTCACAGCTCCAAGGGACAGTAGACTTGAGTGTTTGATATGAATTTCAGCTTTTGCCTCCACGAGTTCCTGAGAAAAAGGGTCTTGACAGACAGACAGACAGACGGACAACAAAGTGATCCTATAAGGATTCCGTTTTTTCCTTTTGAGGTACGGAACCCTAAAAATAAACAAGTATTGAGGTAAACACAAAGGTAACTATCCATTAGAAGCAAATGGCACCAAATTCAAAATTTGCATCGACATCCACATCCGCAGATATGAGTTACAGATACGTCAGTCTAAGTCAGATACAGCCTAAGAAATAAAACTTAGAAAACCTAATTGAAATCTATTCAGTAGTTTTTCCGTGATGCGCGCACAAATGCAAACCTCTATCGTTTTATTTATATAGATAGAAGAATATTAACGTTCTCGATCCGGGTTTAACATGAGCACCGGGTCGTCGACACGGATGGAACCGGGTAAGGCGTGAGGTGGTTAAATTGGATCGCCCCAACGCCGGTAATTTTCCGATCGCGTGTCGCGATTTGCGGGTCACCAATACACCTCAACATAAATGTCGAGTTCAATTGAAGCGCCTTTTACTTGTATATCAACTTGCAAATAAGAGTTCAAGCACGATGACGAACATATCTTCAATAAAAAAATTAAAATAGTATAATGGAAATATCAGGTTTTAATATAGATTAAATATTACTAGTGATCGCTTAGTAGTTGCAATTCGACCGTAATTCCATAAATGAGGGCTAATAATCTTCCACTCACCAGATGTCGCTAGTTGTGACTGAGGTAAAGTTTTTGTTACACAATGTCAGTTAATTGAGAAATTAGTTTTAAATAATAGTTTATCATTATGAGTATTAAATTAATACACAACACAATGCGTCAGTGGTTTGATTATTATTTTTTTGCATTTTATAACTCTTTTTTTCAATTTTACTACTCTTAGTGATATTTATAGTTTGATTTATTAATTTCTAATCGAATTAATATGAAATATACCTAATAATACGGAAAGAAACATTAGAGTTTACATCTTCATAAGCAATTATCGTCCCCGCTATTATCTGTCAAATATTTTACCTCATTGTTAAGTGGCGCCGCCCTGGTGGAAGAAAACATCGTCATTGCTTGCTTAAATAATATTAAAACTACATATAGTTGGTATATTACTAAGCAAGTATTTACTTTCCACATATATATTTTCTATAGTTTCATTTGCACATTTATACATAAAACACAGATATCTAATCTACGAAATATTAGGTCCTTACGTATGAAATTAGCGTTTTGTCGTATTGACCACTTTGATCTGAAATATCTCCTCTTTGGTTAAGAATTCCAAATTCAAATTTACAAATTCATTTAGCTGGTACATTTGAGTTTTGAAAACAGTCATTCATTTGTTTTTTCCTGATTATTTTTTTCTTTGGCGTCACATATTACCACACAATGGAAAACATGAAATATCGGTATATTTACGAGTACGAGTTCTACCGTGGCACCAGTGCTGCAGAAACAGCTCGAAGGATTAACGATATGTACAGTGCTGGTGTCGCAAAAGAAAGCACGGTACGTTTTTGGTTGCAACGTTTCCGTTCTGGAAATTTCGACCTTCAGAACCAACCCCGTGAACGGCCGGAGACCAAAGTGGAAAATGAAGATTTAAAGGCTATTGTGGTAGCGGATCCATCACAAAGCACGTCAGAGATAGCTGCAGGCTTCAGGGTAAGTGATAAAACTATATTAATCCACTTGAAGCACATCGCGAAAGTAAAAAACTTGAACTATTGGTACCTCATGAATTGAGTGAATCGAATCGACGCAAACACGCGTCGACTGCTGTGTTACTTTGCTCAACCGACACAATAATGAAGGGATTTTAAATTGAATCATTACTTTTGATGAAAAGTGGATACTGTACGATAATCAGAAGCGCTCGTCACAATGGCTGAACCCTGGAGACCCAGCCAAATCCTGCCCTAAGCGAAAATTGACTCAGAAAAATTACTTGTGAGTGTTTGGTGGACTAGCGCCGGTGTCGTTCACTACAGCTTTCTAAAATCTGTGCAAATGATTACCGCAGATATCTACTGTCAGTAACTGCAAACCATGAGGGAAGAACTAGCTGATAAACAACCGAGATTGGTCAATCGCTCTAGGCCACTGCTGCTTCACGACAACGCAAGACCACACACTGCACAACAAACAAACACTAAGTTAGATGAGAGCTACAATTGGAATGTCTGCGACGTCCACCCTACTCCCCGGACCTTGCTCCAACGGATTACCATTTTTTCCGGAATTTGGACAACTTCTTACAAGGAAAAAAATTCAACTCCGATGCGGCAGGCCAAACCGCCTTCAAAGACTTTATTGATTCTCGCCCCCATGGTTTTTTAGTAAAGGGATCAATGAACTACCTATGAGATGGCAAGAGTGCATAGATAACAATGGTGCATACTTTGATTAATTAAATATATTTTACAAAAAAAAATTGACTTTATATTACTCCCGTACTAAACGCCAATTTCATATGTAAGGACCTAACATGTAATTGGCGTACCTACTTTGAGTAAATTTTAAAATTGTATTTAATGATTGATATACGCTTTTGTTATCTACACAAATAAATAAAATTGAAATGTCTGTTTGTAATGTTAAAATTACAGCTTTTTACTAAATGCACATGAAAGTGTATACGGTACTAATAACAAAAATACAATTTTTAAAGTTTTTATCTGTCTGTCTGTCTGCCTGTTTGTTCCGGCTAAACTCCGAAACGGCTGGGCCGATTTTGACTGGATTTTCACTGGCAGATAGCTAATGTCACAAGGAGTAACTTAGGCTACTTTTATTCTAGAAAAATAATTAGAGTTCCGCGCAAAAAATTAAAACCGCAAATGACACGTGGGCGAAGTCGCGGGGAACAGCTAGTCCTTAATAAAATACAAGTAAACAAAATAAATTCTTTTTGCATTGACTTACACTCTCACTTGATAAAGGAACATTTGAAATCACACGAAATTCACAGCTTATTTAGTCAATCAGTAATTATTTTGTTGGTAATATTTTAAAATTCTTTGGCGACAAACTCTACTCTGTTCACTGTTGGACCACAGACTAAATCTTTTGACAACACATTTACATTGGCAGAATGGATGTAAACATTGAATGGTTTAATTTATTTAATTTAAGGAAAATGTAACAAATATATTATATATTGGCAGTTCCCCGCGTGTAATTTAGGGTTTTAATTTTTTTACGCGGTTTCTAATTGCTATTTCTTTTTTTTAAATAAAATAAACTACTAACTATTTATAATATATATAGCCTAAGTTACTCTCTATAACATCAGCTATCGCCAGTGAAAGTCCCGTCGAAATCGGTCCAGCCGTTTCTGAGATTAGCTGGAACAAACATACAGACAGACAGACAAAAATTTAAAAAATTGTGTTTTTGTTATAAGTTAAAAAACACAATTTTATAAAAAGCATTTAGTAAAAAGCTGCTATTTTCACTTTACAAAGAGACACTTAAATTTTATTTATTAGCGTAGACTAGCTTTTTACCCGCGGCTTCGCTCGCGTGAGTGTAAATTTAGGTACATTATTACATGCTGTTCCGTGCCAAATTTAGCGAAATTCGATTACTTCTATTAGAAGTAGATGATTGGTATTTGGCATAGAAATAATATACAGGAACACGTGAATATATGTATATGTCTAGAAATACCTACTATTTTTTATATCGGGCGTGTCTTCTGATGTATCCATAAGAAAAGTAAATTGTTTTGGAATCAAAATTTATTATTATTATTTAAATTTTACTCTTTACATTCATTCATAATTAAAGTTAATTTATATATAATTAAAATATAATATGCTGAAATATTTAATAATGCTTACGTACCATGAAATTTAAGTTTTAATCAGTTTGATTACCACATTTGAAAAGTAAAATAAAATGAACCTTTTTTAAAGTAAAATCTGCTTTTTTTAATTAATATATTTTTCCGCAAGAGTCTGTTCATTTACATAGAGCTATGAAACCAGGTCTGTTACAAATATCTTAATATGTCTGAAAATACGAAAGCTATCTTAAATTACAAACTGATTAATAAGTCTTATTAAAGGTAAAAAAGTAAAGTAGCAGCTAAAATACTAATATAAACTACTATGCACAGGGTTCCTAATTACCTATAGTGTTTTGTGGGCAGAAAAATAGAGTATGCTGCAATGTTTCAATTGAACGTTATTATTCGTCACCACTTTAACGGACACGGGTTAAATCAGCAAAATAAAAATATATCTATAACAGATTCATCCTCGAGGGATATATTCTATTCTTAACGTTTTGTTCCCGTGCCATGATGAAATCTCACGGCGAGCTACACGGCCCTCCTATTTGTTTAAATACAATTCATAAACTGAAACTAAACTTTTGCATAAATGTTGACCACATCTACCTAGTAATTACACATCCAACGATGCCACGAAAGAATTTTCAATTATTTAAATTTTACGTCGTATATTCAGTAGCATTCTATTATTTAATTTTATCAGTGACTTACCATTTTAGTTTATTTAGAAGTAAGTAGATGGCGCTATTATTAGATGAAATAATGAAAATCAAAACTGTACCACATGAGTAAAGAAACCGTACCGTACAGAGGCAAAGCTTCATACAACCGCACTATGATAATGTGATGATGACTATAAGCTTGAGCCGCGTGTGCGTAAGCACTGACGACTCATCAGGTACAGAGAGAAACTGTTTTAAGCCGGCTCGATCAGTGCTCAAACTGAGGGTTGTGTAAAAAAATATGTGTCAAATTTAGATTTTTAGAAAATAATTTGTATCAATTGAAATATAAAAAAGTGTAAATATGATTTACCTACGTAGGTATACCTACGTAGATTTAAATCTTATCAAGGTTACCGCAAGAGATACCGCTGATTTTATAAATAAAATTAATAGTTTGTTTGGTTGCTTACACTCAAGTAGTGTTCATTAAACATCGATTCTTGAAGTATTCGATAGTAATCGATAGTTTCTTATAAGACCATCGATATATCGATAGACTATCGATTGTCTTTGAGCAGGTATCACAAATAAAAATAACAATATGTAATTATTGTACTTTTTTGTTTGATCGTCTTTGACAAATACGCAATTTATCACTGACTAGTGTAGAGCTGTGAAGGAAAGTCACCATAGCCTTTGTCATCTACAACTGATTTCTAATAAAATAATACTTAAAAGAACGTAGATTTTTTTTGGTTGCACATCATCTTGAACTTGATGTTCAGACAACGATCCCGCTTCCGATTCTAACTTATCTATTTTATCGGCATGCTTTCTTTTCAAGTGATCTCTTAGATTGGTCGTATTTCCTAAATGCTTGTATTCCTGATTATAAAAGTTACGCTTTGCAAACGGTCGATTACTGTCCACTATCTAGAAATAACTCCACATTAATGATTGATTTTTAAGAGAAATTTTCGACTAATTATGAAGTCAAATACAACACACAACACAACAACAGTGGTAGAGCCACGCGGCAGCTTTTGCTGTCGCACGGATGGGCCGGCTCGAACCGGGGTGGTACCACGACCTCACAGAATACCAGCGTGAAGTAGAGGTTTACCTCTGCGTTTCGCTTGGTGAGTACAGGTGGCCGGAGGCCCTTTTTACTGGAAATGAGGCATTCCATCTTAGTCCTCACGGGTGACAACTCATCTACATTTTGATTTGTAACAGAGGATAGATGTAGATGTCTATGGGCCGCAGCAACCACTTACCATCAGGTGGACTGTGTGCTCGTTTGTCACCCTTATCCTATAAAGAAAAAAAAACAAATCAGTATACTATAAAACGCAAGATCAACCGCACGTTCTGGCACTCACACAAATAGCGAATTACGTCAGCGTCACACATATTAATTAGCCAGTTTATTTACAGGGATTTCTCTGACTTTAGACTAAAGGGATGGGGGGATCTACTGTAGACAAAAATTACGATAAGGATAGCAATGGATAGTTTAACCAGACTATCGATAGAATCGATAGTGCAAACACTATCGATTAATCGATAGTCTATCGATGTTTAAGGACTCTACACTCAAGTACACTACGATCTCCTAATAAATATAAAAGAGCTTTTCGATGCGATAGTTATCAAATTGAGTTTTTAGAAGAAATGCTAACACTTTTCAGGAACTTAAAATCAATAAGAAGTAATAGGCAGAAATACGATACAAATAGCATGAATTTTATTCAAGGATTTCAGGTATCTATAAAATCTTTAATAAAACTTCATGAAGAATTAAAATCAGACGAGACGTTTCAAATAAGATTGTCTCGAAAATTTCTTTGGAAAAGTCAGACAGGGTGGTAACTACCAGGACCAACATCTGTTTATAACCAATATCTTAGGGAAACCTCAAAATACTAATTGTAAATACGATTTCGATATGTTACTTATGAAACCAGACGATTGTCGTATTTTAGTACGCCATCACCGCAACCTGACGATGTTACTGCCCCAGTGTTGACAGTAGGAACAAATTATGATCTATTTGATTTACCAGAAAAAAAAATGGTTTAGTCTATGTGTCGGGATATTTGTATAGAAAATGTCATCTCGCACACCACAAATGTGAAAAATAAAATTATACGTTAATAGATCTGAACAACCTATAAATATAGGAAAAGATTATTTATTCAGCTATTCCAAGGATTTTAATAAAGACAGTGTTCAATCGGGTTTTTTTTAAATTCCGTGTTACGTGTCGTATTGTCGTCAGTGGTGTGTCTTGCATAGTTTAGTGATGTTGGGAGTAGCGGTACTGGGATTAGTCGTGACGGGGATAGTGCACGCAATTGAGGGAGGGCGGAAGGTGCTCTTCATACTAGGTAAGACACATCATTTTATTTTAAAGCGCGGATGTTTAAGAAGTAAATTTTTTTAAAAGCTTTTTTTTTCCGTAAAAGTAGTTTTATTCTATGTGTAGTGTTTGCGTAATTATAATAAATAATTAGAAAATATTATATCTTAAGTATCTATTAAAAAACTGATAAACGTTTTGTTTATTTAATTTTATCCTCCTGTGCCAACCTTACCAAAATAGGTAAAAATTTTGACAGCTCCTTAAAAGCTTTGCCTCTGTACAGTTTCTTTACTCATGTGACTGTACTATCTAATAATATCAGAGATAGAAGCGAATATTTATGTTTCTGTTAAAAAATACGCTTTCAGCGCCAATAACGGTGAAAAACGATTTAATGATATCGTCATATGACCATATCATGAAATAGCAAGGTTGTATTAATATCTTCAAACGATTTCTATTCATTGATTTGGTCAAGCTATATCATGACATGGTCAACAAACAGTATTACATATCATGAAATGACTACATCATTTCACAAAATGATAGACTACTTTATGATATAATATAATCAATTCTACGATCTGGCCACGACATATATAAAAATCTCTTTAATTAAACTATAATGATAATGAAAATTTTACAATAATTGCTGACAGATCAGTTTTAATCAGTTTACATATAGATTAGTAATTGAAATAAAAATGTTATCAATTTTCATATTTATGATTGACGTCACTATTATCGTTTGAAATTATTACTTTTAAAATAAAATAACAAAAGTACTAAAAAACTAACCGTTAGAATTTTTAAATAATATTAAAAATCCAATTTTTTAAACACATAAATGTAAAATATTTATATTATTTAACTTATTAGTAACTGAAGGCAAAATGTATAATTTTTTCCATTTGCTGATAGATGACGCCGTTTTGATAACTAAATCGGTGTAGTTTAAAATTATTTTACCAAGTTTATAACTATATTTTAAACTTTATTTATAAATATGGTATTTTTTGAAAAACACCCGTCATCCCGCCTATAACTAAGATACAATAGAAAATTAACATGTAAAGGAAATAAAATACTTAACCTTCTTTTTTGAAGTTCCGTAATTGGATAAAAAACCTATAAGTTGGCCCGGGTTACTGAGTACCTACATACAAAATTTCATGTAAATCATAAAATGTAGTTTTTGCATGAATCCGTAATACAGACAGATAAAAATTCTAAAAACCACTAATTTGGCTTCAGAACCCTTTATTTAGTCCCCTGGACTTGTTTTTTCAAGGATATATTAGAATTACAGACACGATTTTTCTACAGCTTTATTATATGGTAAATAGCTAACAGCACTCCTTCTCCATATAAATGTTAATTATGCCGAATCTCACACTCCTCTGGGCACGCAATATGCTTAAAGGGGTACAAAGTTATCTCTTCACGTAAAGATACTCACGTGGCCCTACTGCAGCTATACTATTACTGCAGCGCAAATTGGTCGGCTTACTAGGGTAAACGCGTAGTCCTACATACAGAATACCAAACTAAAAATGTGTATTGGATAAAACTACTTTTACGGATTTTATTTCGTATAATTGTACTTATTTTTAATTCCATACTTTTCGGGTGCTTCACAGCACCCATGATCACGGGTTAACAACTCATTTCCCCGTGACCATGGGTGTTGGAAAGCACCCGAAACGTCCGGAATTAAAAATAAGTACATTTAAACGCGATAAAATCCGTTAAAGCAGTTTTATTCAATGTGTAGTGTTCGCATAAATATAAGAAAGCATTATGTAAAAATGTATATTTTAAGAGAACCGTTGAACCTATTTAATGTAACGTAGCGTTTTATATTAGTCAGTTCTCGCGGCTTAGGAGTGCTAACGCATCGCATTGATTTTTAATCCAAAATAGATGTCTATGTCTACCAGCCACAGAATCTGCTTACCATCAGATGGACTGTGCGCTCAATTGTCACCATTTTTTGTATGAAACCAGTGGTAAAATAAAAATTTTGTACAACCGACTTTAATATAAATAAAATTAGAACATCAACAATATAGTCGAAGTCAATTAAATACGTAATAATGCGAACGTAATGATAACTCAAAAACTACTTGTCAGATCTTGATGAAATTTATATGGGACCACATGAGATGCACCAGCTTTCAAACAAAAAACGAGTAATCAGAATCTGTTCACCTAGAAAAAAATTCTGAGATAACACATACAAAGAAGAGTCGAATTGAGAAGCTCCTTTTTGGAAGTCGATTAAATATAATTCGATAGATGCAGGTGTCGCAGGATAACGATAAATAAACTTTTTACGTCAGTTTCTAGCGAAAGTACTTTTATAAGTGAGGATTGTAAACGCGTAAACCGCTAGATATAAGAGGATTAAATTTAAATCCAGTGCTTAGTATAAAGGGCACCGAAGATATATAAATGGAAAATTAAAAAATGCCAAAATAAAAATATGAAAAGAAGCAATTTATCTACCATCCACTTTTTAAAACGTTCTTAATCAACGTTTCCAAATCCAGTTGATTTCATATAATAAACTTATTTATTTGTCACTTAGCGGTTAGCCACCGTAGAGACCTATATCACCTGAGGATGCCTCGTGTAAAGGCGAAACACGTGTCGTATTGTCGTCAGTGGTGTGTCTTGCCTAGTTTAGTCTTGTTGGGAGTAGCGGTGCTGGGATTAGTAGTGACGGGGATAGTGCACGCAAGTGAGGGAGGGCGGGAGGTGCTCTTCATACTAGGTTCATCATTTTATTTTAAAATGCGGATGTTTGCGAAGTAAATTTTTTTAAAGGTTTTTTATAATGGATTTCCGCAAAGTAACGCCTGATTCTATTAATTATATATTTATTTGTATAAACATTACCTGTTTTTGTTCTCTTTCAGAGAGTGCAGTACACACAGTACAGTTGTAAAATACAGTTCAAATGTAAAATACAGAAGTTAAACAACAAAAAGTTCATCTATTTTTCACAACTTGCACACAAACACACACCTAGGTACGCACGGAAGTTCACACGTTCGCACAAACGCACGCAAATACGCACATACACACACATGTAACTGGTCCATTAAGATTCTATTATTTTGTTATAAACACTCTTGAGTTTATGGCAGTTGCTTTTTGGAATAAATAATAAATAAGTAAAAAAATGAAAATTTCTAACTTAATCATGATATTTACTTTCTTTGTACACTCCAATCAATCAAATAAATCGCATTTCAGCTGAAAATAAGGCAATATTGTGGGTATATTAAGTGAAGTTTCAAATTAGAAAGAGGGCGCATTGGAAAAAAAAAGCATCAGTGAGGAATATCAAATTTTTAGTCATGATATAGAAACCAAAATACAAGCGTTTAACTGAAATCCCGCAATTCGTATTTCACATAGTATATATTTTAATGTCGCGGAACCTAGGCTATTAATCAACTTTTGACAAATCAAATTGACAGGGAATTACTCAGTATTTTCTGATAAACGTAGAGCTGACGATTCAAACCGAATTGATTAATGATGGCCTCGTGTCCCTTCAGAAAGAGCTCCGATTGGTACTGCGAGAGTCAGTCAGAGGCAAAGACGTAACATATGTATCTAGATGTTTTGTATGGTAAACAGATGGCACGTAATGTTATAAAAAAATAACAACGCGCCTAGTAGCTTCGGTTGGGCAGGATAGCACGTTTAGATTTAAAACAATTAAAGGCCATTAACTTTAATGATGTCTTATATTTACGCGAAGACTACACATTAAATGAAACAAATTTTTACGGATTTTATCGCATTTAATTTAACTTTTTAATTCCCGACGTTTTGGGTGCTTTAGAGCACTCATGGTCACGGGGGGTCTGTGGTGTTTGACGTCCCGATATCATAGTTAGCCCGGCTACCTTCAGTTTTTGAATATTAATTTTTGGTTCGATCTACGCAGAATGAACTTACTGTATCTTGAAGTCTTGCAGTGGTATGTTTGGGTTTGGATTTTATTTTATTAATTATAGGATCTCAAGCAGATGGCAGAACCCATCCATCTTCTCTATTGTAATTAGGATGTTTTTTTAATTTCAATAGCCTCGCGAATCATCCTTGGTAGGGATCGATGTTATTTTGCGAAGATTTGTGGTCTATCAAATCTAATGTAATGGCGGGGACGATCTTGAATATGTTCACACACTGCAGACTTCCCCGAACGGTTGTGTTTCAAGTCAGCTATATGTTCTTTCACGCGGATTTTTATAGATCTTTTTATTTGTCCTATGTAAAAGAGACCACATTCACAATTCAGCTTGTACACTCGTGCATCTTGTAGAGGGATATTACACTTGACGGATGGTAAAAATTGACTACAACCGGTACAGCCATTCCGATATTAGCCCGGACAGACAGACAGACAAAAATTTTAAAAAGGATCATTCATGTCTTAATAGAAGGTAATTATTTCTATATACCATACAGACACTTCAATTTTATTTATATGTAACCATTGAGTTATATGTACTACGTACTAGAGAAGCCATTCTAAACAAAAAATGTGCACTACTCTATGTCTTCGCGCATGCGCGGGAGTAGTAGTCGCGCATGCGCAGTTGATTTAAGCGCGTTGCACCTGAGCGGTCAGTTTTTAATTTAAACTTTAATTTGAAATCTTGTATTATGCGCGCCGCTCCACACTGCATGTATATTGAAACCACAGACTAACTAGTAGATTGAAACCACACTAAATGACACACTGTACGGATTGCAGTACAGTTCATTTGAATATAGTGTATGTTCGGAATGCGAAATGTAGTATGTAGTACACATATATCGATTTATGTAACAAGGTCCCCTAGACAGAATTTTGGTCACGTCGGCCAATCTCTGGTCTTAGCGGGGACTAACCGCACCACCACACTCGTGCAAAACAAGGAATTGTAGTTCACGTGTGAGTGCATAAGCATATACTCGTATGCACTGTAGAGTGCACTATATATATATATATATATATATATATATATATATATATATATATATATATATATATATATAGTCAGGTCATAAGTATTGTCACACAGTAAAAACTTTTCTTTTAGAATGCTGGCCACAAAAAAGTTTATTGAATTCAAATTTCGAATTGTTCATGAAAATAAAACTGTATACTTTTTAGAATTTTACTCATTTTTAAATATGGAGTGGACGCTTAAAGAAGACCGTGTTGCAGTTATTGCGTTGCATCGTTGCGGTTACGCGCCAATTCAAATTTTTGACATACTGAAAAATTTGAATATAACCAAAAGATTCGTTTATCATACCATCAAACGATACAATGAAGACTCTAGTGTAGATGACAGGTCAAGAAGTGGTCGCCTTCGGTCTGTTAGGACTCCAGCAGTGATAAAAGCTGTGAAGGCGCGAATTCAAAGAAATCCCAAACGTAAGCAGAAACTGTTGGCCCTTCAGATGGGGTTAAGCGGAATCACGGTGAAAAGGGTGTTAAATGAAGACGTAGGGCTTCGGGCATATCGAAGAAAAACAGGACATCGTTTGAATTCTCGTCTATTGGACCTGAGACTGAAGAGATGCCGCGTTTTGTTGAAGCGGTACGCGGGAAAAAAATATCGGGAAATTCTTTTTTCGGATGAAAAAATTTTTACCGTAGAAGAGAGCTACAACAAACAAAGTGATAAGGTGTACGCACACAGTAGTGAAGAAACAAGCAACCGTATTCCGCCAACGAGGTCATTTTCCATCCTCGCTCATGGTATGGTTGGGAGTTTCTTATTGGGGCTTAACAGAGGTACATTTTTGTGAGAAAGGTGTAAAAACGAATGCAGTTGTGTATCAAAATACAGTCCTGACGAACCTTGTGGAACCTGTTTCTCATACCATGTTCAATAACAGGCACTGGGTAGTCCAACAAGATTCGGCGCCAGCTCATAGAGCGAAGAGCACACAAGACTGGCTGGCAGTGCGTGAAATCGACTTCATCCGGCACGAAGACTGGCCCTCCTCCAGTCCAGATTTGAATCCGTTAGATTACAAGATATGGCAACACTTGAAGGAAAAGGCGTGCTCAAAGCCTCATCCCAATTTGGAGTCACTCAAGACATCCTTGATTAAGGCAGCCGCCGATATTGACATGGACCTCGTTCGTGCTGCGATAGACGACTGGCCGCGCAGATTGAAGGCCTGTATTCAAAATCACGGAGGTCATTTTGAATAAACTTTAGTGTCATAAGAATCTATGTTTTGTTAAGTTCATTTTGGTATATAAATGGTTACATAATGAATAAACTTGTTTCAATTATTTTATATTAAACATGTATTGACTTACCTGACTAGGTATATATATCATCACACTCTCATTATCCGATGGGACAGCAATACCCTAAGACCGAAGAGAAATCAGGCGCCAGACCTCTGGTTTTGAGAGATTTCCGATCCCCGGAATTGAAACTACTGATTGACTCTGACTCTGCACTGCTACTGATAATTTCTGGTACAAAAATCCCAAAACTGATCTGTTGGTCCGAATCGACATTCGAATCCGAGACCACATAATCAACAGTCCTGTTTATGATCTCTTCTATTTTAAAACTTTTGTTTTAATTTTCTCCATATAAACGAACTGTGTAATATAATGTGTGTGTATAAGGTTAATAAATTATGATAATGAAATGAAAACAAACAAATGTAACAATAAACAATTCAGTAAAATAATTTTATGCACATCTTTTTTCATATTATAGCCAAAAATATAATGATCATGGTGAATGGCCGGTTTCAAATTTCGTTTTAGTTCTTTATTTAGATTCTAATAAAATTACCGTTTCATTTTATAATACGTGGTAGAGCCACGCTGCAGCTATGGTTGTAACACGAATGGGTCGGCTCGACCGGGGTCGAACCTCTCTCTCACTGAACACCAACGTAAAATAGCAGGTTAATGCTGCTGTGTTTCGTATAGTGAGTGTAGAGAACCGGAACCCTTTTTACTGGAAACGAGACTCCATTTTAGTCCAGGGGTGACAACGCATCTGCATTTTGATACTCAATCGAGGATTAATGTAGATGTCTATGGGCCACAGCATCCACTTACCATCAGGTGGACTGTGTGCTCATTTGTCACACTTATTCTATAAAAAAAGATAATGAATACCACCTAGTAAAGAGTATTATATAGTTTGAAATTCAATACTTGATTATTTTACTGTTCAAATCGATTATAAGATATTTTCGATAAATTTGCTTGTAATGTCGTGACACGTGACGAGTTGATAATGGGCAGGTCGTAAATGCTAACAAGGCTTCGTTAAATATGCATAAGTTTGGAAATTGCAAGACGTTGTTGGTACTACGAAAACGTTTTTTCATTATAAGTTTGTGAAGTAACGAATGGTTACTTCGTCGCGATGGCTACACAATTCCAGAGACTATAATATTATCATCACCTCACCACAAATCCACTGCTCAAGAAAGGCCAAAGATTACCTCTTAACACTGCTGGGCCACTAACATCCATTGATTTTCAGCATGCATACCATACGTCAATCCCTCTCGTAGGACACTCCATTCAACAGAACGATACGGCTGCCAACGGAGAACCTTTCTTCCACTACAAATGTGGGATCTTATAGAGCTATATGGTCGGCCACTTCAGTTTATTGGTCCCTTAGTCTATATCGGTTGCTCCATTTCTACTGCGAATATCTTCGTACGGATTCTATCATGCAGAAAAAAACTCAGACCATAACTATAGGTCGCAGGGCGACTTTGAACTTCCTCATATATACGTCGTCACTGCCAATACTAGCTAGATGTCAATTTGGTGTTAAGATTTTTAGAAATACTAGACAGCAAGATGTGTAATATAAAAGTATGGTCAAAGTATGTTACCCTTAGGGAATTTTCAATATTTTTAGCATCTTTGAAGATGTAACTAATATAATACTTTAATGTTTAATACTTATATTTTTTTTGTGAGAGTAATTTTTTCTCTTCAACTCGTTACTTATTACTTATTGTTTATACTAATATGTGGTATACGGTGTTGAATGTACATATATTATACTCTTTTTTGATAATACTTTTATAAATACCTTTGTACAATTGTTTGTATATCTTAATAAATAAAATAAAATAAAAATAAAAATATCTTATTTTTAATTACGAGAGGCTTTTGTCACACTAAGCCATGGTAACTAAGGGCTGCAATTAGGGTTCAATTCTCACCAATTTTCAATGAAATTGTTAATTGCAATTACAACAGTTAATTTCCAACTTGTTCGTGAGTAAAGAAAAAATCGAGAGGTAACATGCATGTCTAAGGAATAAAAATATTTTGAAGACATGGGTTCGCCAACACGCATTAAAGCAATACGGTAGAGTAATTCCCTTTAATAATAATACGTGGTAGAGCCATGCTGCAGCTATATTAGTAGTATAGTTGTAGCACGATGGGTCGGCTTAACCGCTTGACACTGGTGTGTTTTGTATGGTGAGTGTAGAGAACCCAAGACCCGTTTTTACCGCATCTGCATTTTGATTCTTTATTGAGGGTAAATGTAGATGTTTATGGGTTACAGCAACCACTTACCATCAGGTAGACTGTATGCTCGTTCGTCACCTTATCCTATTAAAAAATAAGAATATGCCTGTACCCAGCTATGGGACGCATAAAAGCTATAACTTTACATTTACTTTACTGTACATATCTGACAGTATTTTTGCCTTATATAATGGTGCATTCTTTTCGAAAAATTCATCATCATCGTTAGAGCCCTTCACAAGTCCACTGCTGAACATAGTCCTCCTCCAAAGAATACCACAAAGCACAATCCTGAGCCACCTGCATCCATCGACTTCGTGCATGTTTTACCAGGTCTTCACTCAATTTAGTGGGGGTCGCCCTACACTTCTTTTAAGACCTGTCCGTTTGGTGGCACTATTGCGGCCGTTGAAGTAGTGTTAATGTCCCCAAGCGATTCTGCTATAAGGACTATATCGTCGACAAATCGATGGTGAGTGATGTAATCATCATTGATGTTAATACCGTATTCTTTCCAGTCCAGTAGCTTGAAAACGTCTTCCAATGCAGCGGTGAAGTTTCGGGGATATAACATCACCCTATCTTACACCTCTCTGCAAATGGATAGGTTTAGTATTCTGGTTCTGTACTCTGACAGTCATCGTAGTCTGACTGTATAAACACTTCATCCTTTCGATGTACCGACAGTCAACTTGGGACCGCTGAAGAAACTGCATCTTCGTCCAAATTTCGAAGAAATCAAAGGCTTTCTTCTCATAGTCCCAATATGCAAAACATAGTGGCAGATTGTACTCCTTGGTCTTCTGTACAATTTGCCGGTATTTATGTGGTCTATGGTGCTAAAGCCTTTTCGGAGACCGGCTTGTTCAGGAGGCTGGAATTCGTCGAGTCTGCGTGCGAGACAATTCGTAATGACTCTCGAAAACAGCACGTAGTTGTCTTTCTTGAAGTATAAGATCACCATACTTCTGCTTCACGCCTCCGATGTAGTGTCACAATAGAGGACGAAATTAATGAGCTTTTGAAGGACTTCAAGTACTAGTTTTCCACCCGCTTTCGGAAGCTCCGCTGTAATTCCATTCTCGCCCGGGGACTTGTCATTTTAAGGCACTGGAGAGCCATTCTATAAATTTTTCAATTCGAGCTGTATTGAAGTTTCGTGAGTCCCGCCGCATGCATTTGGCGATTTGTCCGTTTAGTTGCCTATGAAGACTGCAGCTTCATTTCCCGTCTAACAACCATGAGATTAAGAGTGTAATCGGAGAGCTTTTGTGTTCTTCTGCAGCTGGTCTTGCAAAACTTAGCTCCAACTGCATGGCCAGTTACATTACAATCTTCTAGGCACTGAAAATGATTTTGTAACTTGAACTGAAAGTTTCCACGACCTTGGATTAGAGCACGAAGGAGACGGAGCGTTAAGTTCATTAGACGACACCTCTTCATATTAACGTTTATGTTCAGTGTGCCTATAATCATTCGGTGACCGCTGCCATCACTGAGCTGTCAGGGCTCGACCAGGTCCACTTTTTGTGAGGTCACTTCTGGAAGTAAGAGTTCATCATAAAAAGTCCCTCTTTCTCCATGAAGTCGGCCAACTGCTTGCCCCTTAGATTCCGTTGCTCTATTCCGAATACCCCAAACTTCAGCTCACCATTCTCTCTTGTTTTGCGTTGAAGTCTGCCTTTAACATAGTATAGTGGGTTTTGGAGGAATACATGGGTCTAGATATATCCTCATACATTTCTTCCATCTCCTTATCTGCATGTGCCGAGGTTGGTGCGTAAACTTGTATGAGCTACAGCGAATATAGTTTGGTGATTCTGAGTATAATGTACGCAACCCTCGTCGACAAACTCCCAATCTTTACAACGTTGTTAACGATATTCTTGTGGACAATAAAACGAGTTGCCGGATTTGAGAATTACCGTGTCCTCATCTTTGGACCTCGGATAATCCTATAATTTCCAGCAGAACTTGTCTATCTCTTTTTCCAGTTCAAGGATCTCCTCGTCCGTCCTCAAGGTGCGTGCGTTATATGTATTGCCAGGTCAAGTCGTCTTAGATGGCAACCGAGCCTACACCGGAGATTCTTAGCACCTCCTGCCCCGCCGTTATCTTGCCCGCCACTGTAGCCAGGAATAGCAGGTCCGCCGGGGACGAGGGGCCATCTCTTGGTAGTTCTCATCATGGGGGTTATATTGGCGAGCGAAATATGCTGCTGCCCATCTTCTGCCTCAGCTTTGCTCTGCCGCCTCTTACGATACCCACGGGAAGATATGGGGTGGTGGGTATTCTTGCCCGCCGCTACACGGAACCTACAAATTGGCAGTCGATAAATTGATAGTAGTTATATTTCAAAATCATAGTCTGAGATGGCTTTTAGTTGAACTACTAATCTTTAAATTATATGATTAAAACTGCAATTGTTGCAAAACTCTCATTATCGTTATAGTTTAATCGTTATAATTAATGATTATTATTATGATTGCAAGAGATCACCTTTCTCCGTAGTAGAGGTACGTTACAGTTATACTAAAACTGCAAATTTTATTTGGTGAGAGACGTGAAGACATCGTACTTGTCAGGGGTGATAAGACAGCAATTTAATTATGTATCGAGGGTAGAGATGATCTGTCCAAAGACATATGCGCATGGGCCTCAGTTTTGTGAGCTCGCTTGCCACATAATTGTGTCACGAAAATAAATGCGGAAAACTTTACATATAGTTTTATCACCCACTTACAGTTTTGTGCGCAAAGCGTTCACTCTGTGTTTAGTTCATCACTTTTGCTATGAAAAATGATTTCAACAAACCAGCATAGCGGCAGTGTATCGATTACAAAACTAAATGGATTTTTTTTACCTTGCTGTACTAAGGCCTTTATGACAGAGGTACTTTGATCCATTGATTCATGAAGCTAGTGATACGCTGAAGCTACTCATATCTGTTTATTTTAATGATTGATGTAAAAAAAAGTTTTAGTGGTGTAATAAAAAGCACGTATTTATTTAAAAAAAAATTATATAGAAGAGTGAGCATGCGGCTCACCTGATGGTAAGGGTCGACCGCCACCCATGAACAACTGCAACACTAGAAGAATTGCAGGTGCTTTACCGGCTTTTTAAAAAGGACTAAGCCCATTTCTTGTAGGTCCCTAAGTCGTATCGGTCAGGAAAAATCTTCGATTGTAGCCGATTCTATAAAAGCCATGCGTGGAAGAAAACTCTAAGAATACGTATTACTTTTTACGTGGTAGAGGCATGCTGCAGCTATATTAATTATATAGTTGTAGCACGAATGGGTCGGCTCGACTGAAGAAGGACCACACTCTCACAAAATACCTGCTTAACGCTTCTGTGTTTCGTATAGTGACTGTAGAGAACCGGAGACCCTTTTTATTGGAAATGAGGCATTCCAATTTATTTCTCACGGTTGACAAAGCATCTGCTTTTTGATTCTTAATTGAGGATAGATGTATATATCTATGAGCCACTTACCATTAGGTGGACTGTGTGTTCGTTTGTCACCCTTATCCTATATAAAAAAAGGATATCACACAGTGATATTCCGCCAAGCATCCAGATAGTGTGGAAGGTATAATTAGCTTGAATTAATTACAACAATTTCTCTTAGCACTCCTTGTGGAAAATGCGATAGAAAACGCAAGAAGATGCAACATCTCTTCGCAGCGCCTGTGTATTGCCATATTTGACTTTATTGATATTTACTACATTTAGTCTATCCTGTATTCACGCTTGGTTCTATATCCTTGTTTAGTCTATCATCCCTGCTAAATACACTTCCTAAATACACTAACATAATTGAGTGAGAAGTGAGATAATTGACATAAATAAAAAATTATAAATTGTATATTTATATTATAGTCAGTTTATTTTATTTACAGTTTACTCGAAGGGTAGGAGGGTGTCAAGTGGTAGCGCCGTGTCAAGTGCTAGCGGTGTGACGACCGCGTTAAGTAGCCGAATCGGTCGAAATTCGTTTGATGTCGGATATCGATGGCTCGAGGATTGAAGTTAAAGATTCGAGTACAGTGCTGCTCTTATGTTGTAGACTTTGGAACGGGAACTTTAGTTGAGGGAGTACGGTAGAATTTCCACCACCATCATCAACTATAAAAATTACTTGGTGGTAGAACCCAGCATCCCTGCTCGGGATCTTGTAATTAATAAAATTAAAACTAAACCAAAGCATACCATTGCAAGATGTCAAGACACACTAAGTTCACTCTGCGTAGATCGTACCAAAATTAAAAATTAAAAAGCTGAAGTTACTCCGGTTTAACTTTTACATCGGGACGTCAATCGCATCAGTCCCCCGTTACCATGTGTGCTAGAAAGCACCCGAAACGTCGGGAATTAAAAATAAGAACAATTAAACGCAATAAAATCCATAAAAGTAGTTTTATTCAATGTGTAGTGTTCGCGTAAATATAAAAAAAAATTATAGACATTGTTGCACAATTCGTCAATTCATTAAATCATTCGCTCTAATCTTTATCTATGAGAATTCGGTGTGCGTGTGTTCGTAATGCTTCTCATCCTAAACGACTTTTGATAAAAAATGTATTGGGTAATTATGGGCTCACCTGGACCTGGATGGTTCGTAGCTATAGTTAGACACGGTAGGTCTAACTTGAGGTAGGTGGCGTTGTGATTGAAATCTAGAAACCAACCGTGCGAAGCCGGGTCAAACCGCTAGTATTATATAAATAGATACAAGCAGCCCACAGTAGTTATTTTCTTGTAAAATTTAGACAAGCCATCAACAAGTCAATCAATCTGTTGTAGAACGCGTCGCGGGGATACGCTAGACTAGAGGTTCCAAAATTTAGATTGGCTAAAACTGGAAAGTATTTTTTGAGTATATCAATAAAATTTGATTCCGTATCTTAATTAATTTTACAATCAAATCCGTATGGATTTGATTGTAAAATTTTATTGATATAGGGTTTATAGAAACATAGTGCAACAATCGGATGCAAACTTTAAGAATGATTTGAGTATTTTTTAAAAAAAATAGCTAACTCTATAATATAGATAAATTTATTAAGTACAGTGATGTGTGGAACTAACTTTTTCTCTGAACTCATTACACATCATTCTGAACGATCAGCTATAGCAGAGCCTATGTTCCGTGATGATATCTCATTTAAAAGTAATTTTTTTATTTACTTTTAAATGAGATTCATAATATCGACGGTGGTGTGTCCTTCCTAGTGTGGCGGTGTTAGTAATCCCTATAAACATGCGGATGCAACAGTCGGATACAAATTTTAAGAACTATTTGGAAATTTTAAAAGAAAGCTAACTACACATCATTGTCATCAATCACAACATATTTAGGACAATGATGTGTGGAATTCTATAAAACAGATCAATATTTTTTTTATACGATAGGGTGACAAACGAGCACACAGTCCACCCGATGGTAAGTGGTTCCTGTGGCCCATAGACATCCACATTTATCCTCGTTTGCGAATCAAAATGCAGATGCGTTGTCACCCGTGAGGACCAAGATGGAATGTCTCTTTTCCAGTAAAAAAGGGTCTCCGGTTCTCTACACTCACCATAGGAAACACAGCAGTGTTAAGCTGCTATTTTACGCTGGTATTCTGTGAGAGCGTGGTCCTTCCCCGGTCGAGCCGACCCATTCGTGCTACAACTATACTACTAATATAGCTGCAGCATGGCTTTACCACGTTGAAAAAATAAAAGTATTTAGGACAATAATATGTGGAACTGACTTTTTCTCTGAACTTGCACGTTTCCTAACTGCTGACATTATTCTGCGCGATCAGTTATCGCAGAGCCTATTTCCAGTGATGATGTCTCATTTAGAGGCGACACACGTGCCATAATATCGATGGTGGTGTGTTCTTCCTAGTATAGTGGTATTGGGATTAGTGGTGACGGGGATAGTGCACGCAATTGAGGGAGGGCGGGAGGTGCTCTTCAAACTAGGTAAGATACATCATTTTTCTAAATAAACTTGAGTACAGACTAAGTATGTTTTAACCTGCGGGCTGTAACACATGTTACAAGCAACCAAATTTTGGTGTTTTGTACGTAGCACATATTCAGTAGTATACTTCAGTGGTCCTCAAGATAACACACATAAAAAATTGGTAACAGCCTGCATACAGCTCTAGAGTCTAAAGTAGCTTGTAAACTGCTCATATCAGAACAAATTTCGAAGCTGATCGCGTACTTTGAACTTTCGCATTGAACGGAGTTACCATTTCTCATTATACTTTATATAAAGTTAAAACAGTGTTACATGAGAAGCTCTTCAACAGGAATGTTACTGCGGTAAACACCTCGAGGCAAATTAACAAACAACATCGCCACAAAAAGCAGTATCTGTATATATTTTCTTTCCGTTAAAAGCTTTGTCATTTAATCTCTCTGCGAGCGGGGGGTGACAACTGACAATTAGACTGCTTGTCTACGCGTTGAGCCGAGGTCGCGGATCCGCGTGCGATAACTCTGTTCACTCTTACTATGTATGTAGTTGTTTTTGTATGATTTTCTTCACTGACGAGCGTATGGATGGATGGATATGCGTAGGTGGACGTAGACTTTTTTTTAAATATAATGATTGTGTTTTTAACACGCTTTATATTAGCTTCACGTGTATGTTTGCATGTTTTGTAACCGCCTTTTCTAAATTTGATTTTCACTCACTTTCAAACGTCGAAACCCTGCATATTTATCAAGGACCGATGGTTCGCGTAGTGTATATTTTCTTTGCCGATGGCAATATAAAACAGTATCGCCAGGATTATTAAAAAGTGAAACATAAATTACAGTTCAAAAAAAAAACTAAAATTATTAGTGGTGAACCGAATTAAAAAGGTAAAATATTATTTTTTAGAAATAAGAATAGTAAAATTAGCGAGATAAATATTATTGTAAAAAAGCGTGTGGTGCTTTTTGCACATTATCTTTATACTAATCGTACCGATGAAATATTTTTAACAGCATATACATATATCGAGCATCCCTTTTTTATATCGAGCATAGCTTTTTTAGCTTTTTAGTTCGGTTTACCATCAAAGCGTGTTTTTTAGGTTTTTTATTAAATTATAATTTATTAACGTTACATTTAAATAGATTTACAGAGATTCGAGTTAAAAAAATTTGCCTAATCTTATACACTTACATCTCCAATCTTTTTTATTTAACAATCTTACATATATTGTTACGACTACGGTGGGAATATCTTTATTTACTTAACGATCTTACGTCTGTCGGCTATTTAAACAATCAGATCTTAACTATGTTGTGAATAAGAGTATGGTATGAAATCAACTGGGAGGTAAATGGAAAGAGCGGTAAAAATGGTAAGCTAGGTTTAAACGCGTCGTCGCACACAACGCTTTACATCGATTTATATAGGCATGGAAGAGTCTAGAGATATTTTTTTTTGAGTATATCTCATCGCATTATTGATCTTTGGTTTATACTTTATCGATGTGAAAGAGGCGAAACAGGTGTGTCAGGATCATGTCAAATGGAAGTCCGGAGTCTCTGCTTACCTCTCTGGGTGATGGGTGTGAGTGTTTATGTATACACACATGTACATGTATATATGTCATTCATAAATTCCATTCTGTGACCCTCTAATTATTATTTTATTTCCACTATTATTTAACTTCTATTTAACTTAACTTATGGGCCGGCCATATAGCTCAAAGAACCGACAACCAATGAGGAAGAAATAGAAATAAAGAAATAATAAGAATAAAAATAAATATAATAGAATATAAATAAATACCGAAAAATCTCGAGTGAGCCTCGTGCCGGCAGGCGAAGTGTAGGGTGTCCCCCCACTAGATGTAGTGACAACCTGGTAAGATATGCAGTAAGTCAAAGGATGCAGGTGGCTTGGGACCGTGCTTTTGTGGCATTCCTTGGGGGAGGCCTTTGTTCAGCTGTGGAGTTGTGAAGGACAATAATGATGATGATGATGATAACTTAACTTAATTTTTTTAATGAATTCATTCTATATGCACTTGAAAACAATTTCCGCTGATACGTTCTGTGTGCGCAACAGAAAGCAGCGACGTTGAGAATTAATTTATGCTCCACATATCTACATTTCAGAATGTATTCATTTTATAATTTAAAGTACCGTAATAATGGGCAGCTTCTTTGTCAATTGCAATCCACCTGCATAAGGCCAACTAACGAGCGCGACTATGGTGACAAATATTTTGTTTTGTAGGATAAGGGTGACAAACGATCATAAAGTCCACCTGATGGTAAGTGACTACTGTGGCTTATAGGCGCGATGCGTTGTCATCCCTTAAGATCGAGGTGGAATGCCTGAAAACGTGGAATCCAGTAAAAAGGGTCAAAAGTCTTTTAAAACCAATAATTACAGAATGTTGTATATTTCTATGGTGATTTGAGGAACTGCTGGTAGAGCTGGGCACCCTTTTAGTTCTCCAGTAAAAATTGCGGTAATCTATCCGAAAATAATTAATAGAATTAGGCGTTACTTTGCGGAAATCCATTTTATTAAAGTTGGTAAAAATTAACTTGCATACATTCGCTCGATAAAATAAAATGATGTATCTTACCTAGTTTGAAGAGCACCTCCCGCCCTCCCGCAATTGCGTGCACTATCCCCGTCACCACTAACCCCAATACCACTATATTGAGAAGAACACACCACCATCGATATTATGACACGTGTTTGCCTCTAAATGAGACATCATCACTGGAAATAGGCTCTGCGATAGCTGATCGCGCAGAATAATGTCAGCAGTTAGGAAACGTGCAAGTTCAGAGAAAAAGTCAGTTCCACATATTATTGTCCTAAATATTTTTATTTTTCCAACGTGGTAGAGCCATGCTGCAGCTATATTAGTAGTATAGTTGTAGCACGAATGGGTCGGCTCGATCGGGGAAGGACCACGCTCTCACAGAATACCAGCGTAAAATAGCAGCACACTAACACTGCTGTGTTTCGTATGGTGAGTGTAGAGAACCGGAGACCTTTTTTTACTGGAAAAGAGGTATTCCATCTTGGTCCTCACGGGTGACAACGCATCTGCATTTTGATTCGCAAACGAGGATAAATGTAGATGTCTATGGGCCACAGGAACCACTTACCATCGGGTGCACTTTGTGCTCGTTTGTCACCCTATCGTATAAAAAAAATTGATCTGTTTTATAGAATTCCACATATCATTGTCCTAAATATGTTGTAATTGATGACAATGATGTGTAGTTAGCTTTTTTTTTAATTCTCAAATAGTTTTTAAAGTTTGTATCAGACTGTTGCATCCGCATTTTTATAGGGATTTGATTGTAAAATTTTATTGATATACATACTCAAAAAAGACTTTCCAGTTTTAGCTAATCTAAATTTTGGAACCTCTGGTGTATCACCGCGACCCGTTCCAGAGGAGATTGATTGATTTCTTGGCGGCCTGTCTAAATTTTACAAGAAAATAATTACTGTGGGCTGCTTGCAATTTATCTAATTTATGCACTGCCATGCGTTTATGCATTGTGGCGATCCACGCACTTAGCGATCAGCCAACGCAGATTCTACCTGAAGATGCCTCGTGTGAAGGCGAAACGCGTGTCGTATTTTCATCAGTGGTGTCTCTTTCCTAGTGTAATGGTGTTGGGAGTAGTGGTGCTGTGTTCAGTGATGACGGGAATAGTGCACGCAATTGAGGGAGGGCAGGAGGTGCTCTTCAAACTATCTCTTCATATATATCTTATTTTATTTTATCGAGCGGATGTACGCAAAGTAATTTTTACCAACTTTACTATCCGAAAATGCCAATTCCACAGGATAGAATAATTATAGGTTCAATATAGATAACAAGTAATTCTTATTGAAAGTCATTTTTACTTTCACTATTGAAAGTTGAAACTGATTGAAACAATCTCTGTTCTGGCAAGAAACAGCAAGAATCCCAGCGGGACTTTTTTCAAAGTAAATTATATAATAAGAACACATGTTGTGTAAACTACTTACAAAACTTATTTAAGAAACAGCTTGGAAGTGACCACCTTATTTCCAGAGTTTATTACACATATATTAAACTTGGTAATACAGATATCTTGTATATTTTGTTTGATTTGTGAGCTGAGAATTTCATTTTCATGATAACAATAAATTTAGATATGCGCTCAATAGGTATGTGTTTGTCAATGTGTAATTTATGTGTGTTAAATGCCATTACGATACAGGAGGAAATCCAAATGTGGACGAACTTTATTTAAAAAAAGACTAGTGATAGCAATAACAAACGTGTCACACAGTTATTACTGCCTCCTTCACAGAATTACTTATTTAATTTAGCTGTCATATTTTAGGAGGGTTATTGTCGTCTTGAAAATTACTTTCAACGATAATTACTTCTAATCTATATTTAATAAAAAAAAATCTATTCTATTCTAATCCATTATATTCCATTCTATTCCATTCCATTTCATTCCATTCTATTCTATTCTATTGTATTCGTCATTTCTATGAGATTCTTCTGGCTTTCCATTTAGTCAACTATTTTGCTACCCACGGGAAGAAATTTACTTACGTAAATAACACAAAGAAAAGGTACAGTGCGGAAAATGTCATTAAATTTAATTTTTTAAATAGTGGTTTACAGCTGTCTGTACTCGGTATATTTGCAATAGCACGCACACACTCTTTTGCACTTAAATATATCTTCGCACCTTGTAGCATTGCCCCAATAAATACACTGTACCTCACAGCAGAAGACGGAGCCGTGATATACCGTCCGTAAAGCATGTTCATTTACTACTTTGGATAATACAATTAGAGCGTAAAAACATTAATTTAACTTTTTGAAAATATATTCTGTATGAGTCTCCCACTTTAAATTATTATCTATATAAAGACCTAAGAATTTTGTTACTTTGGTTTCATTAAAAGTCTCACTATCGTAATCAATGTTAGGCAAATCAAGGGGCCATTTTCGTTGATAAAATTAATTATTTGAGTCTTTGTTAAGTTTATTATTAAATTATTTGACTTAAGCTAGCTAATTATATTCCTCCGGTTGTTATTAATTTCATTTTCATAATTATTTCTAGAGCTATCTATAAACAGAGTTATAGGAAAGTTTATGCTGTTAGGCAAGTCGTTAATATATACTAAAAATAATAAAAGACCAAGTACGGTTCCTTGAGGAACACCAAAATTTAGGGATTGAGACAAATAGACAAGACTAATAAATATATTCATTTTTAGTCTTTGGAAAAATCCGTGGTACTTGAATAATTTGAATCCTGTTTGTCAAGTAGGATTTTATAAGATCACGTGTCTTGCCTCTTATACCGAATTTATTTAATTTTATAATTAACAAGTCATGGCTGACAAAATCGAAATCCTTCGAAATGTCCACATATAGGATTGTCACTGGTACTTTTCTGTCAACGTTTGTAAATAATTGGTATAAAAAGTTGCATGTGGCTTAATAATGGATATTTTAAGAACTTTAGGAAATACAACATCTTCAACACAGGTTTGTAACATAGCTCATTACGGGGACTATTGTGTTTGCTCCGTGTTTTATCACTTTCGTTAAAATACGATCAAAACCAGTGCTAGTTGTGTTTTTTAATAATTGTATAGTTAATAGAATGTCAATAAAATCAATAAAATGGTATGACAAAATTAAAGTAAAATGAATTGTATTTATTATGTGTCAACGTATTAGAGAGGGATACATTATTGCTCGGAACGCTAAACGCGCGAAATATTAAAGTAGGTGTACACAGTGCATACACTGTTATGATGATTATGATCGACCGAGACAGCTCGGTTTCATGCAACAATATAATGCCGCGCAAAATGACGTGAAGATTCCGAGATTCTAATAATCTCAAGGAGAACATTTTAAAAACACAATAACCTAGAAAAAAAAATGTTAGAAAAAGAATCTACATGCGAAAAACTTACTCTAACGTCTTTCTTGTAACAATTATCAAACATTAGAATCTGTGTCACGTTAACAGACGTAACGAACGCGAATCAAATAGGGAAACATTTATTTATTTATTTATTTATTTTGCATAATGTGTGTGTTTTACAGTTGTTATAGAAAATATAGCACAACACATTAACCATTTCTGGTGTACAAAATTATTGAATTTTACAAACATTAAGTATGCCATTATGAATTAAAATTACAAAAAAAAAATACATAAATTGCATAATAAACAGCATAAACAAAAAAAAATAAAAGTGACCTAATTAAAAAAAAACATTTACTACTATTTGCATTGTCATATCATTAATATTTATAATTTCATGTCACATTATAATATATTATTACCAAAATATTATTATTTAAAAAAAAATAAAGTCAATTATTGTTTTTGCAACAACTCGCTAACTGAATAAAAAGATTTATTAACTAGCCACTTTTTCAACTCGTTCCCGAAACGCTTCCTTGGTAGTGATTTTATATTATTGGGTATTGCGCTGAACACTTTTATGCACATTGCATAGCAATTTCTCTGATAATTTACTGTTTTTGGTATTTTATCAATGACTAATTTATCTGGATTCCTTAAAGGTTTGGACTTGATAATATCTCCAGCAGTTGTAAACAGCTCAGAATTATTTTTCACAAATTTTGCTGTTTCAAGGATGTATATGCAAGGAAGTGTTAACACTTTTAAATTTATAAATATTGGTTTGCACGATTCATGGGGGGCCATATTACATATTGCACGTAGACATTTTTTTTGCACAATGAAAACTTTATTGATGTCTACAGAATTTCCCCATATTATTATACCGTAGCTAAGTATACAATAAACGTATCCGTAATACGCCATAAGAGCTGTTGATTGCGATGCCGTCTTTGTGAGGTTCCGTAATATGTAAACAAAGCGGTTAAGTTTATTACATATTTTTTCTATGTGAGTTTTCCAGTTACAAAATGTATCTATATGTATACCGAGAAAGGAAGTTTCTTGTACTTGTTTTATTTGTTCACCATTGTATACAATATTAAGCTTTATTTCATTATTTTTTTTATTAAAAAATTGTATTAACTTTGTTTTGCTTATATTTATGTGTAAATTATTATGTTCTAACCATTCAATTATAAATTTTAAAGAATTATTAATGTCATATACAAATTTACCAATGTCAGATTTTTTATTACATGTCATTAGCATAGCAATATCATCTGCAAATAAAGTCAATAAATTATTCGTTACATAAGAGATATCATTAATATAAAATAAAAACAAAAGTGGACCAAGTACACTGCCCTGTGGCACGCCATATCCATTAATTAGGTACGGTGATTTATACTGCTCATGTTCTTTATTATAATTTAACCTTGAAATTTCAACACTTTGTTTTCGATCTTTAAGATATGATTCTATCCAATTTAATGCCGGTCCGCGAATGCCTAAGTTGTCGAGTTTGTTTAGTAGAAGTTTGTGTGAAACGAAATCAAAGGCTTTACTCATATCTATGAATATTACTGAAGTGTGATTTTTGTCATCTAAATTATTAACAACATTTTTTACAAGATGAAAACATGCATGGGTAGTTGATTTATTGCTTTGGAATCCAAATTGTTCATTTATTATTATATTAAATTTTGAGGTGAATTCTATTATTCGCTTGTACATTGCTTTCTCAAATATTTTGGAAAAAATAGGCACTAAAGTTATGGGGCGATAATTACACATATTACGTTTATCATCTTTTTTATGGAGCGGTTTAACTATAGATTTTTTTAAACTATCTGGAAAATTGCCATTAGTAAAAGAAAGATTAATGCGGTAGGTTAAAATGTGTACTAATTCTTTACTGCAACATTTTATTATTTTCGTGGAAACTGAATCATATCCCACTGCGTTTGTGTCATTCAATGACCTTATTATATTCATCACATCGGCATAACCATATGGCTTCAAAAAATACTGCTAGATATAGTAGTTTTATTTGTGTTAATATATTTATTAGTGGGAGATCTATTAGTAAGACTAATGACATATTCATTAGTCTTACTAATGCGATCTTAGTAGGATCTGTAATTAATTTATTGTCAACCTCTATTCCATTTATAAATAAGTCTTTATTATTTTTATAATATCCCTGTTTAACGACTTTCCACGCAGCTTTACACTTATTTTTTGATTTTTTCACAAACTTATAGTTATTAATTTTTTCAGAAAGGCGAAAACATTTTTTAAGGAGCTTTGTGTATTTTATGTATTTAATTTTGTTTTCATTACTATTGTGTTTGTAATATTGTAACTGTAGTTTTCTTTTCGTTTTACAACTAATCTTTAAGCCTATAGTCAACCACCTAGGTTTAGATGGTTTGTTCAGAATTTTAATGCGCGTCTGAGGAAAGCACAATTCATACATTAGCAGGAATATTTCATGAAATTTATCATATGCAATATTTATGTCATTTTCACTATAAACATGTGACCAATTTATACTACACAAACATTCATGAAATTTTGTATTATAGTATATTTCAACAGTTAGGTGACTCATGGAACATAGTGAACACTTGGACCTAGTCTTAAGTAACCTAACTGATATTAAGGCACTAAAACCTTCTGATCTACTCACTTAATTATATACTTACCACCCAAACTTGCTTATGAGAATTGACTTTTTACACGCATCCTACCTTAGTTCTAAAAGTTGTATTTATTACAATTACTTTAAAGCAGATTGCGTTAATATTGTAAAGGAAATTAAGAACATTGACTGGTTGCAATTATTTTCCGAGTGTGAGAATGTCGATGCCATGGTTGATGTATTTTACAAATGTCTCCATAAAATAATTGATAAGTCAGTCCCTAAACGTAAGACTAAGCCAACAAAATACCCTGCTTGGTTGAACCAAGCAGGGTATTTTGTTGACTTCCAATTTAATTAAGTTACTGACAGAAAAAGACAACCTCCATAAAAAAATCCGTAAGTACAACAACCCTCGCGACTATTTAGAATTCCAAGTCACTCGAAGCCGGTGTCATAAGCTCTATGATATTTGTCTCAATAATTACAAACACTATGCTGAGACAAATATTGTTAAAAACCCATTGTACTTTTGGAATTATTTCAAACGGAAAAAGAAATGTGAGTCATCTTTTCCTGCATTAATGAACCTGGACAACAGAGTTGCTAGTACTAGTACAGAAATCGTTAATCTATTTGCGAATCATTTCTCCTCAATTTATACCCAAGAGGCTGATCAATATCCAATTACTAACTTACACCAAAACGGTAAACTCAACAGCTATCCAAATTTAAATTCCTAGAGGCAGATGTGTTAAAGAAAATTAAAACGTTCGACATTCGAAAGGGGCCAGGTCCAGATTGCCTTCCGCCTATTTTTGTAAAACGTTGCGGTACAGGTCTTGCATTCCCTCTAACGCTGATCTTCAATCGTTCCCTTGATGAAGGTGTATTTCCGGAAGTGTGGAAAAGAGCACGAATCGTACCGATCTTCAAAAAGGGTGATCGAATGGATTTTAAAAATTATCGTCCAATATCAATTCTGTCATGTTTTTCAAAACTGTTTGAAAGTCTTGTGCATCCCATCCTCACCAAACATTTGAACAACTTTCTAACGAGCGCTCAGCACGGTTTCAGAAGCGGCTTATCAGTTACAACTAACTTGTCAAACTTTACCTCAGATCTGTTGGCAGAGGTAGATAATGGACAACAGATCGATGCTATTTATACCGATTTTAGCAGCGCATTTGATAAGGTTGACCATTAGATTCTAATAAACAAGCTTTCGCAATACGGCATCGATGGGTCTTTAAATAAATGGTTCAAATCCTATCTAAGCCAGAGACCTCAAACGGTAGTAGTAAATGGGTTTGAATCTGAGAGATACATCGCTCGCTCTGGGGTACCACAGGGGTCTCACCTCGGGCCTTTGTTGTTTTTGGCCTTCATAAATGATATTACCACAGAGGTAAAGCATTGCAAATGCTCACTTTTTGCCGATGACTTAAAAATCTATAAAATTACAAAGTCGGATGAAGACACAAAATTAATAAAAGAAGATCTTGATAGAATCACAAATTGGTGTGGCGTCAATAGTATGACTCTTAATATTAACAAATGTTTTCATGTAATATATACCAGAAAAAAAGCCACTTGTCTCAAGTTATTCCATTGATAATATAGTATTACAAGAGTTACCAGAAATCAATGACTTAGGAGTTACTATTGACAGGAAGTTAACTTTTACATGACATGTAAACAATATTATTAAAAAAGCCACGCAGTTCCTCGGATTCATTAGACGAAACACAAAAGGATTTACCCGTAGGACTAAAATTACTTTGTAAAACGTGTTTGTGAGAAGTTGCCTCGAGTTTGCCAGTGTCATTTGGAATCCTTACTATCACATACATTCCCAACGCATTGAAAACGTACAACGCGCTTTTACAAGGCACCTTGCATTCCATGAAACTGGTATCTCACACAGGCAGCCCTATAATCAAAGATTGGCTTAATTTAAAATGATGTTTTTTTTTTATAGGATAATGGTGACAAACGAGCACACAGTCCACCTGATGGTAAGTGGTTGCTGCGGCCCATAGACATCTACATCTATCCTCGTTTCTCCGAAACAGGCGGGAGATACTTGATCTGTGCTTCTTGCATAAAATAATTAATTCCAAAGTCAAGTGCAGTAAGCTGCTTGAACAGGTTTCTCTATCAGTACCAATTAGATATCCTCGCTGTTGCAATACTTCTCGAAAAACATTTCACATACATTTCACTAGAATGCATCTTGGTAAGCAAGCTCCCATGGTTCGCATATGTGCGAAATATAACGAAATATCTCGAGCTATACCTGGCATCGACATATTCCATAAGTCTTATGCTGACTTTAAAAAAAAACTCACCGATCATCTATCGGTGAGGCCACATTTACATTGAGAGAAAGGAAAAATGTATATGCGCGCGTGTATGTATGTATAAGTGTGTGTATGTATGTATGTGTATGTATGTATATGTGTGTATATATATATATATATATATATGTGTGTGTGTGTGTGTATATATGTATATATGGATGTACAATAACAAGTGTGTTTTCTTTTTTCCTTTTTTTTCATTCCCAATGTTTACATGTATTTTTGTTGGTAAATGTTATGTACACTTGTTATTGATATACATATCAGTCAGCGTGTTACTTGTTATATAATCTAGTGTTAATGTTTAATATGTATATTGTAAGTGTGCTTATGAAAATAAAATAAAAAATAAAAAATAGTGTGTTTATGTAGAAGTAGGGTTGACAACCGTGTATTGGCGGTTTAAGAATATCTACTACCTAATATCGTCCCGTGCGTGTCGTAAGATGTAACACAGGAAAACTGAAACAGAAAACGCCAGCAGCATCTTTCTGACAATAACCCAAAATAATAAAAAAAACTGCGGTTGTAACCCCGCCCGTCAAGCATGGCTACTATGACATAATCCCCTACTTTTTTTATTATGTACGAGCAGCTGTGCAGGTCTAGAGAGACCAGTATCACTGCGACCTAAAAGATCTATTGTGATCGAGGCTATTTCTACAGTTCACTGCTAATCCCTACGTCCTCAATGAATAGGAGTTGCTTAGCTGTGAGTGATTTCACTTCTTCTGAGCGAAGTATATAGTTTCCCAGATGAGTGCTGCGTTTGCGCATTAAGAGTCTGCAATTTGTCAGGATCTGTAAAGGCGTTTCCTCCTCTAGGGAGCAAAACCAGCACATCCTTGAGTTGCTTAGTCCCAGGATGGATAGGATATGTGCTTTTTAAGGCAACAATGTCCAGTCGGGGCCCTTATCCAAATGCGCAATTTATTTTTATCTAATCCCAAGGCTCCCGAAGCGAATTTACGATCGATATCCCGGATTAAGGTTTTAGAATGTTTTAAGCCTGGTGTATCAGACAGGGTCTTAAGTGATTTGTTGTGGTAAAGAAGTTCCAGGCTTTTTGAGATTCCACAAAATGGCTCGGATCCAAATTGTGTACTCTTTGAACTCTCCCGTGCGTACTTGTCGGCAGTTTCATTGCCTACAATATCCGCGTGCTCGGAACCCATCTTAAAACTACCTCGTTGTTACCTGCCAGGGCGTTTAGACGGTTCACGCAATCTCCAACTAGATTCGAGTTCACAAAGTTTGATCTCAGCGCTAGCAGTGCTGCTTGACTATCAAAGTTAATATAGATTATATGGTTAATGTAGAGTTTTTGCAGATTGATTTTTGCACACTGAAGTATGGCGAAAATTTCTGCCTGGAAGATAGACGTGAATCTACCCAAATTCATACTAAATTTGAATTTGGGGTGTTCCCCATAAATTCTAAAGCCTACGTTGAGACCCATTTTTGACCCATCAGTATACCATATAAGGCTACTGACTTTACAGATGACCTGTCCATTCAGCCAGTCTTCTCTGGAGAGTAGTTACACTGTATAATTTTTGTTAAAAGTATAAGTATGAATGAATGGATATACTTTTATTGTACACCACGAACAAAAATACAAACGACATAACAAAAATCAGATTATATTATGTACAATTTGGCGGCCTTATCGCTACATAGCGATTTCTCCCAGGCAACCAAGGGTGTAAATGAATAAAACAATGAATAGGTAGGTCGTAGGTACAATATATAATGTAAATACATACGATTTATAAATAATAAATGCAATAAAATAACATATAAATAACTAATACATAATAATAGATAAAGTAAAACATATATATATATATATATATATATATATATATATATATATAATAAAATATAAACAAACTTACATATCTGCCCAAAAATACAAAAATTACAAAAAATTACAAAAATTCCTCAAACAATAATATAAAGCTGATAGATACAATAAATACATAATCACATAATTTATCCTAACGTGTCCGAACGATTGAGACAAAAAAGATTTATTAAAAAATGGTGTATTGTGAGTTGGTACCCTTAAAATTAATTTTCTTGAAGAGCGTAAAGGTTCCCCCTGAAGCCCTAAAAAATTAAACTTCTCCTTTATAAAGGGAGGAGTAGAATAGTGAAATAATACACTGTACAGAATAGAAAGAATAATATGCATGTTCCGGCGAAGTCGCATAGGTAACCACTTGAAACGTGAGTGAAATTGGGAAATATGGTCAAATTTGCGCAATCCAAATATGAACCGAATACTAGTATTTTGAAGTCTCTCACGCTTATTTAGCTGGCGTAGGTACAAATCGGCCTCACTATTCTGCTGTACAGCCATAGGATTATACTGGGACGCAAGCCCCAGTTGTTCCCGACCATGCGACTGCAGGTACCTAAAGCAGTTTTAGCCTTATGACATACATTGCTAAGGTGAGAGTTCCACGTTAGTTTTTGGTCGGTTGTTACGCCCAAGTACTTAACTTCAGTGGCGAATAGTACTTCTTTACCATTAAGTTTTGGTGTGACTAATTTGTCCAACCATCTATTTTTTGTAAAAGGTATTATAACAGTTTTATCAGCATTAACTGATAAACTGTTATCCCTGCGCCAGTTGTTTATGGTGTTTAGGGCTCTTTGTATGATTAATGATAAAGTACTTTGGCAAAAGCCCTTCGCAATGATCACAAGGTCATTAGCATAACCCAATGTGTCAATGCGAAGGTCTGCCATCTTGTACAATAATTAGTCAACCACAAGAGTCCAGCATCTTGTAGTTGCAATCTTAATCGAAGTTTGAAAGTGCTCTATTTTTGCCTTTCTCTGAGAGCATCGACTTCACCCACCTGATGGTTGTGGGGTCAACATTTTTAGATGTCATGCCCCCAACCAGCAGTGATGTATAGCTACAGTCGAAAGTCACAAAGAGCTATTTGTTTATCCTCCAGCGCTTTTTCGACCCTGTCAATAACACTGATCATTGCTGTTTCCGTAGATTTGTGATTGAGATTTATAAAGGCTGTAACCAGGACGTCATTGCAATACTCTGGAACAACTAAAAGTTCAATACTTTTATTGTATCTTTGATTATACAAGCTACTGCCTTTAGTATTGACTAACTTGACCGTTGGCCACCAGGGCTCTTGTATGAGGACGAGGTCGATGTTGTACTCTGCGAAGCAAATCTCCACCACGGCAGAAGCAGCTGCTGCATGGTGAAGATTTGGGAGACCCTCGTCTTACCCTTGGGGTTAGCCATTTATAGGCGTGGGGGGGGGGGGGGGGCAGAAGTCGTTTTCGCCTGCTTACGTCGTACACGTCCTGTACCGGCGCTCTTGACCCCAGCCGTACCTTTTGGTTTACCTCTCCCACCTCCCTTCCCCTACCCCCTGCCGACAACAGCGGGGACCTTTGCACCGATGCGAGATCAGCTCCTTGGGTCACAGTCACTCTCGCTAATGTCGTTCCAGTCTCACCCCTCGAGGTGGAGGACTGGGGGGGGAGGTTGGAATTGGGGCGGTTCAAGCTGCATTGCCGCGTTAGAGCCTCCCCTGGGGTTTCCTGAGCTGATCTTTGTGGGACACCTCCTTAGACCGACTGCGTTTTTTCGCGAACTTGGGGAGGTTTGGGCAGAGAAATTTCGTCCCAGAGCTTCTGGCAGAGAGAGAGAGGGCTTTTTTGGCTTTCCCAGCTGCTATCAGCCTTCGGTGCCTCTTTCATGCTGCTCCACTAAGCTTATAAGGTCTAATGAACTTCGTTTCAAACTGTGGTTCGGCTGCAGACGTGCCCTCCACTTCTCGGCTTGTCCCAGGTTGGGGCGTAGGGTTACAGGGTGTTGATGAGACTAAAAGAGCCTCTTCCAGACCTACACTCAGTTCCATTAAAGGAGAGTTAATTTTTTCAAAATATTGGTCTTCGTCCATTTTCGTCCCACGAATAGGGAAGCTAGTGAAAAATTCGGTCACCCCCGTCAGAGCCCCACATGCCAGAAGCAGGGCCAAAATACTACCCGAATCGCCCTGTTCTGGGATAGGCACCATTTATAACCGGACTCACCCCCAGTCACGCATCCATCTGCACAGTACGCTTAACACCTTGGATTGGGTTAAGATAAATAAAGGGGCAGGGATAAAAAGAAAAGAAAATGAGGATCGTCTGAGTGTTTCTGTTCTGTTTGTTTCCTATTGAACCAGAATAAATAACGGCAACTACGTAAAGGAAGAACTCCTCAGACTTGCCCTGGGGATCAACACGACCTAGGATTCCTCCAGAGCCATTCGCCAAGCTGGTCACCGGATAGGAGAGCAGAATAGGTGTTAATCTAGTATTATTGATAATATAAAAATGTGTGAATTAGGAGTAGACTAACCCCCGCCTAAAATCCCCTGTCCCAGGCAATCTATATGAAAGGCCTATATTTTTTTTTTATAGAATAGGGGGCAAACGAGCATGCGGCTCACCTGATGGTAAGTGACTACCGCCGCCCATGAACAACCGCAACACCAGGGGAATTGCAGATGCGTTGCCGACCTTTTAGAAAGGTGTAAGCTCTTTTCTTGAAGGTTCCTAAGTCGTATCGGTCCGGAAAATTCGCTGGTGGTAATTGATTCCACAAGGAAGTCGTGCGAGGGAGAAAACTTCTTCTAAATCGCACAGTCGTGGACCGCCAATCATCCAGATGGTATGGATGGTAACGCGAGTTTTGTCGCGATGTGCGATGGTGAAATTGAGCGGCTGGAATTAGTACGAACAATTCCTCAGAGCACTCCCCGTGATAAATGCGATAAAATACGCAAAGAGATGCAACATCTCTACGCAGTGCCGGTGTATCGAGCCGATCAGAAATAACTCGGTCGTCGACGATTCGAACCGCTCTGCGCTGGATGCGGTCAAGTGGAAGGAGCTGGCATATCCCGCATTGGACTTTTGTATGCTCTAATGGATGGATGGATGACAAACCCCACCTGATGCTAAGTGGCAGCTATGGTTCATATAGACTTTAAACCAATTCTCGATAAGAAGTAATGTCCCATTAGCAGTAAAAAAGGTTGCCAGTAACTGTACAAAACACAGCAACATTATGCTATATTACGCTGGTTTTTTGATTACCTACGTACCTCAGCCGTAATACAGCAGTAGAGCCATCTACCTCTGAAAATACTATTTAAATCACAAAATGAGTTACCTACATTCTATGTACAAAAGTAACAAATAAATTGAAAACAAATGGCATTTAATATTGAACATTCTTCAAACATTTCAGTATTTCACCAGTCATCAAAACATTGTCAATAAGAGGGAGAGCAAAATAGGCTAATAATTTTTCAAAAAACGTCCTTTATTCGTCATACTTAAAGTTTATTTTGATTTGAAAAACCGTAATTTTTACAGGAAATTTCTTTCCCCTATTTACAGAACACCGTGATCCCCAAAGGGATCCTCCGTAGTCACGTAGAACCCAAGCTATAGAAATTATCTAGTACATAATATAATATTATTTGTTATTGTAATATTTTATTAAATATTACCTATTATAGCGTTTTAATAAATATTATGGATATATACATAGTTTTATTTGCGTCATCTAATAAGTAGAACAGACCGTTAAAAACTATTGCTTTTTTTATTTTTTAATCTGCATACATGACGACGTTCATCAGCCAGTACCGTAGCGATAATAACAACAAAACAAACACAATAGTCCCCGGCGTTTGAACGCGCACAATAACAACCCCACACAGATAACCAATTCACAAGTTTCCCTACGTGAACGTTTGAAAATGGAACGCGGCTACATACACTGGCACAACTCGAGCACACAGACGCACTAGCCAGGGCAAGTCAGGGCACACAGGCGTACGGAAATCTGATCGTAGAGCTCCCTCGTCCCCCGCCCGCATGTAGAACGTTAAAGGCGTGTGTATCGCGTTACGTACCGTCGCAGGTCAGAGAGTTTTGGACGGCATGTGATCGAGATAGAAATACAAGCGCCCAGTCACACATCCGCAGGCAGGTTTCCCGGGCTCGGGCGTAGTACTAGAGACACATTGATCCACAGCAGAGCGTCTGGTAGCATCGATTGTGCAGTTTCCTGCAACCGCGCGTTGCCATGGCGACCGCCCACCTCTAGCACCCCGCCTTTTGCTATTTAGAACTTTACCAGTACTTCGCTTTATTGGAATATTCTCGTCCCGTTACCAGGAGTAACGGCTTATTCGATAATTGAGCCTCATTATTATGTTTGGAAAATTTACCTTACAGTAATTAAACTTGTTGCTGTGAATATTTTAATTTTATATATTTTCTTTAAATGAGCATATAAAATACGAAAACTCTACGAAAAACAATTCGTGTTGTAAAGTGGTTAGATTTGAGGTTAATTTGCTATAAGTCTTACCTAACCGCTTTCTATTTATAACTTTTTAAGAACATACATTTAAATATAACGACTGCCACCCAAGGGGTAGGCAGTGATTACGGACTTCCATTTGGCACGATCAACTCGATAGAAGAACCATTCCTAACACAAGCATTTTAAGCTTATTTGAAGTAGTTAACATATTTTTTTAACATCCTTCATAAAATGTTACCTCATAACTTTTTTCTAGGTGATCCGATTTTGATGAATTATATCTCTTAAATAATTGTTTTTTAATTTAGTGACTGTCATACATAGCTCGTCAAGAGTATGAAATATTAGAGCTTAGAGAATTCTTTCATTCTACGGATTGGCATACTAGATGCTTGATCGGAGCCCGAAGTATTTTCCGCAGCATTCTAAAACAAATCCTTAAGAAGCGTTCTGGACAGCATACGTAGTTTCTAATGATTTTATAGAAGTACTTTAAGTCACTACCATCACTCCGCTTGTTCTGATGACAAATTCTAATGATTTAGAATACGAATAACAATTTCTTAGCTTACAAACGTGGTACGATAAATGATACATGAACCTTTTCGAACCCCTTCAATGGTCAGAGCAAATGGGGCAACTGCAAATTGGGTATGTCATACTACTCTTACTAAATCCAAAATTCACACAAGGCCGCTGTATAGCATAATTTCGGTTACCGGTTTTATATAAAATTTCACATTTCTTTTTACGAACCCTAACATTTTTGGTTCTCTTTTTGTAGCGTGATTAATACGAGCATTATTGACTAATGTAGGCTTTGGTTCAGAAGAATACCTAAATATTTGACGACACTTCTTTGGCCTGGGTGACTTAGATATAATAAATCGTTTCATACTAAATTACATGTTTGCACATTAAATTTTTTGTACACCAAACCATCAAAGTGAACTAACCTTCATCTAATAGGATGTCACCCCTAAAACGTTTGTATTTTTTATAGGATAAGGCGACAAACGAGCCTTGTATTTATTATTGTATATATTATGTATTTTTTTGTAACAGTGGTAGAGCCTTGCGGCAGCTTTTGCTGTCGCACGGATGGGCCGGCTCGAACCGGGGTGGTACCACGACCTCACAGAATACCAGCGTGAAGTAGAGGTTTACCTCTGCGTTTCGCTTGGTGAGTGCAGGTGGCCGGAGGCCCTTTTTACTGGAAATGAGGCATTCCATCTTAGTTCTCACGGGTGACAACGCATCTACATTTTGAATTGTAATAGAGGATAGATGTAGATGTCTATGGGCCGCAGCAACCACTTACCATCAGGTGGACTGTGTGCTCGTTTGTCACCCTTATCCTATAAAAAAAAGCACATAGTCCACCTGATGGTAAGTGGTTGCTGTGACCCATAGACATCAACATCTATCCTCAATAATCAAAATACAGATCCGTTGGCACTCGTGAGGACTAAGATGGAATGCCTCTTTTCCAGTAAAAAGGGTCCCCGGTTCTCTACACTCACCATACGAAACACAGTAATGTTAAGCTACTTATTTTACGCTGGTATTCTGTGAGAGCGAGGTCCGTTCCCGGTCGAGCCGACCCATTCGTGCTACAACTATACTACTAATATAGTTGCAGCATGGCTCTACCACGTGTAATAATAAACTAAAAAGTAATTATAAACTCTTACCCTTCTTACATGATAATGTATGTAAATACGACGCCGTGGTAGTTCAGCGGCTGAGCGCTCGCTGTAAATTTCACAGTACGCGAGTAACCCGGATTCGATCCCCGACGGCACCAATGAAATTGTTAATTGCAATATTGAGTGGTGATTTACCACGTGCTCGGCGGTGAAGAAAAATGTCTGAGAATTAAGAAAAAAAATATTTCGAGCCATGTAAAGTTTGCATACGTAAACATGCTTTGGAGGAGCGCGGCGGTACATTACCTTGCCCTAAAACCCTCTCAGAAATGAGAGGAGGCCTGTGCCCAGCAGTGTGACGTATATAGCCTGTAACTTTATAATACAGTATAATGTGTATTTTATTATGCCTAAGTATCTTTCGGCATATATAAATTTTTTGCGCTTTAAATGTTGTCTCCTGAACCGAACCGAGTATTTCGACGGATTACAAGGATAAAACCGAGTAATGAGAGGAACTCGATTGCTTAGTGAAACAGATTGTACGTGCATCTCTGTTTTTCATTAAAAAAATTTTACTCATCTGTAAAGTACTACGTAAAAAAGTATTACGTAAAGTACTTTAATAAATAATTAGACTCTATTTCAATAAAGAAGTTGCGTGGAAATTATTCATGACAGCTATGGCTACGTGACTTCTTTCGTGGATTACACTTTTCCTTAAACTCGAGACTATCGATATACCACGTTTTATAATAAGACCGATCATGTTTAAATTGCACTTCTTTAAGGCATATTTTATTTAAACTGCCAAGTATAATATAATACCATAATAATTTCTATTTTAAAGAAATTCTGTTTTTTTTTATATAGATCTGACTTGTGACAAACGAGCACACAGACCACATAGATGGTAAGTAAATGCTGTGTCCTATAAACATCTACATGTATTCTTGATTAAGAACCAGATGCTGCAGTCTTGCTGTATTTTCGTTCTCCGAATAGCAGTAGTATGACCCGCTGTATATTGCATCGGTAGCTTGCCGGAATCGCTGGCGAATGCGATTTTTCTGCATCAATTTTACTACACAACAAATGCTGGATTTTGTTTATAGGACAAGCGTGACAAACAAGCACACAGTCCACATAATTGTGGGTGGATGCTGTGGCTCATGGACATCTATCCTCGATTAAGAATCAGATGCACTCTCCCCCCTGAGGTCTACGACGGAATGCCTCGTGATATAAAGTGTCTGCGGTTTTCTACACTCACCATACGGAACACAGCAGCATTGAGCTGATATTTGACGCTAGTATCGTCGATCCGAACCGTTCGTGTCTCAACCATGATACAGGTGCAGCGTGGCTTTACCACCTCTAGTTTTAATAAAGATTTCTTAAATAGAACCATACAAAACTAAACTAGTGTTGTGTAGTAAATATTTAGTTGTGTTTTATTCTATATTATTCTAAACTAGCTGTTCCCCGCGACTTCGCCCGCGTATTATTTGGGGTTTTAAGTTGTTTGCGCGGAACCCTAATTCTTTTTCTAAAATAAAAGTAGCCTAAGTTACTCTTTGTGACATCAGCTAATAAATAAATAGGTCCAGTCGTTTCAAAGATTAGCCGGAACAAACAGACAGACAGACGGACAGACAGACAGACAAAAACTTTAAAAATTCTATTTTTGTTATTAGTACCGTATATACTTTCATATGCATTTAGTAAAAAGCTGCAATTTTGACATTACAAACAGACACTTCAATTTTATTTATTTGTATCGATAAAGATAATGAGGCCGTGTTAAAGAGACCGATATAGTCATAACATATGCAAATCCGGAAACCATACTTTTTGTAGTTGATAAGTATTTGTCATTTTTCATTACATACAGGGTTATTTTTCAAAAAGTAGCCAAACTTTAAATTTAATTTCATATATATAAATAATGATATACCGTTATTGCAGTTTTTGAAAATACGAGTAAATGCGTAGATCGGAACAAAAATTAATAATTTTTAATCTGTAGGTAGTCGTGGTTTTTTTTTTAGGATAAGGGTGATAAACGAGCACACAGTCCACCTGATGGTAAGTGGTTGCTGCGGTCCATAGACATCTACATCTATCCTCGTTTGCGAATGAAAATGCAGATACGTTGTCACCCGTGAGGACTAAGATGGGATGTCTCGTTTCGAGTAAAAAGGGCCTCCGGCCACCTGCACTCACCAAGCGAAACGCAGAAGTAAACCTCTACTTCACGCTGGTATTCTGTGAGGTCGTGGTACCACCCCGGTTCGAGCCGGCCCATCAATGCGACAGCAATTCTGCCGCGTGGCTCTACCACTGTTCAACTATTAACTGTGACACTGAAACGTCATACACCTCAGTCCCCCCGTGACCTCGTGATGGGCGCTGTAAAATGCTCGAAACGTCGGGAATATAAAATAAGTTAATATACGCGATACAATCCGTAAAATTAGTTGTATTTATATATGTAGTGTTCGCGTAAATATAAGAAATCATAACGAGTAAATAAGACTTCTACTTTTATTTGAAATTATCCCAAATTGTATGTTATTTATGGGCAACAATATTTTTGCCTTACAAATGTGTGCGTGCGTTATCATTTGCTTAAATCAGTTAAAATAATGCATTACCACGCATTTTTCATTTAAAAGCTAAAAAAGAAAGAATGTTTGTGATTTTTATTCTGAACCTTCTCTGCAAATTTGGCTGGTTATTGCAAAATAACCCTGTATATGATCAGATCGTGTCTTTATTAGTGGCGGTGTTAGAGTATCCTCTACTCCATATCGTCCGGTGAGTGACGTGAAAGATGACAGAGGGTAACAAGCCAGGAGATGGACAGAAGCATCTTCCCAATAACAACTAGAAAATAAAAAATTGCAGTTGCCAACCCGCCTGCCAAGCGAGATAGCAGACATCCTTTTAGAAGATTATGCAGCAATCTACGGACAGGTTGACTGTGTTCAGCAGTGGACTTTTAAAGGCTGTTATGAAATATTTATGCACCCCTAGTATTTCCAGCATAATCAGATTGTATGTTACCATTATAACGTCATTTAACTATTCGTGTTTAATCTACTCGTAACCAATATCTTAGCTTAGCTTATCTGTAATATTCTTAAAAAAATACATTATTTATCCATTACCGTAAATTCTCAGAGGACTTAAAAGCAGCGTTAAAACGTTTTTAGTATTTATTATGGCCATAAATTTAAATTATGCACTTGTTTACCCCCATAAAATTATACATATTGCAGTGTTTAATACTTCTAATTTTAAAGTCTATCCATATTATGTTAAATTTTGTATTATTTCCTCAGTCTGTATAAGTAACTTAAGAGATACATTACTTAATGAGGGCATCCATGACTTTTCTGTCACCAGGGCGGCGCCACTTAAAAGTGAGGTTATAATATTTGACAGATTCATAGCGGGGAAGTTAATTTTTTCGATAAATGTAATGTTTCTTTCTGTGCTATTAGCTATATTTTATATTACTAAGTTTAAAAATAAATAAACCAAAGCACAGATATTCATAAAAGTAAAAAAATTAAAAAAAGTTAAAAATGTGCAAAAAATTTACGCGCAAACCACTAAAGCATTGTTTTGTGTAATAGTACAATACTCTAGAAACTGGTAAACTTTTATTAAAAGTTAATAACTTTTCAATTAAATGACATTGTGTAACAAAAAGTTTTACCTCAGTGTCAACTAGCGTCATCTGGTGAGCAGAAAATTATTAGCCCTCATTATTTTGTGGTCATTGTGGCCTGTGACTTTGATTGAGGCATCCGATCTCGGTACGCCGAAACCTCGAAACACCCAGATCCCGCATTATGTTCTCATCCTGCTAGGATTGAGATTTGTGGGATTCGTATACTACCACGCCTTAACGGATGATGATCAAATTGGCACTGAAAATTCAACTTGCAAACGCTCACACTACAGCTATATAATGGTTGCAGCCGCGTGAGTTGGACTGACCGGGGAATGACCTCGCTTTCAAAGAATGGTGGCTGTAACGAGGCATTCTATCTTAGTCCTCAGGGGTGACAAGCATCTGCATTTTGATTCTTTACCAAAGATAAATGTAGGTGTGTTCACAGCCACTTACCATCCGGTGGAATGTGTGCTTGTTTGATACCCTTATTAAAATAAAAATAAAAAAGGTGTTTTCAGCGTATCATCCAACGAAAAGAGAAAAAATAATGATGATGAAGACGCATCTCTTTAAAACGCACAAGCTGATGACAACCAACCATGATTTTTATAACTCAACGTACGTTATCCTCAGCAGGTTCAAATATTCATCGATTTTCAATGTGCAGAATCAAATTAATTGAATCTTTAATCCGTGGGGTCTAGGTGCGGTAAAGTTCCTAAAGGAACTGTATCCGCGACTGGTCGTCGCTGCTGGTGATAAGAGAGCTGGTTCTTTACACGCTCACAACTCAGCACGGAAACGCAGCCAGCGTTAGTCTATACCGCGGGGAGTAGGACTGTAAATAATTTAAGATTTTTTTTATTATAGTAATAAATATTGTAGATATTTGAAAAAAAATCTTTAATTAATAAATAGATGACTGTATGACTTAAGATATAAGCATAATAATATAATAATATAAGCGGTAAGATGGGCATGTTTATAAACTTATATAAATCTGAAGAGATAAATGAAATGAAAATGAAAATTTTGTACGTAACAATTAGTACGTGTACGTAACGTAGTTCGTACGTGGTAGAGCCATAATAGAAGTATAGTTGTAGCACGAATAAGTCGGCTCGCCTGGGGTAGGACCACGCTCTCACAGAATACCAGCGTAAAATTGCTATTTTACGCTGGTATTCTTAATGGCAGCTTAATGCTACTGTTTTTCGTATGGTGAGAGTAGAGAAGCGTAGACAAGCGTGCAGACAAGCACTTTACAAGAAGCGAGGTATTCCATTTTAGTACTCAGGATTGATAACGCACCTGCATTTAGACTCTTAACTGAGGATAGATATACATAATTGTCTAAGGGCGACAGAATCCATTTACCATCAGGTGGGATGGTACCGTGAGTTTTGTCGCGTTAGCTTTACTAGCTTTAACAGTGGTAGAGCCACGCGGCAGTCAAGTCAAGTTGCTGTCGCACGGATGGGCCGGCTCAAACCGGGGTGGTACCACGACCTCACAGAATACCAGCGTGAAGTAGAGGTTTACCTCTGCGTTTCGCTTGGTGAGTGCAGGTGGCCGGAGGCCCTTTTTACTGGAAATGAGGCATTCCATCTTAGTCCTCACGGGTGACAACGCATCTGCATTTTGATTTGTAATAGAGGATAGATGTAGATGTTTATGGGCCGCAGCAACCACTTACCGTCAGGTGGACTGTATGCTCGTTTGTCACCCTTAGCCTATAAAAAAAAACTAGCTCTCTACATCGTTCAGACGGGAACACGACAGCAAACAAATAATGCCGACAGGAATCGGTAAGACGGTGGTGTCTATCAGACGGATTTCTAAGCAGAAAGGAACTCCTACCACCTAACACATAGCATGTATTAGAGGTTTACATTTAATGTCCTTAAGTCTGTCCCGCCCACTAATGTGAAAGCTGAAAAAGATTTTTTCTGCCGATTTTTTCTATATATTATTGAATGTTATAATTATTATATTATTTATTAAAAAGAAAAATGATTTGCTTATACTACTTACGTACTTATAAGTTGCCAGTGTTTCCATCCGATTACAATGTGGATGTCTTCGAGGCAAAAGTGAATAGGCTTTTGTTAAATTCGAATTCAAATTCAAATTCATATTTCTTTATTGCCAGAATGTAGTACATAATATTATGATGTTGTTATTTATTAATGAGACCTTATATTCTACCAAGATAATGGCGTGCAATATCTACAATATACAAAAATATTATTATTACAATTAGACGAGGTAAAGTATTTAAGAAAATAATTATGTAGTTATTTAAAAATATTTTAGCGTCAAGTATTTAAATTACAATAAATATATGTAAAAATTTAATTAATTAGGTAATTGATTATATATAAATGTATAGTATCTAAAAAAAATTCAAAAAAATATAATAAAATAAATACGAGTATTAAAATATTTAAAAAAATTAATAACTTTTTCTATATTTCACCATTACTTTACATTTCTTTATCTTTATTTACATAATACTTATTTTTATCTACAATACTAAAAACTATAATAATAATTTAAAAAAAAACTAAAACTAGAAACTTAAATATCATATAGTCCTACTCCCCGCGGTATCGTGCCATGAACGCTGGCTGCGTTTCCCCGCTGAATGGCTATACTTAGCCTTTGAGCGAGGAAAGAACCAGCCCTCTTATCACCAGCCGCAACGACCAGCCGCGGATGGAGTTCTTTTAGGAACTTCACCGCACGTGGACCCCACGAACCGATAGTCTCTACAGCAAATGGCACAAATATGTAGTCATCTCTCAGAGACTCATATTTGCGCCACTTACTCAGCTCAGCTGCCTCTGATGCCGCCCCGGCTCTAAACGAGGTACCCCTGAGATGAGAGACCGCCAGAGTGTCTACGCAAGTAGCATCCCACACTAGGGCTTTACCTCTCTCCCAAGGGACCAATGTCATACCGTCGGGTCTCCATCTTTCTTTATAACGCCATCGTCTCTTTCTTTATAATTCATATATTCGTCTAACCTATAAAAACACGTTGTTGCCAGCCATTCTGTATGTTTCCTTTTAAGAATTACGAAAGGGAGGTCTTTAAAAGTTTTAGGCAATTTATTGTAAACTCTAACAGTATTTTTAAATACATTTCTTTTATATATATCAAGCTTGCATAAAGGCAGATTGAGCTTAAATTTATTTCTTGGCATGGCACTTCTATTGATTAAACCTGAGTTAATGGTGAAATATTGTGGATGCTGTTTGACAAAAACACAGAGTTCCCGTATGTACATACAAACTAGAGGCAGTATGTGAAATTTGTGAAAAAGGTTTGCAACTATCTAAAGACCAAGCTCCACAAATGGCCCCTACACACTTCTTTTGAACACGAAAGGCCTTGCTAACCTCCACCGAGTTGCCCCACAACAAGAGACCGTATGAAAGCACTGAGGAGACATAGCCATGGTAAGCGCTCAGTGCCGCTTCATTAGACACTATCACCCGCAGCTGTTTTATAGCATAAACAAATCTCTCCAGTTTATCGTATACGTACTCTATATGATTCTTCCAGTCACAGTGTCTGTCAACCATTAATCCAAAAAAAATCCAAAAAATTTAGTACAGTTGACTTCTTCAATTTTTGTACTATCGTAACAGATGTTAAGTCCAATAGGTGGAGTTAAGTCAGTGTGTTTCATCATCTTAGGCTACATCACCACTTACCGTCAGGTGGAATTGTAGTTAAGCGCTGGCTTAGTATAATATATAAATAAAACTTATTATTAATAAGTAATATAATAAATTATCGATAAATATAAAAGAAGGAAAAAGTATGCCTTATTTCCAAAAAATTGTTTACAACAAATAGTTTTATTCTGTGATTGATGCCACATCTAACATTACAAACAAAGACATTTAAATAGTTAAATCTCTTTGATTACAAATGACAGTAGCATTTCTTACACATGATCCATGTTTCTTCGGTTGATGTTATTAATTTATAAATTCTTGTAAGATTTGAAGACTACCTACATTTTATTTTATATACTATTGAACTATGTGCTTACTATAAGTAAAGTATATATTTTGTTAAATTTATTTTCTCAGTAAGAGAATTGTTGTTAATTCTTAATGAGAAATAAAAAAAAATTATAGAAGAGGGGGCAAACGAGAATGCGGCTCACCTGATGGTAAGTGACCGCCGCCCATGAACAACTGCAACACTAGGGGAACCAGGGGAATTGCAGATGCGTTGCCGGCCTTTTAAAAAGGAGTAGGCTCTTTTCTTGAGGGTCCCTAAGTCGTATCGATCCGGAAAAATCGCTGCTGGTAATCGATTTCACAAGGAAGTTGTGCGAGGAAGAAAACATCTTATAAATCGCACAGTGGTGGACCGCCAATCATCCAGATGGTGTGGAAGGTATCGGGAGTTCTGCCGCGATGTGCGTTCATGAAATTTGCCGGCTGGGATTAATCTGTACAATTCCTCAGAGCACTCCCCGTGGTAAATGCGAAAGAAAATGCAAAGCGATTCAACTTCTCTTCGCAGCGCCAATGAATCGAGCCGATCGGAAAGTACTCGGTCGTCGACGATTCGAGCCCCTCTGCGCTAGATGCGGTCAAGTGGAAGGAGCTGGCACTGGGGAGTCCCCGCCCAGAGATGGGAACAGTATTCCATGTGAGACTGAACATGTGCCTTGTAAAGTTGCAGGCGTTGTGCCGGCATGAAATACTATCCCGCTCTGCTGAGCGCGCCAAGCTTTTTAGTGGCCAATTTGGCCTTCTCTTCCAAGTGACCACGAAACTGCACGTCACTTGATATGTCGATGCCGAGGATTCCGATACTGGCTGAGGCAACAAAGAGAGTGCCTTGAAACTGCAGAGATACGACAAAGGGGTTCTTTTTAGCGGTGAAAGCGCAAACTAATAATAATTTAACAACAACAGTTCTTAAATTATAAATAATAAATGTATATAGACGTTTACTTTTATGTAGTGCAGGCCTCAATCACCTCAATATCTCTGCCTCACACATGGGGTTACATTTACAACAACACTGGTACATTTTAAAACAAATACCTCTAAATACTTTACTGATAATAGCAATTCATTTTCACGAGATCAAAGAGAGCAAAGATCACAAGAGAGCTCTCGCAAACACTGAAATCTTGCGGGATCAAAAAGTATTGATCCTGCAAAGTTTAAGACTGCTACTAACCTGAAGGATTGGATGCCCAACCTGTGACCCCAATCCTATAGTTTAAGGGTGCGCAACCAATCACTTTGTCAATTTAGACTATAGCTCTCATATGATTATCAATCGTATTACTTTTATGCACGTGTTAACTTCTTCTTGTTCGAAGTTCGTGAACTTTTAAGTTGTTTGTTCCACTTTTTTCACGTTCCTTTCTCTAGATAAAACCTTGGGCGAATCTCCGCATTATCCAGGATTAGTAGGCAATACAGCAAGATTTACAAAAATAATGAGCCGGATATTAGTGACAGCCTACAAAAAAAAGGTACAGGAAAAAGCTCTCTACGTTTTTTATATGAATTGTATAACAAATTATTTATATGTAATTTTTTAAATTTTGGAATGGATAGTCTTTGAATTTTTAAATTTTATTAGTTTATTATTTAGTTTATTATTTAGTTAAATTTGTTTTTTTCAATCACTTTTGTTTTTTTTATACTATAGAGTGAAAAACGAGCATACAGTCTACCTGGTGGTAAGTGGTTGCTGTGACCCATAGACATCTAAATCTATCCTCAATAAATAATCAAAATGCAGATGCGTTGTCACCCGTGAGGAATAAGTTGGAAAAGAGGTTTCCAGTAAAAAGGGTCTTCGGTTCTCTACACACACCATACGAAACACAAGAATGTTCAGCTGCTACTTTACGCTAGTTCTGTGAGAGCGTGGTTCTACCAGAGTCGAGCCGACCCATTCATGTTACAACTATACTACTAATATAGCTGCAGCATGGCTCTACCACGTAGAAATTTTTATATCACTTACATTGAAGCAGTATTATTTCTTTTACATAGCTTTAAATAACAAGTGTTGTGGTTTCCTATAATTGAAGGGAAACGCTAGTTTGAATTTCAATACTTTTTTTATCGAATTTATGTGTTACTTTTATTGCAAGCCCTTATTAAAAATAAATTAATAATATAAATTAACTAAGTGTAGCTTACTTTGCTGTCTATACTTGCCGTACTTGGCAGTTGGGTTAATGAGAGCGCAAAGCAGCTATCCTCGCGCTGTTAAAGTTTTTCCCCATAATCAGACTGTGGGGGTGTATCGCCAGTTATTAAATATGTCGTACTGCTAGCAGACAGAATTAGTGTTTGGCGTCGGCCCAAAAGATGTGGTTTGAGTGGGAAAGTAAAGGAGGCAAAAGAAGCTTATCGAACGTCATAATATGTGAACACTTGGTATCTGCAGGACGATGACAACTGAGCAAGTAATTTTTATTTTAACAATGTTTAGGTAATTAATAGAATCAGGCGTGAATTTGCGGAAATTCAAATAAAAATGTTAAAAAATAATTAGCTAATATCCGCATTAGTGTTACAGCCTAATAAAGTCAACTGCTGAACATAGGCCTCCCCCTTAAATTGACTCATATTTGCCATAGCTGCCACGCTTGTCAAGCAGGTTAGCAACCACTGGTTTTTGTTTTTAGTCGTTATTAAAAAAACTCTACCCATCTCCTGATTTGTTTCCCTCTGTCGCCTCTTAAGACACCCACGGGATTGAATGGGGTAGTGGATATCCTCACACCGCCGCTACACGGTACTCTACTAAGATCCGTGTAATAAAATAAAATAATGTGTCTTACCTAGTTTAAAGAGCACTTCTCACCCCCCCCCCCTCCTCAATTGCGTGTACTATCTCCGTCACCACTACTTCTAACAACACTACATTAAGAAAGACCAGACACCGGCGATAATAAGACACGTGTTTCGCTTCAACAGGAGGCATCCTCAAGTGAAATAGGCGTTAGCTGATAACTAAGTCATACCCCAGTCTATTTATATATCTGAATTTTCATCACCAACTAATAACGAATGCTTCCTTCAACTTTTAGATGCGGTGTGACGTTGATCGTGAGTGTCGTAAAAAGTGGATATGGGAATTTTTTTATAGGATAAGGGTGACAAACGAGCACACAGTTCACCTGATGGTAAGTGGTTGTTAGGGCCCATAGACATCTACATTCGATTACGAATCAAAATGCAGATGCGTTGTCACCCGTGAGGACTAAGATGGTGGGATGTGGGACTCTACACTTACCATACGAAACACAGCAGCGTTAAGGTGCTATTTTACGCTGGTATTCTGTGAGAGCGTGGTCCTTCCCCGGTCGAGCCGACCCATTAGTGCTATAACCATAATATAGTTGCAGCATACTACCACGTATAAAACTGCGTAATACCAATGTTTCCAAATATATTTAGTTGTGGTTCAAGTATCTCGTTTTCACCAGACGTAAAATACCCAGACCGGCGACGGGCAGAAGTCTGGCACGTCTGGCATTGTGATAAGCAATCCTTCTGCCAAGCGTGACGACTGTATGACAAATCCTCCCCACAACGGGAAAGGCTCATGTCCAGACTTTCACGGGCAGATAAATAATTAAAAAAAGCACACTACAACAATTGCAAGCATTGACATTGATGATTAAGTTTTAAGTGGTGTTTTCAGTTTTTATATCTATAATATATTAATGGATGATTCTATCGTCACATATTTTATTTCTATATATATATATATATATATATATATATATATATATATATATATATATATATATATCTTTATATATAAAAATTACGTGTCACGTTGTTTGTCCGCGATGGACTCTTAAACTACTATATACATTATTTTCCATATATATATATATATATGGAAAATAATGTAGATTTATGTATTGTGTACTTTTGTATATTAGATGTACATTTTTGTGATACATGTATAGAATATCTTTTATATACCCTGCTTTTTCCATACTACATTAACTTTTATTCTCATTATTAGCTTATTTTTGCTGCGCTACCTCCCTTATATTTATCTACTCTTAGCCTAATTTTGGTTTTCTAAGTCCGCCATATGTGCGATTATTGTGCATAAAAGTTTAAATAAAATATTGGTAAATCCAATTGGGCATGCCTTAAGCGCATTAAAAAAATTACGTATAACATGATTATACGGAATTTTTTAAAGTAGTTTAAATACATTTCGACAGCACTATCGGCTTCAGCACCCTCGAAACCCATGAAAATGACACCCATGATGAAAAACTTGGTACGTACTTCAGCCGCCACCTTGGATTTACATTTCGATAGCATTATCGGCTTCAGCACCCTCGAAAACCATGAAAATGACACCCATGATGAAGAAATTGATACCTATTGCAGCCGCCACCTTGGATTTACATTTCGACAGCACTATCGGCTTCAACACTCGCGAAAACCATGAGAATGACACCCATGATGAAAAAATTGATACCTATTGCAGCCGCCATCTTGGATTTACATTTCGACAGCATTAGCTTCAACACCCTCGAAAACCATGAAAATGACACCCAAGATGAAAAAATTGATATCTATTGCAGCCTTCATCTTGGATTTACATTTCGACAGCACTATCGGCTTCAGCACCCTCGAAAACCATGAAAATGACACCCATAATGAAAAAATGTGTACCTATTGCAGCCGCCACCTTGGATTTACATTTTGACAGCACTATCGGCTTCAGCACCCTCATAAACCATAAAAATGACAACCATGATGAAAAAATTGATATCTAATGCAGCCGCCATCTTGGATTTACATTTTGACTGCACTGTCGGCTTCAACACCCTCGAAACCCATGAAAATGACACCCATGATGAAAAAATTGGTACCTACTTCAGCCGCCATTTGGATTTACATTTCGACAGCACTATCGGATTCAACACCCGCGAAAACCATGAGAATGACACCCATTATGAAAAAATTGATATCTATTGCAGCCGCCATCTTGGAATTACTTTTCGACAACCCTATCGGCTTCAACTCTTTCGAAAACCATGAAAAATACACCCATGATGAAAAAATTGGTACCTAATTCAGCCGCCATCTTGGATTTACATTTCGACAGCACTATCGGCTTTAACACCCTCGAAAACCATGAAAATGACACCCATGATGAAAAAATTGATACCTATTGTGGCCGCCATCTTGGATTTACATTTTGACAACACTATCGGTTTCAACACCCTCGAAAACCATGAAATGTCGCCCATGTCAAAAAAATTGATACTTACTACTTACTTTTAGTACGTACTACTATTATTTATTCTGTGCTTTTAAAATATTGTAATAAAAAAAATTATTATTATTATAATCAAGTATAAAGGGGGTGCTAAGAATCTCCGGTGGAGGTTCGGTTGCCACCTTAGACGACTCGACCTGGCAACGTACAACGCACGCACCCTGAGGACTGACGAGAAGATCGTGGAGCTGGAAGAAGAAATAGACCAGTTGCGCTGGCATATTATGGGATTATCCGAAGTGCGAAGAGAGGGGGAGGACACGGTAATCCTCGAATCCGGCAACTTGCTCTATCACCGGGAGGGCGACCATCTGTCCCAAGGAGGTGTCGGATTTATCGTCCACAAGTCTCTCGTTAACAACGTTGTAAAGATCGGGAGTGTGTCGACGAGGGTTGCGTACCTTATACTCAGAATCACCAAACGGTATTCGCTGAAGGTCATACAGGTTTACGCACCAACCTCGGCACACCCCGATGAGGAGGTGGAGGAAATGTATGAGGATATCTCTAGAGCCATGCATTCCTCCAAAACCCAATATACGGTGTTAATGGGAGACTTCAATGCAAAACTAGGCACAAGAGAGAACGGTGAGCTGAAAGTAGGGAAATTTGGAATAGGGCAACGGAACCCAAGGGGCCAGCAGCTGGCCGACTTCATGGAGAACGAGGGACTCTTTATGATGAACTCTTTCTTCAAGAAGCGACCCCACAGGAAGTGGACCTGGTCGAGCCCCGACGGTTCGACAAAAAATGAGATTGACTTCATTATGACGACCAGACGACAACTGTTCAGTGATGTCTCAGTGATCGCCAGGGTGAAAACCGGCAGCGATCACCGAATGGTGAGAGGCACACTGAACCTAAATGTTAAGTTGGAGAGGTCTCGTCTGATGAAGTCAACGCTCCGTCCCCCTCGTGCTCTAATCCAAAGTCCCGAAACCTTTCAACTCGAGTTACAAAACCGTTTTCAGTGCCTAGAAGACTGCAATGAAGTGGACGATATTAATGACAAGCTCGTGGAAACTGTCCATGCGATCGGAGCTAAGTTCTGCAAGACCCGCCGCAGAAGAACACAAAAACTCTCCGATCACACTCTTAATCTCATGGCTGTTAGACGGGAGATGAGGCTACATTCTTCAACAGACTTGACAGCATACAGGCAACTGAACAGACAGATCTCCAAATGCATGCGGCGGGACTTACGCAACTTCAATACAGCTCGTATTGAAGAAGCGATCGAGCGGAACCAAGGCTCCAAAGTCTTTGCCAGAGATCTGTCTGCCAGAAAGAGCCAACTGTCAAAGCTGAAGACCGAATGTGGCAGCATCGTTTCCGGGGCACCTGAGATTTTGAGTGAGATTGAGAGGTTCTATGGGCAGCTGTACACGTCATCGTTGGAGCCACACGCAAGTGTGAGTAACGATCCAAGAGCGAGTCTTGTCCGACACTATTCCGAAGATATCCCGGACGTCAGTCTGAGCTAGATTAGAATGGCTCTCCAGCATCTTAAAAACGGCAAGGCCCCAGGCGAGGATGGAATTACAGCGGAGCTTCTGAAAGCGGGTGGAAGACCGGTACTAGAAGTCCTTCAGAAGCTCTTTAATTCCGTCCTCCATGGTGGCATTACACCGGAGGCGTGGAGCAGAAGTGCGGTGGTCTTGTTCTTCAAGAAAGGTGACAACGCTCTCTTGAAGAACTACAGACCGATTTCCCTTCTGAGCCGCGTCTACGTGCTGTTTTCGAGAGTCATTACGAATCGTCTCGCGCGCAGACTTGACGACTTCCAGCCTCCCGAACAAGCCGGTTTCCGAAAGGGCTTTAGCACCATAGACCACATACATACCCTTCGGCAAATTGTACAGAAGTCCGAAGAGTACAATTTGCCACTATGTCTGGCGTATGTGGACTATGAGAAAGCCTTTGATTCCGTCGAAATTTGGGCGGTGCTGCAGGCTCTTCAGCGGTGCCAAGTTGACTGTCGGTATATCGAAGTGCTGAAGTGTTTGTACAGTAGAGCTACGATGGCTATCCGAGTACAGAACCAGAGTACGAAACCTATCCAATTGCAGAGAGGTTTAAGACAGGGTGATGTTATATCCCCGAAACTCTTCACCGCTGCATTGGAAGACGTTTTCAAGCTTCTGGACTGGAAAGGATACGGTATTAACATCAATGGCGAGTACATCACTCACCTTCGATTTGCCGACGATATAGTCCTTATGGCAGAATCGCTGGAGGACCTAAGCACTATGCTCAATGACCTCAATAGTGTCTCCCAACGGATAGGTCTTAAGATGAACATGGACAAAACAAAGATTATGTTTAATGTCCATGTCACACCTATGCCGGTAGTTGTTGGGAGCACTAAGCTCGAAGTTGTTGACGAGTATGTTTACCTGGGACAAATAGTCCGACTAGGTAAGTCCAACTTCGACCGAGAGGTCAATCGACGGATTCAACTCGGCTGGGCAGCGTTCGGGAAGCTACGACACATCTTCTCGTCAGACATACCTCAAAACCTTAAAACGAAATTGTACAACCAGTGCGTGTTGCCAGTGATGACTTACGGAACTGAGACGTGGTCCTTCACTGCTGGCCGTATGAGGAAGCTCAAGGTCGCTCAGCGAGCTATGGAGAGGGCTATGCTCGGAGTTTCTCTGCGTGATAAACTTAGGAATGAGGATATCCGCAGTAGAACCAGAGTGACCGACGTAGCCCAACGGATTAGTAAGCTGAAGTGGCAGTGGGCCGGTCATATAGCTCGAAGAACCGACAACCGATGGGGAAGAAAGGTTCTCGAGTGGCAGCCTCGTACCGGTAGGCGAAGTGTAGGGCGTCCCCCCACGAGATGGAGTGACGACCTGGTAAGATATGCAGGAAGTCGATGGATGAGGTGGCTCAGGACCGTGCTTTGTGGCATTCTTTGGGGGAGGCCTATGTTCAGCAGTGGACTTGTGAAGGGCTGTAATGATGATGATTTAAGTAATTTGGTTATTCGAATATTGTGTATTTGTACAGCGATCTTTTTGAGCCGCTGCAAACAATCGAAACAATGTCCACTCACGACGACGACTGACGCCGAACTGAGTGAGTGAGTAAACTACTCTGTGGCCGTAGTTCCCCATTTACAGAAACAATTTACATACAAGGCTACCAAATCAACGAAAATTTCGCCATTTTGGAGCCGAAAAAATTTAATTATAGCTAAACAAAACAAAATTACACTGCCATTTACATTCAGTGGCTTCCCACATGATAGATGAAGAGATTAAAAAATAGATTGTGTTAAACAATTGATATTTTCAAAAGTTGTCTTGTTTACTAGCCTTGAGGGGCATGATAAATCCACACCATAAGCCACTAAAACCCCTTTTTTATTTAAAAATAGCAATTAATCGATTTAAAAAAATATTAATAAGTTCAACAATCATGTATCTTTCTAACAATGTGCTTTTTATATCATTTATATGTATAATATGATTTGCTAGATACGATTTTATTCGATAAAACGTTGGAACCTTAATTTTTAGGCGATAGTAGAACATACCTTGCACTTTCGCTTAAGGCATTTACTGGAAAAGAGGCATTCCACCCTAGTCATTATGGCTGACAACGCATCTGCATTTTGATTCGCAAATGAGGATAGATGTCTATAGGAAACACACATTTTATCCTATAAAAATAATGTCATGCGGTTACCTCAGAAACGATTTGTGGAGTAATTTCAATTTAAGCTTTGAAATAAAGAGTGATGGCCTAAGTACAGATTCAATCAGATGAATTGGAATAGAATAAAAATCTCAAGAGCACCGTGTATACAATATACTGTCGAATATAAGTTTATTGATATATGAAAGGAAGGTTCAGGTAAAGATTCAATAAATACCCATTAACATCCTATCATCCTCATAATAAAGACTCATTAACACATACAATAAACAGCAATTACATCTAATTAATCGATATGGAGAAATTAGTAGATACTACAGCAGAATCCTGTAACGATATTAACTTGCAATTTGGTTTGGAAAAATGTAAAACACTTCACATTGTAAGAGGCAAAATAAGGCCCGGCGACTATGTACTGGATAACACGGATGCTATTATACCAATGGAACCGGCTGACTTGTATAAATATTTAAGGTATATGCAACTTAAAGGTCTTGACCAAGAACGAATAAAAAGTTCACTAACTACGGAATGCAAGAGAAGACTTAACACTGTTTACAAAACGCAACTTTCAGGTAAACATCTCATCAAAGCCATAAACACCTTCGCCATCCCCGTATGAACTTACTCAATCGGAGTTATAAAATGGTCTAAAACTAACATATAACAATTAGAGCGTACTACACGAACAACATTTATTTTTTAACATTTGCTCATGTGCATTGTTATGGAAAACGAATAATATGTGTCTTAATAAAACGATCGTTCCGACAAATCTAAAAAAAATCATAAATAATGAGAAAAGGATGGATGAACCAATACAATAATCGAGATATTCTAAATCGACTAAGGAATGACCACACTCGCGCAGATTCATCATAACAGCCCGTCAAAAGTCAACTGCTGAACAATGCCTCCTCTCAAGGAATGCTACAAACACCGTCCTGACCTACCTGCATTCATCGACTTCCTGCATTTCTAACCAAGTCGTCACTCCATCTATAGTATAGATTACCACTAATTACATAGTTGTAGCACGAATGGGTCGGCTCGACCGGTGGAGGGACCCGCTCTCACAGAATACCTGCGTAAAATAACGGCATAATGCTGCTGTGTTTCGTATGGTGAGTGTAGAGAACTGAAGACCATTTTTACTGGAAAAGAGGCATTCCATCTTAGTCCTCACGGTTGACAACGCATCTGCATTTTGATTCGCAAACGAGGATAGATGTAGATGTCTATGGGTCACAGCAACTACTGTCCATCAGGTGAACTGCGTGCTCGTCTGTCACCCTCATACTATAAAAAAAGTCTCGATAATTAACATTTTTTTTAGAACTTGGAAGTAAGAACATATGTGCATTTTGATTCTTGATCGAAGATGGATCCACTTACTTTCATTTCATATTACTGCCATTTCATAGTCCTTATTTTGTACAAAATAAAAAAAAACCTCATATGGCATAGGCAATGTTTTGTGTGCGAAGTAATCTCGAAAACTAGTCAATCGATTCTGAAACCTTTCATTGTTACAATGCTGACTATTCAAGATACTATTCGACTGTTCAATTCTTTAAAAAAAAACCTAACCAAACGAGGGCAGCTCGCTAGTACATACAAAATATTTCATTCCGTTACCTTAACTAAAGAAACCATGTAGGGCGAAACATGAAAGATATTCCAGGGAGAAACTTCTAGACTTAAATTTGGTATAATAATTAAAAATTAAAAATTTTGTACAGTCGACTTCAAAATAAGTTATTAAGAATAACTCAAAAACTTTTGATTACACTTTGATCAAATTCATATGGACCACACGAGAAGTATCAGCTTTCAAATAAAAAAAGAATCATCGAAATCGGTTAACCCAGTAAAAAGTTATGAGGTAACACACATAAAAAAAACATACAGTCGAATTGAGTACAGTCTCCTTTTTGGAAGTCAGCAGAAAAATATTAAAATTCTTGTTTCATGACTGAAGTTTGTGTTTGGGCACCGCTTCTGTCTATAAAGTTATCTGAAATTAAAAAAATCAACCCTAGCCATATTTATTTTCTATGATTTTAAATTTTGCCTTGTCGATGTAAAATGCGTACTAAAAACATGAACTGCGCAGTAACAGCGTATGATCGACTCTGTATATCATTTCCTCTTGGCACTAAAATTGATTAAATCGTTCATTTCAGCTTGAATTGCAGAATTACTATCGTCTAATGGGATAATTTATGGATACATTTAGATTTTTTCGCAATCCATCTGTCTATAAAATACCACAGTTGAACATAGGCCTGACTCCATAGATTGCCTTAGGGCGGATTTTTTTTTAAAGGAGAAGGGTTTTTTTTTATAGAATAGGGGGCAAACGAGCATGCGGCTCACCTGATGGTAAGTGACTACCGCCGCCCATGAACAACCGCAACACCAGGGGAATTGCAGATGCGTTGCCGACCTTTTAGAAAGGTGTAAGCTCTTTTCTTGAAGGTTCCTAAGTCGTATCGGTCCGGAAAATTCGCTGGTGGTAATTGATTCCACAAGGAAGTCGTGCGAGGGAGAAAACTTCTTCTAAATCGCACAGTCGTGGACCGCCAATCATCCAGATGGTATGGATGGTAACGCGAGTTTTGTCGCGATGTGCGATGGTGAAATTGAGCGGCTGGAATTAGTCCGAACAATTCCTCTGAGCACTCCGCGTGATAAATGCGATAAAATACGCAAAGAGATGCAACATCTCTACGCAGTGCCAGTGTATCGAGCCGATCAGAAATAACTCGGTCGTCGACGATTCGAACCGCTCGAAAGGGTGAAAAACGAGCACACAGTCCACCTGATGGTAATCGGTTGCTGCGGCCCATAGACATCTACATCTATCTTCGATTACGAATCAAAATGCAGATGCGTTGTCACCCGTGAGGACTAAGATGGAATGCCTCGTTTCCAGTAAAAAGGATCTCCGGTTCTCTACACTCACCATACGAAACACAGCAGCGTTAAGCTGCTATTTTACGCTGGTATTCTGTGAGAGCGTGGTCCTTCCCCGGTCGAGCCGACCCATTCGTGCTACAACCATAATATAGCTGCAGCATGGCTCTACCACGTGTTTTTTGTTTACTACGATTCGACCAAATACTATGTTACTCCAGAGTAACTATCCCTCGAATAATTTTACTCTTTGGTCTTACTCTCAGATAACTTCGTTTGCGTTTTTCCAACACAAACGTAGAGTAACTAATACTGGGTGTTGTTACTCTAGAGTTGGTGAATAAAAAATGAATGAACATGTAAGCCAAATAAAATCGAAATACAATTGTTTATATAGCGCAATACAAGATTTTCTGTCCACTTAGTTTTGCCGGATTATATTAATGGCAACTGTTACTGAACACTAGAATAGTAACACGAGTCGAGTTGTTAGTTAATTATTATTCTAATCTTATTCTTATCTTATATATTTCGTAAATGTTGGATTATTTAAAAAAATAATCCCTGTAATTATCACAAAACTAAAAGAAATTATAAATGCACAACGATAAAATATCCTACTTTTTCAACAAAACATAGGAAAACAGCTGTTAAAATGTAGCGGCCGCCATTAAAAACTCTGGGATTACTACAACTTACTACTACTAATATAGCTGCAGCATGGCTCTACCACGTAAGAATTAGAACCGCAAAAATTACTCCATGAATTTTGGAGGTATAACAATTTACTCTCGGATAGACAGTTATACGAGGGCGGCACTGAAAATTTCGGGAATCAAGGAAGTGACACAACATTACTATTTAAAAATGTATTTATTGCTTTTCGAAGTATTCTCCGTGAAATTTGACACATTTTTCCATACGATGGAACCAATCATGGAAGCAACCATTCCATTCGGAAGTTGGGGTCTCCAAAATGGCCGTTTTGTAGGCGTCCACAGCTTCTTCAGGTGATGAAAATCTCTGTCCACGCAATTTATTCTTTATTTTAGTGAAAGTATAGAAATCATTAGGGCTTAGGTCGGGGCTGTACGGCGGATGGTCTAGTAATTCTATGTTTTCTTGCTCTAAAAACTCTTTTGTTCTGTGTGCGGTGTCAGAACTCGCATTGTCGTGATGGAGGATGATGCGGCGGTTGCAGTTCTCTTTACGGAGTTTAGAAACGACCTGTGGCAAACAAATGCTAGCATACCATTCTGCATTAACCGTTCTTTGTCCCTCAAGACGAATAGTCGTAACATGGCCGGTTTTGGAGGCAAACATGGCTACCATTTTTTTTACAACACTCCGTGAACGAACAATTTTTGTTGGCTCATTTTCGAACACCCAAACTCGTAACTGGTTTTTTGTTTCGGGTTCGTACGCGTATATCCAGGATTCGTCACCTGATAGGATGTTGTGTACAGCATTTGAGTATCCTGTGTGAAATCTTTCTAGAGTTCTGACGCACCAAGTAACGCGAACCGCGTTTTGCTATTCACAGAGCGAATGCGGTATCCATCGGGAAAACAACTTTTTTACACCTAATTGTTCATGCAAGATTATTTGTATTTGACTCATGCCAATGTCTCAAGTTCCCTGAATTTCGCGATATCTCACATGTCGATCTTGCTCAATCAGCTTACGCACAGCATCAACGTTTTCTTGGGTGAATGCAGTTTTTGGACGACCTTGACGGGGATTATCACTGAGCTTGATACGTCCACGTTGAAATTCAGCAAACCAGCGATAAATTGTGGTTTTGGATGGGGCTTCATAACCAAATGCAGAAATCATCCGGTCAACACACTGTTTTTGTGTTAAACTACTTCGAAAGTCATAATAAATCATCGCTCTTGAATATTCTCGAGTCAATTCCATTTTCTCAACGACTAATCAAGTTTGACAAAACCTTGTGACAAGACCGGGAATCTTTTTTTAAATAAATAAATGGTATTCGATTTTTAAAACCACGAAGTTTTCAATTAAAAAGATATTTTTATACTGCAGCCGATACTTTTACTCTTACTTTTACCGATACTTTTAGTGCAGCCCTCGTACCTGGGTTAAGAGTCGGTAAAACGAAAGTTCTCAAACTCGAGAGTAATTAGTGATTGTATTCTCATGTTAAGACTTATACTAAGTTTGGTCGAATCCGCCTTTAAGGAGGGGATTTTGCCATTTTTGCCACGCTTGGCAGGTGGGTTAGCAACCGCATTTCTTCATTATTTAAGTCGTTATCAGGAACTACTAATAGTAAGAGTAACAAGGAACGCACAGTCCATCTGACAGACAGTGGTAAAGTGGCTAATAGATACATGAGTCCTCGGTTAATTTTAAAAATCAAAATGCTAATGTTTACCTTTAGGACTAAAATTGAATGTCACATCACTTGCTGTAAGGCCGGCCACATACATACGGAATTTCGTTTCGGGATTCCGTTTCGAGATTCCGATTCGGAATTCCGAACGCAGCAAGTCCATATAAAATCTTTGATCTGCCACACACGTACGGTAATTTTCCGTACGGAATTTTCTCCGATTCGAGATTCCGTATGACCGCCCGTGCGTTTGGAATTCCGAACAGTAACAAGCCGCTCCGAACGCAAGTCTTCCATAGATTTTGTATGAGTCGCAACACACGTTCGTAAATTCCGTACGGAACGCGCTCAGTGTTCGTCGCACGTTCGAAGTGAGTAGGTGTGTTTATGAATGTTTCCGAAACGGAATCCCGAAACGGAATTCCGTATGTATGTGGCCGGCCTAGGTGCCTCCGGTTCTTATGATTTACCCATAGACAAAAAAGCGTTCTATTAATAATTTCTGTAATGTTCTGTAAGAGTTACAGGTAGAAACACAGTTTTCAATAGTGGTAGAGCCACGCGGCAGCTTTTGCTGTCGCACGGATGGGCCGGCTCGAACCGGGGTGGTACCACGACCTCACAGAATACCAGCGTGAAGTAGAGGTTTACTTCTGCGTTTCGCTTGGTGAGGGCAGGTGGCCGGAGGCCCTTTTTACTGGAAATGAGGCATTCCATCTTAGTCCTCACGGGTGACAACGCATCTGCATTTTGATTCGCAAACGAGGATAGATGTATATCCTATAAAAAAAAAAGAAATGTCTACGCATAACCGCCTCGCGAGTACCATGACGGGTCATGTCAGACTCGTACCGACTAAAACCCCAAGGTGTTCCATTTTCGCTTATAGGCAGACACGTTCGAGATCCCATCAGCGCTAGCCTAGCAGTGGTAATACGGACTGACGAAAAACCATAAGTAAGTCTAAGCACATATTAATGAATTGCAATAGTTACTTCCTAAAATATTTCAATGTTCTAGAACTACACCACAGTAAATATATAGTAGGAACAGTATGGAACCTTCGAACAAACGCTCGAAACGGCACACTCACACAAACATGCGCAACGACGAGACTTCTAAGCGTTCGTCGCGGTGTTCTCAGTAGCGAGTGTCGCCTCAAGACTTTAAAAATGCCACGAACGTATTGCGTAGTATACGGCTGTTTGAACTCGGCTTCATCAAAACCGGAGCTATCTTATTTTAAGCTTCTTGCTGAATTTGAAAGGTAAGAATGATTTTTATTGTCATTGTTATAATCGTTATCGAATTTATAAGTCCGTGTGATTGATCATAATGAATTCGTGAACTTATTTGTACATCCAGAATGCGGCGGTTTTGAGGCTATTAAAAAGCTGATAGTGCAATAGTGGTAACAAAAAGTAAATCCAAGATGGCGGCTGCAATAAGTATCATTTTTTCGTCATGGGTGCCATCTTCATGGGTTTCGAGGGTGTTGAAGCCGATAGTGCTGTCGAAATATAAATCCAAGATGGCGGCTGCAATAGGTATCAATTTTTTCGTCATGGGTGTCATTTTCATAGTTTTTGATTATGTTGAAGCCGATAGTGCTGTCGAAATATAAATCCAAGATGGCGGCTGCAAACGGTATCAATTTTTTCGTCATGGGTGTCATTTTCATAGTTTTTGAGTATCTTGAAGCCGATAGTGCTGTTAAAATGTAAATCCATGATGGCGGCTGCAATAGGTATCAATTTTTTCGTGATGGGTGTCATTTTCATAGTTTTTGAGTATGTTGAAGCCGATAGTGCTGTTGAAATGTAAATCCAAGATAACGGCTGCAACAGGTATCAATTTTTTCGTCATGGGTGTCATTTTCATAGTTTTTGATTATGTTGAAGCCGATAGTGCTGTTGAAATGTAAATCCATGATGGCGGCTGCAATAGGTATCATTTTTTTCGTCATGGGGTTCATCGATCACTAATAAAAAACATGGGTATCATTTTCATGGTTTTCGAGGGTGTTGAAGCCGATAGTGCTGTCGAAATATAAATCCAAGATGGCGGCTGCAAAAGGTATCAATTTTTTCGTCATGGGTGTCATTTTCATAGTTTTTGAGTATCTTGAAGCCGATAGTGCTGTTAAAATGTAAATCCATGATGGCGGCTACAATAGGTATCAATTTTTTCGTGATGGGTGTCATTTTCATAGTTTTTGAGTATGTTGAAGCCGATAGTGCTGTTGAAATGTAAATCCAAGATGACGGCTGCAACAGGTATTAATTTTTTCGTCATGGGTGTCATTTTCTAGGTTTTTGAGGGTGTTGAAACCGATTTTTCGTTGTTGCTTTAAAAAAGAACACATAAACTGCAAAGTAGCTGATCTAATTTACAAAAAAATAAAAAAAATCGGTTTCATAGTACCCTGTCTTTATTTCCCAGCAGTTTATTAAAAAAAAAATCATGTACATTAGAATGATATTTTTTAAACCGTTAAATTTAATAACAAAGAATTCCGAACTTGTCGTAGCAGAGGATAATATTTTTCTATAAATAATTTGTAATAATCTATACAAATAAATGAAATTGAAGTGTCTGTTTGTAATGTTAAAATAACAGCTTTTTACTAAATGCATATGAAAGTAAATACGGTACTTATAACTAAATAACCAGTTTTAAAATTTTTGTCTGTCTGTCCGTCTGTTTGTTCCGGCTAATCTCCGAAACGGCTGGACCGATTTTGATGGCACTTTCACTGGCAGATGGCTGATGTCATAAGGAGTAACTTAGGCTACTTTTATTTTAGAAAATGAATTAGGGTTCCGCGCTAAAAAATAAAAACCCTAACACGCGAGCGAAGTCGCAGGGAACAACTAGTGAAGAATAAAGGTACGTTTTCGTCCAGTGCGTTCCCGCCGAAACTTTCAAAAGGTTACGCCGTAATAACAAAGTTAAAGATCTATAGTTCTACAAGTTGTTGTGTGTTAATATTAAATTGTTTCCCGTATTTAAACTATCGTTTTTTGCTGAGATTATCTATTTACATTGTAAGCTATTTATTTAAATTCGATTGATTGATAAAAAAAAACAATATCAAAACATTAAAAGTTACAACCCTATTGCTTCAATGGAGCGTAGGTAATTATATCCTCAACTAGGCTTAGTTTCCATACTGTTCATATTTATACTGTGACTACACTAACGAAATTTCATACGATATAACAGCAAGTACATATAGGTTACGATTATTTGATTCCCGCTCAGACGGTAGACGAGATCGAAACAGCTTCCCTACGTATGCACGCACACACGGACACGCCTTGCACTTCGTTGCACCGCACGCATTAATACCATAACGATTTATGTGCTTAGAGCTGCTACTATAATTTATGACTTGAGTAAATGCAATAAAATATATTTTTAACTCAATAGCGAATGATGTTTGTCGTTTAAAGCAAAGGCCTGAAAAATTAGCTGTGTAGACATAACGTCGTAGCCATTTATAGATTATGTTGTGCGAGTCATGCTACATGAGTCATTAATGAGTTTTTCGTCTAATCGTAAATAAAACAAGGTAACGATAGTGGTGAGTGGTGTTTGCTTTCATAAGATTTTATAATTTAACCCGATGATCAAATTGCTAAGGGATCATTGACCTGCTTGGAGTGTGATGTCCTCGGTTCGAAACCCAGCGAAACACAACATTAATTTGTCCAACACATAGATTATTTAGTTTTCGTTCAGTTAACGTCCATGAATTAAATATAACCAAAACGACAGGCCTAGTACAATATAGTAAGGCTCTCTTTAGGGTTACGTAGTTACACAACAAGGAACCCTTATACTTTCACCATGTCCGTCCGTCCGTCCGTCATCATGTGTGATATCATTGAATAGGTCTTTTAAAAACAATGGGGTGTGGAACAACACCTTTCAGATTCAGAGGTCCGCGAAATATTTAGCTAAAAAGTGGTATCTTTCATTAGAGTCATGTGTCCCCCCCCCCCCCCCCCTTTCCACCAACTAAACCGCTGTTTTTTGAAATGTGAAAACAATACATGATGGTGGTATATAAAATGAAATTAAAAGAAAAACTATCAAAGCTAAGTAGAATTAAGAAGTTAACAAGTAATAGACGACCAACTTATAAAATGCACTTGGATTAGTAAAAATTTCTTTAGAACTCCCATTTTTTTTATAGAATTAGGGTGACAAACGAGCACACAATCCACCTGATGGTAAGTGGTTGCTGTGGCCCATAAATATCTACATCTATCTTCGATTACAAATCAAAATGCAGTAGCGTTGTCACCTGTGAGGACTAAGATGGAATGCCTCGTATCCAGTAAAAAAGGGTCTCCGGTTCTCTCTACACTCACCATACGAAACACAGCAGCGTTATGCTGCTATTTGAGAGTGTGCTCACAAAATACCAGCGTAAAATAGCAGCATATGTTGTATGTTAGACATGTGTACCCATCCATTATATAGGCTGTAATGGATGGGTACACATGTCTAATATTTATTTCAATAGAACTGACGTGACAAACGAGTACACTGTCCACCTGATGGTAATTGGTTGCTGTGGCGCATAGACATCTGCATCTATCTTCGTTTGCGAATTAAAATGCAGATGCGTTGTTAGCCGTGAGGACTAAGATAGAATGCCTGTTTTCCAGTAAAGTAGGTCTCCGGTTCTCTACACTCACCATACGAAACACAGCAGCATTAAGCTGCTATTTACGCTGGTAATTTGTGAGAGTGTGGTCCTTCCCCTGTCGAACCGACCAATTCGTGCTACAACTATACCAGTAATATAGCTGCAGCATAACTCTACCACGTAAGAAAATATGCCATAGGAAATGACCTAAAACTAGCTGCTTTATAAGTTTGTAATGTAAACCGTTAAAAAGCATTACTACCATTTACTTTTTCATTTGCGGGATAGGCAGTGAGGATCTTTCTTACTTATATATTACTTTCACTTATTTTTTTGTTGGCAGTTATTGTACAATGTACAGTTTCATTCGTCACACTCTTGGTTTCCGCGGGCGACCTCAGGATAATTTAAGGCAGTGTTGGTTTACTTGAAGGTTCGTTACGGTCATATATGTATATCTTAGGGTTGCACTGCCGGGAATATATAGATATAACGTCAACTATGATCATCTTTTAACAGTGGTAGAGCTAAGCGGTGGCTTTTGCTGTCGCACGGATGGGCCAGCTCGAACCGGGGTGGTACCACGACCTCACAGAATACCAGCGTGAAGTAGAGGTTTACCTCTGCGTTACGCTTGGTGAGTGCAGGTGGCCGGAGGCCCAATTCCCCCCCCCCCCCCCCCATCAACATGGTAGTGGAATTAAATAAAAGACTACCCCAGGAGGGTACCAGCACCCCTGGAGAATCCCTCGCTGAGCATCCACGACCAAACTACTCCACTCCTGGGCGTGGGTGCTCAGGCTGCCCCGCGTATTCTGGGGGGGGGGGGGGGGCGAAATTCCGCTCAAGACGAAACCTGCTCGGGGCAAGCGGAGCAAGAAGACAAAGGCAACCCCTGCCACGCTTACCGTGGATTTCTGCAATATCAGGGGACTTCATTCAAACCTTAACGCCGTCCACTACCATCTGGAGATAGCTAAGCCGGCCTTGCTCTTTCTTACCGAGACACAGGTGTCCTCTCCGGCTGATACTTCGTATCTCTCCTACCCGGGGTACAAATTAGAACACTCGTTTGTGCCCCGGGCTGGAGTTTGCGTGTATGTCAGAGAGGACATCTGTTTTCGACGCCTCAGCAGCCTTGAAGGTACGGACCTGTCCATCCTATGGCTGCGCGTAGACAGCGACGACCATCCCCGCGTCTACGGGTGCCTCTATAGGTCCCATAGCGGTAATGCCGACACAGACCGACTCATAGACCACGTCCAAATGGCTGCAGACTCCGTGCTACAACAGGTGCCATCCGCAGAGATCGTGATACTCGGTGATTTCAACGCCCACCACGCTGAATGACTTGGTTCTCGTTTAACCGATCATGCGGGTAGATCTGTCTATGACTTTGCTTTGGCATATGGTCTAACACAACTGGTTACTTCGCCTACGCGGATCCCAGATGTGGAAGACCATGTACCTTCCCTGTTGGACCTTCTGCTGACCTCTCATCCGGACGGATATCAGGTCTCCGTCGATGCCCCTCTGGGCTCTTCGGACCATTGTCTGATCCGGAATACGGTGCCACTCACGCTCCAATCGCAGTTGCGATCTACAGCTTGCCGCCGTGTTTGGCACTATAGGTCAGCTGATTGGGACGGGATGCGGTCTTTTTTTGCATCCTACCCTTGGGGGCGGGTTTGCTTCTCGCCGGAAGATCCCAGCGTTGTTGCCGATTCTGTTGCTGATGTGGTACTTCAGGGTATGGAACTTTTTATTCCATCCTCTGTGGTGCCCATCGTAGGCAGATCCCAGCCATGGTTTGGTCGCTCCTGTAAAATAGCATCACGCTAAAAGCAGGAGTGCTACCAGGCCTGGGCTGACGCATCAACGTTTCGGGATGTAAACACCAGCGCTTTAAAAAAGAAGTATAATTCCGCCTCCAGGTCCTTCAAAAGCGTCATTGCCAAGGCAAGGTCTGAGCACATCGGCAGAATTGGCGAGAAGCTAGTTCGCCTTCCTTCGGGAACCCGTGCATTCTGGTCTCTCGCCAAGGCTATCCAAGGGAACTTCTGTCAGCCATCTCTTCCATCTGTGCACAGAGAGGACGACTCACTGGCCCATGCCGCAAAGGAGAAAGCCGATCTGTTGAGCTCTCTTTTTGCGTCCAACTCGACTCTAAATGACGGGGGGAACACACCGCCGACCATCCCGCGATGTGAGTGCTCCATGCCGGATGTGCGATTTACACAGCGCTCGGTCCGCAAAGCACTCTTCTCCCTGGACGTCAACAAGTCGAGTGGGTCCGATGGAGTCCCTCCCATTGTGCTGAAGACGTGTGCTCCGGAGTTGGCACCGGTTTTAACGCGTCTTTTCCGGTACTCCTACTCCCAAGGCGTAGTCCCGAACTCATGGAAGACAGCTTTGGTGCACCCGATCCCTAAAAAAGGCGACCGCTCAGACCCGTCCAACTACAGGCCTATCGCCATCACCTCCTTGTTCTCCAAAATAATGGAAGCCATTATAAACTGCCAGCTCATGAGGTATCTTGAGGATCATCAGCTGATTAGTGACCGCCAGTACGGTTTTCGTCGGGGTCGATCAGCTGGTGATCTTCTAGTCTACTTAACTCATAGATGGGCGGAGGCAGTAGAGTCCAAGGGGGAGGCATTAGCCGTTAGTTTGGACGTAGCGAAGGCCTTTGATCGGGTCTGGCACAAAGCGCTTCTTTCGAAGCTTCCTTCCTATGGGCTTCCCGAGAAATTGTGCAAATGGATCACCAGTTTCCTTGCTGATCGGAGCATCAAGGTCGTAGTAGACGTTGAATGCTCTGATTTCAAGCCTATCAACGCTGGTCTTCCACAAGGCTGCGTGCTATCACCAACGCTGTTTCTCCTGCATATCAATGATATGTTGCTAACTGGCAGCATTCATTGCTATGCGGACGACAGCACTGTTGATGCCTTATATACCGACCGTGCCAATATTTCTCGGGAAAACGTCGCCGAGTACCGGGACAAACTTGTGTCTGAAGTCGAGTCTTTGCTTAACAAAGTCTCGGATTGGAGGCGACTAAATCTAGTCCAGTTCAATCCCCAGAAGACACAAGTTTGCGCGTTTACCGCTAAAAAGAACACCTTTGTCGTATCTCCTCAGTTTCAAGGCACTCCCCTTACTGCCTCAGCCAGTATCGGAATCCTTGGCGTCGACATATCGAATAGTGTGCAGTTTCGTGGTCACTTGGAAGGGAAGGCCAAATTGGCCTCTAAAAAGCTTGGCGTGCTCAGCAGAGCGAGACAGTATTTCATGCCGGCACATCGCTTGCAACTTTACAAAGCGCAAGTTCGGCCCCACATGAAATACTGTTCTCATCTCTGGGCCGGGGCACCCCAGTGCCAGCTCCTTCCACTTGACCGCATCCAGCGCAGAGCGGTTCGAATCGTCGACGACCGAGTTATTTCTGATCGGCTAAATACACTGGCACTGCGTAGAGATGTTGCATCTCTTTGCGTATTTTATCGCATTTATCACGGGGAGTGCTCTGAGGAATTGTTCGGACTAATTCCAGCCGCTCAATTTCACCATCGCACATCGCGCCAAAACTCGCGTTACCATCCATACCATCTGGATGATTGGCGGTCCACGACTCGGATGTGATGTGCGATTTAGAAGAAGTTTTCTCCCTCGCACGACTTCCTTGTGGAATCAATTACCACCAGCGAATTTTCCGGACCAATACGACTTAGGAACCTTCAAGAAAAGAGCTTACACCTTTCTAAAAGGTCGGCAACGCATCTGCAATTCCCCTGGTGTTGCGGTTGTTCATGGGCGGCGGTAGTCACTTACCATCAGGTGAGCCGCATGCTAGTTTGCCCCCTATTCTATAAAAAAAAATCTTTGTACCTTGGCATGTTAATGATTGGATGTAAATTGAATTATTTTTAAAATCGAAAAGTTTTTTAATCGTTTTTGAACACCACTCCCAATAAGTCATCTCATCAATCAGAAAATAAGTCCTTCGGTTACGACCTTCCTATTTGGACCCATTTTTAGTCGTTATAGCGGTCAAACCGCCAACTCACTTATTATGCTCATTATCAAGAAAGCCCACGTATTTTGACGGGCAACTACGGAACCCTACCTCTGCTTTGTGCGTGGCCCGACACGCACTTGGCCAGTTTTATTTATTATTATATTATATACTAGTGGTCGTACAGTGGTCGAAATTCGACGGGAATTCATTGAATATTTATGTTTGTACATTAAGTAAGCTGTATTTTATTTTCAACTCACAGTATACTACACTTATTATCTATGCTGTTTACGTCGTAGAGCCATGCGGCAACTATATTGTGGTTGTACCTCCTCGTTTTCTGTCATTCTCATAGAATTTTTTCTTTAAAGTGGTATTCTTAGTCTGATTCTTCCTTATACGCTCTTAACACTCCACTTCTAGAATTTTCCTTGATCGCCGCGTTTGGTAAATTGACGATCGCAGTACCATATGTCTAGTACCTTCGACACTGCTTCCCGTTGTCTATCTGGATATTTTACATCTGGGATATAATACGAATTGGACTCGCGAACATTCGTGGGACAGGAATGAAATGAATTCTCTTACGCCGTCGGCTTCATGTGCAATTTATCTCAGACACACACACACACACACACACACACACAACGCGCGCGCGCGCGCGCGTGCGCATATACACACCCGTACACGCACGCACACACGCACTCGACCACGCAAACGCACACGCAAGCACGCACGCACGCACGCACACGCACACGCACACGCACACGCACACTTAGAATATCGAGATCTGATCAAACCTCTATTTTCTAAAACTGGGGTGAAACCAATAAGTTCCAGATTCTTTGAAAACCATTGATTTTTACACCGGGAAGTTAAAAAAGTAATAATAATTAAATCTATTAGTTATTTTTGGTATTCGTCCCTCATAAAAAGCTGCATCGAGTACTTTACTTAGGTACTTTAATTAGCTAGTATGTAATCAATCTTCATAATAGTTCTTGAATGTAGAGTAAGCTTCTTGAATATAGTACAGGCCAGTTTTCATTTGCGAAAAAAAATGTAATTGAGCTGAAAGGAGTAAGGGCTTAATATGCGATTTAATATGAAACTTTGGCGTGAAAAGAAAAGGAGTGATCTCCCACCGGGCAAGGTTCGGCCATCGTTCCGTGTTAGTACAGAGCTATTCTTTAAACACTGGAGTATTTCGGAACTTCGATACATTTCATTTATGGCGCGAAGAATGCCCGCCACATGTTGTTGCATTGTGTGTTTATATGTGGTATTGCGAGACTGCAACTATATTATAGTTGTATTACGAATGGGTCGGCTAGACCGGGGGAGGGACCACTTATACATATATGTTCATAGATATCTATGAAGCATATAAAATTTGGCTGATGAAGAACATGAAGAATTGAGAAGCAATAAAAAAAATGTGAGCTGTATTATTTTACACTGTAACCGTTACTGCCTAGTAAAGTACAACTGCTGAACACAGGCCATATTATAGATACTATAGATTGATATATTTGACTGCCTCGTTGGCCTAGTGGTTGTAGTAGTGCGACTGCTGATCATGAGGTCCCGGGTTCGAATCCCGGGTCGGACCAAAAAATCAGTTATTGAGTTTTTCCATAAAGAAATTCTCAGTATCTGCCCGGAGTCAGGAAGTTGGCGGTGTTACACCCCCGTGCCTCGGAAAGCACTTAAAGCCGTTGGTCCTGCGCCTGATCTCTCTCCGGTCGTGTAGGTTTACCGTCCCATCGGGCTATGAAAGTGAGGGAATAGAGAGTGCACCTGTGCTTGCGCATACACTTGGGCACTATAATCCTGTCCTGCGCATATGGCTAGTCTCCGTTGAGGCTTGCCGCCGTGGTCGAAATTCGGTCTGGAGGACATTATTATTATTGGGGTATCTATATAGTTTACTCATCTGGTTGGGCTGTATAAATATATAACTGTAAATGAAAATGATAAACATACATAAATATTAACAAAATAAAATAAATATATAAAAAATACATAAATAAATAAAAACCCAACCAGATGGAAGCCCTCGGCAGAGGAGACCAAACGGCCGAGGGTTAGGGAGAAAGGGAAAGAAACCGGCGGACGATGCGGGCGGTATCAAGGAGCACCGCCTTCTGCATTTCAGCTTGGAGCGGTCCGTCACGGAGTCCCAGTCGCCTCAGATGACCCGAGAGGCTGACTGGGATTAACCCATTCGCAGAAACGACTACAGGTATAATTTCGGCCGGCAGTCCACCCCACATGTCGGTCACCTCGTGAGCCAGGTCCAGATATTTTGTTCGCTTATCTGTTTCGGCTTTCACGAGGTTCTCGTCATACGGAATGGTAATGTCGACCAAAAATATCCTTGACTGTGCCCGGTCCATCAGCACAATATCAGACTTATTCGCAAGAATAGTCCTGTCTGTGATGATTATTATTATTATTACTATAGATTGCCTCATAGGAGGGATATTTGCCATAGTTGCCACGCTTGGCAAGCGGGTTGGTAACCATAGTTTTGCTATTTTTAATCGTTATTAAGCCGCGTCTCCACCAAAGTTTTATTGCCAACACAACAGTTGCCGACACGTCTTGCCAACAAATGTTTCTGTCAACAAGCGTCGCAACCGAGGAAACAAATGTTGGCAACAAGCGTATTCCTTTGATGTTGCCGCTGAAAATGGAAACAAGTTTAATACACGCAGCTGACACTAAAATTATATTTGTTTTACAGAAGAGGGCCATAAGAGCAATTTATGATTTAAAGCCTAAAGAGTCGCTGCAACAAAAGTTTAAGGAAATCAATATATTAACTTTGGCCTCTCAATACATTTATGAAAATGTAATGTACGTACACAAACACAAAAGTACAAACAAAACTTAGTGATATTCATTCATTTTACAAAAATAAGTGATATTCATTTGAGGTTATCGCTACCAAGCTATTTCTAATTTGTTGTGTTGTTAATTTGTGTAACATACATGATTGTAAACTGTTATTTAAAAAAAAGTCCCTCTGGGTTTCTTGCTGGTTCTTCCCAGGACAGAGGTTTTTTTCGAACCAGTGGTAATTATACAAAAGAGTGACTTTTTTTTTGCGGCCGAAGCAATTGGAAAAGGGCTACGCTTTATGTAGGGAGGCGGAAAATGCATTACGTATACCACGACAGCCGGTCTATCGTGGTTATGAGGGACTCACTGCCTACCGGGGGAATCTAAGTGATACCCTAGCTGTTTAAAGCTTCTTATGCCGTATCGGAAGCGACCCTCTTTTTTGGGAAAAGAGGGCGCAGGCGGCTACGAGCCGCTGAGGGAGTGCCTACGAAGGCAAATTAATTATGAATATTTTAATTAGAGTTGGCCTGAGCCGCCAGGAGGCAGTTCAAGTCGTTTCATTAGGCGGGTCCGAGTGAGAGTTTCTCGGCCTGCGGACGCGATAGCGAGCAACCCCCCGGTGGGGCTGCATAAGTAGCTGCCTCACGAATATAAGTAAGAAATAGTGGTAAAGTAAAAAATGACTTTCAATAAGAATTACACATGTAATGTATATTGAATAAAAATTATTCTATTCTATTCTATTCTATTCTATTCTAAATAAGATGATTGGAGTGCGGCTCTGAGGCTTTGAAGAAGTTCTCAGAGAGTTGTTTAAGAATTTTTTGAATTGTAGGGAGGTCCCGATGAAGGTCAGCATTACGACCTTTGCAGCTCGACGGCAGAAAAGGTTTTGAACTATTTGGAGTTCATTAATAATTTTAGGGTCAGCGTGGGCAAAAATGGGGCCCGCATAGGATATGACTGGTCGTATACAGACCTTATAAAGGGTACGCTTGTTTCGAGTGAGCGACATATTACTGTGTCGGCCCAACATACTGTTGAGCCTACTCAGGTAAAAACGTGCGTGACGGGTTACTCTTTTGACGTGGGGCCTGAAGATGAGCCTTGTGTCCAGAGTGACACCTAAATATTTGGCAGACGTATGCCAGGGGACAGGGGTCCCTAGCATACGTATTGGTGGAGTGTTTTTGAGACGGCGTCGTTTATAATCGAAGTGAACAGCGGAGCTCTTCTCCCGGTTCACATCGATGCGCCATTTTTTGAACCAAGCTCCTAGGTCATCAACTGACTTTTGGACCTTGTTACGTATGAAAGGTAGCGAGATACCTTTACAGTAGAGAGCAGTGTCGTCTGCGAAGAGGGAGAGCTGAACACCTTTCGACGGGTTGGCAATGTCGTTGGTGAACAAGATGTACAGCAGAGGAGCAAGTACTGAGCCCTGAGGGACACCAGCTTTGATGGGGCGCTGTGAAGATAGCGTGCCTTCGTGTCTAAAACGAAAGGTGCTAACGATGCTTTAGATAAGAGGCCACGAGATGTACTAGACGATCGGGGAGACCTATTTTGTACAGTTTGTAGATAAGGCCTGTATGCCAGACTCTATCAAAGGCTTTAGCTATGTCGAAAAAGACCGCGATAGTCTTATGACGACGAGGATAAAAACCGCTGAGGATATATTCTACAATACGGTGAACTTGTTGGGGACAGGAGTGTTTCGCTCGGAAACCGAATTGATGGGGAATGATAAGAGGGTCACCGTCTGTGGGAAACAGATGGCGCCTCATGCCAGTTTGGATGACTCTTTCGAAGAGCTTGCCCATGGCCTTGAGGAGGCTAATGGGGCGATGACTGGAGGGGAGGTTGAGAGGCTTGCCCGGCTTGGGAATACCAATCACAGTTGCCTCTTTCCACGTAGTGGGAAAGTAACTAAGGTTGAAGCAGGTGTTGAAGATAATAGTTAAAAGGGTTAACGCCTGCTCAGAAAGTGTTTTAGGGCTTGGTTAGAGATGCCATCCGCGCCCGTAGCCTTTTTGGGCTTAAGTCCTTTGATGAGGGATGAAATCTCATCATTGGACACAGAGATAGGTTCGGAGGCTGTAGGGGGTGAGTTCCGGCGGCGGACCTCATCCTCCACTGCCTGGACGTGTGAAGGGTCAACGGGTTGAGAGCTAGGATAGCATTGAGCGGCAATGCTGTCTGCAAAGCACTCAGCCTTTTCCTCGTCTTCGAAGGCTACCGTACTGTCGGGACGGGAGAGAGGGTGAGTGTGGGTGATAGCGTCTATACGGAGGGCTCTTGCCATCCGAAGTACGCTGTATGAGAAGGAGAGACATTCTCCATGAGTTTACTCTTTTCGTGGTCTCGAAATTCAGAGAGGCGGAAACGGAGTTCTCGTTGAAGACGATTGGCCGTGTGCCTATATTCGGGCGTGGGATATTTTGCTTCTTCCGGAAAGCAGCTTTCTTGGCTTTTAATAGGTTGCTAATATGTAGGGGAAGCCCACTATTATTAGCAACCGGGACTACGCTTTCATTCTCCTTAAGGGAGGTTTTAATAAGGGTGGAGAGTGAATCGACCGCGGTGTCGATTTTTTCGGGACTGTCTAAGTCCGACGATAGGGAGATGGGAGAGCCCTGTGAGTCCAGAGCATTCGCTAGGGACTCCTTGAATCCCTTCAAATTTGTGAAGGTTTTAGTAGAGGGTGTTGAGGGGGGTGGCTGATGGCCAAGAATGAGGGAGACCGGTCGGTGCTCGGATCCTAGATCGTCTAGTGTCTCGATTGCCCTGAGGTTGAGGGAAATACTTTTGAATAGTGCAAAATCTAGCACGTCGGGAGCGTGGTCAGTGACATCGGGATAGTGAGTTGCACCGAGGGGACTGTGAACGGTAAGGTCAAGAGACTGCGTGATATCGAGCAGTATCTTGCCACTAGGGGAGGTAGTACGGCATGTTCATTCAGTATGCTTGGAGTTAAAATCTCCAAACATAATGACTGAATTGCCTAAAGATAAAATAGTCTCAAAATCTTTTTTGAGGGGATGGGTTCCTGAAGGGATGTAACAGGAGGCTATGAGGATGGACTGATGTCCAGTCATAGCTAGCCTGCATACCGTGGCTTCCATATTGGTAAGCTGCGGAGTAGAAATGGGAGAGCAGTGGAGTGTTTTCTTGTAATAAATGGCCGTACACCTCGGCGGTCGGGCCTGTCATTACGAAGAAGGGAAAAGTTTTTAATAGAAAGGCCTTTAGTGTCCTTAGTTTTGAGATTAGTTTCCTGTAGGAGGAGGAAATCGGCTTCACGATTTCGAAGAAAGAGCTTAAGTTCTGGGAGGTTTTAACAGTGGTAGAGCCACGCGCCAGCTTTTGCTGTCGCACGGATGGGCCGGCTCGAACCGGGGTGGTACCACGACCTCACAGAAAACCAGCGTGAAGTAGAGGTTTACCTCTGCATTTCGCTTGGTGAGTGCAGGTGGCCGGAGGCCCTTTTTACTGGAAATGAGGCATTCAATCTTAGTCCTCGCGGGTGACAACGCATCTACATTTTGATTTGGAATAGAGGATAGATGTAGATGTCTATGGGCCACAGCAACCACTTACCATCAGGTGGACTGTGTGCTCGTTTGTCACCCTTATCCTATAAAAAAAAGGTTATTTCAGAAACCGCGAATATTAAAGGATACAAGCGATAAACGCTTAGGTTTGATACGACCGTAAGACTTTGGTAGAGCAAACTGCTCTGTCATCGTAAGTTAAGTTAATTAAGTTAACTTAACTTACAACGAGCACAAAAGAAGAGACGGTCCTGAGGGGACCTCGCAGCGCGCAATTTGCGTGCTAACACAGCGATTTCCCAAACGTCGATGTTCCTAATAGCGGAATACACCGATTTTAGGTCATCAGCCATGGAGGGCTGTGATTGATGTGGGGCGGAGGTTGTCCGCGGTGGGTCTGCCTTTTTGGGGCCCCAGGGAAAGACTGGAGGCTGCATAGGCTGAGAGAAGCCCGGAGGGGGCCGAATAATGCCCTGAGAGGGCCGAGAGAAGCCCTGGATGGGCTGACAAAGGCCCTGACGGGGCAACCGTTGGTAAAGAGCTGGGAATGAGCGGTCATTGACCGGGGGTGGAGCTTGCCTACTGGGTCGAGGACGAGGTGCGCAAGGGCACCCTCTGTAGTTTGCCGGGTGGCCTGTTTGCTTACACAGGACGCATGCGGGTGGGGATTCGGCGTCTTTGGGCCGAGGACAGGAAACGTCGACGCTGTACAGCGCAAGCAGGACAGCGGAGGCGCGAGAGCGAGATAGCACTACCGTACGGGGACGAGAGCGCGGACTACCTGGACAAGACCGCTCGAGAGCGGTGCCACAGGCGGAATGAAAACGAGTGACTTTCAATAAGTATTATTTATAATCTATATTGAATAAAAAAAATCGGTTGTCTGTAAAGTCGGTTTACTGACGATAGGTTGAACGTGACAACGTCATAAGAATTTCGTCATAAGAACCTTTATCGCCGCAGTTATCGTTGCTATAAACAATTGACACCACATTCGCTCGCACAGTCGCTCGTTCCGCGCTCTCGCTTGCACTTTAAATGGAACGCCTGGGTAACGCCGCATGAGTCATGTTTTTTCGTGCGTGCAGCGAGCTTCATCGATTTATAAGACGTTGTCACGTCAAAAGTTTCTATTTCTGTTTCTGTTGGCAAATGTTGTGTTGACAACAAAACTTTGGTGGAGACGCGGCTTTAGGAAGACGCTGCTGCCCATATCTTGATTTGTTTCACTCTGTCGCTACTACACTGTATTATTTTATAAGTGTACGTAATATTAAGGACGTTAAGTGTACAAACTCAAAGGTACTAACACAAGCATAAATATTTCCCTCTTAGCATGAATATTTCTCTAAATATATTAAACAAAATATTTAAATTTGTATTTGTATTGCAGTCTGCGCGTCGTACTCGAATCGGTATTCAGAATCACGTCTCTGCAAGCTTACAGCCGTCCTTTAAAAGGGAGAAATATGGCTGTAACGTTAGTTGTTTAATGTCAGTTAGCAAACGTTCTGCTGAAGGGTACACATATTTATACTAAACGAATTACTCGTTTCGAATATTTTAAATTTATAATTATATCTCGAAGACTGCTATGGGAGTTTCTTTGAATATATCGATTAAGTTTTTGAGCAATAAATCGAAAAATCTAAGAATTTATATTTATAATTCAAAATAAATATATCATGGTTCATCATCATTACAGCCCTTCTCAAGTCCTCTGCTGAACATAGTTCTCCCCCAAGAAATGCCACAAAGCACAGTCCCGAGCCACCTGCATCAATCGACTTCCTGTATGTCGTCTTACCTAAAAAATGTCGTTTTAATTTTTTTATGTACTGTTAAAGTATGTTCACGTGGCACTATTGAGTGGAACTGTTAAAGTATCTTTACGCGGTAGAGCCATGCTGCAGCTATATTAATAGTATAGTTGTAGCACGAATGGGTCGGCTCGACCGGGGTAAGACCACGCTTTCACAGAATACCAGCGTAAATAGCAGCTTAATGCTGCTGTGTTTCGTATGGTGAGTGTGGAGAACCGGAGACCTATTTTACTGGAAAACAGGCATTCTATCTTTGTCCTCACGGCTGACAACGCATCTGCAATTTAATTCACAAACGAAAATAGATGCAGATGTCTATGCGCCACAGCAACCAATTACCATCAGGTGGACTGTGTGCTCGTTTGTCACGTCAGGTCTATTAAAATAAATGTTAGACATGTGTACCCATCCATTACAGCCTATGAAAGTCCACTGCTGAACATAGTGCTCCCCCATAGATTGCCTCATAGCGGTAATTACGCCATTTTTGCCACGCTTGGAGTTGTTAGCAGTAAGATGCTGTTGCCCATCACCTGGTTTAGATAGATACATAAAGCATTTATTTTAAATTCAGTGACTAAATTAAGTACAAAGTAATATATTTTTACGAAAAAACATTATTTACAAAAACTTTAAATCTGAATGTTCATGTGTGTTGCAGTTTGACAAATGGGTTCTATAAAAAAATCCAATCGTAATATATTCCACGCAAAGGAAGTCGAGGGAACGGCTAGTATATTAAATATAAGTTTTATTAAAAATAGTGATGTACATTCTGCAAATACATACTAGAAACAAGCAGAAGTGAGTTATGCCAGTTTCTCGACTTCAAAGAGTAATTCCTTCATCGGGCAATGTATACGCTTTTATAACAAAGTCCCAGAAAATATGCAGACCTTATCTATCATAATTAAAAATTTTGTACAACCGACTGCAATATAAATTATTAAGAATAACTCAAAAACTACTGGCCAGACCTTGATCTTGCTTTATACGGTACCACATGTGGAGCACCAGCTTTCAAATAAAAAAAATCATCGAAATCAGCCACTAAGAAGTTATGAGGTAGCACACATAAAAAAATACAGTCAAATTGAGTACCGTTTCTTTTTTGAAGTCGGTAGAAAAGGCTTCAAATTTTTAAAGTAAAAATTGTTTAGTAAGGGGTAGTAAATGATTGATAAAATAACCCCTGTGAATGAGGTGATCGCTAATATGCTGTTTCTAAATGTTTTCATACTAATTGTATAAAATAATAAATTGTAAATTAACTTTATTTAAAAAAAATCCCACTGGGTTTCTTGCTGGTTCATTCCAGGACAGAGGTTTTTTCCGAACCTCTGGTAAAGCTTACTTTCGGTAAGTATTCTTACAATCTATATTGAATAAAAATTATTCTATTCTATTTTAAAATATATTTCTTAAATTAAATTTAAGATAATAATAATTAAAATTAATGAAAGATTTAACAAGTTAACAAATTATTATTGGACGAGTTTCTCGATTGAATTCATTAACTGTCGGCATTTGCACATAGATGGCGGAGCCAATCCAAATAATTATTGTAGCCGCAGACATTTGATTAGCCTTTATTTTTTATTCCATAAAAAATCTTTATTTTTTATTCCATATCAACTGAAACGAACCTCATACTATTGATACATATCAGTATTTTCTTTACCTCACTCACCGCAAAGAACAGTGCATATAATGTTATTATCATATTAGAACATCAAGCATATACGTACGACATATGAATACAGCATAGCTGTGATTTGTTTTCTTTGGGGGAGACCTATAATTTAGCTGCTACACCCTTATTACCTTAAACCAAATAATCTTCATTCTCGCTACAAGGCCATCCATTACTGTGTTAGCTCACTGCGGCATATCACTCTTCAGAAGGTAAACAGCATTGTACAACACGTTTTGTTAGATGTACCGTAGTCTGAGTGAGCGTGAGGTGAAAGCAACAGTCTCGCCTGCTCATAACATAGCGGGCGAGACCTACCCCAAGGCAGAGCGCGTTGCTCTGTCTGCCTGCACATTGCAACAAAGGAAATGCCAAAGTTGACTTCGAAAGTAATGGATTATTCAGTCGCGGTTTTTCTGATTAGTTATCTTTAGCAGCAGATAAGCAGATAAGCTTCATTTATTTTCTATTTATATTTCGATCTATTTACAATGAAATATTTTAATACATAATGCATTATTTGAATGAAGAATTACATGTCGTGCTACAAATATGTACATATCCTTAGAATTTGATTATTTAGGTAATTGATTGGAGTAATTAATAGCTGCAGCTGTATTATGGTTGGAGCACGAATGTTTCGACTTGATCGGGAAAGGACCACGCTCTCACAGAATACAAGTGTAAAATGGCAGCTTAATGTTGCTGTTGTTTCGTATGGTGAGTGTAGAGAACCGGATACCCTTTTTATTGGAAACAAAACGCATCCGCATTTTGGTTTATAATCGAGGATAAATGTAGATGTCTGTAGGCCACAACGTCCACTTACAATCAGGTGATCTCGTGTGTGCTCGTTTGTCATTCTTACTCTATAAAAAGATAATAATAAAATTATGTAATAGTTGAGCAACGGTGTGTAGGATTAAAAACGTTACCTCGCTCCCCGCAATTATAGAGTGAATTGGTACTAAAGTGTAAAAAAACCAACCTCAAAATCTCTTTAAGAAGATAATGTGTGCTTTGACAATGTAATATCTCCTGCGTAGTTAATAATTTCCCACACTGGTATCATTTGTAATCCTTACATTCATATATCTACTAGCAACCCGCCTTCGCTTCGCCTGGGTAGGATCTATTAATGTGGCGTTATTTAGATAGAAGATTATCTCGGGCAGACAGACAAACAGACAAACCGACAGACAGACAGGAACACAAAAGTTTTAAAATGGTTATTCATGTCTTGATGACGCAAACAACTCCCACTGCTAAATAAAATGCAGTTACTTCGATATTACAGACATAAATTAAAAATAATAATAATTAGTCTATACAAATAAAAATTGAAGTGTCTGTTTGTAATGTCAAAATTACAGTTTTTTACTAAATGCATATGAAAGTAACTACGGTACTTATAACTAAAATACAATTTTAAAATTTTTGTCTGTCTGTCTGTTTGTTCCGACTAATCTCCGAAACGGCTGTACCGATTTTGATGGGATTTTCACTTGCAGATAGCTGATTTCATAAAGAGTAACTTAGGCAACATTATTTTAGAAAAATAATTTGGGTTCCGCGCAAAAACATAAAAACCCTAACACACGAGCGAAGTCGCGGGCAACAGCTAGTCTAGGATAAATGTAGATGTCCATAGGCCACGGCAACCACTTACCATGAGGTAGACTGTGTGCTCGTTTGTCACCCATTTTCTATATAAATGAAATAATAAATACACTTGAGTATTATTTATATATGTAGATAAGATTTTTAAATATCTAGTACGTAAATAAGAAGGCAAATCATCACTTATTCTAAAACGTAACCTTAGTAAAAACTACCCATATCTTATACTCGTGGAAAGAGGAAAAGGTTGAGTGATGGATTGTTATAACGCTTTTCTGTTCTAGCAGCCTTATATATCCCTCAACTGGATATAAGTGTTTTCAAGATTGCACCAACTGGTATTAACAATTCCATGTAATGCACATCATATGTATTTTCAAAACCAAATTCTATCCTTAACCGGTGCGTTAGGGTAAGAATATCCACTACACCATATCATCCCGCGGGTAACGTAAGAGACGACGATGGGTAGCAGCATCCTCCTGATAACTACTCAAAATTATAAAAAATTACGGTTGCCAACCCGCTTGCCAAGCGTGGCATCTATGGCAAATTCCCCCTATAAGGCTAAGTTTATGGTAAGTTTTATCCCAGCTAAACCTCATTGTTCTTCTTTATTATCATCACCACATAGCGGTTTTTTATTTGGAAAGCCATAAAAATATACATAATTTAAAAAAAAAATATATATATATATATATATATATATATATATATATATATATATATATATATATATCATAAAACACTTTTTTCCAATGAAAGATTAATATTTTATTATATACAATATTAAAAACTATAATAATAATAAAAAACAATAAAGTAGTAACTTAATTATCATACAGTCCTACTCCCAGCGGTATCGTGCCAAGAACGCTGGTTGAGTTTCCCCGTTGAATGGCTATACGTCTTAGTCTTGGAGCAAGAAAAGAACCAGCCCTCTTATCACCAGCAGCAACGACCAGCCGCGGATGAGTTCCTTTAGGACCTTCACCGCACGTGGGCCCCACGTACCGATAGTCTCTACATTATTATATATAAACATATATATAACATATGTTATATCTTACCCCCCTTACTTCATTAACATTGTTACCCTTAGTTTGGTTAGCTTAAGTAGTAAACAGGAGGATGCGAGTCATATTTGTCGTAGGTCATCATTGTTCGATCTCCCTAACTACGTGTTACGCTCCATTGAATACAAGTTTAAATGCGCACCAGACAACTCTTTTTATAGAGTTGGATTTTTATAATTAAATTTGGATCGTCAGGGTATTGGAGAGTTTATTAGAGACGGGCCGACGAGAGTATTAGAGAAAATATAGGATAAATATTAGCCGATAAATATTGGATAAATATATTAAATTAAAAATATTTATTACAGAGCTTAATTTTAAGTAATTTTGACATTCCAACGTTTTGATTGCTTTTGCTGTATGGATAGGTCAGATCACAGGATTACGCGGAAGTAGTTAGTACATTTTAGTAAGTAATTAGCTGGTAACCCGCACGTTGCAGCGGCAGAAGAAATAATTGCGAATGGAAGAGTTATATTGTTTAATTGAGAATGATAATATCTACATTGATTAAAGTTGAATGTTATATAACTTTTACATAAATTTGTCGGTACGATACGCGCGCCACCTACTGGAAGTTAATTACAATATGGCTATAACCTTCACGGAAGTGCAAGCAAATTGTTGACAAAGTTTTATCGTAATATGATGAACGGTATGGCAGCGCATAAAATACGAACAAACAAACATTAATTTTTAAATATTAGATGTATAATTTATGGTAGAACAGGAAAACCACTTCATCGTAGCGCTATCTATAGGTATGTTTTTAGAAAAAAAAACTTTTTTGTCTTAAAAAACGTTACTCCACTAAACTCAAACGTTAATACGTTACAGTCGGAAGTCATTTAATGAATGGGCGACAGTAGGAGTCCATAAGAGCAGACATAGGTTATATGTTCTTTACCATGAAAGGTCATATAATCATAGCGTCGAATTTAGGGAATATGTAAAAAAATATTCAAAAATATTTAAAAGAGTGTGCTCCACGCCAAGTCTTTGCATTTGAGCAACAAAATTAAGACGGCTTCTAATAAAATTAAAATGACACGAAGTATAATTAATAGCGAAACTGGTAAGATCAACTCTCGCAATTCAAACTACCAGTTAAGTGTCAATAACAAATTAACCGAATCAGATCAGGACGTTGCAATGGTTTTCGAGAAATATTTTACTGATATTCTGATATTAACCACTAAGTCACTGAATTCTTCTCCTGCGGTCGCCGAATCATTACATAAACAAAATGTAAATGCGTGTACAAAGAATTTTACATTTCACAAAGTATCATCAAAAGATATTGTAAAATATTTTAAAACTATTGATGTTAAGAAAACTGCGGATCTGTGGGGGATTTCCGTTAAAGTTATTGCGTCTATTATAGATACAATCGCGCCTCATTTAGCTATTAATTTTAATACTAGTATCGAATCTGGTGTGTTTCCTGATTTAATGAAGTATAGTAAAGTAATACCTTTATTTAAATCTGGTAGTACGTTAGACCCCGCCAATTTCAGACCTATTTCTGTACTACCAACACTAAGTAAGATTTTTGAAAAAATTATTCTTGATCAAATGTTAAATTTCTTTAATATAAATAATTTACTTCATAAAATCAATTTGGTTTCACAAGGGGTCGCTCGACAACTGATGCCGGTGTTGAGCTGATTAAATATATATTTAATGCATGGAAGAATTCACAGGATGCTTTGGGTATATTTTGTGACCTATCCAAAGCCTTCGATTGTGTTCACCATGAAACATTAATCAGGAAACTTCAACACTACGATGTAAGAAGTGATGCTCTTAAATTACTTATTTCATATTTAACTAAGAGAACGCAAAAATTGTCATTAACAGTATAAGTTCTTCAGTATGGGTCGATGGTACAGATGGGCGTGCCTCAAGGCTCAATTCTCGGCCCCTTTCTGTTTCTTGTATACATTAATGACTTATCTTACATAGTAGGAGATAACCATGATATAGTATTATTTGCAGGTGACACTTCTTTAATTTTCAAATTAAATCGACATTTGCTAAAATATGACGAAGTAAATAATGCTATATCTAAATTAGTAAATTGGTTCAATGTTAATAATTTGCATTTAAATGGCACTAAAACGAAATGTATGAAATTTATGACTCCAAATGTCAAACAATTAAATACTAATGTAATTTTAAATGGGGAGAAACTGAGTCTTGTAGATACCACCATTTTTCTTGGAATCACACTAGACGCGAAGCTTCAATGGAGCCCCCATATATCAAAACTAGCAAGCAGACTTAGTTCTGCAGCATATGCCGTAAAAAAGATTAAAAGTCTAACTAGTGTTGAAACAGCTAGACTAGTTTACTTTAGCTATTTCCATAGCATAATGTCATATGGTATTTTGCTATGGGGACACGCAGCTGACACTGAAGTTATATTTGTTTTACAGAAGAGGGCCATAAGAGCAATTTATGATTTAAAGCCTAAAGAGTCGCTGCGTCAAAAATTTAAGGAAATTAATATATTAACTTTGGCCTCTCAATACATTTATGAAAATGTAATGTACGTACACAAAAATAAAAGTAAAGTGATATTCATTCTGTAAATACTAGGAACAGACACAAGCTAGTAGTACCAGTTACTCGACTCCATCGAGTCAGTAATTCATTCTTGGGGCGATGTATACGCTTTTACAACAAAATTCCAGAAAATATACAAAATTTGACCTGCTCAAAGTTCAAAAACTTTATTAAACTAAGTTTGTATAAAAAGGGTTATTATAGTATTAAAGAATTTATAGATGATAATAACCCCTGGAAATGAGGTGATCGCTACAAAGCTATTTCTAATTTGTTGTGTTGTTAATTTGTGTAACATACATGATTGTAAGCTGTTATTTAAAAAAAAAGTCCCGCTGGGTTTCTTGCTGGTTCTTCCCAGGACAGAGGTTTTTTTTCGAACCAGTGGTAATTAAACAAAAGAGTGACTTTCAATAAGTATTATTTATAATCTATATTGAATAAAAAAGTTTCTGTTTCTGTTTCTGTTTCCACACTTGGATTTTTTCTTGTATCCTGGAGACAATTACAGCTACAGAGACAGTACAAATACTTGTTTCGTGCGGGATGAAGAACCACGGCCCCTTAGCGCTGCAACTCAATGCTAAGACACTGCGCCACGGAGCCGTCACTTTACCCTCAGTAGGCAATATAATTAAATTGCGCAAGGACACACATCCAGATCCAGAACAATTATTTGCACCCTACAAGCATTTGTTCCAGGATACGGGATTAAAACCCGCAGCTCACAACACTGCAACCAAACGGTTAGTCACTGCGCTATCGATTCGTCAAAGGTAACAATATCTCCCTCACATGCTTCTTACTTGAGGCTAACGACGCCCATGAAAGATGAAATCACGTACGAATTACAAGGAGTGCATCAAGGGAGCCCAAGAGCTAATTTCACACTTTTATTTATTAAATTTTATATCCTAAAAATTATATTTTACATTTTTATTTAATTTTAAAAATGCAAAATTATCTTTAAAAAAAACAAGTTTTCATTATTATAAAAATCGTTATAAACAATACGCCGCTAATTAAAATCGGCTAATAAAATTGATCAAAACTATTTTCAATTTACTACGCCTTAAACTGTTATCGGTTTGCCCGCTTCTGTTCTGGAAATTTCGACCTGAAAATTGAAGCCCGTGGTTGTTCGAAAACTATGGTAAACGATGAGGAATTAAAGGCGATTGTGCAACTGATGATACTTAATCTACGGCTGAATTAGCAGCAGTGTTCGACGTTAGCATGAAAACAATATTGGTCAATTTGCGTGCCTTTAGCGCCGGTGTCATTCATCACAGCTTCTTACCAAACGGGAAGAGCATTACTGCAGGTGTGCTGTGAATAACTGAATAGCTCGCACATCTGCAACCAGCTTTGGTCATTCGCTCGTCCCCACTGCTCCTGCACTACAACGCGCGACATCACATTACAAAACAGACGGTATTCAAATTCCAATAGCTGGGGTTGGAAGCTCTCCGTCATCCACCGTACTCACCAGACCTTGCGCCTATAGACTTCTACTTTTCCAGAATTTGGATAAGTTTTGGCGGGAAAAAATTCAATAACCGAGAGGCAGTACAAAATGCCTTTGAAGAATTTGTTGCCTCCCGTTCGCTGATTTCTTCAAGAAGGGCTTCAATAAATTGCCACTGCGTTGGCAAAGATGCATCGTTGCATGCGTGATTACTTGGAATAATAGAAATAAAAAAATATAAAAAATTACGTTAGATAACTTATTTAATAAAAAACGGCAATTTCATAGGTAAAGATCTAATAAATAATTTTTAACCCCAATGAAGTTGGATCTCATTTACTGTTACAGTTTTATTAATAACGTCTCATCAATGCCCCGTTTATGTATTTAATGTACTTTTCTTTTCCATTTATAATATGTACCAATTTTATTGGATTAGAATCGCATTCTGTTCAGTAGGGTAGGAAAATATCAAAGTTGCAGTGTACTTACATACAGATTGTGTTTACACGCCCCTTTATTCCACTATTATTCATACCATTAAGGTGCAATATCATTAAAAGCAACGAGCGCGACGTTATCAGATCTCTTGTCCTCATCAGTTTCAATCTTTTGTCGCGTAAGCGTAATGAATATAACCTCGAGCTGTCATTTTGCAATGACATTTATTTTGGCGGGAATTCGATACACGTCTGATTTTGATTAAAAAGGGACGAGCTGCCATTGACCTATTGGTTTTATAAATATTGTGTAAATTAATAACATTTTATTAAGTTAAGAAGCACTGAGAATTTTCATAAATACATTTTACATTTAAGAAATATATTATAATACATGGATTACGATGAGGATAGTGTATATGTAGCTAACTACTACGCAATAAACATGTAATTTGATTAGTTACTAGCACTTGGACTAGGTTAGAACTATCATTACCGCAGAATATGCATTTAGGGTTGCCAGAAACAAAATTAAGTATTAAGATACAAACACATTTAATCCACGATTAACCTACAATTTATTATTGTTTGGGACAACTGCAACTACAGTAAGTGGTAGTAAGTCCAACTTCGACCGAGAGGTCAATCGACGGATTCAACTCGGTTGGGCAGCGTTCGGCTCAAAAGTTGAAAACGAGACTATACAACCAGTGCGTGTTGGCAGTGATGACCTATGGAACTGAGACGTGGTCCTTCACTGCTGGCCGGATGAGGAAGCTCAAGGTTGCTCAGCGAGCTATGGAGAGAGCTATGCTCGGAGTTTCTCTACGTGATAAATTTAGAAATGAGGATATCCGCAATAGAACCAGAGTGACCGACATAGGCCAACGGATTAGTAAGCTGAAGTGGCAATGGGCCGGCCATGTATCTCCAAGAACCGACAACCAATGGGGAAAAAAGGTTCTCGTACCGGCGGACGAAGTGTAGGCCGTCCCCCCACTAGATGGAGTGACGACCTGGTAAGACATCCAGGAAGTCGATGGATGCAGGTGGCTCAGGACCGTGCTTTGTGGCATTCCTTGGGGGAGGCCTATGTTCAGCAGTGGACTTGTGAAGGGCTGTAATGATGATGATAATGATGATGATGATATATATATTCACATAACATTGAAATATTTACAGTATTTAGAAAATATAATTAAAAAAAAACTAAAACTAAAAACTTAAATTATCCTACAGTCCTAATCCCCGTGGTATCGTGCCAAAAACTGCTGCTGGCTGCGTTTTCTCGCTGATTGGCTATACTTAGAAATTTATATTACCATTACTTTAGTAATTTTATTCGTTACAAGACAAGCAACCCTTTTAACCTTATTATGATTTTAAATAATTTTAGGTTTTTATGTTATTATGTTATTAAAAAAGTAATTATGTAATATATTTTTTTTAATAAAATTCGCAGACATGTGAAGTTCGCCAGCATGCTTTGGGGCAGCGCGGCGGACAATTCCTTACCCTAAAACCCCCTCAGAAATGAGAGGAGGCCTGTGCCCAGCGGTGGGACGTATATAGCCTGTAACTTTATGTTATTAAATTATGATTATCGCAGAGGTGACTGAGGGAAATTAAAACAGGAGATGGCGGCAGCATCTCAAAATTATATAAAACTGTGGTTGCCAATACACCTGCCAAGTGTGGCATTGCAAAATCCCCCTTTGAGGCATTCTATGGGGGAGGCTTAAGTTGAGCTGCGGACTTTTATAGGCTGTTATAGATGGAATAAATGTTACAAAATTATCATATTTAGTATAACGTTACTTTCTTATATGTTCAAAATGAACATTCATACTTGATTCTTCTTCTTTATCAGCTCGCAGCAGTCCACAGCTGTAGAAGGCCCCCATTTTATAGGAAGGATTTTTCTTGGCTGTAGAATTAACGCCGCAGTGTGAGAGGTCAACTCATCATGGTTGTAGCTTCTCGTCGCCGATTTAGGTTTATTATCAGACGTAAATGAGATTTTAATACCGTCGTCTATCGCAATTCGAAAGCCCAACACCACCGGACGAAAGGAGGTGATACCCCCCCCCCCCTCTACACGGCAACATGGTAAAATATTACTACTTTATGATAAAATATTAAACCTACATTAAAATCGTCATCTGAACAGTGAACTGTCTGCTGAATTTTTATTTAAAAAAGTAATATTTAAAACGTCAAAATGAAACATCTCTAATATAGAAATGAAACCATTGAAATCTACACGACCCGGTAAGCACAACGATGGAAACTGTGTACCGCGTATTTTCATAGAAATGATATCATAAAAAAAATTACGTGGAAAAACTACTCCAAAGAACGCTCAAAGTGTCCGCTGGGGGTGGAAAAACTAAAAAATAAGTAAATATTCCGCAGCATCGATGCCTAACAGTGGCGGGTACCAGGTAAGTATGGATGTGTAGGAGGAGCTCGCTGGCGGCGGTAGCCATGGCGACCGCCGGATGTGCCGCCATGACTCGCCGGTTTGCAACCCTGGATTTTAGGGTAACCAAAATTTTGTTTTCCCTTAAAAATATTTCTTTAACATATTAATTATAGTATCTTCTATCGGGAATAAAACGAAAACAAGGTAATTCGTTTTGTATATTTACTTTATTGTACTTATTTATGTACCAATAGTGCATTAATCATAAAGACTTCTATTTGTAGCATGAAATTTTCTATATTGTTCAAATTAATTTTTATAACATTAACGCTATTGATAAATAAGCCAACAGGTCTGTTGATGGAAGCCACTAAAGTCTACGGACACCTGCAAGCAACTATATACTAAAAAGATACATAGTATTTTATACTATTCAACTATGTAATACCACGACAAACTTTTAACAGTGGTAGAGCCACGCGGCAGCTTTTGCTGTCGCACGGATGGGCCGGCTCGAACCGGGGTGGTACCACGACCTCACAGAAAACCAGCGTGAAGTAGAGGTTTACCTCTGCGTTTCGCTTGGTGAGTGCAGGTGGCCGGAGGCCCTTTTTACTGGAAATGAGGCATTCCATCTTAGTCCTCACGGGTGACAACACATCTACAGTTTGATTTGTAATAGAGGATAGATGTAGATGTCTATGGGCCGCAGCAACCACTTACCATCAGGTGGACTGTGTGCTCGTTCGTCACCCTTTTTCTATAAAACTTAAACTTAAACTTAAACTTATCTTCACGCACAATCCCTGACGGGGTAGCCAGAGAGAACAGATCGCCAAGTGTCACGATCCTTACATACCTCTTTCGCTTCTTTCAGATTCATTATCTTCTTCTTACATGCACGTCTAGGTATCCGAGTACTCTTGACCCTCCCCTCTTCGAGCAGTTTGCTCACATGGTCTTCGAAAGTTAGTCTCGGTCTACCTCGACACCTTTTAATATTAACTTTCGCGCTATATATTTTCTTCACCATTCGGTTTTTTTTCTATAAAAAAAAAACTACTTACTACATAAACTTCAAGTCTGTTATTATTACAATTGTGGTGGTGCAAGACTATCCATTACCCCATTTAATGCCTTGTTTATTAAGAGGCTATAGAGGGAAACTCTTCCTGATAACGCCTTTCGAGTGAGGTAATTATGGCAAAATCCCCATATGAGGCAATCTATGGGGGAGTAGTATGTAAATCACTAGACTTTTGATATGGAGTAATGAATCGTGCTTACGACAATAGGGCCTGTTAAACTCTTACGCATAAAACCACACGGAATTGATTTAAATGGCATTTTACTATATGAAGCGAAGTCCTTTTGGCCGATTTCGATAGGTAGTTAATTACTTCTAAATAGCTATTTGAACTGCACAGGGTACATTATAGTATCATCAGTATCCACGCTAATAAATAGACACATTATCGTCCTTCTTTCTAAGATTTGATTATGGTCAATGTGACGCGTATGCTTGTATATGTAGAGGTCAATGCGCGTATGCGATAAAGTCGGTGGTAGTCTGGATGCAGCATCAGAGAGATACCGACTATTTTATGTCAACCCAACCAAACCCGTAATCAAGCTTCTATGTTTTACACAAATATCGATATTTGAATCCAGAACCTGACATGTTTAGTAGGTGGTGAACTCTTTTTTTTGCCGAGGAGTCCGCTTACCTCCTTCTTGTCTTTTTCTGCCTCAATCTAAAGGCTGCAGAGAGCCAGTTTAATTATAGGCTGTGAACTTTCCACCTTAGTCTTCAGAGGTTTGTAGCCTCCATTGCTTGAGTTGGATCAGGTTCTCATTTTGACTTTTTTTATAGAAGAGGGGACAAACGAGCATGCATCTCACCTGATGGTAAGTAACTACCGCCGCCCATGAACAACTGCAACACCAGGGTGGGAATTGCAGATGCGTTGCCGACCTTTTAGAAAGGTTTAAGCTTTTTTTAAGGTTCCCAAGTCGTATCGGTCCGGAAAAATCGCCGGTGGTAAACAATTCCACAGAGAAGTTGTACGAGGAAGAAAACATCTAATAAAACGCACAGTCGTGGACCGCCAAGCATGCAGATGGTGAGGATGATATCGTGAATTTTGACGCGATGTGCGTTCGTGAAATTTGGCGGCTGGTATTAATCCGAATAATTTCTCAGAGCACTCCCCATGGTAAATTCGATAGAAAATACAAAGGAATGCAACATCCCTACGCAGTGCCAGTGTATCGAGCCGATCAGAAAGAACTCGGTCGTCGACGATTCGAACCGCTCTGCGCTGGATGCGGTCAAGTGGAAGGAGCTTGCACTGGGGTGCTCCGGGTGCTCCGGTGCCGCCCAGAGATGAGAACAGTATTCCATGTGAGACTGGATTTGTGCATTGTAAAGTTGCAAGCTATGTGCCGGCATGAAATACTGTCTCGCTCTGCTGAGCACGCCAAGGTTTTTAGAGGCCAATTTGGCCTTTCCTTCCAAGTGACCACGAAACTGCACACTATTCGATATGTCGACGCCAAAGATTCCGATGCTAGCTGAGGCAGCAAGGGGAGTGCCTTGAAACTGAGGAGATACGAAAAAGGGGTTTTTTATAGCGGTAAACGCGCAAACTTGTGTCTTCTGGGGATTGAACTGGACTAGGTTTAGTCACCCCCAATCCGAGGCTTTGTTCAGCAAAGACTCGACTTCAGACACAAGTTTGTCCCGGTACTCGGCGACGTTTTCCCGAGAAATATTGGCACGGCCGGTATATAAGGCAACACCAGTGCTGTCGTCTGCATAGCAATGAATGTTACAAGTTTGCAACATATCATTGATATGCAGGAGAAACAGCGTTGGTGATAGCGCGCAGCCTTGTGGAACACCAGCGTTCATAAGCTTGAAATCAGAGCATGCACCGTCTACTACGACCTTGATGCTCCGATCAGCAAGGAAACTGGTGATCCATTTGCACAACTTACCACTGATGAAACTTACTTACCACTGATGAATGAAAACTGAAGTGTGACTGGACAGTTAGTTCGTAGGCTACTTCCGTTTTTTTTTGTTTTTTTTTTTAGCCAGGTATACTGAGGATTAGGCCATACGGTAGTCAATGCATTAAATAATTTTATTTTTTAATAACATTGTTATAAATTGTTCTGATGCATGAGTTCGTGTCGAATAGGATTTCTTCTTTTTCATAATCAATAACATGTAAAAGTGTATTGCTGAGCATACACTTCTCTCGAAGTGTGGCGAATTTACCATCATTAGGGCTAATAGACTTACGATCACCAGATTTTACTCGTTGGGACTACGGTGAACTCATTTGTTACGCAAATAGTCACACAGTGGCATCATTGTTGAAAAAGAGAATGGGATTTTTTGGCCTGAAGTTAACTATTTGGTTTATACTTTAAAAAATTAGCCATTAAGTAAATACAAAAAGTAGCTCTTCTTACAATCTAGAATTCAAAAAAACAATAAAATAAGAAATGAGTTATAAAATCGATTCGAATCGACCATAAACAATACACTAGTGTAATCCTCGTTTCTGAACGTTATCTTCTAATAGAGGACTTCTCATTTTGAAACTTGACTTGACAGTTCAATCTTGAAACTATTTACTTAAAAAAAAGCCAGATTTTCGATTCGATTTGAAACGAGCGCAACATAATTTATTCTCGATTAAATTGAGCATTTTAATATCTATTTTCAATTACTTTTCTGTTTTAGGGAGATAAAAAATAATCCTATATACAATCCAAATGCCGTAATCATCGGGGCTCACACTTGAATATAAATACCTATATATATAGCCTGGCGTCAGAGACAGGTACCGCTAAGTAGAATTGACGAAGTCATTGGGCTCTAGTTGCATACATATCTCCAAAATAATAACAAAAAATACAAAATATCAACATTCCAACAAATAACAGTTACAACAACAATTCAAGTAATCTATCTCAGATCGATATCCCTATTATATACTTCACATAGTTGTTGTTTTAACTTTCGTTAATCGTTTCACCACTTCGTTTCATTATTAACCACAGCTTTTTTGGTGATTTGACATTGATCCTGCTTTTATATTAGCCTGTTACAGTGTAATAACAGTGAAAAATCACCTGTTATAGTGTAGGTAACAGATAATCACACTTTTACTTATTCTACAATTACTCAGCTCCTAGATTGACAAATCTTGCCAAATTTTCAGCTATGATTTGTTTGTATATACGCTTTTAAATGGTCCTACTTTCATCTTGTTAACACTTGGGCCCAAGAATGTATGGAGAGATCTCCTTCTCCTTTGCATTTTAAAATAAAAGTTTTTCGGTTTCTAGTGTATGTACAATGTATTATAAAATAAAATGTTAATTGAAATTAATTAAAATGATTTAATTTTTACACATTTTTAAGTTTTTCATTTTTAGGAATATCCGTAGTTTGATAAATTCATTTCTAATCTAATTATTATATATAAATAGAACTAATATTTCAGAAAGGAATATTAATCTCTACACTTTTCTAATAGATTAACTTCCCCCGTTATCAAATCTGCCAAATATTTCATCTAAGTGATGCCGCCTTGATGCCGGAAAAATTCGTGGATGTCTTCATTGGCACGGTTAGCAGGCGAACAGTTAACATAAAAAAGGCAAATTTAATCGACAATAGTTCTAAACAGCAAAGAGTAATAGGGATCTGCTTAGAATACATGGAATCTTATTTAACCCTATAAATCTCAATCTATTGCTTACATTTCTATTAAGCGAGAAGACTCACCGACGCACAGAACAACGGACGGCAGTCCGTATATTTTATCAATTACATTTTTTTTAATGTGATCTAAAGCGAATCATTTAGAAAATAAACTAAACTTATAATTCAATATCTGTAGTTATTGTAACGTTAATAATAATATTGATTTGATGTCTAGCTAAAAGTATAAGAGCGATTTTTTGTAGCGTAATGAGGGCATCCACAACTTTTTCTGCCACCAGGGCGGCGCCACTTTAGAGTGAGGTAAAATTTTTGACAGTTTTCATACCGGGGATGATAATTTTTTAAGAAAATGTAATCTTTAAGGTTTCTTTCTGTATTATTAGTTATATTTTATATTAATTACATTAGAAATGAATAAACCAAACTATAAATATAATTAAAAGACGACTTTTAAAAAAAAGATTTATAATGTGCAAAAAATTAAAAATCAAACCACTGACGCATTGTGATGTGTATTAATATAATACTCTAGATAATGATAAACTATTATTTAAAACTAATTTCTCAATTAACTGACATTGTGTAACAAAAAATTTTACCTCAGTCACAACTAGCGACATCTGGTGAGTGGAAGAGAATTAGCCCTCATTAAGGTATGGCCACATATCGAGAGTAGAGCACGTTCCCTCACGTTGGGAGGCGTGTAATTATTAATAAAAAATAAAATAGTTTATTTTGTTATTGTGCTTTCATACACTTTTATATCGATAGGACATCCTTTTAAGAATAATATACTTACTTGTGCTAGGAGTTTTTGTTCTTCCATATCTTACAGAGGTAACAAAATCAACTTCTAGGTACTTGCAATTTATATTACATTCAGTTACAGTGACTGCATCGTTGGTCTAGTGATCATAAACGCGTTTGGTAATCATGAGGCCCTGAGTTTGAATCCCAGGCCAAACCAAAATCAGTTACTGGGTTTTTCTGAGCAGAAATTCTTAATAGTAGCCCAATGCCAGAATTTTGTCGGTGTTTTACCTCTATATCTAGGAAAGCACGTAAAGCCGTAGGTGTGACGCCTGATCTCTGTTCGGTCCTGTCGGATTACCATCCCATCGGACTATGAGAGTGAAGGAATAGAGAGTGCACCTTTGCTTGCGCGTACACTTGGGCACTGTAATTCTGTAGACTCCGTTGGGAATGGCTGCTGTGACCGAAATTCGGGCTGGGGGACATTATTTTGATCGTTACAGTCGATCAAAGTCCACTGTAGTTCATGGGCCTGCCCCACAGATTACCTGATAGGAAAATATCTTCCCTCTGTCGCCTCCTACAGCCCCCAGTTATAATACATTATACATATTTTATATTATATTATTAACGTAGTGTAGACGGTCTTGGCGGCTATAAGGAAGCGAGATGTAATAATATCCATCTCCCTCGCACTTTTCCTATCTTGCCACGAAAGATATTATTTTGTTTTAAATAACCCTTAATTTTAATAGATGCTAGTGATTCATTGGTTAGTATTTGTTAATTAATAATATAATACGTTTATCAATAATAATATACTACGAAAGGCACTTCGTTTCAACCGAGTGTTCCACGATAATCATGTATGTTTTTTATATTTTCCTACACGGTAGAGCTACACTCTAGCTATTTTATGGATGCAGCACGAATAGGTAGGCCTGACCGGAGAAGGACCAAGTTAAAGTTAGGATCGTTCACGGGCTACTCACACCACAACAATAATTAATCGTTAACTAATGTAGCAGTACCGCATAAAATAATTCCTGAATTTTTGTACGTAAATGGCCACCCTAGTACTGCACAGGAGCAGCTATTTTAGCTAGGCGTAGATTGCATTTCAGTTGCAGGATCACTGCAGTGTTTCGTACCTATTTTCTTTTTTGTACACATCACTAAAAAGTAGCCTCCATATTTGAAATAACTCTGATATTATGTCGAAAATGAAACTTTAATCAAAAACACGTTATTTGTATTATAAATCACCGAATTACATACATACATAATTAAAAATTAAAAATTTTGTACAACCGACTTCAGTAAAAATTATTAAGAATAACTCAAAAACTATTGGTCAGACCTTGATCAAATTTATACGGGACCACATGTGAAGGAAAAAGAATAATCGAAATACAGTCGAATTGAATTGAAAACCGTCTTCTTTTTGAAGTCGGTATAAAATAGAGAGAAATTGCTAACTATTTTTTTTTATAGGATAGGATGACAAACGAGCACACAGTCCACCCGATGGTAAGTGGTTGCTGTGGCCCATAGACATCCACACCTATCCTCGTTTGCGAATCAAAATGCAGATGCGTTATCACCCGTGAGGGCTAAGATGGAATGCCTCTTTTCCAGTAAATCGGGTCTCCGATTTTCTACACTCACCATACGAAACACAGCAGTGTTAAGCTGCTATTTGACGCTGGTATTCTGTGAGAGCGTGGTCCTTCCGCGTGGTCGAGCCGACCCATTCGTGCTACAACTATACTACTAATATAGCTGCAGCATGGCTCTACCACGTACAAAATTCTTATTTCCTAGATATCCTGTGTTCAACACTACTAATGTTCCCATTCGTCATTAATATTTGAAATGTTTCAAATAAAAATATTGAAATAGTTTCAAATGTTAGTGCTACGAACGGTTTCCACAGTAATCAGATGGCGGATTTGTATCCACGGCTTTTGAGTATTCGATCCATGCCCTTTTACTATTAGGCTACTGTCAAAAAATTTTACAAGAACACTCATCTAAACCAGGAATATTTATTTGTAGGCCATACAAGTACTTGTTCCGTGCGGGATTCTAACCTGCGACCAACAGCGCTGCAGCCAAACGCGTAACCCAGTACACGTTTTTTTACATGGGAAATGCCTACGCATACCCGCCTTGCGGGGGCAAGAACGAGTTATGTCGGACTCGTACCGACTAAAACCCCATGGTGTTCCACCTTCGTCGCACATTGGCAAGGCCACGGGAACGCTTTCACACACATCCGCGGCCCAACAAGCGCTGGCCACCCCATGGCGGCCCCTCCTCGGAAGAGGACTACTCCTCTCTCATCTCCTTATCAGGTAAGACACATGGTGCGCCCTCCTCCACGGCCTCCAAGTTCACTTGCACAACGGACGCCCCCGTGTCCGATTCGCGAAGGTCATGGGACCAGGAAATACTAGCACTCAGAAGCACCGACCTTCCTGACCCCAGCGGCGTATCTGGTCTATGGCTCCTCCGCCAGCCAAGATTCGGTTGCGGAGGGTAGGGAGAGCGGCGCCTCATAATAACAACACTCCTCTCCCCCCGCAGCCCCACCACCACCACATCAATTAACGGTGCGGCCCCGTCAGAGTCGCGGAAGATAGGGCGAGTGGCGCATCGCCATACCAACACTCCTCATCCCCCGTGACTCCACCTCGGCTGCAGCGGTAGGGGGAGAGGGCACCCCTCTCGCCGCAGATAGTGGTAGAGCCATGCTGTAACTATATTAATGATATAGTTGTAGCACGAATCTCGGCTCGACCGAGGAAGGACTACGCTCTCACAGAATACCAGCGTAAAGTAGCAGCTTAACGCTGCTGTGTTCGTACGGTGAGTGTAGAGAACCGGAGACCCTTTTTACTGGAAACGAGGCATTCCATCTTAGTCCTCAGGGGTGACAACCCATCTACATTTTGATACGTAATCGAGGATAGATGTAGATGTATATGGGCCACAGCAACCAGTTACCATCAGGTGGACTGTGTGCTCGTTTGTCATCATAATTCTATATAAAAAGCCCACCGACACACATCAGAAGTGGGCTTGCCAAGCCCACTCGGAGTTGCCACCTCGGGCCGGCCCTACACCATGGGCCAGCCAAGGGGTTCCTCTTTGTTCATCGCGGGTGATCAAGCCACGGCTACTAAGCTGCCCCCCCCCCGCCACGACAAGGCGGGAACCCGTTTGGGGGGGTAACCTACTACACTACCGAGTACAGCGCAGATAGTGACTTATTCATATCTTTACAAGACTCACAAAACAATTCAAAGTTACGACAGAAAGTTACAACAAACATTTGCTAGATTCCCTTTATTCACGGATGTGTGCGCACTGCGGTACTACAAATACGTCGTAGCTTTGTGGGCGTAATGACCACAAGTAAAGCACTATTTCAGCTACCGCTCAAAATTTGGTTGCGTTATTTTCTCACTTACAGTGTCGTATTAGATAAAAATTTTAAAATGTTGTAAAAGCACTCTTTTGACTTATTATAAGTCAGTGCTTATAATAAACCTAGCAAGCTAACAGCATAGCAAAGTGGCGAAGCAATCAGCTTTGTAGAGGTTTCTAACGGTTGCCGTTGAGCAATCAGTTTCAAAATAGGAGGTTCAGATGCCTGGGTGATCAGTAATCGATTGCTGAAAACAGAATTTGAAAATTCGAAACCGTTCTCGAGATAATCGTGGGACAGACGGACTGACGGACAGACGGACAGACGTCGAGAAATCAATAAGTGTCTTCGCAAGCTTCGCCACTTAATAATCATTGAGATTACAAAACACTACAGTTAATTTGCTAAAGTTAAACTGAAAAACCGGGTAGCGGCGATGTAAAAATAACCTCTACGACAAATTCCCCGTGGGTATCGTAAAAGGCGACAGAGGCTGACTAAACAGGAGATGGACAGCAGCATATTCCTGATAACAACTCAAATTATAAAAAACTGCGTTTGCCAACCCGTCTGCCTAGCGTGGCAACTATGGCAAAAGTAGCCCTACAAAGCAAACTATGAGGGAAGACTATGTTCAAAAGTTGACTTTTATTGGCTGTAATGAACGGATTAATGACGCTAAAAATACCTGCAGCGTCGTAAAATCCATAGAATACTATAATAACCCTGTATAGTGTTCTTTCTCATGCTCTCCTTTAAAATAAAGTTATTGAAACGTTAAATCGTGTCAAACACTAGTCTTGTCACGATTTAAAATTCAACCATATACACATTTCATTTCTAAATATCTATATTTACACGTCTAGTTTTTGAGGGTAAATTACTACATCAGTTTACCTGTTTACACCTGGTAGACAGGTATTGTTACATGGAAAAAGGTAGTAACATTCATTGCTATGCGGATGACAGCACTGGTGATGCTCTATACACCGACCGTGCCAATACTTCGCGGGAAAACGTCACCGAGTACCTGAACAAACATGTAATGATTTCTTATATTTACGCGAACACTACACATTTAAATAAAACTAATTTTACGGATTTTATCGCGTATATTATTAACTTATTTTTATCTTCCCGACATTTCGGGTGCTTTCCAGCACCCGTGGTCACGGGGGACTGAGGTGTTTGACGTCCTGCTGTCATAGTTAGCCCGGCTACCTTCAGTTTTTTAATATTAATTTTTGGTTCGATTATATAAAAATAAGTTAATATACGCGATAAAATCCGTAAAATTAGTTTTATTTAAATGAACAAACATGTGTCAAAAGTCGAGTCTTTGCTTTGAACAAAGTCTCGGATTGGGGGCGACTAAATCTAGTCCAGTTTAATCCTCAGAAGACACAAGAACCCTTTCATTGTATCTCATCAGTGTCAAGGCACTCCCGTCGTTGCCTCAGCCAGTATCGGAATCCTCGGCGTCGACATATCAAGTGACATGCAGTTTTGTGGTTACTTGGAAGAGAAGGCCAAATTGACCTCTAAAAAGCTTGGCGTGCTCAGCAGAGCGGGACAGTATTTATTGCCGGCACACCGCCTGCAACTTTACAAGGCGCAGGTTCTGCTTCACATGGAATACTTTTCCCATCTCTGGGTTGGGGCTTCCCAGCGCCCAGTGCCAGCTCCTTCCACTTAACCACTTCCAGCGCAGAGCGGCTGGAATCGTCGACAACCGAGTCCTTTCCGATCGGCTCGATTCACTGGCGCTGCGAAGAGATGTATGCAAAATCTCTTTGCATATTTTATCGCATCTACAACGGGGAGTGCTCTGAGGAATTTTTAGGACTAATTCCAGCCACACAATTTCCCCATCGCACATCGCGACAAAACCAGCGATTTTTCCGGACCAATACGACTTAGGGACCTTCAAGAAAAGACCCTACACCTTTTTAAAAGGCCAGCAACGCATCTGCGATTCCCCTGGTGTTGCAGTTGTTCATGGCTGGCGGTAGTCACTTACCTTCAGGTGAAAATAATGAAAATTATTTAATTATTTTTTTACCGGTTACAGTCGTTCTTTTCCTTGATAAAATTGATCTCGAATATATATATATAGAAAATGCTACATCATGGTTAACTTTTTTTTATAAGAGAGGGTGCAAACGAGCACACAGTCCACCTGATGGTAAGTGATTGCTGTGGTCCATAGACATCTACACCTATCCTCGATGACGAATCAAAATGCAGATGCATTGTCACCCCTGAGGACTAAAATGGAATGCTTCGTTTCCAGTGAAAATGGTTTCTGGTTCTCTACACTCACCATATGAAACACAGCAGCGTTAGGCTGCTATTTTACGCTGGTATTTTGTGAGAGCGTGGTCCTTCCCCGGTCGAGCCGACCCATTCACGCTACAACTATACCAGTAATATAGCCGCAGCATGGCTCTACCGCGTGTGAAAAAGAATTACATTTTGACTATTGAAAAGTTCTAAAGTTTATTAGTCGTGGTAGGAATCAGACAAAACAAATGCATAATAAAAAACTAATTTAGCTTTAGCCAAGTTCAAAACAGTAAGAGGTTCTCAATTAGATTGCATATTATTTTTGTATGTGTAAGTTAGAGTTTATTACTATTATAAACTCTAACACGTTGTCTGTGTGAACACATATCACGCTAAAACCTTTGAACCAATTTGGATAGGACTTTCACTGACAGATAGCTGATGTTATAAGGCTACTTATATCTTAGGGTTCAGCGCCAAAAAATTCCACGCGGGCGAATTCGCGGGGAACAGCTAGTTTACACATAATTTAAGACGAGCTTCAGTTGTACGTAGATCACAAGATTGTAGGCATTAGTTCGGGGAGCATTCATACCATCCTACATCAACATCTTGGATTGAGGAAGCTTTGTTGTCGATGGATCCCTCGTTTGCTCTCCGAAATCGAAAAACAGCCTCGTGTGGATTGGTGCCATGAAATGCGTCTACGTTTTGAAAACGGGGCATCTGGGCGTGTTTCAGAAATCATTACTCTGTTTTCTTTTCTCTTTTTTTTAAAAAAAAAAAACGTTACCCCTACACTAGGATTTTCTCCTGTGTCGTGGAGGCAGTTTACAAACATAAATTGCACAAGGACAAACATCCAGACCCGGAAGAATTATTCGTAGGCCATACAAATACTTGTTCCGTGCGGGATTCGAACCCGCGGCCCCCAGCGCAACAACTGACTTACTGGTGACGAGACATGGATCTATCAATATGATCCGGAAAATAAAAGGCAATCATCCTACCGATGATTGCCTTTTATTTTCTACTCAGAAGGACATTTACCGACAAAACTGCAAAGACCTCGCAACGTCGGCCAAAAAAATGGTGGCTAGTTTTTTTTCCGCGGAGCGGACATTTGTCGACGTCAGTGCAGAAAAATGGTAGGTCAGTCAACTCTGAATGGTATACTACAGTTGCATCACCCAAAGCTTTTCAAGCTGTGCGGGAGAGAAGACCAAAGACCGGGCTTCTGGGAATCACGGTGCATCATGGTAACGCCTTTTCACATACCTCTCTTAGAACAAGTCAATCTATGTATCAATCTATGGACTGAATAAATTAACCGACTTGGTATTACATGGATCTCACAACTTTTTACGGTAGAAGAACTGAGTTGCGAGACTTGGCTTTTTTACAAGTTATGTTTTTGATGGCATTTCATTTCTTTTTGTAGAAAGTTATATCTAGGTAGCTATTTACACCTATTATTCCATTATACATATATAGGTACACTGATTCATTCACAGCAAATGTAACTTTGTAATACCATATGTTTATATGGGATTACAAAGTTATTTATGCAGTTGGTGTATCTCGAAAACTGGACCGAAATTGCAAAATATTTTAATTTTTCCTTAATTTATATACTAAACAATAATTAAATTCCAAATTTGAAGTTTCTATGTCTGCTAGAAGTGGCTTAGAGTTTTGATGATCGGTCAGTCAGTGAGTGACAAAATTAAGAAACTTTGACTAGTCATAATTCTTAAACTAATGGTTCAAATTTAATAAAATTTGAAATATACTGAGTTTATACAATGCCTACCTAATTAGTAAAAATTCCTGTTTCTAGTTTTATTCATAACGAAGTTATAGGGTTTCGGAAATGGCCTGAACTGCTTCGAGAAAAGGATGGTACGGCCGTGCCACTTTTTTGCTCGACTTGGCGGGGGCACTCCCGTGCCCCCAGAAAATTGTATTCGATTAAGGATTTCATTGAGTATTAATTGTACGCGTATATTTTTTACTCCCCACCACAAACTTTAAAGAATTTTTCGACTCATATTGAATTTAGATTTTAATATGCTAGTTTCTATGTCACGAAACCACTGGTGTATTATTGATGTAAATAACTCACTTTTCATCCCCCATTAAAACATTCTGCAACCATTCATTAGTACAATAGTAGCTTAGTAGTAGTTCTAGGCATGTCAGCTACCCTATGGAGTTAAAGCGACATTAGCTCATGTGACAACCAAACTGAATATTCCCATGACTTTCTTAAAGTGTGTTATTTTTAATGCAGTATGGGCAATAAAAATTCTGTGCCAGACAATCTGAAGTCGAACTGGGACCCATTTTTATGAGCCTTCTAAATTCTTCAACACTTGACGAGATCAGACTGCTGATGGTCAATGTGGTACTAAACGCCTTGCACATTTGCCGGTGCTGCCTGTCGCCCATCTGTGTGAAGAGACTCTATTTGTTTCTAGAGTACTGTTACTTGCTATTTGTTGTATAGTGGTATGTTCTGCGTATATAGCATACCACTATACTCCGTGGCGCAGTGGGTTAGCAATGAGTAGTTGCGCTGGGGGCCGCGGATTCGAATGCCGCACGGAACAAGTAATTGTATGGCCTACAAATAATTGTTCCGGGTTTGGATGTTTGTCCTCATGCAATCTATGTTTGTAAATTGCCTCCACGATACAGGAGAAAATCCTAGTGTGGGGGTAACGTTAATTTAATTAAAAAAAGATAAAAGATGTTCATTCCATTTCGTTCGGCTTCTTCTGCTCATCAAGCCTCCCACGTAGTCCGAAGTTTCCTTGTTTGAGAAGGCCCAGCTAACTTTCCATCATCCTAGGTGACTTGGGTACCTTTTCTTTTACGTAAATTCTCTTCTTTTCGTTCTTTCATTTCTTCATGGGGTTTCAAACTGTGATATATCTGTGGGCCCTTCCCTCAGCATCTAGCAGATGTCTAGCATGGAGAGGAGCAATGTTGATGATACGATGTTTATATTCCGATCCATCCGTACACGGGAATATATTGGTCTTGCGGTGCCGCACGAATGCATCGAGATTTTCTATTTTTAAGTCGCGACGAATCGTGGCTTCCCTTTAACACGGGGTGCTGACTATGGTCGGCAATGTTAGGTCCTCTTGTATCTCTAGTTTCTTCTTGTTTGTACCAAGCCCGAGCGGCGTACGTGAGTCGGGAACTGATGTACTCGTATGTCTTATATGTAAGTCCCGACTTTAATCCTTGTGGAAAGTCTTGGTTGGAAAGTCTTGGTTGGAAAGTCGGTCGGAGAATGACTCTTGCTGGCCGAAACGAACTCATAATCCGTTTGACATGATGTGTCGTCGTCAGTTTGCGGTCGACATTAAGTTCTAAGTATTTGACCGATTTCGACAATTCAACAACATCATTATTAACAATCTATTTTTTTAAAAATTACAGCCTGTAAAGAACAAGACAAATATAATTCTGACAGTAAGTACACTCCAAGTTGTCCGAAAATACTAATACAATTTTAGTAATAACCCCTTTCAGAGGGTGAGGGGTGAATCCAGACAGTACGTCTATGAGTTGCTGTAGAGTGAAATAAATCAAAAAGCGCTATACATCGGAATATATTAGGAGGAGTCTGCGTTTCCCCTCGTGTACCCGCCAATGCCAATCGTAATTAACGAATTGTTGTTTGTGACGTAGGTTAAAATAAAAATCTATCCTATGTATGCATTATATACGAAGCATATTTAAATATCGAGCGGTTTATAGAATAAGGATGACAAACGAGCATCAGTCTTTCTGATGGTAAGTGGTAGTTGTAGCCCATAGACATCTACACCTATCCTTGTCACCCCCAAGGACTAAGATGGAATACTCGTAAAAAGAAGTCTTCAGTTCTATGCACTTACCATACAAAACAGAGCAGCACTAAGTTGCTATTTTACGCTGGTATTCTGAGAGAATGTAGTCCGTCCCCTGTTGAACCAACCCATTTGTGGTACAACCATAATATAGCTACAGCACAGTTATTCTGATAGTATGTGTACGTGTGATGTCAGTCTGATGGTATGGTTGTAGCACGAACGTCTACCACGTATAAAAATATTGTTATTAATTATTTTTTTTGCTTTTGCGAAAGTAATGCGCATTTGGATAACGACCTTACAGCTGAATTAGCAATCCTAATACTGACAAAAATATTTGTTTGTGATGTGCAACCTCTATTAATCCTTCGTCTGCAAAATTTAAGATTATTCAGACGTCTAAAAGTGGGTGAAAACTGGATTACAAAATTACATTAAATTCATATATACATACACACATACATACATATATGTTACGCTAATATAAATCTTATAAAAAGAATATTATAATGATATAAGTTCAAAACAAAATTTTTTGCAAAATATCTCATACTAATATATAATATGATTTCTTATATTTACGCGAAGACTACACATTAAATGAACCTAATATTTACGGATTCTATCCCGTTTAAATTAACTTTTTAATTTCTGACGTTTCGTGTGCTTTAGCACCCATGGTCACGGGGGTAACTGAGGTGTTTGACAGATGTGTGTCATGACAGTGTTGTGTAGATCTGACCAAGAAGTGAACTTTCAATAGGCTGTACAGTCACGGTAACACGTTAGGGGCCATTCTTTAATTACATAAGGATGATTTTGACGATTTTGACCCCCCCCCCCCCCCACGTAAGGGTACATAATATTTCTCGACACCCCCTCCTCCCTCTTCTTTATTTATAACATTTAAAATGAATAAAAATTAACACATTTAACTTAACTTACTTAACTTATCTTCACGCACAATCCCTGACGGGGTAGCCAGAGAGAACAGATCGCCAAGAGTCACGATCCTTACATACCTCTTTCGCTTCTTTCAGATTCATTATCTTCTTCATACATGCACGTCTAGGTATCCGAGTACTCTTGACCCTCCCCTCTTCGAGCAATAAAAAAAGGAATAACTTCGTCAGTCCCAATTTAAAGCGAACCCAGAGAAGTCTTGAGTTCACAACCTTATATTCAGTCATAACATCGACCAACCGAGACGACAGCAGCACCCCCACTCCCTGGCGGGCGCTCTCGCTCTCCGGGACTCCGGACCATAGAGCTAACGCCCCGCCAGGGAGCTCTTCAGTACCACTGCCCTTCCGTTTGGTCTCCGACATACACACGACATCTAATTCTCTTTCTTTCATTATTTCAATCAACTCATTCGTCTTATCTTTCATGCCTCCTCTAACATTCCACGTGCCAACTCTGCACTCTGTCCTCCACCTTCCGCCGCTTCGGGCTGTGCGTGACGGGTGGCGGTCCCCATCGCCGCTTTGCGCGCTGCATTCCACACCAACGGGGACGAGCTGGTGTGCGTCGCCTTGGGGGGACGCCCTAACGCTCGTTGGCATGGGTGCGCAGCTGTGTAGAATTGCAGCCCTGAAAAGGGCTGGCAGGGGTCGCGACGAGCACGCTTCTACAATGACCCACAATTAAGATTTTAATATTTAATAAACAATAAAGAAAATTTAAAAGAAGATGTAAATCGAAGTGTACGTTATATAATGAAAAAAACCATTCGATATCCGACATGGAATTAGACTTTTAATATTAAATTTCGATGTATAAAATATTACATAAGAATGGATTTAACCCCCCCCCCCCCCTCATATAAGGACATGTAGAGATTTTTTTAACCCCCCTCCCCTTAACAAGATATTATAATCATATATTAATATATAATAGGTAAAGAATAAAGGAGGGGTTTCTCGGCGTGATAAACTTAGAAATGAGGATATCCGCAGTAGAACTAGAGTGACCGACATAGCCCAACGGATTAGTAAGCTCAAGTGGCAATGGGTCGGCCATATATCTCGAAGAACCGACAACCGGTAGGGAAAAAAGGTTCTCGAGTGACGGCCTCGTACCGGCGGACGAAGTGCAGGGCGTCCCCCGCTAGATGGAGCGACGACCTGGGAAGACATGCAGGAAGTTGATAGATGCAGGTGGCTCAGGACCGTGCTTTGTGGCATTCTTTGAGGGAGACCTATGTTCAGCAGTGGACTTGTGAAGGGCTGTAACGATGACGACGATGATGAAAGAATAAACATGCGAATAATAAAGAAATTTTAATGATGTACTCTTTCTTTAGTAGTATTTTATATGATTCTCGCCAAAAACTTCTTTCTCTGGCTTTTAATCAGTTTCATTTCTTATATAACTGTTAACTCTACCTAAAGTAAACGCGTCTCAATACTAAATGTGTTTAGATAATCTCCGAAGTGTTTACTACTTTCAGAAAGAAGTTTAAAATCAATTATACTGGCGGTAAACTAAACTTGGATAGAACGGGACTGGCGCATATCCGCTCTGCAGATTTTCCGGGCGAGCTGTCAAAACTCCCGCCAGGGGGCTCGCGCATTTCCGTGAAACATCGGAAATGTTCGACACCTTTGTAGTGACCAGTCAAAGTAGATCTCTGGTTAGTCGTTCCCGCTCCCCTATTACTTCTGCGTTTACTAGTTCTGTAGGGGAGGTTGGAGCTCTTTAAGTTTTGTGATTGGTGCACACGTATGCGCAGAACACGTCTCCGTATTGTCCTAGAGTTCGTGTGCGCTCCGTACTAGTGAACTTTGATAATGAACCGCGGGGCGATTGCCCGGGCGGGGTGGGTGGTAGGGCTTCGCCGCCAACACCCCCGTTGCATCGGCCGGGCTGTGCATCGACCTGCAGCCACTTCCTAGACACTAGGCAATATCGCAATGGTTTAATAAGCTCAATCATTCACCTCGCTTCTGTTACCTTGGTAATTAGTATCGGTATTTTCTAGATAGAAATAGATTGCTTAATAATTCTTCTACAAATTTTCACATATTATCAAAATCTAAATATTATTTAAGTTAAAGTAAATTTAAAGTTACAAATATGTCTCAGCTTATTTACCTAAAACAAAACTTGATATTTTTCCGACCAATATTCAATACTTACAACAACAACAAATATGTGAAAACAACATAATTAACAATAAATTTCAACTTGAGGATTATTTTATGAACGAATTAAAACGTAGGTATACTGTATAATATGCGAAGTTTTTTTTTTTATCGAAGAGGGGCATACGAGCACGCAGCCACCTGATGGTAAGTGACTACCGCCGCCCATGAACAACTACAATACCAGCGGAATTTCAAGTGCGTTACCGGTCTTTTAGAAAGGTATTTCTTGAAGGTTCCTAAGCCGTATCGGTCCCGAAAAATCCTCTGGGGTAAACAATTCCAGAAATAGGTTGTACGAGGATGAAAACTCCTAGTAAAACGCATACAAGTGGACTGTAGTAAATATCTTACATCACATTTTTGGAATTATGATGATTAAAAACAAAATGTTATATTTTAATGTATTTATTAACATAGTGTGCCATATATATTACCATATTAAGAAAAACTAAAAACTTAAATTATGACACAGTCCTGCACCCCAAGGTATAGTGCCATTACGGAAACAGTTCCTTTAAGAGCTTCAACGTAAGTGGACCCCACGGATCGATAGTCTCTACAGCAAGTGGCAGGAATATATAGTCGTCTCTCAGACTTATACTTGTGCCACATACTCTGTTCAACCGCCTCTGAGGTCGCCCTGGTTCTAAGTGTCGTGATTATGATAACCCCTGATATTAGAGGTTTCCAAGGCGTCTATCTACACAGGTAGCAAGAGATTAAAGTAATTTTTTTAACAGTGGTAGAGCCACGCGGCAGCTTTTGCTGTCGCACGGATGGGCCGGCTCGAACCGGGGTGGTACCACGACCTCACAGAATACCAGCATGAAGTAGAGGTTTACCTCTGCGTGTCGCTTGGTGAGTGCAGGTGGCCGGAGGCCCTTTTTTTTGACAACGCATCTGCATTTTGATTTGTAATAGAGGATAGATGTAGATGTCTACGGGCCGCAGCAACCACTTACCATCAGGTGGACTGTGTGCTCGTTTGTCACCCTTATCCTATAAAAAAAATAACAGAATATTTTAATGTAATTTTCACCAACTTGTAAACGGCCGATTGACTTGAAAATCTTATCAAGGACCGATGACAATAATTTAATAACTATGACCTAGTGTTCTCCTATGATCATCACAGTTCATGATCAATGCATGTTATTTCAGTTTTCTTAATCTCTAATACTATTTGTTTTACAATCAAAGGTTGATGTTGTTATTAATTAGCTATTAATCGTCTTCATGTTTTTGCTGCTCTCCTAGTAAAACCATATACATCATAGACAAAATGTAGAAACAATTACATACTCAGATTGTTATTATATAAACAATAAAAAATTTATATGAAATTTTTTAACCTATACATAAACTTTTATTTTATAGGATAAAAAGTCAATCGGATGGTAAGTGGTAAGACTAAGATGGAATGCTTCATTTCCAGTAAAAAGGGTATCCGGTTCTCTACGCTCACCATACGAAACACAGCAGCATTAAGCTGCTATTTTACGCTGGTATTCTGTCAGAGCGTGGTCGTACCCCGTTCGAGCCAACCCATTCGTGCTACAACTATACAATTAATATTTTCAAAAATATAGTAAGTTAAAAAACTATCTAGTATAGTCTAGCCAATGTCGCGGAAGTGGCTGAAGTGTCGCGCCTATTGATGACGTGATTACGTAACGTCTATTCCTAATATTTTTTGTATAGTTACTATCATTTTATGTCCACTACTGTGAGTTAATTTCGTTTCGTTCGATGTTGATTAAATTAAACACGTACGTATGTTATTTTAAAGGAAAAATATGTAATGTTATTAAAGTACCCGTTAACTATTCCAAGAAAACATAAAATGTTTGTTAGGAGTGGGCCCACGACAGTAGTTGAATGGCTCATTCGAACTCAAATCTATTAATTTTCAAGAAATCTGTATGAAATCATATGAATACCACATATGAAACACTCAAAAGAAAAAGAAAAGGTCAACAAAGAAAGATAAACGGAATTCTGCGTACATTTCAAATGACGCCAAAAGCATATAACTTCGTGATTCACGTCAACAACTTTCTTATTTATTTCTTTATCACCTCGTAAAAGTACACCGCTAGCCATATGCACCTATGTTGTTGATTGCCTAAAATATAGCTGCATTATGTGTGCGAGAGTGCATGTTCATGCAATAAGTTGAGCATGGTTTCTTCTTGATATCGTCGTCACATAAAATGTAGGCAGCCTCATCTCTGTTGCTCCAAGGATACACATAAATTTTTGATTTTTAAATACTTTACAATAAGTACACCTGCAACAAGCCATAGGACCACAAGTAAAATCTATTGCAGAATCAAGAAAATTAGTACCAAAGTGTTCTAAAATACACCTTTACAAATTTTCGTTGCGATTAAGTATACCAGGGAGTCACAAACATTTATTTTGAAAAGGAGAGTAATTACAGTTACAGATATCATTCGAACGGTACTTTCTTCAAAAAAAAAATCACGTGTGTTTGCCATTAACGCAAGTGAAATTTAGTGAAAAAAAAATTTTCATACAAAATACTTTAACCAATTAACATTAAAAAAATGTGTTTTGATCACGTTTATAGCTCTGTGTAACCTAAGATCCCTTTGCCTTCAATCAAACACTCAGCGTAGTTTTCACACAGAGAGTTAATGAAAAAAAAAACATAACAAACAAAGAGAAAATGGTTAAATTGGAGAGTTAAAGATAACGAGCGACAAACTTGTCTAGCCAACACTAGTCTAGTCTAATTTAAATGCGACACTTTATCGACTTTGTAGCCACCGCATCGTCTGAACTATGTAGGTCTTATTCTGAGATAATTAATTTATAATGGACGATAAAATATACCAGTTTTATATCAAGATTTCATGGCTTTTACCACTAACTTTTATGAAGTGTATTAACTGCATTCACGGTGTCTTTAATTAGCTCAAACAGTTGTAAGTCATTATCACACTATTTAATAGAACTGACTGCCTCGTTGGTTTACTGTTTGTAAACGTGACTGTTGATCATAAGTTATCGGGTTCGAAACTCGGGTAGAGCCAGTTTTAAAATTTTCAAATTTCCGTCAGGAAATTCTCAGTAGCTAACCGGGGTTAGGAAGTTGGCGGAGTCTCACCCTCGTTCCGTAGAAAGCACGTAAAACCGTTGGTTCTGCGCCTGATCTCTCACCTGTCGTGTCGGTTTACTGTCCCATCGGATTATGAGAATGAGGGAAGCGAGAGTGCACCTGTGCTTGCACATTCACTTGGGCACTATAATCCTGTCCTGCGCCGATGGCTAGTCTCCGTTACGAATAGCCGCCATGGCCGAAATTCGGTCTGGAAGATATTATCATTATTATTATTTTAATAGAAATATATTTCTATTATATATTTCAAATATATATGGGTGACATACGATTACATACACCTAGTTCAGCTAATGGTAGATGGATGCTATGGCATATAGATACATCTACCATCGATTAAGAATCAAAACGCTGATACGCTATCATCCCGCAAGACTAAAATATAATGCTTCGTGACCAGTAAAAATGTTTACCTGTTTTAATAAAACTAATTTTTACGGATTTTATCGTGTATATTAACCGATTCGTTGCGGCACCGATTTTCGACAACTTTTAGTCGTGGCGACGAACAAATATATCATGACACGTCTGGCGTGTCAAGCGCCAAGCTTTTTTCACTTGTTTAGACCTAATTAAGTTTAGTTGACATCAAACATCAGTTACAAATGGAAGGATACTTGTTACTTAGTGGGTAACTACGTGTTTTGTAGGCGTTTCGTACCTGGCGTGCGACCCGCACTGAACCGGTTAACTTATTTTATATACCCGACGTTTCGAGCACTTTACAACACCCATGGTCACGGGGGGTCTGAGGTGTGTGATGTGATCATTTTGAGCTAAACCATATGTACTGTAGCCATAATACGCTGGCGCTTCCACTCATAAAACGCGTTTACTCGCTCGGTGTAACCTGCTGACTAGCTGAAACAGTTTTTAACAGTGGTAGAGCCACGCGGCAGCTTTTGCTGCCGCACGGATGGGCCGGCTCGAACCGGGGTGGTACCACGACCTCACAGAATACCAGCGTGAAGTAGAGGTTTACCTCTGCGTTTCGCTTGGTGAGTGCAGGTGGCCGGAGGCCCTTTTTACTGGAAATGAGGCATTCCATCTTAGTCCTCACGGGTGACAACGCATCTGCATTTTGATTCGCAAACGAGGATAGATGTAGATGTCTATGGGCCGCAGCAACCACTTACCATCAGGTGGACTGTGTGCTCGTTTGTCACCCTTATCCTATAAAAAAAAACGGATTGACCACCGACAGATTCAAAATTTCACTGACTGTTATTTTTATTTTTCTACCGATTTCAAAAACGAGACTGTACTCAATTCGACTGTATGTTCTTTTTTATGTGTGTTACCTCATAACTTTTACTGGGTGAACCGATTTCAATGATTCTTTTTTTACTTGAAAGCTGGTGTTTTACAGTGGTCCCATATAAATTTGATCAAGGTCTGACCAATAGTTTTTGAGTTATTATTAGTAATTTATTTTGAAGTCGGTTGTACAAAATTTTTAATTTTAAATTATATATGATGGTTTTTGATTATTTTTATAGAAGAGTGACAAACTAGCACAAAATCTACCTGATGATAAGTAGTTGCTGTGGCCCATAGATACCTACATGCACCCTCAACTACGAATTAAAATGCAAATCGTTTCCAGTAAAAGGGGTCCCCAGTTTTCTACTCAATATACGAACACAGCAGCGTTAAGCTGCTATTTTACGCTGGTATTCTGTGAGGGCGTGGTGCTTCCCCGGTCGAGCCGACCCATTCGTGCTACAACTGCACTACTGATATAGCTGCAGCATGTCTCTACCACGTGTAAATGGGCTGTTGATGGAGTGTAATTTTTTTAATAAATAATTTCATTTAATTAAAGATTTTATATCGCCAATTCATTCATTCTTCATCAAGCAAATATTTTAATAGATCAATCTATGCTTCAATCAATGTAGATACTTCCATGATTCAAGCTACTTGCTCCTCTCGGAAAGCTATAGATTACACAAGTACGAAATCCTTTTGTTTCGAATTTTGTAATAAAAATTTAATAAAGTTACAAAGCGATTACTTAATACCGCTAAGTAAAAATTTAAAAGCAAAAAGTAAAAAATAAACAACAAAAGCAACTGAATGAAACAAACTCGAAAACTGAACAATAAGTGAAAAATCTTGCAAAACAACGATCATCGTTAACATCAGACCGCTCACTGTAGAGTACTTAAATGAGTCGTCGAATCGCTTCCTTTTCTGTTTGTAAAAAAGCATAAAACCTGCTTTATCACAATTTTAAGTATTTATTTATATACTCCAAAGATTGTTGCTACAATGCTACTAATGTACACATCAATTAGACTCTAACTGCACAATCAATTGAAGGTATTGTAAAGGTACAAAGAATGCTTCAAGTTACTAAAAAGTTATCAAGTTCCTGACTTACTTAATAACTGATTTTTTACTGGCCCTACCCGAGTTTCGAACCCGGTACCTCATGATCAACAGTCACGTTTATAAGCAATAAACCAACCAGGCATTCAATTCTATTAAAAAGTGTTATGATGACATACAACTGTTTGAGCTAACTAAAGACACCGTGAATGCATTGAAAACACTTCATTAAAAGTAGTGATGAACCCCGTGAAATCTTGATATAAAACTGGTATTTTGAAATTCTATTATTTTCTGTTCTATAATATCAATTAAAAAAAAACAAGCGTTTCGTAAGAGGCGATTGACGGTAGCTATGCAAAAATCTAAGAGCCAATCTATTAGGTAAGGCCCATTATATATTTTTTTTTGTAAAATATTTATTTACCCTATGGCTTTTAGGCCCATATATAAATATAATTTAGTCCCATAAATAAACATTTATTTTTATACGTTGTAGAGCCATGATGCAACTATATTAGTAGTATAGTTGTAGCACGAATGGGTCGACTCGACCGGGGAAGGATCACGCTCTCACAGAATACCAGCTTAACCCTGCTGTGTTTCGGACGGTACGAATTTGGCGGATGGGCGCTAGACTACAAAAAGTGTAAGATTTTTCCGTCACGACCTCTTCTGACTTGGCGCGACATAGCCTTGGCGGCTATGAGGAAGCGAGATGGATGAATATCCATCTCTCTCGCACTTTTCCTTATCTTGCCATGAAAGAAATATTATTTTATTTTAAAGACGCTTCATTTGTATTTGTTAATCAATAATATAATACGTTTATCAATAATAATATACCACGAAAGGAACTTCGTTCCAACCGAGTGTTCCACGACACACTCACGCATGTTTTTTCGCGATTAAGAATTTAATTGCAGATGCGTTATAACCAAGATAGAACTCAACATTTAAAACACGGACGCTTTATGCTGCTATTTCACGCTGGTAGTGTACGAGAGTGGTGGTGTGCGAGCGTGGTCCTTCCCCGGTCGTGCCGCCCCATTCTTGCTGCAGTCTAAATAGAAATGCAGCGTAGCTCTACTGCCTATAGTTATAGAACAAAACCTCAAAACACTAAAATTGTATTTATTACATTGCTAGACTAATAAACACTGTAATGTCATATAAATATAAAATTAGCTAAAGTAAATAGTATACCTTTTTAATATAGTAAAAATATAGTGATAAGACGGCTGGTTCTTTTCTCGATCAAAGGTCTCAGTATAGCCATTCAGCGGGGAAACGCAACCAGCGTTCTTGGCACGACTGCGGGGAGTAGGACTATATGATAATTAAGTTTCTAGTAAAAACTAGGTATCAACTCTAAAGTAGGCTTCTATCAATTTGCTCTGCATCAAATTAAATAATAAATGCATTAATTTAAGTTATAATGAACTATCGATCCGCCTCTACTTCGCACTGTTGATTTCTGGATCTCGACAACATTACCACCATCGTCATCGTCATGTCCATCATCATGGTCATCGTCCTGGTCATCTAAATGTTCATCGTTATTGTCAACGATATCGTCAACATCATCGTCATGGTCATCTTCATCGTAATGACAGTCGTCATGGTCATCGTCATGGTCATCGTCATGGTCATCGTCATGGTCATGTTCTTCACCGTGGTCTTCGTCATAATCATCATCATGATCATCGTCATGAAAATCGTCATCAACATCGTCATGGTAATCACCATTGTTATCGTTATTGACATCGTCATGGTCTCCGCATGGTTATCGTTATTGTCATCGTCATGGTCAACATCATGGTTATCGTCATGATCATCGTCATCAACATCGTCATGGTCAACATCATGGTCGTCAATCTAAATCATTCTCTTATCAACTAAATCACATACAAAATTTCATCGAAATCGGTCCAGCCGTTTAGGAGGAGTTCAGTCACACGTACAGAAGAATGATATATAATATGCATAATTATACATAATATATAATATGCATAATTATACATAATATATAATATGCATAATTATACATAATATATAATATGCATAATTATACATAATATATAATATGCATAATTATACATAATATATAATATGCATAATTATACAACCAGTGCGAGTGATGACCCATGGAACTGAGACGTGACCCTTCACTGCTGGCCGGATGAGGAAGCTCAAGGTTACTCAGCGAGGAGAGGGCTATGCTTGGAGTTTATCTGCGTGATAAACTTAGAAATGAGGATATCCGCAGTAGAACCAGAGTGACCGACATAGCCCAACGGATTAGTAAGCTGAAGTGGCAATGGGCCAGCCATTAAGCTCGAAGAACCGACAACCGATAGGGAAAAAAGGTCCTCGAGTGGCGGCCTCGTACCGGCGGACGAAGTGTAGGGTGTCCCCCCACTAGATGGAGTGACGACCTGGTAAGACATGCAGGAAGTCGATGGATGCAGGTGGCTCAGGACCGTGTTTTATGGCATTCCTTGGGGGAGGCCTATGTTCAGCAGTGGACTTATGAAGGGCTGTAATGATGATGATACATAATATAAACCTTTCTCTTGACTCATTCTGTCTATTGATGACCGCATTAAAAGCCGTTGCGTAGTTTAAAATATCTCAGCGTACAGGCGGCGGGAACCGACTTTTTTTATACCATGTATGGAGATTACAGCCTATCAAAAGTTCACTGCAGAACATAAGCCTCCCCATAAACAGCCACGTAGGGAGGATTTCACCATACCCAGGCGAATCGCCAACCACAATGTTTCATTATTTACAGGAAGGTGCCACTACTATCCTCCTGTTTCAGTTTCCCTCGGACGCCTCTCAAGACAACTAAGGAATGATGGAGGTAGTAGATACAATAGACGGCTAAATTAACAATAAAGTAAAGTTATACATAAAAATTAGAGATAAAGTTACAGACTATATATTATACGTCTCACTGTTGGGTACAGGCCTCCTATCATTTTTAGAGCGTTTTAGGGCAAGGAAGTATCCGCTGTGCTGTCCCCATGCGTCATTTCAATCCTTCCAAAAGAGCTTTTGAACTTAAAATGAATAGAATAACTTAGATATACGTACGAAGCAATATAATAATTATTTTCGTTGAGACAGATCAAAGCAATACATACATATGCATAATACAGCTGTGTGAGCATTGGTAGACAATAATCGCCTCTGGCAAATTGAAATACGGGCTTAAATTATTTGTTTTTAAAGCAGGCAGGGTGACGGCTTTGGCAGACTCTTAAAAATTAAATTTCGCACACGCGTAAACGATAGGGTTCGTCTGTAGAAGTGAACGAGGGGTCCAGACAGAAAAATGCACTTGGAACCCCACGTCTAGACTAGCGACCGTCTACCGGGTGAGCCTGCTAACTGGGGAGCTCGGACAATTTATATTCAAGGTCATTCTGAAACCTTATTATTTATATCCTCTATGTTTGTAACAATAAAGAAATGGTACTACAAAAACTTCTAGAAAGAAAAACACGTAGAAAACACACACATAAAAACATATTCGTTTTAATTGATTCTTAGCGGTCCACCACTGTGCGTTTTGCTAGCAGTTTTCATCCTTGTACGACCTCTTTGTGGAATCGTTTATCACCGGTGATTTTTCCGGATCCATACGACTTAGGGACCTTCCAGAACAGAACTTACTACTTTCTAAAAGCCCGGCAACGCACATGCAATTTCCTCGGTGTTGCAGTTGTTGATGGGTTTTCCTGTTCTTCAAAAAAAAATATTCAAAAAAACATCCTTTAACACGGTCTGTGGTCCTTATTGTCTGTCGTATTTTATTTATGCTATAAAACTATTAAAATAAATTAACTATGAGTTATTTTTTATGTTTCACTAGTTGCCTCCGGTATGCTTTGAAATGCCTTTTTTGTTAAAAAATTATTCGTGGTCTCACACATCAACTCACTAAAGTTTCGTCCGTATTGGTTGAATGAGAACCGCGTGTGCACTGCACTCATGTATTTCATTTATTTAGCTTATTTGGCATTCAGAAATAGCAGAATTCTCTTTTAATAACGTGACCGTGTAGTATCGCTGACCATGTGGCGGAGGTGATATAAACGTAGAGAAAAGAACAATTAAAATTATTTTTTGTTTGTCCTTCACACACAATAATTCGTTAAACTTTCATCGTAATTGGTTGAATGGTATAGTAACACATACCTACAGGACCAGTAAAGAAACATTTTTGAAGTGAAAAATTATTAAGGATCGCTGTGATTTTAAACTCGATGAAATGGAAAAGCAACACTAATAATTTAAAATTAAAAATTTTGTACAACCGACTTCAATATATATTTTTAAGGATAACTCAAAAACTACTGGTCAGACCTTGATCATTAATATGGGGCCACACGAGAAGCACCAGCTTTCAAATAAAAAAAGAATCATTGTAATCGGTTCACATAGAACAAAGTTATGAAGTAACACACATATAAAGTAAAGAACATATAGTCGAATTGTGTACCTCCTCCTTTTTGAAATCGGTAGAAAAGAACTAAAAATATACATTTATAGAATTTAGCCTGCAAGAGAATGAAATAGATACATATACAGTGTTTCCTATTATTTCGCTTTCCTCTTTTTACGGTGTTTTAAAGATGGTTGATGTAGCTTTTAACTGTTAAAATAAAAATAAAAGAAATTAATAAGTTTATATCACGTTCATTCGTTTATGTCAAGTTTATATCACGTTTATTAATAAGTTTAGATTCTCGAGTGGCGGCCTCGTACCGGCGGACGAAGTGTAGGGCGTCCCCTCACTAGATGGAGTGACGACCTGGTAAGATATGCAGGAAGTCGATGGATGCAGGTAGCATTCCAAGCGTGGCAACTGTGGCAAATATCCTATCCCCTATAAGGCAACCCATGACCTAAATACAGCAGTATTAAGCTGCTATTTTGCTATGGTATTCTTTGAAAGCGTGCTACTTCCTACGTCGAGCCGACCCATTCGTGCTACAACCATGATATACCTTGAAAATATTTACCAAAACATTTACTATGACAATATATTTTGCCAATAACAATTTAGCAATTCAAATAACTCATCAATGTTATTCATGATTAACAACAATGATAAATCATAAAATAAATACAACAAATGTCCATAGTCACATTTAAGACGTGGTAGAGCCATGTTGCAGCTATATTATGTTTGTAGCACAAATGGGTCCGACTGGCGGACCACGCTCTCACAGAATACCAGCGTAAAATAGCAGCTTAACACTGCTGTGTTTCATATGGTGAGTGTAGAGAACCGGAGATACTTTTTACTGGAAACGAGGCATTCCATTTTAATCCTCAGGGCTGACAACGCATCTGCATTTTGTTTCTTAATCAAGAATAAATGTAGATGTCTATGGTCCATAGTATCCACTTACCATCGGTTGGACTGTGTGCCCGTTTGTCACGCTAATTCCATAAAAAAAATACACACGATATATGTTTGTCCATATTACAACGTCATATCTCTCCTTACAATTCCTTAATCCTTATCAACTCTTTATGAAGACACAGTGTCCAGTTTTAGTAACTCACTGCTGGGCACACGCCTAATCTAACTGGCACCAATTGCTTCATAGCGCTTTCATAATATCCACGTTCGGAGGATCTACACTAAACGGTGCTTTTAAACAGTAAAATGAAATTATTTCTCATAAACAACTGTCGTTTGGTCAAAACTGTTTTTTTTTATTATGGTTATAAAACGTTTAATTAAAATGTAAAATTGAAATCCGGCGCTATAAAAGCAACCCAAGTCCGCAGTCGCAGTGAAACGAGTTCCCCCACAATAAACCTAGTGCTGTATAATTTAGTGCCTGTGTAGTAGTCTGGCAGGCTATAGTTAGGTCTGGGTAGGGTACGACATCCCGCCGCCGGTAGGGGTAGGTCAGGTATCGAATGCATTTCTGTCGTCTGGATTGTCCGAACACGTCACATCCCCGCCATTCCAAACAAACAAGTGCGTACAGTTGACTTTGTGTGTGGGGAGCGCGTTTTGTTTGAGTAATTATAAATATCAGAGATTGAATTCGAATGTTTAGAGCGCGGTGCTCTCGTCAACCTTTTTAATCATCATTTCTAAAACTGTGAAGAGCAATGTATATGAAATTCTTATCCTCCATTTTTAAAACTCGTATATCTATTCAAATAAATAAAATTGAATTTTCTGGTTGTTATATCAAAATAACAGTTTTTTACTAAATGCTTATGTTGAAACTATATATTATGGTAGTTTATAATAATAAAAACAATTTGTAAAATTCTTGTCTGTCTGTTTGTTTGTTCCGGCTGATTTTCAAAATGTCTGGACTGATTTTGACTGGACTTTCACTGGCAGATAGCTGATGTTATAAGATGTAAGGGTGCTTACGTAAAGAAACAGGTTTCCGGTACAGACAAATCTGTGCAGGTCGGTATATGTATTAGTACCTGTACCAAGCACAATTGGCGCACGGTGATACTTTGTCATAAGCATGCATTGCAAGACTTTTTTTTTATAGGATAGGGTGACAAACGAGCACACAGTCCACCTGATGGTAAGTGGTTGCTGCGGCCCATAGACATCTACATTTATCCTCGTTTGCGAATTAAAATGCAGATGCGTTGTCACCCGTGAGGACTAAGATGGAATGCCTCTTTTCCAGTAAAAAGGGTCTCCGGTTCTCTACACTCACCATACGAAACACAGCGGTATTAAGCTGCTATTTTACGCTGGTATTCTGTGAGAGCGTGGTCCTTCCCCGGTCGAGCCGACCCATTCGTCCTACATCTATAGTACTAATATAGCTGCAGCATGGCTCTACCACGTATAAAATGTTGACTCACTACAAGTCCAGCTTTATTTTATTAAACATTTAAAATCTTAAACATACAATAATATAAAGATCATGAATCAGTTCTGCAATCAGCTCATCGCTCATCATCTCCTAGTGAAACATATTAATGGATTTTAGCAGATTTATGATTTGGTTGGTTTTATCATTTTAGACTACAGCAGGCAACAAGAGTCAGCGGCTCTCAATGGAATTAAGAAGTACAATAAATAATATTGTGATTTTATAACTATTTTAAATACAACAGGTAACCACTTTTGACGTGACAACGTCTTATAAATCGATGACGCTGGCTGCCGGCACGAAAAAACATGACTCATGCGGCGTTACCTAGGCGTTCCATTTAAAGTGCAAGCGAGAGCGCGGAACGAGCGACTGTGCGAGCGAATGTGGTGTCAATTGTTTATAGCAACGATAATTGCGGCGATAAAGGTAATGATTCTTTCGATATTAAATATTTCTTATGACGTTGTCACGTTCAACTATCCTCAGTAAACCGACTTTACAGACAACCGTTTTTTGTTTTTTCGCACGCATGAATTTTCATCCATGTATATCATATGTTTTGCTAAAAAGAGGTGTATATATAGATTATATGTATGTATGTATAAGTTATATTTGTATAGTTTATTTATCTGTGAAATGTAAATGTGTAGTTAAATTTAAATATTATTTTATGTAATTGTTATCAAATATCATTTTCGCTTATATTTTTCTCCTAGAGCTACGTTATATACTCCTATATGGAGCGGTTCCATGGGTTGACTGGTAAAGAATGCCTAATGGCATCAAGTCCGCCGTTTTGTTTATTATAATATTTCGGCGTAAGAAATTAAAATTTCGTGTATCAAATGTCAACATTTTCTTGAACATACTTATGCTACTTTTTGAAAACGAGGAATACATCATACGGAAAAAAGTACATCCATAAGTCATTATCACTCCAAGAATGACTCCCAAAACATAAAATAAATTGAAACAACTTCACTAAATATTATTACAAATTGCAAATTATTCCAAGGGAATTTTTTTATTGAATGGAAAATTTCCAGTGCTCTCGTAACTGCGTGCTCCACGTGTAGACTTAACTTATGGAAAAAAAATCTCACAATACCAACACAACTACGAAATTCGTACAAGTATCAATTATTAATATTTTTAGAATACAGCTTCGCTGGTAATTTTAAAATTTTACTTCCAAAAAAAAATTAAAAACAAACTGTATGGCTTACCATAAAAAACATTTTTACAACAAGCTTTTAATAAAAAGCATTAAAATAAAAGCTAATAAACCTAGATTACTAATAAATACGATTAATGTACCATTATAGGAATAGTTAAATATGAAATCAAAAACGGTTTGATTATTGGAGTGTTTTTACACACCTTAATAAGTCTACATGCTAAATCATATAAATTAACTCATTTGATATATTATGAATTTGAAATGTAGATAAGGCAAACGGTCATACGGTCCACTTGACGGGGACTACTACCATCCCTTAACAACTGCAACACTAAAGGTACCGCAATAGCATTTCTAGCTTTCTAAAGGACTTTTAAAAGAAGGAGGTTAGACTGCATTCTTGAAGGTCCCTAATTCGTATAAGTCAGGAATAACGCTAATAATAACAGATTCCACAAAGTACCCGAGGAAGAAAACTTATAGAAAATCGCACAGTAGTGGACCACCAATAATCATGATTATTTCTAATTAATTACATTGTTACGGTAAAATTTTATCTTTTTTGTAATTCAAACTCATAGTGTATAGCACTATGAGTAATAAATCGTACGAATTACAGTTTTCTTCTTACAAAATAATAACAAGATAAAAGTATAGTTTTAAGGTTTAAATGAGTAAGAAACAAGCGAAGCATAAAAAGTGTAAGTTCGTCTTCTGAAATTTATATTAGTTACTACGAGTATTTCGTTTTTTATAGAACTTTGTAGTTCTTCCCAATTTCTCATAAAGTAGTTGGAATATCGCACTAGAAAAAGTAACAAAAAACATATTGTCATACATAAATATAATTCTTTAGAGATACTTTCTGCGCTTCTTGAAAAAAACGTGTATAAATCTCTCAACCAAACCTTTATCATGATAAACGTAAGGTAGGGACGATCATAGAATTAGCCATCGTATAAAATTAAGGACGCCCACAATACGAAGCATGTATACTCATACATATTTATGACAGACATTTAGTTCGGTAACTATGACGAAGGGAAATACTTAACGAAGGATAATACTTTTTACGTGGTAGAGCCATGCTGCAGCTATATTAATATTATAGTTGTAGCACGAATGGGTCGGCTCGACCGGAGAAAGACCACGCTCTCACAGAATACCAGCGTAAAATAGCAGCTTAACGCTGCTGTGTTTCGTATGGTGAGTGTAAAAAACCGGAGACCTATTTTACTGGAAAAGAGGCATTCTATCTTAGTCCTCACTGCTGACAACACATCTGCATTTTAATTCGTAAACAAAGATAGATGTACATGTCTATGGGCCACAGCAACCACTTACCATCAGGTGGACTGTGTGCTCGTTTGTCACCCCAATTCTATAAAAAAAAGTAAGTATTCCACTCCGTACTAGGGGATCATAATAATGCACCACCCCATCTAGAGCGGATTTGACATTACGCTCACGAGGCCCTATGTAAGCTCTAACCGTTACTGCCTATCAAAATTCCATTGCCGAACATAGGCCTTCCCATAGATTATTTGGAATATATCGCTCACAGGCGGGATATTTGGCTTAGTTGCCATGCTTGGCAGGCGGCTTGGTAACCGAAGTTTTTAATTTTATAGCTGTTATTGGGATAAACGCTGTTGCGCATCTTCTGGTTTGTTACTCTTTGTCGCCTCTTACAACACCCGCGGGACAATATGGAATAGTAGTTTTTTTTTTTTATAGGATAAGGGTGACAAACGAGCACACAGTCCACCTGATGGTAAGTGGTTGCTGCGGCCCATAGACATCTACATCTATCCTCTATTACAAATCAAAATGCAGATGCGTTGTCACCCGTGACGACTAAGTTGGAATGCCTCGTTTCCAGTAAAAAGGGTCTCCGGTTCTCTAGACCCACCATACGAAACACAGCAGCATTAACCTGCTATTTTACGCTGGTATTCCGTGAAAGCGTGGTCCTACCCCGGTCGAGCCGACCCATTCGTGCTACAACTAACTACTAATATAGCTGCAGCACTTTACTTTATCCTTACACCACCACTACACGGTCAAAAGACATGAGCATAGAACTGCAGATTTTGCAGGAGCGGTAAAATTTGAAATATTATAATGTTTAATGTATCAGAACATAGTGTTTATTCTAAAACCAATCAGAATTTCTGTCCATCCTATATTACAAGGAAATCTTTTTCAATACCTTTAAAAAACGAGGCTTCATATCGGGTTGGGCCTAGGGCGCCATTTCATTTTAATCCTCTTGTGACCCCATCTCGTTCCGTGGGGTCTAAAGGGTTTTTACGGCCACGGAAAGAAAATTACTAATTTGTATGTTTTCATTTAAAAATGTTAAACCCAAAACATTTTTTTATTTTATCAGCGTTGCTTAGTGAAAACATTTATTTGAAAATGATACCAGTTATATTGTTATGTTTGGTACCTAAGCACGTAAAGTTACCGTTCGCCCTGTGCCTGATCTCTCTCCGGTTGTGTCAGTTTACCGTACCATCGGATTATGAGAGTGAGAGAATAGAGAGTACGCCTGTGAGAAAAATATATATTAGCGAATGAACTACTATTATTTAAATGATTACCTTTACTCCACCTTTTAAAAAAATAACTGAAAACAGGTTTCAAGTGGGTTGACACTTACGCATACGACACTTGTGTTATTTCTTATATTTGGTCCTACAATAATTAAATAAATTTTATAGGGGAACCAATCAAATCTTCAAATCCCAACATCGTCTGCATGCGGTACTCTCTAATGATCGAGGTTTTAGCAACCGACAAATTACTGTATTTACATTCGACCACACATACGTCCAGCATAGTATTAGAAAAGGTTGAATATTGTGTCTCCATTTTTAATAGATTAAAAGTGACAAACGAGCACACAGTCCACCTGATGGTAAGTAAATGCTGTGCCTTATAGGCATCTACATTTTTATCCTCAATTAAGAACCAAAAGCCAGATGCATTGTCACCCCTGAGGACTAAGATGGAATTCCCCGTTAATAGTAGAAGGCATCTGCAGTTCTCTACACTCACCATACGAAACACAGCAGTGTTAAGTTGCTATTTTACGCTGATATTCTGTAAGAGCGTGGTCCTTCCCCGGTCGAACCGACCCATTCGTGCTACAACTATAATATAGGCGCAGCGTCGCTCTACCACGTCAAAACAATTACAGAATGTTTGCTTTAAAATTAATTTTACAATACGAAAGCAGCACAAAGTTTCAAGATGCCAGTAAATTTCTAGTTCGGTTTACGTGTAATGTCAAGAACACGTAAAAAAGTCAATAAACGCGTCTCAAGGACGTTGTATGTAATATTTCTGCTCCGTTTCGACCTTAGCCTGAGGTACTTGAACATTTAATTACTCTTTTTTCTACCTATGCCATTGTATCTGAACGATCCTTCCATACGTGGTTACTAGCCTATATTCGCTCAGTAAGATTAAGGTTAGTATGTGGCTCTATTTTAACGTTTTCATTGCATTTTATTTCATCCTGCATGAAGAAAGGCTTCGTACGTGGGGCGTACATTTACGAGTATATTATAGAAATGACTTTAAATAACTTTTTTTAATCCAATATCACAATAGTTTTTTCATAGTCAAGTTCATAGTGGTAGAGCCATGCTGCGGCTATAATAGTAGTACAGTTGTAGCACGAATGGGTCGGCTCGACCAGGGAAGGACGACGCTCTTACAGAATACCAGCGTCAAATAGCAACTTAACACTGCTGTGTTTCGTATGGTGAGTGTAGAGAACCGGCGACCCTTTTTAATGGAAAAAAGGCATACGATCTTAGTCCGCACGGGTGACAACGCATCTGCATTTTGATTCTTTATTGAGAATAGATGTAGATGTCAATGAGTCACAACAACCACCTACCATCAGGCGGACTGTGTGCTCGTTTGTCACCCTATCCTATAAAAAGAAATATCGTTGTGATTTAAAACTCGATGAAACTAACTCGACACTAAAAAGAGACAAACATATACATCTATAGGATTCAGGCTCCGAGAGAATGAGATATAATATAGTGTAGTAAACGACAGTAGCCAAATGGCAGGATGCTGACCGCGAACTCAAAAGGTTGTGGGTTCGAACCCCCTACTTCGACTACTGTCGTGAAGCACTCCTAACACAAGCATTTTCAGTTTAACAGTAGTGGTTAAAGAGAATATTTGTAATGTTAATGGCATCGCTACTGTTTTTTTTTAAATACAGTGTTTCCTACTATCTCGGTCTCCTCTTTGTGCGGTGCTCTAAAGATGTTTATTATAAATATTAACTTAAAATAGACAATAAAAAAATTATATATATTATTATTACTCTTTATTTCAGAAATGTCTTTCCATAGAGTGGGTTAGTAATATTGCGCGCCACTATTAATGTCTTGTACATGGCAACACTAGTTACACTAGCGCCCTCTAGTGTCGAGTAGCAGAACTAGGAGAGTCAAGATCCTTCCATAAATTTTGGGACCGATATGTACTCGAACATTCTAGATGTCGCTACAGTAGAAGGTTCTGGAAACTGTCTGAGGCCCTACATAAGTCCGGTATAGACCACGACCAAGTCAGCATTGAATTGGCGATACAAGAGAACGCTTCGAAGTGAAATAACTGCGAACTAAAGTGATTGTGTTTTATTATTAGTGTGGATTTAGATTGTAGTTAGTGTTGTGTAATTAAAGTGTCAATTTTGGTAATTAAATCGGCAGTTTTTAATTGTCTCGAATCCCAAGCTCGTAACAGTAATTACAAAAAGTAGTTATAAGCTAGAGTTAGTAAATAAATAAAATTAGAAAGTTACATATATCACCTACTCTATCTACTTTATGGCCGATATGGACGCTGTTCCAGTGCGTCAAGACAGCAATAGCGACTCCCTATCGCCACCAGGTGGCTGTTAGAGCTGCCCCGGACGCGGCGCCATGCGAAGGCAACCTGTTTGCGCATGATAACTTGGAAATTTCTATGCAAGCCTCAGCATATTGAATAAAATTATCCAATCCATTCCACGATTTGATAACTTTTAGGCCATCTAGCGGCTGCTTTACGTACCACCTTGAGAGTCAATCAATTTTTGTTCGATAAAATGACTTTGTGGTTATCCGAGTACAGAACCAGAGTACAAAACCTATCCAAATGCAGAGAGGTGTAAGACAGGGCGACGTTATATCCCCGAAACTCTTCACCGCTGCATCGGTAGACGTTTTCAAGCTTCTAGATGGGAAAGGATACGGTATTAACATCAACGGCGTGTACATCACTCACCTTCAATTTGCCGACGATATAGTCCTTATGGCAGAATCGCTAGGGGACCAAAGCACTATGAGTGGCGGCCTCGTACTGGCGGGCGAAGTGTACGGTGTCCCCCCATTAGATGAAGTGACGACCTGGTAGGACATGCAGGAAGTCGATGAATGCAGGTGGTTCAGGACCGTGCCTTGTGGCATGCCTTGGGGTAGGCCTATGTTCAGCAGTGGACTTGAAAGGGCTGAAAATGATGATGAAAATGACTTCACCTATAAAATGAAGTAGATGGCGCTATTGCAAAACAATTTTACTCGAAAGAATAACTAAATTACTCGAAAAATAGTCTTTTGATTTATTACACTAAAATTTAGGCTCTTTTTCTACTAATTTCTAATAATTTTTAAACTTGATAATGATATTCTAATAAATAAACCCTACTTCTGATACTCTAAATTCTTTTCATGTTCTCGAAGTTTTCTGAAGGTTTCATTTCTACCGCGTGTGGACGACACACGTGTTTTTAATAACAATTGCCTTATACTTTATAATAATAACAAATACGAAAACAAACTTTGAAACATTTTAAACCTCAAACGCTTTATGTAAATTTGGTTTTACAAAGGATATTTCAACTGAATTATTATTCTGATGCCTTCCTTAAGACAACGAAACTCTTGTTTACAAACGCCGTCTCGTAGAATAAATATGTCTAGACGTGGTATTATAATCTTAAGTTTTCTTAAGTATTTTTTATATTTTTTATTTTAATGAATTTTAAAAACACAGGTTTTTAGGGTTCTGTACCTCAAAAGGAAAAAACGGAACCCTTATAGGATCTCTTTGTTGTTCGTCTGTCTGTCTGTCAAGACACATTTTCTCAGGAACGCGTAGAAGTATCAAGCTGAAATTCATATCAAATATTTATGTCTACTGTCCCTTAGGGCTGTGAAAAAATCAAATTTCTAAGCCAACACAATCAAAAGATACAGCCGTTTATGCCGCAAATTTTCGACATTCGCAAGGGAATCAAAACCTACAGGGTACTTCCCGTGAACTCAGAATCTTGAAATTTGGTACGATACAACGTTTTATAGCACAGATAAAGGAAAAATTGCGAAAAACATAAATTTTTAGTTACATCATACAATAAAAATATTTTTAATAATTTTAAACTTATATACCTACGGATTTGTTCGGAACCCTCGGTACGCGAGTCCGACTCGCACTTGGCCGGTTTTGTTTTGTTTTAATTGTGTTGCGATAGATCATCTGGTGCATTTCTTATTTGTCACATAAATCAACTAAGGAATGTGTTAGATAAACACATAAGCTCAATTAGCTAATTTGAATATTGCCACACCAAAAGAATCAGACACACGGTAAGGGTGAAAGTCGTCTGATGCTGTAATCATTACTTCAGTTGCTAAGTAATAATAATAATAATCTTCAAACCTGATTCTGGTTACGGCAAGCAGTCTCAACGGAGACTAGCCATCTACGCAGTACAGGATTGTAGTGCTCAATTGTATATGTCGGGTCGATGGTACAGATGGGCGTGCCTCAAGGCTCAATTCTCGGCCCCTTTCTGTTTCTTGTATACATTAATGATTTACCTTACATAGTAGGAGATAACCACGATATAGTATTATTTGCAGATGACACTTCTTTAATTTTCAAATTAAGTCGACAATTGCTAAAATATGACGAAGTAAATAATGCTATATCTAAATTAGTAAATTGGTTCAATGTTAATAATTTGCTTTTAAATGGCACTAAAACGAAATGTATGAAATTTATGACTCCAAATGTCAAACAATTAAATACTAATGTAATTTTAAATGGGGAGAAACTGAGTCTTGTAGATACCACCATTTTTCTTGGAATCACACTAGACGCGAAGCTTCAATGGAGCTCCCATATATCAAAACTAGCAAGCAGACTTAGTTCTGCAGCATATACCGTAAAAAGGTTAGAAGTCTAACTAGTGTTGAAATAGCTACACTAGTTTACTTTAGCTATTTCCATAGCATAATGTCGTATGGTATTTTGCTATGGGGACACGCAGCTGACACTGACATTATATTTGTTTTACAGAAGAGGGCCATAAGAGCAATTTATGATTTAAAGCCTAAAGAGTCGCTGCGACAAAAATTTAAGGAAATTAATATATTAACTTTGGCCTCACAATACATTTATGAAAATGTAATGTACCTACACAAAAATAAAAGTAGTTTTAGAAAAATAGGTGATATTCATTCTGTAAATACTAGGAACAGACACAAGCTAGTAGTACCAGTTACTCGACTCCATCGAGTCAGTAATTCATTCTTGGGGCGATGTATACGCTTTTACAACAAAATTCCAGAAAATACACAAAATTTGACCTGCTCAAAGTTCAAAAACTTTATTAAACTAAATTTGTATAAAAAGGGTTATTATAGTATTAAAGAATTTATAGATGATAATAACCCCTGGAAATGAGGTGATCGCTACAAAGCTATTTCTAATTTGTTGTGTTGTTAATTTGTGTAACATACATGATTGTAAGCTGTTATTTAAAAAAAAGTCCCACTGGGTTTCTTGCTGGTTCTTCCCAGGACAGAGGTTTTTTTCGAACCAGTGGTAATTATACAAAAGAGTGACTTTCAATAAGTATTATTTATAATCTATATTGAATAAAAAAGTTTCTGTTTCTGTTTCTGTTTCTATACGCAAGCACAGGTGCTCTCCCTATACCGTCACTCTCATAGTCCGATGGGACGGTAAACTTATATGACCGGATAGAGATAAGGCACAGGACCAACGGCTTTACGTGCTTTCCGAGGCACGGGGACGAGACACCGCCAACTTCCTGGCTCCGGGCAGCTACTGAGAATTTCTTGATGGAAAAACCCAATAACTGATTTTGGCCCGACCCGGGATTCAAAACCGGAACCTCGTGATCAGCAACCGCGTTCACAGCCATTACACCATCGAGGCAGTAAGAGCAGTTTATCATATTATTTAGCAGTTGTTCAGTTTCAATTAAGACAGATTTAAAAAATGTTTTGCACGTCATGGAGCAACGCTGCAGCTATATTTTGGTTTTAGCTCGAATAGGTCGGCTCGACTGCGATACGATTACGCTCTCCCAGAATTTCAACGTAAAATTGCAGCTTCATTCCGCAGTATTTCCTATGGTGAGTGCAGAGAACCGGATACCCTTTTTACTGGAAAAGAGGCATTCCATCTTAGTCCTCATGGGTGATAAAGCGTGTGCATTTAGCATTTTGATTATTTATTGAGGATAGATGTAGATGTCTATGGGTCACAGCAACCACTTACCATGAGGTGGTCTGTGTTCTCGCTTAATTACATTATTCTATGAAATAAAAACAAACAATCGTAATTTAGATAATATCAATGGTCACCATTAAAACCGCTTATTAACTGAATACGTTCTTTATTAATTTAATATCCCAAAAGTTACTGTGTATCTATTAAGACCGTAATTATATTTGAACCTAAACTAATTACTTTGAACAACCTAAGAAATGTTCAACTAGTTATTGTAAGTGCCCCATTAAGGGGAAGGCGCCCTGTTCAAGATACGACTTAGATAATGACGATTATATACATATATATATATATATATATATATATATATATATATATATATATATGTATATATATATATATATATATATATATATATATTAATTAAATAACGATTAATACACGTTCCACTGGTGGGAACAGGCGACTTTTATTTTTAAATGAGTTTTGCAACAGAGATCAGCTCTACGCCTATGCGTATTGGCGAACTGTATATGCTCCTGAAATATTTTAAATTTCTCACACATATGTACACTTCACCTCCGGGCAACTGATGAATAATAAGTATTAGTTAGCATGTACGATACCATACAATTAATATAACAGTTTTAAAACATTTCACTTATATAAAGCAAAAAATAATAAATGTTACAAGAAAATAAAAAATATTTAGAAATATGACATGAAATGAACGATGCCTGGGAAAAATAAAAAATCCAAACAAATATCATCACTTAAAGCCTCATTTCAATCAAGCCTCGGGACATGACGCTTCCTCTTTCGGACCCCGGAACCTGTTACGAATACAAAATCCGGGAAAATCAATGCGGTGCGCAACATCCATACCTATTCGTAGTACGTAGACCCGCTACGCGTCGTAGCGCGTAGTAGCGTCTACGAGCGTTATAGCACGCTATACAACATACAGTGTTACATATGTTCGTATTCAGAGCAGGCTGTGCGTGTTTTATTATTTAAAAGGTTGCCCAACTAGTTACGCAGATGTACATTTTTACTACTTCTAACAAAAACTATATTCGCTTTTAGAAACCGCTTTGTTAAGAAAAGTACTTGTTATTTAATTAATTATTATTTTATTAAACAGGGAATTAATTAAATTTAAAAAGTATAATAAGTAAGCGAGGAAACGAAATGACTTTTATTTTTAACAGCAGTTACAAAAGTAGTAGTTTTCTAAAAAAATATAATGATCCCACAAGGGCTTGCGGATAAGAAGATGGTTCGAGTGTCTCATTAGTGAATCGCTTGAAAAGTCCAAAGCATGAGTGATTTCTTCCTTTAATTTACAATATAATTATAATAATTAGTTTAATTAAAGAGTTCAGTTAGTTAAGACTAATATTTTTTACGTAATTATTATAATATTTACAACATAAAAGATTCGTATTCGTACTGTTTAAATTATGTTATGTTATTAAACTTAGTTCAGTCTGTGTGTACGTTGTTCCGGGCACGTGTTCTCGTAGACCGGCGCAGACATCGTAGCTACCAGGGAGGCATAGTCTGCAGGGGGCTGCGCTGCGGCCGGGCGGCGCATTGCAGGCGGGTGAACGGCCGCGCATCGATCCACCCCATGCCGCACGCTACTCCCCGGCTTGCGTAAGCCGCCTCAACCCCCGGCCCAGCCGCTTATGTAACTGGTGACGTGGCCAACGTGATTCCTTCCGGGTTGAAAAATTCATTTATTGAGGTGTAAGTCCCAAATCGTAAAAACAATAGTGATATTTTATCAATTGAAGATATAGATTTACGATAGTCTTTTAAAAAAAGTGAAAATTCGATACAAACTACTTGAAATTCAAAATGTAAATACTGGCTGGTAAAGCTGTAATATTTGTAAAATAGCTAGAAAACAGATGGATTATTTGTGCACCATCATCATCACCATTAACAGTGGTAGAGCCAAGCGGTAGCTTTTGCTGTTGCACGGATGGGCCAGCTCGAACAGGGTAGTACCACGACCTCACAGAATACCAGCGTGAAGTAGAGGTTTATCTCTGCGTTGCGCTTGGTGAGTGCAGGTGGCCGGAGGCCCAATTCACCCCCCCCCCATCAACATGGTAGTGGAATTAAATAAAAGACTACCCTAGGAGGGTACCAGCACCCCTGGAGAATCCCTCGCTGAGCATCCACGACCAAACTACTTCACTCCTGAGCGTGGGTGCTCAAGCTGCCCCGCGTATTCTGCGGGCGAGGGGCAAAATTCCGCTCGCGACTAATACTGCTCGGGGCAAGCGGAGCAATACAACCAAGGCGACCCCTGTCATGCTATCCGTGAATTTTTGTAACATCAGGGGACTTCATTCCAACCTTAACGCTGTCCATTACCATCTAGAGACGGCGAAGCCAGCCTTGCTCTTTTTAACCGAGACTCAGGTGTCCTCTCCGGCTGATACTTCATATCTCTCCTACCCGGGGTACAAATTAGAACACTCCTATGTGCCCCGGCCTGGAGTTTGCGTATACATCAGAGAGAACATCTGTTTTCGATGCCTCGACAGCCTTGAAGGTACGGACCTGTCCATCCTATGGCTGCGCGTAGACAGCGACGACCATCCACGCGTCTACGGGTGCCTCTATAGGTCCCATAGCGGTAATGCCGACACAGATCGACTCATCGAACACGTCCAAATGGCTGCAGACTCCGTGCTACAACAGGTCCCATCCGCAGAGATCGTGATACTCGGTGATTTCAACGCCCACCACGCTGAATAGCTTGGTTCTCGTTTAACCGAACATGCGGGTAGATCTGTCTATGACTTTGCTTTGGCATATGGTCTAACACAACTGGTTACTTCACCTACGCGGATCCCAGATGTAGAAGACCATGTACCTTCCCTGTTGGACCTTCTGCTAACCTCTCATCCGGACGGATATCAGGTCTCCGTCGATGCCCCTCTGGGCTCTTCGGACCATTGTCTGATCCGAAGTACGGTGCCACTCACGCTCGAACCGCAGTTGCGATCTGCAGCTTGCCGCCGTGTTTGGCACTATAGGTCATCTGATTGGGACAGGATGCGGTCTTTTTCTGCATCCTACCCTTGGGGGCGGGTTTGCTTCTCGCCGGAAGATCCCAGCGTTGTTGCCGATTCTGTTGCTAATGTGGTGCTTCAGGGTATGGAACTTTTTATTCCATCCTTTGTGGTGCCCATTGGAGGCAGATCCCAGCCATGGTTTGGTCGCTTCTGTAAAATAGCATCACGCTATAAGCAGGAGTGCTACCGGGCCTGGGCTGACTCATCAACGTCTCGGGATGTAAACACCAGCTCACTTAAAAAGAAGTATAATTCCGCCTCCAGGTCCTTCAAAAGCGTCATTGCCAAGGCAAGGTCTGAGCACATCGGCAGAATTGGTGAGAAGCTAGTTCGCCTTCCTTCGGGAACCCGTGCATTCTCGTCTCTCGCCAAGGCTGTCCAAGGGAACTTCTGTCAGCCATCTCTTCCATCTCTGCACAGAGAGGACGACGCACTGGCCCATGCCGCAAAGGAGAATTCCGATCTGTTGAGCTCTCTTTTTGCGTCCAACTCGACTATAGAGGACGGAGGAAACACACCGCCGACCATCCCGCGGTGTAAGTGCTCCATACCAGATGTGCGATTTACACAGCGCTCGGTTCACAAAGCACTCTTCTCCCTGGACGTCAGCAAGTCGAGTGGGCCCGATGGAGTCCCTCCCATTGTGCTGGTGACGTGTGCTCCGGAGTTGGCACCGGTTTAACGCGTCTTTTCCGGTACTCCTACTCCCAAGGCGTAGTGCCGAATTCATTAAAAACAGCTTTGGTCCACCCGATCCCTAAAAAAGGCGACCGCTCAGACCCGTCCAACTACAGGCCTATCGCCATTACCTCCTTGTTCTCCAAAATAATGGAATCCATTATAAACTGCCAGCTTATGAGGTACCTTGAGGATCACCAGCTGATTAGTGACCGCCAGTACGGTTTTCGTCGGGGTCGATCAGCTGGTGATCTTCTAGTCTACTTAACTCATAGATGGGCAGAGGCAGTAGAGTCCAAGGGGGAGGCATTGGCCGTTAGTTTGGACATAGCGAAGGCCTTCGATCGGGTCTGGCACAAAGCGCTTCTTTCGAAGCTTCCTTCCTATGGGCTTCCGGAGAAATTGTGCAAATGGATCACCAGTTTCCTTGCTGATCGGAGCATCAAGGTCGTAGTAGACGGTGCATGCTCTGATTTCAAGCCTATCAACGCTGGTGTTCCACAAGGCTGCGTGCTATCACTAACACTGTTTCTCCTGCATATCAGTGATATGTTGCTAACTGGTAGCATTCATTACTATGCAGACGACAGCACTGGTGATGCCTTATTTACCGGCCGTGCCAATATTTCTCGGGAAAACGTCGCCGAGTACCGGGACAAACTTGTATCTGAAGTCGAGTCTTTGCTTAACAAAGTCTCGGATTGGGGCCGACTAAATCTAGTCCAGTTCAATCCCCAGAAGACACAAGTTTGCGCGTTTACCGCTAAAAGAACCCCTTTGTCGTATCTCCTCAGTTTCAAGGCACTCCCCTTGCTGCCTCAGCCATTATCGGAATCCTTGGCGTCGACATATCGAATAGTGTGCAGTTTCGTAGTCACTTGGAAGGGAAGGCCAAATTGGCCTCTAAAAAGCTTGGCGTGCTCAGCAGAGCGAGACAGTATTTCATGCTGGCACATCGCTCGCAACTTTAGAAAGCGCAAGTTCGGCCCCACATTGAATACTGATCTCATCTCTGGGCCGGAGCACCCCAGTGCCAGCTCCTTTCACTTGACCGCATCCAGCGCAGAGCGGTTCGAATCGTCGACGACCGAGTTCTTTCTGATCGGCTCGATACACTGGCACTGCGTAGAGATGTTGCATCTCTGGGAGTGCTCTGAGGAATTGTTCGGACTAATTCCAGCCGCTCAATTTCACCATCGCACATCGCGACAAAACTCGCGTTATCATCCATACCATCTGGATGATTGGCGGTCCACCACTGTGCGATTTAGAAGAAGTTTTCTCCCTCGCACAACTTCCTTGTGGAATCAATTACCACCAGCGAATTTTCCGGACCGATACGACTTAGGAACCTTCAAGAAAAGAGCTTACACCTTTCTAAAAGCCGGCAACGCATCTGCAATTCCCCTGGTGTTGCGATTGTTCATGGGCGGCGGTAGTCACTTACCATCAGGTGAGCCGCATGCTCGTTTGCCCCCTATTCTATAAAAAAAATCCATTAGAGAGACCGATCTATACTTCTTCGTTCTTTTTTTATAGGATAAGGGTGACAAACGAGCACACAGTCCACTTGATAATAAGTGGTTGCTGTGGGCCATAAACATCTACATCTATCTTGGATTATGAATCAAAATGCGGATGCATGGAATGAGATGGAATGCCTCGTTTCCAGTAAAAAGGGTGTCCAGTTCTGTACACTCACCATACGAAAACACAGCAGTGTTAAGCTGCTATTTTACGCTGGTATTCTGTGAGACTACTTCAGCGCACTGATCCTTTAGCTATGTCGATTAGTCTGGTTTTACTACAAATATTGTGATTACAAAACCTCCAGCCAAGTCACAGAGAAACTCCGAGCTTAACCCTCTTCATGGCTTTCGAAGCAAATTTACTTTTTTCAAACGCACATATCGTCATTAGCAATACGTACTGGTTGTATGCGTTATTTCAATTTTTGGTTTATATGTGATCAGCCGAGTAGAATACGTCGATCGGTCCATGTTAGACTTAACTAGTAAGACTATTTGTCTTTAATTCACCCACCGTAGTCACCATGAATTATTACGTAGGGACTTAAGATGTCCGTTTAGGACGCAACCAACGCAACCACGATCCCTTTAACACTTTGCTTGAATATTAGCACGTCCCATGGGCAGTATTTATATTCCCAGCATTTTCAGTCATCGTCTTATTTGGGGGTTATGTCACTAGCCAAACAGGGCCACCGCTTTGAGCACCTACATCCCCAGAGTCCCCATTTTCCCGAACACCGTCGTCAAGAGAACGGCCTTAACAAACGTCTTGGCGACTTCGACGTTGGGATCCACTCTCTCTTAAACCCGTTCAGCTGCCTACGAGTACTTTTGGGCCATTACTGATTCACAGAAGGTAGTTACGATCACGCCGAATGCCTGCTCAGCATCGCCGACATGACTTTTTTTTTTTTTTTTATAGTAGATGGGGCAAACGAGCATGCGGCTCACCTGATGGTAAGTGACTACCGCCGCCCATGAACAACTGCAACACCAGGGAGGGAATTGCAGATGCGTTGCCGGCCTTTTAAAAAGGAGTACGCTCTTTTCTTGAAGGTCCCTAAGTCGTATCGGTCCGGAAAAATCGCTGATGGTAATCGATTCCACAAGGAAGTCGTGCGAGGAAGAAAACATCTTCTAAATCGCACAGTGGTGGACCGCCAATCATCCAGATGGTGTGGATGGTATCGGGAGTTCTGCCGCGATGTGCGTTCGTGAAATTTGGCGGCTGGGATTAATCCGAACAATTCCTCAGAGCACTCCCCATGGTAGATGCGAAAGAAAATGCAAAGAGATGCAACATCTCTTCGCAGCGCCAATGAGTCGAGCCGATCGGAAAGAACTCGGTCGTCGACGATTCGAGCCGCTCTGCGCTGGATGCGGTCAAGTGGAAGGAGCTGGCACTGGGGAGCCCCTGCCCAGAGATGGGAACAGTATTCCATGTGAGGCCGAACCTGCGCCTTGTAAAGTTGCAGGCGGTGTGCCGGCATGAAATACTGTCCCGCTCTGCTGAGCACGCCAAGCTTTTTTGACTGCTGACAAGGAGAAGTTCCGTTCGATTTGGCTCATCAGGATTCGTTTTCATTCGTTCTGCAGTTCCGAAGCTACGGCGGCGTAAACAATGCAGAGTCCTGGTCCCGCCCACCGCAGTGGAAGCAGTCATTGCTTCACGTCCGACCTTACGCAGATAATAATTAAAATACCTATCTTTATTAGTTTGTAAGCGTATCTTGGTAGCCATTGCTGCATCTAGATTTCGAAGACCGGCAGAAATGCGACAGTGATACATAGCGGTCCTCTCTAGGCCGAATGCGCCATGTTGCCAAAGCAATCTGTTGTTCCTGCCGTTTAATGGACTCGAGGACTCCGACAAAAAAGTCGGCTTGCAGAACCACATCTTACCCGAGACACCAAGGTAGTGGCTCCAGCACTGAGCCGCTACTTTAACCTATTTTTGATATTCCTCCGGAAGTTTTTATCATCTTGCCCCATGTACAGAATGTAATCGTCGCGCAAATAGTTCCCGATGACAGCTTGCAGATATAGGGGTGTTACAGTGGGCTCCTGATTAAGTCCTAGGGTAAAGAGTAAAAAGCGTTAACGACATCAAGTACGTCAAGATGATATCGTCAATGTCCCACCTCCCTAGAATACTGCTAGTACTGACTGGGAGCGAACGTCTATCTACGCGCGAGGAAGCAAAAATACGACAGGTTAGTGTGCATAAAATTTTACATTAATATTTCCTGAAGCTTTTTGGAACTTCTACATCCTGATGATATTTTTACAAAATTGCTATATATGCTTGGAAAACAACCATTATTTCCGTCTCCGAAGAATTCAAGACCCATATTAATGGGAGAGTCAAGGGGTGGTAATTGATTGAATATCTCATGAAGCTAATATTACGTGAACTTTGTATGCAGAATAAATAAATAAATTGTGCAAACGAGGATATATGTAGATGTCTATGGGCCGCAGCAACCACTTACCATCAGGTGGACTGTGTGCTCGTTTGTCACCCTAATCCTATAAAAAAAAACGAAACTTGCAGGCAACGGCTTTATTTTACAAAGATAACCGCTGCGGCTCTCAATTCCGTCTTTGCGATGAATACAGTTCAAGATGCTAGCTTTGAAAACTAAAAATTCTTAAGCAACATCTATATTCAGCTTTAGTCTTAACCCCAGAGATATCTGTCTATTTCCGAGGAGTCTAGTTCTATTTGAAGGAGTATTTGAGAGGACAAAGATTTGAAGGAAATACATCAGTAGCTGCTAAAATACAGATTTTTTTAATAAGAGGTATAATAGGAAATTCCATAAAGGCTTCATGGCCTGTGGCAAATAGTGATGTAACTATTCCTTATATGGAGTATCGATAGATGTACTAAAGACAAAAGCTAGTATTTCAGGCGGTATGGATGATGAGGTTGAAAAAAAAAGCCAGAGCAAGTTTTTAGACATTTAAATAAAATAGTAAAGGAAGTAGTAGAAAAAAAAAGCAAGAATGAATGGAAAATAGAGATAGAAGATTATCTCATAATTTTCAGGAAATTTTCAAAATGTTCTGGAAACTCGCCAGGGGATAGTAAGAAAATTCTAGAATGAATTTTATACAAGACGAGAATGGCTGTATTTTGTATGAAGAAGTATCGAGCTTTAAATTACGAAATGATGTTTTAGTGTATGGAGACATCGGAAGTAAATGAAACATGAATGACGAGAAATATGTATGCGAGATAAATATGGATCAAATAATAAAAGTAATGAAAATCATGAAAGCTGGTAAGCGTATGGGGTTTGATAAAGTATGATTTGAAATTCTCAGAGCTGGAGAGGGAGAGGGTGGTAAGCCTATAGGTATACTTTCTTTAATTTATGCTAGGAACTTAACAGAGAATGATGCAAAGCCGCTGTATAACTCTATTAACTATAAACGGGAACAGGTTCACAGCACAACTGTAAAAGCTACCGTGAAATTAGCCTGCTTAGCACTGTCAAAAACTGTATGATAAAGTGTTGATTGAAAGAGTTATGAAAGAACATGGGAGAGTTATTTTAGACATGTTAAGGATATAGAAGAAGTATGAATACAGCACACGGAGTAAATGTGGCCCTTCATTCTATAGTTGGAAGTCAGATTGTGTCAAAAGGCAATTGTTAGTGTTAGTCTCGACCTTAATGAGTGGTAGCGAAACTTAAGTGGGGCAGAAGAAGCATTAGGGTAGAATTAATGCTATACAAATGTGGTCATTGAGAAAATATATTAAGGGTAACTCTGAAGATAGGATTAGAAATTATGTGATAAGAGTAAAGTGTATTTACCGAGAATATTTTAGAAAAGAATGCAAAGAAATTTATTCTGCAGAAATATGTGTCAGAGTTGGCAAAAGTCGGTCTACACAGAAGCTTATCGACCAGATTGATCCAAGTTAAAAATAATCTTAACCGACTTTTTGACTGCTGATCATGAAGTTCCGGGTTCAAATACCTGGTTGGAACATATCATTTATTGGGATTTCAGTAAAGAAATTCTCAGTAGCAACTTCGGAGTCAAGTAGTTAACGGTGTTTCACTTCGTGCTTCGGAAAGCACATAAAGCCTCTGGTCCTGCGGCTGATCTCTCTCGGGTCGTGTCAGATTACCGTCCCATCGTACAAGAAAGAGTGGAATGAGGAAATAGAGAGTGTATTTGTGTTTGCAGATACACTCGTATATTATAATTCTGTCCTGCGAAGATGGATAGTCTCTGTTGAGACTGGCCGTCATGACCGAAATAATAATAATTATTAATATATATATATATTCCTATTAATATATCTCTTAAACTACGAACATTTATGTGAAAACAAATGGGTATTAAAGAAGAGAGTGGCGTATCAGGTTCGTGTCAAATGGAAGACTGTTCCAAATGCTTAACATATATAGCAATTAGATTTTCATTTATTTATTTAAAGATTTGTAGCAAACACAAACTTTTACATTATTTATTACATTAGCCCGTTGCATTGCTCCAATGCGCGTTGACACTTCACATGTCTTCAAAATATTTTTTTGGAGTTTATGGCCTGGTATCTAGACCTTTAGGCCAAGTCTTGAGTATTTTTATTCGGTTTATTATAATTTCTCCAAATGTATAATTATCCGTCATAGTTCACTAATTCACAATATGTTGATGCGTCACATTGTGCAGCCCTTGAGAGATTTTGACGGCAACTTGAGCCAGCAGACAGCTGACAGTTGGTGATGGTATCTAAAGGCGCCCATGCAAACAGCTATCTTGAGAATCCATCACCATCATTCATCATCATTTTTAACAGTGGTAGAGCCACGCGGCAGCTTTTGCTGTCGCACGGATGGGCCGGCTCGAACCGGGGTGGTACCACGACCTCACAGAATACCAGCGTGAAGTAGAGGTTTACCTCTGCGTTTCGCTTGGTGAGTGCAGGTGGCCGGAGGCCCTTTTTACTGGAAATGAGGCATTCCATCTTAGTCCTCACGGGTGACAACGCATCTACATTTTGATTTGTAATAGAGGATAGATGTAGATGTCTATGGGCCGCAGCAACCACTTACCATCAGATGGACTGTGTGCTCGTTTGTCACCCTTATCCTATAAAAAAAAAATCAGAGCACTTGTTTCACCGTTTCCACTAATAGTTCACATGCATAGACAGTTAATACATAAAGTCGCACCTTTTTTACATATCAAAATCCACTTCAAACTATTATTTAAACTATAAAACAGGAGCAGCAAACCACCGCCGATCAAGTTCCCGCCAAGACTCCAAAATATTTTTTATTCCTCAGGTTTCATAGATTCATATTTAGATAGACTATCTATTCGTTATCCTCAAGTGTGACAACGTATCTGCTTATCTGCATTTTGATTTTTAATCAATCATAGGTTTTTATAGACCACAGTATCCACTTACAATCCAGTAGACCGTATACCCTTTTGTCCATCCTTATCCTCATAATAAAAATACTTTTTCAAGTTTTTAACAAAATCTGCGCGTAAACAAAGCGTCTGTAGGCGTCGCTTTGTAGGCACGCTATTATACCAGCGGTCCTTGCAATACATTTATATTCTTTTAAAAGCAAGCCAAAGTTGAAGTGTGATTCAAGGAATCAGCACCCGGCTTTTTCATTACGATAATCCCCGCGTTGTGTTTTAAAAAAAATGTTACCTTGAATGTTTTTTCAAATACCGTTACCGTTACCGCCTATTTAAGTCCACTGTTGAACATAGATGTACTCCATAGATTGCTTCATAGGGGGAGTATTTGTCATAGCTGCTACTCTTGGCTAACGGGTTGAAAACCATAGTTTTTAATTTTTAGTTGTTATCAGGAAGACGCTGCTGGCCATCTCCTGGTTGGTTTCCCTCTGTCACCTCTTACGAGACCCACGGGATGATATGGGTTAGTGGATATTCTTACACCACATATCTTATGTAATCAATAATTACTACAATGAATAAAAACAACACTTTTAATTCAGGTCTCTGTAGTTGACTGCTTGCACGGTTTGCCTCCCTTTATAATTCTTTAAGTTCATTAGCCTTTGAAGTGCACCGCTAGATTTAGGCCCCTCCCGTGGTGGCTGCCCTGGGGGACAGTGCCAAGTTCCCCACAGCACGGAAAGAGGCAAGGTTGGTCCTCTTGAAGAAGGAAGGCAGGGCCGCCTATTCTCCCTCTGCGTACCGTCCCATATTCCTCTTGGACGAGAATGGCAAATTCTTTGAAAGAATTGTTGCCACTCAGCTCAACGGGCATCTGTTGCGCGTTGATCCCGTTTTGGCTAATAGCCAGTTTGGATACCGACGGGAGCGTTCTACAGTAGATCATGCGCGTCCGCTCCTTGTCGGGACAAGCAGTATCCCAGGGTGATGTGGCGTTGGCGATAAGACTCGATATCGTCAAAGCCTTTAATTCTCTATCCTAGGGCGCAATCAGGAGTCCACTGGCACACCATCAGGTGCCCCCTTACCTGCAAAGTGTTATCGGGGACTACTTGCGTAACAGGTACATCCTGTACATGGGACAAAATGATCTACATCGTTTGCTATGCTCATGACACGTTGGTGGTTGCCAGCGGGGTCACCTTTGAGAGTGTCAAGGAGCTTGCCAAGCTTGGGGTGGAAGTCGTCGTCGCGAAAATCCACGAGTTATTAAAAATAGCGCGTCACAAGACCGAGTCCCTATGTATTCATAAATTACGACGCGGCAGGGAACCACCCGACTCGTATGTCCACGTCCACATGCACATCCAGTCCACGTCCAGTCTGAAGTCCGAGCGGGACAATACATATACCTAGGCCTCCACCTGGGCAGTCGATATGGCTTCGTAAAACGCTTCGAGCGCCTTCTCCCCCGGATTGAAAGGGTAGCGGTTGCTATGCATAGACTGCTGCCTAATCTAGAGGGACCAAGGGAAGAAGTGCGCTGCTTCTATGCAGGAGTGATACGGTCCATAGCCTTATACGGTATGCTTGTTTGGGCGAAAAGGCTGGAGAATGACCATACGGATCGTGCGTGGATACCGCACGACATCCTTTGTGGCGGTGACAGTCCTGGCTCGCTTTCCACCTCTGGACATACTGGCGGACATGGATGCCAGGGTGTACGGCCGGACGCGTGTCCTCCACCAGAGTGTCGGGAGTGAGCCAGATGAGGTGTTCGAAGGAGTTAAGCGGCAGGAACGACTTAACGCATTCGCAACGTGGCGCGCTCGCCTCTCCGAAGAGCGTTATGCGCGCAAACGCGTTGTTGAGGCAGTCCTGCCGCATTTTGAAACCTGGATGCATCAAAGAACAGGAAGACCCACCTACAGAATTACACAGATAATGAGCGGGCACGGGTGCTTCGGTGATTATTTTTAAGATCGGAACTGTTTTCACTACGGTGGGCAAGAAGGACTCCGCATCACATACGCTGGCAACATGCCCAGTGTGGGAGCTTGAGCGGATGGTCCTAGTAAGCCGAATCGGTCAGAACCTCTTTCTGCCAGCAGTAGTGTCGGCGATGCTGCGCAGGAACGCCCCGTGGAAGTCCGTAGCCGTCTCCTATGAATCCGATATGATCCCGAAGGAGGCTGCTGAGCGGTGTCGGGAGAGGACAGATCCCGCTCAGAAACGGCGTCGCTAAGGCGTTCGTCACGGCCCTCCCCTTGATGATGGTGTTCCCCTACCAGAAACGGAGCTTCGGGGGTTACGAGCTCTCGGGGCGGGGCTCCGAATATTACACCTCAGAAGGACTGTGACTCGAAAGTGGTATCGAGCACTGTGATGGCATTGCGAGGGTGCTGGGCCAGTAAGGACGTGCTTTAATAGAGAAAAGCGAGAGAGGGGCCCCGGTTGCGTTTTGAACGGAGATCCCAGGACCCCATATACGCTGATGGTGACCACTGTGGGGTTTCGGTCCGTAAGAGTCCGTCATAACCTTACTGTTGCCCTCGCAGCAGAAGGTATCCATGAGGATTTCGCCACGATAAAAAGGCCCCTCCTGTGCTATGGATGATATTCGTTACGCTTCGCTGGCAGATCGACAATCGCAATAAAAACGTCCCGCACTTTTAACGCTGCTGTCCGTCACTGGTCTATATTTTATGCCTGGTAAAGGTTGGTTATACCGCCATCTATAGCAATGAAATGAAATGAAAGTTTATGGTTTCCAACATCTTCTTAGATTACTACAAGTTTGAAGACTTCTATTAAGTATAAAGATACTTGTGGTAGAATTTTCGGAGTTTCGGTTATTGGAGGTTTCTGGCTTTACTTGCAGTCGCCTCTTATAACGCGTCCAGAACAAAAGGGGTGATCTCTCTTACGCCATCACTGCTCTTTATCATTAATTTCCCATCTCTATATATAAAAATCAATTGCTGTCCGTTGGTCTCGCTAAAACTCAAAAACGGCTCGACTGATTTTGATGAAATTTTTGGTATGTTTAAATGGGTGCATGATTGGAGATGGTTTAGATTCACATTTGAACCCGGTAGATGTCGCTGTTCTCGAAATCCAGAAATCTCCCGTGGTGACCGGGGTGGATCGCTAGGTAAAAGGCCAGTTACGTGGGCTAAGCCCACTCAGGACATGTTATCTTTAAAACCATTGGTCAAAGACCTTTAGATTGATATAAAATAATAAGCAAAAAGTCCAAAAGTCGCATCTCAGCTACTCAGCTGTCATTGTCAATTATGTTTAAAAGTACGAGAAAAATTATATTGTTGCTGACAATGCTTAGTTGACGAATTAACTGTGAACACAACAGAAGCTAAGAACATAATTAACTCATCATCATCATCATCACAGCCCTTCACAAGTCCACTGCTGAACATAGGCTTCCCCCAAAGAATGCCACAAAGCACGGTCCTGAGCAACCTGCATCCATCGACTTCCTGCATGTCTTACCAGGTCGTCACTCCATCTAGTGGGGGGATGCCCTACACTTCGTCCGCCGGTACGAGACCGCCACTTGAGAACCTTTTTTCCCCATCGGTTGTCGGTTCTTCGAGCTATATGGCCGGCCCATAGCCACTTCAGCTTACTAATCCGTTGGGCTAAGTCGGTCACTCTGGTTCTACTGCGGATATCCTAATTTCTAAGTTTATCACGCAGAGAAATATAATTATCTATATTAGTGTTATATTTAATATTTGTCTATTCAAAAATTATTTTTCTTTTACTACACCCTAAAGAAAAACACTTTTTATAACATTATACCACTGTGTAATACATAACATACCTCTGACATAAGATGCTTCATTCAATTAAAATAAAAAAAACACGTGACCCAATAACTAGAAGTCGCATAGCATACACCTACATTCATATAGAGGTATAAAATTAAAACAAAAGAGGAAGCTACGAGCCGTAGCTCCGTAGCGAGGTTACGGCGTAGCCCGGGCGCGGTCGGCGACCCCTGGCCGTGAACGGGGGTGCGCCGGGCGAGCCCCGCAGCCGCACTTACACATAGACGCTACACGCACACAGGTGCGCACCGCGCCCCTCGACACACAGTCTTATTTGATTTTACGAAAATATACCTTTTTTTCTAAACCCAAATCATCCCCACATAAAAGCTTTGATGTTTCCATTTTACCTCGTAACGTAACTCTTCGTTTACTTTGATAATTAACAAAACAAGTATTTTATGTCTTATTAAATATAAATGTATTTTTACTGTCAGTATTGTTAACATAGACTTATTTACGTACAGTTGCCTACTCATATTATGTTTATAGTTTCACTTGCGGAAAATGGGTTTTAAATTATTTGTTTAAATAACCATGTTCTAGAAAGTATAGTGATATCATAATTATTTCTTATATACACGAATACTTAAAATTTTATTGATTTAATCTCGTTTAGTTTTACTTATTTTTAATTCCCGACAACTAAATTTCGAGAATTAAATTCTTCGAGAAAAAAATCATTGTACCTACTTATTACGAGTATATAGGCAATCCGTTTAAGTTTTTCAATTAAATTTTATTTTTGATATCTTTAAATAAAAAACGGGTAAAACTTATTATATAATTCATATAACATAAATTTATACTTGTTAATAGTACAAATTATAATGTAATTTATATGAACAAATATGATATAATATTAAATATGTATTCACAACTTAGTTAACTATGAATATGTTACAACTTATATCAATAGAAAATAATGCTAACAAAATAAAAAATAAAAAAACTTTTTTATAGTAACGAAGCATTCAATCTGAGTTCTCATGTAAGACAATGCATCTGCAATTTGATTTTTAATAAACGATATAGATGTATGTGTCTATAGGCCACAGCATCCACTTAGCATCATGTGAACTGTGTGCTCGTTTGTCGCTCTTGCTACTAAAAACACAGTTGAATAAGAAGTCAAAATGTGCTAATTTTGTTAATACATTTAACTTAATATCAGATGAAATATTCTTTTGATCAACTATAAATTTGAAACATCAATACAAACTACACTATCATATTCAGCTCACTCACTCACACCAGCGCATATAGACTCGCACACACCTATGCTTACCCAGTTTTCTTCAAAGCGTCCGCCTGTGTACGTATTACCGCCACACCCCCGCCGCCATGCCTACGTACAAGGCGGCACCAACACAAGCACATAATCCCAGATAGCTTGTACGTATGTGTGCGTTGCAGACTTTTACAGACAATCGTTTCACTAGTGTGAGTAAAGAATATATGTTAATGTCAAACTTCCGCGTTTTATTCGTGTCACTCACACAGGCGTAGCACTCTGCAGTGTGCTGACTATCGGAAAATGGTTTCTATGTGTGCTCAGGGTGCATCGACTCCGTTTCCGGTTCCGCTGAGTACAACGGCCTCAGGCTTGATTTATGCCTGTTCGCTTGAAGGTTTGCGTGTTATTGTCACGTTATAAACGGATTTGTATATAAAATCTGTACTTTTTTATGTTACAAACAAAAATGTTGCTTTTGCAAAAGAAAATACAAAGTTACTTTAATATTTATTTTATTTTTGTCCTCAAAAAGATGATACCTTTTCAGTACATATTTTTAACCTTATATATTACTTTAAATTGATTTCCACTCCTTTAGTCTAGTGCTTGTAAACATGACTGTTGTGGTTACGGGTACGAATCCCGGGTCGTGCCAAAATAAATGATTGTGTTTTTCTGTACAAAATTCTCAGCAGCGGCCCGAAGTCAACAATTGACGGTGTTTCACCCCTCTGATCTCTTTTCGGTCATGCCGAATGCTGTCTTATCAACCTGTGAGAGATTTGAGATTGCATAGAGGTATGGATATTATAAACCATTTTAAGAATGCGCTATAAAGTAAGCAGGGCCTACACTTACCACGTTGGACAGGCGAGTTGGTAAAGTTAGACTCCTCTGCACCAGCAACGCTGCTCCACATCACCAGTCAGTTGATTTAATATCGGTATTTTGGTTGGGCTGTCTGCCATCAGCCAATTGCTAGAGCCCCGATCGTCGGTCAACAGATGTACCGCGTGCAGTGAGGATTATCCTTAAGGTAAACTAGGCACGTATCTAAGGGCGCAAGGTTAAAAAAATACGCGCGCGTAAGTTTTTAAACGAAAAAAATGTCCGTATATTCTACTTAATTACTCCTTCATCTGCCTTATCCTCTCATCACATTTTTCATTATTAAACTCAATTAAACTATATTATATATTATAAAATATAGTTTATTTACAAAATTAGTAGTTTTAATTTATAATATATGGCCGCTAGAGGGGTGCCGACGAGGTGCTAGCCCTAGGGCGCTGTCGATATTTAATCTGCCACTTACCGCGTGCAGGTGTGGTGAAAACACTGGCACCTTCCCTTTTAATTTCCAGTAATAACATTTTTATGGTTCCATAACTGAAGAGAAAAAATCGGATTACTTTTTTGAGCGTACGTCTGTTCGTCTGTCAAGACCCTTTTCCTCAGTAACGAGTAGAAATATTAAGTACAATTAACTATTCATTGAATTATTTACAGACCTTCGAAGGGAATCAACAAATACATAATGATATGTACCTACCGTCGCACATTAACAACTGCAATACCTAAGGAATTACAGGTGCATTGCCAGTCTTTTAACAAGGAATAGGCTCTACAAAATCTAAGACAACGCTCAGTTACCTTAAAAAGCAAAGTGTACACAGCACTCACGTGGACACAGACATCACACGTACTGCAAACGCTAAGAAGAAGGCATGACATCTTACATAGAATTTTAGAATGTTTGCGGATGCAGTCCGGCCAATATAACTTCGCAAAATTTTGTATGTATTGTGTATTGTAAAATAAACTTTTATTTCTTATATTCTTATTTCCAAATTATATTATCACGACCAGCACAGGATACGTTACCATCTTAAAGAATATATTTTTAGTTGTAAATCTTTTTCAATTAAATCATGTCACAGAAACGTCTTTTTATATCTATTTTATAGATTATTTAAGTTAGTTTCAAGCCAATTTGAATTTTGAGCTGTGGTTTGAATTCTGAGTGATGATAGGAGCTAAGCGCTCGATATAAATTTCACAGTACGCGTGCAACCCGGGTTCGATCCCCGCCAACACCAATGAAATTGTCAATTTCAAGTGCTGATTTACCACGTGGTGTGTAAAATTATTGAGGTTTGCTCAAAATGTTTTCAACTTCAAGCGAACTCTATTATTTGGACAACAAATACAGTGTCATGGTCCAAAAAATCAAAATGAATTTGCACAATTTTTGTATTTAAAGCAGTACGGGATCTATCCTTGTTATACTCTAATGTATCCAAGTCTATTCATACTGGGTATATTCGGTACAGATACCTGAGTGTGAGGAGAGACATAGCGCTTATTAAATATGTGTGGAAGGTATTACGTGCATGGATAAATCACCCAGATGTGCTCGCTGCGCTAAAACTGCTGATACCTAATAATTACGTTTGTTCTAATCGCCGTCCCCCGTAACTCCTCCTGCCCGCTGCTAGGACGAATTTGTTTCAGAATACACCTTTGTTACGTGCGTTATATAAACATTATCTCACAAGATATTGACATATTTACATGCAGTCAGACGAAATTCATAATGGCAGTATACAAATTCGATGAAAATTGTATTTTTTTAATTAGTTTTTTATTTTAGACGTCGTCCTGCCAGTTAATAACATAGGTTGTGTTCAACAGCTTTTTTTTCTTTTAGCGCATGCAATTTAATTTATTAATTGCCGCGTTTGATTTAAAAAGGCAAATAAATACAAACATTTAAAATTTTGTTTGTTTCTAAACTTTTTTCTATTTTTTTTTTACTTTATAAATATAAACCTGCTCCATTGAAAAATACATATATCCTATATACTAATGTTCATGGTGATCGATTAAATAGATTTTGAGTTAAACGATTTCATATATATGTAGAAAGGGTAATTTAGTATAGTACAGAAACTAATTTTGTAGTTAGGAATAATAATTAATTTGTTTACACAAATTTACTATCCGAGCGAGTCAAGGATGTACTAGTAATGGAATACGACAAGCGCACCATTCCAGCCGTGGTAGCTCAGATGGTTAGCGCTCGGTGTAAGTTTCACAGTACGCGAGTAACCCGGGTTCGATCCCCGCCGGCACCAATGAAAATGTTAATTGCAATTTTAAGTGCTGATTTACCACGTTCTCGGCGGTAAAGGAAAACATCGTGAGGAAACCTGCATGTCTGGGAAATAAGAAAAAAAAATCGAAGACATGTGAAGTTCGCCAACACGCTATGGGGCAGCGCGACGGACCTTTCCTTGCCCTAAAACTCTCTCAAAAATGAGAGGAGGCCTGTGCCCAGCAGTGGGATGTATATAGGCTGTAACTTTTTAACTTTAACCGTTCCACGTCAGAGCCAAGACTGTCAAAATTAGTTTCTGCACTATACTCAATTACCCTTTCTACACATACAAACATCCTCTTTTATATGTATAGATTTATGTTGATAGTTATTATTTACATTAGTCGTTATTTTTCTTAGACATTAGTTAGTTATAGCATAGCATTAGTCAATTGAACTGTAATGATGTGATAATTATGTAATAAATAGCTACCCACCACACAATCCATACAAATAAATAAAACTGAAGTGTCTGTTTGTAATGTCAAACTACAGCATTTTACTAAACGCATATAAAATTATATTTTTAAGCATTTTAACAGTGGTAGAGCCACGCGGCAGCTTTTGCTGTCGCACGGATGGGCCGGCTCGAACCGGGGTGGTATCACGACCTCACAGAAAACCAGCGTAAAGTAGAGGTTTACCTCTGCGTTTCGCTTGGTGAGTGCAGGTGGTCGGAGGCCCTTTTTACTGGAAATGAGGCATTCCATCTTAGTCCTCACGGGTGACAACGCATCTACATTTTGAATTGTAGTAGAGGATAGATGTAGATGTCTATGGGCCGCAGCAACCACTTACCATCAGGTGGACTGTGTGCTCGTTTGTCACCCTTATCCTATAAAAAAAAATACGGTACTAATAACAAAAATACAACTTTTAAAGTTTTTGTCTGTCTGTCTCTGTCCGTCTGTTTGTTCCGGCTAATCTCCGAAACGGCTGGACCGATTTTGACGGAATTTTCACTGCCAAATAGCTGATATCACAAGGAGTAACTTAGACTAGTTTTATTTTAGAAAAAGAATTAGGGTTCCGCGCAAATAAATAATACACCAAATAACACACGGGCGCTGTCGCGAGGAACATCTAGTAACTAAATATGTGTAAATAACGTCGTGTAGTGGCGGTGTAAGAATGTCCACTACCCCATATCATCCTGTGGGTGTTGAAAGAGGCGACAGAGGGAAACAATTCAGGAGATGGGCAGCAGCGTCTTTCTAATAACGACTAAAAAAACTCCGGTTGCCAATCTCATTGCATAGCGTGGCAACTAGGGCAAACAATGGCAATCTATGAGGAAGCCCATGTTCAGCAGTGGACTTTAATAGGATGTAACGGTAAATAAATAAATGACCTTAGTAAGTGCCTCTTCGGAGCTCCGATAGTTAGTGGTATAATCCTCTTGTTGATGCCATAAGTTTACCCAGACCGGCAACGAAGGTAATATATATTTAACTAGAGCCCAATGACTTCGTCAATCTTACTTAGCGGTACCATGTAGCGACATCTATGGAAATGTATTAAATAAAGAACGATGTATTTAGCGCGTCAAATTTTCAATACGATATACATCGCAACCGCTTCCGTAGATAGATAATAGATGGCGCTAGAGTAGTCAAGTGAGCTCGGCCACGGTCCTTATTGATTTGTAAGAGAGATTCTTAGCGTCAATGTGCGTCGCCGTTCTGCCTGCCAAAATGGCGATTATGAAAAATCCTGAATCTTTTATAGATGGAGGCCTAGACCTAGCAATAGAATGTTAATAATGATAAAGATATCACGTGTAATAATAATTTTGCGATTATAAATTGTTTTTTTTAAGTTAGAAATAGTGAAAGTTTGGAAAATTCAACTCTTGAGGCGGTGAAGCTGAGTGTTGGAATAGCTTGTTTTTAAGGTTCCGTACCTCAAAAGGATAAAACGGAACCCTTATAGGATCACTTTGTTGTCCGTCTGTCTGTCTGTCAAGACCCTTTTTCTCAGGAACGCGTGGAGGTATCAAGCTGAAATTCATATCAAATACTCAAGTCTACTGTCCCTTAGAGCTGTGAAAAAATCAAATTTCTAAGCCAACGCAATCAAAAGATACAGCCGTTTATGCCGCAAATTTTCGACATTCGCAAGGGAATCAAAACCTGTACTTCCCGTCAACTCAGAATCTTGAAATTTGATACAAAGCAACGTATTATAGCACAAATAAAGGAAAAATTGCCAAAAGCATACATTTTTAGTTCCATCATATAATACAAAATATTTTTAATAATTTTAACATTATATACCTACGGATTTTTTCGGAACCCTCGGTGCGCGAGTCCGACTCGCACTTGGGCGGTTTTTTTTATAGAATAAGTGTGACAAACGAGCGCGCAGTCCACCTGAGTATAAGTGGACGCTGTGGCCCGTAAAAATCTACATTAATCCTCAAATAAGAATCAAACCGATTACCGATACGATATCACCCTTGAGAACTAAGATACGAGGGCGGCACTGAAAATTTCGGGAATCAAAGAAGTGACACAACATTACTATTTAAAAATGTATTTAATGCTTTTCAAAGTATTCTCCGCGAAATTTGACACATTTTTTCATACGATGGAACCAATCATTGAAGCAACCATTCCATTCGGAAGTAGGGGTCTCCAAAATGGCCGTTTTGTAGGCGACCACAGCTTCTTCAGGTGATGAAAATCTCTGTCCACACAATTTATTCTTTATTGTAGGGAAAGTATAGAAATCATTAGGGCTTAGGTCGGGGCTGTACGGTGGATGGTCTAATAATTCTATGTTTTCTTGCTCTAAAAACTCTTTTGTTCTCTGTGCGGTGTGAGAACTCGCATTGTCGTGATGAACGATGATGCGGCGGTTGCAGTTCTCTTTACGGAGTTCAGAAACGACCTCTGGCAAACAAATGCTAGCATACCATTCTGCATTAACCGTTCTTTGTCCCTCAAGAGGAATAGTCGTAACATGGCCGGTTTTGGAGTCAAACGTGGCCACCATTTTTTTGCAACACTCCGTGAACGAACAATTTTTGTTGGCTTTAACTCATTTTCGAACACCCAAACTCGTAACTGGTTTTTTGTTTCGGGTTCGTACGCATATATCCAGGATTCGTCACCTGATACGATATTGTATACAGCATTTGAGGATCCTGCGTGGAATCTTTCGAGAGTTCTGATGCACCAAGTAACGCGAGCCGCTTTTTGCTCTTCACAGAGCGAATGCGGTATCCATCGGGAAAACAACTTTTTTACACCTAATTGTTCATGCAAGATTATTTGTATTTGACTCATGCCAATGTCTAAAGTTGCCTGAATTTCGCGGTATGTCACATATCGATCTTCCTCAATCAGCTTACGCACAGCATCAACGTTTTCTTGGGTGACTGCAGTTTTTGGACGACCTAGACAGGGTTCATCACTGAGCTTGACACGTCCACGTTGAAATTCAGCAAACCAGCGATAAATTGTGGTTTTGGATAGGGCTTCATCACCAAATGCAGAAATCATCCGATCAACCCACTGTTTTTGTATTAAACCACTTCGAAAGTCATAATAAATCATCGCTCTTGAATTTTCTCGAGTCAATTCCATTTTCTCAGCGACTAAACAAGTTTGACAAAACCTTGTGACAAGACCGAGAATCTTTTTTTAAATAAATAAATGGTATTCGATTTTTAAAACCAAGGAGTTTTCAATTAAAAAGATTTTAATATGACAGGAACAGTGGAAATATTGCATTCCCGATACTTTTAGTGCAGCCTATGTACAATGGCTTGTCTCCAGTAAAAAGGGTCTCTGGTTCTCTACACTCACCATACGAATTGAGAGCGTGGTCCTTTCCTAGTCCAGCCAACCCATTCGTCCTACAACTATACCACTAATATTGTTGCAGTAAGGCTCTACCACGTATAAAATGTAAAGAATTTTATTTTTTATCTGTTATAATGTAACTACCGTAACGTAAAATTGCTTAAATCGATATACCTGAACGCGAAATGGCAAAATAAATCTACGTTTCCCAATAACTCCATTAGAAGGGGTTTGTTCGTTAAAAAAAACGTCCTGTCTCGCCGCCCGGCACTCCCTCCCTGTCAAAGCGCTGTTAAATATTTAATTTGTCGCTTTTTCATCGCGTCTGCGACACGAGCCTGCAAATTGATCCGTCGCACTGTCTACAAATCCGTACCTAATGTCGCTTATAGTGGGGATCACAAACCGACAATACGTATAGTTGGGTTTAATGGTGTTGTGAACTTTTGTAAAGATTGTGTGATATTCAAGTAACTATTATCATTGCAGCCTATCACAAATCCACTACTAAACATAGGTCCCATAAATTGCTTTACATTGGAGACTAGCTGTTCTCCGCGACTTCGCTCGCGTGTTATTTAGGGTTTTAATTTTTTTCGCGGAACCCTAATTCTTAAAAATAAAAGTAGCCTATATTACACCTTATGACATCAGCTATCTTCCAGTGAAAGTCCCGTCAAAATCAGTCCAGCCGTTTCGGAAATTAGTCGGATCAAACAGGCAGACAAAAATTTAAAATATTGTATTTTTGTTACAAGTACCATATATACTTTCATATGCATTTAGTAAAATGCTGTAATTTTGACATTACAAACAGACACTTCTTTTTTATTTTTTCATATGTATATGTATGTGCATATACATACGCATATGTACAACAGCAACCGCAGTTGTTTTGAGTCATCAGGAAGATGCTGTTACCTATCCCCTATTACATTTCGCTCTGTTGCCTCTTACGACACCCACGGAATGATATGTGGTAGTCTGGTAGTGGATTCCCTTAAAAAACTGAAGAAGACGAGAATAGAGAAGAGAATCTTCTTTCTTAGGATCTCTATTGGATAAGTCAAATTCATATTTTTATCTTTAAAATAAGCATGCGCTATTATTCATACTTGTAATTTGAGCGCTGATTCACCACATGGTGGACGGTGAAGGGAAACATCGTGAGGAAAATGCATGTGAGAGTATTAAAATACTTTAAGGAATTGCAAAATCTACCAATACGCATTGGAGCAGTTTTATTTTTCCATAATCCTTTCTGAAATAATGGGTAACAAGTGGCTAGTCGCGGAATGTACGAGTATAGAACTGACATTTTGACTTAAAATTCAAGTAACGAACTTTGACGCTCATCAATAAAATGATAAACCTTGTGAAATCTCACAAGAGTTGCAATTTTCTGCCGACTTCCAAAAAGGAGACGGTACTCAATTCGACTGTATGCTTTTTTGTGTGTTACCTCATAACTTTTTACTGGGTGAACCGATTTCGATGATTCTTTTTTATTTAAAAGCTGGTACTTCTCGTGTGGTCCCATATGTTTGATCAAGGTCAGACCAATAGTTTTTGCGTTATTCTTAATTAATAACTTATATTGATGTGTTGTATTGGTATGTTGTGTGTAATATTAATTGAGTATGTCGGAAAAAATCGTAGGTACCGTGAGATGCGACTATGAAAATTCAAACATGAGATGGACAGCAGCGTCTTCCAGACAACATCTTAAAATGATTAAAATTGCGGTTGCCAACCCAACTCCAGGCGTTGCAACTTTGGCACATATACCCCATATGAAGCAATATATGGGGTAAGCTTAAGTTCGGCAGTGGAGTTTAATTAGACTGTAATGAATGAATGAAGCGTCAGTAGCCTAATGGCAGGGCGCGGACCGCGAACTCGAAAGGTCGTGGGTTAAAATCCGCCATTCGACTACTGTCGTAAACCACTTCTAACACAAGCATTTTAAGCTTACCAGAAGTGGTTAAAGGGAATGTTAGTAATGTTTAATAGCATTACTAGTATTTTTTTTTAAATGAAACTTTTACGAAATTAACATAATTCTAAATTTCCTCCGTCCGCCACCATGACTTAAAAAATATTAATTGTGGCGACTGGACAGCAAAACGTCTTAGCATTTAACTGCGGTGTTGTGAATCACGATTCGATTTCATATAAAATTACTATTTATATGGTCTACAAATAACTGTTCTAGGTCTAGGTGTTTGTCCGTATTTAACTTATTTATGTAAAGCGATACAAATGAATTCCTAATTTGGGATAACGTTTTTAAATGTTGTTTTACATCAAACATATTTAATACATAGTTTGTGATTCAACAGATATTTGCATTTACATTTTCTTGCATCTTAAAATTATTATTCTATACAAAGGTACATACTAAAATGCGGAATTCGCGATGTAAGCTTTCTTAGATGCTCCTCCTAGCGTTCCCTAGAGGAGATCAATACTGCTCACGACGCCTGTAGCCCTGGTACTCGTGAATCATCGATCACAAGCTTAGAAGAAAGCAAATAGAAATTGAAAAAAGGTTTTCAAGTTTTACCTTATTTAATATGCATCACAAACAATGCTATAAATATTAAAAAAAGTCTAAACCATCATTTTAAAATTTAGAGCGAATCAATGCAAATTTGTTAAAAGTGCCTGTAGTGCAGTCAAGTTGTCCTTTTATTGAACTTAAAGAATTTTATTTTTTGATAATTTTCTTGCCGTATATTTTTAATAGGATAAAATTATTTTTAAATAGAATAATATGTTTTATTTACCTCCGCGGTAACTTAATTTTAAAGGTATGAAATACGGAAAAAATATTCTCAGAACAGAAAAGTATGTAGCAAATATATATTACCGACAAACTTTTTTTTTAATGGAAAGTACATCCCACTGCTTGGAACTCCTCTCATTTCTCTAAATTTTTGAGCAGGAATGCGTTCGCCTCACAACTCCAATGTATGTTGGCTAATTTCAAACTACTGTCGAGCAAGTAATTAATCAACACTTAAAATTGCGACGATAAGTCAAGGATAAAATCTGGTACAACGTATAATAATAAAAGGTTATATATTAGGATCCAAGCTATCATGAGCTACATGACTATGGTTATTCTACGCAAAAAAATGTTATGTAGTAGTAGTAATGTATGTAGGCCTAGTCAGTTTGAATAGCCTATCATGTCGAAGATGTCATGGGAGTCATGGTTGAATAGGGGCAAAAAGTTCTCATTACATTCCTAGGGGGTCAAAATTGCTAAAACCAAAAAAATCAAAATTCTTATTTCGACTATAACTCCGCCTCCTTCGGAGGTTCCACAGTCTTTACCTCCCGCATTCCATTAGTTACAATACAAAAGAAAGATTACACCGATAGATAAATTGATTAGTATACATACATTATTTGAGAAACAAATTAGAATTTTGTTAAAATTTATTTTGGCGATGGTAACGCTTAACAGTGGTAGAGCCACGCGGCAGCTTTTGCTGTCGCACGGATGGGCCGGCTCGAACCGGGGTGGTACCACGACCTCACAGAAAACCAGCGTGAAGTAGAGGTTCATCTCTGCGTTTCGCTTGGTGAGTGCAGGTGGCCGGAGGCCCTTTTTACTGGAAATGAGACATTCCATCTTAGTCCTCACGGGTGACAACGCATCTGCATTTTGATTCGCAAACGAGGATAGATGTAGATGTCTATTGGCCGCAGCAACCACTTACCATCAGGTGGACTGTGTGCTCGTTTGTCACCCTTATCCTATAAAAAAAAAATTTACCCAAATATTTACAGCGGCTATAAAAATTACACAAATTTAATTACACACATTATTAAGAATATTTCTATAGTCATTTTAACGCTAGACTATTTTCAGTGACCAATTTTTAACAGCCTTGACAGGGTAACTAAAAGTCACACCAACAAACCTGAGACCGATCCATTGTAATAGGACCACTCGGTGACGGATGATAGACTACGTCGTCCCCGCTAAAGTATATATCAGAATGGATTATTCAGCTTGTGTCCACAATTTGTATTCTTCCAAAATTTTTCTCTTAAATAACACACTGTTCGCTTATTATACAGAGATTAAGTATACATAGAAGTAATTTTAACAGTATTTACATGGAAGCATGCAGTATATATTTTTTTATAGGATAAGTGTGATAAGTGTATTTGTTTATTCAATGATGTAATTCAGTTTTTATTCCTTACAAAATAATCAATGCATTTTGTGATTACCCATAAAAAGAAATACAATTATAATTTTGTTAAGTTGAATTTGTTAAGAAAATGATCTTTGTATTACTGTTGTAATTTCTGTTGGTAATCCTAATAAATAAATAAATAAATAAACGTGCACATAGTCCACCTGATGGTAAGTGGTTGCTCTGGCCCATAGACGTCTAAATCTAAACTCAATTAAGATTCAAAATGCAGATACGTTGTCACCCTTGAGGACTAAGATGGAATGCCTCGTTTCCAGTAAAAAGGTACTCCGGTTCTCTAAACTCACCATACGAAACACAGCAGCGTTAAACTGTGAGAGCGTGGTCCTTCCCCGGTCGAGTCGACCCCTTCGTGCTACAATCATACTACTAATATAGTTGCAGCATGGCTCTACCACGTAAAAAAGAAGTAATAAAAAAACTCATTGTTTTATTATTATTTATCCTTAATTAATTTGTAACACTTTTATTTTGTATGTATTATAATAAAATAAACCTAGCAAGCTAACAGCATAGCAAAGTGGCGAAGCAATCAGCTTTGTAGCGGTTTCTAACGGAAAAAAAAAATCAAAATAGGAGGTTCAGATGCCTGGGTGATCAGTAATCGATTGCTGAAAACAGAATTTGAAAATTCGAAACCGTTCTCGAGATAATCGTGGGACAAACGGACAGACGGACGGACAGACGGACAGACGGACAGACGGACAGACGGACAGACATCGTGAAATCAATAAGTGACTTCGCAAGCTTCGCCACTTAATAATAATCTTTTAAAAAAATTGTAGTACTAAAATATTTTAAAAATAACCTTTGGTCGATTATTTCTGTCGTAGTATTTATAAAGAGGCATTGAACGCACGTGACAACTACTAGAAATAAACCTGCTTCGTATCATGTCATACACGATGTATCCAGGCCCTTGATTGATCAATAACCATCACAGTAATGAACGCACACACGCAAAGCGTTGCGTACGCATCGTACGCACACGAACACTGTCTGTGAGTGATTTGGTGAGTGGGGTTGATGAACTGATATTTTTTTGTTTATACAATCCGTGTGAGAGAATATTGTGGATAATGGAACAGCTGCAATTCTATGCTTGACGTAAAAAAAATTAAAAGTCAGTAGGTAATTCCATTGTTCTGTAACTCGTATGAAATATTTTCTGTAATTTGTTACTATCGATTTTTTTTTATAAAAAACGTTACACACTAGGATTTTCTCCTGTATCGTGGAGGCAGTTAACAAACATAAATTGCACAAGGACAAACATCCACCAGACCCGGAACAATTATTTGTAGGCCATACAAATACTTGTATGGCCTACAAATACTACTATACTATTAACAGTGGTAGAGCCACGCGGTAGCTTTTGCTGTCGCACGGATGGGCCGGCTCGAACCGGGGTGGTACCACGACCTCACAGAATACCAGCGTGAAGTAGAGGTTTATTTCTGCGTTTCGCTTGGTTAGTGCAGGTGGCCGGAGGCCCTTTTTACTGGAAATGAGGCATTCCATCTTAGTCCTCAGGGGTGACAACGTGTAACAGAGGATAGATGTAGATGTCTATGGGCCGCAGCAACCACTTACCATCAGGTGGACTGTGTGCTCGTTTGTCCCCCTTATCCTATAAAAACAAACTTGTTCCGTGCGAGATTCGAACCCGCGGCACCCATCGCAACAACTGATTGCTAAGCCACTGCGCCACGGAGCCGTCAATCGATGAAAGTGAATATTATTTTTTCAGGCCTACCTTCATTAATAACTTACTCAGTTTCTTTTTTTCATAGAATAAGGGTGACAGGCGAGCACACAGCCCACCTGATGGTAAATGGATACTGCGGCTCATAGACATCTACATATATCCTTGGATAAGAATCAAAATGCAGATGTGTTAGCACCCCATACACAGCACCATTGAGCTGCTATTTTACGCTAGTATTCTGTGAGAGCGTGACCGTTCCCCGGTCGAGCCGACCAAATCGTGCTACAACCACAATATAGCTGCCACACAAAAATCCTCTTCCGTTGCGGTCGAAATTTGCTTTAATAATCACGCGTGACACTCGGATTGAGTATCTCAGTACCAAATTTACAATCAGGGGGATAGCAGTCAAGCGCTGGTTTAATATATACACAAATAAATAAAATTGGAAGTGTAAGTTTGTAATGTCGAAATAACTGATTTTTACTATATGCATATGAAAGTATATACGGTACTTATAACAAGAACACGATTTTTAAATATTTTTTTTATAGAAGAGGGGGCAAACGAGCATGCGGCTCACCGCTATGGTAAGTGACCACCGCCGCCCATGAACAACCGCAACACCAGGGGAATTACAGATGCGTTGCCGGCCTTTTAGAAAGGTGTAAGCTCTTTTCTTGAAGGTTCCTAAGTCGTATCAGTCCGGAAAATTCGCTGGTGGTAATTGATTCCACAAGGAAGTTGTGCGAGGGAGAAAACTTCTTCTAAATCGCACAGTGGTGGATGTGATGTGCGATGGTGAAATTGAGCGGCTGGAATTAGTCCGAATAATTCCTCAGAGCACTCCCCGTGATAGATGTGATAAAATACGCAAAGAGATGCAACATCTCTACGCAGTGCCAGTGTATCGAGCCGATCAGAAAGAACTCGGTCGTCGATGATTCGAACTGCTCTGCACTGGATGCGGTCAAGTGGAAGGAGCTGGCACTGGGGTGCCCCGGCCCAGAGATGAGAACAGTATTCCATGTGGGGCCGAACTTGCGCTTTGTAAAGTTGCAAGCGATGTGCCGGCATGAAATACTGTCTCGCTCTGCTGAGCATGCCAAGCTTTTTAAAGGCCAATTTGGCCTTCCCTTCCAAGTGACCACGAAACTGCACACTATTCGATATGTCGACGTCAAGGATTCCGATACTAGCAGAGGCAGCAAGGGGAGTGCCTTTAATCTGAGGAGATATGACAAAGGGGTTCTTTTTAGCGGTTTAAATTTTTTGTCTGTCTTTCTGTCTGTCTGTCTGTTTGTTCCGGGTAATCTCAGAAACAGCTGGACCGATTTTGACCAGACTTTCACTGGCAGATAGCTGATGTTATAAGAAGTAACTTAGGCTACTTTTATTATAGAAAAAGAATTAGGGTTTCGCGTAGTTAAATAAAAACTTTTCGCACCTTTGAAGCTGCCGCCCGTCACTGGTCTTAATATTTTACGTCTGGCGTAAACGAAACCGTGATACCACTTTTATCGGAAGCCGTCCAATAGTTACCTCTTAAGACACCCACCCGGGACCAGATGTGGTGGTGGACTCTCTAACGCCGACACCACATGGGTTAAAGTAAAAATTTACACACGATTTGTCCACTTTTTCATGTAGTAATAGCTCTCTTTAAACTGGGGTAGTAGGCTAGCCCTAATATTTCCTTGCTAATATCCAGGCCGATAACAGGGAGCAACGAACAGACACTTCTATTTTATTTATATGTATACTAGCTGGTACCCGGCGCATTGCTGCCATAGAAAAAATAATTGTCGAAACATTGTTTTAAATTTAGAAGAGTTATATTGTTTAATTAGGAATGATAATACATTAATTGAAGTTGAGTGATGTATAGCTTTAAAATAATTTTTGGTACGATACGCGCGCCACCTATTTTAAGTCAATTGTACTATACCTATAAATTTCTCACAAGTGCAAGCAATAAGTAATAGCAATAATAAGTTGACAAAGTTTTAGCGCAATCTGATGTACGGGATGGCAGTGCCTAAAATACGAACAAACAGACATTAATTTTTATTGATTAGATAGATATCTATTTTTTTATATAGGATAAGGGTGACAAACGAACACACTGTCCACCTGATGGTAAGTGGTTACTGTGGCCCATAGACATTTACATCTATCCTCGATTACGAATCAAAATGCAAATGCGTTGTCACGCGTGAGGACTAAGATGGAACACGTGAAGTCAAAATCCTGTACTGTTGAACACAAAGATAGAAAAATCGACTACTCTCGTAAAACACCGTGGTAGGAGTTTAGGCAAATATTTCTCCTATTTTCTTCATATTTACTTTATAAATGATATCTACAGCTATGTTACAATACTAAATGGTAGAGCCATGCTGCAAATTTATTAGTAGTATAGTTGCTGCACGAATGGGTCGGCGCGATCGTGGAAGGACCACGCTGTCACAGAATACCAGCGTAAAATAGCAGCTTAACACTGCTGTGTTTTGTATGGTGAGTGTAGAGGACCGGAAACCCATTTTACTGGAAAAGAGGCATTCCATCTTAGCCCTTACGGGTGACAACGCATCTGCATTGTGATTCTTAATTGAGGATAGATGTAGAAGCCCATGGCTCACAGCAACCACTTACCATCAGGTGGATTGTGTGCTCGTTTGTCACCCGATCCTATAAAAAAAATATATCTTTATCTATTTATGCATAGTATTTGCATGTAGAATTTTGATGTCCTTTATGTAGATATCTAAAAGACCGAATGCTGTGGCCGATAGACCTTCACGTATCACATATCTTACGGACCAGATGGACTGTCGAAAAAAAATTGCATTTCATGACGGAAAAAAACGGTTTTCAATAAAAGTTATAAATTTAATTTGAAATATCGGAACTTATTGTTGGTACACTTTTGGAATTTTACAGGAAATTCAATAATGGCTCTTTAGAAATCACTGAAACGGAAATCGATGAGTTCTTAAAGAGCATTTTTTATGAGTTGAAAGTTGAAATTTATTTTTTTTAATTTTTTCAAATTATTCAAAAAGTTCTTGGTCCTCATATCCTGTAATCACTTGACAACTCAAAAAAAATATTTTTGACAAATATATAATAAATAATGAAAATGATGTTGAAGTATTAGGACTACACGAATCAAAAATAATACACTAATTTTTAATTCTAAGTCAAAAACGTTTCATCATAATGTGTCTACTCTACTCCGTCTACAATGCTTAAGTATTAAAAATAATATATATATATACAGGGTATTTTTGGAACGCTCCCGAAAACTAAGACAGGCGACAGCACCAAGTATACCTTTGATCATGGGTCACAAATAAATTTGATCCTGATGAAAAAAAAATCATATTTTTACAACGTTTTATTAGCGTTATTCACGCGCCATCATGTTAGTACAGCTAAATGAAACGATAATTTCATAAAAAAAATCATGAAAATACTGATACATAAAACCAGCAGTGAAAACTGAATTGATATCACCTGACTAATGGAGGTTAATGTACGCGCGAACGGTGAAAAAAGAACGCTGGCCTTGAACTTGGGCACAGCGATTTATCACATATTGGTACGAAGGGGGCGCGACGGGGGAACAATCCGCCAGTATTACTGTGCCTGCATGCTATTGGTTCCCGCGCTTTTTTCGCTCCAAAAATACAGTCGCATACACAGCTTACTTTGCGACTCGCGACGATGTTTTAAAAAGGAAGGAAAGAAAAATTATTTATATCTATTGTTTTATGACTAAACTAGTGAACGAAAAGGTAAATATGATAGGAGATGGTGAATGGGGAAAATTGTGCAGTAAATTTAAAAGTGTTGAGGAAGAATACCGAAAAAATTACCATGTGATCGACCTGATGACGGAAGCTCAAGCGAAGATGAAAGTGATGATGAAGTAGCATCCAGTAACACCAACACACCTTCAACATCTGGCTTCCATGTGACCCAAGACGACATAATGGACGGCGTGCCACCCTTACCTTAAGTTTTCTTGTTACAAACTACTTTATATTTTACGATAGAAATAACAAATAATGCTCAAGTAAACATTATCCATTTTTAATTCCAAGTAAGGCACCTATTATGATTCTACAATAAAACAATTAATTACTTAGTATAATATTATAAAACAATATCCCAATACCATGTAGTACTTTAGAACGCGACTGTAACCTCCCTCCACTCGACCGCATCCCATCACGCTGTGACGCAGTAGGTTTCAGTTTAATTGTAGTTTTTGAAACAGTTCCGTGTTGATTTTGTTACTTGTTGTTACGTTTTTTGTTTTAATAATGCTTAAAGCGTACGTTTATAGTGATTGTGAATACGACAACATGTTATGTATCCGAACCTAGGTACACGAAGTATCGCTAAATAAATTGTTAAGACGTCGGGATGGAACAAGTGTGTCATACTGTGCAGTGCACAAAGTGTTGAAGCGTAACCGAATGCGCCCATACAAATTGCACAAAGTGCAAGCTTTAGTTCCCGGCGATCACGACCGCCGATGAGTTTTCTGCCGTTGGTTATTATACCAGCAACAACGTGTGGCTGGTTCCATTGAGCACATTATCTGAACGGATGAGTCGACATTTACCAGAAACGGCCTGTGGAACCGAAGAAATACACACGTGTATTCAGAGGTTAACCCGCACGCTGTTCGACAAACCGGGCACCAAACCCGATGGTCGGTTAACGTATGGGCAGGTTTATTTAAGGATCGCATACTGGGACCAGTGTTTCTGCCACAGCGACTGAACGGACAGCGATACCTAAACTTTATAAAAGAACAGTTGACAGACATTTTAGACGACCTATCGTTGGCTGAATATCGCCGCACATGGTTCCAGTATAATGGTGAGCGCCTCAATGAGCTATTTGATGATCGCTGGATTTGGCGGACTAGGACCACACGCTTGGCCACCTCGCGCACCAGATCTGACCCCGTTAGACTTCTTTCTGTGGGGTATGTGAAAGAAAGGGTTTTTAATCGTGAGTGTGATAGTGCTGACGAAACTACAAAAGGATCGTGGATGTTTTCGACAAACTACGTACGGACTGTGTCGAAGATCACACGATGATGCCCCGCCTCCATGAGGAGACGCAACACCGAGCCCAAATCTGCCTTGAAATGAATGGAGCACAATTTGAGCCGCATCTCATAAGACCACGGAGGATTTAGAGCGGTAAGCTGTTTCATAACTAATTCTTTTAAATAACTTAGTACTGAACTAATCTGAATACATACATAACTGAATACATGAGAATAATAAACATACCTACACGATGAATAAAAACGCATGACTTTAACCTTGGTTACATTTCATTTATGTATTTTGTTATTAGCGGGAAATCGAACCAGTTATTTGGGTTATTTAACCTGTAAATTCGGATTAAAATGGCTACGTGGAGACAAGTACAGTGGCAAAATAGTATGTTAAGTAGATAAGTTAGGTATTTAGACAAGTGTTGTAAATTATTAGGTATTGTGGTATAGCCCGCTAGTTGCGGACCGCGCGAATTTGCGTTCGCGCGTACATTGACCTTTAATCAGCTGATATGAATTCAGTTATTCCACTGCTGGTTTTAGGTTTCAGTATTTTCATGATTTTTTTTATGAAATTATCGTTTCATTTAGCTGTACTAACATGATGGCGCGTGAATAAATCTAATAAAACGTTGTAAAAATATGATTTTTTTTCATCAGGATCAAATTTATTTATGACCCATGATCAAAGGTATACTTGGTGCTGTCGTCTGTCTTAGTTTTCGGGAGCGTTCCAAAAATACCCTGTATATATATATAATCTAGGAAGTTGACATATTTTTAAATAATTAAGAGGACCCTTACGTCCAGCGACGGACTGTAACAGGTTCAGTGAAAAATAATATAATACACTATCCCGTATTATTTTTCGTATTATTTTTCGGAGGAGTACATGCGTAATAATTCACTTTCCTTTTTTTTTCCAAGTTAAACTATTTAAAAATTAAAAATTTTAAAGGTTTCAATAAATGTTTTCTCCTGTATCATGGGGGTGATTTACATAATATATAAATTGCACGTTGCCAAGCACCAGACCCGGATGAATTTTTATGTAGGCCTTTCCGTAACCGTAACAGCCGATTAAAAGTCCATTGCTAGATTGCATCCCCCTTAGATTGCTCCAGAGGAATGTTTGTTATAGTTAGTAAGCGGTAACCGCTTAGTAAGCGGTTTCGCAACCGCAGTTTTTTTATTTTTGTGGTTATTAGGAAGATGCTGCCGCCCATTACCTGATTTATTTCCCTCTGTCGCCTCTTACGACACCCACAAGGTGATATGGAGTAGTGGATATTCTGTCAAGAGTACCCTAAACCGTAGAGCATGTATGAAGGGAATAATGAAAGTGGACGAAGCGAAACAAGTATGTAAGGATCGTAGCAAGTGGAAAGAAGTGGTCTCTGCCTACCCCTACGGGAAAGAGGCGTGATTATATGTATGTATGTATATATGTATGGATATTCTTACACCGCCGCTACATGGTAATTAGTTGTAGGCCTTACAAACGCTTAATCACGCCATCTTACCCATTGCGCTACCAAACCGTGAAGTTATTAGCCACTGCTGTTCTTTTTTATTTTAACACGTTATCTTTTTTATATAATAAGGGTGACAAACGGACACACAGTCCACCTGATGGTAAGTGGATGCTGTGGCCCATAGACATCTACATTTATCCTCAATTAAGAATCAAAATGCAGATACGTTGTCACCCCTGAGGACTGAGATGGAATGCCTCGTTTCCAGTAAAAAGGATCTCCAGTTCTCTACACACACCATACGAAACACAGCAGCATTAAACTGCTATTTTACGCTGGTATTCTGTCAGAACGTGGTCCTTGCCCGTTCGAGCCGACCCATTCGTGTTGCAACCACAATATAGCTGCAGCATGGGGCTCTACCACTAGGATTTTCTCCTGTATCATGGAGGCAGTTTACATGTACATAAATATTAAAAGGACAAACATCCAGACCCGGAACAATTATTTGTAGACCATACAAATACTAGTTCCGTGCGGAATTCGAAATTCGTACGCGTATATATGTTTTAAAACCTGGTTTTTGATCAAGAACCGGAAGACAAAGTAACTATTTTATTTTATCATAAACTTAAGGAAATCCAATTGGTGTAAAAACCTGATTTAATCATAAACCTGGGGCGTATATACCTAAGTACATATATATTTGTGTGTGTATTTGTGTCATAAATGTGTATTTATACTCAACAACCCATCTGCCACCTGCCCAGTTTTTTTAATAGTAGATAGTAATGGTGACAAGCCTGCACAAAGTCAACTTAATGTTATATAAATGTTGTGGTCCTGAGATATCTACATCTGTTCGCGATTAAAAACAAAATGCAAATGCGTTGCCATCCCTAAGGACTAAGATGTAATGCCCCTTTACCAGTAAAAAGGGTCTCCTGTTCTTTTTACTCGCAATACAAACACAGCAGCAATAAGTTGCTATTTTACGCTAGTATTCCGAGTGCGTGGGCCTTCCCCGGTCCAGCCGACTTTCTTTTCGTGCTGCAACCGTAATACAACTGAAGCTTAGCACTACCACGTAAAGGGCTTAGCCAGCTTGGCAAGTGCAGGCAAATTTGCCAAGTACGGCACTTTAAATTCATTCATTGCACATGAACATAACAGAAATGAGTGACAGAGTCGGCAAGGACGCCTAGATTAGTGATTCCCAACCAGTGGTCGTCAAGAGCTTAAATACAGTCCGCGAAAGATTTAAATATTTTACCTACCTAATCGTTTTAAATAACACATTTTTATTATTTTCTCGTCGCCCGGGCAGTGCAACTGTGCAACACTGCGCGTCACGTTAGTAAGTACCTACTAGCTTTTACAATAAATACACAAATAATACTGTTAATTAATGCTTCTTTTCAGTTTATTACATAATTATGTTAAAAGTTGTGATTATAATTTATTGTTCTATTAACACACTTTTTTCTTTCATCTTGTGGTCTCTGCTAACTACAAAAAATCAAAGTGGTCCCTAGTGAAAAAAAGTTTGGAAGTCCTGCCCTAGAAGGAAACAAAGAAGTTAGTACATCATAATGTTTGTGTCGATTTAAGTCAATAGTCTGTCCTTGTTCCTGGGAGAGTAAGTGTAGGCATTTCCGAATGAGAATAAACTAAATCTATTCTCTGTAAGGCTTAGCTTCTTTTCTCTCTCTCTCTCTCTCTCTCTCTCTCTCTGTCTCTCTGCCTCTCTTTCTCTCTCTATGTGTCTTTAGTAATGCCAAATTCCTACATTGAATAAATGTTTTGTTCTCCGTGACGATCCATTTTATTATATACGAGGTGTTTGTAAAATTAGTTTATATTACAAACTATTAAATGGTACATAAATAGTTGAACTGGTATTTTCTTTAAAACGAAAGTTATCTAATTTAGAAACCCGGCTTATATGCCAATAGAAAAAGACAGTTTACAGCACAGATATATTAATACTTTAAAAAAACGATAATTATATATATATATATATATATATATATATATATATATATATATATATATATATATATATATATATATATTAAAAGACCGTCAACAATTAGGCAATGCTTTTTAGGAAAAGCGTAAAGCGCGTTAAGTAAGAAACACTTCGCGTTATGAATATTTATGAACTTAACTTCCATGTTGCGAATAAAAGTTTAAGTAAATAATGCTTATCTAACATCAATTAACGCCATCTGTTGGTACTTTCGTTAGACTGGTGATACACATCATCCCAGAAAAGTATTCTTTTTATTATGATAATATTCAAAAACATGCTTTTTACAACTTTCTGCGTCGGCAATAAGTGCTTTTAAAATAGTTTTCCTTAACTTTCTATCGGAAAGAAGCAATTTTAATTTGAAAGCGTCGTCAGTTTTAAGTAATTATTCTTACATAAACGTGAAGGTGTTTATCGATGTGCAATTTATGTATGAAATAAAACATCAGCACGGCACAGCAAAATTTCAAGTGCGAATCTACAAATGTAAATACAATTAAAAATAACAAATTAAAAAAATTGTCTATACATTTTTTACACGTGGTAGAGCCATACTGCAGCTATATTAGTAGTATAGTTGTAGCACGAATGGGTCGGAAGGAAGGACCAAGCTCTCACAGAATACCAGCGTAAAATAGCAGCTCAATGCTGCTGTGTTTCGTCTAGTGAGTATATAGAACCGCAGACATTCTTACTTGATACAAGGCATTCCATCCTTAGCCCTCAAGGGTACTAACGCATCTGCATTTTGATTCTTTATTGAGGATAGGTGTAGATGTCTATGGGTCACAGCAACCATTGACCATCAGGTGGACTGTGTGCTCGTTTGTCACCCTATCCTATACAAATACATTAATAATCATTATATATTATGTCCATATAATTATATGTTATATATCTATGTTTATACCATTGAGGGTTCAGGAAAAGGCAGGGGTCCCGTGACCCTGACCTCAATCCAACCCCTTGTGACCTAGCGCTACCCGGACACCATGAAACGTATGTAATTCAATTAAACACCATACAAGTCACGTGGCCCTTTGTAAACTTAATTCGTTGATGGTACTCGTACGTGGATACCTACGCACCTCTAAACCTGTTTTCAACCTAAAAAAATATTGTAGGTAGTAATACACCCATTGGAGTTTTTTGTAAAAATTTTCAATGAAATGTCATTACGTGTGTTGTTTTGAAAGTTTCATCTAATTTACTCTAAATCAGATTTTCTTTTAATAAAAACAAATCGTGTAATTTCGCGCTGAAAACTTTTGGCTTTAATATTATCTGTTAGTTCCTCGTTTAAAATCTTCATAAAAAGCATATATGGTATGGCCAGTTATTTTGTTTCAATTTCGTAATTTATAACAGACTGCATAATTTTGTTCCGATGACTTGACGAAGCTCTAATTTCATCTATCTTGGCTTCTTATTTGAAATCTTCATTAATATAACACTCATTGCCCTGTTGCAATTTCCGTAAAGTTATGTATAGCACTTCTATCGTTTTACGATTAGTTATATTTGTAAGCCTGGATTTCCAAAAGTACTGTATACGTGAAACACGTATACTCTTACACAACCCTTCGTTCTCCATCTTTATCGAAACGTACTACTGCAGAACATGGGCTTCTCTCGTAGTTTTTTCACCCTGAATTAGCGATTGCATGAACAAAAATTTCGCAACTTCAACACCACTCTCTATCTCTAAGGATGAAAAATTAGAGTTTCAAGTTTTTAATGTAAGTATTTAGACGATATTCCCGTTGTTATCATTAGATTGTGTATCGGTGTAAAAAGATTTGCTTCATGCGTACAGGAAAGGAGTGGAATAAGTTGCATCCGATTACAATGTGGGTGAGAGTACAAGAGTGGGATTCTGTTAAGCCGGTGCTCTTCACCATCTTCAGCTGCTTCACCACTTACCATCAGATGGGATTGTAGTCAAGCGCTGCTTAGAATAGTTAAAAAAATCCTTATCCCCACTCAAAATTGTTTAAAACATCAACTTCTAATAAAATTTCAAAGCCAACTGCAAAGACCTCAAAAAAAGAAATAATAGCCATAGTCCATAGAAGAATTAACTAAAAAACTTTCACATACCCGACTTTGACCGTGAGGATATGTACCATATTCTAAAAAATAAATCATCTTATCTTATCTTATCTTATCTTTGGTATGTGAAAATTTTTTAGTTATTCTTCTATGGACACGAATTTCAGTATGTGAAATTATTTTATACTTTTGAGTTCTGTATTTGTTTTTTAAATATTATTAAATCAATTTCTACTTACAATATACCTACACACCTGTAAATAATATCGCTAACATATTTAGTATATATAAAGTAACATTATTACCTGTTACTACTTCATAACTTATTAAGTTAAATTTATGTATGGCTTCTAATTTGTTTCATTTTTTTCAACACTTGTAAACTTTTTCAACTGTTTGAATAGGATCACTTCTATGGAATAAGCAAAAAGTTGTATTTGCGTAAATTAAGTTAAAAATCATAATAAAAACGTGAGAGCCTTACGTAATGTCACAATTCCTAAGCATCAAACCAGAAACAAATGTATTATGTAGGCATCGCTCCCCACGTGATTTAATCAAGAGCTCCACGGGGCCATAAGCCCCTGGTAAGAAGGGTGCCCGCCATGGGGGCGTATGACCTACTTTCAGCGAGGGTGTTCCTTCAGGGCTTGCAACATCGATCCATGGGAGTTTCATGAACGTTTTCATGCCATCTAATAATGGGCTCATGATATATTTGAAGCAAATATTTTTGTATATATTTCGTAAGCGCTTTTACTAATACGATAAATAAAATAAAATAATTTCACATGATTAAATTGAAGCTTCAAATTATAGTATGAGAAATTGTTTCATACTTGTGAGTTCTGTAAAGTGGCCTTGTACTTTTATTTAAATTTTAATTTTTTAATATTATGAATACAATTTTTGTTTAGCATGTATATATTCAGTAAATAACAATGGAATGGTATATTCAGTAAATTAGAATTACTTCTTCTGAATTTAATAAGATTAAAATTATTAATGCTCCTTACTTTATTTACGTAGCTTATTTTCTCCTTGCTTACTGTGTTTTACTTATTTCAACGTCAATACCTTGTTAACTTTTTCCATTATACAAATTTAGGAGATATTGAGTTTGCGATTTTTCAACACACACATAAAACTCTTTTTAGTCGTTTTACTCATTTGAAGTCGGCTTTTACTTTTTGTTAAAAGTTAGTTTTTTGCTTGTCAAATAAATATATACAAATTTTAATACAAAAAATAAAACAGTGGTCAGACCTCTAAGTAATTATTAATGCTCCTCACTTAAATTATATATTACATTATTCAAAGCTATTAGGAACAGCAATTTTAAGCATTTGTAAGTCATTGAAAAATGTTTTAAATAATATTGAATATCGTATACTAAATAATATCTTTATTGTAATTTACTGAGTTATTTAATATTTCTTTAATCTACACCTTATTTAATATCTTTATTGTAATTTAACGAGTTATTTAATTTTTCTTTAATGTATGATGATGATGATGATGGTCGACCCTTACGAATGTGTGCGTGTGTGGTAAAATTGTAGGCGTTAGATATTTATGAATGACAACCAGTTCAAATAATGCATTACCACGCATTTTGAATTTAAAAGATAAAAAGGACAGATTGTTTTTATTCTGAACCTTCTCTGCAAATTTGGCCGGTTATTGCCAGATAACTATATGTATATACTGCTGGCCGTATGAGGAAGCTGAAAGTCGCTCAGCGAGCTATGGAAAGGGCAATGCCCGGCGTTTCTCTGCGTGCTAGACTTAAAAACGAGGATATCCGCAGTAGAACCAGAGTAACCGACCTAGCTCAAAGAATTAGTATGCTGAAGTGGCAATGGGCCGGCCATATAGCTCGAAGAACCGACAACCGATGGGGAAGAAAGGTTCTCGAGTGGCAGCCTTGTACCGGCAGGCGAAGTGTAGGGCGTCCCCCTACTAGATGGAGTGACAACCTGGTAAGACATGCAGGAAGTCGATGGATGCAGGTGACTCAGGACCGTGCTTTGTGGCATACCTTGGAGGAGGCCTATGTTCAGCAGTCGACTTGAGAAGGGCTGTAATGATGATGATGATGATGCTTATATTGCAGTTCAATGGGATAACTGGCCATTCAATTAGACAGCGAGCAGTTTAAAAATGGCGACATTCAGTTTATCTTAGTAAATAATTTACTTATTTTGTAACCTAGTGCGACGAATTTTTTTAAATTTTCAAAATGAATGGCAAGCAGATGGTGATCAAGTAGCTGTTGTTATATCATCATCTTAATTGTCATCGCATATCTAAGATAGATGTACATTCAACTCCGAACAGTAGGCTTTATCTTGAAGAACACGTTTCTTGGCCTTGTCTACGTTGTTTTCATATTCCACGCTTTTGTCTTTTACTTTGCTGCATTCGAATAGCGCAAAAGGGGATGAAAGAAGCTGACACTTATCTCTGATCTACCCGGGAATAATGACCAAGAAAAAAGAAAAACAAACAAACAGATTTCAAAAAATATTAAGTTAATAATATAGACTGGATATGGACTCAAAAAAAATTAAAAATTAAAGTTACAGTCTATGTACGTCCCACAGCTGGGCACAGGCCTCCTCTTATTTCTGAGAGCAAAACCCTATCAGAAGACGCGAAAAAAAATTATTCACCTTTTATTTTATACTTTTCGTACGTTATATAACTGGTATAGTTGTAGCACAAATGGGTCGGCTCGACCGGAGAAGGACCACGCTGTTCAGAATACCAGCGTAAAATAGCAGCTTAACCCTGCTGTGTTTCGTATGGTGAGTGTAGAGAACCGGAGACCATTTTTTACTGGAAAAGTGGCATTCCATCTTAATCTTCACGGTTGACAACGCATCTGCATTTTGATTCTTTGTAGATGTCTCGTTTGTCACCCTATCCTATAAAAATGTATATAATATGAATAATGTGCGGTGGCTATGTAAGAATATCCACTACACTATGATGCAATCTATGCGGGAGACCTATGTTCAGCAATGGATTGTAATAAATCGATCTTACTTATTTTTGCCACCAAAAATCAGTGCACCCACTTTTGTTTTTGTTTTAGAAGTAAGGAAGACAAACGTGAACACAATCAACCTGATGGTATGTGAGTGCTATGGCCAATAGACATTTAAAAACTTAGACTTAGATTGAATGCCTCATTACAAGAAAAGGGGTCTTAGGTTCCCTACACTCACCATACGAAACACAGTAGCATTAAGCTGGTATTTTACGCTGGTATTTTCTGCGTCGTCCTGATCCAGGTAGAGACAGCCCCTTTGTGCATAGATCTTTTTTCAAGTATAAGGGTGACAAACGAGCACACAGTCCACCTGATGGTAAGCGGTTGCTGTAGCCCATAGATATCTACTTACATGTATCCACGTTTGCGAATCAAAATCTCACCCGTGAGAACTAAGATGGAATGCCTCTTTTCCAGTAAAAAAGGTCTCCGGTTCTCTACACTGACCATACGAAACACAGCAGTGTTAAGCTGCTATTTTACGCTGGTATTCTGTGAGAGCGTGGTCCTTCCCTGGTCGAGCCGATCCATTCGTGCTACAACTATACTGTTAATATAGCTGCAGCATGGTTCTACCACGTATAACATATAATAAGATGTAAGTAAGCTCAAAGCAATGGCTATATAGCTCGAAAAATTGACACTCGATGGGGAAGGAAGATTCTTGATTGACAGCTTCGTACCGTTAAGCGTAGTAGGGCCCCACTAGATGGAGTCACGATCGGAAAAAGATTAAAATCTCTCTAATAATAATAATAATCTCATACAGACCAAGGAGGTGAAATTCTGTCAACTTCCTGGCTCCGGGCTGTTACTGAGAATTCCTCAACAGAAATACTGATTTTGACTTTAACTTTGATTTTTGTATTTATGGTTACTCGATCAACCAGGCATGTAGGATTAGGAAGTCGATGGATGCAGCTGGGTTAGGACCGTACTTAATAGCATTCCTTGGTGACCTATGTTTAGAAGTGGACTTGCAATGGACTATTACAATGATGATGAACCTTGCTAAGCTAGAGCTGAAGAAAACTGTAGTCGGTGTTGGTTTCCGAAGGTTGCCGCTTGCGCTATCACAGCATCGGAGTCACTATTTTTGGTCATAAAAGGACGATCTTCCGCTGGGCAAGATGTCCAGCCCGAGGAGCGGCCAATGGTCCATGTGGAAGTATAGAGCTTTTTCTATATGTTTAGAGTTGTTTGGAAACTTTGATAGCGTGTGTTAAGTGTGGCAGCGTTGTCGTCGTATCACCACAAGCGAAACGCATCGAAGCCTAAATCGCGCTATCAACTTTCTGAGACTAACCGCCATATATAAAGAACAGCTCGGAAATAACACTCGGAGCGTTAGCCACTCACCGGGTAGAACATCTTGGCCGGCGGGAGATCTCACATTTTTTTTTCACAACCACATTGGTGACCAACCGACGTGATGTGAACACGACGCAACCAACAACCTTTGGAAACTTCAACTTCAAGCTTTTGTCATCGTCTTCAAGTACCCCATCCATTTGCTCCCGAGCAGATATTGTCTGCTGTCTTAAAGTCCGGTAAGCCATCTAGCTTTACAAGGTTCATCGCAGCACTATAATGCTTCCTGTTCCTTCAGCCTACTCTCTGCGCTACAGTGTTCGGCACGGCTCTGTCTTACCGGTCGCCTCTGCTTCACGTCACTCTCGGAGATTACTTTCCTTCTTCTGGACTCACCACAGACTACAAGGCAATATCTGGCACTTGCACATTCGTCAACAACTAAGACTGCACCATCGATCTGAACAAGCGGGTGATGCGCAAACGCACTGAAGCCTAAACCGCGCTGTCAAAGTTCCGAAGCTAACCGCCTATATATAGAACAGTTCCGCAATAACACTCGAAGCGTTGACCGCTCTCCGGGCGGAACATTTTGCCCGGCGGGAGATCTTCCCTTTTCCTTTCACGGCTACATAAGCATTGGTACATTAAAGCTTATGGCGCGACGACAGCGCCGACGCTACAAGTCACTTATGTTAATATCATAGCGACTGTTAGCTCGTATTTCACAAACATAACTATAGCTTTATACTTTAAAGCTTTCTAACTTGAATACACACTGATGCTTGGCGGCAGAAATATTTCTTTTTTTTTAATTAAAAACGTTACCACACTAGGATTTTCTGCTCTATCGTGGTGTAGCCTACATATATAAATTTCACAAGGGCAAACATGTAGGCACTACAAATACTTGTTTCGTGCGGTTTTCGAACCCGCTCCTTAGCGCTGCAACTCATTACTAATCCACTGCGCCACAGAGCGGTCCGTCAAATAAGAAAGGGGGTTTTATCAACCCTTTTTTTTAAAGAAGGATTTTATCAAAGAAGAACCTTTCTTCTATCTAGAATCCAATATCAAAGTATAATGTTGTTAGAAAAACGAAATGTCTAATTATAGAAAAGGTTTAGTGAAGCCACGTGGGTGCCCGACAGCTGTATCCAAAATGTTTAATCTCGCAGCAGATGCGAAGACGCTATTATCACAGATAATATAAAGCGATGAAAGCGATGTCTAGGAACATTGCTATAAGGACCCGACAGGCAATGCTCAGTTAACAAAATATTGGACGGATGAAAGTGGGACGCGGATTTTTGGAGGCAAATGGTGTTTTTCTTTATATTATCCATTATTTACGAGTTTTTTGAGTGTTATTTATATAATATATTTTAATAGCATTTTTATCACATAATTACTTAAATGAAGACAAACAAAGAATCGAAATTAAAGTGTATAATACAAGATCACAAACTTAATCTACCTAAAGTATTAACAGAATAAACTGAATAAGGTAATTTGTTTGTCTGAGTGGTAAAAGTAACTTTATAGTTACCTCTTGCAGTTTTGAAGGTCAGTTTGCTTATATTCATTGTAAAATAAAACTACTTACAGTTGATTTCATATAAATTCACAGAAATAAGTTTTCCATTGTTAAATTCCAAACCAGTAGCTTTTTAGTACTTTAGGTTAAACCGAATAATTAACCTTTTTCGTAATATTTCTTATACCGTGTAGTAGAGGTGTAAGAATATCCACTACTACATATCATCCCGTGGGTTTCGTAAGATGTGACAGAGGGAAACAAATCAGGAGATGGACAGCAGCGTCTTCCTAATAACGACTAAAAATAAAAATCTGCGGCTACCTACCCGCTTGGCAAGCGTGGCAACCAAGGCAAATATCCCTCCTATGAGGCGATCTATGTGGGAGGCCTATGTTCAGCAGTGGACTTTAATATTCTGTAACGGTAATATATTTCTTTTACAGGATTATCCTGGTAAGCGCGTTAGACATAGTGCTAACATCGGACGCGCATAACAAAAGTCCGATGCAAACGTCAGCTGCGCCGCCCGCCATCTTGCGCCATAAAAAATAGGCCAATAACATCCATGGCGAAAAAAAGGTCAAAGAAAAAGTAAAGATGGCGGCAGGTGCGCTGTCAGCTGCGCACGCACCTTTGTATTAATTGAGCGGCCGCGCACGATTCTTTATTTTTTTTCCCGGGTTAAAGACGTTCACCGCGTAAATTATTAAGCTGCAATGACACACCGTTAACACCAGTTAAATTAAATATTCGACGTATATATTATTTAAATCAATACTTTCATATCATTAAAATAATGCTATTAGAATATACATTGATAGTCAGATATGCATGTGTGTTGGCAAAGTCTTGGATTAGTTTAAGGGACTTAAAAAGGTTGAAGGAGACGAAGATTTATCACACCAAAATTGAGAGTTGGATATTGGTTGGCTTTATATTACCAACTGTGATATACTTCTTCAATGACATTAAAATTACTTTCAACGTAGACCACATACACATAGGATAAAACTAGTAAACGTTACACACATTCGCCACAAAACAATTTTATTCCTTTTGTCAGTTTTAAATAGCATATGGCCAAAATTCCTGCCCTGAAACAATTATATGTAGAGCCATTCGATAATTTATTTCATGCGGAATTCGAACCCACGGTCCGAAGCATCGCAGCCAATCGCTTAACTACTGCATTATCAAGTCATCAATCACTACACCGTATGTCCCCTCACTAGATGAAGTGATGACTTGGTAAGACATGCAGGAAGTCGATGGATGCATGTGGCTCAGGCCGTGCTTTGTGGCATTCCTTGTGGGAGGCCTATGTTCAGCAGTGGACTTGTGAAAGGCTTTAAGGACTGTAATGATGATGATGATGATGATGATGATGAAGTCTTCTTAACTTCAACGTCTCTAAACGATAGAGTTTTCAAGCGTCAGTATATGTAGCAAAACTATTATTATATTTTGATGAGATAAATTCAATATATATATATATATATATATATATATATATATATATATATATATATATATATATATATATATATATATATATATATATATATATATATATATATATATATATATTGTTATAAATAAACCTTCAAATATATTATTAACATCGGAAGTGGGATGGTTTCTAATAATATATTTTACTTTAACAAGCTTCTCATAACAGAAGTTTTTTACGTGGTAGAGCCATGCTGCAGCTATATTAATAGTAGGTATAGTTGTAGCACGAATTGGTCGGCTCGACCGGGGAAGGACCACGCTCTCACAGAATACCAGCGTAAAATAGCAGCTTAACGCTGTGTTTCGTATGGTGAGTGTAGAGAACCGGAGACCCTTTTTTACTTGAAATGAGGCATTCCATCTTAGTCCTCACGGGTGACAACGCATCTACATTTTGATTTGTAAACGAGGATAGATGTAGATGTCTATGGGTCACAGCTACCACTTACCACCAGGTGGACTGTGTGCTCGTTTGACACCCTTATTCTATAAAAACAAAGAAAACTAAAACAGGAGACAGGCAGCAGTAAGTTCCAATAATTAAAAACTGCGGCTGCCAATCCGCCAGCCAAGTGTGGCAACTATGGATCCAGTTTACCGTCAGCTTAGCAGCGCGCTTGAAGCGGCGTCCAGTAAACTTGACGGTGTATGGCTATCAGTGTGCACGATAAGTCTACTTGAAGCAAAAATTGAATTTCGACCCTGCCGACTTGATCAAGCTTGCAGCGTCATGTAAACTTGAATGTGTGTATGAATCAAGTATGCATGAAAGTCGGGGAGCAATAAGCGAGAGACGCCATGGTTTCAACTGGTGCGGCATCATGCAAATTTGACGGCCAACTTGAACGTAAGTGGTCTATATGGACGCACTGCAAACTAGACGCTGCACCGCGCCGCTTCATGCGCCCTGCAAACTTGACGGTAAACTAGATCGTGTATGTCATCCATAACATTCTCGCTATGAGTTATCTATGTTAGCAGTGAACTTTTGATAGACTGTGATGAATTAATGATAGGATAGTTTTAACACTGGTAGAGCCAGGCGGCAGCTTTTGCTGTCGCATGGATGGGCCGGCTCAAACCGGGGTGGTACCACGACCTCACTGAATACCAGCGTGAAGAAGAGGTTTACCTCTGCGTTTCGCTTGGTGAGTGCAGGTGGCCGGAGGCCCTTTTTACTGGAAACGAGGCATTCGATCCTAGTCCTCACGGGTGAAAACGCATCTGCATTAGGGATGGGCAAAGGGAAAAAATATATCGATATATATCGAATCTATATTTTTAAACAGTATCGATATATATCGCGTGATAAATATCGATATATCGATATATCGTCATCATTTGAATGATGTAAAGATAAGGTCCAACATTTTCTCTATTGACGGTTGGACGACGATACAACATTTTAAAATATATCGAAATTGATATGAATTCGATACTCTAAAATAAATATCTATGTGTCGATATATCGCGATTTAAAATATCGACGATATATATCGATATATTTTTTTTAAAAAAATCGATATTTCGATATATCGATATTTTTTACCCATGCCTAATCTGCATTTTAATCTGTAACAGAGGATAGATGCAGATGTCTATGGGCCGCAGCAACCACTTACCAGCAGGTGGACTGTGTGCTCGTTTTTCACCCTTATCCTATAAAAAAAAGGTAAATGAATTCAATAACACGTTTTCGATATTTTACTAAAACTATATCATCTTATAAACATATATTATTTTATTTGATCACCTTGTCCTTATTGTTGTTTAAATAGTACCCTCACAACAATGCAGTGCGCAGGTGCCATCGCTTGCACTGACCCTTCGACGCCATCTTCGACGCATGTGCAGCACGTGTTCACGCATCTGCCGCTATAATAACCTTTATAAATTGCTTTACCTGCTCAACCTCTGCGCCGATGACCGCTTGACGCTATACAAACGGTAATACAATATAAATTCTACTAGTTTTATGCGGCTCGTTTTAGTTTTGACTACATTTATTAAAACCTATTTCTAAAAACTATAAAGAATGAAATAATCTAAACATAAATTACATTGACAGTTGAGTAGCTGAGATGCGACTTTTGGACTTTGGACTTTTTGCTTATTGCAGTAGTAAATAGCTTACTAAATGTCCTGAGTGGGCTTAGCCCACGTAACTGGCCTTTTACTTGTCTAAACATAATTGACAATGACAGCTGAGTAGCTGAGATGCGACTTTTGGACTTTGGACTTTTTGCTTATTATTTTATATCAATCTAAAGGTCTTTGACCAGTGATTTTAAAGATAACATGTCCTGAGTGGGCTTAGCCCACGTAACTGGCCTTTTACTTGTTTCTACATAATTTAATAACTTCTAAATTCTGGACTTTTCAACTATTCGAAACATTTTATCTTGGTCATTAATTGTTATTAGATTGATTTTTTATTGGTATGATTCGGTTTTGAATGTAATGTAATGGTGGCACGAGAGAACTCATACATAGGTACCCACTTGAGGCAATTTGGGGATAGCCCTATGTTCTGAGTGGACTTTTGGTTGGTTGCAATGAATGAATATTTGTAATGAAATGAAATGAAATAATTTTTTATCAGAGATGTGGACTCCTATGGATGTGAGAAGTGCGAGAAAGAGATGTATGGAAAGGAATAGGAGAAACCTACACCGAAGAGGCAACTACCACTAATATTAATTGAGTCATATACTCATACTTAATTACACATACATAACCAAAAAATTTCATATTAACTAATGCTATTATAACCTAGATTAATCATAAGTCAAGTTTGTATTGTAGTAGAAATAAACGCTATTTTTTTTAATGAATGAATTATAGATTAGTTACACCGCCACTACACGTACATAAACACTCACGCCTGTCACCCAGAGGGGTAGGCAGAGACTCCTGACACACCTCTCTCGCTTCCTTTACATCCATATATCTACGCATACACGCTCGTCGGTTAAAGGTACTCCTAATCTGCCCCATTTTTAATGTATCGCCGATTTGGTCGATAAAACTTCGTCTAGGGCGCCCCTTCCCGACCCTGCCGTTCACTTCTGCAACATAAATTTTCTTTGTCACTCTTTCCTCGTTCATTCTTTCTACATGACCAAACCACCGAATCATTCCTTTGTTAATCGTTGTCACAACGTCATCTTGCAAGCCACACTTTTCTCTTATCACACTATTTCTCACCCTGTCATTCAGGTTTAGCCCTAGCATACTCCTTAAGGACCGCATTTCTACAGCATTTATTCTACTCTCATGCTTCTTTTGCCAGACCCAACTTTCACTACCATACATTAAAGTAGGGACTAACACAGCATTATGAATCACCATACGTGCCTTATTTGACACATTCTGACTCCTCATAATAGCGTGTAGAGCCCCATTCACTCTATTTCCTGCGTTCACTCGTCGTTCTATATCCTTATCATATCTACCATCCCTGCTAAATAAACATCCCAAATATACAAACTCATCCACTTCCTCAATCAACTTACCTTCTATTCTTATTTCACATAAAGTTTTACTTTCTTCTCTTTCGAAAACCATAACTTTCGTCTTACTTGCGTTCACTTTCATACCCTTTTCTTTCAATGACCAATTCATTAAAGTAACCATCATTTGCAACTCGGCCGCCGACGATGGAAATATGACACGGTTAATCAAAAACTGTATAAAAATGTGTGGTAGAGCCACGTTGCAGCTATATTATAGACTAGCTGTTCCCCGCGACTTCGCCCGCGCGTAATTTATTACGATTGGATTTCATGGGTTTTTATTTTTTGCGCGGAACCTCTTAATTCTTTTTTTTTCTAAAATAAAAGTAGCCTAAGTTACTTCTTATAACATCAGCTATCTGCCAGTGAAAGTCCGGTCAAACAGACAGACTCATTCTCCTTTAAAAGTGTGTTTTTGTTATAATACAGAATAAATAATAGTTAAAAAAAGTTATAAGTACCATATATACTTTCACATGCATTTATTAAAAAGCTGTTATTTTGACATTACAAATAAACCCTTCAATTTTATTTATTTGTTTGTACATAGATGTATTTATGTATAGATGTTCAATAAAAACTATTCTTTTCTGTTCTAAAATCTTTCTGTACATTCCGTAAAACTGAATTGGGTACGTTTCATTTAACATTTCGTTTTCATTTTCGCTGAGACAGACCTTTTGCCAGTTCTGACTTGAGGCAAATGAAAGGTCTACACACTACAGGCTTTGTTATTTAATTATTTTAGTATGTTTTATCTTATAAATATGTCAGCATTATTTTTTTTTATAGGATAAGGGTGACAAACAGGCAAATACAAAATAATTATAATTTTAATTTATTTTGATTTGAATTTTAATTTGTTCTGACATAGATATTAATATTTATATGTATTGTGTATATATGTACTCGTAGTGTATGCATGTATATGTGTATGTATGTGTATATGTATATTTACATGTATATACAATATTTTTTTAGCGCTTTCTATTTTGATTACTGCTGCACCGCCTCTGTTTAGCCTAATGGTTGACTGGGAGAGAATGCCCTATGGCATTAAGTCCGCCATATGTACAACTTTGTCCATTAAAGATTAAATAATAAATAAAAAAAAATATTATAACTATCATTCAATCTTTGTCCTCAGGGGTGACAACACATTTCCATTTTGATAGATTTCTATGGGCCACAATACTCAGCTTCAGGTGGACTGTATGCTCGCTTGTCACCCTTATTCTATAAAAAAACGGACTGCTATGGAGTCCTACTACTAATTAATGAATATAATATGAATAGTATGAATACAGTCATTAATATATGTTGCTATTAGTATTGTAACGCTATTATCAAATAATTTGCAACGAGCAATAGTTGTTTGGTGGGATGTATTCTATTTGTAAGCTGCATGGGTCGACCACCCGACTGCAGTCGGTTAGTGCAAGGTGAAAACCACATTTTTACCGGCACTCGGCCATCTGCTTGCACGTTTATATTATTCAAGTTGACGACAGACGTTTTTAATATCATTGATGTTCGGCAGTGTACCGTCCGTTAATAACGGCACCTTCTTATATCATTAACAACGTTTCTGGAGAGGTTTTTGCGTGTTCTTCATAAGGAGACTTAATAAATTTATATGTGGCCCTACCACGTATCTTTATAAATAATACTAGCTGTTCCCCGCGACTTCGCCCGCGTGTCATTTGGAGTTTTAATTTTATGCGCGGAACCCTAATTCTTTTTCTAAACTAAAAGTAGCCTAAGTTACTTCTTGTGCCATCAGCTATCTGCCAGTGAAAATCCCGTCAAAATCGGTCCAGCCGTTTCTAAGATTAGCCAGTACAAACAGACAGACAGACGTACAGACAGACAGACAGACAGACAAAACTTTAAAAATTGTATTTTTGTTATTAGTACCGTATATACTTTCATATGCATTTAGTAAAAAGCTGTAATTTTGACATTACAAACAGACACTTCTATTTTATTTATTTGTATAGATATTAGAATTATATATATAATTCTTTTGTCCGTGTGTATGTGACTGTAGTCCTCCTAATCGGCTGGACCGATTTTGATGAAATCTTGTGTGTGTGATTAACTTGATTCGAGAATCGTATAGATTCACAATTGGACCCGGTAGATGGAGCTATTGTCAAGATCTACAATTCAAACGTGCGAAACAGGGACGGATCACTAGTAAATATATATAAATAAGCTCTAGTATCCCAGGGATCGGGGTAAAAACGCAGCAGCATTTTGATTCGCTTGCGCCTGCTGTCGTCCTACTTCTATAAAAAATCTTTTGACAACGCCGTGGCGAAGTGGCTTAGCAATGAGTTGCAGCGCTAAGGACCGCAGGCTCGAATCCCGCACGGCACAAGTATTTGTATGACCTACAATTAATTCGTCGTTGACGCCGCAAAGGGACGTCAAAAAAATTACAGAAGAGCAACAAAACATTTAAAAATTAATGAAAATGAAATATATTAGACTTATTGGAAAACTACAAATAACATTAATTTTCTGATGAGAAAAACTAGTAATCGGGGAATAATAAATGTTTTCATGTTCTCTTGTAATTTTTTGAAAAATTGAGGTTCGCCCCTTTGCGTCGTTGGCGACGAATTGTACTGGGTCTGGGTGGTTGTCCTTTTGCAATTTATGTATGTAAACTAAACAAGAGAAATTACTAGTATAACTTTTTCTAATAAAAAGAAACTATTTACACTTATATCTATTTAGTATAAGTACTATTTTTAATATTTAATATTATTTTTAAATATTTCTAGGTTAAAGTTTCATCAGTGTGCCAGAACTCGAACTCGACCCGTAACAGGTGGATGGTCACGAGCCAAACAGGTTAATTAACCCGAATATGAGATAAAATACGCTACACGTTCATAAATAAGAGATGTCTCGTCTGTGATATATGATATCTTTACTTTTGAATATACTTTCTGTGCATCTGATTTAACATAATTTTAATTAATATTAACAGTTTGAATTAATTTACAAATAAAAGCTTTTTGGTTGATACCATATACATATAACAAGACAAAGATTAAAACGAGCATGCGGCTCACCTACCGCGTAAGTGACTACCGGCGCCCATGAACAACTGCAACACCAGGGAAACGGGGGAATTGCAGATGCGTTGCCGGCCTTTTAAAAAGGAGTAGGCTCTTTTCTTGCAGGTCCCTAAGTCATATCGGTCCGGAAAAACGCTGGTGGTAATCTGTTCCACAAGGAAGTTGTGCGAGGAAGAAAACATATTTTAAATCGCACAGTGGTGGACCGCCAATCATCCAGATGGTGTGGATGGTATCGGGAGTTCTGCCGCGATGTGCGTTCGTGAAATTTGGCGTCTGGGATTAATCCGAACAATTCCTCAGAGCACTCCCCGCAGTAACTGCGAAAGAAAATGCAAAGGGATGCAACATCTCTTCGCAGCGCCAATGAATCGAGCCGATCGGAAAGAACTCGGTCGTCGACGATTCGAGTCGCTCTGCGCTGGATGCGGTCAAGTGGAAGGAGCTGGAACTGGGGAGCACCAGCCCAGAGATGGGAACAGTATTCCATGTGAGGCCGAACCTGCGCCTTGTAAAGTTGCAGGCGTTGTGCTGGCAATTAATACTGTCCCGCTTTACTGAGGCCAATTTGGCCTTCTCTTCCAATTTGGTCTTCTGACCACGAAACTGCATGTCATACGATATGTCGACGCCGAGGATTCTGATACTGGCTGAGGCAACAAGGGGAGTGCCTTGAAACTGAGGAGATACGACAAAGGAGTTCTTTTTAGCGGTAAACGTGCAAACTTGTGTCTTCTGAGGATTAAACTGAACTAGATTTAGTCGCCCCCAATCCGAGACTTTGCTCAGCAAAGACTCGGCTTCAGACACATTTTGTTGTCATCATGTTTGTTCCAGTACTCTGCGACGCTTTCCGGAGAAATATTGGCACAGCCGATGTATAGAGCGTCACCAGTGCTGTCAACCGCATAGCAATGAATGTTACCGCTTCGCAACATAACATCGATATGCAGAAGAAACAGCGTTGGCGATAGCATACAGCCTTGTGGAACGCCAGCGTTAATAGGCTTGTAGTCGGAGCATGCACCGTCTACAACGACCTTGATGCTCCGATCTGCAAGAAAGCTGGTGATTCAATTGCATAAGATCACCAGCTGATCGACCCCGACGAAAACCGTATTGGCGGTCATTAATCAGCAGGTGATCCTCAAGGTACCGCATGAGCTGGCAGTTAATAATGTATTCCATTATTTTGGAGAACAAGGAGGTGATGGCGATTAGCGTATAGTTGGACAGGTCTGAGCGGTCGCCTTTTTTAGGAATCGGGTGGACAAAAGCTGTCTTCCATGACTTCGGGACTACGCCTAGGGAGTAGGAGTACCGGAAAAGACGCGTAAGAGCCGGTGCCAACTCCGGAGCACACGTCCTCAGCACAATTGAGGGGATTCCGTCAGGCCCACTCGACTTGTGGATGTCCAGGGAGAGGAGTGCTTTGCGAACCAAGCGCTGTGAGAACCGCACACCCGGCACAAATCACTCACATCGCGGGATGGTCGGCGGTGTATTCCCCCCGTCATCAAGAGTCGAGTTGGACGTCAGTGAGTCGTCCTCCCTGTGCAGAGATGGTAGTGATGGCTTACAGAAATTCCCTTGGACAGCCTTGGCGAGAAATCAGAATACACGGGTTCCTGAAGGAAGGCGAACTAGTTTCTCGCCAATTCTGCCTATGTGCTCTGACTTTGCCTTGGCAATAACTCTTTTGAAGGACCTGGAGGCGAAGTTATACTTCTTTTTAAGCATGCTGGTGTTTACATCCCGAGTCGCTGAATCCGCAACCCAGGCTTGATAACACTCCTGCTTACTGCGTAATGCAGTCTTACAGGAGCGACCAAACCAAGGCTGAGATCTGCCTCCGATGGGTACCACAGATGATGGAATAAATAGTTCCATTCCCTGTAGCACCACATCAGTGACAGAGTCTACAACAGCGCTGGGATCATCCGGCGAGAAGCAAACCCGCCCCCATGGTTAGGATGCGAAGAAAGACCGCATTCCGTCTCAAACCGCTGACATGCAATGCCAAACACGGCGGCAACTTGCAGAACGCAACCGCGAGGGGAGCGTGAGTAGCACCACACTCCGGATCAGACAATGGTCCGAAAAACCGAGAGGGGCATCGACAGAAACCTGATATCCGTCCGAATGAGAGGTCAGCAGAAGGTCCAACAGGGAAGGTTATGATCCTCCACATCTGGAATCCGCGTAGGCGAAGTAACCAGTTCTGTCAGACCATATGCCAAGGCAAAGTCATAAACAGATCTCCCCGCATGATCGGTTAAACGTGAACCGAGCCATTCGGCGTGGTGGGCGTTAAAATCGCCAAGGATCACGATCTCTGCGGATGGGACCGGTTGTAGCAAGGAATCTGTAGCTATTTGGACGTGTTCGATGAGTCGGTCTGTTTCGGCATTACCGCTTTGGGACCTATAGAGGCACCCGTAGACGCGCGGATGGTCGTCGCTGTCTACGCGTAGCCACAGGATGGACAGGTCCGAACCATAAGAGTACCGAGGCGTCATATTATACAACTTTATGTTTTTGTTTCTGTCCTCTTAGTTTTGGTTTTATAGCGACCATATTACCTTCACGTACCTTAGTTATCAGTTATAAAAAGCCGACAGGTAAAATAAATCTGATAAAATGCGTGCGCGCGAGTTTATCTACTTAGTAGAGCTACACTGCAACTGTTATGACTGCAGCTGCAGTGATGATATAAAATTAGAACATTATGATAGGACAACAACATTACATAAGTAATGTAAGTAATCATTTTAAACAGTGGTAGAGCCACGCGGCAGCTTTTGCTGTCGCATGGATGGGCCAGCTCAAACCGCGGTGGTACCACGACCTCACAGAATATCAGAGTGAAGTAGAGATTTACCTCTGCGTTTCGCTTGGTGAGTGCAGGTGGCCGGAGGCCCTTTTTACTGGAAATGAGGCATTCCATCTTAGTCCTCACGGGTGACAACGCATCTACATTTTGATTTGTAATTGAGGATAGATGTAGATGTCTATGGGCCGCAGCAACCACTTACCATCAGGTGGACTGTGTGCTCGTTTGTCACCCTTATCCAATAAAAAAAAATAAGTGCAAAATATTGTAACAAAGTTTTAAATTTAAATATAAGAATATTCTGATATCTAGGTAGTAAACGTTTTTTACCTAGTAACCCTCGTCGCTACCGGGTAGTTAATGTCTTTGTTGCTTCCAAATAGCAGTGTGTGCACACTGTGTTCGGATCTAAGGGTATAGACATAGAGAGTCAGTATAAGGAGGGCTAATAATTTTCTGCTCACCAGATGTCACTAGTTGACACTGAGGTAAAGCTTTTTGTTACACAATGTAATTGAATTGAGAAGTTAAGTTTAAATAAAAGTTTATCAGTTTCTAACATAGTATATTAAGGTGGAAGCTCCAGGGTGGCCCGCGAAATTCAAATTTTCTTGCAGTTTTTGGAATTTGCAGGTCAGGGTTAGGTTGCATATTTAACAAAATATGATTCGCGACCGTAGCGATTATGTGTTTACAGAATTATTATCATTAAAATCACCAATACAACCCTGTAAGTTCATATTAGCCATTAGTTCATATTTTTCTGAAAATACTCATTTAAAGGGCTAATATGACCTTACAGGGTTGTATTGGTGATGTTAATGATAATAATTCTGTAAACACATAATCGCTACGGTCGCGAATCATATTTTGTTAAATATAAAACCTAACCTTGACCTGCAAATTCCAAAAAATGCAAGAAAATTTGAATTTCGCGGGCCACCCTAGAGCTTCCACCTTAATACACAAAACAATGCGTCAGTGGTTTACTCTTTAATTTTTTGTACATTTTTAACATTTTTTTTTAATTTTTCTACTTTTATGATTATCTGTGGTTTGGTTTATTTATTTTTAATGTTATTGATATAAAATATACAAAAAGAAACAATAACTTTTACATTTTCGGAACAAATTAACTTCCCCGCTATGAAATCTGTCAAATATTAGATCTCACTTTCTTGTGGCGCCACCCTGGTGACAGAAAAAGTATTTTATGCCCCATTAAAGGCTGTATGACTTACGGAACTGAGACGTGGTCCTTCACTGCTGGCCGTATGAGGAAGCTCAAGGTCGCTCAGCGAGCTATGGAGAGGGCTATGCTCGGAGTTTCTCTGCGTGATAAACTTAGGAATAAGGATATCCGCAGTAGAACCAGAGTAACCGACATAGCCCAACGGATTAGTAAGCTGAAGTGGCAGTGGGCCGGCCATATAGCTCGAAGAACCGACAACCGATGGGGAAGAAAGGTTCTCGAGTGGCAGCCTCGTACCGGTAGGCGAAGTGTAGGGTGTCCCCCCACAAGATGGAGTGACGACCTGGTAAGACATGCAGGAAGTCGATGGATGCAGGTGGCTCAGGACCGTGCTTTGTGGCATTCCTTGGGGGAGGCCTATGTTCAGCAGTGGACTTGTGAAGGGCTGTAATGATGATGATGATGATGAAAGGCTGTAAAGCATTGTAATGTACTCTGTGAGGCATTGTACCTTAGTCCTCAGAAGTGACAACGCGACTATAGCCGTTTTTATTTCAAGTAGGGATGGGCAAAGGGAAAAAATATATCGATATATATCGAATCTATATTTTTAAACAGTATCGATATATATCGCGTGATAAATATCGATATATCGATATATCGTCATCATTTGAATGATGTAAAGATAAGGTCCAAAATTTTCTAAACGATACAACATTTTAAAATATATCAAAATTGATATGAATTCGATACTCTAAAATAAATATCGATGTGTCGATATATCGCGATTTAAAATATCGACGTTATATATCGATATATGTTTAAAAAAATATCGATATTTCGATGTATCGTTTTTTTACCCATGCCTAATTTCAAGTCGGTTGCAGACGTCCATAGGCGCCAGTAGCCATTTACCATCATGTAAACTGTAAGTTCGTTTGTGAATTCAGTTTTATAAAAATATCTTGCCAGTTATAAGCGTGTACATAATTGGCTTTATACATGTTATTGCGATTGGATATAAACGATGGGAACTGTCGACGACCAAAATTTATCAAATCATACCCCACCAATGGGGCTACACTAAAAATCAATTTAAGCGTCAGTTATTTACTTTTCGACATAGTATAATAGACCAAGGTCACAGTAGACACAGTACACCTAGATGGCTCAGTAGTGCAGTGATTAAGCGTTTTACCACAGGTTTTGCTACAAGCCGCAGGTTAAATTCCCGTACGAATGATGTATTCGTATAAATCTGGCTTTGTTTAACGCCTGTATGATACGGAAAAATCTTATTGTGGGGTCAGGTAAAAAAGCATGTTCCACATTTCTTAGGAAGCTATAGTGCTAACGAGTTTTTGGTCAAAGTCACATTACTCAGGAAGGCCACGAGAGAAAGATATGGAATATGGATAGGGAAAGATGTCGTGAGACACCCACTGGTTGTATTAAAAGATTCACGAATGAAAAATTTTGTGATTGTTTGAGCATATTTCTTAGTAGCTTTTTTCTTTGGTTATGGATTCGTACGATTATAACATTTTTGCTAGTGTGGAGTAATAAGAAATTATTGTTTATAATATTTCGTTTCAAAAACTTCTTCACAATATTCGGCATATTGAGAATAACATTGAGAAGTTCTTGGGAAATTTTGACGACAGCTAAACCCAATGGATAGTCGATGACGACAGTATCTCAAGTTCATAAGACGCTAATGCGGACAAAAAAAACCTTGATTTATTAACACAGGAGCACTTGTATCGTCGTTTCCACTATTAGTTCGCACGCGCACACTTAATACATAAAATGGCAGTTGAATTGTCGACAGTTAAGTTCCTACCAAAACTCCTTCTCACTGTGTTACTAATAACAAGTATGTATAAGGCCGTTGCAAGTATTGTTCCTAGTGGTAGTGGCCTAAGAGAATCACGGTCAGGGAGGCTAGTCATATTGGCAGGGCAGGGTTACAGAACACGACTGTATGTGTAACAGGTGCACACTCTCTCCTTTGTTTTATAGGATAGGGTGACAAACGAGCACACAGTCCATCTGATAGTAAGTGGTTGGCGTGGCCCTTAGACATCCTCTTATCCTCAGTAAAGAATCAAAATGCAGATGCGTCGTCACCCGTGTGGACTAAGATGGAATCCCTATTTTCCAGTAAAATGGGTCTCCGGTTCTCTACACTCAGCATACGAAACACAGCAGTGTCAAACTGCCATTTTACGCTGGTATTATGTAAGAGCGTGGTCTTTCCCCGTTCGAGCCGACCCATTCGTGCTACAACTATACTACTAATATAGCTACAGCATGGCTCTACCACGTATCAAAAACCCTTTACTCTCATTCTATAGAACGGCAATCTGACACGAGCGAAAAGAGATCAGGCGCAGGACCAACGGATTTAGTTGCTTTCTGAGGCACGGGGGTGAAACACCGCTAACTTGACTCCGGGCTCCTACTGAGAATTTCTTGACAGAAAACTCAATAATTGATTTTGGCCCGACCCGGGATTTGAATCTGAGACTTCATGATCAGCAGTCGCGGTTACGACCACTAGACCAACGAGTCCGGCTAGTAATAAAGAAACATTTTTTTTAATTATCACTGTAGTTTTGCGATCAATAAACTGGCAACTGTTTAGCACCAGCGGAGTTGCCAAGTTGACTTTCTAAAATCGTTAATACTAGTAGAAAGTTAATAAAAATTGTTCAATACATCGAACAGATAAATGTTTAAGTTAATTTAAGTAAATCCATTATAACTGATTAATACTAAAAGCTTAAAGTTATTTATAAAATTTAATTTTATAAAAAAAAAATAATAATCTATACAAATAAATAAAATTTAAATGTCTATTTGTAATGTCAAAATAACAGCTTTTTAATAAATGCATATGAATGTATATATCAGTATATATGGTAGTTATAACAAAAACACACTTTTTAAAGGAGAATGGGATTTTTGGGCCTAAAGTTAACTAATTGGTTTATACTTTAAAAAATTGGTTATATTTTTCTAAAGTTAGATATAAAAAGCTAGCTCTTTTTACAATCTAGATTTCGAAAAACAATAAAATAAAAAATAAGTTAGAAAATCGATTATATTGATGCAATCGATTTTATATTTGTGTATGTTGCCAACTTAGTGGATTTTCTACTTTAACTGGGTGGTTTCGACTTACGTGAGAATTTTTGTATTTTTATAACTTTTAATTAATTCGTAAATTTAGTTTTTAATTTTTTGCATCGATTATCAATATGAATACTTAATGATAAATTATTTAAATACTGAAGTAAAAAAATAGTTAAATTGAATTCAAAAACCTAATTACACACGATAACTTAATTATCAATAAAAATACTTACCTCAAACACACAAGAAGTCTTTACTCTGGTTCAATAGGCTTTCTAAATCTTGAGTTTTCCGTATATAGATATGGTTTTAGTATATGTAGCAATTCTAGAAATTTCTTGTATGTTAAATGCAAATATCTAAAAAATCGTTCATCATCATCTAATAAGTCTTTAAATAAAGTATATCCCCTTCATATTCTCCACACAATTGCCTTTTTAAATTAGGTTTAAAGAATTTATTCTCACAAAAAGATTACAAAATCCACTTACATGAAAACAATAATATATAAGAATGTAGTTGTACAATTGAGACTTGAAATTGTTAAAGGAATCTATATTTTTAATATGAGAAGGTAAGGTGTTATAAAAGTGTGCTACCTCAAAGGTAATATTTTTTTTCCCTAATTTGGTACGTGTCTTTGGCAATACGAGCAAGCTAGGTTGGCGAAGACTGCGTTTGGATATTTGTGACTTTTTGGTGAAGGACAAACTAGTTTGGATGGTTTCACTCATGATCATCCTAATTAAAATGCAAATGTGATTTCATAATGGAATTGTAGATATTGAAACGTAGTTTCCTAGGTATACATTGATATGTTGCGGAGTGAACCTGTAAGGAACGATAATTTGCTTTTTATATATTCTATCTGTTTGTCCCATGTTAAATTACTATCCATTCTCAGACCAAGATATTTTTCACAAGTTTTTTGTTCGAGTGGAATATTGTCAATTGTTAAAGAAGCATGCGAAGGAATTATTTTATTTTTTGACTTGTAGATAATATAGCATGTTTTTGAGATGTTAATTGTTAACAGTTTAGACTGAAACCATTCAAACAATATGTTAAGGTCTTCTTGAGCTTTTGAGATGATTTCGTCCATATTAGTACCGACATGTCTCGTCCGCGTACAAAGTTAAATGGCCGTGTAGTCTTAAACCCGTTATATTGTTAACATAGATAAAGAAAAGTAGCGGCCCCAATATGGACCCTTGTGGGACACCATATGTAATGGGTTGGGCATTACTTTGGTTATTACCTATTTTGACTATCAGTAATCTATTTGTTAGGTACGGATCAAACATTTTAAAGGCACTACCTTTGATACCAATGTGCTCTAACTTTTTTGAAATTAACTGGTGACTTACGGTATCAAAGGCTTTTTTCAGGTCGATGTAGATGCCTAGAACAATCCCTTTTTATCCAGATTTTCTTTTATTTTTGTTGTAAAGTCTATTATTGCCGCAGTTATATTGCTTTTTGACCGAAAACCGTACTGACGTGGAGACATAAAGTTAAAGGAGTCGAGGTAACTTAATAAACGGTTATGTATTATTTTTTCTAGGATTTTTGACAATACTGGTAGTACAGAAATCGGGCGGTAGTTTCATAATTTTATTTATTTCATACAAATTACATGGGGTAAAGGCAGATAGTTTATGATCGTTTATTTTTTGTTGTATGAAATCAGGATTCAAGGTACTACAGTGATATTTGTTAGGTATTTTGTTTGCTAATAGAGAACCTATAGTAGAAAATTTTTTGTTAAAAATCTCACCAACTTCACCTATGTCGGTAATTAGTTCAGAGTCTATTAAGAGCTTTGGAGGAGCACTACTTTGTTTAATTTTGTTATTTGCTAGGTTATTTATAAGAGCCCACATCTTTTTAGGATTATTAGTATATTTTGTAAATAATTTATAATAGTAGGAATTTTTCGTATTTTGTATCAATTTAGCTATTATGTCTCTTTTTTGCTTGTATTCTTGTTCTAGACTCTTGTTATTATGATTTTTTTTTGTGTTGCAACCATAGGTAGTTCCTTTGCGCAATCCCAATGATTATATCATTGTTGATCCAGTTCTTTTTAGAGGGGTTCAGTGTTTTCGTTTACACTACTCGATTATGTGCTACGAATTTTTTTTATTTTATTTTCAAGATATCCGTAGGTGTCTGCAGTGGGTTCCTTTTCATATAATTCCATTTCAGTATACATTTTTCTGTAATCTATTGCCTCATAAGTTTACGTTCTTACTTTCTTGGGTGGTTCATATTTATTCAATTGCAGGAAGATCTGTTTATGGTCTGACATGGATGATTAATAATAGCAAAATTGAATCGTTCACATTGAAGATTTGTGCTGATATGGTCTAAGATAGATTTCTTCGTCTCTGATTCTCTAGTACAATATTTTTTATGATATTTATTTAATAACTTGTGCCCTGATTCCCTTATTGTATGTTTGTACTTAGTTAAAGTTTTCCTTTTTTTATTTTTCTTGTATTCAGGTAGAGGAATGAAACGTCTGATTTTCTTGTCTGTATGAGCCCGTAGTCGCTTACAATTTGATATAATATATCAGAATTCTTTGTATGCCTTACTGGCCGTTGGAGTTTTTTGAGACAGATTTCACGATGTTTGGTATGATAAAATTAATATTATGAATCCAGAATCTTCTTTTTCTTCGAATTTTATTTTCTTCTTCCTCTGCCAATAACCAGGCTATTACTATATTTCTTTCCATAGTGATTTCGGGCGATCAATTTCACTGTACTGTTTCACACCAGTGGTTGGAAAAACTACAAAAGTTGTTGGTAATACAAAAGATTTCCGTACGGTGCGGACGATGCGTACGGGTAAATGTGCGAGGCCATCAGTAAAACTCGGCGCGTACGGCGCGTACGATGCGTACGGTACGGGAAAATGTGCGTTCAGCTTTAATTAATTATAGTGAAAAATAACCTGTTGCAGTGTAATTACAGCGAAAAATCACCTGTTACAGTGTAGGTAATACATAAAATCACTTTTACTTATTCTACAATAACTCAAGAAGAAGAAAGAAGAAGTCTTGCTAGATTTTTCAATCTAGGAGCTGTATGTGTATATATATTTTTGGCAGTGGTAGAGCCACGCGGCAGCTTTTGCTGTCGCACGGATGGGCCGGCTCGAACCGGGGTGGTACCACGACCTCACAGAATACCAGCTTGAAGTAGAGGTTTACCTCTGCGTTTCGCTTGGTGAGTGCAGGTGGCCGGAGGCCCTTTTTACTGGAAATGAGTCATTCCATCTTAGTCCTCACGGGTGACAACGCATCTACATTTTGATTTGTAATAGAGGATAGATGTAGATGTCTATGGGCCGCAGCAGCCACTTACCATCAGGTGGACTGTGTGCTCGTTTGTCACCCATATCCAATTAAAAAAAAATTTATTAAAATTAAAATATATATATACAGCTATATATATATATATGTCTCCTTCTCCTATTTCTCTGTCTGTCTGTTTGTTCCGGGTGTAATCTTCGAAATGGGTGGACCGATTTTGACGTGATATTCACTGGCAGATCATAACATCAGCTATGTTATAAGGAGTAACTTAGGCTACTTTTATTTTAGAAAAAGAATTAAGGTTCACGTGACAGAGCCATGTTGCAGCTATATTAATTGTATAGTTGCAGCACGAATGGGTCAGCTCGACCGGAGAAGGGCCACGGTCTCACAGAATGCCAGCTTAAAATAATAGCTTAATGATGCTGTGTTTCGTATGGTGAGTGTAGAGAACCGGAGGCCCTTTTTACTGGATAAGAGGCATTTCATCTTAGTCCTCACGGCTGACAACGCATCTGCATTTTAATTCGCAAACGAGGATAGATGTAGATGTCTATGGGTCACACAGTAACTACTTACCATCAGGTAGACTGTGTACTCGCTTGTCATCCCTATTATTTAAAAAAAATCATGATGTATATAGTGTACTTTTAGCGTTAACTGTTGTAGAAATTCAACTTTTAACCACGTAGGTATTGCCTATTACGTGTGCTATTTCTAAATGGAATAAAACAGCGCTATAATAAAAGTCAAACTTCAGTTATTAAAACAACAGCTTTGTTAATTATACTTATTTATTTAGAAAAATTTACATTTGCAAAACATTTACACTAATATTTTATTACGATTTTTACAAAATCACACCTGCGACAAAAGTATGCGTTCTAAGCATTACGAAAACACATGTTTTTTAAAATAAAATATTCTTTTATTCAATATTGATTATTACATAATACTTATTAAAAGTCATTATTATTTACCACTGTTTCGGAAAATACCTGGGAAAAACAGACAAGAAACCCAGCGGGACTTTTTTTTCAAACATATTTCACTTAACAATAATTTCGTTTATACTATTTTAAATGATTTTTCATAGAACCAGCATGGTGGCGATCACCTTATTCCCAGGGGTTATTTTCATTCATGTATTCCTTGATATTATAATAACCCTTTTTGTACAGTTTTTCTTTAATAAAACTTTTAAACTTGTTTATTGACACACTTTGAATATGTTCTGGGATTTTGTTGTAAAAGCGTATACATTGCCCCATAAATGAATTACTGATTCTGTGGAGTCTAGTAACTGGCATTACAAGCTTATGTTTGTTCCAACATCTATATCAACTGCTGTATCAACATCTGCTGTATCAACATCTGCTGTATAAAGATCTGTGAGACTTCTAATCTTTCTTACAGCATATGCGGCATAACTAAGTCTGTTTACTAATTTAGATATATGGGAGCCCCATTGAAGTTTCACGTCAATAATAATACCGAGAAAAACAGTGGTATCCACAAGACTCAACTCCTCCCCATTTAACAGCACATTGATATTCGACTGTTTTACATTAGGTATTGTAAATTTAATACACTTTTTCGTGTTGCCGTTTAAGAGCATATTGTTGGCGTTAAACCAACGTACTAATTTCAATAGAGCATTATTTACATCGTCATAATTAATTGACTGCCGTTTGAGTTTGAAAATTAAAGAGATATCGTCAGCAAATAATACTATATCGTGATTGTCCCCTACAACATAAGGTAATTCATTAATATAGATTAAAAACAAAAATGGGCCAAGAATCGAGCCCTGAGGAACGTCCATTGATACTACCGATCCGGAGGAACCTTTACCATTGATCACGACTTTTTGAGTTCTGTTAGTTAAATATGAAGTAATAAGTCTAAGCGCTAAATTTTTTACACCGTAATGTTGTAGTTTCCTGATTAATGTCTCATGATGAACACAATCGAAAGCCTTGGAAAGATCACAGAAAATACCTAAGGCATCTTGTGAATTCTCCCAGGCATTAAAAATATATTTCATAAGCTCAACACCGGCGTCCGACGTCGAGCGACCCCTTGTAAAACCAAATTGGTTTTTATGAAGTAATTTATTTGTATTAAAAAAAGTTAACAATTGATCCAAAATTATTTTTTCAAAAATTTTACTGAGAGTTGGTAGTACAGAAATAGGTCTAAAATTAGCGGGGCCCAATGTACTATCAGATTTAAATAAAGGTACTACTTTACTATACTTTATTAAATCAGGAAATACACCAGAATCGATACAAGTATTAAAAATAATAGCAAGATGAGGCGCAATTAAATCTATTATGGACGCAACAACTGTAACAGAAATCCCCCACAAATCTGCGCTTTTCTTTACATCAATGGTTTTGAAGTATTTTACAACATCTTGCGATAATACTTTTTCAAATCTAAATTCTTTTAAACAGGTATTAACATTCCGTTTGAGTAATAACTCGGCGACAGTTGGAGAAGTATTCAATGACTCTGTTGTCAAGATAGGAATATCAGTGAAATATTTCTCAAACACCGCTGCGACTTCTTGATTTGATTTTGTCAATTCATTGTTAACTTTTAATTGATAATTTGAGTTACGACGTTTGTCTTTACCGTTTTCGTTGTTCGTTGGTTGGTTGTGTTCTCCTTTAATATGTTAAAATGAATTATGTCAATTAAATTAAATGGATCACAAGTCATACACCGCACTCACCAACGGCATCAAAGAATAATGATAAATATATAAAGAATAAAATAATATTCAATGTTTGTTTAGAATAGAAAAACATTTATTTAACTAATACAATAAAAAATAATAATTTAAAAGAAAAGTAATATATAGTAATCCGGGTGTGCCGACACTATATTAGTGAACACACTATATCTACATATGTATGCATAGAAGTCTTTGTATAGATAGACTTATAAAGATTTCTATGTAAACATATGTACAACATCTAACGTAATTAACGCACATCCTCAAACTCAAAAATCCTCAACGACACCCCAATTAGTATATTATGTTTTAATCATAATACATACATTGACTTCTTAGTTAAATATGTTTATGCATTGATTATTTATTAAATTAGTTATACTAATTCCGGAACAATGTTGTGGTCACCGTACAAATACACGAACGCTAGGTAAATATGATATGAGGGTTTTGCTATCCTAGTAGATATTCGCTCGCGTTCGAGACGAGTTAACGCCGCCGCCGCTTGACACAACTGTAGGTAGGTATTAGTGCCGAAAAAGCCGACAATACGGTTACGTTAAAGAAATACCTACCTATGAACATTAACAGACGTCAGAACTCAGAACTCGAGCATCGAGTTGTATATTTAAGTCTAGTAAATATCTGATTGCATCTTTCCATCACACTTTTCAGGCTTTGGACTTTCGGCTCTGAATAATTTTGTTTATTGATTATGATACAATGTCAATAGACAATATTTGTTACAAAATGTTATGAATTTGCATATCATTTTAATTGTAATTGTAAATAATAATGAACTGCTAAAAATAAGAGGTGACAACGACAACAAAATTCAAAGACGGTGTGTTTAAAAGATGTGAATCAAGATTACAATAATTTTTAGAATCAAATATTTAACTTACTGATAGCCCCTAAACTCTCATGCAACGTTGTATTTTAATACACTTTCAAAATGTCCACCACCTTGTTCAATACATTTTAATGACCGTATTCTTAAATGACAAGCATTAACTATTCTATTTTTAGGTCCTCGGCACTTGTTGTCTCACTAAAATAAACTAAAGATTTAATACGTCCTCACAAAAAAAGTCAAGAGGCGTCAAATCAGCTGATCTGGGAGGTCAATGGACAGGGCCGCCGTAACCTATACAAGGCACTCCAAACTCTCTATTTGTAAAGGCTTTAACATGCTTGAAATAAGGTTCAATTTTCTTTATTTTGTATTGAATGATGGAATTTGTATTAATACAAATAAAACTGCACTTTTAAGTCTTATTCCCTTGAGTTACGGTACATTTCAGTTTGTTTTGACCGTACAGGTTTAGTGTGACTGTAATTTACGTAGTTGTAATTATTTTTGGGATAAAAAAATTACCTTTATTAAAAATGATAGAAATCGATTCAGTAAACGATTCTGAACAAACTACTTTCAGGATGTGCGTTAACCCTTTAACGCATAGGAAACCATATATGGTTTGACTTGTTTACAGTTCATTTATTCTAAAAAAATAAAAAAACTTGCGTATGAACCCTAACGGGGTTTGTTTGTCATATCATTAAAAAAAACAAAACGCAACTGTTTTGTCTATGGCTACATGCCATTTGAATATAACCTCACTTTTTCAGACATTGTCAGTGAATGTTTACGTGCACGTGTGACTCTCAACTTAGCAAAAATAAATAAAAATGAAAAGGTGAGTTTTTTGAACGAAAAAAATTATTTTCTTGTGTGTCATATCCTCTAGTTTGTATGCACTGTAATTGATTTTCACTTTTTATTCGATTTCACCCATTTTCAACACCAATTGTTTCGAAACCATATATGGTTTCGTATGCATTCAAACATGATTGAACAAGGATGTGGTTTCTTTTAAATTTCCTTTACTTTTTCTTAAATGCTCAGCTATTTTTTTCTAGAGTAAACCCTGAACGCTTTTATGGGCATAACAGGCATACTAACGCAATCCCTGAGAATGGCCTTAGCGATGATGATTTGGCACCCGATTCCGATACAGACATGCCTACATCCTCCATACCTTTTAGACGCCCTGTTATTGTACCTGAGACGGACGATGAATTTTCAGACGAAGACGATGTTCCTTTAGCAAATTTACCCTCAACATCAAAGACCAAGAAAAGCAGTCGTTGTAAAGAACCTACCATTAGAATGAACTGGTCAACAGAACATTTGCCTCCTTATAACCCGGATCATTATATTTTCACTGGAGATGTTGAACTACCTGACGATATAAAAGAGCTAGATTCGCCAGCCGATTTCTTCTTGTATCTATTTACTGACGAGTTGATAACAATGATAGTAGAACAATCCAATTTGAAAGCTATTCAAGATAACATCAGCAAGCCAGCCTATATCTCGAAAGAAGAGATGGAACAGTTTATAGGTATAGTAATTTTTATGTCTATAGTGAAACTACCAGCATCAAGACTTTACTGGAATTCGGACATAGGGCAACCTCAAGTAAATGAGGTAATGACATGCAACAGATATGAAACAATAAAGCGTTTCTTACATTTCAACGACAACTCAAAATTTATTCCATTTGGTAAAGAAGGACACGATAAGCTATTCAAAGTTCGTCCTCTGATAGAGAGAATTCGACAGCGCCTTTTGATAGTTCCCAGGGAAGAATATTTGGCGGTAGATGAGCAGATGATACCTACCAAAGGCAGACACGAACTCAAACAGTATAACCCAGCGAAGCCGGATAAATGGGGTTATAAAAACCAAGTTTTGAGTGGAGTATCAGGGTTCAGCTATGATTTCGAGTTATTTGCTGGCGAACAAAGCAACAAGGTTCCTGATGGCGCACCTGACCTTGGAGTTAGTGGCAATGTTGTGACTCGTTTATCGCAGTCGGTACCAAAACACAAGAATCACAAAATCTTTTTTGATAATTGGTACAATAGTCCAAAATTACAGGTATATCTAACTCAGAGTGGTCTTTTACCTTCGGGTACCGTGCGATTGAACCGTGTGCCAAATGCTCAAATGCCTTCCGAAAAAGAGTTAAAAAAAGGAGGAAGAGGCCATATGATTGAAAAAACTGCCACAATGGATGGAATTCGACTAGGTTTAGTAACTTGGTTTGACAACAAGCCTGTGAATATGCTTTCAACATTCGTTGGTAGCGAGCCTATCACAAAAAAGGAAAGATATTGCCGCAAGGACCACCAATACAAAGAAATAGACTGTCCACAAGTTGTTGAAGTCTACAATCGTCATATGGGAGGCGTGGACTTACTTGATTCAATGCTGGGCTTTTACAGGATTCATTTGAGATCAAAGAAGTGGTATAAAAGGATTTTTTTCCATATGATAGATTTATGCGTTGTAAATGCGTGGATTTTGTGGCGAAGAAGAAACGAAGACTCTTATTTATCTTTGTTCGTCTTCAAACAAGCCATCTCGGAACATTTGCGCAAAGCAGGAAAGGCTTTACCTCGTAAACGGGGTCGTCCATTGGCCAATTCAGTAACTGGTTCACCATCTACGAGCCGCCATGAAAGTCCATCAATTTGTTCAAACCCTGGGACACCAACCCAGAGGAAGAAAATAAGAAAAGCTCCAAATAAACGTCAGGACTTACCCCTGCCCTCTGTGCGGACTGACAATATTGGACACTTGCCAGAGTGGCAGAAAAATCGACAAATTTGTCAAGTTTGTTCAATGAAAACCTATACTAAGTGTCCCAAATGTAAGGTATATTTATGTTATAATGATAAGAGAAATTGTTTAACTAAGTTTCATCAATAATTTAGTATAGCTTTCTTTCTTACTTAATTATCGTCAGTTAAAATAAGGTTTTGATATCACTTATCATATTTGCTTAGTTGCATACGAAACCATATATGTCCAAAGGATTTGAAGCTTTGATGCATACGAACCCATATATGGTTTCTGAAAAAAAAAACTGAAACTTAAGTACTTTTTGAAGAAAAAATAATTATAATTAGTTTTGAAAGTTTAATAAAACCATTCACTTAGAAAAATATTTTTTTTTTCACTTATTTAATATATCATGCAGTAAAGGGTTAATTATGTTACGTGTTACATAGAATAATAGTACACACTTATATTTAGGTGAAAAACTAAATATTTCTAAAGGAAAAATACAGACATCAAATTACCACGTAAATGTGAGTATCGCATTTTTAAACAAAATCTCACATTAGGAAAACAACCTAATAAAGTTTTTCATCCCACCCACCACAGGAATCAAATTTAGTCTTTTCATCAGTGATACATGTCAACTACCAAAGCAAACGGATGTGAAATTACCTTACCTATACACAGCGGAAGGCAATTTCCGGTTATGAAATATATTTCCTTCAATAAAGTCTCCCTGCCGATCGTAAATTTCAGAAAATAAGCCCATAAGTATCTTAACACTTTTTGAAAGGGTCCTATAGAACGTCGTCAATGAAACTTCTTTGTTTCAATCAGATATGTTGTTAAGCACTAAATGATTAAAATAATATCAATGATTTTGTCTTTCACACTGCGGCTATCACTTAAGTACTCTATAGTTATAATTTATTTTTTTTAAATATAGAATAGTAGTAAGTGGATGCTGTGACCCATAGACATTTACATTTATCGTCAAATTCAGAATCAAAATGCAGATGCGTTGTCACACCTGAGGACTACGATCGTCCATCCTCTTTTCATGTAAAGAGGTCACCGGTTCTCTACACACACCATACGAAACACAGCAGCATTAAGCTGTTATTTTACGCTGGTATTCTGTGAGCGTCGTCCTTCCCTGCTCAGGCCGACTTATTCGTGCTACGACTATACTACTAATATAGCTGCAGCATGGTTCTACCACGTAAAAAATAATCTATTGAATACAAATATATCAAACAACAATCAACATGAATACAACTTCTTCATGAACTTTCAGATTTTCTACCGAAGCAAAAGCTGATGTTGTATTCCGACACTGAAAAAATAATCTAAATAAAGAATATACGGTATTTGTTTTGCTAGAATAATAATAATAATGTCCCCCAGACCGAATTTCGGCCACGGCGGCCAGCCTCAACGGAGACTAGCCATCGGCGCAGGACAGGATTATAGTGCCCAAGTGTATGCGCAAGCACAGGTGCACTCTCTATTCCCTCACTCTCATAGCCCGATGGGACGGTAAACCGACATGACCGGAGAGAGATCAGGCGCAGGGCCAACGGCTTTACGTGCTTGCCGAGGCACGGGGGTGAAACACCGCCAACTTCCCGACTCCGGGCAGCTACTGAGAATTTCTTGATGGAAAAACTCAATAACTGATTTTTTATCCCGATCCGGGATTCGAACCCGGGACCTCATGATCAGCAGTCGCACTACTACAACCACTAGACCAACGAGGCAGTTTTTGCAAGAATACGCACTTACGTACATATGTATCTCAAATCATTTGCAACCGACAACATGGTTCTAAGTGCATACGTATGCGTCCAGTAGTGAACTTTTACGCTGTTAACGGCTTTGTAACGGCGCTGTTGACGCTGATGACGGCTCCGTGGCGCAGTGGTTTAGCTATGAGTTGCAGCGCTAAGGGCCTGGGGTTCGAATTCCGCACGGAGCAAATATTTGTATGGCCTACAAACATTTGTTCCGGGTCTGGATGTAAACTGCTCCCACGATACAAGAGAAAATCCTAATGTAGAGGTAAAGAAATAAAAAGAATGAGGAAACATGTGTGCGTGAGTTCGTGTCAAAAAGTAAAGCATCATTTCGGCATTACTTGCACTGTGCTTTGTATGTCTGAGGCAATGATAAAGTAGATTAGTTTTGAATGTGAAAATTAATTTAAATTAATTCGTACATACATAATTACAGACCTTTTTAGAGTTGACTAAATAAAAACTCTATTTAATGCCCAAATCTTTAATATTTTTTTTTTAAATTAACTACATTATGTCAACTATTCTATCTAAAATTTGTTTAGTTATAATACGCTATACAGAATGTAACTAATATTTTCTATTTATAATAATGATGGTTTATAAAAATACAGTTCAAATTTCATCTCGCGTAACCTTAGCACAAAAATTCAGTCTTACCATTAGTACTACTGATTGCGTGGGCATAACCAACTTTTTTTCCAGGGTGGGACTCAAAAAGGGCAAATTTTTTTCTCTTGAGGAGATGTAGCTCCCAAATTTTTAGTGGGGGCCCTAGATTTTTGTAGGGGCCCATACTTCCCGTGTCCCTTCCTAGCCACGCCCATCATGCAGGCTAAACGTAAAATTTGAAATGCATGTTTATGCCTTAACTCCTCGCCAGTATCAATAAATAATCCAATACATATTACAAATAAAAGAAACGGCAGGTTCGGAGTCGTTATAATGAAAATGAAGTGACAAATTAAATTATCATTAAAATTACGTTATTTTTTTATAAAGTACCAGTGACAATAGATAATAAATACATATCTACAATTAATATATACATGTGTGTACAAAATTTATTCTTAAATATATTTTAAATATTTTTACAAATCAACACTTACTGCATACGTGTATGTAATTGCATTTTACAGGAACTATTTTATGTCATAATAATTTTTTATGATAGATAAAGTAAAAGTTATAACTATTGTTGAAAAGGACTGCGGTCATGCAACAACAAACAAAATTAAAAAGAATTTAAAAAATAAACTTAATCAGGGGCGTAGTTGGGAATGAATACTTAAAAATGACTGTTCCTAAGATGCATTCGTAATTTTATAATTTAAAGTGTAAAAAATATTAAACTCGAAAATGATGAGCATTCGGTGAAACTAAACTAAATCATATTTATATACTGTCTACTTTTCTTTTAATTTTTGTTATGAACGTAATTATACTTTATAAATTATTATATATTATACATTATACATTTCTAAAATAATTGTAGTAGTTAAGCTTTTTATGATAGTTTATTCCTTTCATAAAAGGCTTAGAGAAATAAAAACCGATTTAGATCTCAACCTAAGACAGAAAAACAAAAAACACTTGAAAAATTTAGAAAACAAAAACTTCTTCCATTTATGTCTTTACCAACTTTTACCCGTGGCTCTGCGCACGCGCTAAAGTTGTGGAAAGCCAAAGTACTCCTAGCACAGCATTGGGGCAAAATACGATCCATTTCACGATATTAGCTACGTCTCTGAATAATTTTCTACTTATATTACGCTTTTAAACGTTGAGCATATAACATTAGGACAGATTAGGAATACAGACCGTTGTGCTTGATAGCAGTGTTGCGTGTTCCAAGTTCGTATACCAGCCATAATAATACACAACATAAATACAATAGATGAAATAGATTTTAGATGTCTATATCTTCCAAATTACTTTTTATATTCCGTGGCTGGAACGTTATCATATCTCGCTGAACATACACACACGAATCCAGGGAATACTTGTAAATATACCACGGAACGTTCGAGCACATACAAAGAGTGAACTATAAAATAGTGCTGCTTATATATTATATTTTAGATACCTACTCCGACAATTCGTTATAGGATGTACTCATTGCATAGTATCGTATTAACCAATACGTATTAAAATACTTACGATATTACAATATATCTATAAATCTAAGCAAATCAAAACCATCAAAAAACGCGTATCACCGTGTAGTACTGACTTTCTTACTGAGTGACAGAATCACGTAGATATGAACAGATATATAGATAAAGTAATAGGTATATAGATTCAATATTAGATAATCACATCCAATACATAGATACAATTTGATTTAGTAGAGTAAGAGTGCCATACCTAACCTAGCAGACACAACTGAACAAGTCGATTTAAACTTCTCGAGTCGCTCGTCAAATCTTCGTTTACATTATAAATTTTGAGTAGGGTCCAAAAACCTACAAAATAATATTTCGCTGTTGATGCTTCGGTGCTTCTCCTCAGATCTTCTGCTCAGGTATATAACATGAACAATTTCATCACTTGTTTATGGCACATGTAATGATAAAAAATTACAATTATTTGAGATTATCTTTTATATCGTTTGTGTTTTTTTTTAATTAAATTTTAAGCTGGTGTTCGACTCTTCGAAGAAGTGAGTGGCACTTTTATTAAGAAATGTATAGGTATTTGTTCCAAGTTTTTTTTTCTCTACTGTACCATAATTTAACATTGAACAGTTTAACACTTTAAGCGAAGTTTCCACTACAATTCCAATTGTCGCTTAAAGCGTTAAACTGTTCAATGTAAAATGTTCATGGAAGGAAGGGACGCATTCTGTACACACTGAATTTCCGATGGCTAATCTCAACGAAGATTAATAATCTATTATATACGCGTGATATTGAATCAAGGACAAATCTTTCCTGTCGGATCATATATTCCCTATTAGCAATTGGCGATTAGAATAGAATAGAGTCATTTTTTTTAATATAGATATCCATAATACATATTGAAGGTCACTTAAACTATACCACTGGTTCGGAAAAACACCTATTCCCTGGAAAGAACAGCAAAAATCCATCGAGACAATTTTTTTGTTTTTTTTTTAATTAAAAAAATAACTTTGATTGTTACTTTAAACCGATCGTATTATTCGATTGTTAACTTCATTCGACTGTAATGTGCCCTGCGCAAACTCAAAAACCGGGCTAGGGCTGCGCACAACATTAATATAATTTGTAATTATTGATTATTTATTTCCATTCGTCGCCATTTAGCGTTAATGAATGAATAGAACATCGAATACGTAACTTAATGTAACAGGCGAAACATGATGAGGTACACCTTTAACTTAGCAGGTGAAAGTAAATAAGACAGACCTTTTAACAACAGTGGGGGAATTATTTCTTCCTGATATGTCAAAATGCCAGTATGTCTAAAACGCGCAACAGTTTTCAGTTATTAATGCTATTTATTATTATAACAGAACGATGCGTGAAACGGATTATTATAGAGTGCCTGATGTATTAAAATTTTAGAAATATTTGATTAATATAATTAACACAATGCCAATATTATATCGCAATATTGCATGAGGGTCTATCCCACAGAATCGGAAACGGTTGGCCGACTTACATATAGGTCCCATTAGGCGTATTCATTTCATTATCGTTTTTTTATAACTTTTCACACACATTTATAAAAAACGGTATCTTTAAAGCGTCATTTGTACCACCGATAAACATGTCAATAGGTTTTATATCAATTGTATGACTAGACTGGAAAAAAAACATTAGCGTTGTATCCGCCAGGCCAAAGTTAGGGCACTATAGAGCTTCCCAGCAGGGACAAGTTGTCAAGGAAGATTAACCATACAGCCGCAAAAGTCGGGAAATCCCAATTAGTATTAAGCATTGGCATTTTTTTTGATAAACAGTGAAACAAAATATTAAAATATTTTGAATAAGGAGTTGGACACAAGATGCCTAAATCTGGCAGGACTGGCAAGTGGAGATTTAGATCCAAACATGATAGATAAAAAATAAAATATTTGGCTGATTGAAAGAACCAAAACGAACTAATGTTTAAGGATAAACAAGACATGGTAGTCCTAGATTAGAATCGCGAAAACAACAGGTTTGACTGTAGTTACATTACCAATAAGTTATATTATATTGTACCGAGAGCTGTAATTCGGCGCGTAGAGCGAGCACCTGGTTTTACTCCATGAGGTGTAAAACAAACGCTGGAGCGCGTGTGATATTTTTACTGTCATTTTTAACCATAGCTTCCCTTTCGTACTGGATTTGATCACGACTGGGCCGTGGACTTGGTTGGTATCTCTCCACAACTGTGCTATCGTCTGCTTAGTGCTTACCCATAGATACCGGGCATAAGTAGGTCATTAATATGCAGCAGGAAGAGAGTTGCGGAGAGAACGGACCCCTGAGGAACAACGGCGTTAGTCGCCATAGGATCGGATGAGAAGCCATCGACGACGACCCGGAGAGACCGTTCACTCAGAAAGCCCTTTACCCATTCAGTCGGACCAGGGGATAAGCCGTTCGCTGGAAGCTTACCCAAAAGACTAGTGTGCCAAACTGTGTCAAAGGCTTATCTATCGCAAATATATTTGTTACTGATTTTGTCTTTAAAAGAAACCTTACTGGTAACGCCGTAGGAACTAGTAAACCTAGGTTTAACCCTAGGTCTTTTTTCGGTAAGGTTTTAATAATTTATAATTTATCATACGACGAGAGATAATTTTTCATTTCAAAACTATATATTCAATCAACAAAGCAATTTCAGATTTATCACATACAGTTTAAAATCCAAAATTAAAGTAACCTGATTAACAATCCTCAAAACTATCATATGCTGAGAAATGCCTAGGTAAATAATATTAATTCATTTATAATGAAATATAGGAGATGATATGCAAATAAAGAAATATTATGAAGTTTAATTTCGATATTTACATAAAGACTTGTACATATTACAAGACTTTAACTTATTTTTCTGACAACTCCAACTTATTCAATGCAAAGCAAGTATTATTGAAATACTTTACCAATAGGTGATATTAATTTAGATTATAGAACATATGGTAATACAGAACTTGCAAATATTAATGGGCATGAGTAATGTAGAGGGTTATTTTGCAATAACCGGTCAAATTTGCAGAGAAGGTTCAGAATAAATAACATAGGCAAAAAATATCTCAAACATTCTGTCCTTTATATCTTTTAAATTCAAGATACGTTGTAACACATTATTTCAACTGATTGTCATTCATAAATATCTAACGCCTACTATTTTACTAAACACGCACACATTTGTAAGGGTCGATCGGTCGGCAAAAACGTTGTAAATTGAATCGCACACATAAGAGCGCGAGTATGCGTAGGTGTTGCCCATAAATAACGTTCAATTTGGGATAATTTCAAATTAAAATAGAAACCTTATTTACTCGCATTTTCAGACACTACAATACCGGTATATCATTATTTATATATTTGAATTTAAGTTCAAAATTTGGCTACTCTCAGAAAAATAACCATGTATAATTTAAATTACCACTAAGACGCATATGAATCACAGCTGCTGCATAAACAAATAATATTGTTAAGACAGTAAGTACGCGTATTGCAACACGTTGCATGAAAATGTTTCCAATAAACCTAGCAAGCTAACAGCATAGCAAAGTGGCGAAGCAATCAGCTTTGTAGCTGTATCTAACGGAAAAAAACAAATTTCAAAATAGGAGGTTCAGATGCCTGGGTGATCAGTAATCGATTGCTGAAAACAGAATTTGAAAATTCGAAACCGTTCTCGAGATAATCATGGGACAGACGGACAGACGGACAGACGGACAGAGGGACAGACATCGTGAAATCAATAAGTGACTTCGCAAGCTTCGCCACTTAATAATAAGGGTCAACGGACTTTGTTGAGTAATGTCTAGGCATAGCAACATAAATTGAAAGTTTAATAAACCCCCGAAACAAAAAGAACTAACGATCTTCAAAGCTTCCTACGGCTGAAGATTTTCTTGAATCATAGCTAAGAACACTCAATCCGGTCACTTTTCATACAAAAAAAAATCATAATTGGTTCATCAGTTTGGGAGCTACGATAGGACAGACAGACACAGATACACACGTTAAATATATAACACACCCTCACGGCCATCAGACTCTGGAACAACATTCCTCTTGACACTAAAAAAGCTTCCAACAAGTGTGTTTTAAAAATCAAGTCCGTAAGCATGTGAAAAAATCATTGCAAGTTGAAACTAACACAGCTCTTATTTTCATACACATATGTATATTTCATATTTGTTCTAACATAGATAATATTTACATGTATTGTGTATAAATGCACTGTATTCATGTATAAGTGTATGCATGTATTTAAATATGTATATATTTTGTGTACTTAAGTATATATGTCTATGTATGTGTGTGTATATGTATATAAAATATTTTTTAGTCCTTTCTATTTTGATTACTGCTGCACCGCCTCTTATTTGTCTATCTCTGTTTAGGCTAATGGTTGACTGGGAGAGAATGCCCTATGGCATTAAGTTCGCCATATGTACAACTTTGTGCATGAAAGATTAAATAAATAAAATAAATAACATGTTTGCATTGGGGTTTAAAAATAAATAACGTTCTAGCTGCAAGCAAGACACAAATATTTACGTTTATAAAGCCTTTTCTCTTTGGACATATTGGTATCGTTGTGTAATCGCAAATGTTCTAGTACCTTCCAGTTGAGAGTGGACTGACCTGGATTTGTCTAGTAAGTTCTGTATTCCTCTTATAGAGTATAAAATCTTGTCGATCGAAATAAATTATTTCAGCAATCGACCTACCACATCTGCGATTATCAAGGACCTCACTGAAGAAGCTTAGAGATTTTGGACGACTTTATTATATACTTGCTGTGTGTGTGAAACCGCATATAACAATATTATTTCATTTCATAAAACATGGAATTCAAATAGTTGCAACAATAAATAAAGGCAACGCTTTTCATATCTGTCAAAAAACAATACCTACGCCCGTGATTATGACAAATCAAAAAAATAAAAATAAATTAATAATCTTTAAAATTTAATGTTTCTCAACTTATTTTACACCCAAGTAAATTTAATATTATACACTTGAGCAAATAACAAGAGTACACACAGTTAAATTAATGGATTAATAACAAAAAGTTTTTACATTGTAATAATCAATAGATAGTGTTAATGTAATCTGTGGACAGATAAGCGAAAAATAAATATATCTGTCAAGGTGTATGCTCTATACTTAATGAAACACTCATTAGCTATAGACATATCGTGACAATACTGTTTTTGTTATGAGCATTAAAACATGGAAAAAGTAAGTTATTTTTTAAATTACAATCTCAGACCAATAAACAAAAATAGACGAAGCACGTCTCAGCTGGCGAAACCATGCTCAACATATTCTAAGTATATGCACTCACACACACATATGAAAGTAAAACCACTTACAGCCAACAAAATGGTTTTAAGTGATGTGTGCGTGCCCCAGCAGTGGAATTTTACGAGCTGTAGAAAGCAGAAAAATGTGTGTGAGTTCGTATCAAGAAGTAAGGCTTCGGAATCACTTTGAATGCACGCAGCGCTTGGTCTAACTTTCTTTGTTTGTCTGAGGTTAAAATGTAGAAATATGACACAGAATTAATAAAAAATAGAATATTAAATTGTGTTTGAAAATTCATATGAAAATGATGACTTGCTAATATTTTCTAGAAATTAAATATAAGCCAAATAAAGATACATACTTTACCTGTGATAAACATATGACAGATATAAATATACCAAAATGTATAGTCAAAGAAACTTCAGCAAAAAAATGCTTACAATTACGATTAATATTTACAAAATTTACACACGATCCATATCATGGATGATACTTGCAAATAAAAATATTAGGCGAAAGACCATAGACACGTAACAATTTTCCATGGATATTTTTTTCATCACCACTGCATTACAAATGAAAGGCACATGGCTAAACAGTCCATTTTTATAATTTACTGACTTTTTTATGCAAATTAAAACACTGAACATCACTTTATAAAAAGAAAATTAAAAGTTTTAAATTAAAACAAAAATAAATGAAATCACCGACACTAATGAAAATTGTACATGAGTCACTCTATGCGCAGAAACACATAACCATAGAGGAAGTCTAATCGTAGTCTATATCCATATTGTACTGTCGCTCCCTGAGCTCTCTTTCATTACTAGAGTTGAGGGATGTTGTTGAATTGGTACCGGTAGAGTTGCTTGTAGAACGGGCCTGGGGCGCCCAAACTCCTCCAGCTGTGACTGAAGATGTTGTAGAAGTGGATCCTGAAGAACTACTTGAGTCTGCAAGTGAGTCCCACGTTTGTGTTTGTGGCCCTGACACTTGCCTTCTTGGAATCCGCCGTAGTAATACACGGGGAAGTGATGCTGGAAAGAAATATATAAATTGTTATAAAATAAATTGCATAACACTCCAGACTACTTGAATAGTCATTACAGAACTAATTGTTAAAGAAAATATTTTATTAATAAACTTATTACTATTCTATGTATTGTTTCTCTTAATTATTTCAGTATACCTGCCAATATATAGGTGTGTTGAAACCCTGAATATCACCACTAATGAATTCTATAGTTACTGTTACCTCCATGGGTCGCACAGCTGCATTTTGCTGCTGTTTAACACTAGTATTTTGCATTTGTGAATTTTCCAGAAGTGCCCACATATTCACACTTCATATAGACTTAACGTTCAGATATGTCATTCTCATTTATTTTTATAGTTTTGTGTAGCATTAACGATCATAGAAAGGCGAAGGCTAACCCGTTTGATCGTCATCACTCCATCTAGGCATGGATAATCAATCGCCAGTACAAAAACTTACAGCATAACTCTATCATACCACATGGACTATGTACATATAATCGCACATATTTACAAGTAGATAACGACTCTATAGACGGAAAGCATAAATGTCATAGCGGTGAACTCAAGCACCCTTTGACCGTGTAGTGGCGGTGTAAGAATATCCACTACCTTACACACTTCGTTCCGTGGGTGTCGTAAGAGGTAACAAAAGGAAATGCAACAGAAAATGGACAGCAACATCTACCGATAACAACTCAAAACAATAAAAAATTCCGGTTAAGGTACAATTCCGTAGCCGACTACAGACAACAGCAGCAGCCCACGTGTCGTCGCGACACTACTCGTTTCTATGTAGTTCTATGAAATACCTTCCGTAGCTAGCGACACGTCGTTTGCCGGTGCGGCAGACGACATTTCGCCCGACCGCACATCGGTAGTGCCGCCAACGCCCGAGCGACACGTTGAATTTTTCTCAAAACATTGAGTTTCACCGATTCCGTGGAAGAGAAATTGATAAACCAGATGGCCCAATATCCCGCACTGTACGATGCATCTCACAATAATTATTTAAACAGTGTCACAAAAGATAATATTTCAAAAAATATAGGAAAGGAGTTAAATAGAAGCGTTAAAAAGGTATATATGTTATATAGTACCTATTTTGTTTACATAAATAAAGTACCCCCACAAAACATTCGGAACAGATTGGAACACGGGCTGCTGCCGCTTGCAGTCGGCTTCGGAATCATGACTGACATGACGCGACGACATGTCGCCCTGCTGTTGCTGCCTGCGGTCGGCTACGAAATTGTACCTTTACCAACTCACTTGCCAGCGCAGCGAGTCAACTACGGCAAATATCCCTCCCGAGTATACCAGAAGCGTACAAGTGTGCGGCTCGTGTACTCAAATAAATGTGAGGGCTGTATACTTATGAGCGAGTGTAGCAGGAGTGTACGATACACCAAAGCGCATGAGAATATTGTTTCGTGTACTGAAAATCGAGTATACTAGAGGCACACAAGTTTGGGGGTCGCATACTCACTGAGCAAGTCTACCAGGAGCACATGAGTATGGGGGCCGTGTACTCACGAGCGAGTGTACTACGAGCGCACGAGTATGATGAAGGCGCACTAAGAGTGGACGGTGTATGAGAGAGGTGTATTAGGAGCGCACGAGTATGATGGAGGTGTACTGGGAGCGCAGGAGTATGATGGAGGTGTACTGGGAGCGAAGGAGTATGATGGAGGTGTACTGGGAGCGCACGAGTATGATGGAGGTGTACTGGGAGCGCAGGAGTATGATGGAGGTGTACTGGGAGCGCAGGAGTATGATGGAGGTGTACTGGGAGCGCAGGAGTATGATGGAGGTGTACTGGGAGCGCAGGAGTATGATGGAGGTGTACTGGGAGCGCACGAGTATGATGGAGGTGTACTGGGAGCGCAGGAGTATGATGGAGGTGTACTGGGAGCGCAGGAGTATGATGGAGGTGTACTAGGAGCGCACGAGTATGATGGAGGTGTACTAGGAGCGCACGAGTATGATGGAGGTGTACTAGGAGCGCACGAGTATGATGGAGGTGTACTAGGAGCGCACGAGTATGATGGAGGTGTACTAGGAGCGCACGAGTATGATGGAGGTGTACTAGGAGCGCACGAGTATGATGGAGGTGTACTAGGAGCGCACGAGTATGATGGAGGTGTACTAGGAGCGCACGAGTATGATGGAGGTGTACTAGGAGCGCACGAGTATGATGGAGGTGTACTAGGAGCGCACGAGTATGATGGAGGTGTACTAGGAGCGCACGAGTATGATGGAGGTGTACTAGGAGCGTACAAGTAGGGTGTAGTGTACCAGGAGCGCACGAGTTCGAGGAAGGTGTACTCACGCGTGGGCGACTCGGGCTGCGGCGCGGCGTCGGCGGCGGGCGCGTCGGGCAGCAGGGAGCGCCGGCAGATGGGACACGTGGCGTGCAGCTGCAGCCACGGACGGATGCAGGCCGAGTGGAACACGTGCTCGCACTCCAAACGGGATATCGACTCGCCTGTAATATCGGATAAAACAAACGTCATTATATGGCATTAACAGAGCTGTATATGATATTTTCTAATTTATCATTATTAGTTAGCTGAAATGTGAAAACAATCGGATATGTGCGTTCACCGAGGTGTAAGGCAGACTGAAAATCAGTGCATACCAAAGGTGTTTCGTAGTTATTTATACAGAAAAATAATTTGTTGTTCTTGTTGGACTTAAAATATGATTAATCCTATTAATTATATATATTATAATTATGATAGAGACAGACTGGTCTCACGTACGCAACATACATATACAACACATTATGATATCTGGGCTCTTTGATTATGTACGAAAAACTATTCATTAGAAACATAGAGCAACACGGGCCACCAGCGGACCAGAGGGGAGTAGCCATAATGATTTTCCCCGATATCTGCGCAAACAAAAATAATCATCTGTCAGTACGAAACTCACACATAACAATTAAAACAATAAACTAACAATTTCACACACATACATTATAGCAGTACCGCTCTGTGTTTGACTACCTCATTGATCTAGTGGTTGTGTAGTGCGACTGCTGATCATGAGGTCCCGGGTTCAAATCCTGGGTCGGGCCAAAAGAATCAGTTATTGAGTTTTTCCATCAAGAAATTCCCAGTAGCTGCCCGGATTCAGGAAGCTGGCGGTGCCTCGACCCCGTGCCTCGAAAAGCACGTAAAGCCGTTGATCCTGCGCCTGATCTCTCTCCGATCGTGTCGGTTTACCCTACCCATCGGACTATGAGAGTGAGGCAATAGAGAGTGCACCTGTGCTTGCGCATACACTTGTGCACTATAATCCTGTCCTACGCCGATGGCTAGTCTCCGCTGAGACTGGCCACCATGACCGAATTCCGTCTGGAGAACATTATCCTCCGCCAATCCAAACCGCCGGTGGCCCGTGTTGCACCGATTTTATAGTAAGCTTAACGAATATTGGCTATTATGCAAAATAGTTTGTATATTTTTTTTCCTAGAAGTGCCCTGTTCATCTGTCAAAAATCACTTAGAAAATATAACTGGAACAGTGGAGTGTCTGATATATTGTTATTATTATTAATATACAATTTAATTATTATTAATCAAGTAAAGAGTACAGTGAATGTAAAAAAAGTAGTTTATAGAGTAATAATAATAACAGAATGTCAGTCCTATAAAAATACTTGATTCATAAAGTTGTCCAATTAAAAATTTTAAAGAATGAAAATTACTGTAAGCTGATACATATTATCATCATGACTATAAGATTAATTGCCATATAAAATCAAGAAGAAGAGCTTCATTGCAGAATTTTACCTTTTATTCACAATCATCCTCAAAACAGCTACAAGTGTTAGAATAATTATATGAATATACTGGCTGTCCCTCGCGACTTTGTCCACGTGGAATTTACTACAACATCATAGGTTTTAATTTTTTTGTGCGGAACCCTAATTATTTTTCTAAAGTAAAAGTATCCTAAGTTACCCCTTATAACATCAACTATCTGCCAGTGAAAGTCCCGTGAAAATAGGTCCAGCCGTTTCGGAGATAAGCCGGAACAAACAGACAAAAATTTTAAACATTGTTTTTTTTTTATAATACTTTCATATGAGTTCCGTAAAAAGCTGTTATTTTAACATTACAAACAGACACTACAATTTTATTTATTTGTATAGACAAGGAAGGTAGGAAATGTGGCCTAGTTTGCACTGGCGTTACTATTGCATATTTTAACATGAAAAAGTAGTTATTATGACATAACTGTAATATTTAGATATACGGTTGTCACCCTATCCTATAAAAAAAAATACTTTTTTTGTAGTATATTGATGTCCTCTATAAAACTGTAGCATGTGAGTTTCCGCAGCGTAGGCGATATAAGGATTTTTTTTGCTATTTTTTTAAACCTTGGGTTACATTAACGAAGTTTTTATACGGATCTCTAACTTTTTGAAAATATATCGCCTTGTTTATCAGGGATAATGTAGGATTCTAATGATGAAAAAATTTTTCAAATCTGTCGAGTAGTTTCGGACCCTATTCAATTCAAACAAACAAATCTTTCCTGTTTATAATATTAGGGTAGAAAAGTTTTACTTTTGACTTCACTAGAAAATAATCAAATGAACTTGTGATAATTTCATACAAACATAATCTTATTTCCTTTTAATAAAATTCTCGTTAAACGCGAATAATATCATACCTTCCAAAAAGTTGTCCCAGCAGACAGAGCAAGATGTGTTCGCAGCGGCCTGGTCAGCAGACACTGTTTCACTGGGCAATGAAGCCAACTGGTCCCTGGGCAAAGGAGGTGGGCCTGCATTCTCCAACTGTCCTAGTAACTGTGTAACCACTGCATCAAGACCTGAAATAACAAGGTATCTTCTGATCATATGTATTTACATATTATTAGTTTATTTAATTTAGTAAAATGACATCTTAACTTTGAGTAGTGTTTCAGTATTTGAAGATAATATGCAAATACTCAAACGCTATTCAATGTTAAGATGTCATCAAGTCTCTTGCTGTCTCTATCACTTTAAGTCAAAGTGACTGTGACACCACGAGAATTAACGACATCTTAAAATTGAGTAGTTTTTGATCATTTGGCCTTATAGATTATTTGGTCTTATATATTTGACACATAGATTAACATACTGCCTTATCATCCCCAAAACATTTACATTTAATGACATACAGAATCTGTACATAAAAAGTGATAACTATATAAGCCAGTTTGTTACCAAAAAAAATTTGCCATTTTCTAAGTATGACCAAAAAATTATTACCAGAACTTTAGTGCTGTACTATTTATTTTTTAACTACCGACGCAAAAAGAGGGGTGTTATAAGTTTGACCGCTATGTGTGTGTCTGTCTGTCTGTGTGTCTGTATATCTGACTGTTATGACTGGATATGTTAACAGTGGTAGAGCCACGCGGCAGCTTTTGCTGTCGCACGGATTGTCCGGCCCGAACTAGGGTGGTACCACGACCTCACAGAATACCAGCGTGAAGTAGAGGTTTACCTCTGCGTTTCGCTTGGTGAGTGCAGGTGGCCGGAGGCCCTTTTTACTGGAAATGAGGCATTCCATCTTAGTCCTCACGGGTGACAACGCATCTACATTTTGATTTGTAATAGAGGATAGATATAGATGTCGATGGGCCGTAGCCACCACTTACCATCAGGTGGACTGTGTGCTCGTTTGTCACCCTTATTCTATAAAAAAAAAACGGTGGCACCGTAGCTCTTAAACGGGTGAACCAATTTGTATGCGGTTTCTTTTTAAACCAGGTTTTCTAGCGGTGGTTTCGGAACGAATTTCTTTATCGGACGGATTTTGCGGATGGGGGCTAGGCGACAAAAGGTGTAAAATTTTTCCGTCACGACCCCTTTTGACGTAGTGTAGACTGTCTTGGCGGCTATATGGAAGCGATATGGAATAATATCTATCTCCCTCGCACTTTTCTTATCTTACTATGAAAGAAATATTATATTATTTTAAATGACGCTTCATTTTAATAGTCGCTAGTAATTCATTTATTTGTACTTTTTAATCAAAAACATAATACGTTTATCAATAATAATACAACAACGAAAGGAACTTCGTTCCAACCGAGTGTTTCACGACACTCACGCATGTTTTTTAGACATGTTTTATTTAAATTGGTTCAGCCGTTTGAAGATCATCAGCGCTTATTGTTCCGGGGGCTTTTAAAATTTTCAATTTAAGTAATTACTTAACAACTACCTATTTGTAGATACGGCATTGTTCTATTACGTATTACGATAAACAGTGAAGATCCACGTCAAGTTTAATCACTAGCAACAAGCAACAGCAGTACAATTAATAATTGCAGCATCTGACTAATTAAATCCGTGAATCCGACAAATTGGAGAAAGTACAAACAAGAATATTTATCAGAATTACCTTCACCGCCAAACACGTAGTCTCCTGGCGCTCCCACAAACACGAATGGTGCTCCCGCGGTGACTGCGCCCGTGCCTGGTCTTACGCCTCCGATCATCCAAACTAATTCCTCCATTAAAGTTTGCCTTCGCGCTGGTCCCCTAAAATGAAAAATTAACAATTTAAATAGGGACTACTATTAACACACCAGAAGAACAGTTTTTAAAGAGAGTCTAACAGTTGTGAAACTAATGTACAACGGCGGGGGCCTTGCGGGGCGGGGAGCGACGCGACCTTGTGCTAGCGCACTCCACTAAGTCTGCTGTAACATACATGCGGTTCACGCGAGAATGTTTTATAATACTTATTTAACTAATTTTAAGTGTCGTTTTCGAAAAATAATATCTAAAATGGTAAATTATTGCTGTAGTTATATAAGTTACTAAGTAAAGTTGTATTCAAATGACGGCCATGCGTATGTTTCCCCTCATTTTTTGTACTGCACTCACCAATCCGCTTGAACACGTGACATTTATGACAAATCGTGTCAACTCAGGAGGTGGGAAAAACGTAGGGCGGTATAAAAATTAAAAATGTGTTCACTTCAATAACTCAAGACTTACAAAAAGTGCAGTGCAGTCGGCCATTAAATTCAAAGAGAAAAATATATTCGTCTATGGAGCAAAGGAAGTAAAAAGCTGCCAAATTAAATCACTAATCGTAGACAAATGTATAGATAATATGAACAATATGTGATTAAGGTTTGTATATAATATAAAATATTGTCCAGGAGGAGTCTCAACAAGATGAACACAAACTCATTTTAATGACATACAAGCTTTTTTGGGATAGGGTGACAAACGAGCACACAGTCCACCTGATGGTAAGTGGTTACTGTGGCTCATAGACATCTACATCTATCCTCGTTTGCGAATCAAAACGCACATACGTTGGCACCTGTGAGGACTAAGATGGAATGCCTCTTTTCGAAACACAACAAAGTTAAGCTGCTATTTTACGCTGGTATTCTGTGAGAGCGTGGTCCTTCCCCGGTCGAGCCGACCCATTCGTGCTTCAACTATACCATTAATATAGCTGTAGCATGGCTCTATCACGTTTGATATACTTTGTCATCCCCGCCTAGTTGACGAATAATCCTGGCGATTAGCCTTACCAGCCGTCAGTTTGGAAACCCACGGTAACCTTTCTAACCTAATAGCCTACCGTCTACCGTAGGGGAGTGGAGATATTCATTAAAAAATCTAAACAGATTTTTTAATGAATATCTACAGCACTCAAAAGTATTTATATTACATAGCTTCATACTGACTTGAAATGTGCTGTACCCCCGCATCTTTCTCTGAAAAGCTAAGAGGAATCTACATGTCCGATGGCCCAGGGAGAACACTGCTTGTGACCTTTACTAATCCTATTGGAGGCAATTTATTGGCGTGAGAGGTGGGAGTTGTCCTCTGAGTGGCAGTTGAGTCGCACGGATAAAGCAAAGTCAATACTAGGATACGCTATTCTATAGTGCGTTCACTTTCAATTTCACTACGAACGCGAAGATGAAAGCAGAAGCGAAGTTAAAGAAACGCAAACTGTTTTCTGACACGCCTTACTAAAAGAAAGAGGGGAAGTTGTACTCCTATAGAGACACCATTAGGTCAGCACTGATAAGGCTGCAAATGTGTGGTGAAGGTAAACCATGGAGTTTTAAGCCCGCCCGCAACTCAGCAGGAAGCAAATAGTCCAGCTCTTAGAGCATATATCCGGTTCAATATAATATTGCGACAGTTTTTCCGACTACCTTTACACACCTACAAATGTGCAAAAAAAAAAAGATATCTATTCAGCATGATAGGGCCTTCAATCGTGGAAATACAATTTATTTTTAGTTTAATAATTATGATTGGCATAGACCATAATTTGGCTTGGTGGTCAGAGGCTCCTAAGTCGCGAATTCTAGTTTCGAATTCCAGCAGCCAAAAATACAAATTGTTGATTTTCGATTCTGATAGAGTTGTAATTGCCCCCGTGTCCAATGCAAGCCTCGCCCAGATCTTATCTCAATAGCGTTGATAATTCAGGCACGGTATTTCCGAGTTGCCATCGTGGTCAAAACTGGCCCAAATGACTCGCTAAACTGTATCGTTAACTTTCAAAACGGAAAACGTTTGCGGAACTACATCTGTAATCGTCCTCACTGCCCAGCTTACACCGATCTCCATCAGACGTGATGATGTAGTTGTCAATATAAATAAGAAATACGTAAGCCTCACCGTAACCGACCGCCGGACATGAAAAACGCCAAGTCGTGCAACATTGGTGGAGTACTCTGCGAACAAGAACGGTACATGTAATGTATGCATAATAAGCGATGAAATAACAATTATGAAAAGATATAAAAAGGGAAGCCTTTAAGTCCACCACGCTAGGCAGGCGGGTTGGAGAACGCAAAACCGATAACTTTAAAATTGGTAACGCGGCTTCCTATCCTCCATTATATTTATGCATGGATGGATTTCCCTCACCAGTCTGTCTTTAAGTATAGTAAAGTTACAGCCTATATACGTTCCACAGGTGGGCACAGGCCTCCTCTCATTTCTGAGAGGGTTTCGGTCGGTCGTTAGAGCTTCATGAATTAGTCAGCAGAGTGCCAGTGAAGTAGCCTTATTTGTTTATAAAATTAAAAATACTTACAGTCTGCTTGATGATAAATGGCTACCGTAGTCCATGGATACCCATAACCAACTTCAAATAAAGATCGCTACAGATGCGTTGTCATCCCTGAGTACTAAGATAGAATGCGTCAGTCTGCAATTATATTGCTTTTATAGTCTATAATTCCTTCACACCGGAATACAGCAGTGCATGTACTGCTGCTGTTTGGCTGCTATTAAACGAAAACGTTCGCATTTCTCTTACACAAAAGTATGGATAGATTGCACATGTTTTTCGTTTTATGTGTTTCAAAAAAGGTCCTAATGAGCATATTCTTTAAGCCGATTTCGACCTCGATCGAACAATCAGAAATGTTAGTTTTAAATTGAGAAAAAGTGTAAATTATCTCGCCCTTTCTTTAACTGATGCTTTCTTCTTAACGAAATTCTTTTTATTTATGATGGCATTTCACTTAAGTCCTCCGAGGTGGCAACGCATCTTCATTTTGATTCAATCTAGGATAGATATCAGGTACGTAAAAGTGTCTAAAGGGCCACAGCATTCTCTTACCATGAGTTGCACTGTGTGTTCATTTGCTACCCTTACTTTTAAAACAAAAACATAACAATTAACGTCTGATTTTTAAACACGAGACGTCCAAAGTCTCAGAATCACAACGGATATGTTTGCAACAATGTGCCATAACTCCACCCTTACACATTTGTATCAGCTTTGGAATTAAATTTAGCTCCAAGATTAAAATAAGTAAGCCATTTCACTCACTCCTCCTTTAATGTTGACCAAGCGACAGCCGCGGACAACCTTAGTTGCTCAATAATATTATATTTAAAGTTTAGTCTCTAGCTCATCGGGAAATAGGTAAGTTTAGAATCGATTGTAAAGGACGGATCGTTTCGTTTGAAAAAATACATTTCTGCAAAAATGTTTTTGGAATCTAAATGCACGGTGCAGTTGGTTTGTTATGCGATAAGTTTACCTAACCACAACGTGAGTTTTATTTACCGTATAAGTCCTATAATACTAAGGGTACGCGTACACCTAATCCGTCATCGGCCGAAGTTTGCTCGGGCGATGACGGCCGAACTCGGACGATCGAATCAAACACTTGTAAAAGAAAGAGAGTGCGTACACAAACACGACCGTTATCGTCCGACAACGTACGAAAACGGCCGATCAACCGTTGAGTCCAAACTTGTTGGGATTGCCGGCGTCTACAGTGCAATTTGCACTGTAGTGTATTAAGGCTGGTTTCACAGCTGTACGGGAGACCCGTACGGGTAGCCCGTACGGGACTCCCGGAGCGGAGACAGATGTGAGGCGCTATAACATCGTTTCACAGCGACGCGGATTGTTCCGTACGGGACTCGCACCGCGTAGAACCCGTACAACACCACCCGTGTCCCGCACCCGGACCCCGTGCATGCAGACGTGAGCGTACCGCTGCTCATTCATCGTTTCACAGCGATGCGGAGCGCCCGTGCTCCGTGAGTACAATCGAGATGAGTCGATTAATTGACACGGGATATTATAGCAGCACGAAACATGTCTTGGTGTTTTATTCTGTTCTTCAACCTGGATAGTAGTTCATCAAAACTACTAATCGACATACGAAAATAATTAAAAAATTTGCGCGGATCGTTCCTAAGTTTATAGTTTAAGGTTACAAATGCACTTTTGAAACATCTTGTTACGATGATGGGATGTACCCATAGTCTCTTTCTCTGTCGTCGTCGTCTCTCACTAATTAAATAAATACCACGAATTTTTAATACGTCCGCATTCATTTTCATTTGCGACTGTCTTCCGCTAGCACCCGTATCGTATTAAACACTCGTTTCAGAGCACTGCGGGCGCTACCCGTACGGGTCTCCCGTACAGCTGTGAAACCAGCCTCATAGTTTAATTTTATCATTCTGTCTTTATTCTGTTATTTCTGTCAGTGTTGTTATCTACCTAAGCGACGATGGATATTGAAAAATTAATTAGTTGTGTTTATAATAGACAATATAATAGACAATTACAATAATCGAGAGGTTTCGAAACGGTTATGGGCTGAAGTTGGTTCGGAAATGGATATAGCGGTTCCAGATATTTAAATAAAATGCGTCTTCACTGTGTTAACCCTTTCACTGCCTTCCTAAGAAATGACAACATTACCCCTATGCCGCCTTATACTGGTATTCAGTCCGCCCATCGGCGGGCCCGGCATCTCGATAAAGTATATTGGTCCGCCCATCGGCGGTTTCGGCATGAGGCCTTAGATTTCGACATGAGATATTTTGAGTGTCTAAATTACATGTCCTGTGCGTTGCGTAGAGCGTGTTTGCGTATATTTTTGTGTTATTTGTGAAAAAATTGTGCCAGTTTCATTTGTTATTGTTGTTGTTAATCGAATTATTAATGGAATGTGAAGGTAAGGCAAAACTTTCAGCTAATTTAATTAAGATGAAGCAAATGTATCTTAATCTGCGTATAAGATAGATTTAAGCACAAGCTTAGTACAAGGAAATCTAAAATGAAATATAAAAAATACATTTTAGGGTTTTTTTTCAAGTCATGCGTATTCAACCTTTTTGTATGATTAATTTTTTCCCACAATTTTGCATTAACTTTGTTAAAAGTTTTTTTTTTAATTTTTATTTATTAAGATTTTCTTTTCAGACGATAAAACTAGCGAGCACGAAATTGATGACATGAAAGAAATAAGGCAAAAAATCAAAGAAAAGCTGAAGAAACCTAGCAGTAGACGAACAAAAGATGCAAGTTCTCAGACTAAAGACGAGAATAACATGTCTCCATGCAAATGTAAAAAAAATGTTGTAGCTGTTTCCATTAGACGGCTATTGGAGAATGTTCCAGACGATCGGCTATTGCACTTTCTAAATGATGTTGAGATTATTGCAAATAAATACAAAGATAATTGAATTTACACTTTTTTTACCATGTGATTCTAATATTCGTTATGTAAGATTAAAATAAAACAAATTTAATTGATTCAATAACTTTTATTTAAAAATAAACTACATCTAAACACTGTATGTATATGAATATGTTATATAATAATTAAAGCAAATAATTTTTACCTTGCCGTTACCACACAAAATTGGTATTTACCTAGACGATTGAGATATTGAGCATGACATTTTTTTCTGGATTTCGATGTTAACCTCATAGTAGAAGTTGTTAGCCTCATAGTAAAAACTATCAAAACAATATAGATAGGTAACACCACACTGCACAGATAAAGCGTCTATACAAGATTGGTATGCGCGAAATATTGTTCAGATGTAGGAATTAGGCAGAGGAGATAGTCTCAACTCGATGCACTAAGTCAACAGCAAAAGAACTTCCAAAACACTCGGCAAAACTCTAGTTGTGAAAACCACGAACGTCAAGATGCGAATGAATGCTTTTTTCCGTAGACAATTTTTTTCTATAATATGCTACTTACTTACGTTAAATCATAAATCATGCAAGTTGTAAAATTATTCGTGTCCATAACAAAAGTTATCGGCACTTCTTTTGTTTTCAAAGTGACTATTACCGACCGGCTACTTTTGTTCAGATCACCATCTGCATTCTTATCTTGTTTGTTATTTACCGACAGTTTATGATCTTATCTGTATTAAACCACAATCCGAAATAGGCCATTAGCCAAAATTAAATCATAAATCATACCGAAAAAATGTATATGGTCGGTGACCAAAACAAAGGTGTCGGGACTTTGTCAAGGAACAATAAAGTTTGTATTTTATTATCACTACATGTAAATATACTTAATTTGTTATTATTTCTCCTAAAATTATAGTTTTTGATTAAAATTTTAACAAAAGGTTCCTTAATTCTGAATACGCGTACTGCCCGCCCATGGGCGGGGTCGGCATGACAGATCAGAATTGTCCTTTTTCTAAAATCTTAGATATCCGCAGGCCGTTTTGGTAACGAATGAATCATAATAAAATGAGTTATTTGACAAAATCTTGTAATTTTTTCATGTTATTTGGCATACTTATTAAGGTTTGAAATCAGCCCGCCCATGGGCGAGATCGGCATGTGAAAAAAAAGTTTAAAAGGGCAAGGCAGTGAAAGGGTTAAGCAACACAGTCAACTACAGAATACCGGCAACGTCCAATGTCGGCACATGTGGTACACTGTTGCAGTGTAAGCACATACACGTCCGAGTTACTCGTCCAGGTAGTTCTGTCCCTCATCGGCCGACAAAATCGGTTTTGGTGTACACGTACCGTAAGACTGAACTGCTTACATTAGCAATAAACCTAGCAAGCTAACAGCATAGCAAAGTGGCGAAGCAATCAGCTTTGTAGCGGTTTCTAACGGTTGCCGTTGAGCAATCAGTTTCAAAATAGGAGGTTCAGATGTCTGAGTGATCAGTAATCTATTGCTGAAAACAGAATTTGAAAATTCGAAACCGTTCTCGAGATAATCGTGGTACAGACGGACAGACGGACAGACATCGTGAAATCAATAAGTGTCTTTGCAAGTAAAAAGTAAAGATAAAACAAAATCTCAAGATCTCTATGATAACTGCTAATATATATCTTTCAGGTGCCCGCTAGGAATTATTGTTCTTACATACAATTATGTGTAATTTCGGACTTAAAAAGGTTTTTTCCACTGTTGGTTCTTAGGCGGACATTGTATAGACGCAGAACAATGTCATTAATATCGAACAGACAAGAATGCGAGTTAATTAAAAAATGGTAACAAAATCTTAGAAACTCTAAGTAAGCTTTTAAAATGCATGTGTTACGAGTGGTTTACAACAATAGTCGAAAGAGTTTTTTTTAATAGGATAAGGGTGACAAACGTGCACACAGTCCACCTGATGGTAAGTGGATACTGTGGTCCGTAGACATGTACAATTAAGAATCAAAATGCAGATGTCTTGTCTCACTCCTGAGGACTGAGATGGAATACCTCATTTGCAGTAAAAGGGTCTCCGGTTCTCTACACTCACCATATGAAACACAGCAGTGTCAAGCTGCCATTTTACGCTGGTATTTTGTGAGAGCGCGGTCCTTCCCCGGTCGAGCCGACCCATTCTTACTACAACTATACTACTTATATATCTGTAGCATGGCTCTACCACATAAAAGAGTTATTCGTACCCATCATTTTGACTTTGAAACGGTCACGAATCACGACGACTAGTTTCAACGGAGACCAGCCATCTGCTCAGGACTGGATTATAGTGCCCGAGTGAATGAGCAAGCACAAGTGCATTCTCTATTCCCTCACTCTCAAAGTCCGATGGGACAGTAATCCGACACGACCGGAAAGAAGGCACAGGGCCAAAGACTTTACGTGCTTTCGTAATGGACCTTAGGGCTTTGATTTAATAAAACTGAGTAAGATTTCTAATATTATGCGATGTTTATTTTTTATTTGGTTTCTACATGAGCTAACAGCATGAACTCATGGCTATATATGGTTTACAATAGGAAATTGTAAAAAATGCAGTCGAATTGATGACCTCCTCCTTTTTTGAAGTCGGTTAAAAGAGTCTTTATTCCTTTGGCATTGTTAACGATAAAATAATAATTCGTGTGGGTAGATAAAAAAATACATTCGCTATGTTGCAATAAGTATTTGTGCTATTGATATTTCTAAAATTTATCCAATCTGTATCGATAAACTGAGTTTTGTTGTGAATGTGAAATTTATTTTGAAATCTTACTGTACTCTTAAATAAAAATATCTGTAGTATGTAAATAAGTAAGTGTAGTGTGTAAGATTTATATATATATATATTAATTACAATACATATTAAATTCCTTATAAAAAACGTTGAGGATCACTTATCGGGATAAAAACTATCCTATTTCTCAAGTTGGACCAAACTGCACACAGTGTGCAAAATTTCATTGAAATCAGTTCAGTAGTTTAAGAGTTCATCGCGTACAAACAACGTGATACGTAATTTTTATATATAAATATATATAGGACATAAATAACGAAACATAAGAGAGCGCACTCTAGCATTATAAAAATAGAAGCACAATTTAACCATAAACACACCGTATACAAAGTAAGTTTATTATTGTCTATCATTTCCGAGCCACGGGAATGAAACAACGCCAATTTTTTAACAGAAAAAATGTGATTTTAGCCCTACCCAGGATTCGAACACAGAACCACATGATCGGTAGTCGCGTTACCGACCACTGGATCAACGAGGCAATCCAAGGCTACTGTCGCTGCAAATTGAATAGATGATTGGACGCAATGTTGTATTGTAATTAATATATTTATATTGTTAACTAGCTGTGCCCGCGACTTAGTTCACATGGAATAATTTTAGCAATTTATTATTGTACTTCCCTATTTGAATCAGATTTAGTACTCAACTTCATGGGTATTAATTTTTTTTTCGTGGAAAACTATTCTAAAATAAAATTAGCCTAATTATAACATCAGCTGTCTGCCAAAGTTCCGTCAAAATCGGTCTAGCCGTATCGGAAATTAACCGGAACAGACAGACAGACAGACAGACTGCAGACAAAAATTTTAAAAATTGTTTTTTTTTGTTATAAGTAGGTACCATAATATATACTTTCATATGCATTTAGTAAAAAGCTTTTATTTTGACATTACAACCATACACTACAATTTTATTTATTTGTGTAGATGTGTGTTATACTACAATGGTACAAATATGGCCGTGTGGACGCGGTGTAAAAGGAGTACTTGCTGTGATAGTCACGTATAATGGACGGACTAACGATCGCAGTACAAAAGCGACATTGCTCTTCAGCGTTCAGGGCATTTTATTTCAATCCAATAATATTGTCCTCCAGTACTGATTATTTATTTATCTATACAAATAAATAAAATTTAAGTGCCTGTTTGTAATGTCAAAATTACAACTTTTTACTAAATGTATATGAAAGTATATACGGTACTAATTACAAAAATACAATTTTTAAAGTTTTTCTCTCTCTGTCTGTCCATCTGTCTGTCTGTCTGTTCCGGGTAATCTCTGAAAGGGCTGGATTTATTTTGACGAGATTTTCACTGGCAGATAGCTGCTGTCACAAGGAGTAACTTAGGCTACTTTTATTTTAGAAAAATAATCAGGGTTCCGCGCAATAAAATTAAAAGGCCAAATAACACGCGAGCGAAGTCGCGGGGAACAGCTAGTTGTACTATATTTTATGTACGGCGATCTAATCAACATAATATATTTTACTATATGTTATTTCCCATTTTTACGAGTTACATCCCACCTAAATCATCAAGCTTTATTAGCCTAATAAGGCAGGGTGCGGACCGCGAACTCAAAAGGTCGTGGGTTCGAATCCGCCTATCGAATACTGTCATGGACCACTCCTAACAGCTCCTAAGCTTACCAGGAGTGGTTAAAACGAATATTATTAATGTTAATGGCATTGCTAGGATTAAGAAAAAAGGTGAGAATACTGTGTGGACAATAAACGGCGGTTACTATGACGATGAGGGCTAATGATCTTCCGCTCACCAGATGTCGCTAGTTGTTACTGAGGTGAAGTTTTTAGTTACACAGTGTCATTTAATTGAGAAGTTAGTTTTAAATAACACTTTATCAGTTTCTAAAGTATTTGTATGTATTTATACGTGGTAGAGCCATGCTACAGCTATATTAGAAGTATAGTTGTAGCACGAATGGGTCGGCTCGATCGGGGAAGGACCACGCTCTCACAAAATACCAGCCCATTGTAAAATAGCAGCAACTTTACTGCTGTGTTTTGTATGGTGAGTGTAGAGAACCGGAGACCCTTTTTACTGGAAAAGATGCATTCTACGAGTGACAACGCATCCACATTTTGATTTTTTATTGAGGATAGATGTAGATGTCTATGGGTCACAGCAACCACTTACCATCAGGTGGACTGTGTGCTCATTTGTCACCCTCTACTATAAAAAATGTATATAAGTACAAACTTTGCTCTTTAATTATTTCCACATTTTTAACTCTTTTTATTTCACTTTTATGCATATCTGTGGTTTGGTTTCTTTACTTTTAATCTAATAAATATAAAATATAACTGATAGTACAGAAAGAAACATTAACCTTTACATTTTTCGAACCAAATATTAACTTCCCCGCTATGAAATCTGTCAAATATTACACCTAATTTTTAAGTGGCTCGTGGATGCCCTCATTGCCTCATAAGGGGATCTATGAGGCAATCTCTGGGGAAGCAGTGGACGTATGTTAGCTATAATAAATGATGAATGAAAATAACTTGACATGTGTAATAACTGGCAATTCTCAGTCAGCAGCATTAGACTGGCTTTTCACTATGGGATATAATATATATTATATCCCGAAATATAAATTACTTAGTCAGGTCATAAGTTCTGTCAAAAACTTTTTATAAAATTAATGATACACTTTTTGATAATTTTATATAGAAATTATATATGAAATGAAAGGTAATTTAATTTGGAATACAATTTTATTTACATTATTCAAAATGCCCTCCCCTATGTTGAATACATACCCTTAATCGACGCGGCCAATCATCAGTCACAGCACGCACCACACTCATATCTATTTCTGCCGCTGCTTTAGCCAAATATGCTCGGAGAGATTCTAAATTCTGATGAGGTTTAGCGCTGACTTTCTCCTCCAAATGTTATCATATCTTGTAATCCAGTGGGTTTAAATCTGGACTAGAAGAGGGCCAGTCTTCATGTCCGATAAAGTCAATTCCACGGGTGGTCAATAAGTTTTGGGTGGGTCGTGCCCTACGAGCTTGTGCAGTCTTGTTGGAATATCCAATGTCTATTTTTGAACATTGTTTGAGAAAGAGGTTCCACTATGTTTGTTAGTACGGTATTTTGGTACACCTCGGCACTGGTTTTTACATCTTTTTCACAGTAAAACACCTCAGTTAAGCTTGAATATGAGACTCCAAGCCAAACATGAGTGACGAAGGATAATGTCCTCGTTAAACCCTCGGAATATGCGGGCTGGCTTCTTCACTGCTGTGGGCAGACACCTTATCATTTGTTTATTATAACTTTCTTCGATGTTAAAAATTTTTCATCCGAAAACAAAATTTCGCTGTATTTTTTCCCGCGTACCGCCGTAACAAAGCGCGGGATCTATCCAGCCTAATATTTTTCAAACGCTCGTTCAAAAAATGTCCGGTCTTCTTTCGATAAGCTCGTAGTCCTAGGTTTTTATTGATCACTCTTTTGACCTTGGTTCTGCTTAGGCCCATCTGAAGAGCTGAGGTTTTTTGTTTACGAACAGGATTTCCTTGGATTCGCGCCTTAACTGCTTTGATGATCGCGGGTGTCCTAACTGTACGAGGTCGGCCGGTCCTCTTACGATCTTTGAAGCGTGAATCTTCAGTGAATCGTTTGATAGTGCGATAAACAAATCATAGGGTTATTTTTAATTGTTGTAGAATATTGAAAATCTCTTTTAGCGCGTAAACACAGCGGTGTAACGCGATAACCGCTACTCTATCTTCTTTCTTCGACCACTCCATATTTGTAAATGAATAAAATTTAATGTCTTTTTTATTTTCGGCAAGCGCACACGTTTTATTTTTAAAATTGGAGAAGTTCATTTAGCCAGTATTCAAAGGCTGGCTTTTCACTATGGGATATAATATATATTATATCCCGAAATATAAATTATATCCCGCAATTGGCGTTCACACTGTGAGATCTGGGGGCACGGCAGTGCCCTCGGCAAGTCGAGCAAAAAAGCGGCACGGCCGTACCATCCTTTTCTCGAAGCAGTTCAGGTCATTTCTGAAACCCTATAACTTCGTTATGGATAAAACTAGAGGCCTAAATTTATTAACCAAGTAGGCATTGTATAAACTCAGTAAATTCCAAATTTCATTAAATTTGAACAAGTAGTTTAAGAATTATAACTAGTCAAAGTTTCTTAATTTTGTCACTCACTGACTGACCGATCATCAAAACTCTGAGGCACTTCTAGCAGGCATAGAAATTTCAAATTTGGAGTACAATTATTATTTAATATATAAATCAAGGAAAAATTAAAATATTTTAAAATTTCGGTCCAGTTTTCGACATACACTAACTGCATAAATAACTTTGTAATCCCATATACACATATACTATTACAAAGTTACATTTGCAGTGAATAAATCAGTGCACCTATATAGGTGTATAATGGAATAAAAGGTGTAAATAGCTACCTAGATATAACTATCTACAAAAAGAAATGAGATGCCATCAAAAACATAACTTGTAAAAAAAGCCAAGTCTCGCAACTCAGTTCTTCTACCGTAAAATGTTGTGATATCTATGTAATACCAAGTCGGTTAATTTATTCAGTCCATAGATTGATACATAGATTGACTTGGCAATCGCACTAAACAATCTAATTTAATATAATATTTATTACTTTTGAGATACATTGTGTTTTCATGCGATTGCCAAGTCAATCTATGTATCAATCTATGGACTGAATTAATTAACCGACTTGGTATTACATAGATATCACAACTTTTTACGGTAGAAGAACTGAGTTGCGAGACTTGACTTTTTTTACAAGTTATGTTTTTATGGCATATATCTTTTAACCAGTGTGCGTTCGTCATTGGTCATTGGATTACCCCCCCTTTACCCCGTACACCGTTCTGTGGGGGCGCGGAACGGTGTGCGGGGTACAGGGGGCAAAATATAATATGAAAATATCGCTCGGTCGATCGAAAAAATATTTATAGCTAGAGATGTAATATATATTATAGCTAAGTGTAAACGGTTCCATATGAAATGCATGGTGAGCGATATTAATTTATATCTCGAGATGTAATATATATTATATCCCATAGTGAAAAGCGGGCTTTAACTGTTTTTAGCGACTACTGGCCAAGTACTCAAACGCTACTCAATTTTAAGATGTCGTTAAATCTCGTGGTGTCTCAGTCACTTTGACTTAAAATGATAGAGACGGCACGAGAGTTAACGGCATCTTAAAACTAATCTACGATCAGCTTTCCATTAGATAGCAATTTATATATAGCTTTTATTAATACTACCGAAACGAAATCAATTGCAGGACAGCACGAAAAAATATATAGAATACTTTGAACACGCTAACCCTAGTCTAATCGATTCTATGTAGCTATCTTGACTTAGTACTGCGCGAACATACGATACAAAACAAATACATGCTAACTATAGAAAAAAGAACAAGTAGTAAATTTAAAATTTTTATATAATCGACTTCAATATAAATAAAATGAGAACATCATATATCATGATAACTCAAAAACTACTGGTCAGATCTTAATCAAATTTATATGGGACCACAAGAAAAGCTTTCAATTAAAAAAAGAATCAACTAGAAAAATGTTCTGGGGTAACACACATAAAAAATACGATCGAATTGAGAACCTCCTTTTTTGAAGGAATTTTGACAAGGAATTTTCCTCCTCAACCTCCTAATGCGTAAATCCCTTACATGTCCAAAGATACCCTTTCCATTCCGTTTCCTCAATATTCCATATTGAAAATCCCCTTTCACATAATTTCAGTAAATTCATTCAGTCCCTTTTTCATCCCATTACGCCATGATAGAATAATAGAGACATCATTTTTATACGTGGTAGAACCATGCTGCAGCTATATTAGTAGTAAAGTTGTAGCACGAATGGGTCGAGTCGACCGGGAAAGGACCACGCTCTCACAGAATACCAGCGTAAAATAGCAGCTTAACGCTGCTGGTGTTCGTATGGTGAATGTAGAGAACCGGAGACCCTTTTCACTGGAAATGAGGCATTCCATCTTAGTCCTCACAGTTGACAACGCATCTGCATTTTGATTTGTAATAGATGATAGATGTAGATGTCTATGGGCCGCAGCAACCACTTAACATCAGGTGAAATGTGTGCTCGTTTGTCACCCTTATCTTATTAAAAAAATCGATTTCTCTAGTCAGTGACAAACGAGTACACAGTCCACCTGATGGGACTGCTATCTTTGAGTTTATATGCTATCTAATGCTTTGAATGCTATCTTTTCTTTCTTTATCGACCCGTATAAGTTGACAGCTGAATATGCGCCTCTTCCGTTGTAGGATTCGCCTTAGTCGTCACGCTAAGGCAGGCGTATTGACGATCGCAGAGCAGACATCTCGCAACTTTGACACGCCAACCCTTCACCTGTCTTGATATTATTTTACTTCCGAGATAAAGGACATGGTTATATCACCATCTACCGCAGACTAAGATTTTCAGATACGATGGGATATCCGCTTTGTCATATCTATTCTGGATAAAGAATCAATATGTAAATACATAATCACCTCTGAGAAATAAGATGGAATGCCTTTTTACCAGTAAAAACGAAGTTCTTGTCATTCATCCTACGAAATACAGCAGTCTATTGCTCAAATACTCAAGCTCTACTCAGTTCTAAGATGCCGTTAACCACATACGTGGTAGAGCCATGCTTAGTAGTATAGTTGTAGTACGAATGGGTCGGATCGACCGGGGAAGGACCACGCTCTTACAGAATACCAGCGTCAAATAGCAGCTTGACACTGTTGTGTTTCGTATGGTGTGTAGAGAACCGGAGACCCATTTTACTGGAAAATAGGTATTCCATCTTAGTCCTTACGGGTGACGACGCATCTGCATTTTGGTTCTTATTGAGGATAGATGTAGATGTCTATGGGTCACAGCAACCACTTACCATCAGGTGGACTGTGTGCTCGTTTGTCACCCTATCCTATAAAAAAAAAACTAAGCGAAAGTGTCTCCACCACGAGACTTATCGACATCTTAAAATTTAGTAGCGTTTGAATATTTGACCATACATTTTTTTATTTAAACTTTCTTATCAAGTATGAGTTTAGTAATATTTAATCCTCTCATTTTGGTAAGTTTTGAATACAACCTTTTGCAAAGAGGAAATAGGGTGCAAATTTCTTGAAATCGTTTCTTTAAAGAAAAACTTTTGTGTATTAATGAAGCAAGTTTTAACTGAACCCGTTAATATATGATACATTGCGTTAATTCGCATTTACAAACAGTCAACATGTAAAAAGAAAAATATAGAATTATTATCACAGAATAGTACTGTTGTAGGTACGTAGTTTTGTCAAAACTAGTGATGCAACGAATACGAATATTCGTATTCGCCGAATAGTAGACAATTACCGAATATTCGTATTCGCCGAATAGTAGACAATTACCGAATATTCGTATTCGGTGAATACTAATCATGAATATTTAAAAACTAATATTGTTGTACGCAACTCTATAAATAAAAAGGGATACCGTCGTTTGCTCAGTGAACCAGCTCCAAGGTTTGTTTGCTTTTATTTATATGCTAAATTTTTCCCACGACTTCGCCCGCGCAGAAGTTGGTTTTAGCCACTTTTCCCCTCCCGTGGGAATTTTATTTATCGGGATAAATAGTAATATAAATAGTAATAGCCTAGCCTATGTTTTAATCTGAATTAAGGTAAGGTATAAGCTATCTTCATTCCAAATTTCAGTCAAATCCGTTCAGCGGTTGTACATACACACATAATCACAAACTTTCGCATTTATAATATTAGTGGGATACTCTTTCAACTTTCACAACACATTTTTGAATTCCTGGCTGTTATTTTTTATCAGACATAATATGATATCCAGAACCCACATTACAGAAAAAAATCTTCAAAATTTTATGTTTTTAAATAAAAAATTGCCTATTGTACATTTTAATTATTAGCAAAATAGAAAATCATCAAATAGTTTTTTATTACCATGGCGAAATATTTGTATTCGTATTCGCCGAATAGTAGGTTTGATATTCGTATTCGTAAAAGTAGTATTCGTTGCATCACTAGTCAAAACCAATGAGGAAATAGTGATTTTTTTTCCGTTCATCCCACTCCAAGATTTCAATTAGGTTTTCTAAGGTTTATTTCTTACACTTGGCTCTTAAAAAAAAGTTATTGCAATATCTTCACTTAATATGGCTTTTAATTTTTATTTATAATGTATTTAGAATTTGTAAAATTTCAAAAAAATAAATAAAAATATAATTTTAAAAAATTAAAGTTTTATAAGCTTGTAAGGTATTTTCTTGAAACCAGTTGTATCACAAACAAAGATGTATTTAGATTTAAAAGGCTTTGGAGAATACAACAAAATTTATTTTCAGCCATTACACCCACAAACAAAAAAAATATTTCGAATTAAAGGAAACATTTTAGGTATTTTTTTTTCATTTAAAAAAATCATAGTAACCAACCGTGACATTTGAGACAAAGGGTGTATGGATAGAACCTGACCTCCCAAATCCCTGGAAAAACTGTGTCGGTCCATGCGCCAAACAACCTATATAAAGATTTTAAAGTTTTAAGTAACAACGATTTTAATAAGCACTACGTGTTCAATGGTGAGTTTTTTTTTGTCGCGAAGAAGTGAGGCAAGTGATGCAGCGCGCATGCGTAGGAGAGGGGAAGTTTCTTCTACCTCTGCCTTATGATAAAGTTAGGGCCAACCACGCATTATTTGCGCGCGCGACCTGATACTGTTAATTGTACCTTAATCAATTGTCCCCCGTAGTTTCCTATAGATTTCACAATAATTTTTCGCCATTAAGTAACCAGTTTTCATATAATTCGTTTATTTACAGTCATATTTATGTATTATGTTATATATATATATATATATATATATATATATATATATATATATATATATATATATATATATATATATATATATCTCTGTTAATATATCAAGCAACGCGGACGAAGTCGCAGGTATCAGCCTAGTACACATTAAAATCCGTAAACTCTAGTTTCATTTAAATACGTAATGTTCACGTAAGCATATCATTATGTCAACCTTATTATATTTTTAATAAGAGCTATAATGACCCTGATCAAAGAACTTGTTTTGCACAAATTTTCCTGTAAAAATGACGTATAATATAATATGTTGTAATACATATTCATCATGTTACAAAACATAAACAAAAGTAGCGATACGAAATAGTCCTCGCTTGATAACGTCTCCGATTATGCTACTGCGTCATTTGACGACATTGATAGCGCCGCGTACAATAAAATACCGTCACGTGGAACAAAGTGCGAAATACAGTGCAACCTGGTTAATTGGGATCTCAAGGGACCAAGACAAATGTAAAAAGACATATGTACCAATTATTGAGAGTTTCCAATAATCCGGTTTTCCAATTAAGCAGGTTTTACTTATAGTTGTCTCATTTACAAAGGCCCCCATACTGACAAACAACGCATGCGCGAAAGACGACGCGAAACGTATGTAAACAAACATGTTAAAACCAAATTAATTTGTCTCACTTATACAGGTAATTGAGCTACAGTCTCAATTATAGAGGTAAACATCGAAACATTCTTAGAATTCAAATCTCATTTAACCAGGTTCAAAAAGTTCCATTAACACAGGTAAATTAATGAAAAAGAACCGGGACCTCATTGCAACTCTCAATAATAGAGGTTTCTCACTTATACAGGTCCCGCTTAACCAGGTTTCACTGTATAATGAACATATCAAGAATTTCGAGCAAACTGAAACCACACGCGAAACGGAATGTGTCCATTTCCACACAATACTTATTATATGTTACATGTATGGTACATATGGTATGCTCTGAGCCGAGATAAATTATACTTATTGGCTCAGAAAATTTATGTATTCCTCTTTTTTTTTATAGGATAGGGTGACAAACGAGCACACAGTCCACCTGATGATAAGTGGTTGCTGTGGCCCATAGACATCTACATCTATCCTCAATAAACAATCAAAATGCAGATGCCTGTCACCCGTGAGGACTAAGATGGAATGCCTCTTTACCAGTGAAAAGGGTCTCTGGTTCTCTACACTCACCATACGAAACAATGTTACCACACAGCAATGTTAAGCTGCTATTTTATGCTGGTATTCTGTGAGAGTGTGGTCCTTTCCCGGTATCTTAAAAAGAAAGTGTATAACAAGGTGCTCGAAAAGATAACGAGGGTGAACTGATTGAACAATGGACTGGCAATCATCGAACAGAAAAAAAATATATATGAAATTATTCAATAAAATTAATATAAAAATATAGCCACCTCGTGTCTCACTACTTGACATAGAAGTAACAGAGCATGGAAAAGTTCACTGCTCTAGTTGCATGTTCGTGGACTTCAAATATCACCCGGTGGCGTGAGTCGTATGAGACAGCTATGAGGAATGCCTGCATAACAATGCCATTTATGTCTGACATCATCGATCATTAATAAAAAAACTAGATACACAATCCCATGCAAAAGTTCTCTAAAAACTGTCTCTAAATGTTTGACGTAATTCTAGTTGAAATAAATATACATTAATGTAAATTCAACCTTACATGCATTGCCTAAAGTAGTATTCGCAAAGCTACGTACAAATTAAAAGTGCACCCAAATGTTCGAGTGGGCGCTCATTCGGTAAGGACATTTTTTGTCACTGATTGTGTAACTATTAACAGTGGTAGAGCCACGCGGCAGCTCTTGCTGTTACACGGATGGGCCGGCTCGAACCGGGGTGGTACCACGACCTCACAGAAAACCAGCGTGAAGTAGAGGTTTACCTCTGCGTTTCGCTTGGTGAGTGCAGGTGGCCGGAGGCCCTTTTTACTGGAAATGAGGCATTCCATCTTAGTCCTCACGGGTGACAACGCATCTACATTTTGACTTGTAATTGAGGATAGATGTAGATGTCTATGGGCCGCAGCAACCACTTACCATCAGGTGGACTGTGTGCTCGTTTGTCACCCTTATCCTATAAAAAAAAAAAAAAAAAAAAACTAATTTTTATTCGTGATCAATGCATGACGTAAAATAATTAGACCCATTTAAATAAACTACGGGTCTGAAAAAACTAGTTTTATTTAAATGCTAGCTGTTCCCCGCGACGTTGCCCGCGTGTAATTTATTACGATTGGATTTCGTGGGTTTTAAGTTTTTTGCGTGGAACCCTAATTCTTTTTCTAAAATAAAAGTAGCATAAGTTACATAGCATTAACATCAGCTATGATTATGCAGCAGTGAAAGTGCCGTCAAAATCGGTTCAGTCGTTTCGAAGATTAGCCGGAACAAACAAACAGACAGACAGACAAAAATGTTAAAAAGTGTGTTTTTGTTATAAGTACCGTATATATGCATTTAGTAAAAAGCTGTTACTTTGTCATTAACAAACAGACACTTCAATTTTATTTATTGGTATAGATAGATTACAGTACATAATACTTAGTGAAGTGTATTTAGGTAATGTTGAGGTTAATAAACAAGTTTTTTTACCTCGTTAAAACAAATTGTAGCACCACTTAACCTCTATATAACAAACCTCATTACAACAAATTACTTGGTATAACAAATATTTTCTAATGTACTTCAGTTTCGTTATATCGAGGTTGCACTGTAAACTCATAAACATGAGTAATACATTGGTGTTAAAGATTCAAAGAATATAAGTACAGTGAAGTTTCGTCTTATTGGCATATGAACAGTTTCTACAGCGAAATTTTGTTTCTTAATAGTTATTGTATGATATTATAAAACTATTAAATTATAATTAAATTAAATATAAAATTTAGTTTAAATTAATTATTAAAATTATTATTTTTAAATTATTAAAACACTGCATTTGGGAAGAAATAACTTTGATAATGTCAGAGAATAAAAATATTACAAAATCAAATTAGGAGATATCATTGAATAAAACTGTTTTTTACGGATTATTATTCCCGACGTTCGTTTATCCCGACGAATCCATGGTTGCTGTAAAGCACTCGAAACGTCGGGAATAAAAATAATAAAATAAACGTGATAAAATCCGTAAAAAACAGTTTTATTCAATGTGTAGTGTTCGCGTAAATATAAGAAATCATTAGGAGATATCAATTAATATTCAATTAAATTGAACTCTGAAATATAAGCCCATTGAGTGAAAGTTTTAAATTGTTAACAGTCATTTTGATTGGTCATGATTATATTATATTACAGTCATAATTGATCTAATGGACAGTAGAATTTTATTATTAACTAGTTCATACCCACAACATCATCTTAATATATTAACAAAGTTTTCATATGTGTGAAGGTAAAAACATCTAAAAGATCTCAAGCAAAACTGTACTTTGCTTACAAAATTTCTTTGTAAACAATGTTTGTAGCTAAAATATATAAATTATCTGGGTTAGTAAAGCGAGAGCAAGCTACGTACAGTTGACCGTATGAAAAACCCATAAAAATCGTTGTTTCTTAAAACTTTAATAACTTTATATTAAAATAAAATATCGTAATATTTTTTTTAGATAAGAGCCAAGTGTCTCAGAAATAAAACTTACAAAACCTAATTTAAATCTATTCAGTAGTTTTTCCGTGATGCATGCACAACTGCAAACCTCTATCATTTTATTTATATAGATAGGTAGGGCCATGACTTCCCATGGGATATGGATGGCAGTGTTGGAAATTTTAAACTTTTGAAGGTAGAGTGAGTAGTAATAGTAGTACTTCACATAAGGCATTAAACCAAACATTTCTTTTAGGCTTTAATAACACTGCTTTTCAGCAGTGTTACCTCAGAACATTATGCAATATATTAAAATTGATGTGACATAACTTTGATAAAAGTTTCTTGATATTGGCAACACTGAATTTGTGCAATGCATATGCTATTTAATGTCAACCAGTTCATTAAAAATAATAATGTATTATTTACGTCATATTATTCTATATTGAGCAAATAAAATAAAACTACAGTGCAAAAGATAGCTATTATAATTGTGTTCATAAATAATTCTACACACATTATTATTACTACAACATAACTTTATCAAAGGCAAAGGGCCCTATGAGATTCAGAGATGAACAACACACAGTCCTGAAACAGCACAAATGTGCATGGACAGACTAAAACTATAAGGCTAACTCGATTTAAATAAATTTAATACTTACTTGCTGTAAATCATCTGAATCATCTAGATTGCTCATTTCGTCAATATTACTCATATCTTCCAAGTTACTCATATCTGCATCACTGAAATCATCACCCGACAACCCGTGTGCTTCCGCCTCATTCTCCAGTTGTTCAATAAAACCACTCGCACAGTACGGGCAAGTATAGTCCTGAAATATTAGAGAAAAAAATGGACAATTTATTTGTTGTAATTTTTGCAAACTTTTGATAAGCAATCCTTCCTACTATCAGAGATGCCCAAACTCAAAGTTTTCAGTCTGTTGAGAATAAAAATAACCTAAAAGAACAACAGTTTATAAAGACACCTAGATTTTTTTAAAATAATATCAAATGACAAGCAAAAAGTCCGGATAATGGTGTATACTATAGTGCCTTTGGACAACTGCAATCAGCTTTAAGCAAAGAAGGTACAAATGCATTGTCACCACTGTGGATTAAGATTGAATACCTCAGAACCTTTAATTATATGGGCTTTCTATACCCTTCAAACTGCAAAACAGCAATGACACTTGCTTGATGTGACCACTGCTTGATGGTAAGAGAGTGGTATCTACCGAGATGGTCTCCTAGATAGAAATGGAGTTCTACCACCTATATCTATATAGGTTTTGTTGGTTTATTTCTTAAACTATATAGTTCGATCACTATGGATCTTCATAAATCATGTAATCTAATAAAAAGGTATCATTTTAAAAAATTTAAGCAGCAAAGTTTGCTATTTAAAGAGTTTTAGCATTCTGAGAGTACATGCTTAAATAGCCTGTAATATTGTGAATTTGAAGAAGAAATTATGCAATTTTGTGTAATATTTATTAGATTATACAAAATACAAAATATAGTGTCGTGAGGAAACAAAATTACTATTTACTACTATACTATTTTTAACAAAATTAATTGGTTGCACCGACACCGACAATAACGTACACATACAGGAGATTAATTTGTCATAAATAGGAATATAGGAAACGTGGAAAACTCAACTCAAGTGACCTTGAAAACTATGTTAAAATCAGCAGCATAAATGTGCGTGATAATAGATTCCAATCTTGAAAATAACAATTAAATATTTATTGATTTTTACCTGCAAAACATCTTCAAATTCAATGTTACACCTATGGCAGAAGAAACGAGCAGTTGGTCTTCGCTCAACTAAAGCGTCAGCCATTCTTGAATTTTATGGGATTACACTATCGAGTATTCTTCACGGTATAAATGTGCTTGAGGATTGTGCTTTCAAACAATGAACAAAAATTTATCATTCGCCATTTTTTGAGACATGCACAACCCAACTTTTTTCTTAAATCACACAAAGCATAGATAATATATAACATAGAATAAATATGGTATTAAAGTGTAGACTTGGTGTAGATTATCCAAGAGACTATCAATAGTTATAATAAAATTTGGAAAATCTGGCAATATTACCAAACTTTTGTTTTAAAAATGAAGATTTATTTTTACCCGTTCTGATAATGGAGTGTATGTGTAGAGTAGAAGGAGAACCATTTTATAAGGGGGCGAAAGTTGAAAAAGTGTCCAACTATTTACTGAAAATAGAAGTTCCAAAACCTACCACAATAGCGCTGGCGTCTGAAAACTACGATATGAATATAGCTGTTGTAGACGGAGTGAAGTCAGCTGAATTTAAATATTTAAAAAATTTCATGACTAGAGGAGTTAGTAAAATGTGAGTATACAAAACCTCAACTATTTACGTAGTAGAAAACCAAGCGGATTGGTCGTACCTTGTTTATTTCTCCATCTTATTCTAATTAATTTTGACGCCTTTTTATAAATTTATCCTATGCTACTGCAGCGCCACCCTTATTGAGCGCGTTTTTAGGGACACTTTTCTTATATAGAGATGGTCGTCCTTGTAATCTATACTCCATAGTTCTGATGTTGTGACCATAGATAAATAAATATATAGCAAGCTAGTTGTGACCTTCTAGCTTGCTACATATTTATTAATTTACGATTCCGACCACACGATGCGTGAATACTCATAATTGTTTTTATTTCTGTAATATACATTTGGTAAATATTTTTGCGAACATTTTGAAATAATTCAACAACAAAAGTTACACAATTTGAGTAACCTATTCCAATATAACAGTCAAATAACTTCCAACAAGTTTCAATGGGAACTATCCTTAAACTGTGCCTGTTAAATCTGTTCGTTATGTCCTGTTTCTGTAAGACGGAGGTTACACACTCATTCTGGCGTCAGTTCAACCCATGATTGATGTCAGAATGACGGGAAACAGACTGTATACGCGTAGACTGATGGATTGATGGTCCAGAATGATGCTTATTTAAATATTTTAATAATTTTTGTCAGTCTGGTCAGACTGATTCTAGACTAAACGTGTGTTTAATAGCTATCAGATCAGTCTGATGTCAGCCACCGCTTAGTCAGCCATAGAGTCGCACACCGTGTAACCACGTGCACTGACTCTCTTACTACCCTGACGTCCCCTTCTCAATCATTAGCCCTGGAGAAAGAATTTATTCCAACTTTTTTTTGAACGTTACCACTACACTAGGATTTTCTCCTGTATCGGGCAGTTTAAGAACATAAATTGTACATGGACGAACATCCAGAGCCGGAAAAATTATTTGTAAGCCATACAAATACTTGTACCGTGCGGAATTCGAACCTAAGGCCCCCAGCGCTGCAACTCATTACAAGCCACTGTGCAACGGAGCCGTCACTTTAGAAGTTTTACCTATTCTTTGGGATAAAACGAATAACCAACATGTGAATAAATATAAGAGAAACAAGGGACTGCAGAAACTATTAGTAATTTTGAAATAAATAAAACTCTAGCTATTGTAGAAGATGTGAAAAAGAAAATTTATGCCCTAAGATCCCACTATCGTCGTGTATTCTTTTATTTTTTCCTGATAAAATCTATGCCTACTGCATATGCGTGTTATCGCGTATAAGTTTTCGATTGGACTTTGACACTTTTCACTTACCGTCTAATACCGCCCGTCAATCCATCATTCAGCCATTATTCTATACGTGATCAAGGTCACAGACTGACCTGACCTGAACTTAACGTGTATTCTCCGTATAACTGTTGCCACGGTTGGTAACAATCGACATCGATATACTTATATTTTGTTTGTTTTTATCACTTTCTTTTATATAGATATAGATCTAGAAATATAAAGAAAATAGGACAAGTCTCATTATTATTCGAGCGATCAAGTGTATTGATTTCAAAATCAAGTAATGGTGATTATAATATTTTAAGTTGCAAATATAGCGGAAAAAAATTAAAAACTTAGATTAAAATATTTCGAATAGCGTCAATGCGACATTGACTATTTTACTAAGTCATACGCTAAATAAATTTATCGACAACGTTTCTTGTTTCGCTTGGCATATTAATTGAGGTGTTTATGGAATAGCTATCCCTATTTTGTACCATGTAAAGCGTCTCCCACACAAAAGCGGCTTGCGGTGGCGGTCAGTTGTATTCGCTTGCAATGTAAGAGAGTCTGCAAACCCGTGCGGCCATGCCGCGATCAGCAAGCGGCTGGCCGCGGCCGCATGCTCCGCCCCTTCTGCTGTGTTAGCGAGTACGTGGCCAGTCGGTGGCCTCAGCGCGGTCAGTTACAAATTTTTACAACAGGCCGCGTGTACCGCGTGAAAAATGGTGCTAAATTCAGAGATTGTAATATAAAGAGAGCAAACTTATCCAGTATTTTATGATAATTTGCATCGTGATTACAAAAGAATTAGGATTAAAAACAAAATATATGATAATATTGCTGAATTTAATAAGACTTCATCACGGTTAGCCATGTTTACTGACGTCTCATCGTAGCACAGACATCATAGCAAATGGCGCTTCATGCCGTTGCGACCGCGGTGGTGTGGGAGACGTTTAAAACAATAAACTGAAACTATATAGTATCTACGCTATAAAGAAACTGATCGAACTGGCAACCCTTTAGAAATGTTGTTATCGTAGATAATTACTTTTTGGCCTAAAGGTCTAGATACCGGGCCATAAACTCCAAAAGTAAAAGTTATCGTAGATTTATTGTTTTTTTTTTTATTGTAATTGCAACATTATAAATATCTGTCGTTGCGTCGTCGAACTATGTAAATTTTAGTTTTCCTATTTATTTTTGGTATGATTCTGATTTTACGAAATATACGTACTGATGATTCCTTAAATTAGTTAGTTTTTTTTTAATAATTATCCATTTAAGGTAAAGTTGTAATTGGTGTGCCAGATGTGATATGAAATAGTCTTAATATTTGTGCAGTTTATATTGGAATAGTTGTTATCAATTTTATGTAAAATATTAGCTAATCATGAAGATTTTTGGTAATTTTGCAAAGTATCATCTTTCACTTAACTTACTATAATCATTTATTATAGTATTTAAGTAAAAATTAGTTCGGGAAGATACTAAAGTGGGTCAACATAGTGACTATCAATTCGTATTGATTACAATGAATGAGAAAAAGGTATTCCATAATTTCAAGAGCTACATTAACGAGGCGCCTTTGGTAAGTTGCTTGTTATCTATAATTGATAAGTACTCCATAACAATTCATACATTCTCAACATTTTTAATGGATATATTGAATTTGGATATACAACAAAATATTACTTTATAATAATGTGCAATTGTTGTTATTGGTAAGAATTGAATTTAATTCCACAGAATAATGGTGATAAAAATGGTTCAATTCAAGAGTTGAAGCCCAAGTTATTAAATGGTAAGCTATTTTTAACTGTTGTTTTAATATTTTTAAATATACAGTATATCTAGTTATCTGCTAATTGGATGAATAATTAATATTTCATCATCTATCTATGGCAGGTCTTCCCAACCTTTTATTGATCAGGGAACGCTTTGATTTCTTTGTTGTAAGCTGGGTCCACAAAGTGAAAGAAATAAAACTATGTTGATCTAACAATAAATTTTAATTACAACTTTTAACATAATTATGCAATAAACTGAAAAGTAGTAGGATAAACTTTCCAATATGGACCATCGATTTAAATGCCCATATTTTTTTTATAGATAGTAGGGTCGTTGCGCTGGTTTTCGGCCTTTTAGTGGAGTTGTTAACGTTAAGCTGCTAGAAAAAATTATTGCCATTATGCTGGCCTAGTGCTGTTGATGTTAATTTGTAGCTTACATAATGTAGTTTTCATTTTTGTAACTCATTGATGCTACAAGAAAAATCTCTTTTTTATAATAATTTTTGATGTGAAAAATATGTAAAATGCTAGTTTTCGGCCCCAAATTTTATATTTCGGCCCATAAGAATTTTAGTTTTCGGCCACTGCATTAGACACAATATAAAAGGTGCCTTAACCTTAATATAATTTTTGTAAAATTATAATAAAATTTCGTGTCGTTAAATATGGCAATCAAATCTTCTCATTTTTTTTGTACTTCCTCATATTTTCATCATCATCAGCCTTTCCATTATATCCCTTCATAAGTCCACTGCTGAACGTAGGCCTCCCCCAAGGAATGCCACAAAACACGGTCCTCAGCCACCTGCATCCATCGACTTCCTGCATATCTTACCAGGTCGTCACTCCATCTAGTGGGGGGACGCCCTACACTTCGTTTGCCGTTACGAAGCCGCCATTCGAGAACCTTTTTCCACACTGGTTGTCGGTTCTTCGAGCTATATAGCCGGCCTATTGCCACTTCAGCTTACTAACCCGTTGGGCTATATCGGTCACTCTGGATCTACTACGGATATCCTCATTTCTAAGTTTATTACGCAGAGAAACTCCGAGCATAGGCTTCTCCATAGCTCGCTGAGCAACCTTGAGCTTCCTCATCCAGCCAGCAGTGAAGAACCACGTATCAGTTCCATAGGTCATCACTGGCAACACGCGCTGGTTGTACAGTCTCGTTTTGAAGTATACCTGACGAGAAGATGTGCTGTAATTTCCAGAACGCTGTCTCATAATTTAGTCCAACAAAATCTATAGGACATCTCAAATCCATTTGGTGCAAAAGTCACATCCAATTTTTTCAATATCTTCTTCTGTATCGCTTATTAAAATGTAATAACACCAGGCACAATTTACTTTTACTCTTTCATTTTCCTTCATGGAATTCTTGGATTTTGCATTTTTTCGTTTTTGTACTTTAGCATTTTTTAACTTTTCTTTTTATATTCTTTTCTTTTTCAAAATATCTTATCTTTTTTTAACTTAGTTCTATCTTCTCTATTTTAACTTTCTCTTTATCTTTTTAAAGTTTTCGCCACTCTGCATATCAAATTGCTACAGAAGAAGGTGTACGTGTACTGTTAATGGTTGATTTTTTACGAGTTCTGGTTTAAATAAATGTTTTTTCTAACGCATCTCTGTATTCTTTATTTAATAGTACTCAAGCCGATGTTTCACTAGTTTCTAGAAGTGTACTAGTCTGTTTTATTCTAATATCAACTAGCACCTTTTCTATTATTTCAAAGGGGTTGTTTGTAATCATCGGTGTTAGTGGTGGTGGTATCATCGTGGCCATTGTACTACTTTGAGTCGTTATTATTGCATTACTGGAATCTATTACAATTTCCGTAATTGTCAGTAGGTACTGTTGTCATTGGTAGGCTTACTTGAGTTGGGATTACAAGAACATCATATAACGATACTAAGGAACCTATATCCAAATAACTTCCTGAAAAATGGAATGTTGAAATGTTGTTATCGATAAACGATTCTAATACATCGGTAGATGAATTCATAGTTACTAGAACATCGCCAACCATGTTTTTTCTGCCAGATTTGATTTTAAATGTTTCGAAACTTTTCTTATGGAAACTAGGTCTGCGTTAGTTATTTCTTTATTTTTTCTAGTGTCTGAATTTTCACTAATTAGTCTTTCCGGGGTATTCCGGACACATTTTGAGTAATCCACTACATGGTGATCAAATTCATTAAGTCCACATTTTCTGAAACCATTTACTAATTATATTTCTTTGGAGGATTTTTCTTTGGAAAAGCCATCTGAAGAAAATAATGTCTTATTGAATCTTCTTCCTAAAACGCAACGTGAATGAAATATTTCATGAAATGTCCGTCAACCAAAGCAGTATTCAATTTTCGGCTTCCCTATTCTTTCATATAATTTTAAGTTGGCCGAAAACTAAATAATAATTTTAGACTTAATCTAGTTTTCGGCCACAACTAAAATGGGTATTTTAGTTTCATCAATAATCATTCAAATTGCAATATTTGGTGGCCGAAAACTGAAAGCTAGTGTCTTCGCAAGGATACAATTCTTTAAAAAAAAGAAGAAGACTAATGGTTGTTTACCAAATAAATGAAAGAGACAAAGTATTTAGGCTAAACACGGGCTACTTTCCGGCCACATGGCCGATAACCAAATAATAGGAAAATTTTGTGTGTCACTTTCCGGCCACCTAATTTATTAACTTTTACAATAAAATATTATAGTAATCTATGTGAAAATTTAAAATTAAGTTATTTATACAGTGAAATATAAGCACAATATTAAATAATCATTGTAAATACAGCACAAAATTTACTTTTGAGTGAAACGCGCGCCACTATTTTTCTTGCACGATCTTACACTCTTTGACAGCTCCTGTGCCAGCGTCGAACTGAATTATTTATTATAAATTGCGTGTTGTGTTTATCCGATGAAGTAATGTTGCAATATATGATGCAACTATTTACAAATGCATCAAACTTGATTTTGGACGATAATATTTATTAAAATCGTTATTAAATCAAATTTACTGCATCACCTCGTGCCAAAGGCCGAAAACTAGACCCGGTCGGCTTACCGGCGCAATGACCCTACTCACTAAAAGAAAGTGTTTTGCAAAGTTTCAATATGTGGAAATGCGTACTTTTTGAGAAAAAAATTATTGAATATCAATTATTTTTGCAATATTTATGTCAATTCCTATGGTAAAACTGACACTATTTTGTATTGTCATTGTCATCGTCGGTAGGGATGTCGATTCTTTCTGAAAAATATCGATTTTTAAATCGATTCAAATCGTAAGCTGATTTATCGATTCACAAAAACATCTGTTCCTAAAATATCAATATTTTTTCATGTTTGCATTTATAATGTAAATATAAATCCATTTTATGAAAAACCAGAAAGATACCATAGTAAATAATCTCTTATTGAAATTTGTTTTATTTTAATTTATTTATTTTTATTAGGGCAGATAACAAATAAAATTGGTTAGGTTCAACTTATGTCAAAGAATCGAATTGATTGACCCCGACTCCACCTGGTACGAGTCTGTCCTACTCCTAGAGTGGTTATATAGAGCCGGAGGCGCGTAGGGGGAGTAGCCTCCGCCTGCTGTAACAAATCGTAGGCATTGAACGAGCTGAAGTTGCGGAGGCGAGGAGGGATGCCAGCGATTTGTTACGCAAAGGCGTAGAGGCTGCTCTTCCCGCAGCGCCGGAGACGTTGCAGTCTCAAAATAGATACAGAAACCCCTTTTAATCAGTTCCTCTATTTTACGTCTGATGAAGGGGATTCTGTTCTCATAAAATGGATTTATATTTCCATTATAAATGCAAACATGAATAAATATCGAAATATTAGAAATCGATTTTTTTGTGAATCGATACATCAGCTTCCGATTCGAATCGATTTATAAAATCGATCTTTTTCGGAAAGAATCGACATCCCTACTGACGATGACAATGACAATACAAAATAGCGTCAGTTTTACCGTAGGAATTGACATAAATTTGCAAAAATAATTTTTTTCTCAAAAAGTATGCATTTCCGCATATTAAAACTTTGCAAAACGCTTTCTTTTAATGAGTACTATCTACAAAAAAAATATGGGCATTTAAATCGATGGTCCATATCGGAAATTTTAACCGTTGCAATACCCATGTAACAAGAAAATAATAAATGTGGTATATAAAACGATTAGTTAAGTAACATATTTATACATTTCGTGGACCATATTTAAGCTCTTGCGGACAACTAGTTGGGAAACACTGGTCTATGGGATGGAAGTGTCTATTCATGTGATAATCTAATGTTTATTTTATTTATATGATAATGTGATTTACTTATTTTTATTAGTTAGATATACTTTATATTCAAAAAATAAATAAGATATTAAGATATTTGAATAAATATACTCTGATACTTACTGATATGATTGGGCTATTTACGTCTAATAAAACATTACACCAATCTTGCAATATCAGTAATAGAAGATTGAGGTGTGGCTGGAATGGCCCATGGGCCACCCCATAGCCGCATATATTAAATTTATATGATCATGAACCTTAAATAAATTAAAATACTTTTTTGTAATTATTATTGAATGAGTTGAATTTTCAATTTTATATATGATATAGATAGGATACTATATACATTCACATTCTATTAAGTATCAGCTAAGTAAGTACCCACTCCTCATCAATTTTTACCCCCACTATGAACAATGTTGTTTATAAGCTGACAAATAATGTAGTCATCTCATTGGTAGACAACTACAATTTGCCTTAAATATGCAGCTACAATATTAGTAAAATTATTTCCCCAGTGTTGTAAAATCTGGTTTATTATAGAGAACAAAGCAAGCTTTAAATAAATCTAAATATATTTATATAATTGACGATTTTTAAGTGGCGAAGCTTGCGAAGACACTTATTGATTTCACGATGTCTGTCCGTCTGTCCCACGATCATCTCGAGAACGGTTTCGAATTTTCAAATTCTGTTTTCAGCAATCGATTACTGATCACCCAGGCATCTGAACCTCCTATTTTGAAACTGATTGCTCAACGGCAACCGTTAGAAACCGCTACAAAGCTGATTGCTTCGCCACTTTGCTATGCTGTTAGCTTGCTAGGTTTATTATAAATAACAATTGTTCATCTGTGTATTAATAATTACATAGTTTTTATTTGTCTTATACAGTTTAGGTTATATTAATACTGTATTTTAAAGAATCACAAATTGCATTACCTTATTGGTGTTTTTGACACACATCTAAATATCATTCTATTTCTATTAGGAAATAATTAAAATGTCATTAGTTTTACATGATTGATGAAAGTAAATTTAATTCTAATGAGCATGATTCAGGCTTTGTATTTATTTTTATTTTATGCAAAAGTGTTGTTTCTTTTTCAATTGTGTGTGTCCGATCAAGTTGAGTTATTCTTCTTTTTGTTCATCATCATTATCATCATTATTACAGACCGTCAAAAGTACACTGCTGAACAATCCAGTTCAAAGTAATGCCACAAAGCAGGGTCCTGAGCCTCTGCATTCATCGATTTCCTTCACTACTTACCAGGTCATCACTACACGAGAGGCCGTCCTACGCTTATTGATTATTGCTACAACTCCAGAATGTTTCTTCCCGATCGGTTGTCATATTTTTCAGCTATATAGCCAGCCCATTGCCGCTTCAGCTTACTGATCTGTTGGGCTATGAAGTTTTCTCGGGATTTACTTCAGATATCATCATTACAAAGTAGCAACTACTTTGAATATTTTCTAATTGAGAGTGGCATCAAGGCTCAATTAGAGAATATTCAACATAGTTGCCTGTACATAAAGTAAACTGAAATGACAAACGAACTTACAATCCACCTGCTGGTAATTGCATGCAGTCCATCGACATCTGAAGCCAATTCCAAACTAAGAAAGATACAAATGCATTGTTACCTCTGAAGACAAAGATGGAATGCTTAACAAATCATTTGATTTGCTTTTGTGGTAGAAGGGTTATATTATAATAAAATAGTCAATCTATGATTGAAAAACTTGTAGATTATTCAGACAACTTCCTTGCATTGACATTACTAGGGCTCAAATAAATATAGATTAAAAATTAATGAAATGGGTATATATAATATCAACTGTAAAATCTAAAATATGGAAAACGAATATATCGTTAAAAATACAATAACTTTTATGTAAAACACATTTTACTCTAAACATGTCACATGGATCATTTTATGATAAAAAAACATGCTTTGTTAGGATATAGAACCAATAACCATCGAATACTTTTGTGTGGCGTATGACACGCGAGGCGTGTCTTTTTTTTAAAAATCGTTACAAAATATTAATTATTTTGCAAGTAGTTCATGCCTGCGGCTTCGTTTCTGGATATATTGAAAAATTGAAATTTTTAGGAGTTGACAATCTTTTCTAACTTGTACATGGTACCGTTTTTAGTTTATAGGTTTTTAAAACATGTTGTGGAAAAATACTCTAATAAGAAACAAATGAACAAATAATAGCACTCATTGCGATCGCTCACAAACTCAAGTTGTAAACAAGTTTCTAGAAAACAACTCTCCTGTTAAAAAAAACAATGCCTTTATCTCTTTTGCTTAAAATGGTTGAAGTGCCGACTTATTACTATAATTTGGCCGAATGGACCTACGAAGTACCATGTGCTCTTGTGATATGGTATAAGGTTTATTTTTGCTTGAAACAGTTCGAAACCGTTCATGCATAAAAAAGTTCCCTAATAAATAGTCTTTTGTCAATCCGCCGCCGTATAGCGCCGGCGTTTTTTTCCTTTTGAAAACACTTGTTTTGCTATTCTTACTAATTAGACGTTTTCAGATCGACTTTACTTTTACATTTGTATAACATTAAATAATATTTAACATTTGTAAATATCAATGAATGATATACCTTATTTTTTTTTTCAAATTAAGGTTCTTCATTGTTTGATATTTACAAATGTTATTATTAGGTGAAAATTTAATTTAATAAAAACCAAGGTTTCCAGGGTGATTTAGCTGTACCTACTTATATAAATGATTTTTTATAACAACAAAAAAATAGTACAAAAGGTTTGTAATCTCTTCATAAAAAAAGTCACTTTCTCTCAATTTCAAAAAAAAAAAAACGCGTAAAAAACACGTAGTTACACACTAAAAACAAGTATCCTTCCATTTGTAACTTATGTTTGATGTCAAATAAACTTAATTAGGCCTAAAGAAGTAAAAAAAAGCATAAAAATGAACATTACTTTTACACATGGCGGATGGCACAATAGGCGCTTGAAACGCCCGGCGTGTCATGAAATATTTGTTCGCCGCCACAGCTAAAAGTTGTCGAAAATTGGTGCCGCAACGAATCGGTTAACTTTGGCTTCTCAGTATATACGAAAACAAAAACAAAAGTAGTTTTAGTAAAAAAAAAATCGATATACACTACGCTATGAATCTGAGACGTGGTTCTTCACTGCGGGCCGTATGAGGAAGCACAAGGTCGCTCAGCGAGCAATGGAGAGGGCTATGCTTGGAGTTTCTCTGCGTGATAAACTTAGAAATGAGGATATCCGCAGCAGAATCAGAGTGACCGATATAGCCCAACGGTACACATCGTACCGGTAGGCGAAATGTAGGGCGACCTCCACTAGTTGGAGTGACGATCTGGTAACACATGCAGGAAGTTGATGGTTGCAGATGGCTCGAGTCCGCTCTTTGTAGCATTCCTTGGAAGAGGCCTATGTTCAGTAGTGGACTTGTGAAGGGCTGAAATGATGATGATAATGACATGGTTCACAATAACCCCTGGGAATAAGATGGTCGCTTCCAAGTGGTTTCTAAAATAGATTTTATAAATAGTTTGTAACTTTTCACATTGTATCATTTAATTTTTTTTAAGTCCTGCTGGGTTTCTTGCTGGTTCTTCCCAGGACAGAGATTTTTTTCGTACCAGTGGTAAAAGTAAAAAAATACTTTCAAAAATTGCATGTAATCTATATTGAATAAAAATTATTCTATTCTAAAATATGGAAAATAAACAATACATTTTTACACTTCAAATTTCATGATTAGACCAGGCAGACATACTGACACACAGATGGACAGATAGGCAATAATTAACAAAAAGTAAAAACCGACTTCAAATTGCTAAAAAGTAAATTATTTATTTGCTACCATTAAGGGTGGAATTTTTTCTCCAAATTTATATGGGAACACTTTTGAAGTATAACTAACGTGACCATTTATTATTTTTGTCAAAGCGGGACGTCTCTTGCGGAATTTTGATAAATAAACGTTTTTTTGTGGTTTACAAGTTTTTTTTTATTATAGAAGGTAATAACAATAATAAAAAATAATCAAAGCACTTATTACAAAATAAGTAGGTTGCATGAGTTACTAAGCCCTAGTAGTGGCGTGACTTCTACATAGTATTTTTGTATTTGTCGGCTGAACAAATTAGTTTCAAAATATCGAGTCTGATTTTTAGGAGCTCCTGTACTGAGCTCTTATTTATATTTTTTATTTTTATTTCTTTATTTATATTTATTTTTGCAATTGCCTTCATTTCTGCGACACTTGACTGAGTTTTATCTCTGGTCCATATTTTGTTCATTTGAGAAAAAACTCTTTCTACCGGCGCATTACTTCTTGGCAGACACATAATGTACTCAATAATTGTACAAAAGTTCGTTAAGTGAAGATAGTTGGCACGGAAGTGCTGGAATAATTCAACCCAACCGTCTTCAGCAGCAATATTCTCATTATTCCAGCCAGTGATTTTTTCATCTGTCGCAAAGTTGGAAATAAGCGAAAACTCGTCAAGGACTTTCGTATCTTGGCTGCTGCTAATAAACCCTTGCGTGATCAACAAATCTTTTACTTTTTGTACCTAATCCCAAGTAAGGTCTTTTGTTAAATTTGCCCATTGAAACAATTGTAGTTCTATGTTGAATTGACACCACGGCTCCAAATATTCTTTGCTTGTCCTATAAAACTCAGCCGCTCCAGTTTTAACATTCTGCTGGTCAACAGCAATTTCAGTTCCTTGTAATTTTACAAGTATGTTACGGACGGTGTGGGGAAGGAAAATGGTTTTTTTTTTGTATAGAATAGGGTGACAAACGGGCACAGTCCACCTGCTGGTAAGTGGTTGCTGTGGCCCATAGACATTTACATCTATCCTCGTTTGCGTATCAAAATGCAGATGCGTTGTCAGCCGTGAGGACTAAAATGGAATGCCTCTTTTCCAATAAAAAAGGTCTCCAGTTCTCTACACTCACCATACAAGACACAGCAGCATTAAGTTGCTATTTTACGCTGGTATTCTGTGAGAGCGTGGTCCCTTCCCGGTCGAGCGGACCTATTCGTGCTACAACTATACTACCAATGTAGCTGCAGCATGGCTCTACCACGTACGAGTATAGAGTGCTCTCTTTGAGTGTCAGGTTATCTCGGAGACGATAAATTTCCTTCGCAGACTCTATTGCAGACACATTTTGCCCCTCAATTTTTACACAGCTTCATGAAATGCTGCTTGTGCGTGCAAGTAATAATATAACCACAACTCTGATCTGGGAATTTCGAAAAACATTATTAAAATATTTGGGAATTTCTCGATTCTTACAAAATAGCTTTTTAAAGGTTGAAATATTTTTAGAACTCTCTCAAGCGCGGGCATTAACGTAAGCCACCTTGTTTTACTGTAGCCCAGCAGTTTGTGATACTCTGTGTCAGTTGAATCACAAAACTCTTACAAAGATTTGACTCGAACGCTGTAGATATAAAAAGAATTAAGTTTCATTCTTTTCAAGAAGACCATTTTGCCTTCGCTGGGGACAGCAGGACAGACAGCCTGAAAGCGGGACTGTCCTGCCCAAAGCGGGACGTATGATCACGTTAAGTATAACCTATATAATAAAACAGATCAGAATTATCAAAACTGGTGCACAGTCGGCGAAGATATCGCTTATATATATATATATATATATATATATATATATATATATATATATATATATATATACTAGCTGACCAGGCAGACGTTGTTCTGCTCTTTCCGACGACCCTTTGTCTAATAAAAGAAAACCTTAAATTCGCAATAAAAATATTGATGGTCACTTAACGGGATATAAACTATCCTATCTCTCAAGTTGCGACCAAACAGCACACAGTGTGCAAATATAATATATCTTTATCTTTATTCTTTTTATATATAAAAAGTACGTGTCACATTGTTTGTCCGCGATGGACTCCTAAACTACTGAACTGATTTCAATGAAATTTTGCACACTGTGTGAATTTTGGTCCCACTTGAGAGATAGGATAGCTTACATCTCAATTTATAGTCGCAATACAATATTATTTTATTGAAAATTATTTGTCTATTATTTGACAGTCACAATTATCTGTTAGCTCCAAACGATTCTGTCAGATGACGATATCTGTTGACTGGATTGAGTAAATATTTAATAGATGGCGCTATGTTAAAAATACAAACGTTTAATATAAGCTACAATTTAGTAGTATAACCACCACGTGTTGCTGTAAGTATTCAACAGATAGAACCGATTTCAAAAAAAAATTTGCATACTGTGTGCAGTTTGGTCCAACTTCAGAGATAGGATAGTTTTTATCCCGATAAGTGACCCTCAATTTTTTTATTGCTAATTTCAGGAGTTTTTTTTTGGGAAAGCAAATGGTTATTCGGAAAGGGCAGAACAACGTCTACCTGGTCAGCTATTATATATATATATATATATATATATATATATATATATATATATATAATATAAATAGTTATTCATTGCCTTAATGTCATTAAGACACGAATAACCATTAATGGCATGTAAATAACCCCCTCAGCTCAGTATAAACAGTTTTTTCGATATTACAGACTTATATACTTCAATTTCATTTAATGTTTTTAGGGTTCCCTACCTCAAAAGGAAAAAAGGAACCTTTATAGGATCACTTTGTTGTCCGTCCGTCTGTCTGTCTGTCAAGTGTCCCTTTTTCTCAGGAATGCGTGGAGGTATCAAGCTGAAGTTCATATTAAATACTCAAGTCTACTGTCCCTTGGAGCTGTGAAAAAATCAAACTTCTAAGCCAACGCAATCAAAAGATACAGCCGTTTATGCCGCAAATTCTCGACATTCGCAAGGGAATCAAAACCTACAGGGTACTTCCCGTGAACTCAGAATCATGAAATTTGGTACGAAGCAACGTTTTATAGCACAGATAAAGGGAAAATTGCGAAAAGCATAAATTTTTAGTTACATCATATAATAAAAAATATTTTTAATCATTTTAAACTTATATACCTACGGAATTGTTCGGAACCCTCGGTGCGCGAGTCCGACTCGCACTTGGCCGGTTTTTTTTTAAATTAATTTTTTGTATAAATTGAAAAAAATATAATAGAAATAAAAAAATATACCCAGCTGAGTACCTTGTAGGAGACCCAATAATCGATATTATGCTGCAGCAACACTTTAAAGTGTTGATGTAAATTACAATAATAACCTCATTGCGTATGCGTTACGGCCGCGTAACTGTAACTCTATTTATGAATGCAACCCTGGCACTATGAGTAGCAAATATAATTTTTTTTTATCCACACAATTCATACAATTATCATCAGTATTTGTATGTTAATAAAGGTGACAATTGTTTATCGTTATGTTATGTACCACAGCACCAATCATTTTTACTGTCTGTTTATTTGTTATGGTATATGGTAGTAGGAAATGGTGACCTACACCATTCAGTTGGCTGTGCATTGTGATATTAGGAAGATGGGAGTGCTCAGGCGAGGTTAGTGATTTTTGTGGATTTATGTTTAAATATTTGCAAAATTAGAAAAAGTTTTTCCAATCTATTTCCTGGCGGTTTCGCGGCATTAAGTCGGCTTAGCATAATATTTTATTTAATACTTCGAGACTTAGTAACCTATCGCTACCACGGCTTCCGGACGTTTTATCAAAGAATTAATCTCCCTATTGTGGTTGTTAAGTGTCATGACATGATAGCATGATAGTATGTTTAACTCATTTAATCATTAATCACCTGTTTCAATTTGAAATGTTTTTTTTTATAATAAATAATTTGTTTAAAATTCGTATCGTTAACGTATAGATTAGCAGCTGTTTAATATATTGAAAAATTGAATACTTTAGTGTACCTACATTATTCACTTTTTTCTTATAGAATAAGGGGACAAAGGCACTCTTAGTTCACTTGATGGTAAGTGGATGCTATCTATCCTCGGTTAAGAATCAAAATGCAGATGCGTTGTCACCCCTGAGGACTGAGACGGAATGCCTCGTTTGTTTTATAATAACTATAGACGTTTGTATGATTATATTACAGGAGACTTAAAATATTTATGATTATATTTTGTTTTAAATCTCGTGTAATGTACGGCGCAGCATAAAGATGTATTAATTCGTTTTATAACTAGTGATCAGCTCCGGCTTTGCCTGTCATCAAATACCATTTATTTTGTTTTATTTACTTCGCCTTTACTCGTTGCTAAGTCATTGTGTGTGTGAGAGAGAGAGAGCCATCAAAAAGCCGTTGCCGCCGTTTGTTGAAGTTTTTAACGAATCGGATCATTACACTATTTTCATATCAAAAATAGTCCATCCGATATCTGATCTCTTACTATCTCTCTTACAAAGCAATAAGGACCGTGGCCGAGCTCACTTGACTACTCTAGCGCCATCTATTATCTATCTACGGAAGCGGTTGCGATGTATATCGATATGAAAATTTGACGCGCTAAATACATCGTTCTTTATTTAATACATTTCCATAGATGTCGCTACATGGTACCGCTAAGTAAGATTGACGAAGTCATTGGGCTCTAGTATCTTACAGTTTACTTGTGTAACACATACAGAGAAACAGACAGAGTCCACCTTAAGTTATTATTGTTGCTGAACTAGCGATCCGCCCCGGCTCCGCACGGTTGATTTCTGGATCACGACAAAAACGCCACCTACCGAGTCCAATTGTGAATCTAAGCCATTATCTATCAACTTAATCACATACACAAAATGTCATCAAAATTGGTCCAGCCGCTTAGTACGAGTTCAGTAACATACACACGGACAGAAGAATTATATAATATATAATATGCAAATTATACATATACACCCTTCTCTTGACTCTTTCTGTCCGTCGCAAACCGTATCAAAATCCGTTGCGTAGTTTAGAACATCTAAGCGTACAGACGGCGGGAACCGACTTTGCTTTATACTATGTAATGTAGAAATATAAGTTAATTTACTATTTTTAATAAAAATAATACTAACAGTGCTCCTAACACTACTAATATTTTTTTTATAGGATAAGGGTGACAAACGAGCACACAGTCCACCTGATGGTAAGTGGTTGCTGCGGCCCATAGACATCTACATCTATCCTCGTTTGCGAATCAAAATGCAGATGCGTTGTCACCCGTGAGGACTAAGATGGAATGCCTCATTTCCAGTAAAAAGGGCCTCCGGCCACCTGCACTCACCAAGCGAAATGCAGAGGTAAACCTCTACTTCACGCTGGTATTCTGTGAGGTCGTGGTACCACCCCGGTTCGAGCCGGCCCATCTGTGCGACAGCAAAAGCTGCCGCGTGGCTCTACCACTGTTAAGGGGCACGCTCTCACAGAATAACAGCGTAAAATAGCAAATGGATGTAGGTGAGTATGGGCCACAGAATCCACTTACCATCAAGTAGACTGTGTGCTCGTCTGTCTCTTATTCTATAAAAAAACAGTAGTCGAAGTAAGAAAAGAATGAGAAGAAATGAATGAGGTGACCGAAAACTAGCGAAAACTTTTTAGCTTCACAAACATAATGTATACTAGTAAAAAGTGGGTCATTTAATATTTGAAATTTGATTCGGCTATAAAAAAAAAGTAATGAATATTTTTTCAAAGTTATGAGTTTATTAGAAACATTAAACCTTTCCATTTAGGAATAGAAGACAACATCATTCAAATGACTGCCACGGCTAGCCTTACAATACCCCATTCAATCGGTCCAATTTTTCAGTACATTTTCGATTGTTTGGGCCTCCATTTCGTCAATGGCAACTTCCATTTCATATTTCAAGTCGTCAATCGTTTCTGGATAGTTAGCGTAACACTTGTCCTTAACAGCCGTTAAGGACAAGTGTTACACTAACCACAAAAAAAAGTCCAATAGTATCAAATCGGAATTTCGAGATGGCTAATTGACATCAGCATTTCGACTGATTATGCGATTTTCGAAAACAGCGCGCAAAAGATCGATTGCTCCGTTGGCGGGCACGTTGCGCTGTCCTGTTGAAACCAAATATCGTCTATGTCATCCTCTTCAATTTTGGGAAACAAAAAAATCGCTACGCATGGCGCGGTAGCGATCGCCATTCAACGGTAACGGCGTTTCCTTGCTCATTTTCGACGAAAAATGGTCCAATAAATTCGCCAGACCTAAATCCAATCACGCATTGGTTTATCCACGATGACGTGTGTATTTTATGAGCCCCAGGTACGACAATTTTGCTTATTGACGTATCCTCCGAGGTGGAAATGAGCTTCATCTGAAAAGATGATTTTTCGGTAAAAGTGCTCATCTTCGATTAAGCGGTCTTCGGCCCATTTGGCAAACCGAAAACGTATCGGATGGTCATGCGGCTTCTGCTCTTGTACTAATAGAACTTTGTACGCATTCATACCGAGATCTTTATGCAAAATTCTTCTCAAGGAAGTGCGTGAAATGTTCAATTCTTGAGAACGACGACGAGTTGATGTTGATGGTTGTTCACGCACACCCTGAGCAAGAAGCAGCGATGTTTTCGGTTGAGCGCATTAGACGAGTACGCTTTACAAATTGATCCACAAACTGCGTTTTTACTACACCTTTTTGTCAATTTTTTTTCGTAAATTTCTTACAGTTTGAGTAGAAGACTTACCACTTCGGAAATAAGTTTTTAATATTTCCCAAGTTTGTACAAGCGAAAATTGAACCATCTCATAAATGTTAAACATAAAACTAACCTGTCACATCGGAAATGTGATCCAACCTTAAAATAACCTATAGTTCCAATTCCAGACGTTAGATTGCCGACCTTGTTGTATATACATATATGTTTGTGAAAATAAATATATGTTATATAATTTAAAGATAATATTTAGTAAACACATGAAAGTGTTGTTTTTTTTTAATGCTAGTAAGGGTGGAGACTAGCACTGAGTCCATCTGAGGGTAAGTGGATGCTGTAAAAATATATCGCCTTGACCTACTAACTAGGCGAGTAATGAAAACTTAGATAAATAACAACCAATTCGGATCTTAGTTGGCCATTCAGCTATAATAACTTACTTCTATTCTTTTTTTATTTAATAAAATTAATGTAGAAATTTATTCACGGTCGTAGCACGACAAATGGGCTCGCAAACAAAAAGTATGACTTCGTCCAATGCAATCTAAACCTTCGAGGTCGTCTGAGAAACCGCAGAGTTCGGAAAACTTGATAACAAATGACCTAATATGATGATCTTATTGGTTAGATTTTAGAAACATTATTCATTCTATTAAAAATAAGGTACCCCCAAATTAATATTTCACCACACAGCGAAATATTTGTACGCCTCACAACGCGAGGGAGTGGAGGCATATCTCAATTTCGCTACATAAAATCTTTTTAATACTTATAGCTAGACATCAAATCCATATTATTATTAACGTTACAATAACTACAGACATTGAATTATGAGATTAGTTTATTTTCTAATAGATACACTTTAGATTACATAACAAAAAATGTAATTGAGAAAATATATGGACTGCCGTCCGTTGGCCTGTGCGTCGGTGAGTCTGCTTGCTCAATAGATTGACATATATGTATTAAATAAGATTACATGTATTCTAAGGAGGATCCCTATTGATCTTTATTATTGAACTCCACACTGTTTAAAACTTATTAATAAAAGTAGATGAAAGTCGATCAAATAACTTTATTTATTTTTTCTTGCAAAAATTATCGTCACTATTTATATGTTTTCATCAAAATTAAATTAAACGCTCATGAGGCGTGCTCTTTTGGGTTTTCCAAACTATTATATAATATTTATTGAAATGTACAAAAATGGAATAACCGAAGAACGACAATATCTCGATCGTTCGCCGAACTACATACAGTAGTAAGTCATGTTTGGTTTCGCAAAGATTCGTGTCCGTACACCTAACCGTTGAGGGATGTCCTTCTGAGGAGACAATCCTGGCTGCGGCATTAGATTATTTCTATTGTTTTAGTGTATTGTCATTAGAACTGAACAAGCATATTCAGTGAACAAAGTCGTAAGTTTGAAAAAGTGATCAAATTTAGCTTGCGTATAAACTTGGGTACTATAATCGTGTCCTGCGCAGATGGCTAGTCTCCGTTGTGACTGACCGTATGACAGTATGACTACAATTCAGTGTGAAGGTCATTATCATTACTGTTATATCTACAAATAGTGGGGTGGGTTTAACTATTTCACATTCTGAGTTGTGTGTTGACAGGGAAGTTGAATTTAACATTCTTCTTCTGCCGTAGTTATTAGGAGACATATTATTCTTTTTTTTATAGAAAATGCGTGACAAACGAGCACACAGTCCACCTGATGGTAAGTGGATGCTGTGGCCCATAGACATTTATCCTCGATTAAGAATCAAAATGCAGATACGATTACAAAAAGATTATGAAAAAAAGTTAAAAAAAAAGTTATGAGGTAACACACAAATACAGTCGAATTGAGTACCTCCTCCTTTTTGAAGTTTGTAGAAAATGTCAACTTACTGCAACGTAATAGAATGACTTCATCGTGTTTACATCGCGTGCATAATAAGTTACTACTTAGCCGTTGAATTAAGTATTATGTATATTAGTTACTCGTGGTTAGATCATCATCCCCCCCCCCCCCCCTCCCGACACATAAGTCTTGAATAAAACTAATTTTACGGATTTTATCGCGTTAAATTTTAACTTTTTGTTCTCGAGGCGAGATTTTAGTTACAGCTGCCATAGTCACGGGGGAAACGTCTTAATTTCAAATAATCTATTATATTATATGTTTCTTATAATACAGAATATAATTTCTAAAAGTAGAGAAGACGGCTAGGTGCTACTATCTACCTGGGATTCCATAATTAATAAAATTTTATCCAAACCCAAACATACATATTAGTATACTGCAAGAAAAAATAAAGTTTAAACCAAGCCCCCCTCCCACCTTCCCAAGTGGCAACCTATATATACGACCCACTGCTGGGCACAGGCTTCCTCTCATTTCTGAGACGGTTTTAACGTAAGGAAAAGCCCGCCGGGCTGCCCCAATGCATACCTTCGAAATTTTTTTTCTTATTTCTCAGACATGCCGGTTTCGTGGTAAATCAATATTCTTTCCAAAATTACAAAATTACCGTTTCGATGCGATAGTTTGCGATCTGTGGACCATAACCTTCAGTCTCTAGCTGTGCGGTGGTGCGTTGCGGGTGTTTTTATACCTAAGGTTTGTCACAAGAAGCTTTAGCTTTTTCTAATACGTTAATCATTTTGTTTATTGTTTACTAACCCGTAACAGCAGTAGATGTTCCGCCCTTTTGTCTAGTGCTCAAATTGCTTGGATTCAGGCGGCGCAATAACGGATGCCGGTAGTCACTTACCATCAGATGGACTGTAATTTCGTATGTCACTATTATTTTATAAAAAAAAAAAACAAATACATGAGTAGTCACATTGTGGCACAGCACTGGAATTTTTTCTTGCCCAAAACCTTCACTGGGTACAGGCTTAAAATTAAACTTTTGCTAAAAAGTAAAAACCAACTTTAAAAACTTTGTTTCGGCGCTGTGGTCGCGCCACTAGCGACAATACATTGAAGTCTAAATCACGCTATCAAAGTTCCGAAGTAAAAGCAGTATATATATAATAACTCCGAACTACCACTCGGAGCTTTGGCCGCTTCCCGGGCAGAACGTCCTGCCCGGCAGGAGGTCTCCCCTTTTCCTTACCACGGCTACAACTTAAAAAAATCATATAATAGATTGATACAATATGTGTGGACTTGTAAAGGGGTGTAATAATGATTATGATCAACGAGAAGATGATGAGACCGCTTGAAGATGGTATATCCATCCGCGATTCATCGGATTATCATCTAATCAGGATCGCCTACAGGGTACATTATCTGTAGTAAAATCTTTGTTTCTTGGACGCTGCCAGAGCACTGCCATCGATATACGACATACGATAAACATGGACAACTCATGGCTTTTTATATTTCTTATTTATTAGTTTCATTACTAATAGCGATATTAAAGTTCAGCTTAAGAATGAGGGTATTTTCTACCGAATTCAAAAAGGAGACGGTACTCAATTCGACTGTATGCTTTATTTATGTCTTACCTCATACGTTTTTACTGGGTGAACCGATTTTGATGATTCTTTTTTATTTGAAAGCTGGTCCTTCACATGTAAATTTGATGAAGTTCTAACCAATAGTTTTTAAGTTATTCTTAATAATTTATATTGAAGTCGTTTGTACAAAATTTTTAATTTTAAATTATTTTTTAATAAAAGTTTCCTCTGCAATTATCTTTGTATATCTTCTAAATATAAATCTAGGTGTTTCAACATACAAGACTTTTTATTTTTGTGTTCGAGCTACACTGCAGCTGTATTACTACAGTATAAAGCTGTTGTATTTCCTATAGTATGAATGAGTGAGAAGAACCGGGCTTCTCACTAATAACAAGAACAAGAACCGGACTCTTTTCACTAATAACAAGAACAACAAGAACAAAAACCGAACTCTTTTCACTAATAACAAGAACAACAAGAACTAGAACCGAACTCTTTTCACTAATAACAAGAACTAGAACCGGACTCTTTTCACTAATAACAAGAACTAGAACCGGACTCTTTTCACTAATAACAAGAACAATAAAAATAAGAACCGGACTCTTTTCACTAATAACAAGAACTAGAACCGGACTCTTTTCACTAATAACAAGAACAATAAAAATAAGAACCGGACTCTTTTCACTAATAACAAGAACTAGAACCGGACTCTTTTCACTAATAACAAGAACAATAAAAATAAGAACCGGACTCTTTTCACTAATAACAAGAACAACAACAACTAGAACCGAACTCTTTTCACTAATAGCAAGAACTAGAACCGGATTCTTTTTACTAATTACAAGAACAACAGGAACAAGAACCGGACTCTTCACTAATAACAAGAACTAGAACCGAACTCTTTTCACTAATAACAAGAACAATAAAAATAAGAACCGGACTCTTTTCACTAATAACAAGAACAACAACAACTAGAACCGAACTCTTTTCACTAATAACAAGAACTAGAACCGGATTCTTTTTACTAATAACAAGAACAACAGGAACAAGAACCGGACTCTTCACTAATAACAAGAACTAGAACCGAACTCTTTTCACTAATAACAAGGCATTCTGTCCTTAAGGGTGACAGGCCCCTGTCCCGATTCCCAGAGAATTACAAAACTATATTATAATTCTTAATCGAGGATCAGCCACTCGTAACATATCAGGATAAAACAAACAAGAATACAGTCCGCAATGTTGTTTGTCACTTTTACCTGAATAAAATAAAATTAAAACAATATATTCACAAAAGAAATATAAATAACTGACGTCAAATATATATTTTCGTTTGTCGTCAGACATATATAATATTATGTAATTAATTTTTACTTTACTTTTTACCCGATAACGGCGGTATTTAAAAAGAGGGTAATATTTTTTTTATTCTGTGGTTATACTGTACACTAGTCGTCGGATTTTAACAAAAAATATATCTCTATTTGTGATGAAATTTTTTGTGTGTCTGAGTGGGTGGTTTAGATTCACAATTGGACCCGGTAGGTGTCGCTGTTGTCGAGATCCAGAAATCAAACGTGCGAAGCCGGGGCGGATCGCTAGTCTCAAAATATTTGTCGTAATTTCGCGAGTAATTTAAAAGTTTAATGACGCTATCAGAAGTAGATAAATGAATCGCGTGCCATAATATGAAAGGTATTTATAGATTCCAAATAGATGGACATTTCATGCACAACTGTCAGTCCAGTCAACCAGTGGTCCGCGGACCACCAGTGGTCCCCAAGAGTTTAAATATGGTCCGCGAAAGATTTAAATAGTTTTACCTACCTATTCGTTTTAAATAACACATTTATTATTTTCTTGTCACGCGGGCAGTGTAACACCACGTGTCACGTTAGTGAACTGTTAATGAATGCTTCTTTTTCAATTTATTATAATTTAAATATATTAGAAGTTGTGATTATAATTTTTTTGTTAGATTAAAACAATTTTTTCTTTCACCTTATGGTCCCTGCTAAATACAAAAAAAAAATTAAAGAGTCGCTGGTCAAAAAAAGGTTGGGAAACCCTAATGTACAAATTAATATATGAAATACATCTTGTAGGTGTTGGGGTCATTGTGTTACTTTTAAATAATAGTCACCTTGTTTTCTTATAAATTTCTGTTACGATAAAAATGTGTCATTTCATATCATAATTAATGTTAATGGTTATAATATAAAGATGGCTCTGAAACGTATTTATTTATAATGTGCATGACTCATGTTTGTTGACTCTCCCGCGCTGCTAAATTATATTACATGTATGTTAATTACTCATCTTCGCACCATTTACATTTTAAACTAGGTCGGTTTTCGGTTCGAAGGAGAGCTAATTCATTTTAAATGGATATAAATAAACTGCATTAAATCCGGTATCTCACAACGTGGTAGAGTCATGCTGCTGCTATATTAGTAGTATAGTTGTAGTACGAATATGTCGGCTCGACCGGGGAAGGACCACGCTCTCACATAATACCAGCGTAAAATAGCAGCTTAACACTGCTGTGTTTCGTATGATAAGTGTAGGGAACCGGAGACCCTTTTTACTGGAAAAGAGGCATTCCATCTTAGTGAACGGGTGACAACGCATATGCATTTTGATTCGCAAACGAGAATAGATGTAGATGTCTATGGGCCACAGTCACTTACCATCAGGTGGACTGTGTGCTCGTTTGTCACCCTATCCCATAAAAAGAGAAAACTAATTACTGTAAGGGTTTTAAGATAGGAAAGAATCTAATGCTGTACCACGATGCATGTTGGCAGTCGTCACGTGTCATTGATTTTTTTTACTTCTCTAACATGCTGGTCCCCTTACAATATTTTCACCTACCTAGAGAGGTGAAAATATTGTAAGGGCACATTTTCAACCCACCCAGTGCGTGCACTAGTAGTTCCTGTCTGAAGGATACAGAGAGCCAATATGTAAAATTAACGCCAGTGGGGTATTCCATGTTAGTCCCCAGGAGTGAAATCCCATCGGTAGCCTTCTTTGTTAAAACTGTGTTTGCAGTTGTCCATGGGCTCTTACTATCTGGTGGACTGTGACGAACTCACAGTCAAAAAACTCACGTGCTAAATCAGCACTTAAAATTGCAATAACAAATTCATGGGTGCCAGTGAGAATCGTACTCGGTTACTCATGTACTATTATATTTTAAGGCGTGCATTTATCCACTACCTCAGGGTTGGGCAAGTGAATAAATATATCGATTTATATCGTATCGATATTTTTAAACAGTATTTATATATATATATATATATATATATATATATATATATATATATATATATATATATATATATATATATATATATATATATATCGCGTGATAAATATTAATATATCGTTATGTTTTGCATGATGTACTGGTATAAGGCCCAAAATTCTTAAACTGACGGTTGGACGACGTAAAAAGACAACAGCACATATTCATGTGTTCGTTCAACAAAAGCAGGTACAAAAGTATTCAGTATTCGCTTTTGTAGCTGCTTTTATTACTTAATGTTTTGACGAATAATACAACATTTTAAAATATATCAAAATTGATTCAATTTCGATACTCTAAAATAAATATCAAACATCGATATAATGGCGGTAAAAATATCGGCGATATGTGTCGATATTTATATGTTAAAATATTGATATTTCGATATATCGATATTTTTTATCCAAGCCTACACTGACTTACAACTCATTTAGCTAGCATATGCTAAATGGTTATAGCATTCTTTACGCCTATTTATTATCATAATACTATGTGCCTAGTAATTGCTACGTCTACCAGATTCCGTACTAGGTGTTTTTTTTTATAGGATAAGGGTGACAAACGAGCACACAGTCCACCTGATGGTAAGTGGTTGCTGCGGCCCATAGACATCTACATCTATCCTCTATTACAAAAAAAATGCAGATGCGTTGTCACCCGCGAGGACTAAGATGGAATGCCTCATTTCCAGTAAAAAGGGCCTCCGGCCACCTGCACTCACCAAGCGAAACGCAGAGATAAACCTCTACTTCACGCTGGTATTCTGTGAGGTCGTGGTACCCATCCGTGCGACAGCAAAAGCTGCCGCGTGGCTCTACCACTCTCTACCAATCAAGTGTTATACAAATTTAACATGATCCCATTATCAGTCTTTACATATGGAATATTGTAATCCGTAAAAATTTTCTCACATGGATATTGTAATAATCCTAGCTTTACTTTTTGTAAACGACAAAAAGCTAGGAGCCAAGCATTGCAAACGAACTGCCTTTTCTAATCTTGGTTCATGGTCAAATTCATGCATTTTTGTACTTCATTGAAGATATATGTGGACGTCTATAGACAAACGTCCATTAAGTTGGTAAATATTATAACGCTCGCTTGCGACCTTTTTGACATTGTAAAATATTTGTATAAATTGGTAAAAGTCGTATTATTAAAAGATATTATTAGGTAAATATTCTAATGAATATGGTTTCTACCCTAGGGGAGCTGGTGGTGGGAGCGGCGCACAGCGTGGTGCTGCTGACGCCACTGAGCGAGCGCGACAGTGGCCGGTTCGGATCCTTGTTCGTAACAAACTACAAGCTCTCGTTCGTGCCACTAGAGACCTCGCAGTACGATGTAAGTAATAATAATAATAACCTTTTTTTATTTTCTCCCACAAATAGTACATTGAATAATTATCTTTAACAAACATATTTTTTCTTATAAACAAACAAAGAGTACCTACATAAATTTGTGGGAGACGGGAGTCCAAACTAGGATACCCTGTGCTATGGATCTCCCGGCTCCCCATTTAGAATGATCAACTTGATTTTTTTTTAATTTTATTTCTATGATTATTAAGTGGCGAAGCTTGCGAAGTCACTTATTGATTTCACGATGTCTGTCCGTCTGTCCGTCTGTCCGTCTGTCCATCTGTCCGTCTGTCCGTCTGTCCGTCCGTCTGTCCGTCTGTCCCACGATTATCTCGAGAACGGTTTCGAATTTTCAAATTCTGTTTTCAGCAATCGATTACTGATCACCCAGGCATCTGAACCTCCTATTTTAAAACTGATTGCTCAACGGCAACCGTTAGAAACCGCTACAAAGCTGATTGTTTCGCCACTTTGCTATGCTGTTAGCTTGCTAGGTTTATTTTGTCATAGTAGGCAAGTTAATTTGTTCGGGAAATGTAAAAGTTATTTTTTCTTTTTGTACTATTAGCTATATTTTATATTAATAACATTGAAAATAAATAAACCAAACCACATATATTCATAAACGTAGAAAAATTAAAAAAAAAGTTAATAATGTGCTAAAAATTAAAGAGCGAACCACTGATGCATTGTTTTGTGTGTTAACTAGAGCCCAATGACTTCGTCAATCTTACTTAGCGGTACCATGTAGCGACATCTATGGAAATGTATTAAATAAAGAACGATGTATTTAGCGCGTCAAATTTTCATATCGATATACATCGCAACCGCTTCCTTAGATAGATAATAGATGGCGCTAGAGTAGTCAAGTGAGCTCGGCCACGGTCCTTATTGCTTTGTAAGAGAGATATAATACTCTAGAAACTGATAAACTATTATTAAAAACAACTTCTCAATTAAATTACATTGTGTAACAATAAACTTTACCTTAGTGTCCACTAGCGACATCTGGTGAGCAGAAAATTATTAGCCCTCATTTACCAGTAATTGTTCTGTTTTTTCATAATCAAGTATAAGCAGCCAATCTGTAATTTTCTTTTTACATTGTTATTTTGTTAGATTAATGATACGCTGTAAGTGCATCTTATATATCGTAGTTGCACACGAGCTCATCGTTCACCTGGTGGTAAGTGGTTATTGCAGTCCATGAACAGCAACTTACTTTAAATAAAGAAGGTTTCCGATGCGTTGTCCCACCCTTGGGGTTACCATAAAAATATCTCACAGCCTTATAGACGGGGATGTGCCGGCTTGTGGCGGCGCTGTCGTCGCTCCACAGTACTATGGTGAAAGAAAAACGGTAAGATGGTGATATCAACCAAGACGCTCGCCTATTCACAAAAGAAGCTCTTTTCATCTGTCTCGCATACGAGGATAATAAATTATTTTACAAGATTATAGTACTTATTTACTTTACGTTACATATTATTTGATTATTTTTGCATGATGCAAAAGTCAAGTCTCTTTATATATTTTTTATTTAAAAAAACGTTACCCCCACACTAGGATTTTCTCCTGTATCGTGGAGGCAGTTTACAAACACAAATTGCACAAGGACAAACATCCAGACCCGGAACAATTATTTGTAGGCCATACAAATACTTGTTCCGTGCGGGATTCGAACCCGCGGCCCTCAGCGTAGCAACTCATTGCTAAGCCACTGCGCCACGGAGCCGTCTTTGGATGCATTTTCCTCCGTCGTCAGAGTCTGTTCTGCAAGATATCATGGTTCACTTTATGTAACTGATTTATGAAAAAAGATTAGCATATCTATACAAATAAATAAAATTGAAGTGTCTGTTTGTAATGTCAAAATTACAGCGTTTCACTAAATGCATATGAAAGAAATAAACAGTACTTATAACAAAAATACACTTTTTAACATTTTTGTCTGTTTGTCTGTCTGTCTGTTTGTTCCGGTTAATCTCCGAAACGGCTGGACCGATTTTGACGGGACTTTCACTGGCAGATAGCTGATGTCATAAGGAGTAACTTAGGCTACTTTTATTTTAGAAAAATAGTTAGGGTTCCTCGCAAAAAAATTAAAACCCTAAATTACACGCGGGCGAAGTCACGGCGAACAGCTAGTTGTCTCATAAACTTAAAATATACCTCATAATATACCTTTATTGTGAAAATATTGCATAGCAGTTAAAAGTCTTGTTGTGTAATGGGTACGTACAATACCCACTTAATAAATTCCCGAGGGTGTTGCAAAAGACGGCAAAAAGCCATCAATTGTATTGTCGTTGACGCTGTCCGGATAAAGATAATCCATTCTACCAAGACTTGTTATGGCACAAACACAAACAGTGATTGATACTGTCAATCAATGGACTAACTGTAATTATTGTGATCAGTCTCAAACTTTTAACCGACTTCAAAAATGAGGAGGTACTCAATTCGACTGTACCTACGTTTTTTTATGTGTGTTATAACCTCATAAATTTTTTCAAGGTGAACCAATTTCGATGATTCTTTTTTTATTTGAAAGCTTCTCATGTGGTCGCATATTTATTTCAAGGTGTGACCGGTGGTTTTTGAGTTATCTATAATAATTTATATTGAAGTCACTTGTAAAAAAATACCACTTGCAACAAGCGAAAAAGTCAACTATTGGATTCCATTACGATAGTGGTGAATACGTTTAAATTTTGTACGTGATTTTTTTTATAGGATAAGGGTGACAAACGAGCACACAGTCCACCTGATGGTAAGTAGTTGCTGCGGCCCATAGACATCTACATCTATCCTCGTTTGCGAATCAAAATGCAGATGCATTGTCACCCGTGAGGACTAAGATGGATTGCCTCATTTCCAGTAAAAAGGGCCTCCGGCCACCTGCACTCACCAAGCGAAACGCAGAGGTAAACCTCTACTTCACGCTGGTATTCTGTGAGGTCGTGGTACCACCCCGGTTCGAGCCGGCCCATCCGTGCAACGCGTGGCTCTACCACTGTTAAAAATTTGATGGAGCCACGCTACAGCTATATTATAGTTGTAGCACGAATGGGTCGGCTCGATCGGGAATGGACCATGCTTTCACAGAATACCAGCTTAATGCTGCTGTGTTTCATATGGTGTATGTTGAGAACCGGATATTTTCCACTGAATATGAGGCATTCCATTTTAGACCTCATGGGTGACAATGTATCTGCATATTGATTCTTAACCGAGGATAAATGTAGATTTCTATGGGTCACAGCATCCACTAGCCATCAGGCGAACTGTGTGCTCATTTGTCACCCTTATTCTATAAAAAAATATAATCATCTGCACTGCTCAAAATTATTTGATCTCTGACAAGCATCTACCGTTGTTACATTCCAGGAGTATGGCCAAAAGAACCATCTACTTGGTACGTTCGACGTGCCGCTAACAGGTGTGGGCGCCTTGTGGCTGACTGACGGCGGGCCGCATCGGAGGCGCCGCTTGCTGCCATATGCCGACATGCCCGGCAAGGTCAAGGGATTGCAAGTCATATGCAAGGTTGGTTAAATCTCTTTTGTAATTATATTCAGATCAGTTTTCACTATCTTCCTTTACATTAATTATTTACAGCATATGAAAAGTGTGTCACTGAACATAAGCCACCCCCATTCCTAAGGTAACCAATCAAACCGTTATTACTCAAAATCATCGTCATCATCATTATAGCCCACTACTGAACATAGGTCTCCCCCAAGGAATGCCACAAAGCACGGTCCTGAGCCACCTGCATCCATCGACTTCCTGCATGTCTTACCAGGTCGTCACTCCATCTAGTGGGGTGACGCCCTACACTTCGCCTGCTGGTACAAGGCTGCCACTCGAGAACCTTTCTTCCCCGTCGGTTGTCGGTTTTTCGAGCTATATCTAGCCAGCCCATTGCCACTTCAGCTTACTAATCCGTTGGGCTATGTCGGTCACTCTGGTTCTACTGCGTATATCTATACTCGTTTTTAAGTCGAGCATAGACCTCTCCATAGCTCGCTGAGCGACTTTGGGCTTCCTCATACGGCCAGTAGTGAACTATTCAAAATAGTAAGAAAAAAGTTAGTAGTTACGTAGTATACAATATAGTGGTTATACATATATAATATATACAAATTCCCATCTTCATTTTCAATTCTCTCTTATGACACCTACGGGTTGATATAGGATAGTGGATTCTCTAACAGCGCTATTACAAAGGAAGTTGCAGTCTGTGACCACGTACAGGATCGCCCCCGTCATTACATCAGATTTGATAGATCACAAATCATCGCCAAATAATTTTTTTTTATAGGATAGGGTGACAAACGAGCACACAGTCCACCTGATGGTAAGTGGTTGCTGTGACCCAGAGACATCCACATCTATCCTCAATAAAGAATCAAAATGCAGATTATAACACTTTTTAGGGCGTTACTCACCGGCTACGGTCATCGGAGAGTTAAGAGACTCGAGTATCAAAATAAAAGTATCCCAGGGTGAGTGTTGTTGGATGATTAGTAAATGAAAATTCAAAGTTACATATACAGACAAAAAGTAGTTTATTTCCTTCTAAAGTTCATACGGATAGCCCCAAATATCAAGTTGTCACTTTAAAATACACTGGGAACTGAGGTTTTGACTAACCTGGTGGATTACACAATATTACACTGTTTATGGTCAATCCCGCGAAGCAGTGAGGTAACAGATGTCCTCCAGGTGTACTCCGGTCGCGGTCTCCAGACCGCCCAGTCCCAATATAGCCACCAGTTGAAGCTGCCTCGCCTCGTTCACATAGTTAAACTTGATAATGGACCATACTCAAAGTAAGGACTAAGGATGACAAGACAAAAGAATCTATGAAATACCATGTACCGTTAATTAGAGCACATGTGCTTTTAAGAAGACAAAAACATTAAGTACTTACAATTTATGGGATGATGTGTTTCAACACATTAAACTGCCTGTAGACATTGTGTTTAAGAGGCCGTACGTCCAAGTACTCGTCACTTTAAATTCATGTTCCGGCGTTTCGATTCAAGAATTATATATGTGCGTGTCCGATCATTACAACGGCTCGCTCAAAAAGACTAGGCCTCCCTTGGGCTACGCACCACCGTCGATCCGTGGTAGGATTTCGAACTAACACGAAAGGTCAATTGCATGCAATTAGCTAGCTCGATTCGTCAATATACGTTTCTAGTTACTTCGGACTAATGACGTTAGATGGCGCACTGATGTCTATTCATCGACTGTAATAATATAAATATGCTAAAATAATGTACACGAAAATTTTCGTGTTACAAGATGCGTTATCACCCGTGAGGACAAAGATGGAATGCCTCTTTTCCAGTAAAAAGGGTCTCCGGTGCCGGTGAGTGTAGACACTCACCATACGAAACACAGCTGTGTTAAGCTGCTATTTTACGCTGGTATTCTGTGAGAGTGTGCTCCTTCCTCGGTCGAGCCGACCCATTCGTGCTACAACTATACAACCCAATATAGCTGCAGCATGGCTCTACCACGTGAAAAAAATACAGATTCTAAGAAAATGTTTCTGCTTGGGATCCTATATTTAATCAAATTAAATCCTCAAGCACACTCCTGCAAGACTTCAAGAAGCTATAAGCTTCTGCGTAGACCGCAACAAAAATTAACAATTTTAAATTGCACGTAGTCGTTGTTAACTATGCCATTGGGACGTCGGACACCTCAGTCCCTACGTGAACTTGGGTGCTGTTAAAGTACTCGAAACTTCAGCAATATAAAATAAGTTGATATATTCGATGAAATTCGTAAACACTAGTTTCATTTAAATATGTAACGTTCGCGTAAACATAAGAAATAAAAAATAATAATTTTCATTGTTGTTACTTTCAGAATATGAAAGTTATGACGTTCAGTTTCGCTAACTCACCGATCGGTAACGGAAGAAAAGTAGCGATGGCACTCATTCACCACGCCTTCCCCAAGCGGCACGACCTTCTGTTCGCCTTCGAGTATAAAGAGCCCTACTATCCCACCCTCCCCTCAGACCTCAACATGTTCCAAAGACCAGGGGACTGGAAGAGGGAGCTGGAACGTTGCGAATGTCCACATTGGAGGATCACATGTATCAATGGAACGTCAGATGCCTTCATGCTGACCGCCGGCGAAACGCTAATAGTACCTAGTTCTGTACTAGATTACAATTTGATGGAATCCGCGCGACATTTTAGGTCTGGGAGGGTCCCTATTTGGGTGTGGGGGAGGCCGGAGGGAGCGGCGTTATTGAGGAGCGGGGAGTTATTGCCAACGGAACAGTCTGCTACTGCTGAGAGCGTTTTATTGGAACAGGTATGCATAATTGGAACACATTTTTAGTTATAGTAATTTCTTACGGTGTTTAAAAGTTTCGGCCATATGTTCCACTCCTGGGCACATGCCTACTCTTATTTCTGAAAACGTTCTATTTACTATCGCATCGTATTATTATCAGTTTTTCGTCCACTTCGACATTTTTTTTAAAAAGCCTTCAAATTCATAAACTGCGAATGTGTGACGCACCGCCAAACTTAACTTTTGTCTTACAATAAAATACAACATAAACAAATTAAAATTTACAGCATTATGAATAATTTTAATTGTTTTATATTAAGCCCGGTTATAATTTATTTAATAGATAACTGACGATTGAAAAGTGGATCCTAAATCGTCCACTACCGTACACTACCCCCAAAATTAGAAAAAAAAAATCTATTCCACTTGCGTACTTGCACAATTAATACTTGGTATATGTTAGTAAATTCATTATTAGTCTGAGAGCTGGCGACGAATTTTGGGAAGGTCCTTTTGGGAAGTTGAAATTGTGAAAAAATATAATTTCGTCGATTGGCGAATCCAGTCCTGTGAGTATGGCAGCATATAATATTTGCAAAAAAAAAAAAACCAAAACATTTTTTTGGCAATTTGATTTCTTTTTTATCTTTTAATTTATTTCATGGCTATCGTCCTAGTGTGATATTTAAAGCATAGTTTAAAAATATCTACTTATGCAAGTATTGCCCAATGTCCAATAAAAAACAATAAATATACATTTAGGTAGTGCAAAAGTCATCTATATCTGTACCACATCACTGTGAAAAAAGATACGGCTGTAAAGAACGTGCAACTTGTTATTTTTTCCACATTCATCTCTGGACGGTAAGCACTTTGTACATATTGTCCTTTTTTAAGAACATGGTGCGGTAATTATCAAAACATATTTTTGCCAAGGTTACTTTAATACGAGGTTAAAATTAATAGCTATTATACAAATTACTACAGCACTGATCTAAAATAATTCAAACTACACAGATATTTACATGGTCATATATGCGCATACATACATGCTAAATCCCAAACAAGTATTTAATCTTAAAATCTTTAAAAAAGATATTTATTAATAACCAATCACAGCGCGAGGAGCTTAGGCCCCCATCCGCCGTCGGCATGCTTCGATAATCCATCTTTCTCGCACTATGAATGCGATATACATATGATGCATTGTCGTGAAGCGACAATAAAAAAAAAGAACCTAACCTAACAACAATGAAACAACAAAAATAGAACAAAAAAAAATATATTTAAAATTTTAAAGAGATATTTACACTTTTATATAAAAAAAAAAGAAGTATGATGATGGTGACGGGTGACGTGAATTACAATTAAATAGAAAATAAAGATAGATGAATACTGAAGCGGAGCCTGAAGATCAAAGTGGCACACCGCGCTTGGCGGTGGTAGCACGCAGCGCCTGGTCTAGGCACACGCTGCGCTTGGAGTAGGCACACGCAGCGCCCAGAATAGGCACACGCGGTGCCTTGATTAGGCGCTCTCAGCGCCTGGAGTAAACGCTCGCAGCGCCTGGAGCAAGCACGCACAGCGGCTAAAGATAGCACGGGCACTAGTAGGTGGAGGCGTAGGCGACGACTTCAGGTGAAGGTAAAGATCTGCAGGATCCCGGAGCAGTGCGGCCCCGCGCTTGGAGTAGGCTAGGCGACGACTTCAGGTGAAGACAGAGGCTTGCAGGATCCCGGGGCAGTGCGGCCCCGGGATAAGGCCTTTAGGAGATGCTTCCAGTTTGGAAGCTGAAGCGAGACTACCTTTATTGGCCGATTGTTCGGCTTTTATACCTTTTTAGAGAGAACGGGAAATTATTCAAATTAAAAGCAATTTTTTGTAAATGGCCCAGAGGAAAAGAGTATTTATGTGGAAATATTGAAGTAAAAACATCAGACCGGTAACGAATTTGAATAAAAATTGCCATGACAACCAGATAAACAACGATGTCAAAACATGTCAAATTTTAGTTTTAGGCTCGTAATAAAGAAACGACAACAAACCCGAAATTGCAGAGTTACGGAGAACTAAATAAAAGATCAAAAAAGGTAGACTCTATTACACCGATTTAAAAAGCGTGTAAATACGAAGTGAAAATGACCTGTTATTGTGCTATTATGGTCCAAAAACGTTACAGGATCCTATGGAAATAAAGGTGATGCAAAATATGAATGCAGAAAATCAAAAACAGAATGGAAAAATAAATTTAAAATAGTGTAAAATGATATGTAAGTACCATAACACTACATTATCCCCCCGACCCTGGAAAATTTTTGACTCAGCAAAAATTTTGACTTGTACATTCTAAAATAAACCATAAAAACACAGCTTTGCAGAAACAGACATCAACAGGCAAAATCAGATATACTATCTCTTACATTCATCATCTGCATTCAGGTAAGGGTGGAGTAAACATTCAATGACTACCACTCTAAAAGTGTGTTTTCGAAAGGACATTCAGGCTTATTTAAGGAGTTGTCATCCGCTCCTGCGTGGAAAAAAAAATTAGTCGAAGAGACACCACTCTAAAAGTGTGTTTTCGAAAGGACATTCAGGCTTATTTAAGGAGTTGTCATCCGCTCCTTCGTGGAAAAAAAAATTAAGGGAGTAGTCAGCCGCTCCCAAGTGAAGATAAAGATAAAGAACTTAATCCCAAGCAAGCTTAGTCGAAGAGACCGAAGCCCATATCTTCATCGTCAGACTCAGATTCTTCCTTCTTGGTCTCTTTCTCTTCCTTCTTCTCCTCAGCTGCCGGCGCTGCAGCAGCGGCGACCGCGGCCACTGGCGCTGCTCCACCGACGGGCATGGACGACAACTTCTCACGACCCTGCGCGATCAGTTCTTCAACATTCTTGCCATTGAGTTCCGAGATGACCTTCTTCAGTTTCTCGGAGTTTGCCTCAATACCCACAGAGCTGAGGATCTTCTCAACGTCAGCAGCGCCTGGCTTGCAGGATGCGCCTAGCCTGCAGGATCCCGGGGCAGTGCGGCCCCGGGATAAGGCCTTTATTAGATGTTTCCCATTTGGAAGCAGAAGTGAGACTCCCTTTATTGGCCGATTGTTCGGCTTTTATACCTTTTTAGAGAGAACGGGAAATTATTCAAATTAAAAGCAAATTTTTGTAAATGGCCCAGAGGAAAAGAGTATTTATGTGGAAATATTGAAGTAAAAACATCAGACCGGTAACGAATTTGAATAAAAATTGCCATGACAACCAGATAAACAACGATGTCAAAACATGTCAAATTTTGGTTTTAGGCTCGTAATAAAGAAACGGCAAGATTTAAGTAAAAAAAGAGATATTATTGATATAGGAAAAAAGGTAGCGCAACAGCGCGCACGAAACCTGAAATTGCAGAGTTACGGAGAACTAAATAAAAGATCAAAAAATGTAGACTCTATTGACACCGATTTAAAAAGCGTGATAATACGAAGTGAAAATGACCTGTTATTGTGCTATTATGGTCCAAAAACGTTACAGGATCCTATGGAAATAAAGGTGATGCAAAATATGAATGCAGGAAATCAAAAACAGAACGGAAAAATAAATTTAAAATAGTGTAAAATGATATGTAAGTACCATAACACTACAGCATCTATGGCTACGCATAAGACTTTTTTGTCGCATTCGTTTGTAAATTTTATTCACGTCTGTGATTTTTTTTATAACCTCTAAATTTTTTTTGCAGGTATTATCAAAAATTACTCAATAAATACGTGATTAAAATTTGAGATTGCCAAAAGTATATTTTTTTGGGAAATGTAAAAAAATATTTTTGGAGAGGTCTGGTAATACTTTATAACCGACATAAACGTCTGGGATTCTTTTTTTAGAATTATATAAAAACTAAATCAAAAGATAAAAAAGAAATCAAGTTACCAAAAAATAATTTTTTGGAAATTTTCTTTGCAAATATATGCTGCGTAGTAACGAAATAACCGCAAACGCTCTGCCACGACTGACGGGACTGGGTTCGCCAATTGACGAAATTATATGTTTTCATAACTTCAACTTGCCAAAAGGACCTTCCCAAAATTCGTCGCCAGCTCTCAGATTATATTTACATGCCACTTACGTTTGCGGCAGCTTATGGGTTGATGTGAAAGACGAGACGAACACTTTTTCTTATATAAGTTTTATTTTATAACTTACAAGCTAACTTAACTACTGTGAAAATATGTGTTCACACAAAAACTCGGCAATCTTAACAATTAAACCTTGGTTTTTATACTATATTGAATAGTCTTAAGTCACGTAAGTAAATTCATTGATTGTCTAATGTACTACCCGATTAAAAAAATTAAAAAATTTACTATGCTACATTAAATTAGGAAACATAATATTATATTCGATACTAGTATAAAAATAATAGCTACTTGAGGCGCGATTATGTCTATTATAGACGCAATAATTTTAACGGAAATCTGCACCCCACAGATCTGCAGTTTTCTTAATATCAATAGTTTTAAAATATTTTAAAATATCTTTTAATGATATTTTACGAAATGTAAATTCTTTGTACACGCATTTTACATTTTGTTTAAGTAATGATTAGGCGACGGCAGGAGAAGAATTCAGTGACTCAGTGGTGAAGATCGGATTATCAGTAAAATATTTCTCAATAACCATTGCAACATCCTGATCTGATTCAGTTAATTTGTTGTTAAGGCCAACTCTCAAAATTCAAACTACCGGTTAAGTTTGAATTTTGAGAGTTGGCCTTACCAGTTTCATTATTAATTATACTCCAAGTCATTTTAATTTTATTAGAGACCGTCTTAATTTTAATTATTTTTTTTATATATTCCCTAAATTCGACGCTAGGATTATATGACCTTCCATGGTTAAGTGCATATAACCTTTTTCTGCTCTTATGGACTCCTACTGTCGCCCATTCATTAAATGCCTTCCGACTGTTCAAGAAGAACGATTTAGAAGTAAAAATATTATCAAGTTCATTTCAAATAAGCTTAAACAATGGTCCATACAAAAAATTTGGATCATTTTTGTATGATGGAAGTTTCTTCACTATGTTACTTCTAAACTTCCTCTAAGCGACGTGCATTTACTGTAACAAACACAATTTTCTGATCTACTTGCTTTTGTGAACATAAGGTAACGAAACTAACTGTCCACAGTGATCAGAAGTCAATTTTTGAATTATTCATTTATGAAACGGCTTAACATTTGTAAAAATGTTATCTATACATGTTCTAATGTGTTGATCTAAATTTAATATTGGTGGAAGTCTCCATATATTACAACAGATTTATTCTGTTTATTAAGCTTAACAAAAACTTCCTTCATATTTTTTTCAAAAGTATCATATATAAAACATGGGGGTCTGTAGACGCTCACAACATTGAGGTGTTCAAATTCAACACATGTCATTTTTACAGTTCGCTCAAGACAGTCTCACAATATCTATACGTTCTTTACATGATAATAATTTACTTTTAACTAATTAACGAGCCACCTCTTAAAACAGTTTCTCTATTAAATGAACTGACCCTCTGTTGATTATTGTTGTTAAGCATAAGTTAAAAGGTTTTTAACCTATGTTCAGTAATACATAGAATATCAGTTTTGTTGCTATTTAAGTACAATTCGATGTCTAGCTCTTTGTCTATCATGCCTTGTATATTCTGATGCACCAGGGGTAAACAATTTTTATTATCAATTTGTGGAGTCATACAATTAAGGATTTGTAAGCTACATTCTAAACTATTTAAATTATTATAACTGCTAGAGATTACGTCTACTGTCTCATTTTCCAATTTAAATGACTTGAAATTGATTCCAAATTACATATTAAGTCATTACACTGCTCAATAGAAGCATATAGCACATTTGCTATCCGTCTTAAATTATATTTGGATGGGTAATACCTATCTCTAGTCAAAAATTTCTTGTTAAATTATTTACGTATATTAAATTAATTAATTTTATTATTAAATTATAACAATTAAATGTCAAGTTTAAATTGTTATTACATGAAAAGTTATTCATTAATAAATTTAAATGAATTAACCATACTACGAGTATTCCTAAAAGTAAAATAATTAAAAAGTGATATAAAAAATTAAAAAGCAAGGACTGAGGCATTGTTTTGTGTATATAGGTTTAAACATCAGAAACTAAAGAACTTTTATTTACAACGCAACTTTTCACTTATGGTGACACTGTGTAACAAACAACTGCACCTCAGTAGCGACCCCTCAACTATAGTCCGTTCGCGTTAAGAAAATAGTGAGTCATCGTTGTCCGCCGGCCTGGCCACGCCCCGCAGCCAATTAAAATGCAAGAAATTAAAGTCGAGTTCACAGTGACCAGTTGAAGTCAGGCCACAATATAATAAATATTTAATAGATGAGACTGCCAAAAGTAATGGCATTACAATTCTTCGCCTACCGCCTTACCATTGCAAACTTAATCCAATTGAATTGGTTTGGGCCCAAATAAAAAATTATGTCGGTGCCAATAGCTCCACGTTCAAAATGAGTGACATAAAAAATTATTAGATGACGCAATAGCATTAATAGACGTGTATAATAGACGTACATAATTAATAGTGGTAGAGCCACGCGGCAGCTTTTGCTGTCGCACGGATGGGCCGGCTCGAACCGGGGTGGTACCACGACCTCACAGAATACCAGCGTGAAGTAGAGGTTTACCTCTGCGTTTCGCTTGGTGAGTGCAGGTGGCCGGAGGCCTTTTTTACTGGAAATGAGGCATTCCATTTTAGTCCTCACGGGTGATAACGCATTTGCATTTTGATTCGCAAACGAGGATAGATGTAGATGTCTATGGGCCGCAGCAGCCACTTACCATCAGGTGGACTGTGTGCTCGTTTGTCATCCTTTTTCTATAAAAATAAAATAAAAATAATTGTTGAAGAAGTGCTGCGACCACGTGATACGCGAAGAAAATACCATGTGGAATTTGGATGACATTATGGAACTTGCAGAACAAAATTCTTTCATAATTAATATAACTGGAGAATCTAGCGATACTGATTAATGATTTAAGTAATTTTAAGAAAATTTGTTTCCATTAAACTTAATTAAATGTTGGAAAAAAAAAAGAATTTTTACTCCACTGTGAATACACCTTTACCCTGTAGTTGCACTGATGACTCACTATTTTCTTAACGCGAACGGACTATAGTGCGACATCTGGTGAGCGATAAACTATTGGCCCTCATTGAATAAAATTCAGTTTAAATTTAGTTGATTGCTTGACTAAATATGTGTAAAGTGTGAATGGTGCGTGTATAGGTGCGGCGGTCGCACCCGAAGCTGAGCCCGCCGCGCGTGCTGTACCTGTGCGGCGCGGCCGGCGCGGGCGGCGCGTCCCCCGCCCCGCACGCCCCGCACGCGCCGCACGCGCCGCCCGCGCTGCCCGCGCTGCACGCGCTGCTCGCCTCGCACAAGAAGCTCGCCGACCTCTGCACGCCCACCACGCTGCCTAACTTCTGGGTTAGTCGCATTCCACATTCACATCGATCGGCTCCCATCACCCTTCCCCCTCCCCTTTCTCTTTTCCCCCTCTTCCATCGTTTCTCCCCCTACCACTCTCATTCGCTCGCTCTCTCCCTCTCACACACTCACTCCGAGAACACAAAAACTCCGATCACACTCTTAATCTCATGGCTGTTAGACGGGATATGAAGCTGTAGTCTGCAGTAGATTTGACGCATACAGGCAGCTGAACAGACAGATCTCCAAATGCATACGGCGGGACATACGCAACTTTAATACTGCTCGTATTGAAGAAGCGATCGAGCGGAATCAGGGCTCCAAAGTCTTTGCTAGAGATCTGTCTGCCAGAAAGAGCCAACTGTCGAAGCTGAAGACCGAGTGTGGCAGCGTCGTTTCCGGGACACCTGAGATTTTGAGTGAGATTGAGAGGTTCTATGGACAGCTGTACACATCATCGTTGGAACCACACGTAAGTGTGAGTAACGATCCAAGAGCGAGTCTTATCCGACACTATTCCGATGAGTCAGTCTGAGCGAGATTAAAATAGCTCTCCAGCACCTTAAAAACGGCTTGGCCCCAGGCGAGGATGGAATTACAGCGGAGCTTCTGAAAGCGGGTGAAAAACCGATACTTAAAGTCCTTCAGAAGCTTTTTAATTCCGTCCTCCATGGTGGCATTTCACCGGAAGCGTGGAGCAGAAGTGCGGTGGTATTGTTCTTCAAGAAAGGTGACAACACTCTCTTGAAGAACTACAGACCGATTTCCCTTCTGAGCCGCGTCTGCGTGCTGTTTTCGAGAATCATTACGAACGTCTCGCGCGCAGACTTGACGACTTCCAGCTTCCCAAATAAGCATTTTTCCGAAAAGGCTTTAGCACCATAGACCACATACATACACTTCGGCAAATTGTATAGAAACCCGAGGAGTACAATTTGCCACTATGTCTGGCGTATGTGGACTTTGAGAAAGCCTTTGATTCCGTCGAAATTTGGGCGGTGCTGCTGTCCCTTCAGCGATGCCAAGTTGACTGTCGGTATATCGAAGTGCTGAAGTGCTTGTACAGTAGGGCTACGATGGCTATCCGAGTACCAGAGTACGAAACCTATCCAATTGCAGAGAGGTGTAAGACAGGGTGACGTGATATCCCCGAAACTCTTCACCGCTGCATTGGAAGACGTTTTCAAGCTTCTGGACTGGAAAGGATACGGTATTAACATCAATGGCGAGTACATCACTCACCTTCGATTTGCCGACGATATTGTCCTTATGGCAGAATCGCCGGAAGGCCTAAGCACTATGCTCAATGATCTCAATAGTGTTTCCCAACGGATAGGTCTTAAGATGAACATGGACAAAACAAAGATCATGTTTAATGTCCATGTCACACCTATGCCGGTAGTTGTTGGGAGCACTAAGCTCGAAGTTGTTGACGAGTATGTTTACCTGGGACAAATCGTCCGACTAGGTAAGTCCAAGTTCGACCGAGAGGTCACTCGACGGATTCAACTCGGTTGGGCAGCGTGTGGGAAATTACGGAATATCTTCTCGTCAGGTATACCTCAAAACTTGAAAACTAGACTGTACAACCAGTGCGTGTTGCCAGTGATGACCTATGGAACTGAGACGTGGCCCTTCACTGCTGGCCGGATGAGGAAGCTCACAAGGTCGCTCAGCGAGCTATGGAGAGGGCTATGCTCGGAGTTTCTCTGCGTGATAAACTTAGAAATGAGGATATCTGCAGTAGAACGAGAGTGACCGACATAGCCCAACAGATTAGTAAGCTGAAGTGGCAATGGGCCGGCCATATAGCTCGAAGAACCGACAACGGATGGGTTTACAAAAGGTTCGCGAGTGGCGGCCTCGTACCGGCGGACAAGTGTAGGGCGTCCCCCCACTAGATGGAGTGACGACCTGGTAAGATATGCAGGAAGTCGATGGATGCAGGTGGCTCAGGATCGTGATTTGTGGCATTCCTTGGGGGAGGCCTATGTTCAGACTTGTGAAGGGCTGTAATGATGATGATGAAAACGAACTTACCGTCCATCTGATAATAAGTAACTGCTTCAGCCCATGGACTCCTAGCACCAACTTCAAAGTAGAAGGTTACAAATGCATTGTCACCTCTGAGTACTGAGATAGAATGCCTGCAATTATACTGGCTTTCTATACACTTCAAACACATCAGCGCATGTACTGTTTTCTAGCTGAAAAATGAAAGAGAGTAATATCTACTCAGACGGACAGAAAAGAAGTCTTAACTAGTATTTTCTTTTCCACATATTAATGTACCTTCCTTTAAGAACTTTCCGATCCAACAGTAATGTATGCTTTGCACATATTTTTCTCAGTTACAAGATTCGCAGTACTACTCGATTTTAGACTCTAGTCGGTGGCTGCGATACGTGGCGAACTGCCTCGCTTTTGCTGACGACGCGGCCTCACATCTCATGTCCAACATCACCGTTGTGTTACAAGAAGGTATTATTATTGTATTTATTCATGTCTTATATTATGCACTTCTCATAACTGGGCAAGGCCGTTTTGTTCAATTGATTATTTATTACTTTAATCCTCTCCCCTCCTCTCTCTCCATTCCTCTCTGTCTTTCTCTATTCCTCTCTCTCTCGCTTTCTCTATTCCTCTCTCTCTCTCTCTCTCTCTCTCTATCTCTCTCTTTTCCTCTATTTATAAATATATTCCAATAAATAAATAATGATTTCTATAATATATTAACGCTTCATAAATAAATTATATTAATATATTAACGCGAATACTACACATTGAATGAAACTACTTTAACTGGTGAATAATGGTCGGATCAAACGCAAATAACCTAATCCAAAATGCCATGACTTGTGATTTATGTTTATTATTTCTTTAAAACTAACAAGTAATAAACATAAACGCAAATAGTGTTTCGTATGGTCAGTGTGGAGAACCAGAAAATCCTTTTACTGGAAAGGCATTCCATCTTAGTCCTCAGGGGTGACAACGAATCTGCATTTTGATTCTTAATCGAGGATAGATGTAGATGTCTATGAGCCTGAGCATCCACTTACCATCAGGTGGGTACCATTGTGTGCTCGTTCGTCCCCCGTATTCTATAAAAAAAACTAGCCCCCATCCGCCAAAATCGTACCGTCCGATAAAGAATACGTTCCAAAAATCTGACCAAATCATCATCATCATTAACAGTACAGCCCTTTATAAGTCCACTGCTGAACATAGGCCTGCCTCAAGGAATGCCACAAAGTACGGTCTAGAGCCACCTGCATCCATCGACTTCCTGCTTGTCTTACCAGATCGTCACTGCATCTAGTGAGGGATGCCCTTCACTTCGTCCGGTACGAGGCTGCCACACGAGAAACTTTCTTCTCGTGTGGCAGCCTCGTACTTCCCGTCTCATTAGATGTCGGTTCTTCGAGCTATATAGCCAGCCCATTGCTATTTCAGCATACTCATCCGTTAATGAGAAATAATATGAATAAATAGTTACTAAGTTATAAAGACCGATTTATATTTTTCGATCTTCTATCATGCGTACTTCGTTTGTTAATGCTGCCTCAGAACAAACTTCCTCTTCCCATTGCATTACTAATAAGCCAATAAGCATATATAACTATTGAGTTTGGGTGGCAACCCCGGTGACAAATACTTAAATAATTTGCTCCCAAATAATTTCGTAAAAATAAATATTGTAATTGATATTTCCACCTCAAATTTAAGTTATAGTTGTTAATTAGGAACAAATTGTATTGTGTAATAAATGAAAGTTGTAAATATCTAAATAAATAAATTTTTAGTGCCGCTCAATTTAAAGTGACAGCAGGTAACGAACATCGTTTAAAACTTAGGTTTAAAAGTTACTGTAATTCTTGTTATCCCTTTTAATATTTACGATATATCTTAAGTTTTGTTGTTTTCGGATTTCATTTTGAATTGTTTTCTTGATAATTTAATTTGAGATCTGTTATTAGAGTCCTACAATTGGATATTTGCTTACTCTGTTCCCTTGATTTTCCATCTTTGTTTTCTTTTGCTATATAAAATATATAGTAAAATGAATACTCGCAACGCCAAAACGCGCCAGATGGAGAACCAACTTCATCTGGCGCTCCAAGAACTGACGGCGTCCAGGGAGCAGTGTGAGCTGTTACTTAAAGAAAGGGATGACAACGAAAAGGAAATAATAAGTATAATTTCGAAAAATACACAGTTGAAAAGTGATATGGTTAAGATACATAGAGACTATACAGATATTTTAAAGGAAAGGGATCAGCTCCAGGGGACAGTCGATGAGTTTGACCGATGCAGCAAAGAATATGAGGAAGCCCTCAGATTAATTGCTGCATTGAAATTACAATTAACTGAAGCTAATGAGCAGATTTCACAATTTAAACAATACATTGATAACGTGCAAGCATTTCAAACTCAGAGTCTGTTCGATGAGCTCGTAGAATGTAAATCTCATGAAACATTGCAACCCTCCACTACAATAGATTTGACTAAAGATTCTACCTCATCAAGAACAGCAGAAAGGATTACATGCAGCAGAAGGAAATTAAGAAAATATATAAAAATCAATAAATATATTAGGAAAGTTCAAAAATTAGTTAAAACTAAAATTAATATTAAAAATTATTCAAATGTATGTAAGGAAAAGCAAGAGTTAATTAGTAAAATTAAATTATATTCAATTGAGGTGGAAAACATAAAAAATTGTTATGAGACTGAAATAGAGTGTCTTAATTCAGAAATTTTATCACTTCAAACTTCATTACAAACTATGTCAAATAAGTATAAATCAGCAGGGAATGAGATAAAAGAACACATACTGGCCATGGATAATCTGGTAAAGTCATGTAAATATAACGAGGAACGTTTTGATTCCTTATTAAAATATCAAAATGAATATCAGCACTCAATGCCAGGTTCTTTAGGGACAGTGTGTGTTAATAATATGACAAGCAGTAATACTTCATTTTCTTTACCTGCACTCTATGATAGTACCATAACAAAGCAGATAAATTTAAAAAGTAATGAAAAAAATAATGTAATTGTGTATAGTGATGACATAGGAAAGAATTTGGGTATATCATTGAATAATTGTTTAAAAAGGCAACAGATAAGTAATTACTGCATGCCTGGAGCATCATTCAGTGATATTATGAATAAAATTTTAACTAGTAAATTTAACCCTAATAGTATATTAATAATTTTTGTTGGGAGAAGAGGCAATATGAACAAGAATCAATTATTAAAATATTTTGAATATCTCAATAACATAAATGTGGTTAAAGTTATCTTGTTTACTTTGCCTTACATAGAGGGGTGGCCACAGGAAAATAAACTAAGATATAATTTAAATTTAATGATGCATAATTCGACATGTAATAATAACTTAAATTTGACATTTAATTTTAAGAATAATAATGATAAATTTCATTTAGTGGACATTAATAATTTAATTAAGAAGTTTTTGACAAGAGATAGGTATTACCTATCAAAGTTTAATTTGAGACTGGTAGCAAATACGCTATCTCATTATTTATATTTTAACCCAGCCAAATTATTGGCTACCTTAACACCTGCTTTTATTGAGCAGAAAAATAATTTCACAAATTATTTGGAATTAGTTCCAAGTAATTTAAATTAGATAATAAGACAATAGAGGTAATCTCTAGCAAAAATAACTTAAATACCTTAGAATACAATTCAACTGTATTTCATTGTGTAATTTCACAAAATAGCAATAATAAAAACTGTATTAACCTGGTGCATCAAAATATACAAGGTATGTTAGGCAAAGAAATAGAAATTGAATTATTTTTAAATAGTAACTTTATTCATATTTTATGTATTACTGAACATTGGTTAAAAAGTTACAACTCCATATTTAATTTCAGTAATCACCAGGTGGTCAGTTCGTTCAATAGAGATACTAAATTACGTGGTGGCTCCTTAATATTAGCTAATAAATCCTTATCATGTAAAGAACGTAAAGACATTGTGAGCCTCTCTGTTGAGCGTACTGTAGAAATGGCATGTGTTGAGCTTGAGCACCTTATTGTTGCCAGTGTTTACAGACCCCCATGTTCAAATTATGATACCTTTGAAAAAATTATGGAAGAAGTTTTAGTTAAGCTTAATAAACAGAATAAATCTCTTGTAGTGTGTGGAGACTTCAATATCAATCTCCTGGAAACTTCTTCCATCAGTATTAAATTTTGCTCTTTGTTCAAATCCTATAATCTTGATAATTTATTCTTTGAAGCTACACGAATTGCAGGGTGTAGTGCAACTTGTATTGATAATATTTTTACAGGTGTTGTACCAATCAACAAATCAATAATTCAAAAACTTAGTTCAGATCACTGTGGACAACTGGTTTCATTACCTTATATGCACAAAAAACAGGAAATTGAGAAAATTGTGTTTGTTCCTATTAATGCAAAACGCCTGGAGAGATTTAGAAGTAATATGGTAAAAAACCTTCCATCGCTTTCTTATAAGAACAATGCAGACTTTTTATATGGAGAATTATTTACCCTTATAAGCAATGAATTTAAAAAAACATTTACTTCTAAAACATTCTCCGGAAACAGTCGCAAGGTATTTAATGAGTGGGCGACAGTGGGAATTCATAAAAGCAGACGAAGGTTATATGACCTTTACCATGAAAGATCATATAATCCTTCTGATGCTTTTAAAGAATATGTCAAAAATTATTCTAAAATGTTTAAAAAAGTTTGCTCCACAGCCAAATCGTTGCATATTAGCAACAAAATTAAGACGGCTAAGAATAAAATTAAAATGACGTGGAGTATAATTAACAGCGAAACCGGTAAAGAAAAACCTCGTAACTCAAACTATCAATTAAAAATTAACAATGAATTGACTAAATCAAATCAAGAAGTCGCAGCGGTGTTTGAGAAATATTTCACTGATATTCCTATTTTGACAACAGAGTCTTTGAATTCTTCTCCAACTGTCGCCGAGTCATTACTCAAACAGAATGTTAATATCTGTTTAAAAGAATTTAGACTTGAAAAAGTATTACCGCAAGATATTGTAAAATACTTCAAAACCATTGATGTAAAGAAAACCGCAGATTTGTGGGGGATTTCCGTGACAGTTATTGCGTCCATAATAGATTTAATTGCACCTCATCTTGCTATTATTTTTAATACTTGTATCGATTCTGGTGTGTTTCCTGATTTAATGAAGTATAGTAAAGTAATACCTTTATTTAAATCTGGTAGTACATTGGACCCCGCTAATTTTAGACCTATTTCTGTACTACCAACTCTTAGTAAAATTTTTGAAAAAAATATTTTGGATCAATTGTTAATTTTTTTTAATACAAATAAATTACTTCATAAAAACCAATTTGGATTTACAAGGGGTCGCTCGACGTCTGACGCCGGCGTTGAGCTTATGAAATATATTTTTAATGCCTGGGAGAATTCACAGGATGTCTTAGGTGTTTTCTGTGATCTTTCCAAGGCTTTCGATTGTGTTCATCATGAAACATTAATCAGGAAACTACAACATTACGGTGTAAAAAATTTGGCGCTTAGACTTATTACTTCATATTTAAGTAACAGAACTCAAAAAGTCGTGATAAATGGTAAAGGTTCCTCCGGATCGGTAGTATCAATGGGCGTTCCTCAGGGCTCGATTCTTGGCCCATTCCTGTTTTTAATCTATATTAATGACTTACCTTATCTTGTAGGGGACAATCATGATATAGTATTATTTGCTGACGATACCTCTTTAATTTTCAAACTCAAACGGCAGTTAATTAATTATGACGATGTAAATAATGCTCTATCGAAATTAGTACATTGGTTTAACGCCAACAATATGCTCTTGAACGGCAATAAGACAAATTGTATTAAATTTACAATACCTAATGTAAAACATTCGAATACCAATGTGCTATTAAATGGGGAGGAGTTGAGCCTTGTGGTTACCACTGTTTTTCTCGGTATTACTATTGACGCGAAACTTCAATGGGGCCCCCATATATCTAAATTAGCCAGCAGACTTAGTTCTGCAGCATATGCTGTAAGAAAGATTAGAAGTCTCACAGATGTTGAGACAGCTAGATTAGTCTATTTTAGTTACTTTCATAGCGTAATGTCTTATGGAATTTTGCTATGGGGTAATGCGACTGATATTGAAGCTATATTTGTTTTGCAAAAGAGAGCCGTTCGGGCGATTTATAACCTAAATTGTAAAGAGTCCCTCAGACAAAAATTTAAAGAAATAAACATATTAACTTTGGCATCGCAATATATTTATGAAAATCTAATGTATGTACATAAAAACATAAATAGCTTTAATAAGAATAAGGATGTGCATTCTTTAAACACTAGGAACAAACATAAGCTTGTAATACCAGTTACTAGACTCCACAGAATCAGTAATTCATTTATGGGGCAATGTATACGCTTTTACAACAAAATCCCAGAACATATTCAAAGTTTATCAATAAACAAGTTTAAAAGTTTTATTAAAGAAAAACTGTACAAAAAGGGTTATTATAATATCAAGGAATACATGAACGAAAATAACCCCTGGGAATAAGGTGATCGCCACCATGCTGGTTCTATTAAAAATCATTTAAAAATTGTATAAATGAAATTATTGTTAAGTGAAATATGTTTGAAAAAAAAAGTCCCGCTGGGTTTCTTGCTGGTTCTTCCCAGGACAGAGGTATTTTCCGAACCAGTGGTAAATAAAAAATGACTTTCAATAAGAATTATGTAATAATCAATATTGAATAAAAAATTATTCTATTCTATTCTATTCTAACATTAATTTAAAATTATATTATGATGTTCATTAGTTTTATTTTATTTTCGCAGGCGATGGCGTGGACTACTGTGCGGTTGTGTCGTGTCTAACGCAACTCTTAATAGATCCGTACTTTCGTACGATATCTGGTTTCCAGTCCTTAATTCAAAAAGAGTGGATAGCACTCGGACACCCTTTCTGTGATAGGTGAGATTTTGTGATAATGACTATAATATTAATGTCGCATTAGGTGTTAGTGGCAACCCTGAACTGACCAGCATAGGGTAGATTGAGTAACAGTCACTAGATCATTGATGTAAGTTGATAAGTGGTCTTTTGATGGACTGTAATGGCATCGAAGGGCACAAACAAGGTTTCTACAATCCCCAATTTTTATTTAATATATCATAAATTTAGCTGCTACAAAGTAGAATTTTCCTTTTCGATTTTAAATAACAGGGATGTCTCATTAATAAAAAATATCAATTTCAGTCACTGAAGGATATTATGTAGTCCATATATGTGGTACATAATTAATGTAGATACAATATTATATATAGAGAAAAACTATTCAAATAAAACACGAAATTAAAAATATTTATTAAATAATATAAAATATACCCAAGTAATTAAACTAAACATCTCTTACTTAATAACCCTGAAACTGCAATTATTTCTAAACAACTGCCGCTTTGTCACTTTGACACTATCCGTGAAATATTGTCTTTTTTGGGTTCATAAAAGAATCTAACTCTTAGATAACGTTCCACAATAAGCGGTACCAGATTTGTGTCGTGATGTTGTGAATTGATGTGCTCTTTTACTAGGAAATAGCGAACGACCAATGAGTTTGGCCATAATTTATGAGGGATAGCTCTTTTACTACGAATTGGGGGTATTGGTAATATGTATGTATTTTTTCAGTATGCATTTTTTCTTAAAATTATATTAGTAAGAAAAAATGGGGTAAAATATTTCACTATGCCTAGCAACATTTTTATAATAAAAAACGTACCGTACGTTAACGTCTGCCAAATTTATGATTTATTATTGTGTTTTGATGAATGTTTTTTTACAAAAATATAAGATGCTGGGCAGTACTTTACCCGTGAAATGAGATTTTTAATTTTTTTTCATGATTATGTGATGAGTTGTGGACACCCTTTTCAAGCATAGTATGTCATTTTCAAAATTTGCGCGAGCTGTTTACACGACTACGTGGACTGACGGACGGACTGACGCGTCGAAAGCCGCCGTAGCCTTAAAAGGCTAACTTGACATGGCTTCACTTTGCGTGCGTCTGCTGCGGTTCTAAGTCTAATAATTCTATGACATGCAGAAAGTTGATGGATGCAGGTGGCTCGGTACCGTGTTTTATGACATTCCTTTGGGGAGGCCTAATGTTCACCAGTGGACTTGTGAAGTGCTGAAATGCTGATAATGAAGGTGGCTTGTAAGCAATAAAAATGCAAGGTATCTGAAGTAGATGATGAACAGCCAGTCTCATAAGCGAAGTGTGAAGCGGCCCTCTAGTATATGGTGGTACGATTTGGTAAGAGTAAGAGATGCAAAAAGTCGATGGATGTAGGTCAGTACCTCCCCACGTACAGGTTCCCGCCTTGAGGTAACAGGGGTCTTTGTAGCCGTGGCTTGGTCACCCGCGGTGAACGAAGAGCCCACTTGGAAGGTGAAGCGCCGGCCTGAGGTGGCCCATCCGAGTGGGCTTGGTGAGCCCGCTCGGATGTGTGTTGGTGGGCTGCGGCGACAGGGGTGCCTTCTCCCTCTATCGCTGTAGCCGAGGTGGAGTCGCGGAGGAAGAGAAGTGTTGGTGTGGCGATGCGCCACGCGCCCTATCCTCCGCGACTCTGACGGGGCCGCACCGTTGATGCGGTGGTGGCGGGGCTGCGGGGCGAGATGAGTGTCGGTGTTGTGAGGCGCCGTTCTTTCTACCCTCTGCGGCTGAAACTAGATTGGCGGCGGAGCCAGAGAGCAGATCCGCCGCTGAGGTAGGAAAAGCTATAAAGCTATGCTTCCGAGTGCTCATTTTTCCTGGCCCATGACCTCCATGTATGGGACTCGGGGATCCGTTACGCAGGTGGAGTAAAGTCGAGGTAGAAGGTGCGCCTCGTGTTCCTGGTGCCCTTTACCTGAGAAGGAAACAAGGGAGGAAAAATCCTTCTCGAGGAGAGGCTGCCATGGGACGGCCGGCGTTTGTGGGGCTACGGATGTGTACGGAAGCGTTCTCCTGGCCCTGTCAATATGCAGCGAAGATGGAACACCATGGAGTTTTAGTTGGTGCGAGTCCGATATAACTCGTCTTTGCCCCTGCGAGGGAGGTATGCGCAGAAATCTCCCCATGCTAAAAAAAGATGGTCCAGTACCCTGTTTTGTGGCATTCATTGGACTAAGCCTATATTTTTTATAGAATTACATGTTCAATATTGTACTTGTGAATGGCTGAAATGATGATGAAATTAGCACATTAGCAATATAACAGCAGCAAGGTGGCGTGTGCATGTGCAGGCTGGGGCTGCCGCGGCCGGGCCCGGGCAAGGAGGCGCCGGCGCAGGCGCCCGTGTTCCTGCTGTTCCTGGACTGCGCCTGGCAGCTGCTGCAGCAGTTCCCGGCCGCCTTCCAGTTCACCGACACCTACCTCGTCACGCTCTGGGACTGCGTGCACAACCATCTCTTCGACACCTTCCTCTTCAACTGCCCCAGGGACAGGGACCTGGCCGTCTCCAAGGTAAACAGTTTTGAATGTCTTTTATACGTTATTCTATTAGCCTCAACGAAGACTAGCCGTCTCCGCAGTGCAGGATTATAGTGTCCGAGTGTATGCGTAAACAAAGGCACACACTCTATTCCCTCACTCTCATATTTCGATGAGACGATTATCCGATAAGACCAGAGAGAGACCAGAAGCAACGGCTTTACGTGTTCTCCGAGGCACGGGGGTGAAGCCCGCCATCATCCTGACTCCGGAATACTGCTGAAAATTTCTTAACCGAAAACTTGCACGTGGTAGAGCCAAGCTGCACCTATATTTATAATATAGTTGTAGCACGAATGGGTCGACTCGACCGGGGAAGGACCACACTCTCACAGAATACCAGCTTAAAATAGCAGCTTAATGCTGTTGTGTTTCGTATAGGAGTGTAAAGAATCGGAGACCCTTTTTAACGAAAAAGTGGCATTCCATCTTAGTCCTCAAGGCTCACAATGCATCTGCATTTTGATTCGTAAACGAGGATAGATGTAGATGTCTATGGGCCACAGCAACCACTTACCATCAGGTGGATTGTGTGCTCGTATGTCACCCTATTTCTATAAAAAAAAAACCAATTACTGATTTTCGGCCTCAGTCATAATCAGTAACCGCGTTTACGACCTCTATACCAACGATGCAGTTATTATAGTTCGGCCGTTCAGAGAATGCGTTCCTGACACGTCGCGATTGAACTGACGACGTAACTTTGTAATGGCGTTGCAGTTACGATAAAAATATTTTTGCTGGTTGTTTACCGTTTTAACAATTAATGAGCATTAAAACAACATTATTATATCAATGATCAAAGAATGTTATAATTTTTTGCCAAACTGAGTGTCAAATCACTTGGTAAACAATATTTTTCTAAATCTATACTGCGCTATTACAAGGTTATGTCAGCGCTTTATATTTGTAGTGCTGTGCTAACAATAACAGGCAATAACAGTATCGTAATCTGTTCTTATACAGTTATGCTTTATAAAATAATACGTTTTGTTTTTCTTTTTAAGAATTTGAAAATAATGGACTATAAGATAACTTTTATTAAATATAAAAATAAAACTACGACCAAACCGAACGCGCGAAAGAAAGTAGCATTTTTATATTTAGGTTGATAATGATAACCCCAAATGGCGTTATGGGCCGCCATTTTGTGACGCTAAAACAGTCGTTTGTTGTCGTTTCGTGCTCATAGACCACGTTCTTCAAGTGTTTTCGATCTGTTTTTATTTGATTACCCGGCTTTCGTTTAATGGACTGTTTCTGCTTTTCAAACTGACATCGGCGCTAAATCGGACTTCGATTGTGTTTTGTATTGAGTTCTTTTTAATTTTGATGCATAATAATGCCTAAACGTGGACAAACATTGAAAAGTGGAGCCCGTGAGTTAATCATCAAGCTGCAAGATTACTTTTAGCGGGAGCGGCAAAATGGCGGACCGCTGTTACCTGTCGAACAAGTACAAGAACGCGTCTCTCAGGCGCTTGGAGTTAGCAAACGAAGGATAACAAATATTAATAAAGAAAAGTTCGGCTCTACTGGCACGGAAGATAATATTTTACGTACTCCGAAGAAGAAACGTAAAACTAAACCCGTGACAGATATTGACACCTTTGACGCCGATGCCATCAGAAATCATATATATGGTTACTATTCCAGAAATGAATCAAATAAACTAAACTTATAATATATATATATATATATATATATATATATATATATATAATAAGTAAATTAGCTAAACGCCAATCACACGGTTTCCCGTTCTTGGACGGATGATACACAAGCGTCGACGTCGAAAATACCAATGGGTAAGGGGGCCCGTCTGATAATATGCCACGCAGGTTCTGCAAAATACGGCTTTGTAGAGAACGCGTTACTGGCATTTCAATCAAAAACCACAAATGACTACCACGAGGAAATGAATGCCACTACATTTAAAGAGTGGTTCCAGAACGTGCTTTTGCCCAGCCTACCAGAGCCTTCTGTAATATTCATGGATAATACCTCCTATCACTCGGTTCAAATACAGAAACCACCTACCCAAGCTAATAAAAAAGAAGAAATGGTGACTTGATTACAAGCCAAAGGCATTGACGCAAATATGCAGATGCTAAAACCAGAGCTAATTAAATTAGTTAAAGAAAATAAAGCGGCAAATGTGCGATACGAAATCGATGAACTGGCTCTGGAGTACGGTCATCGCGTTCTAAGAATCCACCGTATCATCGCCAATATAACGCGATTGAGCTAATCTGGACTCAAATAAAAGGTTACGCCGCCCGCAACAATACTTCCCCGCTATTCAGCACGAAAAAGATGATGACCCTATTAAAAGAAGCCTGCGGGGAAGTCACAAGAGATGACTGGGCAAAGGTTGTTGAGAAGACTAAAAACCTGATTGTGGAACATTTTGACCGAGATATCAGGATTGATTCTGTTATTGATTTTTTTTTTATAGGATAAGAGTAACAAACGAGCACACAATCCACCTGATGGTAAGTGGTTGCTGCGGCCCATAGACATCTACATCTATCCTCTATTACAAATCAAAATGTAGATGCGTTGTCACCCGTGAGGACTAAGATGGAATGCCTCATTTCCAGTAAAAAGGGCCTCCGGCCACCTGCACTCACCAAGCGAAACGCAGAGGTAAACCTCTACTTCACGCTGGTTTTCTGTGAGGTCGTGGTACCACCCCGGTTCGAGCCGGCCCATCCGTGTGACAGCAAAAGTTGCCGCGTGGCTCTACCACTGTTTATTTTTAATTTATTTTATTAATAATAAAATTATACATGTAGGCGAAGATGATAATGAAGACACCACCTCCTCAAACGAATCGGAGTCTGATTAATATTCTGTACGCACATTCAATTCAATGTACTTTATTGCATAGAAATACAGATTGTAACTTTGTAACAAAGAATAAATAAAACAATTTTATTATATTAATATTACCTTTTTTTGGTTTCCACTTAAATTACTAAAATATAAATTTTAAATGATTCCGCCAATTTAAAACGAAAATAATCTTAAAAATAACGCGGCGGTTCATTTTGGAGGAACGGTAACGAACTCAGTGTTATGTTGTGCCCATCACTAGTCGTGACTAACTGATAGGTGTCAGGAACGCATTCTCTGAACGGCCGAACTATAACGAGATTTTTGTTAACGAGGCACTTTATTGTATACTTTATTATAATTATCTCTTGGCTAAATTTTTGTAAATTTTGTGGCTAAATGTTGCCCGCGGTGCAATAAAATGGGGAAAGAGGACGTCGTCTGTTGCGTTCTCTGTCGCACTTACGGGCCTTAGGCAGCTATAGTGATGCACAACTGTTGTGTCGATGTGTATATTTTAAAAATGTAAAGAATGCAAAATAAAAAGAAAACTATTCAATAATTACATTTATTAGTATTGGTCAAATTTACATACTTGGGCTCAATAAAATGATTAAAAATTTTAAATAGATATGAAATAATTAATCTTCGTCCAAGTCGGAGTCACTGTCGCTCTCGTCACTTACGCTAATGACAAAGTGCTCACATAAATGTGCTGCAAACTTTCTTGAAGGGCTTCGGCGTGTAGAACACATTTTCAATCAATAAGAATCAATAAGGGATTATCGATAAGTGAGGCACCGCACGCGTCTGTCCCTACCGCACCAATGATTCATGGCGTCGCGGGTAGCGAGTGTTTAACATTAGTTGAGGTATATTTTCCTAGGTACCTTATACAGTAGGTTTTTTTATAGGATAGGGTGACAGACGAGCACACAGTCCACCTGATATTAAGTGGTTGCTGTGGCCCATAGACATCTACATTTATCCTCGTTTGCGAATCACAATGCAGATGCGCCGTCACCCGTGAGGACCAAGATGGAATGCCTCCTTTCCAGTAAAAAGGGTCTCCGGTTCTCTACACTCACCATATGAAACACAGCAGCGTTAAGCTGCTATTGTACGCTAGTATTCTGTGAGAGCGTGGTCCTTCTCGGTCGAGCCGACCCATTCGTGCTACAACTATACCAGTAATACAGCTGCAGCATGGCTCTACCACATAAAAGATCTCATCGGTTTTCATAGATTACGGTATTGCCATACCGTTTATGTTAGACAAAATACCCAGATCGGAGACGTGGTAATTAATATAAATTTATACGTGGTTCTGATTTATTACATTATAGCGTCTTACGATATCCACGGAATGATATGGGGTAGTGGATATTCTTATACCGGCACTACACTGGCCCAAGGAAAGCCATTTAAAATTTACCAAATTCTGGTTAGGATATGTATATGAAACTGAATAAAACAACAAAAAAAGTAAAAAAGGAATTAGTGTCCGACCGAAACAGGATTTTCAACCGAAACCGAAAACGAACCTCCGGTCTGGGTGTCAGTTTCGGCCGAAACCGAAACCGAAACTTATTTAGACATGTTAATTTTTTTTTTGTTTACTGATATCTGGTATATTTTTTACACATATACAGATAGGTAATGCATGTTAATAAAAAACGGTTATTTTAATAGTCATGTAGCAATATATTTATTTATTTTAAAGTAAAAATCAACAATTTAACGTTAAAAAATTACTTTTTTAAGTCAATTTTGTAGAAAAAATTAACACACCCATAAAAACTTAATCGCTGCTAAACATATCTTATTGCGTTCACAATATTGTTAATATTATTCAATGAGAGCATTAACTTAATATATAACACACACACACACACACACACACAATATACACACAACTTACAAAATCCCAGAAAATATACAAAACCTGCTTAAAGTTCAAAAACTTTAATAAACTAAGTTTGTATAAAAAGGGTTATTATTATATTAAGGAATTTATTAATGATAATAACCCCTGGGAATGAGGTGAACACTACCAAGCTATTTCTAATTTGTTTTGTGTCGTTAATTGTGTTACATACATAAGTAAGAGTGGCGTAGCTAGGCATGGGCGAAGTGGCCCCTCGCCCACGGCCTCGCACTTAAATTAGCCTCGCGAGGCCCCATAAAATGCAATGCCCCCAGACTTTACCACCGATGACTAATTAATTTGATCACTTGACGCTCGAAAAAGAAAGTCACAAATTTAAGTGTGGTTGTTTGGGGCCTCGCAAAAAGCCCCTCTTAAACGCGACTGCGAGGCCGTTGTAACTACCTTCGAAGACCATGATTGTTACATTGACGGAATACGAGACTTGTCAGAAATTAATAGATATGAGTAGGTCTCTCTCGTATGTCGTGTCAAAGCATGTTTGGTAGGATAGATCTATTGGGTAGATCCTTATAACGAAGGAAAAGGGGCCTCGCTGATGCAATTTTGCCCACGTTTATATTATTCCACGCTAAGTCTCTGATTGTAAGCTGTTATTTAAAAAAAAAGAAGACCCGCTGGTTTTCTTGCTGGTTCTTCCAAGCATAGAGGTTTTTTTTCGAACCAGTGGTAATTAAACAAAAGAGTGACTTTCAATAAGGATTATTTGCAATCTATATTGAATAAAAAAGCTTCTGTTTCTGTATAATTATGAATAATACACAAGTCACGAACTCATCGGAACGATGCACGATAATCAACGAACACCGAGTTACGGCACCGCCGAAGGTTCGGCAGATTTTTTGCCGAAACCGAAACTATTACCGAAACTAGATTTTTTTTGCCGAAACTGAATCTTCGGTCGGTCACTAAAAGGAATTTCATTTATTAGTTTATAAATATAAAAATTTCATTTGTTACAGAACTTCACTCCAAGGCCAGTTTGGGATTGGGGTGAACAGTTCTCGGAACAGGACAAGGCGTTATTCTACAACCCTCTGTATATGATAAACAAACCCATCCCGATGACAGCACAGAGGTTAAGTAAGTACCAAACATTTTGATAAAGCTTTGTTGATGTAAATACCTTCTTTATGATCGTGATAGTCAACTGCTGGACAAGAATGCTCATACCGTTACCGGTACAATGAAAGTCCACAGCTGAACATAGGCCTTCCCCATGGACTGCCTTTTAGGGAGTTATTACCTGATACCCTCGTACTGGCACAGTACGAGTCACGAAAGACGAGACTTGACGCACCACGTTATTTTACCTACGCAGTAGACGACTTTAGCGTTTATGAGGCGAGAAGGACCCGGTCCCAAGGTGAGGAAAAAGAAAGTGCGGTACGATGCAATATCCGTCCTCGTATATTAAAAATAGTATGAACCCTGAAAGAGTACCCTGAGGAATACCACGCTAAACTCGTTTCTATGGAGTTCCGATCGGATGGCGCTTTTGATTAGATATTTGACACTAGTAAATACAAGGGATGATCTAAAAGTAATGATAATAGGTTATTTCCCCTTCCCCCCGGACTTCCAAAGAGTAAAGACGTGCTTATCGTTTGTTCTATTACTTGTATATTGTAATAAATGTTGTGACAAAATAATGATAAAATATTAGGAGTGCATAAAGCCCGAGGAGGTTTACGAAGTGCTAGTGACATCTACGGAAGTGATTACAACAGACTAAATTATACCTATGAGTAAAACCATCACATTTACTCAACAAATAAATAGGACACAGCATAAGATACCACACGTTTGCAACACAATAGGAAAAGAGACGGTTATATTTTTATTAGTACGGTTGCATTACGGGTACGAGTTCGCAAATCCATTGAATTCACACTTCCTAACTCTAATTTCCTGGTAATTAAACGTTGAGGCGTCTTTTACTTCAAAACCGGTTGGTTATACAATGCCGCCGTCATATACAATCAACCGCACACCGCCGCCCGCCTCGCCCGCGCCTATGAGCTCCGATGATACACCACATACGCGCGCAATCGACGCGATGGAACGGACAACGATACTTCATTGTGAATCTGCGCCTGATATTCCATCGCTTACGTTAAATGTCACCGAGCGTAAAAAAAGGAAACATGACGGAATGAATCCTAATATTGTGTCTTATATGAGTGAAATGTTTTCAGTTTATACGAATGAACAAGCAAAACTTTTTAAAGATTTACATACTATAGTTTCTAGTATAAGGGAACAGAACGATGAATTAAAAAAGAGCGTTGATGCTATGTCAAGCAAGTATGATGAGTTTCTATCACGGATATCTGTTCTTGAGGCAGAGAAAAAGCAGGATAGATATATTATACAACAACTACAAGAGAAAATAGAAAATATGGAACGAAAGTCTAGATGTTCAGGAATAGAAATAAGAAACATACCTAAAAACAATGAAGAAACAAAAGAAAATCTATGTAGCACTGTAAAAAATTTGGGGAGTATTTGAATGTAAATTTGCGGGATTCGGACATAAAAGACGTGTATAGAACTTACTCTAAAACAGGGACTAGAGCGGTTATAGTGGAATTCAATTCAGTCATCATTAAAGAAAAGATGTTAAATGAAGTAAAAAAATTTAATAAAACAAAACTAAAAAGTGAGAAATTAAATACTTCGCATTTAAATTACTCACAAAAAAACATCCCCATATATGTCACGGAGACGTTAACACAAAATAGTCAAAAACTGTTCTATCAAGCCAGAATTTTCCAAAAAAATCATAACTATTTATTCTGCTGGACATCTAGAGGTATTGTATACTTACGCAAGAATGAAAATTCGTCTCAAATTAGAATAAATAATGAAACAGATTTAGAAACTCTACGGAAGACCGAATGACTAGTATTAAGCTTTAGATTAGATTTTTTCGCATCCTTTCTTTTCTTTTTGACTAGCATAATAACAATAAATTTTATTTTAACCTTATACCTTATAATACACATAGTCGCAGTTTACACACAATACGAGGGGTTATCCAAAAGTAATGATAATGAAAATAAAACACGGTAATTAAAGTTAAAATAATAATTTATTTTTCTACATAGTCTCCTAACAAATAAATACATTTAGCCCATCTTTTATCTAAACCCAAGATTCCTTTTGAAAAAAATTATTTGTCTTGACCCTCCCAAAACGCTTCAACAGGGGCCATTACTTCGCTATCGTCTTCGAATTTCTTGCCTTGGAGGCGTTCCTTGAGCCGAGGAAAGAGGTAGAAATCACTAGGAGCTAGATCTGGCGACTAGGGAGGGTGTTCGAGCAGTTCGAATCCCGTTTCTTGAATGGCAGCCATCGCAACTGCGGCTTTGTGAGCCGGTGCGTTGTCTTGGTGAAACAGCACTCCAGCTCGCAGTTTGCCGTGTCTTTTTTCCTTAATGACTACCCGTAATCTTCTTATTTGGTCTGCGTAGTAAGAGCCCGTAATAGTGGCTCCCTTTTTCAAATATTCCACCATAATTGTGCCTTGAGCGTTCCAAAAAACAGATACCATAACCTTTCCCGCCGAACTTGAAATTTTGAATTTCTTTGGCGTCGGTGAGGAGGCTCGCTTCCAAGTCATCGATTGTTGTTTCGTTTCAGGATCCAAATGGTGGATCCAGGTCTCGTCCAGTCACAAAACGGAACAAAAAATTTTCTTGATCTGCTTGGAACTTTTCGAGATTGACCCTCGAAATGTCAACTCGATTTTTCTTTTGCTCATCGGTTAACATTCTGGGTACCCAACGCGCAGAGACCTTTTTCATATGCAACTCGTTCGCAAGAATTCTTTGAACGCTGCCATATGAGATCCCTGTGACCTCAGCTTCATGCCTGATGGTCACTCTTCGATCTGCCAACACAACATCTTCGACTTTCTTCACGTTGTCTTCAGTGAGGGACGTGGATTGGCGTCCTTCGCGATGTTCATCTTCAGTGGATGTTCTGCCCAGTTTAAACTCCTTGGCCCAGCGTGCAACTGTAGAATATGGAGGAGCAGAGTCCCCCAATGTTTCCACTAAGTCACTGTGTATGTCTTTTGAAGACATTTTTTTCAAACAGAGGTACTTGATAACAGCTCTAATCTCGTTTTTCTCCATGTTGATGTTATCTCTTTGACAGTTCGTATTCAAATGAATGTATCTCCCGCAAATCGTGATCTATTTATATGATTTTTTTAGGCTTACCTAGTGAGTATATAAGCAAGAAAAAAATATTTTTTTTCAATTTTTATGCGGACCTGAAGTAACCGATTATCATTACTTTTGGATCACCCCTCATACACAAACAAAATTCAAACATTATGTACACATACTTTCATTACATTACAACTCACACAATCATATTTTAAATTACACTTATATTTTACAATAAACCATATTCACTCATTTCGTATATGCAATTTACAGTTACATTTTTCAATTAATTAATTTAATAAAAGATATAATTTAATCAATAATGCGATTTTGTTAGAGAAATTTAAAATAATAAATAAAAGGAGATAACGTTCAAAGTTTCACCATTAACTTAGATAAAGTTACGGTATCGAAATCCATAGTTTGCGACGTTGAAGATTGTTATAAGTATTTGTCATCTAATGAATCCAACTTCACAATTATTACACAGAATATACGAAGTATTAACTGCAATATGACTGATTTTGAAGTATTGTTAACTAGATTAAAAGTAGATTTTGATGTCATTGTACTAAGTGAAAACTGGCTGCTTAATAAGGACAACTTACCTAAAATTAATGGTTATAATTTATGCTCCACCAATTTTAATAACAACCAGAATGACGGATTAGTAATATATATAAAAGAAAATCATTTGTTCACGGCTGAAGAGCCTCATTTTCAAGAAGGGAATTGTATGATAACAACATTGAATGATATTGTTATAATCTCAATATATAGGTCACCGTCATATAAAAACTTAGAAAACTTTTTTGTCTCTTTAGATAGCGTACTACAGAAATATTCGAAACATAAAAACATAATTTTATGTTTCGAATATTTCTGTAGTACACTATCTAAATTATATATATAGATAATTATAAATCTATCATTTAACGGTGGTAGAGCCACGCAGCAGTATTTGCTGTTGCACGTATGGGCCGGCTCGAGCCGGGTTGGTACCACGACCTCACAGAATACCGGCGTGAAGTAGAAGCTCTGCTTCTGCGTTTCGTCTAGTGAGTGCAGGTGGCCGGAGGCCCAATTCCCCTCCCCCCCCCCCCATCAACATGGTAGCGGAATTACACAATAGACTACCCCAGGAGGGTACCGGTACCCCTGGAGAATCCCTCGCTGAGCATCCACGACCATGTTATTCCAATCCTGAGCGTGGGTGCTCAGGCTGCCCCGCGTATTCTGGGGGGGGGGGCAAAATTCCGCTCAAAAACATAACAGCAAGGGGCAAATTGAGCAACAATACCAAGGCGACCCCTGCCACGCTATCCGTGAATTTCTGCAACATCAGGGGACTTCACTCTAACCTAAACGCCGTCCACTACCATCTCGAGACGGCGAAGCCGGCCTTGCTCTTCCTGACCGAGACGCAGGTTTCCTCTCCGGCTGATATTTCGTATCTCTTCTGCCCGGGGTACAAATTGGAGCACTCCTTTGTGCCTCGGGCTGGAGTTTGCGTGTATGTCAGAGAGGACATCTGTTCTCGACGCCTCGGCAGTCTTGAAGGTTCGGACCTGTCCATCCTTTGGCTACGCGTAGACAGCGACGACCATCCGCGCGTCTACGGGTGCATCTATAGGTCCCATAGCGGTAATGCCGAAACAGACAGACTCATCGACCACGTCCAAATGGCTACAGATTCCTTGCTACAACAGGTCCCATCCGCAGAGATCGTGATCCTTGGCGATTTTAACGCCCACCATGCCGAATGGCTCGGTTCACGTTTAACTGATCATGCGGGGAGATCTGTTTATGACTTTGCCTTGGCATATGGTCTGACACAACTGGTTACTTCGCCTACGTGGATTCCAGATGTGGAGGATCATACACCTTCCCTGTTGGAACTTCTGCTGACCTCTCATCCGGACGGATATCAGGTTTCCGTCGATGCCCCTCTCGGCTCTTCGGACCACTGTCTGATCCGGAGTATGGTGCCACTCACGCTCCCTTCGCGGTTGCGTTCTGCAGGTTGCCGCCGTGTTTGGCATTACAGGTCGGCGGATTGGGACGGAATGCGGTCTTTCTTTGCATCCTACCCATGGGGGCGGGTTTGCTTCTCGCCGGATGATCCCAGCGCTGTTGCTGACTCTGTCACTGATGTGGTGCTACAGGGAATGGAACTATTTATTCCATCATCTGTGGTACCCATCGGAGGCAGATCTCAGCCTTGGTTTGGTCGCTCCTGTAAAACTGCATTACGCAGTAAGCAGGAGTTTTATCAAGCCTGGGCTGCGGCTTCGGCGACTCGGGATGTAAAGACCAGCATACTTAAAAAGAAGTATAACTTCGCCTCCAGGTCCATCAAAAGAGTTATTGCCAAGGCAAAGTCAGAGCAAATAGGCAGAATTGGCGAGAAACTAGTTCGCCTTCTTTCGGGAACCCGTGCATTCTGTTCTCTCGCCAAGGCTGTCCAAGGGAATTTCTGTAAGCCATCACTACCATCTCTGCACAGGGAGGACGACTCACTGGCCCAAGACGCAAAAGACAAAGCCGACCTTTTAGGCTCCCTTTTTGCGTCCAACTCGACTCTTGATGACGGGGGGAAAACACCGTCGACCATCCCGCAGTGTGAGTGCTCCATGCCGGATGTGCTGTTCTCACAGCGCTCGGTGCGCAAAGCACTTCTCTCCCTGGACATCCAGAAGTCGAGTGGGCCTGACGGAATCCCCCCAATTGTGCTGAGGACGTGTGCTCCGGAGTTGGCACCGGTCCTAACGCGTCTTTTCCGGTACTCCTACTCCCAAGGCGTAGTCCCGAATTCATGGAAGACAGCTTTTGTCCACCCGATCCCTAAAAAAGGCGACCGCTCAGACCCGTCCAACTATAGGCCTATCGCGATCACCTCCTTGTTCTCCAAAATAATGGAATCCATTGTTAACTGCCAGCTCATCCGGTACCTTGAGGATCACCAGCTGATTAGTGACCGCCAATACGGTTTTCGTCGGGGTCGATCAGCTGGTGATCTTCTGGTCTACCTGACCCATAGACGGGCGGAGGCAGTAGAGTCCAAGGGGGAGGCGTTGGCCGTTAGTCTGGACATTGCGAAGGCCTTCGATCGGGTTTGGCACAAAGCACTTCTTTCGAAGCTCCCTTCTTATGGGCTTCCCGAGAAATTGTGCAATTGGATCACCAGCTTCCTTGCAGATCGGAGCATCAAGGTCGTTGTAGACGGTGCATGTTCTGACTACAAGCCTATTAACGCTGGTGTTCCACAAGGCTGTGTGCTATCACCAACGCTGTTTCTTCTGCATATCAATGATATGTTGCTAACTGGTAACATTCATTGCTATGCGGATGACAGCACTGGTGATGCTCTATACACCGGCCGTGCTAATATTTCTCGGGAAACGTCTCCGAGTACCGGAACAAACTTGTGTCTGAAGTCGAGTCTTCTGCTGGACAAACTCTCGGACTGGGGGCGACTAAATCTAGTCCAGTTTAATCCTCAGAAGACACAAGTTTGCGCGTTTACCGCTAAAAAGAACCCCTTTGTCCTATCTCCTCAGTTTCAAGGCACTCCCCTGGTTGCCTCAGCCAGTATTGGAATCCTCGGCGTCGACATATCGAGTGACGTGCAGTTTCGTGGTTCACTTGGAAGAGAAGGCCAAATTGGCCTCTAAAAACCTTGGCGTGCTCAGCAGAGCGGGACAGTATTTCATGCCGGCACACCGCCTGCAATTTTACAAGGCGCAGGTTCGGCCTCACATGGAATACTGTTCCCATCTCTGGGCAGGGGCTCCCCAGTGCCAGCTCCTTCCACTTGACCGCATCCAGCGCAGAGCGGTTCGAATCGTCGACGACCGAGTCCTTTCCGATCGGCTCGACTCATTGGCGCTGCGAAGAGATGTTGCATCTCTTTGCATTTTCTTTCGCATCTACCATGGGGAGTGCTTTGAGGAATTGTTCGGATTAATCCCAGCCGCCAAATTTCACGAACGCACATCGCGGCAGAACTCCCAATACCATCAACACCATCTGGATGATTGGCGGTCCACCACTGTGCGATTGAGAAGATGTTTTCTTCCTCGCACGATTTCCTTGTGGAAGCGATTACCATCAGCGATTTTTCCGGACCGATACGACTTAGGGACCTTCAAGAAAAGAGCGTACTTCTTTTTAAAAGGCCGGCAACGCATCTGCAATTCCCTCCCTGGTGTTGCAGTTGTTCATGGGCGGCGGTAGTCACATACCATCAGGTGAGCCGCATGCTCGTTTGCCCCCTCTCCTATAAAAAAAATAATTATAATAGGAGATATAAATATTAACATTAAGAGTGATAAAACAGATATTAATTCCGATAAGTATTTGCAACTGACAGCATTTCAATACTCTAGTAACACGTAACGTGAGCGGTTCGTGTATTGATCATGTTCTTCTAAAAGCGAATAATCCTTCACTTACTATGGTTCCTCAAACATCAATTACTGATCACAAACCTGTAATTCTATGTATTAAAAATAAACAGCGTCAACAGTTTTTTACAACTACTATCAGAAAAATTGATTATGATAAACTTCTTATACATTATGATGTTATAGATCCAAATACTTCTCTTGAATACATAGTTAATAAAATACAAAGAGTCATTGAAGTTAATACTAAGTTAATTAAGTTGCCAAGACAAAAAAAGATCATCAAACCTTGGATTACGACTGGACTTCTTAGATGTATTCGTCACCGCGATAAACTACATAAGAGGGCCAGACGTTTTCCAGAGAGTGAAAGTGATCAAATTATATACCGAAGATATCGTAATCACTGCAACGCACTGCTAAAAAAGATAAAAAGAAATTATGAAAAAAAGCGAGTGAATATGGATAAAAATAATAATAAAAAGCTATGGGACGTACTTACTGATATTATAGGTAACATGAAAAATAAAGGGTTAACAGAGAACTTTTGAATATATCCAGTACGCCACAATTATCTGTTAATCTTATAAATAATTATTTTGTAAATGTAGGTATTGGTTTGGCAGAGAGTTTTAATATAGGAAATAATAATAGTGAAAGTTTTAATAGTGACATTGGTGAAAAATCAAATTATTATTTAAATTCATTTGTTTTATTGGACACGGATGAAAGTAAAGTAGAACAATTAATTGACAATTTGAAAACAGACTGCTCAGTTGGTTGGGATGGAATTTCAAATATATTTATCAAAAATTTTAAATATTTGTTAATACCTCCTTTAACTTACATATTTAATCAAAGTTTAAATAATGGTGTATTCCCTAGATATCTTAAGAAGTCCGTAATTCGACCTATTTTTAAGATGGTGACAAAACCTGTATAAGTAATTATAGACCTATCTCTATTTTACCTGCTTTGTCAAAACTTTTAGAGAAAATTATAAATAATAGACTTACAAAATATCTGGAGAAAAATAAGTTACTGTCAAATATACAGTTTGGTTTTAGACATGGCAAATTGTCAGAGCATGCCGTTCATACTCTTACAGATTTTATATCATCGAATTTAGATAGTGGAAAAAAGTGTATCTCAGTTTTCTTAGATTTGGCCAAAGCGTTCGATACCGTTTCAATAAAAATACTATTAAAACGACTAGAAAATCTCGGTATCAGGGGCATTCAACTCAAATTATTTAAAAGTTATCTTTCTGAGAGATATCAATGCGTTGGTGTAAATAATATTAATAGCAATGATCTATTAGTAACCCATGGCGTGCCACAAGGAAGTATACTCAGGCCAACCTTATTTCTTATTTATATTAACAATTTAACAAAATTTGATCTCTCTCAGGGACATATAATTTCATATGCAGATGACACTGTTTTGATATTTGCGGCGGATACATGGACAGATGTATTCTTATCAGCACAGGCAAGTATAAATGCAATCACTAATTGGCTTTACAGTAGTAAACTCTCACTCAATATTAGGAAAACAAAATATATAGTTTTTTCATTAAGAAAACCTAGTCGTAATCTTGAAAATTTTAACTTAGTGATTCATTCATATAATTGCTCAACAAGACAATAGCTGTTCCTGCCTTTCACTTGAGTCTGTTGAATATATTAAATATCTGGGGGTTAAAATAGATAGTAATTTAAATTTTAAACAACATATTAACACACTTAAAACGAGTGTACTTAGCTTTATGTCAGTCTATTATAACATACTGCATATCAACGTGGGGTGGAGCTTCTAAAACGGTGTTACAAAGGTTGAGATCTCCCAACGTGCTATTCTCAAAGTAGCAACATTTAAACCTTTCCTATACCCTACATCACAACTTTATGATAACTGTCAGGTCCTTACGGTAAGACAACTGTTTATACTAACGATCATTCAGAAACAACATAGTTTATTGCTATACAACCCAACGAACTTAAATAAACGCAGGAAATTTTCCGTAGATTCAACTAATTTTAAAACAACTTTTATAAGAAGATTCTTTTGATTTTTAGGACCACACTTACATAATAAACTAAATCAAACATTAGACATTTACCACCTTAACAAAGTAGATTAAAAAAACTGTACAGATTTACCTACAAAAATTAAATTATAATGAAACTGAAAACCTTCTTAGTATTCAGAATTAAACATAAATTCTTATACTTATAGATACTTATACTTATATATTCCCGCTAATAAGATATATATATATCTTATTAGCGGGAAATCGAACCAGTTATTTGGGTTATTTAACCTGTAAATTCGGATTAAAATGGCTACGTGGAGACAAGTACAGTGGCAAAATAGTATGTTAAGTAGATAAGTTAGGTATTTAGACAAGTGTTGTAAATTATTAGGTATTGTGGTATAGCCCGCTAGTTGCGGACCGCGCGAATTTGCGTTCGCGCGTACATTGACCTTTAATCAGCTGATATGAATTCAGTTATTCCACTGCTGGTTTTAGGTTTCAGTATTTTCATGATTTTTTTTATGAAATTATCGTTTCATTTAGCTGTACTAACATGATGTCGCGTGAATAAATCTAATAAAACGTTGTAAAAATATGATTTTTTTTTCATCAGGATCAAATTTATTTGTGACCCATGATCAAAGGTATACTTGGTGCTGTCGTCTGTCTAAGTTTTCGGGAGCGTTCCAAAAATACCCTGTATAACTCAGACGCAATGCTACCCATATAAAAGTAATAATATCAAAACACACATACACATACACCCACACGCACACGCACACAAACATATACACACACATTTTACACACTCCTCTCCTTAAATTGCTCACACACATTACACTCATTACACAAATACTTCTTACAGTCATACATTACACATCTTATGAGAGAGGAATGACACTATTAGTATAAATTATTTTCTTTTTTGTGCCTTATATATATTATACATAGTATAAGTTATAACTTAGCATATGGAACATAACATGTGATCCATTAAATTTCATTGTACCTAGGCTATGTTAGTATAAGGTACAAACTCGTTAAACAATATTAATTAACTTTTGCTTGCATCCTAATATTCATGTAATTAACGGTGGGGATATGGCGCTGACAGCTGATGCACAAGTCTCCTAGTTCGGCTGCAGATGCTATGTTTCAAATTAGCTTTATTAAGTGTTAAGCAGATATCTGGTTGTGTATTTTGGAAATAAAGAACTTATTATTATTATTATTATTTCCAATGCACATAAAAATCAAAAAAAAATTTTTTTGCTTGCTTATGTACCCACTAGATCAACATCAAAATAATCATATAAATAGGCTGCGATTCCTGGGAGGTACATTCATTTGAATACGAAGCATCGAGATAACATCAAAACGGTGAAAAACGGAAGGAGAGCTGTCATCTGTTTTAAAAAAAATGTCTACCAAAGACATACAGCGACTTTGACAAGAATTTTGAGATTTTTAAAGAATGATTTGAAACATTGCTTGTCAGCTTACAAAACCCATCGAAAATCGTAATTGATAATGCGCCATATCATTCAGTCCAAATTGACAAACTACTAACTCAAGCAAATTAAAAGCAAGAAATTATTTCTTGTCTGGAAAGAAACAATGTGGAAGCATATCCAACTTTATCAAAAGTTGAGTTATTGAACTTCGTAAAAACAACTAAGCTGTCGAAGACTCGCCACATAATCGATGAACTCGCCGTAAACCACGGACACGAAGTTATTCGAATGCTTCCCTACCACTGCCAATACAACGGTATCGAGCTTATTTGGGTAGAAATAAAAGCACAACTGCGTGTGCGGAAGTCACTAAAGAACGCTGGAGAAAAGTCGTGGAGAAAATAAATAAAATAAATCTTTTGAGATGTGAGAATAGACAATATTATTGAAAATAAAGTCATAATATTTCTTGATTGCAGAGAGCAGTTGTGACAAGGACAACACAAGCTATAATTCGGATAGTTCAACTAAATAAATGCAATTTATTTGTTCAATTATAAACTTACTTGTTTTATTTTATTTTCTTAAAATTAATATAGAATATAATAATGGGACGCAATTAAAATTACATTACATTAATTTTTTCACAATTACTGCATTCGATTCACAAATGATTAAAACCATATCACCGCCAACCATTCATTCAATTTAATCGATAATTTTAAGCAGGTCACCTCACTATGAACCTATGACTAACAGATGCCAAATGTGACCTATTAAAGTGGCCCTACTTGTAGTCCTTGCACGTTTTGTAATTGAACATTTATTTTTAACTAAAACTGTTACATTTTATCCTCCTCTAGGGTTTAATTTACCTTATAGGGTACTAGGCTTTAATATATCTTTTCTTTTAGGTATATTAAAATGTCTAGGAATTCTTATAAAGAGTAAAATTAGAACACTTAATCGAAACTAAGCCAAATCTTTTCTGGTCCTTTATAAAGCATTTGAGAAACAATAGCAGTACTTTTCCATCTACAATGAAATGTCCTCTAACGGAACTAAAATTTAGAACATGTGCGCGAGCTGTTTCTCTTCAACTTATAACACTTAGGTACCCGATCAGAGTTACATTAATGACAAAGTTATTTATGTATCCAATATGATTTTCACTATCAATACGGTCTCCTTTTCAGAAGTTCCGGTTTATAGGCTCTTAAAAATCTCAATACATTCAAAGGCACAAAATTAGATCAAATCCTTCCAATTTTTATCTTCAATGCGCCAGTAAAATTTCAAAGCCTCATATCTTGATTTTCGAGGCGGGCGTGTTTCTGAAAATTCAGAAAGAAGTAATAAGCGTTCCTGTTCATAAAACTGAAGAAGCTGCTTTCTTAGTAAATTATCGGGCCTATATTTATATTTTCTGTTGAAGGGAAAGTATTTGTGTTGCTACTCCTTGAAATGTTCTCTGGCAAGCAAAATATTCAAAGTTTTTTATGAAATCGTTTCCGCAACAACCAATTTATATCGTGAAATTTATACAGATTTTAGCAAGACATTGAATAAAGTAGATCACAGACTACTCGCATATTTAACTCTTACTTAAATTAACTCTTTATGAAATTACGGGTAGTCTGTTGAACTGGTGCTCCTCGTATCTTGGTAATAGATTTTCAAGAGTAGTACTTTATGGATATAAATCTGATAGATTCCGTGCACTCTTCGGAGTTCCTCAAGGGTCACATTTTAAATCTTTAATCCTTTACTCTTCAATATTTTTATCAATGACTTTGTTTCATTTTTCCTTCATTATAAGGTTTACCTATTTGCAAACGACTTAAAAATCATGAAAGCCATAATATGTAATTCACAAAGTCACTTGTCTTAGTAGCTGGTGTGTGTAATTTTGAATCAACTCTTTCGTTGATGATTGAGATGCATTCCGTGGTAATCTATAATCGAGACGAAAATTTTGTATGTATGTATTTTGTTTGTGTGTGTATGTATGTCTTTTTGGTGATCCAAAATAAAATAAATAACATTTGGTAGGTATGCCGGCAGTGAGCTGGCGCAACTCGAGGCCGGCGGACGACACGGAACGGCTGCGGCCGTGCTGCTCGGTGGGCGGCGTGGAGCTGTGGGCGCTGTGCTACGAGCGCTGGCTGCCGCCGCTGGACACGCCGCACGCCGGCCGCCTGCACTTCCACCTGCACCACTGCCGCCTGCGCGCGCAGGTACACGCACACGCACACGCGCGCGCGCGCGCACGCACGCATAAACACACACAACGGCACGCACGCACGTGCAACCGCAAACCACCGGGACAATTATACCTTTATTAAATGACTGAATATAGATCTTTTATTAAATGGAGAAAACCCTACGCATGACCACCTCGTGGGGTCAAGGACGGCTTTTATCAGACTCGCACCGACTAAAACCCCATGCATGAACACTTGTACACATCCGGGACCCCGAAGCGTCAGCCGTCCCATATCCGCCCTGAAACCCGTTCGAAGGGGAAGCTTAGCTAGACCGAGACGCTTACTACTTACACTCGTTTTTATCTCTTCTATATTCTTTTTGACTAACAAGGAACGATAAACCGAAGACTTTACTTAAAATCATGTTTGTTGCAAATAATTTTAGGTGCATATATATGCGTTGGTGCGTACTCTTAAATTGAGTCGAACGTGGTTTCGACGTCTTGAGATGCAGGTAGAGTCCTCGCTTTTGGTTGGTCTGAGTAATTAATGTTGCCTATTTCATAGTACACCAAAGTTTCACTAAAGCGTGCTACTTAGTTTACGTACGTGTAAATAATGTATCGATTTCTGATTTCAGATCCAACAGTTAACAGAAAAACTATCATCCCTCTCGATTATGAACAACCGGCATTCGAACGGGGATGAAGACGCAACGGAATCGTTCCGTGTACCCGCAGTGTCACGATTCTACCCGTTCAGTCTCAACCGGTACGATAACGTCACAAGGAATTTAGACTCTATGCAGGTCAGCCTTATAGACGCCAGTCTGTTACTTGACTCACAATCCCTGTTAAATGCGCCCGATTAAACTATTTGTTACTTTATTTAAAAGTATTAGAGTGTATTTTTAAATTAAACTGACGTGTAGATATTGTTAGTGTCAATAAAGCGCAATTTCGCTTGCAAAGGCTTCATAGAGGACAGAACAATTTGTTTTAGAGTCTAAAAAGCAATGTATTGAAGAGTATTAAGAGTGGAGACAGTAATATATTGTGTTGTTAGTTAGTATTTCGGAGTAAATATTTATATATGTAAATACAAAGAAGCTACGTCCGTTAGGAAAATAAGTTATAATGTCTTAAGGAATTGATTGGCTTGTGTTTTACGCGAACAAATTAGTGATACTACTTATATTGCGATATATTTATACAGCGTGTAACAGGAAGACTTAACCTTAAAATACATTATATTGACTCGTTTTGTACGTCTGAGAATATAATTTGAACAAAACTAAGCTTTATTCTCTTTTGTAATACGATTTCGTTTGCAATAATCCAATTAAGTTGAAATGAGTAAAAATTTACATTTGTAAATATTAATTAATATTCCGTCAGGAATAAATTTTTAAAAGAAATACAAAACCTGAGTCACGATTTTGTATTTTCGTATGTATATTTAATGGATCCCATACATTTAAACAATTTGTTGATACAGTCCACGGCTAAACATAAGAAGGATATTTACCACCATCTACCATTCGCAGGTTTATATTGTTTTGAGTTGTAAACAAGAAGATGCTGCTACCCATATCCAGATTCGTTTAGAATTCAAACGCTATGCTATATTTATATTACGATCCTTATCATTAATAGAGGTTATATCAAAGGGAACCGACAAAAACATCTTTTTAGTTATTGCAGTTTGGATTTGTATACAATAATAATGCAAATTTAGATTTGTTCGTAATTTTGCTTTTTATCGACTTCGACTTTTGCTGGAATTGTTTTACCATAATAAAATCTTATATTGTTATTAAACCTTGTTTTAAATCTTATATTCTTTAATTATTCCGACATATGAAACTAAATTTTGACCCGAATGTAAGTTCCTTTTGCGTAAATACGTTCAATATGTATGATATTGCAAAAGACGTGTCCTAAATCTTGCGTTCATTTTGTTACACGTTGTATGTGAGTTATTTTTTTAAATTATTTATTTAAATCCGATAAATAAGTGAACGTCATAAACCACCGAGGGCACCGCATTTCGTAAACCTTCAAGTTTACGAAAACAAGTTTTATTTATTATCAAAATGTGTTAGCAAAATGGAGGACAACGAAGGAACGTATATAACCTTTAATTTCACAGTGAAAAGAATACGAGAATGTCTTCCGTGGTCTATGATTAAAAGAAAATATAGGCGTTATATTCAACTGCTGAGTATGATCTAATATAAACAATTCAAATCACTAAATATTGGATGATTGAAAAATATTTTGGAGCTATATTGAAATATATAATATATAAAAAAATAAATGGCGTCAAAACGTGTCTTAATCTTGTAGTAATTATGAGTAGATATTAATGACCCTGTTACCATTCTAACATAAACAATTACATTTAAGACTTTTTTTGTACAAACAGCGAGTTGTTATATTTTTTTAATCTTTTGTAAATGTTTTTCTTTTATTGCACGAACTAAGCTAATAATGTCATTTATTTCTGTGGAGCAAGATGTGGTGTTGCCGTTAAAGAAAATTTAGCAAAAGTAGGTAACAGTAGTTATTGATACATCTCCAGAGAGCCAAAATAAAATATCTTTCAGTTTTAGAATTACGAAACGTTAGAATGTTTTAAACGTAATTTTATATAGATGTTGTTAGACCTAGATTCTCACTTTTTCTCTCTCAAAGTATAAAGAAGTTTACAAGAAAGAAGTATATAATTATTTGACAAATAATTGCCACATGAATAGTATTTACAAGATGCACTGCTTTGAACAGAAATAGCACAATCAGATTTCGAGACATATTAATCATCCCATCACAAAGACGTCATGTGATATAATTTTCTAATAATTTAAGTAGGTATTTCAGACGACACATTATTTGAAGATACTTTGTACAAAACATTCTTCCTGCCTCGGAGGACCAAAATTAATTTATTCCACACTTTGTGTATTATGTTGTATATATGGCAGCTACCATTGTTCTTTTAGTTTTATATTTAATGTTTTTATAAACATAAAATGTATTCAATTAGCTTGTTTACATTCAACATGTCTTCTAATTATTACAATTGTAATACATTGGACTGAACAAGATAGCTAACAGTTAGTTATTTTGTTATTGTAAATATTTCATTTTATTAAATCTGTGCAAGTCTTGTATTTATTTTAACTTTTTTTTAAATTACTACTAACCTTTTGTATAATATTTTGTATTGTATTGAGTCAAGTAGGAGACAAGTTGCAAATCAATTTGTTTTTGATTTTAGTACATTATTTCTGTTCATATTGTCAAACTGAACGAAAATAGCCATGTATCATAAAACAATAATAATATCTGGATTGACAAGCATGTCATGTCATGTCATGTATTATTATTGTATGACTTTAGGGATCGCACCTTGTTTGTAAATCGGGTGTTCAAGTGTGTGTGGCTACGAACTGATTAAAATTACAAACATTATTCTTTATTTATTTAAAATGTTAAAGAAAATTTGATTAGTTTGGCTTTACTGATTAATTGTATTTTAGCAAGTTATCTTTTTATTTTATGAATAACGGGAAATTGTCATCGATTCCAAGAAATTTAAAAAAAATACTTTTAAAAATAGTTCAAATAATTCGAACGTCAGCAAACATGTTTTAGAGATCTTTCAGAGAAATAACAAATAATGCAAAGAAAATATAAACAATTTTTTGCATAAACCATAAAGTTTCATTTTGGTAACATTTGACTTTAAATGATAAGGCAATTTGACTATTTTATACGTGGGACATATTATGTCCTGTTATAGTATATTGAGAATGAGCTAATATATTGTGTAACAAGTATACATTGTCTTTAAAACAAAAGTACAATCATTGACTCTAAAAAGTAGAATTCGCTATGGCCAAATTTCTCCAAATTCAAAACTTAACTCATTGCACAACTCAAGATGTCAAATTTGATAAACAAAAAATTGTAAATAAACTGTTGATTTGTGTAACACAAATATTTATTTTATATAATAAGTTTAAATTAACGTAATATATGGTTCTACGAATTGTTATTGTGTATAGAGAATTGAGATAAATTAAAATGCAGAAAAAGCAACCCTGTGTCTGTTTAAATACAAAACGTCTTATTACAAAAAGTAGTTTATCTTAGGTTGCGTTTCCACCTGCAACCATACTCTAAACTAAATTGCCATAGCCTTCGCGACACATACAGGGTTATTTTGCAATAATCGGCCAAATTCGCAAAGAAGGTTCAGAATAAGTAATATAGGCGAATGATGAAGAAAAATTAATTAAAAACAATCTTAAACATTCTGCCCTTTTCTACAGACTTCAAAAAGGAGACGGTACTCAATTCGACTGTATGTGTTTTTTATGTGTGTTACCTCATAACTTTTTACTGGGTGAACAGATTTCGATGATTCTTTTTTCAATCAAGGTCTGACCAATAATTTGCGAGTTATTCTTAATAATTTATATTGAAGTCGGTTGTACAAATATTTAAATTATTATCTTTTAAGTTCAAAATGCGTGGGTTTAAATTTAACTGATTGTCATTCATAAATAATTACGCCTACTATTTTACTACGCACGCACACATTCGTAAGGGTCGCTCGGTCAGTAGAAACGTTGCGAATTGAATCGCACACAGAGGAGCGCGCGTACGTGTAGTTGTTGCCCATAAATCACATTCAATTTGGGATTATTTGAAATAAAAGTAGAAACCTTATTTACTCGTATTTTCAAAAACTGTAATATCAGTATATCATTATTTATATGTCGAAGAATTACAACAGAGGATCGCAATTTTGATCTCGGAAATACATCAGAATAGCGTTAACTGTTAAAAATAATAAAAGTGTGAGAGCGGATGTTCAACTTGCTCTCTTGCTTACGCAATTAATCATTATCAGTAATAAGACAACGTTACGCACTATACATTCAGTATAGTTAAATTACAGTTCGACCACACCGTAACACGTCTCCGCCACAATCACACACCAGTGTAACGTGAGGTACGTAATTACATGATAACACCAAAATATGTAAACTAACAGCAACACTACTTATCTCAATGTAACACGGGACAGGATCTCAGCAACACCAATCCTCCTCGACTGCACTAGAAGAATTACAATGCCATCAAAAACATAACTTGTAAAAAAAGCCAAGTCTCGCAACTCAGTTTTTCTACCGTAAAAAGTTGTTAGATCCATGTAATACCAAGTCGGTTAATTTATTCAGTCCATAGATTGATACATAGATTGACTTGGCAATCGCATGAAAACACAATATATCTCACAAGTAATACATATTATATTAAATTAGATTGTTTAGTGCGATTGCCAAGTCAATCTATGTATCAATCTATGGACTGAATAAATTAACCGACTTGGTATTACATGGATCTCACAACTTTTTACGGTAGAAGAACTGAGTTGCGAGACTTGGCTTTTTTTACAAGTTATGTTTTTGATGGCATCTCATTTCTTTTTGTAGATAGTTATATCTAGGTAGCTATTAACACCTATTATTCCATTATACATATGTACACTGATTCATTCACTGCAAATGTAACTTTGTAATACTATATAATTATATGGGATTACAAAGTTATTTATGCAGTTAGTGTATCTCGAAAACTGGACCGAAATTGTAAAATATTTTAATTTTTCCTCAATTTATATATTACACAATAATTGTATTCCAAATAAATTGCAGTAGGATTGTATTTGGGATGTGTGTTTAGCAGGGATGGTAGATATGATCAGGATATAGAACGAGTGAATGCAGGAAATAGATTGAATGGGGCTCTACACTCTATTGTGAAAAGTCAGAATGTGTCCAAAAAGGCACGTTTGGCAATTCACAATGCTGTGTTAGTGCCTACTTTAATGTATGGTAGTGAAAGTTGGGTATGGCAGAAGAAGCACGAGAGTAGAATAAATGCTGTAGAAATGCGGTCATTACGTAGTATGCTAGGGCTGAATCTGAATGACAGGGTGAGAAATAGTGTGATAAGAGAAATGTGTGGTTTGCAAGATGATGTTGTGACTAGGATTAAGAAAGGAATGCTTCGGTGGTTTGGTCATGTAGAAAGAATGAATGAGGAAAGAGTGACAAAGCAAATTTATGTTGCAGAGGAGAATGGCAGAGTCGGGAAGGGTCGCCCTAGGCGAAAGTTTATCGACCAAATAGGCGATATATTGAAAATGGGCCAAATTAAGAGTACCTTTAACCGACGAGCGTGTATGCGTAGGTATATGGATGTGGAGGAAGCGAGAGAGGTGTGTCAGGATCGTGCCAAATGGAATTCCATAGTCTCTGCCTACCCCTCTGGGTGACAGGCGTGAGTGTTTATGTTATGTTATGTATTCCAAATTTGAAGTTTCTATGTCAGCTAGAAGTGCCTCAGAGTTTTGATGATCGGTCAGTCAGTGAGTGACAAAATTAAGAAACTTTGACTAGTTATAATTCTTAAACTACTGGTTCAAATTTAATGAAATTTGAAATATACCGAGTTTATTCAATGACTACTTGGTTAGTAAAAATTCAAGCTTCTAGTTTTATCCATAACGAAGTTAGAGTTTCGGAAATGGCCTGAACTGCTTCGAGAAAAGGATGGTACGGCCGTGCCGCTTTTTTGCTCGACTTGGCGGGGGCACTACCGTGCCCCCAGACAACGAACAGGACCACGACACTATCTTACTAGTAGAATGACTTAAGCGGAATCTCTCGCGCACGACGCCTACAGTGAACTTTATACTGCACAAACAAGTGGGGGTTTCTCGATATACCCTCAATTCCACCTCGATCCAACCGGGTATTTTATTGACGCTCCGACATATATATTTGAACTTAATTATAAAATTTGGCTACTCTTTGAAAAATAACCCTGTATAGCTCTCATGTGTAAATATCTCTGCGATAAGTTGCGACAGTGCGACTTGCGAAATCTCTCGAGATAGGTATTTATTGGAGAAATAAAATGCATGAATTCATACGAAATGTAAACAGTATTGCAAGAAACTTATGCAAAACTTCTGCGAGTGTTCTTGTAGGTGGAAAAGCGGCCTTAAGTTTAAACCAGTAAGTAGTGAGTACCGATAGTCTCGCGGAAAATATGCGAACGAAGTGTAGAATGGATTTTAACAGCAAATGTCAATTTTCGAAGACAGGCTTCGGGGCTTTGAAATATCTTTCGTGAAAAAACTTCAAAACATAGTTAAAACATGATAAAACTAGTTTTGTAATAAGAAAGTGTTTTAGTTCTAAATTTACCGTTTATATATAATTTTACTGCATATCTGGAATAAATTCATGGTATTTTTGTGCCATTTCAATTGCCTTTCGTTCCGAGGGTTCAAGAGCTGACTGCATGCTAAAGTTCCCAACTTAGGGATGTAAACAGTAAGGCCGGTCACATACATACGGAATTCCGACTTAGGATTCCGTGAATGCACCGTTCGGAATAACAAGGTTCAGTTGAGAGACGTTAGCTATTGAGTCTAGACATTCTGCCAGCGAATAATGACGACGATTTTCTGATTGCGATTTCATTGTTGCTGTATCATTCTTACTGGGCACCCTAAGCTTGCAATGTAGTCAATATTATGTAAAAAGATCTATCAATCCAGAGATATTTATTAAATATGGATGTCTGTAAACTCTTTCGACGAATTATTAAATGAAATAAGATGGAAGATTACGAAAATCTATACACATATCAAATTAGATATAAAAAATACATAAACACACCTACTCGCTTCGGTCGTGCGACGAACACTGAGCACGTTCCGTACGGAATTTACGAGTGTGTGTGTGTTGCGACTCATACAAAATCTATGTAAGACTTGCGTTCGGAGCGGCTTTTGCGTGTGGATTCCGAACACAGAGGCGGTCATACGGAATCTCGAATCGGAGAAAATTCCGTACGGAAAATTACCGTACGTGTGTGGCGGGTCATAGATTTTATATGGACTTGCTGCGTTCGGAATTCCGAATCGGAATATCGAAACGGAATTCCGTATGTATGTGGCCGGCCTAAATCAATAGTATCGCTATGGCCGTTACTATGCCTGGCGGTGCGGCGTTACACAAGGTTATGTTCAAATGTAAAAAGATTAAATGAAACACTAATAATTTGTTTGTTTTATTTTACTCTACAGGCATGATGAATTGTTTATTTAGCGGCGGCACGTGATAGCTCCCTGACGTGAATTTTAAACATCCTGTGGTCGCAACCAACGAGTTCGTTAATACACAACTTAGAAAGCAGCAACGAAATTGTAAGGGTCTTATAACGATAGACGTCCGTTTAACAAATACTTCAAGTTTTTTCTCTCTTTTCAAAAAATGGCGATAGAAAGAGATAGATATATAGGTAATTAATACTCACATAAATTACAAGCAACAAATTTAAAATTGAAATAGCACAGTACCTATATCATCCAGAAGCAATCTGCAAGAATGACAATTCACGTAGATAGCATCTAATTTACATCTGCACGCTTTATTAGATACTTTGATCATGTTAAATTGTTAAAATCCTAAAATCTACAAAAATATAGCACGATTTACATTTTATAACACCTAATACAGTAAATTTGATAAAATCCAAGCCATCAATAATACAACGGCGACGAATCTCGCTTGTAATTTCATAGTATTGAAAAGTATCTGGATTCGCACTATGATATGAAGCTAATATGTTTTTTTTTTTTTTATTTAAAGATTTTAACAAGTATATCCTATAATTAAGACTCATTAATCATCATCATAATAGCCTATCAAAATTCCACTAGTGAACAAATTAATGCTTCTCTTATAAATTGGCTCATACGGGGATATTTCCATAATTGTTAGCTCTACGCTATACAGGCTGGCTGTTACACGTTACAATGGGTCACACTTTATATGTAGCTGTATTTTTTGGAATTAAGATGCGAAAGATACTGCTGCATATATCCTTTTTCATTCCCCTCTGTCACCACTTAGGCCGGCCACATACATACGGAATTACGTTTCAGGATTCCGTTTCGGAATCCCGAACGGGTCAGCCACACACATACGGAATCCCGTTTAGCCCGCAAAATTACGGACGGAAAACTACCGTACGTGTGTGACGGGTCATAGATTTTATATGAACTTGCTGCGTTCGGAATCCCGAATCGGAATTCCGTATGTATGTCGCGGGCCTTACGATACCCATGGCCCACGGGGTGATATGGACTAGTGGATTTTCTTACATCACCACTATACGGCCCTATTATTATTTATTGTGCGATTTACAACAATTTTTCTTTCTCGCACAACTTCCTTTTTGAATCGGCTACCACCAGTGATTTTTCCTTCACGAATCTTCAAGAAAAGAACCCACTCTTTTTAAAAGGTCGGCAACGCATCTACAATTCCTTTGGTGTTGCAGTTGTCCACTCTCATATAAAAAAATATTAGACGTTATGTAATTGGACGATAATTTATTTCAGTTTTAATCCAAATCTGGATGTTTTTTTTTCTTCATACATATATTTTGCAACGCTTTTGTTTTGCTGGCAATAGAACATATTTAACTAATAAACGTTCAAATAACTGCGCAAGGAATCCCTTCAAATATTACGGTTGCTTGGTTTCTTCTTTCGTTTTGGTCATTTTTAGCCGTTTTAGCTTATCGAAGTGCTTCCTGGCGATCCGAAATTTGTTCAATAGTACGGTCCTTTGCCAGCTCCATGCTGGTAATTGCTGTTAAAACAATATATTTGGTGATAAATAGAATATATGAACATTTCAATTGTTTAACTAGTGTCCACTTCGTGACAGGGAAACTGGAATAGTAATTCTTTGCGATAGAAAGTACGGTAGATATACAGTTCGTACGAATTGAAAGTAACCAAACTCGTATATCTATCGTATGTAAATTTTACTTAATTTATTAGATAGGTACCTAACTAAATTTGTAACTATTTTGACTGAGATTAGGTTTGCTGCCGGATATAAACGATACCATTATTTATTATACATAATTACAAATCGATAAAATTTGTGTTTTTACAATATTCAAGAAGATTTCTAAAATTATCTTATGTAATCATTACAGCATATTAAAGGCCACTGCTGAACATAGGCCTCCCCCATAGATTGCCTCATATGGGGGCATCAGTTGCCACGCTGGAAAGGCGGTTTGACAACCGCAGGTTTTTTAGTTGCAATTAGTAATACGCTTCTGCCTATTTCCTAGTTTATTTCCCTCTATCGCCTCTTCCGACGCCCATGGAACGATATAGGATTGTGGGTAATTGTACACCGCCACTACACGGTAAAAATGTTAGAAGTTAAAGTTACATACGTCCCACTGCTGGGCACAGCCCTCCCATTTCTGAGAGGGTTTTAGGGCAAGGAAATGTCCGTCACGATGCCCCAACGCAAAAAAAATATATTTCTCAGACATGCAAGTTTTCCTTCACCGCCGAGCACGTGGTAAATCAGCACTTAAAATTGCAATTAACAATTTCATTGGTGCCGGCGGGGATCGAAACCGGGTTGCTCGCGTATTGTGTAATTTACAGCGGGTGTAATGCCTTACGTAAATATCTTATGTAAGCTATAATAAAATTATTTTTGATCTTAAATTCATCCATCCGTTACATACATTTCAGCTTGTCAAAATTGCACTGCTGAACATATACCTCCCTTGCGCTTGGCAACAGTAAGTAATTTTTATTATTGCTATCTATTTAATTTCCCTCTGTCATCTTGTACGACCACAATCACGGGATGATATTTGGATAGTCAATTATCTTACACCGCCACAGCATGACGACAACACAATCAAAATTCATGCAAAAATTTTTTTTAACATAAGTAAATAAAAATAAAAACAGTATCAACAAATAAAATACCTTTATTCAGTTCTCACCAAGTTAAAACAATCAACAAACCACTTTTCATTTTCACAACTAAAAGCTTTATATTCTAAATCAGCCAAAGCTACACCACTCAGACTAAAATTCTAAACAAAGTTTTTCTGACTTAAAGCTGATGTCTATAATGTAGGAACCTTTGAGCAGTTTGGATGTGACTAACATAAAATCAATATCACAAATAAATGCACATTTCTGATGATATATGAACAAAACTGACTCATCTTTAAAATATGGTTAACAAACATATGTTAACTTTAAAGTCAAACAAGTAACATTGTTTAAATATTAAAATAAAAATCATAGAAAAAAAACAATAAAATGATTCTTGAGGCTTTGCAAGAAATTTGCAGAGTAGGTTTTTATACAAGCTATTTATGTCTCGCTGTGCTCGAACGACCGAGCTAGACAACCAAGAGACAACTACAGCTCAGACTGATATATACCTATGAGATATTGACGAAACCATCATCACATATTCCCCTGTTTTCTCCTCTAAAACTGCACTGATGGTAATTTCTTTTTTAGATCAATATCAGAGGGATTGTATGAATAATTATTTTAATAATTTGTGGTTTGAGATAATTTCTTTCTCATGCAAGTGAATATTTTATTTGATATCATATAACGGCGTTATAATAGGGCAGTTTTAACAATTTGTTCCGAATTTTGAAAATAATTGATTGATAAAAAAATATTTACTCTAATGTCATTTTCCAGGGAGAAAACAGTGGCATATGTTTGCATGTATCCTCTTGAAAGCATTTTCTACAGTAGAATATCGATAAGAGTACATGCATGCCTATATCAATACAAAATAAAATATCATCTGTGGCTGACTCACAAAGGACCTTAAATCACAACTATTAAAGTTGCACTATTGCAAAACTTTTTAACTTATGAAAATTGTATAAAAGGTAAACTAAATCATTGATTATGATAACCTTTTGTATAAAGTTTTTTTGTCTCTTAGCTCCAGCGATTTCTGTGAAGTTGGTGCTTTATGGTTTTCCTACTATTTATATAAAGTGAGTGTAGGACACTGTATTAATAACCATTTTTTTTGGTAACACAGGACATTAAGTACTATACAGTTTTTTTTTTTAATAACAGCACTACTAATACTATTATTATTGATATATTTAACTGCTGTGCTCAAATGTCATTACAGAATGTATAAACAATTAGGTTTTTGGTGCATTGGTACCAACAAAAATAATAAATATATTGTTTCCACCATATAATTATCGCACATCCACCAAACTTTTAACTTTTTAACTGAATTCTTTCTTGATATCACTAAAAAATCACAATGTGTCCATGTTCATTGCTCAGTTGTCATCTTCCTCATTTTCAAACAAATCGTTGTAATCTCGGGAGTGTTCGAAATCTTTCAAGTCCTGAACAGAAGACATTATGAGTAAACCTATAGCTATAATACGCTTTATGATTGGTCGGTCATTGGATATTTTCGTGAGTCATTCATGATTCTAATAATATATTCAATAAATAAAAACTAAAAAGCAAGACATGATTTAACAATGAAACTAAATTCGAATTTTCGAATTTCTTGGAAGCAATCAAGGACTAAAAGGTTAACATATCAACATTTTTAATATTTATGCAAATAAATATTAAGCGAAACTCACGGCGACAATACAAGTTAAAAGTAGAGAAAGCGGAATATTCTCAACAACAATAGCAAGTCTCGACTTGAAGCAAAGAAAATATATAAATTCAAAAACTATTTGAAATTAAACGGGTTTTCCAAGATGTTTGGCACTTAAGGATCCATTTGTTTTTACTTTACAAAGATTCAACCAAAAATTATCTTTATTTGTACGCGCATGAGCGTGGGTCAGCTTGACAGGGGAAGGACCATTCCGCTGCTGTTTTCCGTATAGTGAGTGACGAGAAACAGAGGCCCTCTTACTGAAAAACTTGTAATTATACTAAATGCTAAAGGATAGCTAATCCTAAAGGAAACATGCATTTTTGCTGGATAAAAAGTAGCTTATGGTCCTTCGCGGCCCGCAAACTATCTCCATGCAACAATTATGTCCTTTGCTCCGTTGTTGCATAAGGATGGACAAACAAACACACTTATGCATTTATAATATTATATCGAAGTAAGGATATAAACAATTTTTGTTACTTACTTGAAACATTCCATTAGCCATTGCATAGCCCGTCATGGCGATTGCAGCAAACAAAGCCGCCAATATTTTATTACGTGTCTGATTTGGAAAGTTAGCAGCTTCCCTATCAGATTGTGTGCCAGTTGACTGTTTTTTTGAATTCTGTCGATTGTATTCTAAAATAATTTAAATATTAGGTAAATTATACATGCTTGAAATAAACATTCTTACTTGAAGGGGAGGGTAGCATAAAGAACTTATAAATGAAAACAATCGCTTTGTGAGTTGTTCATATTTTACTTTTATTAAAAAGGATAAGCACTAAAAAAACATTGAAAAAGCTCCCAACAAGTTGGTTTTTAAAAATGATATCTGTAAGCATGTGAGAAAATTGTTGCAAGTTTGAACTAACACAGCCCAATATATTGTATATATTTAATTATATATATAATTTCTTCCCCCTTTCTATTTTCATAATCACTGGACTTATATGTCTATTTCTGTATAGCCTAATGGTGGCCTGGTAGAAAATGCCCTATGTCATTATGTCCGCCATATGTACTACATTGTGCATGAAATTGTAAATAAATAAATAAAAAATAAGCGAGCACGTGGCTCACCTGATGGTAAGTGACTACCGCCGTCCATAAACAATTATAATACCAGGTCCTTTTCTCGCAGGTCTCTTAGGCGATTTACACACGGTCCATTTTTCTGTACGTCCCGCCAAGCTCATGAACGATAAACAATGCCAAACGGCAATGAGTAAGCTTGATGTACGTCACTTTACAAACAATTATTAATAATACATGCATCAAGTCATGTCAGTCATTATTATTGTGCATCGTGCATGAACTTGACATACAACAAAATTGACCGTGCATAAGCAATTTTAGTCATATTGTGCATATTTTTTATATCCTGACTAGACTGGACTGTCAAGTTGCTTTCACCATGCTTTTATCTATTTATTTATTTATTTAACTTCATACAACATAATATATTATGATGTATAGTCGGACTTATTGCCTGAGGCACTCTGTAACAGTCAACTTTTGAGCGATGCAGAGATAAGAATATGAAGTAGAACTATTATTTATAGCGCCAGTGGCCCGTAGAAATTACCCAGACAGGCTTCGAGGCGGAAGAAGGGCCTTTCTAGTGGATTACCTTTCTTTTTTTTTATAGGATAAGGGTGACAAACGAGCACACAATCCACCTGACGGTAAGTGGTTGCTGCGGCCCATAGACATCTACATCTATCCTCGTTTGCGAATCAAAATGCAAATGCGTTGTCACCCGCGAGGACTAAGATGGAATGCCTCATTTCCAGTAAAAAGGGCCTCCGGCCACCTGCACTCACCAAGCGAAACGCAGAGGTAAACCTCTACTTCACGCTGGTATTCTATGAGGTCGTGGTACCACCCCGGTTCGAGCCGGCCCATCCGTGCGACAGCAAAAGCTGCCGCATGGCTCTACCACTGTTAATTTATTACCTTACCTGATTTAAAAATAATACACTTATGCATGTAAGTAAACAACAGAATTACCATCAGTGACATGTCTAAAGTTCTTCTGATTAATCCTTGCTACAAATCTGCTCAGATTTGCAATACCCTTCACATGGTTTGAAAGTGTTGCGTTAGGAAATGGGGCCTTCACCAAAGGAGCCAAATAAGCAAACACTATGGCGTCAAATGATGATGGTCTATTGCCGAAGAAGTACTCGCTCTCTCCCAATCGATCTGACAAAGTTTTGAGACATTTTTCTGCTTCTTGGTATATCTGAAATAGCAAGTCTGCACTTGATTATTTGCACAACAAATTTAGTTAAAAATTTAAATATCAGGGATTACAGATTTATAGACATATATCTATTGATTCAAACAGTGCATGATGTCAGTGAAGGATCCAAAGTTTGGTCCTTCACTGCTGGCCATAAGAGGATGCTCAAAGTCGCTCAGCATGCTATGGAGTGGGCTAGGCTCAGACTTTTTCTGTTTGATAACTATGTAAGGTTAACTGCAGTAGAATAAGAGCAACCGATACAGCCCAATGGATTAGCAAGCTAAAGTGACAATGTGACAGCTATATAGCTCGTAGAATAGACAACCGAAGATGAAGAAAGGTTCTCGACTGGCAACTTTGAAGTGGTAAGTAAGTGTAGGGTAGTCCTAGACTCCTCCCCGAACGGGTTCCCGCCTAGTCGTGGCGGGCGGGCTTAGTAGCCGCGCCTTGGTCACCCGCGGTGAACAAAGAGGAAACCCTTGACTGGCCCGTGGTGTAGGGCCGGCCCGAGGTGACCACTCCGAGTGGGCTTGGCGAGCCCACTTCGGATGTATGTCGGTGGGCTGCGGTGAGAGGGGTGTCCTCTCCCCCTACCGCTGCAGCCGGGGTGGAGTCGCGGAGGAAGAGGAATGTTGGTATGGCGATGCGCCACTCGCCCTATCCTCCGCGATTCTGACGGGGCCGCACCGTTGATGCGGTGGTGGTGGGGCCGCGGGGGGAGAGGTGTCGGTATTGAGAGGTGCCGCTCTCCCTACCCTCCGCGGTCGAAACTTGGTTGGCGACGGAGCCAGAGACCAGATCCACCGCTGGGGTCGAGAAAGCGGGTGCTACTAACCGCTCGATTTTCCTGGCCGCATGGCCTCCGCGTATCGGACTCGGAGGGTTCCGATACGCAGGTGGAGTTGGAGGTCGTAGAGGGGGGTGTGCCTGGTGTTTCTGGTGCGCTTTGCCTGAAAAGGAGAATGGAGAGGGGAGGTCCTCCCCCGAGAAGGGGCTGCAGTGGGGCGGCCGACGCTGGTGGGGCCGCGGATGTGTGCGAAAGCGTTACCGTGGCCTTACAAAAATGCGGCGAAGGTGGAACACCATGAGCAACAGCCCCCGCGAGGCGGGAATGCGTAGGCATTACCCAATGTAAAAGAAGGGTTGTCCTAGACTAGATGAAATGATAACCTGGTAAGTCAATGGATGCAGGTGGCTCAAGCTTGTGCTTTGTGGTATTCCTTGGGGAGGCCTTTATTTAGCAGTGTACCTGTGATGGGCTGTAATAATGCTGATGATGAAATAATTATTTGTACTAGCAGTCGCCCTGTAAAGGTGTCATTAGAGGAGTTAGAGGGAAAGTGAAATAGGAGATGCGCAGCATCTTCCTGATAGCAACTCAAAACAATAAAAACTGTGTGGCAACAGCTTAAAAATAATAAAAAGATGCAGTTGCCAACCCACCTGCCAAGCATGGAAACTATGGCAAAATCTCACCTATGAGGCAATCTATGGGGGAGGCCTATGTTTAGTTGTATATTTTATAGGCAGTAATGGATAGAAGATTCGATTTATATTCAAGTTTAACAATTTTGAAAAACAATTTATATAATATTGTTTTAATCTTTAAATGAATGAATAGGTATATTGATTTAAAGGCACGAGAGAGGTGTGTCAAGATTGTGCCAAATGGAAGTCTATAGCCACCTTCGGTAACAGGTGTATATTTATTTATTATGTTATGTACTCCTGGTATACAATATTATAATAGTTGTGTCTTTGCTTATCTAAAGCTTCATTCACATATAGTGAATATTCACTGCGAGTGTATTCGCTGCCTGGCTGTCACACACAGCAACTACTACATGAGAATTAGCTATAATATGTATCATTTATATTCATCAATTTTCTTTTCAATTGCTCCTGGGTTGTAGTGTTCATTAAACATTGATTGTTGAAATATTCTATAGCACAGAACACAATTACTCTTTATTTCTATAGTAATTGATAGTTTCTTATAAGACCATCGATATATCCATAGACTATCGATTGTCTTTGAGCAGGTATCACAGATAAAAATAACAATAAGTAATTATAGTACTTTTTTGATTGCTCGTCTTTGAGAAACACGCAATTTGTCACTGGCTAGTGTAGAACTGTGAAGGAAAGTCACAATAGCCTATGCCTTCAACAACTGATTTCTATTAAAATAATTCTTAACCCATTCAATGCGGCTCGAAAAATCACCTTTATTACGCTGGGGCGGGCGGTTCAAAGAGCTAACTCCAATAGGCGTCGGACGCATCTCATATTTAAACACTTTGACACCGATCGGCGTTTCCCGCACATGAAAATGATTCTTGCTTGTTTAGACAGAATTTTAAATATGACCAGGGATTGCAAACATTTTTTCTGATTTTTTTAAAGTTAAAAATACTTTTAATAATAGTATTTAGTCTACTATTTTAAACGTATTAAGTTATAATAAGTAGTGTTTTTAATTAGTAGTTGAGAGGAAGAGAGGGGTTTTAAGTTACATACTATTTCTAGTGCAGCGTAATTTGTTTTGCTTAATAATTAATAATGACTTTCTCTTGGTGGTCTTGGAAGGTGAGGCTCGACCATCATCACCGAGTTTATTGAGTGACGGTGTGAGACAATTTTGTTTGCTAAAAACAAAGCCATGTGATCAACATTATCATCTTGATAATGTTGATGCGAAAAAAGTCACATCTAGACAAAATAAATAGACAGGTATCGTCACTAGACATTCAGGATGCAAATTTATATAAACACAACATTTTCGATTCTAATGAGTATGAATATGACGTATCACAATTACCCGATTTTGAATTTTGAAAACGGGGATCTAACTGACCACTGAAACAAAGCGTTTGCTCAACTGATCGCTTACGAATTAGATCTTGTTCAAATGAAAAAAGATCTGTAACATATGTTAATATAATAAATCTTGTGAGGAAAGTACGTCACCAATAGGATGTGGACGACATAAGTTTACCCAACTAAGAAGACTCGGAATAATGTTTGTTGCATAGGTACGCTGTGAGCCTACATGATGTTTGATGATTGTTGATATTATTAAATAAGTATTATGAACACTTTCGTAGTTGTAGTTTTGTTTAAGTACCTACTCTCACAAGTATGCGAAACAATGATTACCAATATGTACGGTTTTAACAATCCAAGATGTTGGATTTTATTAATAAGCCGTTTTCGTTTTAATTTTCTGGTTGCTCTTTTTTTCCTTTTTACACTAAAGATGATGAAGAATATATAAAAAAAAACTAGCGAATCATATCAAAGCAGCAAAATGTTTAACTATCAACTATGAAATGAAGATTGCTCGTAGTATGAACCTATTACTGTTCTCTAATTCTATAAAATAAAACACCTAGCTAAAATAAATAATATATAAATATTTAATCCAAATGTTTTCAATGTTGATAACCTCTTGAAGACGCCGTTCGGCGTTATCCGCTCCTGAGGATAGTTTTATTATTTTTCTAAAATCATTATTTACAGAAACGGAAATTATAATGATGTTGTATGTATGTAAAACATGCACATATAAAAAGTATATCCATTTAGAATAGAATTTGGCCAAGTTATGGCTAAAATATAATTTACGCCGATCGGTGTCATCCGCCTAAGAATGACAATTTTAATTACGCCGTTGTGCGTGCACCGCAACGAATGGGTTAAAAGAACTTCTCGATTTTTTTGGTTGCACTTCATCTTGAACTTGATGTTCAGACGATGATCCCTCTTCTAATTCTAACCTATCTATTTTATTGGCATGCTTTCTTTTCAAGTGATCCCTTAAATAGGTTGTATTTTCTAAATGCTTATATATTCCTGATTATAAAAGTTACACTTTACAAACGGACTATTACTGTCCACTATCTAGAAACAACTCCACATTAATGATTGATTTTTAGGATAAATTTTTGATTCATTATGAAGTCAAATACAAAACAAATCAGTAAAGGTGAAATTACACGGTTCACTTTTGTCTTTCAATTTGGATGAAGCAACCAAATTGATTCATGTAAACTTATAAGTGAATCATTCAATGTCATTGAATGTTGCCGTTCTACGGCGTTGAAAGAATTGAACATGCTCAATATTTTCACTTTTAGCGTTCAATCTTCAACGCGGATGAATAAGAAATGAATGTGTAAACACAAGAATTGAACGATTCACTTTTACAGTCAGTCGTGCGCGCCGCAGTGTCGAGGAAGGGCGTATTTTTGGACAATACGTACCTACCTACTACATACCTACGAAATGGTTTTCAAATGGAAGGAAGAACACACGCCTCTGTTCTTGGAACATTTTAAAAAGTATATGTGTCTATTGAATTATAAAACGGAGGGTTATAAAAACCGAGATTGTCGTGGAAATGCTATTAAATCGCTAATTGAAGATTTGAACATTAGCGGTGTAACCGAAGAAGACATAAAATTAAAAATTAAAAGTATACGTACCCCTTATACTTGTGAATTAGCGAAAATAATAAATGATATATAGATATTAAATGATCACATATTATTGCAACTCCTAAACGTACGACCTTATTCGACAACATCTTTCGAAGAATATGTGTTGAACAGTTCATTTTCCAGATACCGTGTAAACAGCATTCCTTTCATTTCTGCTCCATTCAACCAAAGTCATTCAATTTGATTGAACCGTGTATTTTCACCTTAAACTATAAAACGCAAGTTCAACCGCCCGTTCTGGCACTGACCAAATAGAGACTTACGTCAGCATCACACATATTAATTAACTATTTACACACAGTTTATTTACAGGGATTTCTCTGACCTTAGATTAAAGGGAGACATCCACTATAGACAAAAATTATGATAAGGATGGCAATCGATAGTTTAACCAGACTATTGTTAGAATCGATAGTGCAAACACTATCGATTAATCGATAGTCTATCGATGTTTAAGGAACACTACTGGGTTGCTATTACGAATCCCAACTCAATTAATTCATTAAACAATGAAGGCGTTTGCCTTTACATTTTTTTTTAATTACTGTTATACCCAAGAAACAAATTATTTCGTAACTTCCCCATTTTAGAGAATCATTTATCGGTTGACTCATTTGATTGACCTAAACACATATATCATGTAGCAACGAAACGATCTATGCACAGCCGAATGGCTACTTGCAGGGAGTACCCTGTCACACACAGTGAATTCTCGCAGCAAGTGCTCATTCATAGAGAGTAAAATTGAACATGTTCAATTCAATTCGCAGTGAATTCAACTACATGGCTAATTAATATATTCGCAGCGAATAGCCTGTCACACAGCCAGTTCTCGCTGCAAGTGGCTATTCACAACGAGTATTCTGTGTGTGACCAATGATTTAGAGCAATCACTTTTTCACGATTTTGATAAATCACTGCAATAACATTTTTTTTTAATTATTAAATAATTGCTAGCCAGATTTAATTTTGGGCTTTACACTTTTCCTAAATTTTCTGTAAGTAATATTTATTGCTGGCTGGTATTTATACTTCAGATCCACAGAGATGAAAAATCTTGATAATCAAGATCTATAGCTCATGTTAAACCCTAATAGCAGGATAACATACTTACTGTCTTTTCAATTTCTCTTAAGTCTGTGTATTCTCCATATAATGCATCAATCATCTCCTTAGCAGAGTTCTGATACCTTCCTGGGTAGTAGAAGTTAAATGGTATTCGTAAAGCTTTGGCATATGCTGGCCTAGTAATTTCAGTGTAATTTTTTTCATCAACCCACCATGCGTACTGATATGCTGGGTATAGCTTTTCTCTTAGGTACTGCGTAAAAGCACTAGCTTCTGCTGCTTGTTTTGTGTTTAGGTGAACATCTGTGCTGTAATGCTAAGTGTAAAAGGTCATTACTTTTAGACAAAAATATTTAATACTCATCACACGTGCCTTATTAAATACTTATTTAAATAGGCTTATCCAAGCGGTATTTTTACTTACTAATGATTTTAAATGATCCACAACCTCTTCAAAGCTTGTGAGTACTTTACGGCCATCTCTCATGACAGGTAAATGACCTTTTGGAGCAAAATACGGATTGTTAGCTTCATGGACTTTTACAGGAACTCCAATGAATTTCATATAAGTCTGTAATTATTTACAATACAGTAAAAAAATGTTTGCCGGTTCATAATACGTCTTAGGTTATATTAAATTATTAAATCTGCTTACCAACACTTTAAGACACTCTAAATCTATAGATGCAAGTCCCCACTCACCCCGCCATATATCTAATTCTATGCTAGCCATAATTTAATTAAGAAAATAATTAAAACTTTAAAATATTTAGAGTTGCACAACTTGACATTTTTTATAATAAAATCAAAGAGTATATAATTTTTTTATAGCTGGCTTTGCGGCTCTGGGTTCTAGCCTGAAGACAATGTGTAATTAAATTTCATAGCTTCACAATAAGTTGATGCGTCACATTGTGCAGCCCTTGGAAAACTTTGACAGTAACTTGAGCCAGCAGACAGCTGACAGTTGGCGATGGTTTACCAAGGCGCCTTATCAGACAGACACCTTATCTTGACAATCACATCACCATCAGAGCACTTGTTTCACCGTTTCCACTAATAGTTCACATGCGCAGACACTTATTACACAAAATCGCACCACTTTTACATATTAAATTTCACTTCAAACAATTATTTAAACAATAATACAGGAGCAGCAATCCGCTGCCGGTCGAGTTACCGCCACTCACTAAATGTATTCCTTTATAATTTACCTGAGGATTTAATTCGTATCGTGCATCTTAGACAGTGTACTAGTTTAGAATCCGCTTGAAGTGTCGTAACCGAGGAAGTGAACTTCATGAACCAATATAATGCTAAAAATAAAACGAAACAGAATACAGAATCCCAAAGTTTCAAACCCCAACAAAGTGTTAATATTTTCCCTAATAATAATCTATCGTATTTTAGATTTGCAAATCCACAATTTGGACCACAGAATAAATTTAAATTTGGTATCCCACATCAACAACAAGGTCAAAGATTTGTTGCTCAAAATAATTTTAATAATGGCCCAAGATTTAATAATAATACGGGATCACAGAACTTTAAGTTTGGTATTTCAAACCAGCAATCTAAATTTGAATTTGGCATACCTCAACAACACTAGGGCTTTAAGCCACCCATGAATAATCATGCGCGACCCCCACTAGCTTTTACAAATCAACCTCAAAATAATTTAAAAATTGGATATACCCAATCAGAATTATTTCCAGAAACAAAATTTAAATGAAAATACCGATGTCTCTATGCGTACCGCACGTTCGCTAAGACAAAATATGCTAGATGACTCTGGGGTTCCCCAAGATAACGAGATATTCTATAGTAACGAACCCGAGATACCCGTGAAACATTATAACCATGATATAAATTACTGTGACGAAAATAATTACACATATAATTTAGGAGTGCCCCAATTCGAAGTAGAACCGTATAGTGAAATAGAACAAGTTACAACCCTGATATAATTTCGAATCATACTGAAAATTTCCAGATAGAAGCCTCGTCACTTTTCATTCACCCCCGAAATAATACAACTAAATTATGATACAATTTTAAAACTCCCGCACATCGAAATACCGGAAATTCAGTCTCGTTTTATGATAGACACCGGGAGCACGAGATCTTTTATAAGTCTGGCTAAGGCAGAACAATATTTCTCCCCTTTCAAATTATATGAACCTTTCGAAGTTATAAGTACGCATGCACGTAGCCAACATAACGAAGCTATTTATATCCTGCTCTTAAAAACATTTAAAAGTTTAGAAAAACATATATTCTATATATACGACGTCGATAGTAGATACGACGGTTTGATAGGTTCGGATCTTTTAAAACAGCTTGACGCTTCAATAGATATATATATATATAATATATAACCCCCCCATACGAAATTACATTGGAACCAAGAACGGAAAAGCGAGTCAAGGTCCCAAAGAATATGCAAAATGGAACTGCGATAATAGATTATGTCGATTTTGGTCAAGGTATTAGGATGCCAAGCGCTATAGTAAAATGCGTTAATTCGGTTGCATACATGGTGATACAAAATGCGTCTGACGATAGGGTTACCATGACGTTCTCTAAGCCCCTAAAAGTGATCAAGTATATAGCTAAAGAATGCAGAGCGAACTTCATGAGAGATAATTACAAGATAGATGAACTATTAAAACAAAAGTTGTCGAAATGACGTCTGGATCATGTAAATGAGGAAGAGCGTGAATGTATCAAAAAAACTGTGCTATGAATATCGGGAGATATTCTATTGCGACGATATTCCGCTCTCATTCACCAACCAAAATCCGTATTAAAAATGAAGAGCCCATATACATTAGGCCATACAGACATCCACCTGCAATAAATGAAGAAATACAGAAACAAGTCGAAAAGCTCCTCCAAAATAACCTCATTAAAGAATCTTACTCGCCTTGGAACGCACCTGTCCATCTGATTCCCAAAAAACTCGATGCCTCAGGTGAAAGAAAATATCGTATGGTAGTCGATTATAGGCGTTTGAACGAGGTCACTATAGATGATAAGTACCCATTGGCGAATATCTCAGACCTGTTTGATAAATTAGGGAAATCTATTTATTTTACAACGTTAGACCTGGCATGCGGGTATCACCAAATAGAAGTTCCGGAAAGTGATAGACACAAAACCGTATTTACAACCCAGTCAGACCATTACGAATTTGCACGCCTCCCGTTCGGATTAAAGACAGCCCCCGTAACATTTCAGCGTGCTATGGATAACGTCTTGAGAGGGTTGCAAGGGTTGCATTGTTTAGTATATCTCGACGATATAATTGTATACTCTTCAAGTCTACAGGAGCACATAGAAAAGTTGAAAATGGTATTCGATCGACTACGGGAAAGAAATCTCAAAGTTACCCTACATAAATGTAAATTTCTTAGAAAATAAGTCCTCTATTTAGGCCATACAATAACAAAAGACGGACTCAAACCAAATAATGACAAAATCCAAACCGTAGTAGATTTTCCGATACCAAGAACCGCCACCAAAATCAAAAGATTTTTGGCTCTAGTAGGATACTATCGCAAATTCGTTAAAGGTTTCGCTAAAGTTACCCAACCACTCACCAATTGTCTTAGGAAAAGGAATAAGATTGAAATTACAGAACAATATGTAACCGCTTTCGAGAGATGCAAAAAACTTTTGGTAAACGAACCCATTCGCTAATTCCCGGATTTTTCGAAACCATTCGTACTCACCACTGATGCCTCAAATTATGCTCTAGGAGCCGTATTATCTCAAGGCGCCATCGGACCGACAAAACAAAAGCTTACGCTAGTAGAACTTTAAATAATGCAGAGACCAGATACAAGACTATCGAGAAGGAACTGTTGGCAATAGTTTGGGTCGTAAAAACATGTAGACCTTACCTATATGGCCGAAAATTTACCATTTTCACGGATCATAGACCTTTGGCGTGGTTAAATTCTATCAAAGAGCCCAACAGTAAACTCACGAGATGGAAGTTGTGGCTTGCTGAGTTCGATTATGACATCCTTTATAAAAATGGGAAACAAAATTTCGTTGCCGACGCCTTATCCCGTGTTAAGGTAAACGCCCTGGGAGAAGACCAAAAATTAATGAAGGTTAACGTGGATAAGGATAAACAACTGCAAAGACACATAGATAACTTAATCGAAGAAATTCAAAGATTACAAAATAAGGACACAAGTCCGATGGAAATGTCATCGGATACGGAGTGGACTTTATCTATCCCATGCGCTAAGAGCAATAAATCACCATATTCTATACCATCACCGACAAGTAGTACCGTTTCAGCACACAAAACATTTGATAACTCACACACCTTTATAAAACACTCAGAACATGAAATCGATACCGACGGTATTCCAATTCTAGAGGAAGCCATAGATACTAAGCCTCATCAAATATTTATTTTTACGTGGTATAGAGACGAAATAGCCGTTAAAAATTTATCAAGACAAAAACAAAAGATACTCGAAGTTCATATTCCCCTAAATAGACCTGACCTAGTAAAACAATTCCTAAAGGAGTACATCAAACCTAAAATAAAACAATTCATTTACTTCGAGAACGTTATTTAAAAAGAGTTATTTAAAAAGGGTACAGTTAAAATCTTTGAATGCAAGCGAAGGGTAGTCTATGTAGAGGATGATAATGAACAGCGTGAAATAATAAAAAAATATCATATTGGTAAAACATGTCATAGAGGTATAAAAGAGACAATAATACACTTAAAATGTACTTACTTCTGGAACAATATGGACCTAACAGTAGCCACATTCATAAAGGGCCGAAACACATAAGCGCGTTGCGGCGCCGCGCCGCTGAAATCGGCAGTGCGCTATAGCGGTGCGGCGCCGCAACGCACGACGTGAATTCCAGCGTTATGACGTCATACTTGTTGACAAGGATGCAGTTTGTTTCTAACACTCTTGCAAACAACACGTGTCAACCGAGAAGCAGTTTTAAAATTAAAATGTCTGACGTTGACGTCGATCTGTTTATATCTTCGGTTCAGGAACACCGTTGTTTGTGGGATACTAGTGACGAAACCTATAAAGACAAATTTATAAAACAAGAAGCATGGAAAACCATTTGTGAGATCGTTTATATTGATTACAAGGAAAAAAACTCAACCGAAAAATCAAAACTGGGTAAGTAGTAACATATAGTCTTAGGCAATGATATTTTAAACTAAAGATAAGTTACGTTCATAGTAATTTACGTTTTAAATCTGTTCCTGTGTTTAAATCATTACCTCCCAGCAATCCAAAACTGCACACATTTGCAAGTTTTACTGATAAGCAAACCAAAAGATATGAAATAAAACGCAATTGAAAGAGATAGCTATAATTTTAATGGTTGCACTTCAAACGTTTCTTGTGCATAGAGTAACATTTATAGTCGTAGAGTGGACACTTGATTCAAAACTATTCAAAAGTACATAGATAAGAAATAAAACATCTTACAAAAGTAAATCACATTTATTGAAAATTTTAACAGTGAAATAATTAATAATGAAAGAAAAGAAATAAAATACACATTTTTAACCGACTTCAAAAAAGGAAGAGGTTACTCAGTTCGACCGTATATATGCTTTTTTTATGTTTGTTCGCGGACATCTTCGTTGTTTATGAACCGATTTTGATATTATTTTTTTGGTCGAAAGTTTATACTTCCGAGGTGGTCCCATTGTCACCAAGTCAAGATCTGATGATGATCCCAGGGAAATCGAGGGAAACTCTGGTTAGGAGGTGAGAGAAAATTCTTTCGAAAAATGACATATTATTGAAGTAGATTGTACCTATGCTGAACAAACAAATTAAACGTGAATGAAAATGCAGGCCACAGCTGCTACATACTTACTACTTTATAGAATGATGTATTACCTCTATAAATGGAACATCATTTTTTTGAGTAGTGTTCGTCCTTTATTCGAAACATATTTGTTAGTAGTTTTGAAGTGATTGCTACAAATTCTGCTGATTTTTGATGGTATCCAGCCTGATTCGCTTCTTTGTCACGAACAATTGCTATCCAAACTTGTAGTCTGACCGGATCAGTCGGAAACCTAATTCATTAAAAGAAAAAACAATAATAATCCTAAATTAGCAGTATAATGTATACTTTAATAGTAAAGAAAAGAACAAAGTGAAATTATTTTTATGTTGATTACATTAGTCCATTACATACAATAGATAGTTATTATAAAAACGAAGTAAACATAAAGAACAACTGAACTTTAACTGTAGGCATTTAAGCTAACATCAATATTTCATTCTGCACTAACTAATCTATGTCACAGCGCACGCATCCTTATCGCTCTAGCGTCAAAACTAGATCGCTTTCTCTTTCTTCACCTGAACATGGCGTCTTGCGTTAGTTACTAGATAATTTGCAAAAATAATTGAAATATACTAAAATATTCTAAGTTTCTTTGCATATTCACATGTGGTAAGAGATCCCTTGTATTTTGTTTACTTTAGAGTCATAATTGGTACACTTCCGAAACACAAACGATGGCATTTTTTATTTATTTTTGGTAAGTACACAGAGACCTACAATGCGGTACGCTTGTGATAGAGCTCAATGCAGACTAATTACAAGACGTCCCAATTGGGACGTATTTGAATCTTCACAGCGCGCGCGCTTATAACATATCTGCTACTTGTTTTATTTAATATCATTGGTCTTAGGTTTACGCGATCACTATTCACAATAAAACTACAATTTTTACTGTAGTAAAAACGTAAAAATCTGATCCGCGGTTTAAATTGTAGTTTAATGTAAGTAGCATGTATCTTTTTTTTTAATCATATGAAATACACCATTTATTTTAATGCCCTATGCAAAAGATTTTCTCTAAGTTAAAATTATATTTTTTTCTCGCGCTCTTATTCAAAAAGGTAAACAAATACTATAAATAAAACCAAATTGCCATTTAAATTGTTTATTCGCAGTTCACAACATGTTAAATAGTTTGAATCAAATGTATTAAGGTATTATTTGTATTTTGAACTGAGTAGGTATACGAACATTCATATTTTCTTTAATTGCCAACTTAGGGCGCCAACATCACTGGAAAAGTAATTACAAAAATCATTCCGTATTAGATGTGGGCTTAAATTATTTTCATTTGCTGTGGGCAAATGCAACATTTGCAGATCAGAATCATCAAAGATAATGTCATCGGTCGCTTGTACTCCATCTCGATTCAAAACAAAGTTGTGCATTACACAACATGCCTTGATAATGTCTGTCGCAAATTCGTATTGCACATTCATAGATCGATGAAATATGCGCCATTTATTGGCTAGGATGCCAAAAGCGCACTCGACATATCTTCGGGCACGACTCAGTCGATAATTGTAAACTCTTTGTTGTACCGACAAATGTTTTCCTGAGTAAGGGCGCATGACGTTATTCGAAATTGAGAATGCTTCATCTCCTACAAAAACAAATGGAGTTTCATTTTGAGAACCTGGTAAAGGCTTTGGTACAGGAATAGGTAATTTGCGTGTCATAATCAAATCATAAAGTTTAGAGTTCTGGAAAACGGTGGAGTCACTTTCCTTGCCATACGCTCCTATATCGACAAAAATGAATCTATATCTAGAATCTACAAGAGCTAATAAAACTATTGAATTATAGCCCTTATAATTGTAAAACAGTGATCCACTGTGCGCAGGACATGTAATACGGACATGTTTACCATCAAGAGCTCCTATGCAGTTAGGAAAATTTGCTTTCTTGTCAAACTCAATAGCGACATCTTCTAGAACCTGTTTTGTTATAGGAGGTATATTTTGACTTGATAGATGTTTCCATATGGCGCGACAAACTGTCCTTACAATTTTTGCTATTGTACTTGCTCCTCGGAAGTAATTCGTATGCATGGTTTTAAAGTCACTGCCGGTTGCTAGAAATCTAAAATGAAATAATAATTAGTAGGCAAATAATAAAATAATACAAATGTAGGTATAATCAAACTCAAACCGCGCAGGTAATAGTGTTGCTAAAGGAATAGATTTTCAAAGATAGACAGGTAGTTTTTCAAAGAAGTACTCAATAAATATTTTACATTATGGTTGTTCTAGGCAAAGTCAATCAGTTTTTAACTTGCCTAAGTCAAGAAAAAGCAGAAAATTATTCTTTTTCGGCGGCCAGCCATTTATATGAAATTGGATGGACCGAAAGTACTTATGAAAGTTATATCAAATTTTATATGTAGTATAAATGGAATCTAGGGAATTTTAGTCTTTATTACTATTTTTCACTTGTGAAGTTTTTTGTTGCAGGTAATGATTTAGTCAAGAAGTGGAAGGCCATAAAAGATAATTTTGCTAAATATCAAAAAAAACTAAAAGATGCCAATCGATCAGGAGCTGGAGCTGCAAAAATTAAAGAATATCACTTGAATAAACAATTACAGTTTTTGAAAAAGGTTTCACAAAATGCAACTGATTCCAGTTTATGCGTAGCGGAAGGAGATATTGAGAATGAAATAACGGCATTGCCTCGTTATAAAAGTCAACCACGAAAACGAAAGGCAGATGATAAGGATGATATTGAAGAAGATTTATTGGCAATATTAAAAACACCGGAGAATAGACATTTGCATTTTTTCAAGGGGATTTTACCATCTCTACAATCGTTAAATGAGAATCAAACATTGATATTTCAAAGTCGGGTGCTTCAAATATTAACCGACATTCTTCAACCTTCAATTCATCAAAATACACATCACGGCTATAATCAAGAATATCAGCATCAGGGTTACAATCAAGGATATTCAACTATGAGATACGATAATACGGTTCAGAGTGGCTACCACACTTCTACTCCTGGAAGTTCGATTACTGAACAGAGGACTACCTCATCATCAAACCAACAACGTCCAATAAATTCACCATTTTTACTGGACGAAACGTCAGCTACTTCCTATGTTTCACAAGATGAGGAGTTTGATTTTTCTTAAATTGATCATTACATTTTTTAAGGCCTATTAAAGTATTCTTAAAGTAAGAAAATTGTATAATGCAAAAAGCTTAATTTGATTCTGTCTTGTTTCATTTGAACCTGGCTTTGTACCACTAGGTACCCCCAAACCATGAACACTAGTGATGCAAAATTTTTATCGACACCCCGCTAGTACCACAGGTGTATAAAGCCAGGGGTACAAATAAAACTAAACATTTGATTCCGAGTGCCATAAACATCAATAAAAAAAAATAAGAAACCTATTTGTTTTACCTTAAAGTTAAGCCCAGCATTTCCAAAGCAGTAACTGGTTTTCTTCCTTTATTTTTTTTCTTCTGTATATATTTTGATAACTCGCTTAATAGCTCTTCAAATGATGATATACTCATTCTAAAGTAGGCAACAAATTTTTTTTCGTCTATCTTTAATGCTTCGTATTTTTTAGAAAAGAACTCGCCATTTGGATTCATACCCTTACTTAATGGATGTATCCAGTATCTTCTTTGCCGTATTTTTAAGATAGAATAATGTCTTCTTAATAACAAATAAGCAATAAGTTTATTACGATCCATCGCAGAAAGACGTCTATCCACACTCAAAAATCACGAGAAAATGGTTGCCCTACCATAATGCCCTGTTTCGCGACGCCGCAACGCGGCAACGCAACTGCCGATTTTGGCGTTGCGGCGCCGCAAAAATAAGCAGTTTGCGTTATGTGTTTCGGCCCAAACTCTTGTGAGGTGTGTAAGCGCATGAAATATGACCATAAACCTTTAAAACCTGAAATTCAGTTAACCCAAACCCAAAACAAACCATTTCAGGAAATCTTTATCGATTTTTTCACCATAGAGGGAAAATCCTATTTAACAATCATCGATGCCTTTAGTAAGCTTGAACAAGCAATAGAAATAAACAATAGGTCAACCCCAGAAATAATTAGAGCTCTTATTATATATTTCTCTATGTATGGCGTACCACATAGAATAAGTGCAGATTCAGGAACCGAATTTAATAACGTACTAATGAAAGAAACCTTTAGTTTTTACAAAATAGATTTGCATATAGGCACTCCTCACAATCCAAATTCCATGGCAAATGTCGAACGTTTCCACTCCAACCTACTAGAAATATATCGCTTAGCGAAATATGAAAGAAAAATTACAGATGCTGCATCTGTAAAGAGAAAAAAAATCTGTAATGACATATGCCATCATGTCGTACAACCAAACGATACATTCAACAACAGGCCTTACGCCTTTCGAAGTAGTGTTCGGTCATACTGACTCTTCAAGTACTTTTGACGTTGAATTCAATAAAAATTACACACAAAAATTATTACAAAAACATAGACGGCGAACTCAATATTTATATGAATATTTAACTAATAAGGCCATTGATAAGAAACAAAGTATTAAAGAAAAAAGGAATTTAACATTAAACAGGGGACACAATATTTATAAAGGGCACGAATTTTTTTTTATAGGATAAGGGTGACAAACGAGCACACAGTCCACCTGATGGTAAGTGGTTGCTGCGGCCCATAGACATCTACATCTATCCTCGTTTGCGAATCAAAATGCAGATGCGTTGTCACCCGTGAGGACTAAGATGGAATGCCTTATTTCCAGAAAAAGGGGCCTCCGGCCACCTGCACTCACCAAGCGAAACGCAGAGGTAAACCTCTACTTCACGCTGGTATTCTGTGAGGTCGTAGTACCACCCCGGTTCGAGCCGGCCCATGCGTGCGACAGCAAAAGCTGCCGCGTGGCTCTACCACTGTTAGGAGAAGTAAAGATAAAGCGCGTTATGAAAAAGCAGAGGTCACAGGAGATATAATTAGAAATACAGTACCAATTAAGTATCATGGTCAAAATACAAGGACCCCAATTAAGGATATAAAACGTCCTCCACTGGTTCATTCTGTTCCTGCAGCAATTCTTCAGAACCCAGGCCCTTCTACTTCAACCGATTGTCTGAAATTCCGGCATACTACCAATAAAGGAGGGACAAGCTCTCATTAGTAACGATAAGTGGTGCTTAGTTAAGAGCAATTCCCTATATAACATTGTAGTCTTTGGTTAAGAGACTTAAGCTCAATACGTGAGGATCTAGAATTTAATAAAAATCGATACGATAACCTAAATACACATGTGACACGTTATTTTGGTAAAAAAAAAATTAACTCTGAAATAAATAATTTAAAAACTCTAACAGATTATATTCAAAATATAACAATTGAAAAATTAAAGCAACTATTACCACCGAAAAGGGCTAAACGCGGTATTCTAAATCCTCTCGGGTCTCTTATTAAAATTGTGACAGGTAATTTGGACAACGATGATGCCATAAGGTACGATGCTTTAATAAATGATGTAAAAGTAAATCAAGGTCAGCTAAATAGAAAAATGACAGTAGTCGCCGAAATGATGAAAACCTTTATTAATGTTACAAATAGTACAAAATTCAATTTCATACAGCTGGATAAAACTCTTTGGGATATGAGAAAACAAATTAATATAACAAACAAACTCTCAAACGGAACTTAAAATAGCTAACGCATATAACTCATAGACTTAGGATATACTGGCATATAGACGATCTGACAGCCCGAAAACGCGTGACCGATTTTGATTTGTTATTGTTTGAGTTGGCTAGTGATGTGCATTTTACTTAAAAGTGCTATCGAAAAATTATTGTTCAGAAAACGGTATAAAGACTAAAAAAATAGTTTAGTGCACAAAACTGAATAATTTTTGTGCACTAAACTTAAAATTAACTGAATTTGCACCATTAGTTTTAAAATAACTAAAAATATTCAAATAACATGTTACCGGAAATAAGCTGCACCCACCTGCCTTTTCCATCATCCATCATCCATTACAGCCTATAAAAATCCACTGGCCAACATGGGCCTCCCTATAGATTGCCTCATATTTGCCATCACTTGGCCAGCGGGTTGTCAACCACAGTTTTTTTATTATTTCGAGTTGTTATCAGGAAGATGCTGCTGCCCATCGCCTCTTTCAGTTTCCCTTTGTCGCCTTTTATGACACACATAGGACGATATTGGGCAGTGGAAATTCTTTCACCGGCACCACTTGCCTTTTGTTGGACTTTAATTCAAAATGTACAAAATTGCAATAATATCCGCAGAGGCGAAGTAAGTCTACCGACAAAATGAAACAATTTTCTCCAAGAATCAGATCGGAAAGTTATATTTTTGGCCATTGGAGAAAAATATTTAATGCCATGTACAATTTCCCCGGAATTTATTTCTTTTTCAACATAATGTTAATATTAATCAAATATAAATAGGTAGATACTTAATTAAATATCTACCTATTTATATTTTATAAAATGTTTTGCTGATAAAATAAAAAAACGAGGACACAGAGTATATAATGGCTGCCTTATTTTTTATATAATTATTACGTTTAATATTTACAAAACAGAATCGGAAACAGAAACAAAAAAAAAAAAACAAAATAATTTAATCTAAACTAATATAATAAAGCGGAAGAGTTATTTTGTTTCTTTTTTTTGTTTTGTTTAAACGTGCTAATCTCTGGAACTACCAGTTCAAATTTAATTTTTTTGTATATAATAGCCAGATTCATGAGGGATAATATAGGTTATCTAGCATATAACTATCAGCTAACCTTATATATTGATTTATGTTAAGCAAGTCGGAAGAAAAGGCGCTCTCTAACTGCTTTATCCAGTTTGTCCGGGGATTAATAATTTAAAAATCTATACAAATAACTAAAATTGAAGTGTCTGTTTGTAATGTCAAAATAACAGTTTTTACTAAATGCATATTATGAAATTATATACGATATTTATGACAAAATAACAATTTTTTTAAATTTTTGTCTGTCTGTCTTTCTGTCTGACTGTCTGTTTGTTCCGGCTAATCTCCGAAATGGCTGGGCCGATAAACGGGACTTTCACTGGCAGATAGCTGATGTTATAAGGAGTAACTAAGGCTACTTTAATTTAAGAAAAAATATTAGGGTTCCGCGCAAAAAATAAAATAAAACCCTAAATTACAGGCGGGCGAAGTCGTGGGAAACAGCTAGTAATTAATAATTACGCAGAATTATAAAAAAATACTTGTAATAATTAATAATTAAGTACATCATAAAAGTTTATTTTAACATCAGACTATAATATGAAAGTAAACTTAATAATTTATGTAACGAAATTTGTAGGAATCAGTTAAATAAGATTGTTCTGTTTAAATTCCAATAAGTAACTGTAATTAATTTGTTTAAAGTAATCATTTTGAAATATTTTGCTGGTGAAATAAAAAACAGAGACACGGAGTACATAATGGCTGCTCCATTTTTATATAAGTATTACTTATTATTTATTTTTCATACAACTTTTTGGTCTTTAAACAGAACAATCTTATTTAATTGGTTCCTACACGTTTCCTTACTTAAATTATTAAGTGTCGAAGCTTGCGAAGACACTTATTGATTTCACGATGTCTGTCCGTTTGTCCCACGATTATCTCGAGAACGGTTTCGAATTTTCAAATTCTGTTTACAGCAATCGATTACTGATCACCCAGGCATCTGAACCTCCTATTTTGAAACTGATTGCTTAACGGCAACCGTCAGAAACCGCTACAAAGCTGATTGCTTCGCCACTTTGCTATGCTGTTAGCTTGCTAGGTTTATTAAAAACCCAAGTAGCCCTAGTTTTCTAGGTGAATAAATTATTAAGGAACCATTTTCAAATTTAAGGTTGCAAAAATAATCATATATTTCGTCCAACTTATTAAAAATGTCATCTCCATTGAGTTATATGTACTACGTACTAGAGAAGCCATTCCGAATATTGACTATGTTCAACCGAACTGTAGTGCAAGCCGTACAAACGAAATATTGGGTAAATTGAAGTTTTGTGAATTCCATAAAATTATTATTATTACATTTTATTTAGAAATATAATACGTTTGTTTAGATTAAATTACGATATTTTATATTAAATTCTTATATTTATTTTATATTAATATCTTATTTTATATCAAATTAAAGTCTTCGCGCATGCGCGGGATTAGTAGTCGCGACATAGAGTGGGACACAATTTTTGTTTGGAATGGCTTCTCTAGTACGTAGTACGTATAACTCAATGGACATCTATATTTTTTTGGAAAGGGGTGTTTTATAGGCATAATTAAAAAAAAAAATCTTGAATTAAATATGTCAAATAAGTCATTAACGTGTGTAATAAATGTGACAGTAGCCTTCGAATTCTGGAATTGTGGTAATTTTAAATCCTGTTCACAATACTCTATTGCTGTTGGTACTGAACGTGATAGTAACTGTGATGCGAGTTTAACCTTCATTTTCTGTTTAACGTAATTGATATGACGGAAGCTTAATTTGTTCGCTAAGTGAAGACCTAGTTCTTTCTGTAACAGTGGTAGAGCCACGCGGCAGCTTTTGCTGTCGCACGGATCGGCCGGCTCGAACCGGGGTGGTACCACGACCTCACAGAATACCAGCGTGAAGTAGAGGTTTGCCTTTGCGTTTCGCTTGGTGAGTGCAGGTGGCCGGAGGCCCTTTTTACTGGAAATGAGGCATTCCATCTTAGTCCTCACGGGTGACAACGCATCTGCATTTTGATTTGTAATAGAGGATAGATGTAGATGTCTATGGGCCGCAGCAACTACTTACCATCAGGTGGACTGTGTGCTCGTTTGTCACCCTTATCCTATAATAAAAAAAAGAGCTTCTATGTAACCAAAATCATTTTTTTAAACGATCCATCCATGAGAACTCTTTTTTCGCCGAAAAAGTTGCGAATCATTTTTAATAAATGACATGCATCTAAAAATACAAAATATTTTCGACCTTTATGAACAAAATGTGATTTAAAATTAGATCCAAAATAAAAATCGGTACCTAACAGCTTGGCCATGTTTAGATTTGAAGCAATGCCATCAAATGTAATGGAAATGACTTCACATTCCGTAAGGTGTAATAAATCCAGACATATTTTTAAAATATTTGATTTTTGTGAGGCTGTAAATCCCCTACACGGAAAGTATCCTACTGGAATTTTCCAAAACGCATTTAATGCCACCACCATAAAACTAAAACCTGGTTCGCAATTTCAGCACCATCTATAGCCAAATCGTTGCCAAAATTTACAAATCCATAATGCTTTTGGCCTACCCATTCGGTGTATTCAAGTATACTCATTTCATCAAAATTGAGACATAGTTTTAGATCAGTTTTCTTTTTCATTTCTCTAATGGTGTTTAAAGATTCTTGAGTGAAACCAAGTTCACAGTCTAGTCTGGCATACCAGGTACGCAATGTGTTAACGTGTGGAAGACACAAATCAAATTTTTCACGTAAATAATTATATGCTCTTGGACTATAGAAATGTATTGTGACAGCAAATTTTCGTAATTCTTCGTTATATTTGAATGCAGACACTATTTTACCACATTTTTTATCATTAACCCTGTTAATTAAATTCTGCATCAATTCATTGCTACATGCCATGGTGATATCGCTGTAGTGATCTTTCAATCCTGGTCTTGAATGAATTTCTTCAAGCATGTTTTGCAATGTAACAATTTTTTTTAGCCTGTCTTTTAGTTTTTCTTTTGTTTTTCTTTCAGCTTTTGTTTTAATTTCTCGATTTTTGATAAAAGTTTTTTTTTCTTGGTGTAAATTGATCACGTCTTTCTTGTTATTTCAAAGGTGGAGGGGTTATGTCACGAGTGACATATGATGAGGCTACTCTTTCTTTCATCTGTCCCTGAAAAATATAAAGTAATAATACATTTATTATCATTTTAGCTGCATGAATTTAAAAAATATAATGATCTTAACATAGACAAGTCAAATACGCTGGAGACATTAAAGTGCACCAAGTGTCCGAGGATACAGATGCACTCTTCTATTCTCTCAATCGCAGTATGTTAAGAAAACGGTCACCCACACATAGACCGACCGCAGCAAGTGCACCTTTATCTTGCAGATCTATTGATCTACGCAACTGTTACTTAACTACGAGTTCCTCTTCTCTACAACTAACGCAGTAGGTAATGAACCACACTATCAAGCCCTCGGCACACTGTCATCGAGCATCAAGCATGAATCGGACATCAAGCGTTGCGCGTATCAAATACTATGGAATTTATACTATCCTGGTACACTAAATCGCGTGCCTCATTGCATCTAGTGGCGCTTCAGGAGCATTACTCAATAACCATACCTAACTACGCTAAAAGTTTTATCATTGTGACTTAGGAATATATTCCAAAGCTCCGCACAACCCCTTGGGGAAAATATATAATAATAGAGATAGAGTAAAATTTTTATACTAGCGTAAAATAGCAGCTTAACACTGCTGTGTTTCGTATAGTAAGTGTAGAGATCCGGAGACCCATTTTACTGGAAAAGAGGCATTCCATCTTAGTCCTCACGGGTGATAAAGCATCTGCATTTTGATTCGCAAACGAGGATAGATGTAGATGTCTATGGGCCACAGCAACCACTTACCATCAGGTGGACTGTGTGCTCGTTTGTCACCCCATCCTATAAAAAAAAGAAGTCTTATTGTAACAATAATATACTTACTGGTACAAATAATGTAGGAATGGCTCCTTTTAATAAAGTTGTATTCATCCTGCTTTTTCTTATATATTTCTCAATATAATGTTTACTACAAATTGTAGAGTTCTTCTTAGGATTCCAACCAACCCGCCCAATTAATGCCAACCATTTTTTTCTAACTAAAGGATCCAGAGGAAATCTGTTTGAAAAACGGCAAAATAAAATTTTGTTTTTAGAACGCAAATCGAGCATTTAATTTCATTCTCCTTTTTGTTATGATGTATAAAAGTCTATCGATTCTTTATACACATTAAAGATAAATATCGACATTAATTTTGATATAGTTGAGTCGATCCCTAGCGTAAATGTAAAATATTTTGTTTAAAAATGAATTCACTAAAATCATACAAATTATCAACAATATGACATTTTTCTTTGCAAAATATCAAAATTAATAAAATAATTGAAAATATTATGTTACGGCTCTCAGTTGCCCAGACAGAAGTCGACTGCATTAGGGCCCATCAATAATGCACTCGACAAGCAAACAAGAGAATTCGGGCCCAAATGGCCTATGGATATTTAGTATATAAGGGCTAGGTAATTAATACGAACTTACCGGGTTCCGAATCGAGGACCGACCCCAAGGCGCGGTCAGGCGTTAAGTATGTGCTTGTAAGTTTGTGTTAGAAAGTGTGTATATGTAACCTGACGTAACCCATTTAATCGGCAGCAACCCTGACACCCGGCACCGCCCCACGATGTGGTATAACTCCAGCGGCGTCACCTCAATGTCACTCAAGTCTAGCGTCACTTAGCACAAATCTATAATCTAATACGAACGCTGTTTCTTGCGGTCACAAAGTTTTAGCGTTTTAACCGACAAAGGAAAATGTTACTACCGAACTATATCAAATGCCACACGAGCAAAGTTAATATTGTCAAATTATCTTCAACAGGCAATCACTATACAAATTGACGTAAATTACTTGTAACGAAGTTAATTTAATCACTCAACACTTAGAAAGGTCTCGTTATCGCGTAAACGCACTAAAATGATAACTCAAAAATAGAGGCGATCTTAAAGCGACCTCACGAGTCTAGCGATAAAACTGCAATAGTAAATTCCACACGTATCACAGACCGGACGTTGATCGCAATCAATATTAACTTCCAAAACAATTAACCGACCCGGCGTCCGCGCAGACAATCTATTTTACTAGACTCAACAAAACTCCTCGTCGTTGCATAAACTTGCTAACAAAAAACGACACTATTAGAAGTTATACGGTACGCGACCACGCTGTTCTAGTAACTTCCTTGCATTTCACTTTTTCAGTTTATCAACTTTATTGTACACTATTTCAATCTATCAACTTTATTGTACATTTCATTATCTTCAAATTCAACAAAATCAACGTTCATCGAAATTAAAACAAGTGACACGCTGCATAACTTATGAACGGTCGATCAAAGTTCAACGTTCCACACTCACACACAAGCTACAACTCGTCGGCGCAAATTAATGGCAATCAGTTACTTTAATCATTCAATACTCAAATTAGGCCTCTTGTCACGTAACGCTCAAAACAGCCACTCAATTCGAGGCGGTCTTAACCGGACCCAAATCTTCGATAGTAAATTAGACGCGCACAACTACTCAAAATTCAGACCGTCAAAATAAACACGTATTTTTTCAATATGGAAAGGGCTGAATAGTGTTATAATCAAACTCCGTTTAATATTTTGATTACATTATTGCTTCGCTACAGTATCAAACCGCGGCAACTAGTGGTGGCGTAGCGTGGGTTGACATCCAGGGCAGTTTTCTATCAAGCACCCCCCAAAATAAAAACAAAAAATGCTATACATGCTAACGGGACTTTATTTTGCTAAAATATTCTAATATATTATCAAAGTTTACTTTGTTGTCATTTTCGATAGATAAAATGGAAAGATTGTTTAGTCGCGTTTGGCTCATTGTGGACCTTAAGTAAGATTTTATTAACTTGATTTTTGAAAAGCTTCCTTCACATGAAACTTAATAGTAAAAAAATCTTAGGACACAGCGCTAGATTCGGAACAGATTTAGAATAGCCCAATTTTACGAGAAAAGCTCCAATGAATTACATTGAACCGCTTCTTGGGAAGAAATGCTGGCAGCTTTTAAGTAGTAAAATTGCCAAAATTATATATCATGCAGAAAAATCATCGTAGATTTTTGTCAGTTTTTGAAATATTACAAGAAGATCTTCATCTGGTGACGTTAGCAGAGTGTAAGGCTGAACAACACTAAATGTTACGAGAATATCATCCATTGACATTCTAACATAGCTCTCTGCAGCTCCTCTGGCAATGTTCATTTGTCCTGGTAAACGTTTTCAATATCTCCTCATTCCTTTTCTTCCTTCAATCGAAATGTCCACATTCTCACATTTTGTGTTACGTAGAAAATAGCTTCTTCCACTAGTTGAATACGTTGGCTTTGAAGAAAGATTTTAATCATTCACTAAATCTATGTGGAGTGCACTCACTTAGGGAGTGTTAATTCAAATTTAACTTATTTTCGGAACAACAACAACGCCAGTATATCCTAAGTCTATGCTTAACTCGGTGCCTTACATTCATTTCAAGGTCACTGATTTAGGAACGTTTCTCTAGTATAAAGTGCGCACTCCCTATATTTTACAACCTCCTTGGTAACGCTAAAATGAGCTAATGACGTCATACAAAATTATTACCATAATAAGCACAATAAAAATTGTAGGTGTCTCTTTTTTCTATTGCAGCTACTGCTTTGTTAAAAAGAGACAAAACTGTTTTTGACAAGTGTGTGTCGATATTATAGATACTTGTATAACTATTATTTCTATAGTGGAAAATGCCTTCTCCATAGGTATAAATCTCTATGATGACGACCATAGAGAAAAGTAATACATCGGGAAATGACGACCTATTTTCTATGCTCAAAGATGACGACTGACTAGCCGACTCTGACAAGTGACAGCTGATCATGACTAGTTATCACAGAACACAATTACTCTTCTTGTCCTTGATTACATACATTTCTTTTTCAATGTGAAAGCTGACTAATCTTGAGTTGTTTGTTTAATTTATCAAGAATCGATATATTTCATTTCCAAGTTTACACTTTACATGAAAACGTTTTGGTTTTCTGTCGATTAAAGTGAAGTGACGATAAATACAATCTAGAAAATCATTCATTACATCCGTACCTACTCCAAAAACCGGTTAAGTTTGGATCAAAATGTCTTTACAATGGACTTTTATTGCTGGTTATCTATACTTTGAAATCGCTGTTGTCATTATTTTAATGCTACCAATTTTGAGTCCTCGGAGATGGCACCAATTTTTTAAATCACGCCTCTTTGCAATATTTCAACAACATGCGGCATGGTATTTCTATGTGTTTCTTGGAGTTTTATCTCTTTTTCTACTTGATGCTATAAGAGAAATGAGGAAATATTCACATTCAAATGAATCATCTGCACATTTATCTACTGAAATGAAAGGACATATTAAACTGTTTCGGGCACAGAGAAACTTTTACATTACTAGTTTTGCAATTTTTTTGGCATTTGTTATTAAACGCCTTGTCACAATGCTAATTATTCAATCAGAACTTGAGCTTAAAGCAGAAAAAATAATCAAACAAGCCGAGGATACTGTTAAACAGGCTAAAATTACAGTGCTCGAAAACAGTTTGAATCGTGAAGACGAAACTGAAAACTATAATGAGTTAGTTAATGTTCTTGAAGAAACTGAAAAGCTCTTGGAGGAAGAAAAAATAAGAGTAAAAGAATGCCAAGAAGAGGCTACAAAATGGAGACTTAAATATGAAGAACTTACAAGTTCTTCAAGTGGAAAAGGTGATGAGTGAATACCATATTATAAAGACGTTTAAGACTGCAATTTTTCAATAAGTTTTTTACAAAGGGTAAAATTATAGAAATGTATCATATTAATATTAAGGATAAGCAAATTAATAGCAATTTCGAGATTAAATTGAACTGCTTGTTTTGTTTTAATAAGAACTGATGAGGAAATAATAACCAAAATATTGAAGCTTATATTGTTTATTTTTGTATATTTAAAGTTGGAAAAATAAAAGTATATTCGTTAAGGATCAATAAGTTTTGTTTGAACAAGAATGATGTACTCATGATAAGAGAATATAATAATCTATGCATATATAAACTCACCCCTGTGATGGTAGGTAGAGACTATAGGCTAAGGATATATTCTAAGTCTATGGGAGAGACTATGGACTTCCATTTTGCACAATCTAGACATACCTCTCTCACTTCCTTTACATACTGTCTCATAGATTAAGGCTACTGTTAATTTGGCCCATGTTCAAAATATCTCGTCAACTTGGTGAATTAACTTCTGGCTAAGATGTCCCTTCTGGACTCCGCTACTCACTTTTGAAGCATAAATTTTTTTTATCCCTCTCGGCAATCATTTTTTCTATGTGTCCAACCAAGAAAAAGGTTTTCGAGTGGAAAAAAGGTTTACGAGCGGCGGCCTCGTACCGGCGGACAAAGTGTAGGGCGTCCCCCCACTAGATGGAGTGACGACATGGTAAGATATGCAGAAAATCGATGGATGCAGGTGGCTTAGGATCGTGCTTTGTGGCATTCCTTGGGGGAGGCCTATGTTCAGCAGTGGACTTGTGAAGGGCTGTAATGATGATGATGATGTCTCCAACCACCAAATCATTTTTTTTCTTAATCTTAAGAAATTAAATAAATCATATCAAATTCATCAAAAAAAATTATAATAATTCACATTATTTGGTACAGTGTCAAATTAATTACTGATTAGTGTATAGTCTATAATCTCTAAATGTAAAAATCGATTACTGTCTGTAAGTCTTGCAAAAACTTGAAAATGGCTAGACTAATTTTGATGAAATTTTTTGTGTTTGAGTGGATGATTTAAACGATTCACAACTGGACCCGGTAGGTAGTGTTGTTGTCGAGATCCAGAAATCACCCATACAAAGTTGGGGTAAATCGCTAGTTGTATTATATTTTTTATTTTTCAAAAGAACAGTAGCCATGCTCTTGTGTTGAAAAAATTGATCTAGTACTTCTTTTTATTTCATCGCCTTGGAGGCCAATGGAGCTAAGCCACAGTTTATAATATTTACGATTTTTCTCTGCCAATTAAAATGTTCCAAATTAATATCGGGAATGGATAAAAAATGACAAATCACAATTATCTATAATACAGTATTATGATGTCATACACAAACTACACTTAAATTTATTGGCAAATTAAAAAAAAAACCTGCTTACAGTTATGATACATGTATTGACTAATATAAACTATGGTTCTTTCTGGGTACGTTAATGCACTTAACTCCATTTTGCAAAAATTGTGGCTTAGCTCCATTGGCCTCCAAGGCGATGATTTATGAGCCAGCTCATGACTACAATACATTTCCTACCAACTTCAAAAAGTAGGAGGTACTCATTTCGACTGATGTTTTTTTATGTGTGTTACCTCATAACTTTTTTCTGGGTGAACCGATTTCGATGATTCTTTTTATATGAAAGCTGGTGCTTCTCATGTGGTCCAATATAAATTTGATCAAGGTCTGACCAATAGTTTTTGAGTTATTCCTAATTTATATTGAAGTCGGTTGTACATAATTTTTAATTATGATATATATATGTTTTGTGGTTTTCCTGTAATTTTCGCTTTAAGGCCTAATCTTTTCGAAAAGGTAATAATGGAAAAAGATCTGGAGAATATGGTGGGGTGGGGTATAGTTTACCAGCCTAGCCTAGATATTATATAGTAGCCCTTATGTCTTGCAGTGTGCATTATTGTTTGCATCTGTATATTATGGCTATCTTGTATTGAACTTACTAGTAATGTATAACTATTTCATAGCTAGAAGTTTCAACTAGAAACCGGAAAAAACAAGTGTTGAAGAATTTTTCGACTACTTAACCTAATATTGTTTCTATAATCTTGTATCTTTTTTTTTCTTTTTCTTTTTTTAATTAAAACGTTATTGTATGTATCAACATTTTAATAATTATCTGGTTTTAAAATTTATTTGTACTGTCAGGGTGTATTTCATGAAAATGTAAATTAGATAAAACTAATTTTACAGATCTTATCGCGTTAAGCTTAAGCTAAACACCATAAAAATTAGTTTTATTTAATAAAATATGTAAGTTGATGTTACTTAAGAAAATTATAAAAATAGTGTTAAATAAAAATATTGTTTATTAATTATTGTTTATATTTTGTTTGCAAAATATGATGATATTTTGATTGTTTCGGGCAATAGGACTGACTTTTTTACAAATGTACCTACATACTGCCTCAGGTGTGTTTGGCTTTCTGTTTTTCTTACTTCTCACCGGTAGGTACCTGACGTCATGGACATAATGTTAAACCAAGCCTGTCTCACTCCCCGCTTTAGGCATGAAAATATACTCACGCTGCGTGGTCACCTACAAGCAGCTAATTCCGTGAGGTTTCCATGGCCTACAAATAATTGTTCGGGATTTAGATGTTTGTCCTTGTGCAATTTATGATTGTAAACTTCCTCCATGATACAGGAGAAAATCCTAGTGCGGCGGTAACGTTTTTTTTAAACATAATAAAAAAATACTAATACATTGCATAACACCTCTGTGTTCTACTATATAGGTACCAACTAATATCAAATGCCTGATCCACACGCTTGGCAAACAGCAATCACGAACGTGTGTATGGTTGTTTTGTTTGTTTGTATGTGATTGCCAGTGATCGGCGTTGGTGTCGGTTTTTGTGCACCGATCAAAGGGTGTTCGACAAACGTGTTTGCGATGTATCCACACGTTTGGCAATCAGTCAGTCATAGATTACTGTATATATACTAGAGATAGATGCGCGACTTAAATTTAATTTTATTTAGTGTCGTGCTTTGCAAAACAGACTGCGCTTACAAAAGAAGGAACTTGAAGAAAAGGGAAAAATAAACATTTGCTGGACGCGATCCGGGGTCTTAAGATTTCAGGACCGCTCGATTATCCACCTGAGCTATTATAACCTAGTCAAGTTGCGGGAGCTGCCGAGAGCTTTTTTAAAACTAAATACAAACTAAGACTTAAAACTAAATAAAAACTACGTGTTCACAGAGAGAGATGTGAATTTATTCTGACCATTGTCTTTTACAATCCTTAATCCTATGCTTACAGTCTACTTAAATTACTACATACTCAGCGTTTATTATGTATTTATGCTGATGGATGCTTTATCTGTATTACGGGTGGTGTTGGTGTAACCATAACGCCTCCCTCCTCAACTGCAAAGTTATCGGCAAGATTTGGATTCCGATAATTTTGCATACAATGTAAAAGCTTACACTTATTTTTCCAAGTTACAACAATAAGACTAATTAAGACTAATATATCATAGAGTAGTACAGTAGCTAAACTAACACTTTTCTTATTCACTAAGCTTTCACTTTGACTTTCCACTATTTCACTTTTCAGTTTGTACGAGAGATATTTTAGTTCATCCAAATTAACGCGATTTAAATTCACTGTTTTCTCCGTATTTGTAGGCTGCTCTATCAATTTGGGTAGAGTTAAAATAGGTGTCACCTTATATTGCAGTTTTCCTGAATAGTATCGTTTCCGGTGTAATTAAATATTGCCTAATTTATCTCACAGTTTTCATCGATTTCCAAGAGGTAAGTGCCCTTTACAGCATTTCCTTGAGTGTCATCGCACCACGTTTTTGTAAGCACTATTTCATTTTGTGTAAATAGGATCCAGTTAATAGGACCAATAGACTGTATCTTAACACTTTCCAGCTCTACTATTAATAATTTACAGAGGCTTAGATTTGATGCGAAGTTCATAAGTTGTTCGATGCATGTTTTTTGCATGTGTTTTCAGGATACTGCACGATATCAATTTCTTCACACAGGAACTGGTTTGCTGCTATCTCCTGACATGGGCCATTTGAGGGTAAGTACGTGTGATCTTTCACCATGAGGTAAGGATATTTGGGAAGAATAACAGTTGTTCTATTATAGGTGGGATCAAACATAGGTAAAATATATATTTAAAATAACTGTAGGTATGTAATATTATCAGTCAGAGGGATTTCCATAATGAACGTTATTTGGTTTTCTTTTACATAGGCCTTAACAGACATAGATCTTTCTAAATTAACTAAATTGTTTTCAGTAATAGGATACAATAAACTGTTTGAGATATAGATTCTAATATTACTAGTAATTCGGTGGAATTAACAATGGGTTGATGTAGAACGTGAAGTGTAGTAAATGCTAATTTCGTTTCTATTTCGCTTTAAATTAGGTATATAGTTCTAAAATTATTGACAAACATTTTAAACATACTTAAAACATATGTGGATGTGTGCTGTTATCGTCTTTAGTAATTATATATTTTACAATTCTTTCTATACGTTTCATTCGTTCATTTACAATTTTTATATTTTCCTGTAGAGATCCAGTACTATTTATAAGAGAGTCAAGCATCTCCGAGATTATTGTTATTTTATTATTAGTGTGCCTTTGCTGGGTCTTTAATTGAGATATGAGATTGTCGTATTTTACTGCATCATTGTGGTCTCTAAGTTTCCTGTAAGCGCTTTGATAACAGAATGTAATGGATTAATAAGACCGCGCTTAAAACGTATCGAAGGTATGAGTTTTTAAACTTTTCTACAGCAAAGTAACTAAAATAATTTACTTGTGTGTTCATATTTTGAAATTCATTTACGTATTTTGTATAGTTGTAGTGGCATAGCCATTCTCACATTTAACCAATGCAGAAGGCATGCGCAGTCCATCACAGAATCGGGTAAGGTCATGCGGGGCTATCCCGCCGGCGGGGTTATCCCGTCGTTTGGCTGTAAGGCCTCATTCGCACGAGAGCTTTTTTAACGTCCGTTAAAAAAGCGTTCAAATAGAACAAATGCATTCCCAAGTATATGTTCACACATAAGCGCTTTTTAAACGCGGCGCTTTTTTATCGAGCAGTGTTGTATTTTCAACGCTGGGCGTTGGGCGTTAAAAGAAATAGATCATATGAAACTTCTTATTATTATTCACACGAGCGCTAAAAAAGCGCCGGCGCTGCATTCAGTGTACCGCGCTCTCGCTTAGCAGTCGGACGTTTACGTAATTTGAAATTCGATACGATGTCGTGGGTTGTAGATCCTGAAGTGCTTATAATAGAGGTGGAGGCTCGGCCATTTCTATATGCAAAGACATTGCCAGAATACTCAAATAAAATTATAAAGAATAATGCCTGGGAGGACATAACCAAAAAACTCTCAGAGGACTGGGAAACCCTCAACAATGATGAAAAAAATAGTCGATGTAAGTAAATAATGTACCTTTATTTATTTAAAAATTCAAATAGATAGGTAGGTATATAGTTATTTATATTTAGTCACCGTTCTGTCTATTGATAACTTGGTATTGCCATGGAATAGAACCTTGTGGCGATGTGAAATATTTAGTAAAATAATCACGTATTTGTAGACCCGTGTGGTTACTTCTGAGACCTGTCGGTTGTAGACCTTGTATTGTAGTGTCAAATAAAGTATCATCAAATTGAAATCCATCTTTAGTTCTTACAAGATTGTGTAGAACGCAACATGCTTTAACTACTGATATAGTGCGATCAGGTTGAAGATCTATAGCTCGTGTTAAAATTCTCCACTTGTTTGATAGAATACCAAAACTGCATTCAATCATTCTTCGTGCTCGTGTTAATCGATAATTATAAACACGTTGTTGCACGGTCAAGTTGCGGCTCGGATATGGTCGCAAAACATGTTCAGATAGGGCAAAAGCCTCGTCGCCAATAAAAACAAACGGCATAGGTTTCCCACTCGGATCATTCGGTAGCGTTTTCGGTTCTGGTAAATCGATTCGGCCCGATTCTAACTGCCTGTTGAATGCTGTATTTTTAAATACGTTTGAGTCAGAAGAACCGCCGTATGCTCCTACTTCAATGCAAGTGAAACAATAGTTTGCATCACAAATTGCCATTAAAATTATTGAAAAATAATTTTTATAATTATAGTACAATGAACCGCTCTGATCGGGCTGTGCTATTTCAATATGTTTGCCATCGACAGCCCCTATCACATTGGGAAAATTAGTACGGTGATAAAACTCTTCTGATATTTTTTCAAAGTCTTCCTTTGTTTTTTCTGGCATATACATAGGTTTTAAAGAATTCCATATTGCGTCGCAGACTTGTTTAATAATATAATGTATGGTAGACACTCCAAGTAAAAACTGGTAATGTAAGTCATGAAAACTGTTGCCTGATGCTAGAAATCTGTAAGAAATCAAATTTTATGGCACATTAATGATTTTTACTTTTCAGGCAAAGAAATACAAGCAAAGTGGAAACACTTAAGGGACAACTTCCGGCGTGAATATCAAGCGCAAAAAGATGTGACGTCAGGACAAGGTGTAAAAAAGAGAAAAAAATACAGATATTACGACGAATTACTATTTTTAGTTCCACACGTCAAAGATGCAAAAACTTCTGGAAACTACAGCATTCCCACAAATGTACCAGAGCAAAATACTGGAAGCCCATCAACATTTAATACTGAAAATTCACCCGCTGGACCTTCGATTGCCACTTGTAATGTTACAGAGACTCCAAAAAAGAAAAAGAAAACTACATCATCCTTTGAAAGTGAAATTTTGAAGGCCATCAAAAATGAGTCTGGAATGGACGAGGATAAAACATTCTGTTTATCATTGGTTCAATCACTAAAAAAGATGGACGATGATAGCAAAATGTTAGCTAAAATAGAAATATTAAAAGTACTTCGCACTTTCACAAACAGGACGCAAAATACATACAGCCAGCCAGTCAGACAGCCTACCCAAACACCGTTTAACAGAACAAACATTGAGCCATATTTCAGTCACCAAAGTTTTAACTTTTCACCTCAACCAACACCCATAACTCATACCAACTCACAACCAACATCAGCTCAAACTCGTAATGTGTATCAGCAGTACTCACAGTCTGACACCCCGTTCATTTATACTCAGACCCCACAGCAGCAGTACTCACAGACAAAGTTCACTCAAGCCAGTAATATGTATCAGCAGCAGCATTTAGAGTCACAACCAACTCTGACCTTGCATCAACCCTCATCCGATCCCGAACATCCATCAAAAGTTAAGATTTTAGAGAATCGTCAATACCGCCCCGCTAATTTTGCACAAAGTTCTAGGCCACAATCTGCTCAGAGCTTTCTTACGACTTTCAACCCAAATATTTGCCCATCTCCATCGGACACTGACCTGTCAAGCTCAACAACTGCTCAAAGCCCATTAATTAATAATATAAATTCACCAGAAGACTTGTCTCCGAATGATTGTTCAAACTAATAAATATGTCTTTTGTTACTTAAATAAAAATTGCTTTGTAATTTTGTTATTTTTATTTTACTTACCTCAGTGTAACAGCCAGTCGTTGTACAGGTGGTATCGACAAACGCATGTTAGTATCTTGAAGTGTTATTTGAGGCCTCACTATTTCCAACAATTCGTCAAACGTTGTTATAGACATTCGAAAATAATTGAAAAATTTAGCCGGGTATTGCCTCAACTCTTCGTATATTGTCACAAACTGTCCTTTTAAGTATCTCTGTTCATTCAGAGGATGTACCCAGAATGCCTTTTGTTTTTTTTTTCGCCGTCTAGCGGCACAAATTGCTATTGCTAGTAATTTAGTAGAAACCATTTTCACATCTTATGAAGCGAAAGCCGAAACAATAGTGATTTTAAAGCGTTCGTATGAACAATCACATCGTAAACGTTTTAAAAGCGCCAACGCCGAGTTTTGACGCAACGTTTTTTTAGCTCTCGTGCGAATGAGGCCTAACTTTTATAAATAAAATGATTTATCATAGCGGCATCTATAGGCGGATAGCGAAAACTCTTTTTCGTAGATCGACATTTACATGGCACTGCTAACGCGTAAACTGTTTGATCGACAGCCATATTTGTTTAGGACGCCATTTTTGACAAGTTTAGTGAAAGTCAAGCTCCACGGATTTGGTTTCAAAAGTGAGTAAAATTTATCATTTTTTGGTGTTTGTAAAGTTAAATGACGATTTGAGAAACAAGAAATTCCGTTGTGCTATTCAGTTTTACTCTGCGCTTTGTTTTTACTGAGTTATTTGATGCGGCATAATAGCCCCACAAATTCTAAGATGGGGGTTATTCCAACCAAAATGATATGTCGTAATATCCCCACCATTTTAGTACGATATTGAAAAAAGTTAGTGATGTCCTAGTGTCGAAAAAATAACGATGAATGTTGATTTTTTTACTTATTTCGAGAACACTGTAATGTGTTAACGAAATAAAGATTTTCAATTTAACTTTTACTAGCAGTGTGGGGTGTGAAACGCTATCATGATGAATGTTGCAAAAAGTTGATAAAATGACCAACGTAACCTACGTTTAAAAAAATCGTTTAATAGAATAGAATAGAATGATTTTTATTCAATATGGATTATTACATAATACTTATTGAAAGTCATTATTTTCTTTACCACTGGTTCGGAAAATACCTCTGTCCTGGGAAGAACCAGCAAGAAACCCAGCGGGACTTATTTTAAACATAATATCACTTAACAATAATCTTGTTTGTACAATTTTAAATGAATTTTCATAGAACCAGCATGGTGGCGATCACCTTATTCCCAGGGGTTATTTTCATTCATGTATTCCTTGATATTATAATAACCCTTTTTGTACAGTTTTTCTTTAATAAAACTTTTAAACTTGTTTATAGACAAACTTTGAACATGTTCTGGGATTTTGTTGTAAAAGCGTATACATTGCCCCATAAATGAATTACTAACTCTGTGGAGTCTCGTAATTGGCATTACAAGCTTATGTTTGTTCCTAGTGTTTAAGGTATGAATATCCTTATTCTTATTAAAGCTATTAATGTTTTTATGTACATACATTACATTTTCATAAATATATTGCGATGCCAAAGTTAATATGTTTATTTCTTTAAATTTTTCTCTGAGGGACTCTTTACAATTTAGATTATAAATCGCCCGTAAGGCTCTCTTTTGCAAAACAAATATAGCTTCAATATCAGTCGCATTACCCCATAGCAAAATTCCATAAGACATTACGCTATGAAAGTAGCTAAAATACACTAACCTAGCTGTCTCAACATCTGTGAGACTTCTAATCTTTCTTACAGCATACGCTGCAGAACTAAGTCTGCTTGCTAATTTAGATATATGGGGGCCCCATTGAAGTTTCGCGTCAATAGTAATACCAAGAAAAACAGTGGTATCCACAAGACTCAACTCCTCCCCATTTAAGAGCACATTGGTTTTCGAATGTTTTACGTTAGGTATTGTAAATTTAATACATTTTGTCTTATTGCCGTTTAAGAGCAAATTGTTGGCGTTAAACCAATGTACTAGTTTCGATAGAGTATTATTTACATCGTCATATCTAATTGACTGCCTTTTAAGTTTGAAAATTAAAGAGGTATCGTCAGCAAATAATACTATATCGTGATTGTCCCCTACAAGATAAGGTAAGTCATTAATATATTGCAATATCGCATAATACATTGCAATATCAGAATAGCAATTGTGGGCATAGCATCCACGGCAAATACGAAGTGTTAAGCCATGGTGGAGGCCTATGTCCAGCAGTGGACTGACAAAAGGTTGATGATATTCCAAAATTCGTTACGTTTGTACATTTAACTTGTATTGCACCTACGCTGCTTTTCATATCATCATGCCATAATTTTATTGTTGTAGATGGTCCGTCATTACAAGCGGAAAAGAGAAAAGACGTATTCGGAACTTACAATTCAAAAAGCTTTAGAAGATGTGCGAAGCAATAAAATGACCGCATACGCAGCGGCGAAATATCATGATATACCTAGGTCAACACTTAACACGCGACTTAATTGTTTTCACTCCTCTGCGGGTCATCCGACGGTATTTTCATATGAACTTGAAAAACGTATGGCTAATTGTCTTCATATAATGGAAAAAAAATTCTTTCCTTTGACACGCAAGGAAGCTTCTTTATTAATTTCAGAATTTGTACGCCGGAACGGTATCAATACTCCATTTAAAGGAGATTTGCCAGGAAGGGACTGGTTTTATGCGTTCAAGAAACGTCATGGGCTTTCTATTAAAAAACCGCAAGCGGTTGAGATATTGCGGCGAAAGGCTAGCGATCCTTTTATAGTCTACGCGTACTTCGACTTATTAGAGAAAGTGGTGGAAGAGTTAGGCCTACAAAACAAGCCAAATAAAATTTATAACCTTGATGAAACTTCGATTTGCCAGGATCCACTAAAAGGAAAAATAATTGGAAAAAAAGGATTTCAGGCAACCATAACTACTAGTGGACCTGGACGTAATAATACAACTATTCTTCTGGCAACGAATGCATGTGGCGTTAAAGTACCGCCATTGATTATTTTTCAAGGCAAACATCTTTGGACTCAATGGCTCTACCCAAATGAAGATATAAAAACAGCTTATGCTGTTAGTGAAAAAGGATGGATGGAGACCACCATTTTCGAAAAATACATCCGAGAAGTATTTGTGCCTTCATTAAAAGGAGAAGCGCCTGTTATTCTTATATTTGATGGACATTCGACACATGTTGATTTAAGCGTTATTGAGTACGCAGCATCCGTTGGGATCACAATTATTAAACTTCCAGCTCACTCTTCTCACATTTTGCAACCTCTAGACTGCAGCGTTATGAAACCCTTTAAAGATAAATGGGAAGATGAAATTATAAAATGGCAGCGACTTCACATTGGGTCTAAGTTGCCGAAGCCAGAATTCGCACGCATAATAACAAAAATTTGGGACGAATTAAACCCAGTCGTAATTCAAAATGGATTTCGGAAAACCGGCGCATACCCAGTAGATCGTAATGCCATACCAAAAGCATCATTCGACAGCCAAAAACTTGAAAAATGGGAAGTCTTTAATGCCAATAATAAAGATCAGATGCTACTAATGAAAACTGCTGAGATTGATGTTGCCATTGCCAAATCTGCCCATAAAAGCTACACTACCGCAAGTAGCGTACCGAGCTTATTAAAATTATCATTAGAAAAGATCAATGATTTTGAAACGATCCAGGGACCAAAAACAAATACTCAAAAACAAAAGAAACTGGAACTAAAACAACATAATAAGGAAGTGAACGAGCGAAAATTGACAACCCAAGTAAATACGTCTCGCAGAACAGAGTATAATAACAATAAAGAACCTGGAGGTTCATGGATCGTGAGAAAAGAAGAATCTGATTTGTTAAAAACATATACCACAAAAACACAGGCGCTAGCTGTACCGCAAGACCAAAATTATGATCAGCAGGCCAATAATATATGCTCGGACTTTCAAAAACAGGATACTAGTTTCCCTATGAAAAATCCTGCCTCATATAAACTACCTATACCCAAAAGATTCAATGAAACCCAAGAGCGGACGACATTAAAAGTATTAAACGAAATAATAATAAAGCCTCAGACAAAAATTGAAGAAATCGTCTCATTTGAATCACTACTACTAAAAACAATTGCCAAAAATGATCCCATAGTAAGTCGTAAAAAACGTGTGCCTAACAGCAACGCCGAAGTTTTAACTTATAAAAGTGCACTGGACCGACTCAAAAAAGAAAAAGAAGAAAAAGAAAACAAAATTAAAAACAAAGGTAAAAGAATTACGAAAAAAGAAAATCCAACGAAACAAAATACAACAGGGAAAATTCAGAAGAAACAGAAATACCAAAAGACCAAAGTTCAAAAAGCTGGCATACATAAGGGACAGGGAAAATTGAAAACACAACAAATAAAAAAACGAAAAAGAAGTGAAAGTGACAGTAACAGTTCAGGATCTTATAAGTCAGTTTGTGACTCCGATGATAACGAAACTGCGGAAATCTTTTTTAAGAACCTTTTGGAAAATAATCAACCCGAGGATGACGAATATTACAAATGTGAAATCCAAACTCTTAAAGGTCAGTCGGCAAAAGATGAAGATCAGTCAGATCAAGAAAACAATTCACTTGAAATATGTCATGATTGGATACAGTTTCCTAGCACTGTGATAACCCCTACACTTCAATACCATGAAGCCGAACCTGTTCCAAGTACATCCAGTGAACCACCAAAACATGACCCTACTCCAGAACCAGGAAAGTTCATTTTAGCTAAATTCAGTTCCCTCAGGGGTAAAAAAACATATAAGTATGTATGCCGCATAGACGATATTGTAAGTGACGAAAAACTCGTAGTATTAGGATTAAAATCCAAAGGGAAACAGAAGAATGTATTTCGCATACTTAACAATGATTATTCTATCATAGAAAACACTGATATTGTACAATATCTTCCTGATCCAGAACTTATTAACGACAAGGACTATGTATTTCCTTGTAAGATTGAGATTTTAGAACAGTGTGTGTAAACTTACACACATTGTTCTAAAATGTCAATCTTTAAAAGCGCAAACGGGGCATCAACCACAGCCACCGGTGGCTGCCACTGCCAATAATCACTGCCAACACTGCTGTAGCGAATGGCCGCCACCGGCCATACGTGTGCGGCGAGTTTCAACAAAATGTAGGAAAAAGCGTGTGAACTGCTTGTCGCTGGCTGCCGCTTGGTGGCCCGTTTGCGCCGAACCTTATAGTTATGACTAACTAGCAGACTTTTAGGTGGTTAAGATAGAAGTTATGTTTGTGTTTGTTTCACTTACTCATTTTAAGACCTTGAATAGGCAAACTAAAACAGATTGAACTACATATATTTTTTTAAACCTGTGGTGCCATATTTATTACTTACTGCAATAAAAGATACCTACTTACCAACCTATGTTCTCATATTAAACCTAAAAATATAATTAGCTTAAAGACTGACTGTAAATAAGTCACTGTGCCATGACTGTGTTAGTTACCTTATTAACTTTAAGATGTTTGTTCATGTTCATTTCATGTCTCATAAAATATATATAACTGTCATTTCGTTATTAACCATTTTGAATTCAAATTCAGCATATTTTTTAAACTACGTAATTAATTTATAGAAGCTATAAAAATTAAGACTGTTTAGAAATTCATTAGTTACCTAAGTTAATTGTGAAGACTACTTGATTTGCCTCATTATTTGATAATGAATATAGCATTTTAATACCTATATTGTTATCTTTTATTACTATACTATACTATCTTATATATTACCAATCACCGTTAGGTACACTTACTACTAGAATAAAACATTTATCGATAACTTAACAATTTCAAACAGATTAAAATTTGTCGAATGTTCGGCACATCACTAGCATGTATGGAGGCTCGGCGTAATAGCCCCACAATTTTTTAAAAATGATTTCGAAGGAATTTAGATCCTCCTAGCTTAATGTAAAGCTTAGAATAATATGTATTCCGTCGTGAATTTTATGAGCAAGTTAGTATTTTCTAAATAGATTCATAGATGGCAGAGATCAAATCAAACGTCGGCAAAGCCCCTCTGGGGGTTTTCCCGCCGTTTTCCAGTTTTTTTCATAAAATACCTTTGTTGTAACATAAAATATTGATTTTCTATAGAAGTAATACAGCGTAATCATTAACAAATAAATGATTTTTATGATGCATTAACTAATTTGTTGTTATTGCTTGCTGTAGCAAAATCACAACTTTTTGAATTTTGCAAGTCACTTTTTTTAGGCGGAATAGCCCCGCATGACCTTATAATTTAATATTCCTTCGCCATAAAACATGTTAGCAGGTAATTTTGCTCTAACTTCAGAACGAGGTAAAGTAACGAGGGAAGTATTACAGCACATTCTAAGCTATTGTGTATTATAGGTATTCTAGAAGAATTTGTGGTAAGTACCGTCAAATGCCCTAACTTTTCACTAATGTTGATATTATTTAGTTTTGTCCTAAAATAAATCCTAAATTTGTACTTTTGAGCAGATTAAATTAAAACAAGAGTAAAAACAAAACTTAGGTGTAACTTATAACATTTATTTTAGACATTATGCTTCATACTTAGAATAATAACACCTAGAACGATAGTTCCCTACAAAGCGGACGTTCAAACGTGAGGCAAGAACAAATTTATGTTTGCGTAAGCAAGTTGTGTTTATGCTAGACGAAACGCACACAAGTGAAAAAACAATGTTCCCAATACATTAAATTTTTCCCCAAAAGTAGGGAAGTTGAAACTATATTAAACTAACAGTTACGACGTAACGTATTACTGATACAAATGTGAAAATAAGTTTGTTCGAATTCTGTTATCGAAGTGTAGTCCGCCAAATTCAAAACATTCTTGAATAGGGTATTTGCCTGTCTAGCCAATCACTTTTATGAGCCATCGAAATGTGATTGTAGCATATATTTCTTTGTAAATGAATAGAGACGTTATAATTATGACTAATGCAAGTTCAATATACACACCCGCCCGATGCCCGACACACGACTGTTCGACGAACGATTGGTGAATTCAGTATGCATTATTCAGTTTGTTTTAACTAATTTGTTTTTAATAATCGTCGAATAATAGTGCATCGCGCCTCACTGCATGCATAAAGTAAGCTACAATACGAAAAACATAAGAACATTTTAATTTTGGCAGGTTTTACACAGTAGATGAATTCCAGCTTAAAGTTATTGAGAAAACTTTATAAGAAAAACACAAATGAATATTAAAATCATTTATATCAGTAGCCTTGGAACTGAAACTGTTTCCTGAACAACTGCCGCTTTGATGATACGAATCGTAAAGTATTTTCTTTTTTGGATTTTTGAACAGTCTAATTCTTAAATAGCGCTCGACAATAAGTCTCGTCAAATTCGAATCATGGAAGTGGGAGTTAACGTGTTCAATAGAAAAAATACGAGTTCCTCCTATGAATCTTCTCATAATTTGATAAAACGTCTCAGATCAGTTTCAGCAACACTACAAATAGAATAAACTTCTTTTGAGGCGTAAACCAATCCACCTTTATCCCTCATACATACCGATTTATGGAACCAAAGTTTCTCTTTTGCAAGCATGTTATCAATGCAATATTTACATTTTACTCGGGTTGTGAGATGTCTTTCCAGCTATATAGCCAACAATGTGGTTTCTGCAGTTAGGATCATCGTTACCCCGTGTAATTTCAAATCCGACATCATTTGGAATCGGTTTTTTCAATAAGTGTTGAGTCAATTCTTTATCTTCATCATCAAATCTTTCGGAAAATGAAGTATTATTATTATAAGTATTTAATTCCTATTGACGTGTTTTATTTTTAATAACACGACAAAAAGTGGGAGATTTTTTCTACCACTGACAACATTTCCATATAGGCATATTACAATGTCATGTGTCAGTTTTTAAAAATTCATATTTATTTTTGATGAATGTTTTACGTAAAAATATAAGTTCAAAAGTATTACTTACACGTGAAATGTAATGTTATTATGTTTCTTGTGTTTCTCTGATGTGCTGTGACATCCGTTCACTGCACAAACCGTCATTTTTAATTAAAATTTCGGGAACTGTTGTCAACACGACACGACCTTGAGCACTAACGGGCCGAGTATTGAACTAAGCCATACTGGCTTAGTTTTAGTCTTGGGTAGTTCGCGAACGACCTAGGTGGGAAGGGCGCTCTTTTAGGTGAACTATGCGAACTAGTTCGTCGACAATCACGCGCATAGTTCTTTAATTATAGTAGAACTCGCTTAATACGATCACGTTTAATACGATTTCTCGTTTAATACGCCATTTTATGTCAGTCCCTGCAACTTGAGGCATGTTTTCATACATTATTAACACGCTTAATAAGATTCATCATCCCGTCTAATACGCCATCTAGGTCGGAAAAGCACAATATCGAGCTTGGATAACTGGCCTTCATTTTATTAACTGGTTGAAAGCTTTAGATGGTCACTTCCAGATTAAATGTAGACACATAATTCTCTTCATTGATAACTGCCCCACTCACCCTAAAGATTTTGAACTAAAGAACATCACGCTTATTTTCTTACCTCCGAATGCGACAAGCAAGTTGCAACCGATGGATCAGGGCATTATGAAAGTCCTAAAACATGGCTACAGAACACGATTGATACATCGCTATGTTAAGGAAATGGAAAATCCTGATAGCAAACGACCCTTGACTGTGCATGTCACGATCCTAAGCATTGCAGCGGCATGGCAAGCAACTAAGCCTGAAACCATACAAAAATGTTTCAAGAAAGCAGGTTTCCAAAACAATGAAGCTGATGTCGTGTTGCAAGAAGAACCCGCGATACTGCAGAGTTTTCCTGGATATTCTTCCATTGATGACAATGTTGCACCCTACGAAACCTGTTCGATCGAAGATCTTATTGAAGATATGAATAACACCCAAAAAGAGGCCCTAAGTGATGACGATGAAGATGAAGGAGAGTCAGTTCCGATTTTATCAAACGCAGAGGCATTATCAGTAGTAATTTCGCCATTTAAGGCGCCATGTGTCTTCTTTCAGGAAAAGTGAAGACGCACTGCAAAAGTTAAATTATATTGAAAGCATTGTCATTAATAATGCATCAAAATCTTTTTGGCAAACCAAAATTAGTGATTATTTTCAGAAATATCATTATAAATAATAATTAATTATGATGTAACTTATTTAAATACATATGCATTTAAATACATGTGCACAACATTATACCTTTCTAACAAATTTATAAATACGTATACCTATAATACAATACCTACACAATATTTGTAAATTATGTTTTATTTTTCCTATCCCGCATAATACGCTTTCCCGCGATTTTGGCTGGGTCCCTTCAAAATCGTCTTAAGCGGGTTTTACTGTACTTATTAAGTGGCGAAGCTTGCGAAGACACTTATTGATTTCACGATGTCTGTCCGTCTGTCCCACGATTATCTCGAGAACGGTTTCAAATTTTCAAATTCTGTTTTCAGCAATCGATTACTGATCACACAGGCATCTGAACCTCCTATTTTGAAACTGATTGATCAACGGCAACCGTTAGAAACCGCTACAAAGCTTATTGCTTCGCCACTTTGCTATGCTGTTAGCTTGCTAGGTTTATTTTTCTAGCGTCCGCTCTATTATGGACTGGCACTGCATGGCTAACCGACTGATTTATTTTTATTCTTACCGTTCTTACCAGAGTTTCTTATTAAAGTATATAATTTATAGTCTATAGTTAAGGTTTCATTAGTGCACAATTCTCAACAAATAACAAATATTGCTGGCTCACAATATTAACTTGAAAGTGATAGTAAGCAGTACATAAATATCGTATAGTTCTCAATTCGATTTTACGGTAAGTTTATTCAAAATTAATATTTTACTTTTCTATTTCTACTTATTTTAATAAATACTCGAATACAGTGCAACCTCAGTGCAAAATTGGTTAAAACTAGGTAAATAATACCTTTTATATATATTCTGCAATGATTAAAAATTCGATATAAAGATGTTTCTCATAAAATCTATTCGTAATGTAGAGTTATATTTTGCATTAGCTCTTACAGGCAGTTCTAAGGGATTTCGAAAAATTCGTTTTATTGAGGTTTGTTATATCAAGGTTACACTATGTTACATTAGTTAGCGACATAAAATCTATAAATTACAGTTACGTTATTTTCAATATTCCAATACACTTAAAAAATATAAAAAACATGTTTAGCTTCGTTTATTATATTTTATTTTAATGTCCATATCATCGAATAGTTCTTGATAAGAATCATGCATATATTATATATTATGTACTTATTATATTACTAATTAAATCATTAATTTTTTTAACGTAAATTCAATTAATTTTTATTTACTGACATTCAATAAACTCATCTTTTGTAATAAGATCTACTGGAAAATTTAAAAAGAACTAACGAACTAAATGAGCGAACTAGTTCGCTATAGGACTACGAACTAAATTGAGCGCTCCCAATGGCGACCGACTATGCCCAAGACTACTTAGTTTGAGTTGCCTCGCATTACGGATTACGGACTCGGCTTCTAGGTGTTATTATTCTAAGGCTTCATATTAATAACTTTTTGGAGGTATTTTAAGAATTAGGCAAAGTTATGTCTAATATTCCTAACATTGCCAGAGGCGTTTACTCCAAAATAAAAATATTAATTTAATCCTGGTACAATTTTAAATGTAGTTTAATAATTCAACAATACAAATCAATTTCGAATAACAGCTTTTGGAATATTTTAGTAGATAAAATTTTATAGGGCAATGTCAGGACTCAATTTCTTCCAACATCCATACATTGACAAATAAAGTGTAGGGTTGTTTCATAAGAAAAATAAGTAGGTAACAAAATATTAAAATTATTTTAGAACAGATGTTATAACACTTAATCAGTCATTCTCGTTGCAAGCAGTTTTTATTAAAATTATAATCAGTCTTACGAAACTAACCCTTCTTCTCAATAAACATAATCTATAAACGCGCAATATGACAAAGTAAAGTTTTACTATAACTATCCTAAAAAACTGCAACAATATCACAATGAAGTCAAAAACTAATTATTAGGTAACAAATTTCAATAAATGTTTGACAAAGGAACACTTAAATTATCTAAATCAAAACAAATCTAAACTTGTGGATTTGGCATCGTTTTTTCTACATCAAGTAAAGTTATTTCTGAGACATCATCTACTAGTGGCCAATAAAATGTACCTTTTGAATTTTTTCTTAAGTATTTTATAGTATATACGCGCTCAAAATCGTTGTACTTGATTACTAGACAAATATAATATTTAGCCAACTTTGATGTTGATAACTTGACAAGAACATATTTATCAATACCTATTTCATACATATCATTTTCTTTATCAATATATTGTTCCAATTCTTCATACATTTCGTCTTGTACGTTTCCGTATCACTTAAAGATGTAATAAAATCTTCAACACAAGACGAATTATGCACAGTATACATTCTTGAGCTTTATGAACTCGACCCTTGATTGCGCCTGCTTTTTGGAAACACCTTTTCATGCTTAATATGGTCATCTGAAACACTATCATCAAATGAGATTCTATCTGGGGATTTTATAGTTATATTGGAGAGAATTCGACTTTTCATCATAGTTTCATTTGATGTAGTTGCACCAAAGTTAGAAATATTTTTGAATAAAGTCCGGTCATTTGATAAACATAAATTTTTGTCAACATTCACAATAACGCCTGGTTGAATGTTGTAAATACTTTTGTTATTCTGGTCAGATAATTCCATATCTCCATGTTTTTGATGTATTTCTGCATTAACTATCAAATTAATTATAAATTGGTTATTGTCAGCATCGGATGACGAATCTCGTCCTACGTTTAATGAGACATTGTCAAAAGTATAATCCATACTTTTCTCTTTTTCATCACAATTTTGTGGCGTTTCAAGAAGTTTCTTACCCACTTCTGACCTTACATTTTGTTGTGAAAAATACCACTGAGTCCATTTTTGATTAAGTAATCATGCACTATTAACCTTAATTCAAAGCTAGTAACAGGATACCCATATTCTCCACAAATAATTAAACAACTAACTATTTTCTGTCCATCGGCTGGTAGCAGTTTGGTGGGACATCCAACTTTTTTCGTGTATTTTATTTTACTTTTTTTATATAGGAGAGGGCAAACGAGCATGCGGCTCACCTGATGGTAAGTGACTACCGCCGCCCATGAACTACTGCAACACCAGGGAGGGAATTGCAGATGCGTTGTCGGCCTTTTAAAAAGGAGTAAGCTCTTCTTGAAGCTGCCTAAGTCTTATCGGTCCGGAAAAATCGCTGATGGAAAACATCTTCTAAATCGCACAGTGGTGGATCGCCAATTTTATTTTACTTTATGTAAGATCGGCTGGCGAGGGATACCAAATTGTTTCTCAGCGTCGTATGAAGTAATATTTTTATTTTCAACGAGACCTACAGCAATGTTTAGTAAGCTCTCATCGTAATCTTTATATTTTCTTCGCGGCTTGTTCATTTTAATCGTCCTTCAAATAAACATAAAACTAAGTAGCTTTTTTTGGACAATGGAGTCTTATACAAAAAACTAACTTTTTTTGTATAAGATTCCATTCACATTACAAAAGCAAAGCAATAAATTATCTAAGTAGGTAAACTTAATATATAGATCACGTGTCTGCCTAATTAAAATTAATAACAAGGTGTCAGTCAACCCTAGGCTCGGCAATGTTTGGTACACTTGTTCAGAAAACATGCCAAACTTTGCCTACACCAGTATTTCTCAATAATTATAAGTGTATTTCTATCTTTAAAAATGACAAATTATCAAACTGTCATAGTTTTACGGAATGAGTATAAAACTAGTTAGAATTAAACATATTTTAATGAGTTACTTGAAAAGTTTTCTCACAACTCTCGTAATCGCCGTTCTGCACTTGGATTCAGCACCCGATTGTCAAAAAACTTTGCATTTTACCAACGTGACGCCACTAATTTTGTGTTGTCAGATAATAATTCTAAAAATATACCAAAGATTCTGTTGTCAGGCTATTAAAATAGAAAAGATATTACTTCTTTTTCATTATGGGCAAACATTGGACCCGTGGCAAAGTTAGGGAGTTTGACGGTACTTGTTTCTTTAAATCTATTACAGCTTCCAACTGCTTTAATAAATCATTCCCAATTAACCCATCATAACGTGAATCGACATTATAAAGATAAAATTTATGTTCGTCATTATTTTGAAATATAGAAAATAGTGGAATTTTAATTAACTGATTGTGTTTGTTAGATGCATGAGTGCTTATAACTTTAAAGGGTTCAGTTGTTATATAATTACGGTGGTATTGATGTGCTTTATCGGGTCTTATAAAAGAACTTAAAAAGAAAAACTTGAAAAACTTAAAAGAAATTAGGTATATATATGTATAGTAGTTTTACATTTATGTCACAATTCAATTCTGTTATTTCAGGTGGTTTTTGGAGGCATTTACTTGAAAATTTTCAGTCTGTGCAGGCATGTCATTATCCTTTGAATCATTGTTTTCGTCAGCCTCTATTACAGAATTTTCTTGTATGGATTCATCTCCATAATAACCTTCGTATGTTTCCTCATACATGTAATTTTGAGGAAATTCGTAGGGATAGTATGATGGACAAATTTCTAATTCGTTTAGGCGGAAACCTGGTTGAAAAGGCTTTGGAGGGGCAGTTCTCATAGAAACATCAGTATCATTAGAAACCGGCTTGTTATGTACATTATTATTATTAGGATAATTAAAACGCTGAGAATTATCAAACTATTGTGGTAACATTGGTTGCATGGGGCTATAGTCAGGGGGTCTAAATCCAAAGTTTGGTCGGTATCCAAAATTATGTGGGTGATATTGCTTAGGGAAACTCATTTGCTGTTGAGGTTTATTTTGTGGTAACGGAATCCTCATTTGTCTACTATAGGGAATGCCAAACTTAAATTGAGGTGGTGTTCCGGAATTCTGCCTAGGGGGTTGGTTTTGTGCTAACATTGGTCTAAAACCTGTAGACTGTGTTGGCATTGCGAACTTAAACGATGGTTGTTGCACTAGTATACTACTAGACTGTGGCTTAGACGTATGGCTAAACTGTAACATTTTACTACGCATCTGATATTGGTCATCGAAGTTTACTTCTTCTAGAACTATACTTAGTGCTTCTTCTAGTGTACTGGGTGTTTTCAACCTAACAATGCGCACCATATTTTCGGATAAATTATATAAGAAAACCTGCAGAGCGGTGTTATTATAAATAATAGTTTTACTTATTTTTATGTTTTTATCACCAATTTGACTAACCTTCGATAATAACACTGATTTAACGGATTGTATACGACCACAAAAATCGGTATAATTTTCATATTGGTGTTTCTTTAAAGTTTCTAATTCTATGGCTAAACATTCCTCGCTACGTGGGTCGCCGAAGTGAGTTAAAAACAATTCCTTGAATTCGGCCCATGTCTCTATATCTTCCCGTTCACTGATAAGCGACGTAGCCTCGACCGTAAGACGACTAGTAATGATATGCATTATATATTCATTTTGCACATCGGATGATTTAAAGTTACTTATTAGTATATTCACATTTACGCAAAAATAAATTTAAATGGTGTTTATCGCCGCTAAATGTTGGTATTATTTTAGTTAATTCATTAGGGATAAGTTTAATTTCCGACATTTTTAATAATTTATTCAATGGTTCTACACAAAAAAAGTAAAAAAATAAAATAAAATATTTATTATAACTCTACCAGTTCCACAAATGTTTAAAGGAAAATTCGAGTATAAGTACTAATCTATTATGTATTAACGTGTCGAGTAATCTTTAAATTAACAAACACTTGTAGACACGATAAGAACTTAATATAATGTATAATAATTAATATAATATACTCTATAACTTTATAGAGTAATATGGGACTTAATATTATGTACGTCTTACAATTAAATTAATATTATTTTAATTTTTTATTTAAGTAATAGTTATTTGTTACACTTAATACTTTATAAAATTTACATAAGATTAGTATTTGAAACCCAAATAACAGTCAAAATGGAAAATGTCTAATTCCAAGTTTACTAAGGGATATGAAGGGGGTGAAGAGTTGTACTCACCAGCCCGCAGTGCCCATCAGCAGCTTCACGGCTCCTTATTCTCGACGAATTTGTTTTGGTTCGCTGGATCACCACGCTGTATGGATCGTCCGCCGAGGCGTGAAAATGAGTAAAATTGTATACGCGATATTCACGAACGGTGGCACAGCTTTTCCGGTGATCCTACCGGCTGCGCCAGTCAAGTTTATGTATTTATGCTGATGGATGCTTTATCTGTATTACGGGTGGTGCTGGTGTAACCATAACGACCTTGTGCGTTGTGGCGAAATTTACCTTCGTATTCTAATAATATTTTAGCAGTTTTTAATTGTCTGAAAACATAAAATGGCATTTTCCAAAAATAAATAATGTTCAATAAATATTAATAACAAGTTAAGCGTAACCAGTGACCGCTACTAACTGCGTAATGCGCGTGGATTATTGCGTATGCATAGACTTAAAGGTAGGGCTTAGCTATAAGCTACTACCGGGATCCATAGGTGGCGGATCATGGAAAGGCTTGGAGATATCCTTGCTAGCTGCATTGCAGTCCCCGACCATTCAGCGACAAGGTACTAGGATGCAGTGGTTATTCCTTAGGAATGAATAGCTTATAAAATGCTGCAATATCCGATGATGTCCTTGTGACCTGGCGTTTCGTGCCGCCAGTAAATAAGCACTCCTCTGTTATGGGCAGCTGCGTAACAGTATTTTCAGAAGAGGAAGTCTAGTTGGCTGGAACTGTTCTGGAAAAGGAAGCTATTGACGGAGATGGTGTGCATCGGTTCGGCAATAGTACAGCGTGTGGAAGGCAACGGAAAACCACCACATATACTTCCCCAGGAAGATCATTATGGCTGAGAACAATATAAAAATGGCCCTCAGTCCCCGGCAGACCTTAAATGGTCAGAGGGTGCGAAGAATCTCCGGGTCAGCCATGACGATTGCTACGTGGAACGTCAAGAGTATGTACCGCACCCATAAAATGGTGAATATAGAACGGGAGATGCTAAGACTTAAGATAAATATCCTTGGAGTGAGCGAGTCTAGGCACCAGGGAACTGGAATCTTGGTAAGGGATGACACAGTAGTATATTATAGCGGTAATAATGATAAAAATCACTACAACGGTGTGGCCGCCATCATCAGCAGACATTTACATCATCAGGTCCACAGTTTCTTGCCAATATCGGACAGAGTTTTAGTTTTAGAGTTAAAAGCAAACCCCAGAAATATCCAGATAGTCCAGGTGTATGCACCTACTACCGATGCTACTGCGAGGATAATGAACTCTTTTATGAATAAGTAGAAACCGCCCTTAAACATCTTAATACACATAACATTATCCAAGGTGATTTTAATGCAAAAATCGGGGAGGGCAAAGTCTCGGACATCGTTGGTTCATTCGGACTGGGAAAAAGAAACGATCGCGGTGACCGCCTTTTACAATTCTGCGAAGAACACGGGCTTATAATTTCAAACACCCACTTTAAGCAACCTCCAAGAAGATTGTATACGTGGACGTCACCATTACATTCGCTGAAAAAGATCGTCCGTAATCAAATAGATTACATACTTATAAACAGAAGATATCGCAACAGTTTAACATCAGTCAAAACCTACCCAGGCGCCGATATTGGTTCTGATCACAATCCGGTTGTTGCGTCCCTTCGCTGTAATATGAAAATTCTAAAACCTAAATCAAAAAGACAACAAATGGATGTGACTAGACTTAAAGAACCGGAAGTACGGCTTAAAGCAGCCACGGAAATAAATATGGCTGTTGACCACTTGAACAAAGAGCTTGGTCCAAATGTTGACGTAAAAGAGACATGGACTAAATTAAAGGAAAATCTTGTTGATATTGGTAAAAGAATCCTCCAACCATTAAACCATGAAGCAAAACACCGCTGGATCACGCAGGAGATCCTAAACCTAATGGAACAGCGTAGAACATACAAAGGAGTAGACGATCAATAATACAAAACCATACACAAGATAATCCAAAGAAAAGTAGTTGAAGCAGAAGAAAAATGGATGGTTGACCAATGTATTGCGATAGAAGAGTTTGAGGCCAGATATGATTCTTTTAATGTGCATAAGAAAATCAGAGAAATAACCGGTGCTGTTAAAACACGAAACATGAACTGCAACGTATTACTGGATGATCAGGGAAATCCTGCCAAAACAATTGAAGATAAGCTTAATATTTGGCAGAAATACATAACAACACTATTCCATGACGTTAGACCTGCTCTGGAATCAAGTTCATGTGGAAGTGAATTGACTGGACCACCTATTAATAAAAGCGAAATTGCTTATGCCATTAACATGTCCAAATCAGGAAAATCTGTAGGCGGAGATGAATTACCCGTGGAACTGTTTAAAGTACTTGAGTATGGTAACTTAGGAATAATAGTGAAGTTATTCAACACTATATATGATTCAGGCGTCATACCATCTGATTGGCTCAAATCCACCTTTGTCACCTTGCCCAAAGTTGCTTCTGCGAAGAAATGCAGCGAATATAGAACAATCTCCTTAATGAGTCATATCCTAAAATTATTCCTTAAAGTAATTCATAAAAGAATTTATAGCAAATGTGAAGACCTCATTTCAAGAACACAGTTTGGGTTCATCAATGGCCTGGGAACGAGAGATGCACTTTTCGGGTATCAAGTTTTAATACAGAGATGCTGGGACATAAATCAAGATGTGTTTGTATGCTTTATCGATTATGAAAAAGCATTTGATAGAGTACAGCAGGTAAGAATGATTGATATATTACAATCCATCGGACTCGACTCTAAGGACGTAAGGTTCATTAAACACCTATATTGGAACCAATCAGCGAATGTTCGTATAGAGGGCAAACTAACAGATGACTCGGAAATCTTACGTGGAGTACGGCAGGGATGTATTCTCTCGCCAATTCTCTTCAACATTTACTCAGAGATGATTTTCCGTGAAGCGTTGGATCGGGTGGATGTAGGTATCACAGTGAATGGTCAGATTATTAACAATATCCGTTATGCCGATGACACTGTACTTATTGCATCTACAATGGAAGAACTTCAGATTCTTATAGATAACATTCAATCTGTTAGTTCAGCGTATAGCCTCAGTATCAACACCAGGAAAACCAAATATATGACAGTTTGTAAAAACACCACCTGCTAACCCTTCTCTACAATGTAATGGACAGCCTCTACAAAAAGTTAGCAAATACAAATATTTGGGATGCTGGGTTGATGATACGGGAGACCACAGTCTTGAAATAAGGTGCCGCATAGAACAAGCCCGTAATGCTTTCTTTAAGCTAAAATCACTTCTGTGCAATAAAAAACTGAACATCCAGATACGAGTACGATTAGCACGTTATATTGTATGTGTATATATGTTATGTTTTCTCCATTCTTTTGTATGGCGTTGAAGCATGGACCCTCACAGACTCGAGCTGTAAGAAGATTGAAGCCTTCGAAATGTGGGTATACAGAAGAATGTTAAGGATATCCTGGAGAGACAAAATAAAAAACGCAACCGTGCTAAGACGCATAAAGAAAAACCCAGAAGTTGTATATTTAGTAAAGAAAAGAAAGCTTGAATATCTCGGCCACATAATGAGAAACCGAAAATATGATTTACTACAACTCATCATACAGGGCAAGATCCAAGGAAAACGAAGTGTGGGTCGAAGAAGAACATCTTGGCTGAAAAACCTACGCCAATGGTTTGAAAGAGCACCCGTTCCTTATTCAGAGCCGCGGTATCAAAGATTCAAGTTGCCTTAATGATCGCCGACCTTCGAAAGAAGATGGGACTTTAAGAAGAAGAATAGACTTAATATATAAGTGCCCTCTAGTGAGATTAAAATAAGTCTAGCCTAGCGCTTCGGAATGTAGATGGAAGCACATAAAACGTATCATTTTGTTCGTAAAATAATGTTCTAAGTTGCATGCCCATGCATGAATGCAGTCAGTAGCACAGAACATTAATACCCTTAGGCGGGAAGAATGTCAACTTCAAACAAAGAAAATGGCACCCATAATGCACGCCATCTCTGTCGTGCCACCTAAAACTTTTTCGCGCGGGAATTTTGATACGTAATTTTTTTTTAGTTGGCTTCTTAGTAGTTTCTTTTCAAAAATGGCTTAAGAATGTAAAATACCATATAGATAGATATAGCTTGTAGTTTTTCGTTTCAATGATATATATTGCTAAATTAAAACGAAAACAAAAGCAAAAAGTTATTTGTAAATTATGGTACTTTACATTCATAAACCACTTTTGAAACGATTAGCAAACATTTTAATATAAAAAAGGAACTATTTTTCAAGTAAAAGTGGTTTTTGAAATACATAATTTTTATTTACATTACATACTTGTCCACATTGGTACATAGAAAAACCGTTGGTACATTGATGGACGTAAGTGACAGAGTAATTAAATAATTTTTAACTTTATGCATGTAAACAGTTCTCAACAGCTCTTAACTAAATATCGATTTAATAGTTAAGTAGTTATGTAAAGAAGAATAGTATATTTTTAAGAGGTAGACGTGTTTTAGCGAAGTATAAGAAATAAGCATTCACGTAACTTCGCTAAAACACGTGTCAACGATTATTAGTTTATAGCTAATTCGTTCATCACTTCACCTATTAAGTAAACGGCATATGTAACATGACATTTAAGCAAAATGGAAAGTAAAGGTACATTGGTTTTATATAAAAAAGATTAGACAATCTAATATAAACACTTTTTTCTAACAAGAAAACATTATTTACCTTCACATTCTACAGACAAGGCAATAGCTTTGCAATATTATGTCTAAACTCCAATAACCTGATTATATTATAGATGCCACCAATAATATTACATTTGTAGAAATTATTTTCGTTATATTATTGTTATTGACTGCATTAAAAAATAATAAGTCAACATTTTCATGTCATTAATTAGCACTACCTGCTTTGCAGCAGGTAGTGCTAATTAATGCTAGTGCTAACTGAGAATATTCAGTAAATGAAATATTAACATGTAAAATATCCCCCTCTTTTGCATTATTTTTGCAAGGAGAATTGCACAACTATAAAAAAAAAAAACAAAAGGTCGAAGAAGGAACATGGACTCCAAAATAATAGCACTAAGACTGTATAAAATGTCACCTAGGTGTTACAAATTATTAAGAAGGATGATTTGCCTGCCAACACCTAGTTCATTAAAAGCGTTATTAAGCAAGTTTCACATGAAAGTTGGTATTAATGACCAAATTTTTAATGTTTTGAAAAAAAAAAAACAATAAAGCCACAGACTCCCACAGACAATCAGTATATCCTTATGTTTGATGAGATGTCAATAAAAAAGAATTTGTTTTACAACAAAAAGGGGGACATAATTGAGGGTTATAAAGACCATGCATTGCAGGGCAGGTCACCACAAATGGCAACACATGCCCTCATGTTCATGATTGGCGGAATCCGTAAAAAGCTGAAACAACCAATTGCTTATTATTTTTCTAGCGGATCTGTGACTGCAGATAGGCTGTCAGTTCTTATAAAGGAGGATAGCATTATGGTCTTTTATTTGTTATTATGTCAATATATGTAGTAGTACTTTTTTAACCATATTAATTTACCCTTTTATCATTCTAGGTCCTGCAACATTGTTTTGATGTTGGAATTAATATTTCAGCTACAGTGTGTGATATGGGTATAAAAACAAAAACATGATACAAAGATAAAAACTTTAAAAAATATGTTATCTTATTATTTAAAAAAAAAACCTTATCCATACTAGGATTTTCTCCTGTATTGTGGAGGCAGTTTACAACAAACATAAATTGGATAAGGACAAACATCTGGCACAATTATTTATAGGCCATACAAATACTTATTCTGTGCAGCATTCGAACCTGTGACCTTTAGTGCCGCAACTCAATGCTAGTCACTGCACCGCGAGCTGTCAATGTTGTTTAAATGACATGATTATAATTTAGTTACTTACAGATAGGGTATGCAATACCGGGATACCTGGATCCCGCATGCATTTTGCGGAACTAATCTCGTACGAAAATATTACGGAATCCCGCTGGATTGGCGGGATTACAGAGAAGCATGGTCCATACGTGTTAATTTTCGGGCGGCGGCGCGTAAACTGAGCAAAGCGATGCGTGGTGCAGAGAAACAGTGTGAGGGCGCGGGGATTCCCCCGAGTTTGTTTGTGTACTTAATATTTTACCAGTTACAACTGGTGATTATGACGTTACGCAGTGATTTTTTCATAGAATATTGATTTCTTTAGATAAATCTGAATAAATTGAGAAATTTCCAGGTTTTGTATTATTTAATGAGTGACAATAATGTCGGAAAAAGTGTATAAAGACTTTTGTGGTATTATTCCTGTATGGAAGTACTTTTTGAAGGCCGAAGATTCACAAACCGCAAAATGTAAGTTGTGTAAATCAATAATTAAAACCACCGGACGTTCGACAAAAGGTTTACAATGGCATCTAAAGTCAAAACACAAAATTGACAAGGAAAGCGCATCAGACGGGAGCGGAAGTGCGACAGCTTCTGCAACTGCGTCAACGTCCAGTTCCTAGACATCGACTCATTGTGAAGCTCAACCATCAACCTCGGCAAAGAAGCACAAAATCACTGACCATTTTCCAAGTGCAAACAGTGCTGTAGAAACGAGGGTATCACGCATGGTGTCAAAAGATGGTTTTCCATTCCGGGTTTTCTGCACCTCGTCGGATTTACGAGACCTTTTTAAAGCCGGGGGCTATAAGTTACCAAAATCGCCTAATTCTATCAAATTAATGGTTATGCATTTCGGCACGACTGTAAAAATTACCATTATTCGAGATCTTCTAAAGCTGAAAGAGAGCAACCACAGATTCACCCTCACATTCGACGAATGGACTTCAACGAGAAATAGGCGCTATTTAAACGTTAATGTTCACGCCTTGGCTAATGAAAAATCTATTTTTTGGAACTTAGGGCTGGTGCGGATTTACGGAAGTCTACCTGCAGAAACATGTATCACTGTTTTAAAAGAAAAATTATCAGAATACGAGCTATCTTTGGATAAGGATGTAATCTGTATTCACAGATTATAACCACAGATGGTGCCAAAGTCATGGTAAAAGTTGGGAAACTCATCAAACCCCATCAACAACTCTGTTATGCACATGGCATCCAATTGGCTGTTTTGGATGTTATTTATAAACAAAATACTTCTTCACGTAGTGACCACGAAGCATCAAATGAAGAAATGTCAGTGCGAAATGAGACAGTTAGTGAAAGAGCTGATGAGAATTGTGACAATGACTTGGAAAATGACGAAAATTACATTTTTGATTTGTCTTTTCCTACACCTACAAGTGAAATAAACCTGACTGTGGAACATGCAGAAGTTGTTAAGAAGGTACGAAAAGTAGTAAAACTATTTAAAAATTCACCTACTAAAAACGATCTGCTGCAGACGTATATGACAAAAGACATGAGAAAAAATATTGCTTTATTGTTGGATTGTCAAACAAGGTGGTCAAGCCTGTGCGAAATGATAACAATATTCAACAAAATAAGATCGTGCGTATCGAAAACCCTGATTGACTTAGGTCTTGGTGCAAATCATGACTACGTTTTCACTGAACAGGAATATGATGTGCTAATGGATCTAGAACGAATATTACAGCCGGTAAATTAGCAGTCGAAGTTTTGTGTAGACGTGAGTCTAATTTTATTACTGCGGAAACTACTTTGAGATTTATTATTAGCAAACTGATAAATATTAATAAACCGTTAGCCCGAAAACTTGTTGATTCGTTGAGGAAACGGATCTCAGAGCGGCGAACTGACTTGACAGCGGTTTTATTATACTTATACTTACCACATAAGTACGAAGAAGACAAAAGTCAATTTATTTATGATGAAACATTCAATCTACCTCCAAAGAGTGTAATACGCAAGGCCATCAAAAATATAGTAGAAAGGCTAGAGTACACAGGAAGCAATGCAGTAACCACTACTCCTGTTGATGATCCTTATGACGACATCCCTCTCTCTAATCTCGAGACGCAAACGGCAGCCGCAGCACCAATGTCACTTGAAAACGAACTCGAACTGACTTTGACTAGTATCAAAAGTCCTGGCTCAACAGCCCAGCCACCTAGGTCTGGAAGTATGAGTAACCTTAAGGTTTTGATAAAGAAGGAAATGAACTATTTCGAGTCGGGTGAATTAAAAGGCACTTACCTTCAGTTCGCCTATAACGCACTTATGACTATTGTGCCAACCAGCGTGGAAGCTGAGCGGGCTTTTTCAGCTGCTGGCTACCTTGTGTGCAATATCAGAAGCTGTTTAGCAGATGACACAATTAATACTTTAACTTTTTTAACAAGCTACTTCCAAAATAATGTTTAATTATCACTGCAATTTATGTCATCATCTGTATGTCTAAAGTAATAAATAAACCATTTAAAATATACCAAAAGGCTTGTTTTATTTGGCTTCAAATTAAAACCATGGAAACGAAGTCTTTAATTTAGATTTCAGAGGTCTAGTTCCACCCTGCTGGATCCATCAAATACCTGAATCCTGCGGGACTAAGATGGTTCAATCCAGCAAATACCTGGATTGAAATTATCTTGCGGAATTGCATTCCCTACTTACAGAATATATTTACATATAAAAGAAATTGTTAATATAGTGTCTTGAAAATAGGATGGTGGTGGTAATGGGTTAAAGACACATTCATTAATAAAAACAAGTTGTATTTAATGTTTATAAATTTATAAGGTTGTTTGAAATTTAGAGATTGGTTGACCAATGTTGGGATACATGATATAAATAATGATTTGATAATCTCTAATTTCCAGATCACATTAGCTGACCTTCATTTGGAACAAAGGAATGTCATTCAACATATTGCAAGTCCATCAACTACTAAACAACCACTGTCTGAAAATATTCAGAAGACTATAACTGTTCCAAATGTATTTGAGCCTGTTGCGTGTCCGTCAAAAATTATACAACCCTTGTGTGAGAATGTGCAATATAAGACCATTCCTGACAAAACTAGTGCTATTCCTCAAGTAACTGAGAATATCAACCCTGTTGCTGCTGCAAATCCATCCACGAAAAACAAAAAGGATAAAGATATGTTGATAAAAATGAAATATCATCTGAGAAAAATTAACAGGCATCAAAAAACTGTAAAGCATCTAAAGAATGAAGCATTTCTCAAAGTATTGAGCAAAAATGATTCAGTAAATGAAATATTAAAATGTAAAATATCCCCCTCTTTTGCATTATTTTTGCAAGGAGAATTGCAAAACTATAAAAAAAAATCAAAAGGTCGAAGAAGGAACATGGACTCCAAAATAATAGCACTAAGACTGTATAAAAGGTCACCTAGGTGTTACAAATTATTAAGAAGGATGATTTGCCTGCCAACACCTAGTTCATTAAAAGCGTTATTAAACAAGTTTCACATGAAAGTTGGTATTAATGACCAAATTTTTAATGTTTTGAAAAAAAAAACAATAAAACAACAGACTCCCTCAGACAATCAGTATATCCTTATGTTTGATGACATGTCAATAAAAAAAGAATTTGTTTTACAACAAACAGGAGGACATAATTGAGGGTTATCAAGACCATGCATTGCAGGGCAGGTCACCACAAATGGCAAGTGGCAACACATGCCCTCATGTTCATGATTGGCGGAATCCCTAAAAAGCTGAAACAACAAATTGCTTATTATTTTGCTAGCGGATCTGTGACTGCAGATAGGCTGTCAGTTCTTATAAAGGAGGATAGCATTATGGTCTTTTATTTGTTATTATGTCAATATATGTAGTAGTACTTTTTTAACCATATTAATTTACCCTTTTATCATTCTAGGTCCTGCAACATTGTTTTGATCATAGAAAACAGAAAAACATAGAATGGCGTTGTGGGCGGGGCACGTGTGCCACTGATTTGCCCAAATGGTCATATAAATCCCGAGACACGTGATCGCGCTCATAAGTCACTCACGAACGCTCTCACTGTGCGCAAGTGAAACGCGGCGACTAATTTTGATGAAAAATGCCTACTTGTGCTGTTATTAGTTGCAAAGCAAGGAGTGAAGTGTCGAGTGTAGCCAAAGGAGGAATTTCTTTTCATCGGTAAGTAAAAAACTTCTCAAATTTACGGTTTTTAAGTCAAAATCTGTAAAATGTTATTAAAATTCTAAAAAATATACATTGATGGCAAAGTACGCATACCATTTTTATAGTGTCGTTTTAAGCACGCAATGTAAAGGTGACACTTGATTCTAGTGAAGAGGCACGCACTCTGTAGCAATTTATCGATAAGTTTCAATTTATTTTGGGTAGTAATCTTCATTATATTTTTTTATAAAAATAATTATTAATGGCATTGATCATTACGCTAAGCATTTTATCGATATCTTTATCGATTCGGATTCCTAGGTAAAAGGGAATGCCGGAAAGTGGCGTCATTTTTATTTCACGCGGCCATCAATCAAACCTTGTTATTTGGATTCAGAACAGTGTAAAAAGAACAACTTTGTATGACAAGTATATAGCTAAACTCAGTCCGAGCCGAGCTGAAGGTTCAAAGTTTTCAAAGTTCAAGAAGCCACCTACTTGAAGAGACGCCACCGTCTCTTTTCATTCGCGCGGCGATCAACCAAAACTTGTTAGTTGGGTTCAGAAAAATGATAAAAGAAAAACAGTATAACACAATTTAGCTAAACTCAGTCCGAAATGAGCTATGAAGGTTAAAGTTACACGAAGGTGGTGATTTTTATTTCGCGCGGCCAATAACCAAACCGTGTTATTTGGGTTCAGAATAGCGTTAACCAAAAAACTTTGTACGACTAAATTGCTAAATTCAGTCCGGACCGAGTTATGAAGGTTAAAAACTTTGAAACTTTACACCTTCATAGCTCGGCCCAGACTGAGTTTAGCTATATTGGTGTCATACTAAGTTTTTCTTTTTACACTATTCTGAATCCAAATAACAAGGTTTGGTTATTGGCCGCGCGAAAAAATAAGACGCCAGCTTCTTGTAACTTAACTGTCATAGCTTGGCCCAGACTGAGTATGCCTATGTACATATTTTACTTTGTTTTTTTCTTTTTATACTATTCTAAACAAAAAATAACAAGGTTTGGTTGATGGCCACGCGAAAAATAAATCACATTTTTGCAACTTTGAACCTTCATAGCTCGGCCCGGACTGAGTTTAGATATATACATGTTTTACTAAGTTTTTTTTTTACACTATTCTAAATCCAAATAACAAGATATGGTTGATGGCCGCGCGAAAAAAAAAAGACGTCACCATACAAAACTCTGCATAGCCTTTTCCAACGAAGTGCTTGATTTTCCATACATTTTCTTCATTGAAATTCACTACCTGAGACTTTCGCTATCGCATTTTTTATTTAATTTTCTAACTAAGTGCTATGTATTTTACCTCGTATCATTTATATTAAACACATTTACCTTAAGTATATACATATAAGGCATTTTGTTTCCTATAACATTTCAGTTTTCCTAAAAAGCCAGATATACGGAAACAGTGGATCGAAATTACTCGTCGTAAATACTGGATTCCGACTAAATCAAGTACCATTTGTTCACAACACTTTAATGAAGATGACTTCGAGGTCAAAAATTCTAAGAAAAGATATTTAAAAAACGGTGCAGTACCACATGTACAAATTGTGTACATTGTTTGTCTATACTATTTTATAAACATATATTTTGTTCATAACTGTAAATATGTTCATATATTGTTGACGATATTTTTTAGTTTAATGATACAAAAGATTCTACTTTGTCACCACGAAAACGTACTCAGAAGAACATAGGCAATGAGATAATAAACAAACGTGCTAAAGTTCGGGTTAGTTATAGATGGTACCTAACTAACACATTATTTTGCTGAGTTTCACTTTTATTGCTGTTACCAATCAACAAACTTCGTTTATCTTTCGTAGTTAAACTATTATTGTAGGTTAATATACAGCACTGTAGATCTTATTATCTTGTTTTATTTTAGGAAATTGTAGATCCAATACTGACAACTTCTTCAACGGTAACGGTAATGGAAGAGAGTGCTAGTCAAACAATAAGGGATGTAGATCCAGTACCGTTAAACTCTTCAACAGTATTAATGGAAGAGAGTGTTAATCAACCAATTAATGATATGGATTCAGTACCGACTAATTCTTCAGTATTAATGGAGGAGTGTTCTAGTATAGCAATACAGGTAACAACGGACTATGTAAAAAAAATTCAGTCCAGTGTTCCTTCCTTCATTGACTCCAATGCGTCAACGCCGAGAAAAAGAAGATTAACACGAATAATATCTTCTAAAGAAAATATCATAAAACACCAAGGAAATCGGATTAAAAGAATACAAGCACAAAATCGGCGATTAAAGAAAAAAAATACATAAAATGGCAGATATAATAAATGACTTAGAAAAGAAGTTTTCACTGAAAGAAGAACAGTTAAGTGCATTGAGAGGCACAAATTTACAGGTAAAAGGTTACTCTTTAAACCGAATTTTTATTATTATTTAATTTTTTGTATATATGTTACGGGATTTCTTCGGTTTTTACATCTCAATATATTTTTTAATGAATTTGGTAAACAATTTTTATTTTATTTTGTAGGTGGAAGAATTGATTGGTCGGTACATATCAAAAGAAAAGTCCGGTGGAATTACAAAACAGCGTTATTCCCCAGCTCTCCGAACATTTGCACTTACCTTACATTACTATTCGCCCAAAGCGTATAATTACGTAAGAGATACATTTAAAACATGCTTGCCTCATGTGCGTACTTTACGAAAATGGTACACAAGTGTAAAAGGAGAACCAGGCTTCACAGATGAATCCTTCAAAGCCCTTAAGGCAAAGTCAAATTCAATAAAATATCCAATCATAGCTGGTCTAATGATAGATGAAATGGCAATAAGACGTCGTATAGAATGGGACGGAGTAAAACTGCACGGGCATGTTGAGATCGGTAGCGGAATAGAAGGTGACCATATAACGGAATCAAAGGAGGCATTAGTTTTTTTAGTGACTGGCATTAACTGTAATTTTAAGGTGCCTATGGGTTATTTTTTGATTGACGGAATGACTGGAGTTCAACGAGATGAATTAGTAAAACAATGTCTGGAAAAAATACATGAAACGCGAGTAAAAATTGTTTCTCTAACTTTTGATGGCTGTGCCTCTAACATAGCTATGTTGAAACACCTGGGATGTAACTTTGAAGAGGGAAAAATGAAATTTGAAGATCCGGTCACAAAATATCCAATTATGGCACTTTTAGATCCATCTCACATGGTTAAGCTAATACGCAACGCATTTCAGGTTTGCTATGACTTATGTAATTAATTTTAACTAATTTTTGCTCACGACGTGATTTGCGTGGAAATATTGATATATGTCTTCTTCTCCCTGTCCTTATCCCAATTCATTAAGGATCTGCGCAACACAATTTATCTCTTTAGATTGGAGACACATATTGCATCAGGATCAGGCAATGGTTTTTACGGTTTTTTAAATTGTGACGTTTCACGAAAATTGATTTCAGTTTTCGGCAATTTGTCATATACACCTGTGTTATTTGATAATATTACAAGTCTACCAAGAAGTAAGAAGTTGACGAGAATGGCAATAAAATAAAGTGGTCCTACCTTGAGGAACTAAACAAGCTCCAAGAAAAGGAAAAATTTCATTTGGCGAACAAGTTGAGATATCGGCATATACACTATCACAATCAAAAGATGAAAGTTAAACTTGCCACCCAATTATTTAGTTTAAGCGTATGTGATGCCATAGATTTTTGCAGAGAAGAACTAAATTTACCAATTTTTCGTGAAAGTTTACCAACAACAGTTTTCTTAAAAACAATAAATAATTTTTTTGATATACTTAATTCAAAAAGCATGTCACAACACGGTTATAAAAAACCTATTAATGAAAATAATGCTAAAGAAGAATTTAGAATTTAGAATATATAGATAAAGTTGCTGGCTATATATCTAATTTAAAGTGTGACAATGGCCCACTTTTGATTGAAAGCCAAAGGAAAGTAGGTTTCAAAGGGTTTATCGGCTGCGCTGTAGCTGTCAGACACTTTTATGAGACTCTTGTTCAAACTGGAGAATTGGTCTTTTTTCCTTTTTATAAAACAAGCCAGGAACATCTGGAATTACTTTTTGGCAATATTAGATCTCATGGTGGATCTAATAACAATCCGACAGCCAGGCAGTTTAAAGCAGCATATAAAAAACTACTAGTTCACATAGAACTCAAGGATTTCGGCAGTGGCAACTGTAATGCGCTTGAACAGTTATCTATTTTAACCTGCTCAGCTGTTGATCGGATTAATTTGACCACGCCGTCAACAGAAAAAGCTTGCGACGACGAATCAGACAATGAATTCCAAGAAGAAATGCTGGATCATTATTATTTGACAGATTTCAGTATGCAAGTTATAGGTAATTTTTTTCACACATCATTTTTCAAGTTTTGATCGTAAATCTTACAATTTGCATATTACGAAAGCTTATAAAAAAACAAGTTTCGCAACTTAGTTCTTCTACCGTAAAAAACTGTGAGATCCATGTAGAACCAAGTCGGTTAAATAAAAAGATTAACTTGGCCATTTACAAGTTTTGTTTTTAAGGGATCTCATTTCTTTTTGTAGATAATTATATCTAGGTAGCTATCTACACTTATTATTCCATTATACATATTACAAATACAAGTACACTGATTCGTTCACTACAAATGTAACTTTGTAATCCTATATATTTATATGGGATTACAAAGTTATTTGTGCAGTTGGTGTATCTAGAAAACTGGACTAATAACGCAACAATTTTTTTAGTTTTTCCTTGATCTATACACTAAAAACTAATTGTATTCTAAATTTCAAGCTTCTATGTCTGCTAGAAGTGTCTTAGACTTTTGATGATCGGTCAGTCAGTCAGTGACAAAATTAAGAAATATTGACTAGTTATAATTCTTAAGCTGCTGGTTCAAATTGAATGAAATTCGAAATATACCGTGTTTATACAATCGAGAAAAGGATGGTGGTACGGCCGTGCCGCTTTTTTGCTCGACTTGGCAGATCAAGTACTATAACTGCCTACTCCTGTCATAATCACTGACTCCTGATAGCACATTTCCCTAGTTTCACGAGTCAGGTGTCCTTATTTGAGTGTATCCCTGTGTTACAGATTTTTTTCTGTTTTAGGTTATATAGCTGGCAACGTTGTTCATTCCCTCATAAATAAAATAAAATGCGACATATGTATCGGAGCTCTTTTATACAGTCAAACTGACTCTTGCCACAAATTAATTAAAAAAAAAAGACAAAGGTGGCCTTATCTATCCTTCGAGTGACGTAATAAAAATTTGTAAATTTACGGAACTTGTTGTACGGCAACATATTATGGTAAAATCAATAAACATAAATAAAAAATCAATCGAAGTTAAAGTATTGACGAATTTCGTTGAGAGCTCTTTGTTTGACACAATCAGATTTCATGATATGGGACAATTTCCGTTTTCTAACCACATAACCGATTTAACTAAGGCTGTTATAGAGAAATACCTAAATATTCGACTTCACTTCTTTCTGAAAAACTCTATGACTGAAAAAGAAACTAAGCGGCAACTATTAAACAAATATGGGTGTTTCTCATTTTTCGTGCACATTACACGTCCAGGAGAAAAATCTCTATTTCTTAATTAAATATCTACATTTCTTATAAAAGAATGTAAATATAATAAGGTTATGCTTACATGCATGTAATATTTACAGATCAAAATGAAGTACTAAGTAAATTATAAATAATAAACTTTAATAATTCTCATTTTCTTCTGTGTCCATTTACTACTCTCCTAAATAAATTTGTTTTGTAACCAAAAATATCAATATTAAATATAAAAAATAACCATTCTATGAAACTTTATTAAAAAAGCACAACGTTTACACCCAAAATAAATAACGATAACTCAACGATATAATGAAATTTTATTACATAAATGTTTAACAAAAAAAAATCTGATTACCATCGGCTTTGATGAAAATCTAAATTATAGTCGGCGTATGGCCTTGAATGTTGCTATACCGCCATACTGCGCCCCGCACATTAGCGATGGGTAACTAGCCAAAATTGCAATAACCTAGCTAGCCAGTCATTTGTGGTGGAATAGCCAGCTAGATAACCAGCTATTCAGCTATTTGGCTATTTGGATAAATGACTCACTAACCAACCGATAGTTGATACCGTTAGCGTGCCACTGTAGTGTAGCGAGGCTAGGAATTCAATGCTCAACTGCCCTGTGAATTACGTTCGAATCTCGCCGCGGAACTTATATTAAGATAAATAAAAAATAATGACTTTTGTTTTTATTTTCTTATTAATTTTATATTTTCTTGAAAAGAAATGAATTTCCCTCATAACTATGTCGTACATATTATTAAATTAAATTATTAAAAACTGTCGAAATATCATATCAATCTATATTTTAAAGTGCCATCTATATCTATAAATGAAGAAACTGCTGTAGTATCAGATTTAATTATGTTATACAACATTCAACAGTACAAGTAAATTAAAAGATATGCCATAGATGTCGCGCTACTCCATTTTTTATTTCTAATGATGCTATCGTTGTAATTGTAAACCTTATTTTTTACTCGATAATGTTTTAAATCGTGCAGTTGATAATTCACTTATGTTGATTCAAAGCTTTAAATGAAATTTAAAACAATATTAACATTTTGCTCTTGCATTTCACTCATTGGATCTAATTTGAATTTAACATCAGACGAATAGGTACTTTTGCTTTGGTTGTGTTTATTTATTCAAAAGTGTGTTCGCTTTAATTGTTCTGCTTATCGAATTTATGCCCTGACACTATGGAACTTGAGTGCTGTGTACGTACTATGTAAATATTAGAAATAATTAGTGTAAATAATAAGAACTTTCTAGAACTTCGATATAATTTAATTTAGTAAAAATGCCAGGTAGTATTTGGACTTATTTTCAAAAAAATAATATTACTCAAAAAGGACAATGTAATATATGTAAAAGTTTTTTTAGTTATAAAAGTTCAACAGGCAATCTAACCGCCCATTTAAAATCTAAACACATTGCTGCTTACGCTGAATTAAAAAAAAATTATTCGGAACACCCGGCAGCTCTGCCGCCAAGATCTTTGCAGTCTTCTCAGAATACATCCAGAAATGTGTGCGTTGCTGATGCTGTACCGTCTACGAGCACTTATCGTGACGCTGATATCGTTGTCGCGTCATCGAATGACAATGTACTAGCGGAAGCATTCGTTCCCTTTCCTCCAACGAAGAGGCAACGCCAAATTGATGCTTATATTCCAAAAAAAATATCTGCAGAGCAAAAAAAAGCAATTAATGCTGACTTAATGGATCTCTTCATTGATGCCTTTCATCCGTTTAGTTTAGTAGATGAAAGATCTTTTAGGAAGTTTGCTCGGTGGATTCCAGGGTATGTTTTACCCACCCCAAAAAACTGTCAGTAATAGCATGCTTCCAGAAATCTATCACAAAACTAAGATGATTATTCAAAGCAAAGTATCAATAGAAGCCGAAACCATTTGCATAACAACCGACTTGTGGACATCCACCTCTACGGATAGCTATATAGCAGTTACAGGACACTACATAAATAATGATATGGAAATCCAAACTGTGTTGCTGGACTGCTGCAAGTTTTTTGGGAATCACACTGCCGACAATATCGCAGCTGAGATCAAACGAATATGTGAAGAATGGGGCATATTAAAAAAAAATAACTTTTCTATCACTGATAATGCGTCCGCTATGCTAAAAGCAATGAAAGACATTTTACAACTAAAGCACTACGGATGCTACGCCCATTCGTTAAACCTAATTGTGCAATTTAGTTTGAAAACGATGGAATCTTCCATTGATAAAGTAAAAGTAATAGTACGTTATTTTAAGCAGAGCACCACCGCTGCTGATAAATTAACCAAATATTTAGTGGACCACGGACTTCCACCAAAACGGTTGAAACAAGACTGTGCGACCAGATGGAACTCAACATTTTATATGTTGGAAAGGTTTATCGAACTAGAAGAACCACTGCGTGCTACCATGGCAGTAATAAATAAAGATCTACCCGTCATATCTTTAGAAGAATGGAAGGCATTTAAAGAGCTGTGCCAGGTACTGCGACCCTTCGAAGAAATAACACGATCTGTGAGTGGTGAAAAATACATCACAGCGGGTTCAGTAGTCATTTATACGAGATGTCTAGCTGAAAGCCTGAATTTATTGATGCATGACAATGTCCTATGTGATGTTGTGTACTTGGTTGCATTAAATTTAAAGAAAGGGTTAGAAGAAAGATTTAAAAATATAGAAAAAAGTGGAACTTTTTCTCTCTGCCTTCTCTTAGATCCCAGATTTAAATTAAAGGCTTTTGAAGATCAGGCAACGGGTTTATTAACAAAAAACAAGTTGATTGAAATGGTACAATGCCAAATATCAAAACAATTTAATTTCCAACCAGTTCCAAAGGAAACATCAATAGAAAAAGAAAAAAATGACAAATACTCTCCTTTTAATATTTTAGACAGTATAATTGTAAGCAATTATACCTTATTTATAATTATAAGGCTGTCAAAGAAGTCGACATGTATTTAAATGATGATCCACTTCCCCTTAAAATGTCATCGGGAGAATTGAACGATCCACTTAAATGGTGGAAAATTCATCGTCAAATATACCCAAATTTAGAGTTGTGTATCGCTAGCAACGCAAAGTCGGGAATTTGCATTTGGAAAAATCCAAAATTAGGGGCTTTTTAGGTGCTAATTAGGTGCCAAGTTTAAAAATTAGGTGCTCTAAAATTTTCACCGCAACGAACTGTTGAAATTTGCGTTGCTAGCAAAACGTCTCGCTAGCAACGCAATGAAGTTATTAGATATACGATAAATATTAATAGCAAGGAATTAAGTGCTAATTAGGTGCTGCAAGTATACGCAATAACAAGGCGCCCCTAATAAAAATAAAGTCGTTATTAAGAACAAAGCAGATGCAAAATTCAGGTTTTCTGAAAATCAGAAAAGAATCAAAAATGCTTTTAGAAAAAGCCCAAATTAGGGGCTTTTTAGGTGCTTATTAAGTACCAAGTTTAAAAATTAGGTGCTCTAAAATTTTCACCGCAACGATCGATTGAAATTTGCGTTGCTGGCGAAACGTATCTAACAACGCAATGACGTTACTAGATATACGATAAATATTAATAGCAAGGAATTAAGTGCTGAGCGATTATCGAAACCCGATAAAGATTAAGACATTATTCTGGGAATTATGGGGTCCACGACCACCATTACCTTACCATAATATATGAACGGTATTTTTTGTTCTTTATCAGTGCCTAAAAATTAAGTGCTAATTAGGTGCTGAAATATTATTGAGGTTGCATGTAGATGACGGTAAAATTCTGGAAATTATCGGATTTAAAACCACTATTACCTTAAAATAAGTTATGAACGGCATTTTTTGTTTTTCAGATTTAATATAATCTATGATATTATTTAATATAATTTTCAACCAAATAAATGTCACAATTCTTATTTTTAGACATGTGAAGCCTAAACTTTAGTGTACTAAATGGAAAGGATATTTTCTTTCCAGTAACTTGCTTTGTAATAAATAGCACCATCTACAACGTTCTATAGTTTTAGTTATTTTATCGAATCAAAATCGATGGACTCTCAAGGTGGTAAGTACGATAGACGCTAGATGACACAAACACAAAGACCTGATTTTCGTATTTGCTTTGCTGAATAATTATTTTCTGAATAACGACTTTATTTTTATCTGGGGCGCCTTGTCATTGCCTATACTTGCAGCACCTAATGAGCACTTAATTCCTTGCTATTAATATTTATCGTATATCTAGTTACGTCATTGCGTTGCTAGATACGTTTTGCCAGTAACGCAAATTTCAATCGATCGTTGCGGTGAAAATTTTAGAGCACCTAATTTTTAAACTTAGTACTTAATTAGCACCTAAAAAGCCCCTAATTTGGGCTTTTTCTAAAAGCATTTTTTATTCTTTTCTGATTTTCAGAAAACCTGAATATTGCATCTGCTTTGTTCAGAATAACGACTTTATTTTTATTAGGGGCGCCTTGTTATTGCACATACTTGCAGCACCTAATTAGCACTTAATTCTTTGTTATTAATATTTATCGTATATATCTAATAACTTCATTGCGTTGCTAGCGAGACGTTTTACTAGCAACGCAAATTTCAACAGTTCGTTGCGGTGAAAATTCTAGAGCACCTAATTTTTAAACTTGGCACTTAATTAGCACCTAAAAAGCCCCTAATTTGGATTTTTTCTGGGAGTAATTTTGATTCTATTTTGATTTTCAGGAAATATGAGTTTTGCATCTGCTGTGTTCTGAATAACGACTTTATTTTTATTAGGGGCGCCTTGTTATTGCGTATACTTGCAGCACCTAATTAGCACTTAATTCCTTGCTATTAAAATTTATCGTATATCTAATAACTTAATTGCGTTGCTAGCGAGACGTTTTGCTAGCAACGCAAATTTCAACAGTTCGTTGCGGTGAAAATTTTAGAGCACCTAATTTTTAAACTTGGCACCTAATTAGCACCTAAAAAGCCCCTAATTTTGGATTTTTCCAAATGCAAATTCCCGACTTTGCGTTGCTAGCGATACACAACTCAAATTTAGCATCAATTGTTAAAACACACTGCAACATAGTCGCCACCTCAGTTCCCTGCGAAAGGTTGTTTTCGAAATCGGGATTAATATTAAACGATCGGCGAACGAGGCTTACAACTCAAAAAGTGCAAAAACTAATGTTTTTAAATGTCAATATGGATAAAGAACGTTTTAATTGGATGTAAACCATTATCATATAAACTTTTATATTCATTAAAAAAAAGTGTATAAATAAACAAAATACAAATAGGTACTAACTAATAGTGACTAAATAAGTATATAATATTATAGCATCTAAGACTGTATATAAACAAAATAAGTGTAAATAGACTAAAGTTCAAATTTGTACATAAAATCAAATGAACTTTGAAATACGCCGATGTAACATTTTATACTGTATGATATTTCATTATAATTTAATTTTGTACTCTAATGTTTCATCGTCAGTCCTAAGCCTGAAGAAAGTATGAAGGGAAGTTCATTTTAATTAAGACAACGGATAAAAATACAATTATTATGTACATATTACAAATAATAAACCTAACCTTTTTGTTATATCGTGAATGTATAAAAGATAAGGGCGATGTGAAATGCGATTGAAGATTGCATCGATCGCGCGTGTAGTTTCCCGTTGCCCGTTGGCTAATGGCTATTGGTTGGCCTTGGCTATTCAGCTAGTCAGCTAGCTAGCAGCTGGTAGCTGTCGGTAGCCGCGCGTAGCTGAGAGCTACGCGCGGCTGCCGGCTGTATAACGTAGCGTCCTCAGTAGCAGCTAGCAGCTACCCGCTGTGCCGTAGCTTGTCGGATAACCGAAGCGCCTCTAGCCAAAGTAACCAATAGCTAGTTATCGTGTTGACGAATATCGTAGCCGTGGCTATTTTGTGAATAGCCGCTATTTAGTTAGTTACTTGAATAGCTACCCATCTCTACCGCACATGTCTCAGTCAGCCAGCAAACGTACTAGAAGGTTTACGCTTGTTCGTGGAAAAAAAATATTTACGTGTAAAATTTCGCGGGAGGTGATTATTTTGGAATCGTCCTCTTTCCTATCGTCGTTATTATTAAGTAAGTATTAATGATTTTGTTTAATATGTAATTAATTATCAATTCTATTGATCACCTCCGTAAATTAGAATAAACATGGGATTCGTAATATTGATATTTTTAGCAAAAAAATTGGATAAAGATTAAAACCTCATTACCTTCTTCCTCACTGCTTTCGTTTAACGTCGTCTTTTTTATCGATGATAGTGAGGTCGAAACGATGGCAATTAGAATATTTTTATGTCAATTTATTATTATTTTTTACTGTGCATTTTCACTTTGCAAACTGTGTCGTCGCGGGTTCTAGTCCCACCCGTGGTTAAGATTTTCTTTCTACAATAATACTACTAAAATATAGTAATAATAATACTTTAATGCATAGTGAAATAAAGAATTAATAATTTTTACTTTGTTTCGTGATAAGTTTGTTTATAAAAAGTATACATTTTATAAAATGTAAGTTAAGGATAAGCTTGATATTATGACATTATATTATTTGTTGTTACAGATTACTAAGAATTAATAATGCCAAAGAAAGCCAAACAAACATTAGAGCAGAAACGAGAGCGCGACCGATTACAAAAACAAAGAAAGTATGCAGAAATTAAAGAAGATCCTGAAAAGTATGCAGACCTGAAGGCAAAAGAAAGAGCAAGATACCTTAAAAGAAAAGAACAGAAAAAAATAAGTAGTGCAAAAGATATGACACCTAGACAATTGAGAGTTCAGAGGAAGAAGTGGAGAGTTAATTCAAAACGTCATTATGAAAGAAAAAATAAAGAGAAGGCTATCCAACAGTTGTTACTAGACAATTCTCCACCAAATATTGACACTGAATTACTTCCAGCTGAACAAGATCCTCTCACTCGACCAGCTCCAAGCCCCATACCTAATTCATCTCTAAATTGTTTGGATTCCGGTAATAGTAATTCTTGTCAAGGGTGCCTAAAGAAAGATGTTGTTCTGAGAAAGGTGCGCTACCTAAATAAAAAAGAAATAGACATTTTGAAACAAGAAATAGAAAAAACGAAGAAACAGAAAGATGCCATTAGAAACATGTTGTATAGAGTAATGAAAAATAAGAAGCAAAACTAGAATATATCGACTGAAGAAAAAGTAGAACAATTAGTAGAAAATGTAGATACAAAAAAGCGTGAAGAAATTAAAAAAAGACTAATATTTGGTGAAATACTTTCAAGAAGTGTTGGCAAAGGGTACAAGTGCTTGAGGAAAAAAGATAAGAAAGAGTTCTCTAGTGTGGTTATGGCCGAAAAAGAAAAGTTTAAAAAATATAAGCTCTTGACACAAACAAAAATATTCACAGTAAGAAATAAAAAAGAAAAGATAGCTAAAAGGGAAAGCTTGAAAGAGCAACTAATTTTAGAGTTTTTTGACGATGACGAGGTGACTAGAATTGCAGCTAATAAAAAAGAATATATAACTAAAAATCAAATAAGGAAGCAGAAAAGATACTTAACGGACACATTGTCTAATCTATACAAAAAGTTTACGAATAATTCTAAAGTCAAAGTAACGTATCAAACTTTTTGTAAATATCGTCCATTTTGGGTTTTATTTCCAAAAGAGTCCTGTAGGAATACCTGTGCTTGCATAGTTCATATTAATGTAGATTTGTTGATAAAATGCCTTAACACAAATAAAATACTAAAAGAATCGAACGGGACAGGTGTTTTAGAAAGCTTATGTTGCAACATTTACGATGAAAATTGTTTGAATCGAACATGTGAAAAATGTCAATTGAAAAATTTAGATTACGCCGAATTTCATAATGACAAGAAAATTAAATATTATCAGTGGAGTAATTGCTCTGTAAAATATTATGTAAAAAATGAGGAGAAAACAAAACTAGCAACAAAAAAAGAAACATTATATGATTTTCCATGTAACATCATTTTTCAATTAGAAAATACTCTTATTACCTATATTAAACACTGTACAAATATTTTGGTTCAATATAGAAATATTAAAGAGCTTAAGAATAATCTTACTCCGCAAGAAGTAGTGGTTCACGTCGACTTCAGTGAAAACTACTGCGTTAAATATAACGAAGAAATCCTGAGTTTTCACTTTGGTGGTAGTAGAATGCAAATATCACTGCACACATGTGTTATCTACTTGATAGACCCAGAAGTTGGAATTCAAAAACAATACAGCTTTTGCACTGTAAGTGAATGCACCCAATAAGATGCTGCGGCTATTTGGGCATATTTGATACCGACTATTGGGTATGTTATGAAGATTTCGACCCAAATTGATACAATACACTTTATTTCCGATAGTCCAACCAGCCAATATCGAAATCGCTTTATTTTTTATATGATCAGCCAACTGTACCGTGATTTTCCACAACTGAAATCTGTGACCTGGAACTACTTAGAAGCTGGACATGGCAAAGGGGCGCCAGACGGAGTTAATGCTGTTCTCAAACGAACAGCAGATCAAGTAGTCTGCTTTGGCAGTGACGTGGACTCATTAGAATCATTCTTAGCCTGTCTTAGACCTAGAGTGACGATTGATATTCGCATTGTAACAAGAAATGACATTGAAGCAAGAAGTTTTCCAACAGTCTTAAAAGCAGCCAAAGGTACAATGACGGTGCATCAAGCTCTTTGGTCATTTGGGTGCTCTAAAATAAGTTTAAGAAAACTAAGTTGTTTTCAGTGTGGCAATAAAGTTATTTGCAGTCACGGTCAAGATACTGGGCATTATAACATACCATCCTACGAAAACGTCAATATTAACCAATTTCAGAGTTTTCTCGATGAGAATACAACACCAGATATTATCCAAGAAATAAGCAACACAGGTTTTTCAGTAACTCAATCTGATCAACCGATTAGTTTTAAAGATCAATCGTCAAACAGACCGTATTCGCAGAAAGTCAAAATATTATCGGATATAAATGTGACTGATTGGGCAAATAGAAAGTTTTATATTGATAAGGAGAATCTTGCTAAAATAAAAAAGGGAATAATACTTATCAAACAAACTTTGAGAAATTCATTAAATTTAAGGGTAAAAATATAGAACAGAACGCCAAAGAAAATAAAGACGAAACAAGTGAACAGAAAATGGAAAAAAAACTGATTGACTTTTAGAGTGACACTGATGAAGAAGATATCTTTTAATGCGACAAATAGATCAGAAAAAACTATTTTTTTTTCAATCTTAAAGATAAATGTGTTGATAAACCTGAACATTGAGTTGTAAAGTGAGCATTCACATTTTTTAAATTTTGTCAAATTGAACAACCTATGAAGACAAATGTCGGTACGAACATTTCGTTGATAATGCTAGCGAACACTCGTCAGTTAAAGTAGCAAATGCTTGTTAATTTGTGTGTAATGTTACATTCACTAGTATTCTCAGGTTTATCAGCATATTTAGAAAAATAAGTTTAGTTTTGTTTAAGCCTGATTTTTATTTTTGCTAAAAAATCTTTTGATTGTTGATTTCGTATTTCCAAAGATTATGGTTAATATAAATAAAGAAACATGACTTAATTTCTAATAAAGGCAAGGAGAAATGATGTTATTGACTATGTTAAGTAATATGATCATTAAATATCTATTTGAAAAAATAATTTTACTACAGCAATTACGTTAATTAAATATTATAAATGCATATTTTATTATATCATTGCCTTCTGTTTATTATCATTACCTTCGCATCCTTATCCCTTCACTTAACGACTCAATATCATTCCCATCCTTGACGTTCTCATTACCGTATCATTCCGATTTTTGATATGATAGTAATTTAATTTTTATTCATACACGAAAGGTACAAACCACTAAAAGTTCAAGTATTATATCGCCGTTATACAGCGAAAACCAGTTATCTCGAAATTTTGTGAAAATTGACTTAACAGTAGTATCCTACTCTATTTTTGGTGCTCTTTCATCTGCGAAAACCCATTAAATGCCAAGTCGCATAATCTTTGAGATAGTCAATTGGAAGATCAATTATTACGAACACTTCCGAGAATATTTCTCATGCACAAAAAAGTAACCAGACATAATTATGACTACTAAAGATTTTGCTCCAATAACATTCATTTACCACGATTTAGGCGGCTTTACCTCAAGAGCAGTTCCACAATTTAGTTTTTTTATTTCTCAGAAACAACCATTTATGAAGACTTAATTTAGTTAGATTATATGCACACTGCAGATACAAACTATTACATTGTTTTATTTTTTTTTACCCGACGGACTTAAACAGTGTTAAAGAAATCCCTTCATCTACGAAAGAGGCGTAGATCTAAATATATTTTTTTTCTTGCAGTAACTAACGACATTAAAGATTTTTTTTCCACGGGTAAAAACAATTATAAAAATTTAAATCAGTTAAATAATGTGCACTGCGCAATGATGCTTGTATGAAAAATATTTATAACTAATTAATTGGTATTCTCTGAGGGTAATGGCGGCAGTGCCACTTGAAATCTCTACAGCGAAAAACATTAAACCAGTTTACGCGCGGTGGCGCTAGCGTCTGTGTTGTTTATACTTGTTTGTCATTCGTGCACTTGCATTTCGGCGGCAGACAATTAATTGAAGTTTTTTTATTAGATACGTTGTGTAACTTGTGTAAATGATAATAATATTATTATTGTGATGTGTTCCAATAAGGTCGATATCGATTTTGCAAAGCATGGAAACGAGATAGGTAAGAAACAATAATTTTAATAAACAATAAATCATTTAATGCCGATGATGTGAGGTTATATTACAGACAATTACAAAGTGGTTGATAGGTGAATAAAAGCCTGTAATAGCTATGATTAATGTGTCGAGTTGAGAAAGAAACTACTTTACTACTACTTTAAGCTTTAAGTAGTAGGTACCTATAATTTTACTGTAGAGAAAATGCATAAATTATGTTTTTTTGGCGAATGCCTTGTTTGTACGGACGCGGGACCGTAAGTTTCTTTGCATGGTTTGAACATTACTTTGCGGGAATCGGTGACATGATATATTAAATTCATTACCTACCACTAAACTTATTCCATTGGTACTGTTTGGCGGGTTTTTAAATATTTACTTTATATTTTACAGAATGTTTAATCGACGACGATGGCGACGATCAACTTATCTCTCAATAGTTCAGTCAATCTGTCGAAAAAAAAATCTAAATGGTACAAAAATTACCAATTGGATGAAAGTTGGTGAGTCGTTAGAAGATGATGTAAGAAAGCTTACTTGGGCATGGCCACCTGATCCGTCTGTGGATTTTTGAAAAAACTCAAAAAAATTTTGAAATGCATTTTTCTCGAAAACTATGCATTCTACAGAAAAATTTATTTGAACAAAAATGTAGAGGGCATCGTTATCTACAATTATTGTCATTGGTGCAATGTTGTAAAACAAAAAATGTGCACAGCAGGTGGCGCTAAAGTGCCAAAAAACGTGTTTTTCGACTTTTTCGCCCTTAAATTTTCATTTTTCAGCTACGATCCAAATGGAAAACTTGTTCCTTACAATTTTACAAACAACTTTTATTTAAACATTTTTTTTATACAACCTATCATTTCAAAGTTATAGTGTAATATAGCGCTGCGTGAACAGCGCAGTGGTGCTAACGGTAATTTTGTCGGTCCTATTGGGACTTTCTCCGGCGGTGTTGGCATAGTTTTAACAAAAGGGCCGATTTAGTCAGCTGCCCTATTCTTCAAGAAACGCACATTTTTCAGTTGCTATGTGAGTTTCGGAGAGTAGAGACAGCAAAACTTTGCTCCGTGAAAATGAGTGAAGATATTACTGTTTGTTTTATTTGTGACAAGTTTGTTGTGGATGATGTGCGACACGTGGGTGTCCAAGGTCGGAAGTCGTTAATGCAAGGAGCAATAATTAGAGGCGATTCTAAAATTCAAGAATTATTGGAAGACGACAGCATCCCAGTCCCAGACGTGCACGGCAGATGCTACCGCTCGTACACCCAACACGCCCGCGTTGCTAAAAGGATTGAAAAAGCACGAACATCCTCAAGGTATTTTTTAATACTTTTTGTTTAAATGAGTGGCTTCGAGGTAAAATTAGGTTACTCCATTTCAGAATATCAAAAATAGTTTTCTTTTAAAAATTACAAAATTAATTTTCTTCTTTGATATTAAATAATTTTTAAGTCAACACTAAATTTTAAGCAGTAGTTTTAACACATTTAAAAAAACATATATCCAAAAATATTTTAGGCGCGAAAAATAGTATTGAAGTTTTGATTTTCTTAAAATTTGAAAATGGAGTTACCTGATTTTACGCTTTACGATTCAAACATATATGATTACAATTATTGCATCATTGATTATTATTTTTTTTTTATAATTTTTGTAACTGTAAAATAAATAATATAGATTATCAAAAAAAAAAAAAAAAAAAAAAAACAAAAAAAAAAAATTGAAAGCATTGTTACAATTGTCACAACTTACATTTTCATTTTTCGTTTGAGTCAGTTTGATCTACCTGTGCGTGCACCAAATTCCTAACGGTACATTTGAAACGAAATTTTCTTATACCTGGGGTATTCTTTTCCTGTATCTCGTACTAACAGAAGGAAATAGTACGAATGAAATTATAAATTAAAATAAATGTTAAATTAAATCGCTTTGTATAATTGAAAATAGGGCCTTCATTGTTTTAATGTTTTAAAATAAAAAATTGTTCACCCCTTTAAGGACACGTATTTAATGCGGACTAAAAAGTGCATTGAAATCAGATGAATTAATTTTGTTTCAATGATTTAAATTAAAAAGATTTGTTCGAAATTCAATTTAATGAATTTGAGTAAGAAAGATACAATTATAAATTTTAATGTTTTAGAAAGAGATAGAGAAGCAAATTTTTCTTAGTTTTCAATATAAAATTGAATTTTACATATAAAAATATAAACTTATTGTTTCAAAGTTGATATATTTCTTTGCTCCATTAGTAAATTAATATTTCTTGATATTTGTACATTGTTTTTTATTCATCATAATATTTTATAACTGAATTTTAAAAACGTTGCAATATTGCAACATCCGTACTTAAAGGGTTCCTACTAACTGCGTGTCCGTAGAGGACGCGATTGTTCGATAATTTTTTCGTGAGTTTGACATGTACATGTTAAAATGAAATAATGTAGCAATACAATTTTTGAACTTTTTCACAATTGTTAATACAAAGAAGTATTATTTATTTTTAAATTCAAACGCATGAACGCATCAACCCTTTTTATCCCTAATCATTTTTTTTTACTCTCTGAAAACGTTGACCGACTGAAAAGGAATAATAATTAATAAATGCATACATTTTATATGACAAATATCATAATTCCCTTTATATATTTTATTGTAAATTGCATATTATGCTTCTTCATAATACGGTCACCTTATACCTATTTCATAAGACATTTTTAAAAAAATTGTATGGTATTTTTCAGCAATCACAAGGATGATGACCAAGCAGACTTATCATCTAACCAGGAAGAATCCACACCGGAGTTCGATTGGAAACGCTGTTGCCTCTATTGTGGTAAAGAAAACAAAAAACTGAAGATGTGTAAGGTAGTTGGATCTTCTGTTAAAGATCGGGTATTAGAAATGATGCAATGTCGAACAGAGCCTGAATGTTTGGAAATTAAATGTAGTCTTAAATGTGGATTTAGTTGAGAAGAAAGCTTGTTACCACACGAAATGTCAAGACAAATATCGAAGGAAAAATTATGACTCTGTTCGACCTGTTGGGCGCAGCAAGGAGCCTGTAGATCGTGCCATGGAATACGTGTACGCTCACATCGATGAACATGCCGATGACTGTTGTCAATTCTCCTTGTCGGACCTAGCTCGACTCATTCCTGAAAACCAAAAAGTTGACAAGAGAACCATGCTTGACAGGATTGTTGAACGCTATAAACCAGAAAACCTTGTTATTCACGGCATTCCACCCGATGGGACAATATTGTGTTTCAAAAACATCTCCGAAAAATTACTGCTGGAAGCCTGGAAGAGGCAGAAGTATGATAACACGTCGGAAGAAGATATAAAAAATACTAAAAAAACAGCACGTCGCATCAGAGAACAAATTCGTTCCAGAGAATATGAGAAGAACCTTGACAAGTATCCACGGACTAATACGTTCATGAAAGATGCTGAGAAAGATGTCCCTGATTTACTGTCGATTTTACTAGATGAAATCATACTTCCAGGTAAAAAATCAACTTCTGCGGCTTCATGGAAGAACACTGTGACGACCATTGCACATACCATCATAAAAGCTGCTCGTCCAAGATGTTTCATGTCCTCAATTCTTCTTGGTCTCGGATGCTTTCTGAAGAAAAAGTTTGGGTCAAGGTTTCTTATCGATTGTTTATCTGCAATCGGTTTATCGTGTTCCTACTCAGAAATTCAACTGTTAGAACTCTCCTGCATTGCTAGAAAGCAGCCTACACTTTCACCTGCAGCATTTTTCCAATGGGTAGCTGACAACGCAGATTTTAACATAAATACTTTGGATGGACGCGATTCTTGGCACGTAATGGGACTCATTCAGTGTGTTACTCCGATGGAAGCGATTGAGGAAGAGGAGCAAGTGATCCGAAAGGTACATGAAAGAAGATCCATCGATCCAGCCGAAATAGGAAAAATCGAACTGGTTCCATACTATCGGAAACCTTATGAAGGATTAGGCAAAATTCAAATTTTAGATCTTCAAGAGCTGTATCCAATTTCAACGCCAATTACACCTGATTTCAAAGACTTACTCTTTGTTTATGGAAAATGGAAGTGTGATCAGACGGTTCCTGGTTGGAATGGTTTTATGGAGCAGATCTCAGAAGCATGTCCTTACCAAACTTCTAAAATATTGTTTCATCCTTTCATAAACGCACCACCCAGTGACAAAATGACAGTAAATACTACACTCTCATACGTCTGCGCCGCTGGAGAGAAGACCAGCCAAGAAACTGTCCTAATCAACTTTGACCAACAACTGTACTGGATTGCGCGAGACATTGTTGAATGTGAAGACAAATACATACACGTTTTTGTTCGACTTGGCGGATTTCACCTTCTCATATCATTCATGGGCGCAATCTGCAAAATAATGTCTGGCAGTGGATTGGAACAATTGTGGGCTACAATTTACGCTGAAGGATCGATACCGCAAATGCTAATCGGAAAGGCATACAGCAGAGCAGTTCGTGCGCATCTCCTGACGAATTTGTCTCTTGCAAAGATTATTCTAGACTCAATGGATGAGGAAGAATCTACCTTCGATGATACGCGAGAGTTTCTGGATGACCTTCTTGATGACGTCGATAGAACAAACGTGATGGGCGCTGTCAACGAAGAATCAAGCATTCGTTTCAGGGAAATGTTCGAAAGGAAGCTTTGCGAATTTGAAAGTAGAGGGCCGACTGCTAAACTGTGGGTTACATACTACCGCATGACTTGTCTTCTGAAACAGTTTCTAGAAGCTGAACGTTCGGGTAATTGGCCTCTGTATGTTTCAACGATTAGGAGAATGATACCTTTTTTCTACGCTAGTGGACACAACAATTACGCGAAATCTGCGCATCTTTATTTGCAAGACATAGCTACGTTGGAAAAGAGGATGCCACCTTCGGAATTCGACAAATTTACTAAACAGGGATTTTTCACAATCAGAAGAAGCAACAAACATTTTAGTGGAATACCTCCGGATCAAACCATTGAACAGACAACAATGCGCCTTGCAAAGACTAGCGGGGGATTGACTCTACCAGGGCGAGGTATAACTGACAATGAAACAGCTAAGTGGGCCTTGAGCATGTATAGTTTGATGAACATTTGTGAGTCGTTTGAATCATTCGTGGGAGTTTATGGTCAGACTTCAGAGCAGCACGTTGACATGCGTCCCGCACGCGTTCAAAGAGATAACAAGGATGTTCACACTTTGGACTGCTGGTTTGCTAGGCACAATCCATTTCCAAACGTGGGACAACTTGTTTCCATTGGAACGGGAATCGTAGGTGATGCAACCGTAAACTGTCACCTGGCTGAGGAAGAGGGAATAAAACTAATGAGTGACGCCACGAATTACACTTTTCAAACTCTGACATTGAAAAGAGACAAACAGGTTAAACCATTATCAGTCATGACAGCGAAACTAAAGGTGATGGATAAAGTTGTTGCTATCGATCCAATGCTGATTTTTCAAAGGATAGCGATTTCCGGAGCTACACCAGATGATCTAGAGGAATTTCTACAGTACGAGCTTGCTCCTTATCCAATGTCTCTCTTTGATGAGAGTGGCATGCGGAAAGGAACTAAATCGTCTTTCTACGAGGCCTTCTCCGAAGAAACACGGAACATTTCTAAAGAAAACCTCTTTTACGTCGTCGACGGAGGATATTTGCTGCACAAGACGAGATGGAAGACCGATATGACGATTGCAGATATTTGTAAGAAATACATCACAGATCTCCGGAAGCAGTATTCTGATGGGAAAACGGCTGTTATTTTCGATGGATACCCCGCAGACTCAGACATCGGTGGAACAAAATCAGCTGAAAGATTACGTCGCTCTGCCAAATACAACGCTCCATCCATTGAGTTTGACCTGACAACCACCATCAAAGTTGGCCAAGAAAGTTTCTTATCTAACGACAGCAACAAGGATCGCCTCATCATTATTCTCCGACATGAACTTGAAAATGCTGGATTTGAGACTCAGCAAGCTTTCGAAGATGCCGACCGTTTGATAGTTCAGACAGCTCTTCAAAAGTCGTCCGATTACAGCTCTGTTATTATAATAGGCGAAGACGTTGACCTTCTAGTTTTGTTAGTCGGTTTGTGCACCACAGATCGGAACGTGTACTTTCGAAAACCAGCCTCGAAAAATACTTCAGAGAAAATCTACTCTTCACAGTCATTCAACTATAAGCCTTTGAAAAAATACGTGCTCTTACTTCATGCCTTCACTGGTTGTGATACCACATCTGCTCCTTATATGCAAGGAAAACTCAAATTAATCAACTTGCTGATGAAGATCATGAATGGAGACGACGAAGACAAAAGAAGAAAACTAGAAGCCACTATGAATTACTTTTATGAGGAATTTACACCTACTGAAGTCGTTCAAACCTCCGGACAAACCTTATTTTCAATCATGTACAATAATGGTTGTACAACGGACACTCTTGCTAAAACTCGTTTCAAAAAGTTTTCGCAGTCAGCAGCAAAAACGAAATTCAATTTATGCTCTCTTCCACCATCGCCTGATGCAGCAGATTTTCATAGTCGAAGAGTTTACCTCCAAGTTCAAGCATGGTTAGATAAGCACTTAGATCCTAAAGAATGGGGATGGAAGAGAAGTCAACTCCAAGGACTGAAACCAATCACGACATTACTGGACCCAGCATCACCCAGGCTGATGAATCTTATCAGTTGCTCGTGTTCAGTAAACGATTGCGGTTCGCAATGTGGATGCAGGAAGGCAGGTGTACCTTGCTCAGTTGCTTGCAAACATTGCAGTGGAGAGGATTGCAGTAACGTTCGAGTCATTGATGTAGATGAAGATAATTTGCTTGACGATGATGAGTTAGACTTTCCCTCTCAGGTAGTACACTTTCATTCAAGGTCTACTTCAAATGAAAACAACAATCAACAAACTGATAGACAATCCAGGGGAAGTTCATCTACAGAAAGCAACAGAAGTGAATCTCCACAACAAGAACCACCGACGAAGAGACTACGCAGTGCACGCAAAAAATAAATTAACACTCGTTCCTGCAATAACGCTAATGAGCATAGGTGTTTGCGTAACAACAATTTTAATCAAGTGTAACCTTAGCATTACTCAATTGTTATAATATGAAAACATGTATATTATAAAAGAAATATTAGTGTATTTACCAAAAAAAATTTCGACATCAATTAAGTTATTTCGTAAACCTAATCCAAATTTCTCAAATAATCGATAAAATTGTTGTAACTGTTAACATTTTTAGTTCATTATTTTTTAACAAAAATAATTAATTTTACAACTGATTCAAGTGAATAAAATATTTTATATACAAATTTGACGAAAACTTATCATAAAGGTCTAATATTGATACTTATTCCTAATATTTTTATTTATTTGTTATAAAGAATATAGATTATTACTTCTCAAGTGAAAAAATAAAAATACATCTTTTTTTATGCACCTTCCTTGCTTTTATACTTTGTGAGAGCGTAATATTGGAATTTTCATACTTTAACAAGCTGCAGCTATGAAACGGTAAGTTGTATAAAAAAAATGTTTAAATAAAAGTTGTTTGTAAAATTGTAAGGAACAAGTTTTCCATTTGGATCGTAGCTGAAAAATGAAAATTTAAGGGCGAAAAAGTCGAAAAACACGTTTTTTGGCACTTTAGCGCCACCTGCTGTGCACATTTTTTGTTTTACAACATTGCACCAATGACAATAATTGTAGATAACGATGCCCTCTACATTTTTGTTCAAATAAATTTTTCTTTAGAATGCATAGTTTTCGAGAAAAATGCATTTCAAAATTTTTTTGAGTTTTTTCAAAAATCCACAGACGGATCAGGTGGCCATGCCCAAGTAAGCTTTCTTACATCATCTTCTAACGACTCACCAACTTTCATCCAATTGGTAATTTTTGTACCATTAATTTGACAGATTGACTGAACTACAAGCATATGATCAGCTTATTTCTCAAGCATTTGTAGAAGATAATGAAACTGATACTTCAGGTCTTTACGCTTTTTATTAAGTTTTAACCAACTTCAAATAAGAAGGAGATTCCTAATTATTCTACTATACTTAAGTTTGTCATGTTATAATCTTTGCCGATTGTGAACCAGTTTTAATGATTATTAAAATTTATACTTTGAAGGTCCCATATAAATTAATCCCAAAGAATATTGAAGTATGTATGTGTCTCATAGATAATATGAGGGTTCCGTACCTCAAAAGGAAAAAGCGGTTAGGTTTGTACTTGGGATGCCTAACTTCGTTCCTACTGACTACGAAACCCTTCATTGTGCGTGGTCAAACACACCTGGCCGGTTTTTAGGGTTCCGTACCCGAAGGGTAACCAACGGGGCCCTAATACTAAGCCTCCGTTGTCCGTCCGCCCGTCCGTCTGTCAGCGAGCTGTATCTCAAGAACCGTAATAGGTAGACAGTTGAAATTTTCATAGAATGTGTAGTTCTATTGCCACTATAACAAAAAATAATAAAAATAAAATAAAACTATGTTTTTTTTTCGTTTTATGGTACGAAACCCTTCGAGTGAGAATCCGACTCGCACTTGCTGGTTTTTCAAAGATTTTTCTCTGTAACTTAAGAAAAAGAAGCTTAAAGAAGAAATCGTAAATTTATTTGATATAAAAAAAAGTTTATTGTCTGTCTGTGATTTCGCAATTAATAATTAGAATAATATAGATGTTTTAACTAACGGCCGCTTTTTTTCCACAGTTTTAACCCATAATGAAGACTCTGCCAGCCATTTAATCACGCTTGATGATTTGCTTGGGCGTTGTTCTACTTCTGCAAAAACATTAAAAGAACTTGCTTTGGACGCTTTAGGCGAAGCTGATAGGAAAAAAAAATACGATAATGATCTGAACGATTCTTCTACGATTGCTACAATTATTTTAATGGACATTTTTGATGAGGCATGCAAAAGAGCAAAACAAGTTAAACGCTGGAGAAAAGCTAATCCTTCTTTATGGAAAGTTAATGTCGCGAAGAAAAGACGCGCAGAAGGCTCGGTTTATCTCATAAAAAACAAAATAAGACCTGCAAAAAGACCAAAAGCAATAGACTGCTTGAAGTGCACGTTCGAATGCTCTGATAAAATCAACGAAGAGGCTAGAATATTCATATGCAGAAGGTTTTGGAGCTTAGACTACGTTGGACAGAAAAATTTCCTACTAGCTAACATGGAAGTCAAAACTACCAAAACGTTATTGTTAGAAAGAAAAGGAACTACTAAAAGAGCTTACTCCACGCAATGCTTTTTTAAAATAGAAGATAAAATTAATGTCTGTCAAAAGTTTTTCTGCAAAACTCTTTGCATTTCCCAAAGTGTGATACATAATGCTATCAAGAATAGGGATCTCATCGGCCACTTTAAACAAGACAACGATCCTCGTGGACGTCGTGCGCCAACTAATAAAACACCCTCTGAAAAAGTAGAAGAAGTTCGTAATCACATTAGGTCGTTTCCATCAATGGAAAGTCATTACATAAGGAAAGATTCCAAGCGCATGTACTTAGATTGTAAACTGTCCATTGGTAAGATGTACTCTCTTTATGTTGAAGAGTGTGAAAAACGTAATAGCAAACCTGTGTCTGAGATAACATATCGACGAATTTTCGGAAACGATTTCAACTTAGGATTCTTTAAACCAAAAAAAGACCAATGTCTGATATGCACTAAGTATGCTCGTGAAGATGCAAATAGTAATCCAAATCTGGAAGTGGAATATCGAGAGCACATGGCTAGAAAAGAAGCTTGTAACAATGAAAAAGCTAAAGATAAAGAAAGAGCTAATATGCTAAGAGAGTTTGTGTCAGTATCATTCGATTTACAAGCAATTCTGCAGATTCCTAGTGGTGACATTGGTCTTTTATATTATACAAGAAAATTGACAGTGTATAATTTAACAATTTATGAAAGTGCTTTACCTAACAATGCTCATTGCTTCACATGGTCCGAAATTAATGGAAAAAAGGGAAGTTGTGAGATAGGGACGATCTTGTACAACTATTTATCGGAATGCATACCGAATTATGTAACTGAATTGAGCATGTTCTCGGACACGTGTGGCGGACAACATCGCAATAAAAACGTGGCAGCAATTTTACTATGGGCAGTACAAAAAATACCAAATTTAAATATTATTGAACAAAAGTTCTTAGAAAGCGGACATTCGTATATGGAGGCAGATTCGATGCATAGCAGCATCGAAGCGTCACAGAAAAATACAGCAATCTATTCTATGTTGGATTGGATTAACGTATTCAAAAAAGCGAGGTCTAAAAACAAATATAAAAAAGACAACAAAAAAGTTGTGAAGGAACCATAGAAAGTCAAAGAATTTAAATATTTTGAATTCAAAGATTTGAAAGCATTATCGGACCAAATTCTGAAAAATACAACCAGAGATACAGACGGAAAAGTAGTAAAATGGTTAAAGATAAAGCGATTGAGGTATATTAAAGGAGAGACGAAGATATTTTATAACTACAACATGTCTGAGTCTTTTTCAACCATTGACGTTTGTAAAAAATTTGGACAGAAAGAAAATACGGGTTGGGCAAATTTAGATCCGGAAACACAAAGAGAGCATAGTTATAGAAACCAGTGCAACAAAATATTTTCCTGACGAACTTCTGCAGCTTTACAAAACACCTTTAAGCATCAGTGCTGCCAAAAAAAAGACTTGTTACAACTATGTGACAAAGGAGTTATTCGAGAAGAGTTGCATGCTTGGTTTCAAGGGTTGAATAGCAATGTTGCATGTAAAGACATGCTACCTGATTGCACTGTATCAGACGAAGATCCTGCAACATCTGATGAGGATTAAACTATTTTTTTATTTTTTGTGTTGATTAATTTTTTCAGCATTAAAACTTCATTTTTATTAACATTATACTTTTCATTTAATAATTATCAATATCCTTAAACCACCGAAACTAAGAATAAACCAAAATTAAACATAACAAAATAATTTTGGTTATTTCATTGGGAATACAGTCATTCAAAACAGTTTTCAGTTCAGGTAAAACAGGTTCAGGAATTTTTGGTTTTATTTTGAATTCTATGGACAAATACAACATTGTAGTCAATGTATTTTTGTAAACAACCATAATACAATTTGTTTATAATATTAACGGTAGTGTTATCCAAGCTGTTCCTCGGTAAATTACAATAAATAAAATTTCTACATTTTCAGGGAAAACCAATTAAATAGGGTACTCTATGAACGTTAACATACTTTTTGCTTTTAACTACTAAGTAGATTACAATAATTAACATAACAGTCATAAAAGGGTAAATTATACAATCGTAAATATCCTTAATTATTTACATAATCTTGGTTCTTGTAAGAAATATTTTTGTCGCTAAAATTTCAATTGCATTTATTTCAAAGCTGATTTTGACTTATTAATTGGTTTTCGTTGTATAACGGCGATATATATATATATATATATTACAGATATTATAAAAAGAAACGAAGTAATTCGACAATAAATTTGCGATTTAGAAATGTCGTGGAATTTGCACGAAATGCGCGAAACACCCATATATTATATTTCAGGGGCAATAAAAATAACATTCTCTTTTAAAGTTAATTTTTTAGCATTGCTTTGCTTATTCATCACATCGAATTATTTTATGTCTGATTTTTAACCCTTTGTACTTTAGAGCTCTCAACAAAATTTGTCAACCAAATAAAAACCTTCCCCAAGATCTAATTTATCTGTGTACTAAATTTGATCAAAATTGCTTCATAATTACAACATTAATTTTAATACAGTAATTTTTTTTTATTTATAACTTACCTAAATACAAACCGTATCCATTCCCTACATCCATTCCTACATAACAGGAACACTCAACTTGAAGTTTTTATCGATATCGATAAAAAATTGTCAATCGCCACTTCAACTCACTAGTTGCTTACGCGTCTTTACGCCTTCGCTACATGTATGTGTGCATGTGTGAGTGAGCACGCGCCGGATTAGTTCGCTCGATTTTGCCTGTCATTTGATTGGCTCTCTTACACATCATTTGATTGGCGTCTTTAATGCATGTGTGAGCGTGTACTTATATTTGCAAATGTAGTTGTGACAACAGGGTTCCGCCTACTGCCGACGCAGGTTCTCGTACAAAAAGTGCATTGGAGCCGTTCTAATGTCTTATTCCGTGTTCTGTGGTTTTGATGTTGGAATTAATATTTCAGCTACAGTGTGTGATATGGATATAAAAATAAAAACATGATACAAAGACAAAAACTTTAAAAAATATATGTTATCTTTTTATTTAAAAAAAAAACCTTATCCATACTAGGATTTTCTCCTGTATTGTGGAGGCAGTTTACAACAAACATAAATTGGATAAGGACAAACATCCCCCGGCACAATTATTTATAGGCCATACAAATACTTATTCTGTGTAGCATTCGAACCTGTGACCTTTAGTGCCGCAACTCAATGCTAGCCACTGCACCGCGAGCTGTCAATGTTGTTTAAATGACATGATTATAATTTAGTTACTTACAGAATATATTTACATAGAAAAGAAATTGTTAATATAGTGTCTTGAAAATAGGATGGTGGTGGTAATGGGTTAAAGACACGTTCATTAATAAAAACAAGTTGTATTTAATGTTTATAAATTTATAAGGCTGTTTGAAATTTAGAGATTGGTTGACCAATGTTGGGATACATGATATAAATAATGATTTGATAATCTCTAATTTCTAGATCACATTAGCTGACCTTCATTTGGAACAAAGGAATGTCATTCAACATATTGCAAGTCCATCAACTACTAAACAACCACTGTCTGAAAATATTCAAAAGACTATAACTGTTCCAAATGTATTTGAGCCTGTTGCGTGTCCGTCAAAATTTATACAACCCTTGTGTGAGAATGTGCAATATAAGACCATTCCTGACAAAACTAGTGCTATTCCTCAAGTAACTGAGAATATCAACCCTGTTGCTGCTGCAAATCCATCCACGAAAAACAAAAAGGATAAAGATATGTTGATAAAAATGAAATATCATCTGAGAAAAATTAACAGGCTTCAAAAAACTGTAAAGCATCTAAAGAATGAAGCATTTCTCAAAGTATTGAGCAAAAATGATTCAGTAAATGAAATATTAAAATGTAAAATATCCCCCTCTTTTGCATTATTTTTGCAAGGAGAATTGCAAAACTATAAAAAAAAGTCAAAAGGTCGAAGAAGGTACATGGACTCCAAAATAATAGCACTAAGACTGTGTAAAAGGTCACCTAGGTGTTACAAATTATTAAGAAGGATGATTTGCCTGCCAACACCTAGTTCATTAAAAGCGTTATTAAGCAAGTTTCACATGAAAGTTGGTATTAATGACCAAATTTTTAATGTTATGAAAAAAAAAACAATAAAACAACAGACTCCCTCAGACAATCAGTATATCCTTATGTTTGATGAGATGTTAATAAAAAAAAGAATTTGTTTTACAACAAACAGGCGGACATAATTGAGGGTTATCAAGACCATGCATTGCAGGGCAGGTCACCACAAATGGCAACACATGCCCTTGTGTTAACTGAGATGGACCATATCCAACCTTCTTGGGATGGAGGGGCTCGTTTGCATCCCAAAAACGTCATTTCTTTAAAAAAAATCTTCATTAAGAGGCGTATTACAAAAAAACGCGAAATTACAAGGTTTCCTCGTTGAAATTGTATGTTTATCTTTCGTTGCTTGAAATTACAATTAATTATAGGTAGAAATAGTTCGTTTTCTCTCCTCAAATAAGCCCCGAGCGGATTTTAGATAACTTATTTATTTAATCAGTAATAATCATTCTCCCGATGCATGTTTAGGCAAAAATTCTCGAAGACATGATTTGGGAGCTCTAATTTGTAGATTCTATTGAATATCGACCATCAAAAAAATATTTTTATGTCCCAAATATCCTAGACTTTAATAATAGTAGAATACATTTTCGTTATATGCTTTTCACGCTAGGAAAAAAAAATCGATATAATTCAAAAAACGACCAAAAAAGCTTCGATACAAGCCTCTATATTTCCGAAGTTCTACATCATTTAGACGTAAAATTTGTACCAAAATAATCATCAACATTTGCTTAAACCATACTATTATTTTAACTTTTTAAATCGTTACTATTATATTGTAATTAATTAAATAAAAGTACTATACAATATGTAACAAAAACCCTGTGGTTCCCGTTAAGTGCGTTATCAGAATCAGTGTTCAAACGTATAGAAATAACTTTACTTCAGAAAACTCGACATAAAAATAATCAAATTAAATTTTAATTAAATAATATTTGTAAATTTTATGTGGATTGATTACCTCTGTCTGGAAGTATCAAGCAACTAAAGTAGACATGGGTAGTTCGCGAACGATTGAAGGAAATGAAGTACTTCATTTCGCAAAATAAACTTATCATTCATTCAGTATCATTAAGAATGTGTCTCTACTTCATTTAGTTCAGCCTTTCTTTTCGCTCTATCACTCACTCGCACATGCTCGTTATTCGTTCGTGTCACTTCGGCGCCGGCCGCCGGCCGGTCGGCTTCGGCTGGAGTTGGCCGGCCGACGTGTAGACGCGGCGCTGCGGGGCGTTTTTGCCTTTTTGCCTACACGACACATGTACACGAAAGGTCAAATAATATTATGCAACAGTGTAGTTAGTCTAAACATACTAATATGAGATTTCTGTTCATACTAATAAAGTTTAATTTAGCGTACAAAAATGTACGTAAACTAAACAAATGGTTTAGGCACAGCCTTCTATATTGCTCTACAAGCCGTGCTGTGAGAGAGCTGGCAACGTCGCCCGTGAACCTATTTACGAAGTCTATTTTGTAACAGACGCCCTTATGGCTATACGACTAATTTAAAAATAAGCGAACGTAATGAACTTACACACTCACTGGTAACCATTATTTTAGGACACATAATATTACGCGACACATTAGCATTGGTGATGATGTTGTTAGATTTTGTACAAGTTGGCTGTAGATGTTAAGTTAGTTGGATAATACGTCATTTTTATTTGTGCCCGGAGATTTGTTACTATCATTTGTGGCTGGTATATCTAAGTGAAAATAAGACAATTTCATGGTATTTTCTTTAAAAAAAACTGCTGTGACTATTTTAACTGTTTTTGCTATTAAAAGGTATGTATATAACATTACTATTGAAGTTTTAATGACAATTTGAAGTTAGAATTATTACAAGCGTAATGTAACTCCTATATTATATAGGTAAGTTTAAATAATTTTATTATTTGTTTATATGTAGATGCCTCGTCGTTGCTGTGTGCCCGGTTGTAAGTCGAATTACGATTCTACTCTTAAGAGAGGAAAAGGACCTGTATCGACATTTTCTTTTCCCCGGGATGGCGGTTTACTTTTTCGTTGGAAAAAGGCGATACCACGAGCTAACTGGGAGCCTTCGAAAGGTTCATTCGTCTGCAGTGAACATTTTAGTGATAGTGAAGTTATACGTTGTGAAAAAGTGCTAAATCCTAATGGATCTTATGAAGTTGTACCTCTGAAAAATCCCAAATTAGTGACCGGTGCAGTGCCCCATATATTCCCAAATCTGCCTGAGTATTTAAGTACAAAAAAAACATCTAGGATGGATCCCTCGAAAAGGAGACAGATGTGTGAACAGCGTCGTGAAGAAATAGATAGGCAAACCCAAGAAAAGGACATAATCAAAGATTTCTTCGAATTGAAATCAAAAGTTAGCCAGGATGATGCTATATATTCTGGTTGGAATTTAAAGATATTCGAAGAAAAAATGTTTTTTTATACCCTTAACATAGATTTTAATAATAAAGATTCACAAAATGTGAGAGTATTAAATAGTATCTGCATAGACTCTGATCTCAGTGTGAAACTATTTATAGGTGAAACACAGCTTCCCCCAAATGATTTAAAATGGACTCTTACCAATTCCTTGACTTTATTTAAGTGGTCACAACTTAAAAATTTGTTAGACAGGTATAAAGATAGCCCTTTTACCTGTACTGAGAGTATGTTTGAATTTAATATTAAGAAAGCAGAAGAACAGCTAGAAACTGCTCTTCAATTCTCTGACGAGCAAGAATGCAAGCAATTGGATTTGATTAAGGACCAACTTAAGTTGTGTACTTTAAAACAGCCTCGCTACAGTATATCAACTGTTATATTTGCTTTCTTGATATTTTGCATATCGCAGTCATGCTATAACTTAATAAGGCGATTTTTGTTTTTACCTCATAAAAGGTATTTACAATACCTTTCATCTTCCTTCAATGTTAACCCAAGTAGTTTAGAAAACACAAATAATTATTTAAAAGTTATGTATAACAAATTAGATTCACGAGAAAGGGTAGTCAATTTATGTATTGATGAGATTTATGTCAACAGCAAGCTAGAGTATAAATGTAAAAAAGTGACTGGATATGCTGATAACAACTCTAATGAGTTAGCCAAAACTGTTGTTTGCTTTATGGTTTCTTCTACATTTGGTCAATTTAAAGAAATTGTGCGTATAATACCTGTTAATTCACTCACTGGACATCAGCTTAAAGATTACACTTTAGAAGTTATAAATTTTATCCAGCTCATTGGTTTCCAAATATTATGCATAATTACAGATAACAATAGGGTGAACCAAAATATGTACAAGCTTATTGCAGGGGACGGTATTCAATTCTTAAATCCAAATTATCCTGGCAAATCTATTTATGTTATGTATGACCCTGTTCACATTTTCAAAAATATCAGAAATAACTGGTTAAACCTACGTTCCCCAGGAAAGACATTCATGTTTCATGATTTTGAAACAGATCAAATTAAAATAGCTTGTTTTAATGATATTGAAAAATTGTATAAAGATGAAGGCGAACGCTGTATAAAAAAAGCTTACAAATTAAATTCTAAGACATTATATCCTTCAAAGTTAGAGCGACAAAATGTGAGTTTAGTTGATAATCTATTTCACAACTCAATTATAAGTGCCTTGAAATCAAAAACTGAAAGTCAGAGTACTGGTCAATTTCTGGAAATCATCCGAATGTGGTGGAATATAGTAAATGTGAAAAATAAAATTAAAGGTTTCTTAAAGCGGGATACTAGTTCTTCTTTCATCTCTGCACCGGATGATGAAAATATAATTCATTTGGCAAAATTTATTGAATGGTTGGATAAATGGTTACTTTTAGATGGTGGTTCATTTCTGTCGAAAGATACTTTCACAGCTCTTCGGCACAGCACTGTAGCCTTAATAGAAGTTGTTAAAACTTCTTTCAGAGACTTCAATATTAAATATATGTTATTGGGGAAATTCCAATCTGACTGTATTGAAAAACGGTTTGGACAGTATCGCTTTCTATCTGGATGTAATTACAATGTATCATGTACACAAATTATAGAAGCAGAAAAAAAAATTCGTTTGCGACACTTAATGAAACTAGAAGATATAGGAAAAGACTTAAAAAATTATAAGGAAGTTACTGATTCTAGCACTGAACTTCTAACTGTGCCAAAAGAATTTAAATCAATTCTATCAAGTAATTATTTGGAAGCTGAGATCTGTGACATTGATGAACCATCACAAATATATGTATGTGGATATGCAGCACATTCTTTGTCAAAAAAATTGAAATGTTTACACTGCATATCCACAGTCGTAAAAAGCAAAGGTGATTGCATAGCTGATCCTTATTTTGACTATTTGCAAAGAGGAGGTCTGTCAGTGCCTACAGATTCTGTAAAATTTGTAAGCTATCACTTATATGCACTGTTTAATTTTATTATTAAGAATTCTGACTTAAAAACTGTTTTCTTTAAATTGAATGATACCCAAGGTATTTTAACAGCACTAACGATTTTAAGCCTTCAGTCTGATTCATTTTTCATTGATATAGATGACTGTTGTGAAGCAGGCCACTGTCTGAAACTATTATTCTGTAAAATTTCAAAAATTTTAGCTAACATTATTTTAAATAATTTTACAAAAAATGTGAACAATTCACAGAATGAAAAGAAAAATAACAAAAGGAAGCTCAATGTTTTTTTAAATTATTAAAAAAGGTTATCAGGTGGGTAAAAATCTAAAATATCTTTGCTAGTTGGATAAGTTGTACTTATTGATAATATAATTTTTAATATTAGTAATATAATTAAATAATTATCAATCTATCATAATTATTGTTTTATTTTAGAGAAATAATAAAACCTACAAAGTTTGATACAAGTGATATTTATTTTATAAAAGTTAACCACATTCTTACGTCCGTAAGACGTATTCCACTGCCTTACCAACATAAAATTATTGGGTAGGAGGTCCTCAAGTACCATTCCTAATAAATGACGATTTTATGTTATACTTACTTCTTTTTTGCATTTTGCATAATAAGGTTTGCACTAGTACACATTGTAGAAAACATGCTAACAAAAGTTAAAACAATCGGTTCACGCAGATCCTAATTGCGACGTTGCCAAACTTCATAGCATGGCTTGTAGAGTAAAGGAGGCTGTGGTTTAGGTAATGAATTATTATTTTCGTATTTTTTAAGATCGTCGAAGGATCGGCAATATCGACATCTCTCTTTATGTAGCATTGCTATTGCAATCAAAACTGAGCTTTTTGCGGTGGAGATAAAGCACAATAATTTAGAATTTGAATTTCTTACTCGCATAGTTCACAAGTTGTGTTCGACTTGAGGTCGAGGACAAACGGAAACGGAATGCACTAATAGTCTAATACTGCACTTGTTGACTTGTGCGGTGCGTTACGTTTATTGTAGGTAGCTATAGCTAAAATTGTGTTATCGTATTTATCCTCTATCAGTTTTTTAAATATAATGATTAATTGAACTAAAAGTGAGAATATAGATAGAAAGGAAAGTGCTGTGTGGTGGAACTATTTTACGGAAAAAGGACCCAAAAAGACGAATTCGTACTCTCACTGTTCTAGTACCTATATTTTTTGTGTTTACGTATAAATTACATATCTACTTAGATTTAAAAATGGAGACTGTAAATAGAAAAAGAAGTGCTGTGTGGAACCATTTTATGGAAAACGGACCTAAAAAGGCAAAATGTTCTTATTGTTCTAGTGAATTATCAGTGTCTGGTGGTAATGTAGGAAACCTTAACAGGCACTTAAGAACGAAGCACCCCACAATTAAGTTGGTTGAAGAAAGGCAACAGCAACAGCTTATTGGATCTGCAGGCCCAGAGCCCCACATACGTCCAGTTGCCAGTATAGAAACTAAGGATCTACCTCGGGCTACTTCTTCATCTAGTCAGCCATCTATACAAAATTACACTCAAAGCACGAAGCCGTTATCATCACGGCGTGCCGAGCAAATCGACGAGCAGCTGGTAAAAATGATTGCTAAGGGGCACTACCCCTTCTCTATAGTCGAAGATGACGAATTCAAAAAATTGATTTCCCTGCTTAACCCACAGTATACACTCCCAACACGAAAAACCATATCGGAAAGTATTTTACCCAAATTATATAATAAATGCATAGAAAAGGTTAAAAGTGAGGTCCAAGTAGAGGGACAAGCTTTCTGTTTGACAACAGATGGTTGGACCTCAATAAACAATGATAGTTTTATAGCCCTGACTGTACATTATATTAGCACCACATCGGATGAAACTAAATTGAAGTCTAATTTAATCGGTTGTGTTGAATATAATGAACGACACACAAGCGAAAATTTAAAAACCTTTCTATGCGATGTAATGGCAGAATGGAATATAGCCGACTATACAACAGCTATTGCGAGTGACAATGCAGCCAACATTACTGCTGCAATAAGAGATACCGGTAGATGGCATATACCATGCTTTGCGCATTCAATTAGTTTATGTGTGCAAGCCGCTCTGACGACTCTATCGGAAACGTTGGTCAAGGTTAAAAGTATCGTCGAATTTTTTAAAAGAAGTTCTCAAGCTCAAAATAAGCTACGAGAAATGCAAAAACAACTGAACCTTGGCCAACTAAAATTAAAGCAGGATGTGCCAACGCGGTGGAATTCCACTTATGACATGCTCCAGCGGCTGTTATCAGCCAAGGATGCCGTAATCGCCACAATAGCTATAATGCGACAGGAGCTGGCGCTAAATAACGACGATTGGGAAGTTATAGAAAGCGCAGCGACAATTTTAAAACTTTTTTACGACATAACCGTCGAAATTAGTGTCGAGAAGAATGTTTCGCTGGCCAAAGTCATCCCCCTGTGTGGCATCATGAATAATCATGTCAAAGCGCACTTAAATAATACCACGCTTCCAACGCGAGTGCAGTTAATGCTGAATACACTCGACAAGCAGTTAGAAAAGCGTTTCTCCAACATTGAGAAACACATATTGTATAGCGAGGCGACGATACTGGATCCTCGATTCAAAAATAAAGGATTCAGACATATAAATAATTTCGACCAGGCTGTGGCTACATTGAAGAGGAAAGTCTGTACAGTGCAGCAAAGGCAAACTACAACGACATTGCCTTCAATATCAGAGCCATCCACATCCACGTCAGTGTCTGCCATGACGTCCATATGGGACCAATTTGACAAAGAAGTGGCAAAGTTGACACCTACAAATCCTTTGGCCGCTGGCATTGTGGAGATAGATAAATATCTCCAGGAACCACTTTTACAACGGTGCAATGATCCTCTGCGCTGGTGGCACGAGCGCCGGTCGTTCTACCCAATCCTCTTCAAATACGCCCTAAAAAGACTGCATCTTGTAGCGACTTCTGTCCCATGCGAAAGAATTTTTTCTAAAGCCGGACATATTTTGAACGAAAGAAGGACTCGGTTAACAACCAAAAAACTGTCCCAATTGTTATTTGTAAGTAGTAATAGTCAATAATTAATCAGCAACGTATGTAAATGTATAATTATAAATAGATGTAGGTAAATAGTATATAAATATCCTGTAAATAATTTTAAATCGCTGTACATATTTCGATTTTTAAATACGCCAACCTATTAGATACATAGAGAAAACAGAAAACATACTAGGTACTCAATAACAAATAGTTTTTCATGGTTGACAGTCCTAAGCCTGTATAGAGTATGAAGGAAAATCGAAATTAGTATAAAGGTGAATTAATTAAGTGAAGTGCATCATTTGTCGTAACTCACTCATCAATCACACTTGCGAGCTCGATATCCTAGGGTTACGAACTCGTTTTGGTTTGTTGAACTAAATGAAGTACTGAACTAAATGAGTGAACTACTTCATGGAGCGAAAAGATATACTTCATTCATTTCTTTTCACTGACACATTTTGCGCATGTCTAAACTAAAGCGAAGCAACAAGCAGCGGCGGCGTACATCAAAGGCAGGGCGCACGCGCGCGCGCGCGTCGTACCTACACTAACTTCACTAAGGTCGTGACCTCGGCACATCAGTCCGCTGTAATCACATTAGTGGTCGATTATCACAACTTTTAAAATTGTATTTCGACCGATTGTGGTAATTATACACAAACACTAATTTATGACTATGTCTACTTGACGACCACGAAGATATTGTTCAATATGTCCGCCTTGTACCTCTATGCATTTGCGACACCGGATAATAATGTCTGAACGCACGCGTTACATAACAGATATTTCGGACTTTATGTTTTCAAAGGATGCGACTATTCGTGATTTCCGCCTCGGTATCGCATGTTTTCTGGAATACACTGTTTAATCGCACCTCAGAGATAAAAATCTAAAGGTGTGAGATCAGGTGATCGCGCGCCAGTTGAACGACCCACCGCGGCCAACCCATCTCGCACCGAATTCATTATCGAAAAAATTTCTTACACAACGGGAGAAATGCGGTGGTGCGCCATCGTGTTGAAACCACATGCGACGAACGAGGTCTAGATTTATTTCGTCAAGTTCATTACATAGTTCTTCTCGCAAAAAGCGTCCGTAGTTTTCACCGCTCATTGTGTGGTCAAGAAAATACGGACCAATAATTTTGTCACATATAATTCCCGCCCAAACATTGATTTTCCATCGGTGTTGAAAGTGACTTGGTTTATAGGACTGCGGGTTAGTCGTCGACCATACGTGTTCATTATGAGCGTTAAATACGTCTGTTCTAACAAAAGAGCATTCATCCGTGAAAAGTACGCGGTTCAAAAACCTAGAATCTCTTTCAACCTTATGGAGTAACCATCTACAGTAATCAATTCTCGGCTCGTAGTCGTTGGCAAGAACACACTGAACTCGACGATAATGATACGGGTGCTGGCCATCATCTTTGAGGGTTCTCCAAACACGCATATGGTTCACACCTAGTTCACGTGCCACCGAGCGAGTGCTCCGCGTCGGATCTTCCCCAAACATGTCGAGAATGTTCTCTTCGATGTCGTCGTCGTACATTCTCGGTCTTCCTGAATCTGTACGTTGTTGATCACGGCCATTCACACTGCCAGTGTCGTACATACGAATGTGAAGTCGTTGGAACGACATCGCTGACGGCAATGGTATATTTCGTGGAGTAGCAAAGCGCTCCTCATAAAGTCTTCGTGCTTCTGCATAATTGCAGTCACATTTTCCGAGACACATCAACATATTAAAATATTCCTCGTTTGAGTAAGACATCGCACACAACACAAGTCACTCACGGTGGATACTTAATTTCGCAATATAAAAAACAGATCAGTCCGGAAATAATTTACGCGGGCGAAATACCTATCAATATCAACGCACGCGCAATACTGAAGCTTTTGTTTGTTGTTTGTGGGCGTGGCAAAGCGACTGTATAACTACAACGTAATTTTGATCTTTTCTGAATCCAGGAAACTTGTTGTGATTTTTGATGTAATTTTTAATAGTAGTTATTATTTATTTATTTACTTCAGGTAGAGCCCGTAAGTGTTATTAACAAATTAAATTGTAGCTAGGAATTAGTGAAAATACATTTAAAACACTACAATAACAAGAATTTTTTTTTAAATTGTGGGATAAATCCACACAATATCATATACTTAAACTGTTATGCTCCTGTGTTTTTCAAAATCTACTAATTAGCCTTTTTTAAGGATACATAATCTTTATTTTTATTTCTATTCTTGACTACTGAATTGTGTCAAAATTTTATGTTCATACAACTTCCCATGTTTTTAAACATTACTACTTAATATTAGCACAGTATAATTAATAGATACTAGGTAGATCAAAATAAGTTAGTCGACGTATAGTGGACGCTACCTTTGATCACTCGAATGGTGTTTGTGGGGTTTTTCCAATATCTATACCTAAGTCCTCCGACAGCTAACGGTACTTAAGTTTTGTTTAGCGCGCAAAACGCCGCGTATTTTATGGTAATTTTGTTTTTTTTTATTACATTCTCGTAATATGAACTTATTTAAAAAATAATTTCTGTTACATATTCTTTATCGAATAAATTTTCATATGAAAAATACATGCTAAATGTTTCCTACAAATAGTTGCAAATTTAGAATTAATTAGGATATTTTATGCTTTAAAAATAACCTTTCTTAAGTATTTTTTCCAGATCTATTTAGTAATAAAGTGGAAGTTTATGACATATGTAATTCAAATAACAATGTGTATTGGCGTTGAAAGAATATCCACTAGCCCAAATAGTCCCGTGCGTGTGGCTCCATCTTCACAGCATCTTCTTAACAACAACTGGATCTAAAGTAAAAAAACTGCGGTTGCCAATCCGCCTGCAAAAAGTGGAAAGTATGGCAAATGTATGATATATGATAGATTGTAATGAACGTTTTTCTATATTAGACGACTCCGTGGCGCAGTGGCTTAGCAATGAGTTGCTGCGCTGGGGGCTGCGGGTTCAAATCCCGCACAGAACAAGTATTTGTATGGCCTACAAGTATTGTTCCGGGTCTGAATGTTTGTCCTTGTGCAATTTGTGTTTGTAAACTGCCTCCACGACACAGGAGAAAATCCTAGTGTGGAGGTACCGTATTTAAAAAAAAAAAAAAACATATTTTCAGAAACTGTTAGATCATGTCAAAACATACTCATCTACTTAGGGGTCTAAGAATTTTCCTCGCTAAGTGTTTTTGTAAAATGATAATATTTTGTAAGATATTATAAAATATAAAATAAATATTAACTTATCAAATATTATTAGGTATTCAAGAAGGGAAATGCAATATTCATAAACAGCCAACAAATTATTAAAAAAATATTTCAGTGTAATTTCTGTTATTTTTAAATTTAACTTTTCGCAGACTAAATGTGTCTAAATAGGTATAAACATTTACACTAAAACCTTGGAGGCGCTCGCCGCACAGCGGCTTGCTTTGTGGCAGCCGTGTCAGTGACCTCACAGCGGCCGTAGATAATAATATGTCGGCACGTGTCGGTAAGTTCAGAAGCAAACAACATTTTTAGAAATGTAAAAATTAGTAAGTTATCTGATAAGAAACTCAAAAATTCCATTTATAGTAACCAAAAAAAAAATTCGATATCATAATTGCAATGCCTATGTGCACACCAAAACGTCCCTGAAACGACCTACGGGTTTTTGTTACATACTGTATATTTCACTGCGCCAGCCATCTGACATCATTAACGCGCGAGCGCTTGCCGAGGGTGGACCTGCGTCAGTTGATTTCGGACGCTGCATCGTTTCGATACTACAGTATTGTGCGTCGATTGGCTGCATGCTAGCGCATCGTCAACTACGACCGCAATTTTTGATCGATCGGTTTAAAACTATTTTATATAGTTATAATTTAGATCACATTTCTTCCATTAAACATGGTAGGGACAACGAGTCTGTAGCATTGGCACAATTGAGCAAACAAGAAAATATTATTATAGAAAAATGTGGTCTATTCATTGACCCAGATCATTGTTATTTGAGGGCTTCACCTAATGGTTTATACAGCGACGGTCTTATTGAAGTTAAATGTCCTATTTCAGCTTTCGGAATAGATTTTGACACGACCTTTTGACAAAAAAAAAAAGTGAAAGGTTATAAATTCAGTGATTCAAGTGTAACATTAAATCAAAATAATGACTGGTTTTACCAAATCCAAGGCCAGCTTCATTTAGCAAATAAAAATATCTGAATACTTGCCATAATATGTATTGGCCCAGATTATGCAGTAAAAGTACTAAAAATTTATAAAGACGACCAATTTTAGATTTTCAATAAGTTACCCGTTACAAGCTTTTTATGAAAAGTGTGTACTGCCTGAAATTATCGACTCGAGAAAAGTTCAGTCAATGCCGTCGCAGCAAATATTTTTCTAATAAAAATATGGTAATTGACTGTAAGTACCGATTAAAAAAATATTAGTTACATTTGGTTGTTATATTTAGTAAAACAGGTTGCAACCGTTTATTTATTTATACCACTATTCTACCGGTAGTAGACTTAATCGATTATTAACACGCCAGGCGTGCCACTGATTACTTTTGTGTGTGGCGTATGACACGCGAGCCGTGCCTTTTTAAAAATCGTTATAACTCTCTCAAATTGCTTTTTTGGAAGATTTATCCAGAACAAAAAAATCATTATTTTGCAAGTAGTTCATGCCTGCAGCTTCGTTCTGGATATTTTGAAAATTTGAAATTTTTAGGGGTTGACAACCTTTTTTAACGTGTACATGGTACTATTTTTACTTTGTGGGTTTTAAATCATGTTGTGGAAAAATAGTCTAATAAGTAACAAATAATAGCACTCATTGCGATCGCTCACAAACTCAAGTTGTAAATAAATTTTTGGAAAACAAGTCTCATGTTAAAAGGAAACAATGCGTTTATCTTATTGTTTAATTTTGCTTAAAATGGTTGAACTGTCGTCTTATTACTATCATATGGCCGAATAGACCTACGAAGTACCATGTGCTCTTATGATATGGTATAAGGTTTATTTTTGCTTGAAATAGTTCGAAACCGCAAGTTCGCTAATAAATAGTCTTTTGTATAGCGCCGGCGTTTTTTTCCTTTTGAAAACACTTATTTTACTATTCCTACTAATGAGACGTTTTCAGATCGACTTTACTTTTACACTTGTATAACATTAAATAATATTTAACATCTGTAAATATCAATGAATCATAAACCTTATTTATCTTCAAATTAAGGTTCTTTATTGTTTGATATTTAGAAATGTTATTATTAGGTGAAAATTTAATTTAATAAAAACCAAGGTTTCCAAGGTGATTTAGCTGTACCTACTTATATAATGATTTTTTTATAAAAAAAATTTGTACAAAAGGTTTGTAATATCTTCATAAAAAAGTCACTTACTCTCAATTTCAAAGAAAACACGTAAAAAAACATGTAGTTACCCACTAAAAACAAGTATCCTTCCATTTGTTCGCCGCCACAGCTAAAAGTTTTCGAAAATCGGTGCCACAACGAATGCTTTAACATTCGATTACGGCGTAACAATTAAAATATTTATGTGTACTTATTTTGACACTAAATTTCATAAATAATGAATAATATATCAAAATGGTATATAGTAATAAATAATAAATTATATAATAATAAATTAATAAAATAACATTAAAATGACACAACAAAAAATATTCCATCCACTGAAGTCCATCCTAAGAAAACTTTGTATTATGGAAGATCAAGATCGTTTAAACGCCATACTCACAGTAATATAGTGCGAGCGAGTGAATAGATATGAAAGAAAGTATCGGTCGCGTAGCACGCCGCCCGCTCCGTGCGTAAAATACCTAAATTTGCGAAACGCCGAAATGTAAGAGGGCTCTTAAAGTAAAATGTGTGAGATGTGGTGTATTATTTGTCATGTTTGTCGAAAATGGTTTCCCCCTTCTTAGGTCTGGTGTGCATGCGTTGACACAATCAAACAGCTTGTCCATATTTGCAACAACATTAGCTGTAGTGACGGCCTCTGAAGAGAGTTCCCCTGTAAACAACACATAATTTAAGATCTTACTATTAGGATTAAAGAAATATGATTTAAATTATGTTACAAGACAACTCAAAAAAAAATCACATATCACACAATAAACAATAATTTGTACTATTTTAATGGGTGGACATATGTTTAAATATTATACTTTAAATTATAAATTTAATTTACCTTGAGAAATTTTAGCATATATTCCTGCAGCAACTGAGTGGCTTAACACTTGTGCAGCTAGCTTCACCTTCATCTTCTGCTTCGTATTTGGATTTAAATGTTCTTGTTTTAAGTAAGGTGCAAACACAAAATTGGGATTGGTGCTATCTGTTTCATGAAACTCCTTTATATGGCTCCATTTAGCAACACCTGTAAAAAACATTTGTGTAAATATCCAGTAATTGGAAATATGTATAATATTATGATTGTAATATAACAAAATATCTTACCAAATCCAATTTGATCATTTGATGTTATATTTGTTGGACATTTAATGTCATATTTTAAAAACATATTTCTAAAGCATTTGAGCAAATGCGGAGTATCAAAAATGGTAACCACTTCTCGATTACTTAGCAGAATATATGGCTGTTCTACAGATGCTCCCATGATACTTACAGCTCTCTTATTCACACCATCCATATCACACACTGTAGCTGAAACATTAATTCTAGCATCAAAACAATGTTGCAGGACCTAGAATGATAAAAGGGTAAATTAATATGGTAAAAAAGTACTACTACATATATTGACATAATAAATAAAATACCATAATGCTAACCTCCTTTACAAGAACTGACAGCCTATCTGCAGTCACAGATCCGCTAGAAAAATAATAAGCAATTGGTTGTTTCAGCTTTTCACGGATTCCACCAATCATGAACACAAGGGCATGTGTTGCCATTTGTGGTGACCTGCCCTACAATGCATGGTCTTGATAACCCTCAATTATGTCCTCCTTTTTGTTGTAAAACAAAATTCTTTTTTATTGACATCTCATCAAACATAAGGATATACCGATTGTCTGAGGGAGTCTGTTGCTTTATTGTTTTTTTCAAAACATTAAAAATTTGGTCATTAATACCAACTTTCATGTGAAACTTGCTTAATAACGCTTTTAATGAACTAGGTGTTTGCAGGCAAATCATCCTTTTTAATAATTTGTAACACCTAGGTGACCTTTTATACAGTCTTAGTGCTATTATTTTGGAGTCCATGTTCCTTCTTCGACCTTTTGATTTTTTTTTTATAGTTTTGCAATTCTCCTTACAAAAATAATGCAAAAGGGGGGGATATTTTACATTTTAATATTTGATTTACTGAATCATTTTGGCTCAATACTTTGAGAAATGCTTCATTCTTTAGATGCTTTACAGTTTTTTGCAGCCTGTTAATTTTTCTCAGATGATATTTCATTTTTATCAACATATCTTTATCCTTTTTGTTTTTCGTGGATGGATTTGCAGCAGCAACAGGGTTGATATTCTCAGTTACTTGAGGAATAGCACTAGTTTTGTCAGGAATGGTCTTATATTGCACATTCTCACACAAGGGTTGTATAAATTTTGACGGACATGCAACAGGCTCAAATACATTTGGAACAGTTATAGTCTTCTGAATATTTTCAAACAGTGGTTGTTTAGTAGTTGATGGACTTGCAATATGTTGAATGACATTCCTTTGTTCCAAATTAAGGTCAGCTAATGTGATCTGAAAATTAGAGATTATCAAATCATTATTTATATCATGTATCCCAGCATTGGTCAACCAATCTCTAAATTTCAAACAGCCGTATAAATTTATAAACATTAAATACAACTTGTTTTTATTAATGAACTAGCTGTTCTCCGTGACTTCGCCTGCGTGTAATTTAGGGTTTTAATTATATTGCACGGAACCGTAATTCTTTTTCTAAAGTATAAGTAGCCTAAGTTACTCCTTATAACATCAACTATCTGCCAGTGAAAGTTCCGTCGAAATCGGTCCAGCCGTTTCGGAGATTAGCCGGAACAAACAGACAGACAGACAGGCAAAAATTTTAAAAATTGTGTTTTTGTTGTAAGTACTGTATATACTTTCATATGCATTTAGTAAAAAGCTGGTATTTTGACATTACAAACAGACACTTCAATTTTATTTATTTGTATAGATGTTGCTTTAACCCATTACCACCACCATCCTATTTTTAAGACACTATATTAACAATTTCTTTTATTTGTAAATATATTCTGTAAGTAACTAAATTATAATCATGTCATTTAAACAACATTGACAGCTCGCGGTGCAGTGGCTAGCATTGGGTTGTGGCACTAAAGGTCACAGGTTCGAATGCTGCACAGAATAAGTATTTGTATGGCCTATAAATAATTGTGCCGGGGGATGTTTGTCCTTATCCAATTTATGTTTGTTGTAAACTGCCTCCACAATACAGGAGAAAATCCTAGTATGGATAAGGTTTTTTTTTAAAATAAAAGATAACATATTTTTTAAAAGTTTTTATCTTTTGTTTTTTTATGGTTGAGAAGTAATGGTAGGTTAAGTCGCATACCCTTATAAATCACCACTCACTCTGTTAACACCGTTTGTTAACTAGAAAATATTTTCACTGTAGTATGAGAAAAGCCACACAAAAGAAAAAAATGTAGATAGTAACAAAAGAAAGATTAACTAACCTTATCACATTCCTCATCAGGTACTGCAGATTTGACTAGCCTCTTTCCTAAATTATCAATGAATGATGATTTCTTAAAATGTTTAGTGCACAACATTAAATGCCTAGAATGAAGCTTGTTTTGAAATTCTAGTGACCACCAAGAGTCATGAGGAAAACAGTACTTCGCCCATAATTCACATCTGAAAAAATATAATTAGATAATAATATACTACTGAGGTGCTGAAAACATGCTTGGAAGAAGAGTGGGCTTAGCTTTCCATTACCTTCCATCGAGTTTGGTGTTGATACGTATTTTTACAGAAAGGTTACATTTTTATAAGCACACACACAAAGTTTCAATATGCGGAAACGCGTACTTTTTGAGAAAAAAACATTATTTGTAAATTAATTATTTTTGCAATGTTTATGTTACATTCCTAGTTGACTTCCATCGAGTTGGGGGTTGATACGTATTTTTACAGAAAAGTTACACTATTATAAGCACACACATAAAGTTTCAATATGCGGAAACGTGTACTTTTTGAGAAAAAACATTTTTTGTAAATTAATTATTTTTGCAATGTTTATGTTACATTCCTAGCGTAAAACCATAGATATAAGAAAAATAGGGGATATGGCATGTGGTCACGTGACTTGAAGTCAAGTGTTTCTCAAATATGGCGACGACTCCACCCACAAGAAATAGCGTTGTTTTTGTCGATATTTTCAGTATCGATGGTATATAAATTATGACGTACCATCCATCTCATAGGTATATATTAAATAAACAAATATTAGATCACTGCACTATTGAATTGGGTTAATCCTGTAATAATAGTTTTATTGAGATGATAAATAGGAAATAGAGTGAATGGGGCTCTACACGCTATTATGAGGAGTCAGAATGTGTCAAATAAAGCACGTATGGCAATTCATAGTGCTGTGTTAGTCCCTACTCTAATGTATGGTAGTGAAAGTTGGGTCTGGCAGAAGAAGCATGAGAGTAGAATAAATGCTGTAGAAATGCGGTCCTTAAGGAGTATGCTAGGGCTGAATCTAAATGACAGGGTGAGAAATAGTGTGATAAGAGAAAAGTGTGGTTTGCAAGATGACGTTGTGACCAGGATTAAGAAAGGAATGCTTCGGTGGTTTGGTCATGTAGAAAGAATGAAAGAGGAAAGAGTGACAAAGCAAATTTATGTTGCAGAAGTGAACGGCAGGGTCGGGAAGGGACGCCCTAGACGAAAGTTTATCGACCAAATCGGCGATACATTAAAAATGGGCCAGATTAGGAGTACCCTTAACCGACGAGCGTGTATGCGTAGGTATATGGATGTGGAGGAAGCGAGAGGTGTGTCAGGATCGTGCCAAATGGAAGTCCGTAGTCTCTGCCTACCCCTCTGGGTGACAGGCGTGAGTGTTTATGTATGAGATGATAAATAAATAAATCTTACGTTCAAGTCAGAATAGGAAAGTTTTAAAACTGTAATTGCTTTAAGATATGGTGAAGCAACAGTCAAAAGTGAGCGAAGAGACCAAGGAAAGAGCACTTGATTGGAGCTTTAACTCCTTTCTTTCAGAACTCGTATACGACGTGCACCAGAATATTATACTGAGTTCGTGCAACGAGCTAACGTTTTTTCGTAACGACGGCAATCTGCACATAAGCACTCCATCCGTGTGTCCCTGGGTCGACGCATGCATTTTTTTCTCCTCTGCAGAGATTAACGAAATCACCACTATAGGCAATGTATTAGGCTTCGTATGATTTTTCGTCCAGCCCATGCTGTCCCACTACTAGGCAGAAGTCTCCCCTAAGTTTTTGCCAGTGGGTTTGTCGTGCACCATATCGAACCAGCCCCAACGGTATGCGTCCAGGTTGCGTGAATTATATCATATATATAGACTTTATAGCGGCTGGGAAGTTAGTTGCGAGCGCAAGTCCTGTACCTTCACGCTTCGCTTTACGTACTGTGATCTGAGACACCATCAAGTTTTCTTTCAACTATATCTGCACGGACTAGCGCTCGCTCTTAACTTCCAAGCCGCCATAAAGATTCAACAACACCTTTCTTTCGTGGTAATGGTCGGTTACCAGTTCAAGTCACCATGAACGTGCAGTGGACTGACCTTTATCTTGATTTATTTAAAGTTTGTGGAGCATGTGTTCTTTCATACAGTTACTAGCCTCTCTTTTTCTTTTCATCTCTCTTTTTTTTGATAATAAAGATTATTTATTTATTTATCTCAGTAATCTAATCGAGTTGAGCAGCCCCTTTCTAACCATACCACCGTTCACACAATCCATTAATCATTTAACTATCCTAACGTATTCCTCAATCTTCAGCATCCCATGTTCATACCATACGACAACCAATTTCCATGCAATATTTCGATCAATAGGGGTGCCTGCGCCACTTCAGACTTCCACTTCCATACTCATTTCTCATTATATCCCATTTGTGTAACACCACAAAATATCAATTTTATAGTGTTTACAACCTGCAAGTTGTAAAGACTTCCACCAGTAGCGTAATTAGTGGATACTGGAGGCAAACGAGAGAGTAAGGATTAAAAATAAATAAAATAACAATAATGTATACTGTTAAAATCATTTTTCGTGACGAAATAATATTATTTAGTCAGAAAATTTATTTTAGACATGAACCAAATCACCCTTAAACCGAACTACATCCAGCGTTATACTTATACATTCTTTTTCAAAATGCAAGGAGCATATTCTTCTTACTACTGCAGGTTTTATGTTTTCCTGGCCTATATTTTCAATCCACAATTTTTGAAGGCCTTCATTTTTTGGCAACCTAAAATAAATATTATGCATCCTTAAGTACCAATCAAAAATAATCTTAACATCATCAAATCTTTTGATGAAAAAAACTATTATAGAAAATTTACGATTTACACTATTTTCAAGTTCTTTTCTTAAACGAAAGGCTTCCAATCGATCGTTTGATTAAAAATACAGTTTACGTATCTAAAACGTTATTTGATCATGACTACATTAATATTATTGTTAAACAGGCTCAGAAGGGCTAGAACCCAGAGCCGTAAAGCCAGTTTAATAAAAAAATATTGTTAAAATTTATATCGATAATTTCAAAACATGACAACACGTAAGGACAACACTATGTAAAAATGTAAACAATCAAAATGTTTACTTGTTTAAATTTACATGATAATAGTCATTGGAAATTCTAGATAATAGCGGGAAACACGATTTAGAACCCATAACATGAACACGAAACGCAATTCACACGAAAAAATATACAATTAAGGAAAAAAGTTACAACTAACCTGAAAAATGACAATCCTTCTTCATTTTTACGAGAATTTGAATTACATGCATTGATGCAGCACTTTGTCATGTTGTTTTTGCTCAACTACCCTTTACTAATTAACAAAAAAGCTCCAAAATAGTCAAAATTCACTGTAACACTGCAAAATAACTCCGAACAAGGCTTAGATGACAGACGAACTACCACAAATGAACGTCATCCTAAAATGGCGTCATGCTTCAAGGTGGAGCTTGGTGACATTTATGAAAACTGGCAACAGAAAATTGAAGTCTAAGATATGTACTTATCTCTTTTTACATTTGAAAATCATATAGTGTGAGAATGAGACAGATATATTTTTGTTGGCAAGGTTCATGTTTGCATGATATTTGTATAACCAAAAAATATATATGCAATTTACAGCTTATCCTCTACTATTCTTATATCAATGCGTAAAACTGGCGCCATTTTGTAATGTCATTGTCGTCGTCAGTACGGATGTCGATTCTTTCCGAAAAAGATAGATTTTTAAATCCATTCGTATCGTAAGCTGTCGTGATATCACAAAAAATGGGTTACATTTTTAAAAGTACACACACAATGTTTAAATATGCGGAAACACGTAATTTTTGAGAAATAAATTAATATAAATCACTTATTTCAATATTTTGTTTTTTTTAATTGGCTTTACGGCTCTGGGTTCTAGCCCTTTTGAGCCTATTTTATTACCAATTTCCAGACATTCGTTGAATGGGGGGAGGTGTAGGGGACTAATTCAGAGGGATTTCTATGGAAAGCTAAGCTCTTATGTCAAAGAACCAAATTTATTGACCCCATACTGATTTTTGGAGATTGATTGACATATTGATTTTTGGAGAGCCTATGATTGCCTACCTCAATATGGATACATACATAAGAAAGTAAACCACAGCGATCCTATAAATAAATTTGTGGCACCAGACGGGACACACACACAAAGAATAGAAAGTCACTGGCGAAATTTAAAAGTGATGTTCAGTAGGGACGGTTATAAAGGAAACTTCACAGAGTGGTTCATTGAATATTCTTGGTGAAGAAAAATAAAAATAGAACATAAAGATGTCTTTGAAGAATTAATTAAAGCGATACAATATGTGTATAAAATAGATTAATAAATTATTGATTATATTTGATTTGTTTTATTTTAACAGTACCTATTAGGGCAGATAATAAATAAAATAGGTTAGGTTCTACTTATGTCAAAGAACCAAATTTATTGACCCCGACTCCACGTAGTACGAGTCTGTCCTCGCCTAGAGTGGTTATATAGAACCGGAGGCGTGTAGGGGGAGCAGCCTCCGCCTGCTGTAACAAATCGTAGGCATCGGACGAGCCGGAGCGGCTGAGGCTGGTCGCCGAAGGCGACCAACAAGCCGAAGCTGCGGAGGCGAGGAGGGATGCCTGCGATTTGATACGCAAAGGCGTAGAGGCTGCTCTTCCCGCAGCGCCGGAGACGTTGCAGTCTCAAAATAGATACAGAAATCCCTCTGAATTAGTCCTCTTACACCTCTCCCCCCACCCCACCCCCTCAATGCGACGAATGTCAATGGAAATTCGTAATAAAGTAGGCTCAAAAGGGCTAGAACTCAGAGCCGTAAATCCAATAAAAAAAAAACAACAAAATATTGTTAAAATAAGTGATTTTTATTAATTTATTTCTCAAAAAGTACGTGTTTCCACATATTGAAACTTTGTGTGTGTGCTTATAAAAATGTAACCTTTCTGTAAAAATACGTATCAACACCAAACTCGATGGAAGGTAATGGAAAGTCGTACCATAATTACTTTTATATGTATATAGGTGACATGGAAGTACTAAAGTTTATTCCATAGTCAATGGTATTTTGTTAGTAATCAAACTCTTACACATAATTATTTATGTTGTCTTTACTTAATTACTGCTTGCTAGAAGAGAGATGTGAAAGGTTGACCAGCTGTGGTACAATTTCGATTATTGAAGAAAAGGTACCTACTTTTACTTTGAATACAAACTAGTTACAATGATGAAAGCAATAACAATAAAAAAATTATAAGGGCTGTCATGTCAAAAATTATCTGGTGAACAAAGTATACATAATCACTACATTAATTGGCAAATAATGTTCTGCTAATGCAAAATAACCTATTTTTTAATAAATTAAATAATTTATTTCTTATGACTCCAACAAAACCAAACTTTAATTTTGTTTTGTACTGATTTTGACATTAACACAGTGTTGCAAGGAGTCAAACTTTTATGTCCTTTGATATGTAACAAGTTAGTTAAATTCTTAAAAACGGTAAAAGCTGCTTGTAAGTTGCTATGAAAATTATTTTTATAAAATAATGTTTCTACTATTTCTTTTATTTACCGACTGACCTTTTATGATCAATATCTGACCTTTCAGATGGTATAATTGGTCAATCGAAATTCCACACATGAGGTGCTAACATCGCCGAGCTCAACTTATTTAATTTTTTTTAATATTAAATTAAACTGACCAAATATTTATATTAGCTGACCAATTATCAGCGAATGCTTCTCGATCGCACATATTTTTTATTTTCTATTTTTTTCGCGAATGAGGTGCTAAAATTTCTCAATGACCTTGAAAAACTTTAACCCTTAATAAAAATGTTTCTAACGCTGACCAATTAATAGGATCAGCTGACCTTTTATGACCAATTTCTGACCTTTCAGATGGTATAATTGGTCAATCGAAATTCCGCACATGAGGTGCTAACATCGCGGAGCTAGCGAGTAGGTGTATTTATGTATGTTTTTACATTTAATCTTGTAGGTGTTTAGCTTTTCGTAACCTTTCATCTTATTTTATTTAATAATTCGTCGATAGAATTTACATACATAAATATTTAAAAAATATATCTGGATAGTTTATATAGTATTGACTATATTGCAAGCTTAGGGTGATAAGGGGATGCACCTAGTAAGAATGATACAGCAATAATGGAATCGCAATTAGAAAATCGTCATCATTATTTGCTGACAGAATGTTTATACTCAATGGCTAACGTCTCACAACTGACCCTTGTTATTCCGAACGGATGTAGTCACGGAATCCCGATTCGGAATTCCGTATGTATATGGCCGGCCATACGAATGTGTGTTGCGACTCGTACAAAATCTATGGAAGACGTGCGTTCGGAGCGGCTTTTTTTCGTTCGGGATCCCGAACGCACAGGCGATCATACGGAATCTCGAATCGGAAAAATTCCGTACGGAAAAATAACGTATGTGTGTGGCGGGTCATAGATTTTGTATGGACTTGCTGCGTTCGGAATACCGAATCGGAATATCGAAACGGAATTCCGTATGTATGGGACCGGCCTTATTTATCTATGAATGAATGAATGAATAAAATAAATACATTTTGACATAAAGAGTAATTGTGTTCTGTGATTTTGACGTTCGCTAGCTACTTAGATAATTAAATTTAGTTTATTGATATTCATTATTTATTTATGTATGTTCGAGACCTCTGCAATAAAGTTTTGTTTGCAATTTACATTCCAAGTTTTCTAAACATTTTATTAAATACTAAACCTAAGCAGAATTGATATATTTTTTGTGGTCACCGGTCAGTAATAAGTTGTCTTATTTACGTGCTTTTGCTTTACTGTGTAAAATCTTTAGCTACGTCGGACTGGTACATACCGTTAGGTATTTTCTATTTATGAATGTGGGAATTTTCAACAGAGTCAATTTTAAGGTATGAAATTATATTTTTAATATTTATGTAGTATTCACAAATTTCTAAAATTAACAGATTTGAAAATAATGTTTTAATGTACATACATTTTATGAGTTATTGTGTCAGCTGATGTAGATGTTTCAGTATTTCTTATATATGTACATCTATACATATAAATAAATTAGTGTCTGTCTGTTATATCCAAATATTTTCATTACTATTCATACAATATGAAATTTATGGTATCCCTGGACAATTTTTGTGTAACTTGACCTGTAAGGGTCTATATAGAAGAGGATGATAACATTATTATTATTAATAATTAATACTTTTCATAGTGAATATGTTGGAATCTTAAAAGTATTTAACAAATACATTTATTTACATAACATAATATACAATATTTTATTATATACAATATTGAAAACTATAATAAAAAAAAACTAAAACTAGTAACTTAATTATTATACAGTCCTACTCCCCCCGGCATCGTGCCAAGAATGTTGGCTGCGTTTCTCTGCTGAATTGCTATATTTAGCCTTTGAGCAAGAAAAGAACCAGCCCTCTTATCACCATCAGCAACATCCAGCCACGGATGGAGTTCCTTTAGGAACTTCACCGCACTTGGACCCCACAGACCGATAGTCTCTACAGCAAATGGCACAAATATTTAATCATCTCTCAGACTCATATTTGCGCCACATACTCAGTTCAGCTGCCCCTGATGCCGCCCCGGCTCTAAACGAGGTACCCCTGAGATAAGAGGCCACCAGAGTGTCTATGCAAGTAGCATCCCACACTAGGGCTTTATCTCTCACTCAAGAGAATACTGTTATACCCTCCGGTCTCTTGCCATCGTCTCTAAATATTCCACAAGGCTTTAAAACCGACATTTATAGAGACAAGAGTCCTTGAGATCACATCATTCAAAGAACTGTGCCGTGACAACCTACCAGCACTTTTCTTACATGAAAGTCCATGGAGCTGAAATAAATTATGGAATTTAATAATTAAACGTTACTATTGAGGTTATATAATTGTAAAGTAATTATATTAGTTCCATCCATACAAGCTACGCTGCAGCTATATTAGTTGTAGCACAAATGGGCCAACTCGACTGGGTTGGACCACTACCAGTGTGAAATAGCAGCTTAAGGCTGCTGTGTTTCGTATGGTGAGTGTAGATAACGGGTGACCCTTTTTATTGGAAATTTCATCTTAGTCCACAGCGGTGACAATGCAACTGCATTTTGATTCTTAATCAAGGATAAATGTAGATGTCTATGGGCCACAGTATCCATTTACTATCAGGTGGACTGTGTGCTTGCTTGTCACTTATTCTATAAAAAAAAACATCCATCACAGCTTATAAAAGTCCACTGCTGAACATAGGCCTCCCCCAAAGATTGCCACATTTTAGTTATGGTAACAATAATAAAAAAATATTAAATACTAGCAACCTACCCCAGCTTTGCCTAGTTGGGTTCTATTAATGTGGCATAATTTAGATTTAAAATATTCATCAAAGACCAGTTGTTTTATCAATTTTCTACTGGTTTCAAAAAGGAGACTGCACACAATTCGACCATGTTTTTTTTATGTGTGTTTACACCAGCAGCCTTTGGGCCAATCATACCCAAAGGGCAGGAAATACCCTGCGTATCCAATATAACAACACCTTCAGGTTGCTGTTGGGGCTTCCACCTTATTGTAGTGCATCAGGCATGTTCGCTGATGCGCATACTGACGATTACTTTGCGATCGTGCGTAAAAAAGTGGGATCACTGATGCACAGAGAGAGGAGGAGCTCGAATAGTCTCTTGAGGGTCTTTGCGGAACGGCTAGATGGCCCGACACTGGGTAGGTTTATTAAGCTACATTTACGAAATGGATCTTGATAAAACCCCCAAATTTTTCACAAATTTATGTCTTGTTTTATTTACTAACATTAGTTCTTAAGTTTTATTTTCTATTACTAACACGATATGGGCCTAAGACGCCTGAAAAATAAAACATTTTTGTTTTTATTTTATTTTTTATTTATTGTTACCTCATAATTTTTTCTGGGTCAACCGATTTCTATGATTCATTTTTTATATGAAAGCTGGTGCTTCTCATCTGGTCCCATATAAATTTGGTCAAGGTCTGACCAATAGTTTTTGAGTTATTCTTAATAATTTATATTGAAGTTGGTAGTACAAAATTTTTAATGTTAAATTATTTAATTTATCAAAAAAGTCTAAGTTTATCAGATAAAGTCTAGCCTAGATCACTCATGGCTTTGCTCTCTATTTGTTTGTCAAGTTTCTTTACAATTGGTTCAACCATTGCTAAGATTAGCCCAGACAGACACACAGAAGTTTTAAAAACAGCCATTTCTAATGCCATGCAATTTACTTTTTAGAACTGAGAGGCAGTTATAAAAAAGGCAGTTATTTTGAGATTACAGACAGATACTTTAATTTTATTTAAAACATGTATATGTACATAAAATCATATTTTCATGATGATTTTTTTTTAAATATTACAGGCTATTAAAGACCACTGCTGAACATAAGTCTTCCTCATAGATTGCCTCAACGAGGGGATATGTGCCATAGTTGTCATGTTTGGCAGGCTGGTTTTTATTAGTTTGAGTAGTTATGAGGAAGATGCTGGTGCCCATCTCCTGTTTTGGTTTGCCTCTGTTGCTTCTTGCAACAGCCACAGGTAATGTATAAAAAGAAAAAGTACTTAAAGAAAAAATTGCTACATTGGTCCTTTTTAATCTACATCGATGACATCATTTTAAGTGATAGAGCCATGCTGCAGCTGTATTATGGTTTCTAGAATGAATGGGTAGGCTCGACTGGGGGAGGACTTTCACAGAATACTAGCGTAAAATAACACAGCAGCTCAATGCTGTTTTTTCATATAGTGAATGTAGACAACTGGAGAATTTTATTAGAAATGGCATTCCATCTTATTCAATGAATGATGAAATGACAATGCATTCACTTAATTGGAGTTAGATGTAGATATCTATGGGCCATAACATCCACTTACCATCAGGTGTGCCTGTTTGGAGTGACCCTTATTCTATAAAAAAAATCTTCATCAGCCCATGAAAGTCTACCCCAGATACAGGCCTCTTCTATTGTAGGACTTGCTGTAATTGTCACGCTTGGCAGGCACATTGATAATTTCAGTAGACACCTCAAATTGTTGATGGTGCTGCCTGTCCCTGGTCTGGGTTTTTACAACTTGCATAAACAAAATGGTTATGCTATCATCAATCGGAAGTCATAGGACTGCTCTGGCATTTGCCATAATTGCTTGTGATAGCTATAGGATGAAATGGTGTAATGAGTTCTCTTATATCTCTTTACCACTACACGGCAAGAGTTTGCAATTTATTATACTAGAATTATTTTGTGCGTGCAGTTTGCAGTATTTCGCTCTCTCTCCCACTCACGGGCCTTAGGGGCGAGCGTAGTGATGCGCATTATTGTTGTCAATAAGCGTTATCATGTATGAAGAAGATAATGAATCTGAAAGAAGCGAAAGAGGTATGTAAGGATCGTGACACTTGGCGATCTGTTCTCTCTGGCTACCCCGTCAGGGATGTGCGTGAAGATAAGTTAAGTTAAGTTAAGTTAATAAGCGTTATCGATAGTGTATTTAGTTTTGTCATTATGTGGGTTAGTGACAAAAATGAAAAAATAAATTAGATAAAACAACGTATTTATTAAAATAAGAATAATAATGATTTAAAATAATTTATTAATTAGGCATCTATGTATTAAAAAAACTATTAGTACAAATGTTTGTAATGTAATAAGTTATATTTAAAAATAAATATAAAGATAATAACATATCTAAAATTAAATTTGTTGTTATCGATAATGGCGTTGCGCCCGCGCAACATGCTCACCGCCCCAGCCGGGCTGAGGCCGAGCTATGGTTTATGACCCCAACTGCACGCACAAAATAATTTTCTTATAAGTATTATATTATTTATTTTATTGAGTTTTAAGACTATAAGCAAACAAATAGAAGATTTCAATAAAAAAAATTTATAGAAGAGTAAATCGCATAGAGGTGGATCGCCAATCATCCTGATGGTATGGATGGTATCGCGAGTTTTGTCGCGATGTGCGATTTTGAAATTGAGCGACTGGAATTAGTCCAGTGGTATGCGTGATATTTTTTATAGAATAAGGGTGACAAACGAGCACACAGTCCACTTGATGGTAAGTAGATGATGTGACCCATAGTCATCTACATTTATCCTAAATTAAGAATCAAATACAGATGCGTTGTCACCACAGATGGAATGCCTCGTTTCCAGTAAAAAGGGTCTCCGGTTCTCTACATTCACCATAGGAAACAGGAGCATCAAGCTGCTATTTTAGCCAGCATTCTTTGAAAGCGTGGTCCTATCCCGGGTGAAACGACCCATTCGTGCTACAACCATAAAATAGCTGCAGTATGGCTCTACTACGTAAAGTACGCAAAATACGTAAAATAATTGTTAAAGAGAAAAAAATACACAATGAGATGCAACATCTAGTCACAGTGCCAGTGAGTCAAGCCGCTCAGAAAGAGCTCGTTCTCCGACGATTCAAACCGCGCTGGATGCGGTCAAAGAGCTGCAGCTGGCAATGGGTTCCGATACCGGCTGAGGCAACAAGGGGAGTGCCCCAAAACTGAGGAGATACGACAAAGCGGTTTTTTAGCGGTAAACGAGCCGCTGTACACGTCATCATTGGAGCTACACGCAAGTGTGAGTAAGGATCCAAGAGCAAGTCTTATCCGACACTATTCCGATGATATCTAGGATGCCAGTCTGAGCGAGATTAGAACCGCTTTCCATCACCTTAAAAACGGCAAGGCTCCGTGCGAGGATGGAATTACCGCGGAACTTCTGAAAGCGGGTGGAATATAGGTACATGAAGTACTTCAGAAGCTCTTTAACTCCGTCCTCTATGGTGGCATTACTCCGATGGCATGAATCAGAATTGCGTTGGTCTTGTTCTTCAAGAAAGGCGACAACACTCTCTTGAAGAATTACAGACCGATTTCTCTTCTGAGCCGCGTCTACGTGCTGATTTCGAGAGTCATTACGAATTGTCTCGTACGCAGACTGCTGGCGACTTCCAGCCTCCCAAACGAGCCGGTTTCCGAAAGGGCTTTAGCACCATAGACCACATACTTATCCTTCGGCAAATTGTACAGAAGACCCACAGAGCCACTTCTGCCACTTTGTTTGGCGTATGTGTACTATGAAAAGGCCTTTGATTCCGTGTTTCTTCAATGGTGCCAAGTTGATTGTCGGTATATACCGAATACCGAAGTGATTGTACAAGTAGCGCTACGATGGCTATCCGAGTACAGAACCAGAGTACGAAACCTATCCTACTGTAGAGTGGTGTAAGATAGAGTCACGTAATACCGGGTGCTTTGTGGCATTCCTTGGGGGAGACCTATGTTCAGCTGTGAACTTGTGTATGGCTGTAATGATGATGATGAAAGCTATGAACTGTCATTAAAAAAAGAAGTATGTTGGAGATAGAGAAATAGGGGATGAAGTTTAGGAACTGAGGTGATTATTATAAAGTGAAAAATTATTATATAAAGTGAAAAATTATGGTACTTTTATTTTGAAAAAGGAACTTAAACTTACACATTTCTTCCACAGAGCAAGGACAGTGACGGCATGTATTCAGAATGGACGTCGCTGCCCTTGGAAGGTGGTGGACACGGGGTGTTGGGTGCAGTTGGAGGACGCGATGTAGTGCTGGCAGTTGTCAAGCAACTGGCCTCACATCAGCCCAGCCCACTCACTACCGATACGGAGGTGAGTAACTATCACATATAAACAATAGAATATTAATAACTTTATATGTATATAAACAAAAAAAAATGTCACACAAAATTTAGAGAAACCACCAAAGCGACGGATGCTCTAACCTACACTAAAAGACTAAAATGGAAGTGGGCTGGACACGTAGCGAGACTAAAGGACGAGAGATGGACCACCAGGGTAACAACGTGGAAGGGTCCAATCGGCAAACGTCTCAAAGGCAGACCCCACACTAGATGGGCAGACGATTTGATAAAAACAGCTGGTACCTGCTGGCCGCAAATAGCTCAAGATATAGACACATGGAATTCTTTAGAGGAGGCTTTCACCTTCACTTGAGGAGGGGTTCATGCAAACAAACTTATATATTATTATCCAGATTTAAAAAAAAATTTTCTTTTTGCTTTTTTCGTTAAACTATAAACTATGTATGTATCTCTCATTTTTAGCATGAAATAAAAGGATTATTATTATTATTATTATAAAAAAATATTACTGTGTCTAGCTATAGTTCTTGCAATCCTAATCACATATATGTACACGAAGTCAAGTACATATATGTGTCAAAATATGCGTGAGACCAAAAGCGGGTATGGTTAGCGCTACGTCAGCTCCGTCAGATACGCTCACTATCATAATGTGCTTGCATACGTTCAAACACTAGTAATTCCCGCTCGACTTTTTGTATTGCAAGAAATATACATATGCATACCATAACTTAACAAAAAAGATGTTGTCAATATATATACAATGTTTTCTTGTATAATACAATTGTAGCAAGTTGCAGGACTGCAGTATGAATGGTCCGCTCGACCTGGAAAGGGCCACACTCACTCAAGGTACCAGCGTGAACTAGCATCATAATACTGTTGTGTTTTGTGTGATGGGAACTACAGATTCCTTTTAATGATAATGAGGAATTAAGGTGGGGTATTTAAATGTCTATGGGTCATAGCATCAACTTATTGTCATGTAGACTGTGTGCTTGTTTGTCACCTTTCTTATATTCATTCATTGGGGTTTTCTTAAAAAAATGACATTAACAGTAAAAAATGATTAGTAATATATAATACTTGACTCATTTATCGCCCATCTTCAGCCATATTAAGTAATATATGGGCCTATTCAAACATTTGTCCATACATACATATGTTAAGCATTGGTTGGCACGGAACTAAGAACCTTGCAATTCTGCTTGCAGTCACCAGTCTGTAAGAATTTGGTTTGACATGGAATTTTTGCCACTAATTGGTTGTCAGAACCTAATCTTTTAGTCAATAGGACATTAAAAAAATGTATGTACCTATCCTCTATGTAATTGAATTATTTGCGTGTCATTTCTATGACTCTTTTATCATTATAACACTTGTTCATTGCTGAGCAGGGGGTTGGCCTATGCTGGGGCAAGTTTAGCAGGAGGATTGTCCGTTTCTGTACTGTAGTCTAAGATTAATTTTTTCCCATGTTCTCATATACACCAGCTATAAATATTATTCAGTTGCTATCACATGTGCGATAATGTCATCTTGCCAATGTGGTTCTTCTTAGACAGACTTATAGGTAGAAATGGACAGCCTAGTGATTGACGAGGAGTTATTCTCAGTGGTCCTTCGAGCCGGATGTGAACTAGTGACCTATAGATCCCGCGAAATGGGTTGATTGATTTTTTTAAGTTTCCATATGGCAATCCGGTTAGATGTGTGTTGATGATGTTTAATGTAAACCATGCGTTACGGTTTTAAGAAAATGTTTGCCTGTGCAGGCAAATAATTGATCTTCAAACTTGCGCCTGTTGCCTGTGTAAGATTAAAAAAACAACATAGGTCTATTCCAATATTCGTTCTGGTATAGGTGCGCATGCACACGTGCACAGTAGAGACCGTAGCGTGTACGGGCAGTACAAAGGTAGCGGGCGGTGTGTGCAGGTGGAGTGGGTGCTGGAGGTGGTGCGGTACGGGCTGGCGCTGCCGCTGGGCGAGCACGAGGCGCTCCGCGCGTGCGTGCGCGTGTGCTGCGCGTGGCTGGGCGCGCTGCTGCCGCCCGCGCCCGCGCCCATGCCGCCGCCGCCCGCCGTGCCGCCGCCGCTGCAGGCCGACCCGCACCGCTACGCCGCGCGCATCCTCAGCCACCTGCACAACCTCTTCGTGCCCAGGCCCGACGACAGTGAGTGCAATCGCCTACCGACAGACGATATACTCAGCCAACTGCACAACCTCTTCGTGCCGAGGACACACGATTGAGTGCAAGCCCTTTGCCCTTGTTTTTTAATATCTACGTTATGACACTAGTAACATACAATATACTCAGCCACTTGCACAAACTCTTCGTACCTCCGACGGTTCGTGCAAGCTGTTATTTAAAGCTCTACATACTTTATGAAAATAGGAACAATTTGGCTCTGATACCAGTGGAATTCTTAATCGCTATTTGAAGTTTGTACTATTGTATTACTTAAAATAAACAAAATTTTATAATTTCGTAAGACATTGCTGTAAAAAGGATGTTTTTAATTCGGTCACTATGTCGAGTGATCCTTGTAACGTGGAAGTACGAGCAGTTTAACTCTTTTAAAACAGATGACATAAGCAAAAAGAAAACCGAAAATATTCGATTCAACCATTCATTGATAAAAATATAAATTGTAGATCATTTGTTACTGGACACATTTTTTTTCATTTTAGCGAATGAAAAAGAAAATCTTATGGCAACAATTTATATTGACTCCTGCTATATAGCTATACCATACCCATTGGCGACACACCTTCAAAACTTTCACCTTACCGTACGAAGATTCTAATGCGCTTTTTATCCGGCTTGAAGAACCAACGTTAAATGAGATCTTTATCATTCGTTTTGCTTATTGTAGAAAATATACGCACCGGAATGGACTGTATTATTATATTAGAAAATGTACAACAGTTGTCGTCAATCAAACTACGGAACAAATGAAATGAAATGGGCAACCGCTTATTCATTCTCTCTCACTCATTCTCGAAAAGCGGGTCGAGGTTAGCTTAGTTGACATTAGACAATCTTTAAAGCTGACAGAAAACTAAAAACGAAGAGGATTGTCAAGTTTCTCAACATTTTTTGACCTATCTTAAGCTCTATTGGCTTACCCAACAGATTTTATGATGACAACATAATCTAAACGAAAGCGATTTCAGCACAGACTCGAGCGGTGGCTACAATTACCCGGAGTACACGTTACCAGTAATGCCGCCATACGAAACACCCGACGACTACCACCAACAACAAAATGGCCCCTATGAACTGTTCTACAACGAAAATTACACGGAACCGGAAATTTTACCAAACAATTACGCTTATCCCCAAAACCAACGCCCGTTCTCTGCCAGCTCATCAAGCTGCAGTTCAATAGAAAGCTCGGAGATCGCAAATCAACAATACAATTACACCAATTTGATCTCTTTCTATGGACACAACAGTCAAAATCAAAATGGTAGACCTTTACAGGGTAATTTCGGCGGGAACTTCACCAAAATGGCGCCGAGTCCTACAGTACAAGAAGGCGCGTATACAAGTGTCATAGTTGACAACACTCAACAGTTTCATCATCATGGCGGAGGCGTTAATGAATTTGTGCACTGATAAATGCTTAAATGTTTATTTATTTTGAAAGTACAATTAGGTTACTAATAATATATTTTAAACGTTGCAGTAAATGCCTATTATCTGAAATGATAACATATATCTATGGTAGAACATAATTCTTTTGTCTAACCGGCCATCACATTTTTCACATATGAACTCTTGTTGCAGCATGCCCATATTTAAAAAATGTAAGCAAAAAAATTGCCGTGTGGTGGCGGTCAAGAATATCCACTACCCCATATCCTCCCGTGGGTGTCGTAAAAGGCGACAAAGGGAAACAGGCGGGAGATGGGCAGCAGCATCTTCCCGATTATAGCCAAAATTTTAATAAAAAGACTGCGGTTGCCAACCCGCTCGCCAAGCGTGGCAACTATGGCAAATACCCCCCAATGATCAAAACAACACACAGACGGCCCCCAGTCCCCGGCGGCCCCGCTATTCCTGGCTACGGTGGCAACCATGGTAACGGCGGGGCAGGGGGTGCTAAGAATCTCCGGTGGAGGTTCGGTTGCCACCTACGACGACTCGACCTGGCAACGTACAACGCACGCACCCTGAGGACTGACGAAAAGATCGTGGAGCTGGAAGAAGAGATAGACAAGTTGCGCTGGCATATTATAGGATTATCCGAAGTCCGAAGAGAGGGGGAGGACACGGTAATCCTCGAATCCGGCAACTTGCTCTATCACCGGGAGGGCGACCATCTGTCCCAAGGAGGTGTCGGATTTATCGTCCACAAGTCTCTTGTTAACAACGTTGTAAAGATCGGGAGTGTGTCGACGAGGGTTGCGTACCTTATACTCAGAATCACCAAACGGTATTCGCTGAAGGTCATACAGGTTTACGCACCAACCTCGGCACACCCCGATGAGGAGGTGGAGGAAATGTATGAGGATATCTCTAGAGCCATGCATTCCTCCAAAACCCAATATACGGTGTTAATGGGAGACTTCAATGCAAAACTAGGCACAAGAGAGAACGGTGAGCTGAAAGTAGGGAAATTTGGAATAGGGCAACGGAACCCAAGGGGCCAGCAGCTGGCCGACTTCATGGAGAAAGAGGGACTCTTTATGATGAACTCTTTCTTCAAGAAGCGGCCCCACAGGAAGTGGACTTGGTCGAGCCCCGACGGTTCGACAAAAAATGAGATTGACTTCATTATGACGACCAGACGACAACTGTTCAGTGATGTCTCAGTGATCACGAGGGTGAAAACCGGCAGCGATCACCGAATGGTTAGAGGCACACTGAACCTAAATGTTAAGTTGGAGAGGTCTCGTCTGATGAAGTCAACGCTCCGTCCCCCTCGTGCTCTAATCCAAAGTCCCGAAACCTTTCAGCTCGAGTTACAAAACCGTTTTCAGTGCCTAGAAGACTGCAATGAAGTGGACGATATGAATGACAAGCTCGTGGAAACTGTCCATACGGTCGGAGCTAAGTTCTGTAAGACCCGCCGCAGAAGAACACAAAAACTCTCCGATCACACTCTTAATCTCATGGCTGTTAGACGGGAGATGAAGCTACATTCTTCAACAGATTTGACAGCATACAGGCAACTGAACAGACAGATCTCCAAATGCATGCGGCGAGACTTACGCAACTTCAATACAGCTCGTATTGAAGAAGCGATCGAGCGGAACCAAGGCTCCAAAGTCTTTGCCAGAGATCTGTCTGCCAGAAAGTGCCAACTGTCAAAGCTGAAGACCGAATGTGGTAGCATCGTTTCCGGGGCACCTGAGATTTTGAGTGAGATTGAGAGGTTCTATGGGCAGCTGTACACGTCATCGTTGGAGCCACACGCAAGTGTGAGTAACGATCCAAGAGCGAGTCTTATTCGACACTATTCCGAAGATATCCCGGACGTCAGTCTGAGCGAGATTAGAATGGCTCTCCAGCACCTTAAAAACGGCAAGGCCCCAGGCGAGGATGGAATTACAGCGGAGCTTCTGAAAGCGGGTGGAAGACCGGTACTTGAAGTCCAACTTGTGGTCTTGTTCTTCAAGAAAGGTGACAACGCTCTCTTGAAGAACTACAGACCGATTTCCCTTCTGAGCCGCGTCTACGTGCTGTTTTCGAGAGTCATTACGAATCGTCTCGCGAGCAGATTTGATGACTTCCAGCCTCCCGAACAAGCCGGTTTCCGAAAGGGTTTTAGCACCATAGACCACATACACCCTACATATACCCTACGGCAAATTGTACAGAAGTCCGAAGAGTACAATTTGTCACTATGTCTGGCGTATGTGGACTATGAGAAAGCCTTTGATTCCGTCGAAATTTGGGCGGTGCTGCAGTCCCTTCAGCGGTGCCAAGTTGACTGTCGGTATATCGAAGTGCTGAAGTGTTTGTACAGTAGAGCTACGATGGCTATCCGAGTACAGAACCAGAGTACGAAACCTATCCAATTGCAGAGAGGTGTAAGACAGGGTGACGTTATATCCCCGAAACTCTTCACCGCTGCATTGGAAGACGTTTTCAAGCTTCTGGACTGGAAAGGATACGGAATTAACATCAATGGCGAGTACATCACTCACCTTCGATTTGCCGACGATATAGTCCTCATGGCAGAATCGCTGGAGGAACTAAGCACTATGCTCAATGACCTCAATAGTGTCTCCCAACGGATAGGTCTGAAGATGAACATGGACAAAACAAAGATTATGTTTAATGTCCATGTCACACCTATGCCGGTAGTTGTTGGGAGCACTAAGCTCGAAGTTGTTGACGAGTATGTTTACCTGGGACAAATAGTCCGACTAGGTAAGTCCAACTTCGACCGAGAGGTCAATCGACGGATTCAACTCGGCTGGGCAGCGTTCGGGAAGCTACGACACATCTTCTCGTCAGACATACCTCAAAACCTTAAAACAAAATTGTACAACCAGTGCGTGTTGCCAGTGATGACTTACGGAACTGAGACGTGGTCCTTCACTGCTGGCCGTATGAGGAAGCTCAAGGTCGCTCAGCGAGCTATGGAGAGGGCTATGCTCGGATTTTCTCTGCGTGATAAACTTAGGAATGAGGATATCCGCAGTAGAACCAGAGTAACCGACATAGCCCAACGGATTAGTAAGCTGAAGTGGCAGTGGGCCGGCCATATAGCTCGAAGAACCGACAACCGATGGGGAAGAAAGGTTCTCGAGTGGCAGCCTCGTACCGGTAGGCAAAGTGTAGGGCGTCCCCCCACAAGATGGAGTGACGACCTGGTAAGACATGCAGGAAGTCGATGGATGCAGGTGGCTCGGGACCGTGCTTTGTGGCATTCCTTGGGGGAGGCCTATGTTCAGCAGTGGACTTGTGAAGGGCTGTAATGAATGATGATGAACATAATCTAAGACTTTGTATATAAATGGTAATATGATAGATTAATTCAATGGTGTGTATAACTTACTATACATTACATACATTATTAATCAAATTTGATAAAATACTTTTATATTAATAATAAGTTTTACTAAAATTCATGTATAATTTTACAAGCTCTCACATTCATCTATCAAATGGACTTAGGTAAGTCAAGCTTACAGAAAAATATAAGAATTCACCTTATGAAAAGAAATATTCGATTAAATGGGATAGCTGAAAATAATCTCAAAATTGTCAGACCTACAACATTTAAATCAACGACGTAGAGTAATTGTGTCAAGGGTATGGACTAACGACAAATTCTTCTTAAGAACAATTTATAATCAGCAAAAAATTTAATGGTCTCTGATAATCTGTTGTAGATTCATGTTACTCTATACATGTAGTTAACTTTAATATAGTAGAGTAGCTAGCCGAGCCAGCTGAAAAAACCAATCGTAACCTTTTCCTACAAAAAAATGTTCTGATCATAAATTTGTTAGGTTTGTGCCATTGCATTATAAGCTCTTACATAGATATTTTTTCTAGTGTTAAAGTTATTTAATTCAAATGTTTTGTAATTTCTATTTTTTTTATAGATGAGGGGGCAAACGAGCATGTGGCTCACCTGATGGTAAGTGACTACCGCCGCCTATGAACAACTGCTACACCAAGGGAATTGCAGGTGCGTTGCCGGGAGTAAGCTCTTTTCTTGAAGGTCCCTAAGTCGTCCGCGGAAGAAAACTCCTAGTTAAACGTACATAGGTGAACCGCCAAGCATCCAGATGGTGTGGATGGTATCGAGAGTTTTGCCGCGATGTGTGTTCGTGAAATTTGGCGGCTGGGATTAATCCAAACAATTCCTCAGAGCACTTCCGCGTGGTAAATGCGAAAGAAAACGCAAAGGGATGCAACATCTTTTCGCAGCGCCAGTGGATCGAGCCGATCTGTAAGGACTGGGTCGTCGACGATTCGAGCCGCTCTGCGCTGGATGCGATCAAGTGGAAGGAACTGGCACTGAGGAGCTCCAGTCCAGAGATGGGAACAGTATTCCATGTGAGGCTGAACCTGCGCCTTGTAAAGTTGCAGGCGTTGTGCCGGCATGAAATACCGCCCCGTTCTGCTGAGTACGCCAAGCTTTTTAGAGGCCAATTTGGCCTTCTCTTCCAAGTGACCACGAAACTGCACGTCACTCGATATATCGACACCGAGGCTTCCGATACAGGCTGAGGCAACAAGGGGAGTGCCTTAAAACTGAGGAGATACGACAAAGGGGTTCTTTTTAGCGTTAAACGTACAAACTTTTGTCTTCGGAGGATTAAACTGGACTAGATTTAGTCGCCCTCAATCCGAGACTTTATTTAGCAAAGACTCGATTTCAGACACAAGTTTGTTCCGGCACTTGGGGACGTTTTCCCGAGAAATATTGGCACGGTTGGTGTATAGAGCATCACCAGTGCTGTCATCCGCATAGCAATGAATGTTACCGCTTCGCAACATATCATTGATATGTAGAAGAAACAGCGTTGGTGATAGCACGCAGGCTTATGGAACACCGGCATTAATAGGCTTGTAGTCGGAGCATACATCGTCTACAACGACCTTGATGCTTCGATCTGCAAGAAAGCTGGTGATCCAGTTGCACAATTTCTCGAGAAGCCCATAGGAAGGGAGCTTCGAAAGAAGCGCTTTGTGCCAAACCCGATCAAAGACTTTCGCAATGTCCATACTAACGGCCAATGCCTCCGCCTTGGACTCTACTGCTTCCGCCCATCTATGTGTCAGGTAGACCAGAAGATCACCACCCGATCGATCCCGACGAAAACCGGGTCACTAATCAGCTGGTGATCCTTAAGGTACTGCATGAGCTGACAGTTTAAGTCGTATTCTATTATTTTGGAGAACAAGGTGATATCGATAGGTCTGTAGTTAGACGGGTCGTAGCGGTCGCCTTTTTTTGGGGATCGGGTGGACAAAAGCCGTCTTCGATGTTTTCGGGACTACGCCTAAGGAGTAGGAGTACCGGAATAGACGCGTTAGAACCGGCGCCAACTCCTGAGCATAAGTCCTCAGCACAATTGGGGGGATTCCGTCAGCCCACTCGACTTGCCGTATTATCACATAATCTGTACATAGTGTTTGTTTTATAAATTAAGTTGTCCGAAAATCGGATAGTGTTAACGTGAGACCGTGGGATAGCATCCAACAAACAATTGTAATCATATTGGTGGAAAGTAGACAATATTTGTATATTTTTTGAAGTGAAAACTTCTTTAGAGTCAAATCGTGATTTGAAACTCGATGAAACGAAAAAGCGACACTAAAGAAAGACAAACATATATATATACAGACAGGCGACAGCACCAAGTATACCTTTGATCACGGGTCACAAATAAATTTGATCCTGATGAAAAAAAAATCATATTTTTACAACGTTTTATTAGCTTTATTCACGCGCCATCATGTTAGTACAGCTAAATGAAACGATAATTTCATAAAAAAAATCATGAAAATACTGAAACATAAAACCAGCAGTGAAAACTGAATTGATATCACCTGACTAATGGAGGTTAATGTACGCGCGAACGGTGAAAAAAGAACGCTGGCCTTGAACTTGGGCACTGAGCGATTTATCACATATTGGTACGAAGGGGGCGCGACGGGGGAACAATCCGCCAGTATTACTGTGCCTGCATGCTATTGGTTCCCGCGCTTTGTTCGCTCCAAAAATATACAGTCGCATACACAGCTTACTTTGCGACTCGCGACGATGTTTTAAAAAGGAAGGAAAGAAAAATTATTTATATCTGTTGTTTTATGACTAAACTAGTGAACGAAAAGGTAAATATGATAGGAGAAGGTGAATGGGGAAAATTGTGCAGTAAATTTAAAAGTGTTGAGGAAGAATACCGAAAAAATTACCATGTGATCGACCTGATGACGGAAGCTCAAGCGAAGATGAAAGTGATGATGAAGTAGCATCCAGTAACACCAACACACCTTCAACATCTGGCTTCCATGTGATCCAAGACGACATAATGGACGGCGTGCCACCCTTACCTTAAGTTTTCTTGTTACAAACTACTTTATATTTTACGATAGAAATAACAAATAATGCTCAAGTAAACATTATCCATTTTTAATTCCAAGTAAGGCACCTATTATGATTCTACAATAAAACAATTAATTACTTACTATAATATTATAAAACAATATCCCAATACCATGTAGTACTTTAGAACGCGACTGTAACCTCCCTCCACTCGACGTGTATCTAGCTCGGTGCGAAACAATGTAACCCGCCCGGCTCGTGTCGCATCACGCTGTGACGCAGTAGGTTTCAGTTTTGTCGATTTGTTTATTAAATTGTGATTACGTGTTGGTATTATTCTTGTTTGTTTTTTGTTTTAATAATGCTTAACGCGTACGTTTATAGTGATTGTGAATACGACAACATGTTATGTATCCGAACCTTGGTACACGAAGTATCGCTAAATAAATTGTTAAGACGTCGGGATGGAACAAGTGTGTCATACTGTGCAGTGCACAAAGTGTTGAAGCGTAACCGAATGCGCCCATACAAATTGCACAAAGTGCAAGCTTTAGTTCCCGGCGATCACGACCGCCGACGAGTTTTCTGCCGTTGGTTATTATACCAGCAACAACGTGTGGCTGGTTCCATTGAGCACATTATCTGGACGGATGAGTCGACATTTACCAGAAACGGCCTGTGGAACCGAAGAAATTCACACGTGTATTCAGAGTTTAACCCGCACGCTGTTCGACAAACCGGGCACCAAACCCGATGGTCGGTTAACGTATGGGCAGGTTTATTTAAGGATCGCATACTGGGATCAGTGTTTCTGCCACAGCGACTGAACGGACAGCGATACCTAAACTTTATAAATGAACAGTTGACAGACATTTTAGACGACCTATCGTTGGCTGAATATCGCCGCACATGGTTCCAGTATGATAGTGCCCCTCCAAATGTGAGGTTCGTCCGTGAGCGCCTCAATGAGCTATTTGATGATCGCTGGATTTGGCGGACTAGGACCACACGCTTGGCCACCTCGCGCACCAGATCTGACCCCGTTAGACTTCTTTCTGTGGGGTATGTGAAAGAAAGGGTTTTTAATCGTGAGTGTGATAGTGCTGACGAAATGCGCCAAAGAATCGTGGATGCTTTCGAGAAACTACGTACGGACTGTGTCGAAAACCACACGATGATGCCCCGCCTGCATGAGGAGACGCAACACCGAGCCCAAATCTGCCTTGAAATGAATGGAGCACAATTTGAGCCGCATCTCATAAGACCACGGAGGATTTAGAGCGGTAAGCTGTTTCATAACTAATTTTTTTAAATAACTTAGTACTGAACTAATCTGAATACATACATAACTGAATACATGAGAATAATAAATATACCTACACGATGAATAAAAACGCATGACTCCAACCTTGGTTATATTTCATTTAAGTATTTTTTCATTAGCGGGGAATCGAACCAGTTATTTGGGTTATTTAATCTGTAAAATCGGATTAAAGTGGCTACGTGGAGACAAGCACAGTGGCAAAATAGTAGGTTAAGTAGATAAGTTAGGTATTTAGACAAGTGTTGTAAATTATTAGGTATTGTGGTATGGCCCGCTAGTTGCGGGTCGCGCGAATTTGCGTTCGCGTACATTGACCTTTAATCAGCTGATATAAATTCAGTCATTCCACTGCTGGTTTAATGTTTCAGTATTTTCATGATATTTTTTATGAAATTATCGTTTCATTTAACTGTACTAACATGATGGCGCGTGAATAAAGCTAATAAAACGTTGTAAAAAGATGATTTTTTTTTCATCAGGATCGAATTTATTTGTGACCCATGATCAAAGGTATACTTGGTGCTGTCGCCTGTCTTAGTTTTCGGGAGCGTTCCAAAAATACCCTGTATACTGCGCAGTTGCAAAATAACGAAACGCTCTGCCAGACTCGCGGGACTGGATTCGCCAATTGACGAAAATATATTTTTTTCACAATTTTAACTTGCCCAAAGGACCTTCCCAAAATTCGTCGCCAGCTCTCAGTCTATATGTATAGGATTTAGTCTGCGAGAGAATGAGATATGATATACCATTATATTAAATTAGTCGTGTTTAAGTCATCTAGCGTCTATTTTACTTACTACTTTGAGAGTCGATCAATTTTTGTTTGATAAAATGACTTAAACCTTATGAAGTACGAGGGCGACACTGAAAGTTTTTAAAACTGGCCACTTGTATACGATATAATAAAACAATAAGTTCAATTTGGAAAATGGAACACTTTGCCAATATTATTGTGTATGTATTTTATTAATTTGTCATTTGTATACGATTTGGCGGCACATTGAAAATTGTCTGTGTCACGTCAGCATGAATTTAACGCGAAAAAATTTTCGTACAATGATATTTCATGATTTTCGATGTCATTTGAGTCAACAAGAAAGTTATGATAGACTTCGATTAGCTTTTCACGATGAAGCCCCATCTTGTGCCACTGTTTACAACTGGTTTAATGAGTTTAAACGTGGTCGCACTAATCTCACCAATGATCTGCGTTAGGGACGGCCTTCTACGGCGACGATTGAACATAAAATTAGTGTTGTGCGGCGTATGATAGAGACTGACAAAAGAGTGACTTATCAGCAGATTCGGACAAGCTTAGGCATCGGTATGAATCAAGTGCACAAAATCCTCCATGAACATTTAGCGGTCAGAAAGCTTTGTGCCCGGTGGATAGCTCATAATTTGACGGAAGCCCAAAAACTCCGCCTTGATTGGTGTCGTGAAATGGTTCAAACATTTAACGGAGTTGACTCAAATGCTGTGTTCGACATACTTACGGGTGACGATAGCTGCATTTATTGTTATGATTCTGAAACTAAGAAACAGTCTGCTGTCTGGGTGTTTCCTTCCGAGGAGTTGCCAATTAAAGTGAAGAGAGGTCGAAGCGTGGGAAAAAAGATGGTGGCCTCGTTCTTCGGAAGGACAGGTCATTACGCAACAATTGTTTTAGAGGATCGAAAAACAGTTACTGCAGAGTGGTACACTAACAATTGTTTGCCACTTGTCTTGGAAAAAGTTCGGGAGAAACGACCTCGCAGTAGGATGTTCCTTTACCGCAACAACGCCTCGTCGCACACCGCCAAGCAAACAATCGAATACTTGCCGAAGTTAGACGTGGAATTACTGGGTCACCCGCTCTACCTATAGCCCCAACATCTTGCGATTTTTATTTATTTCCGAAAATAAAAGAAAAATTTCGAGGAAAACGTTTTACGGACGCCAAGGAAGCAGTGGCTGCGTTTCAAAATGCCGTCGAACATACCCCTAAGGACGAGTGGACAAAGTGCTTCTTATTCTTTCTTATTTTTTAAAAAACGTTACCCCCACACTAGAATTTTCTCCTGTGTTGTGGAGGCAGTTTACAAACATAAATTGCACAAGGACAAACATCCAGACCCGGAACAATTATTTGTAGGCCATACAAATACTTGTACCGTGCGGGATTCGAACCCGCGGCCCCCAGCGCAACAACTGATTGCTAAGCCACTGCGCCACGGAGCCGTCTTCTCTCAGTGGTTCCATCGGATTCATCGATATATTGACGTAAATGTACACTATTTTGAAAAGATATAATAAAAACTAATAACTTGCTAGTTTGTTCAGTTTTTGATTTTCTATGAACTTTCAGTGTCACCCTCGTAGATGGCGCTATTACAAAGTAATTTTACTCGAAAGAAATTTAACTTTTGTCTTATATTTTATGCCGCACTTGTGATTGAGAATTATCATATTGACTAAATAATTTGCCGTTAAGTATTTTTATTTTGTATTTAATTTCATTGAAGGTTTACCTACCGCGTGTGAACTGCACACGTGTTATTTTTTATAGACAATATGGTAAGGGTAACGGTTGCAGGCGCGGACTTGATCAGCAAGCAGGCGGTGCTGTGCCACCGCGTGCTGCGGCTGGCGCGCTCGCTGGCGGACAGCGGCGCGCTGGGCGGGCGCGAGTGGCGCGCGCTGCTGCTGCTGCTGCTGGCCGCCGCCGCCGCGCTGCTGGCGCCGCCCGCGCCGCACCACGGCGCCGCCGACCAGCTCTGCGAGCGCGTGCTCTGCGTGCTCTTCGAGGTGTGGATCCTCGCCTGCCACAGGTACCTACTGTGTGTCCGCCTCGAAGGAACGATTGTGTTCGATTCTGAGAAGAGTGTTGTTTCGTTTAAAACAATATCAAAACTTACAAAATATATAAATGCTAATGGAATGAAACTTTGTGTCCACTGAGGTATATCAAAAGCTAGTGATGTCGAAATTGAATAGAAGACCAGAATTTGGTGTAACAATAGTAATAACGTTAATATTTGTTCTAATGTTTTTTAAAAGAAGGGTTATATAGTCTGGTGGCCTACCTACCTACGTCACTTCCTTAGTTTATAACTGAATTCAATATTTTGTGGGGTTCTTTGTGTTGCGATTTTATTCGTGTTGCGTAACATCGGGTGTAAGTTAGGTTGGTATGAATAAGTAAAACAACTAAGAAGTTTTTGTACGTGGTAGAGTCATGCTGCAGCTATATTAGTAGTATAATTGTAGCATGAATGGGTCGGCTCGATCTGGGAAGAACTACGCTCTCACATAATATAAGCGTAAAATAGCAGCTTGCCGCTGCTGTGTTTCGTACGGTGAGTGTAGAGAATCGGAGACCCTTTTTTATAGGAAACGAGGCATTCCATTTTAGTCCTCACGGGTGACAACGCATCTGAATTTTGATTCATAATCGAGGATAAATGTAGATATCTATGGGCCAGCCACAGCATCAATTTACCATCAGGTGAACTGTGTGCTCGTTTGTCACTCTTATCCTATAAAAAAAGGGTTATACTTAATATTAAGGAATTTATGTATGATAATAACCTCTGGGAATGAGGTGATCACCACCAAGCTATTTCTAATTTGTTTTGTGTTGTAAATTATGTTACATACATGATTAAAAACAGTGGCATAGCTAGGCGTTGGCGAAATGGGCCCATATGATATACACTGTGAAATTGTTGAAGTTATTTTTTTTTATAGGAGAGGAGGCAAACGAGCATGCGGCTCACCTGATGGTAAGTGACTACCGCCGCCCATGAACAACTGCAACACCAGCGAGGGAATTGCAGATGCGTCGCCGGCCTTTTAAAAAGGAGTACGCTCTTTTCTTGAAGGTCCCTAAGTCGTATCGGTCCGGAAAAATCGCTGATTGTAATCGATTCCACAAGGAAGTCGTGCGAGGAAGAAAACATCTTCTAAATCGCACAGTGGTGGACCGCCAATCATCCAGATGGTGTGGATGGTATCGGGAGTTCTGCCGCGATGTGCGTTCGTGAAATTTGGCGGCTGCAGAGAGCACTCCCCATGGTAGATGCGAAAGAAAATGCAAAGAGATGCAACATCTCTTCGCAGCGCCAATGAGTCGAGCCGATCGGAAAGGACTCGGTCGTCGATGATTCGAGCCGCTCTGCGCTGGATGCGGTTAAGTGGAAGGAGCTGGTACTGGGGAGCCCCTGCCCAGAGATGGGAACAGTATTCCATGTGAGGCCGAACCTGCGCCTTGTAAAGTTGCAGGCGGTGTGCCGGCATGAAATACTGTCCCGCTCTGCTGAGCACGCCAAGCTTTTTAGAGGCCAATTTGGCCTTCTCTTCCAAGTGACCACGAAACTGCACGTCACTCGATATGTCGACGCCGAGGATTCCGATACTGGCTGAGGCAACCAGGGGAGTGCCTTGAAACTAAGGAGATACGACAAAGGGGTTCTTTTTAGCGGTAAACGCGCAAACTTGTGTCTTCTGAGGATTAAACTGGACTAGATTTAGTCGCCCCCAGTTCGAGACTTTGTCCAGCAAATACTCGACTTTAGACACAAGTTTGTTCCGGTACTCGGAGACGTTTTCCCGAGAAATATTAGCATGGCCGGTGTATAGAGCATCACCAGTGCTGTCATCCGCATAGCAATGAATGTTACCAGTTAGCAACATATCATTGATATGCAGAAGAAACAGCGTTGGTGATAGCACACAGCCTTGTGGAACACCAGCGTTAATAGGCTTGTAGTCAGAACATGCACCGTCTACAACGACCTTGATGCTCCGATCTGCAAGGAAGCTGGTGATCCAATTGCACAATTTCTCGGGAAGCCCATAGGAAGGGAGCTTCGAAAGAAGCGCTTTGTGCCAAACCCGATCGAAGGCCTTCGCAATGTCCAGACTAACGGCCAACGCCTCCCCCTTGGACTCTACTGCCTCCGCCCATCTATGGGTCAGGTAGACCAGAAGATCACCAGCTGATCGACCCTGACGAAAACCGTATTGGCGGTCACTAATCAGCTGGTGATCCTCAAGGTACCGGATGAGCTGGCAGTTGATAATGGATTCCATTATTTTGGAGAACAAGGAGGTGATCGCGATAGGCCTATAGTTGGACGGGTCTGAGCGGTCGCCTTTTTTAGGGATCGGGTGGACAAAATCTGTCTTCCATGAATTTGGGACTACGCCTTGGGAGTAGGAGTACCGGAAAAGACGCGTTAGGACCGGTGCCAACTTCGTAGCACACGTCCTCAGCACAATTGGGGGGATTCCGTCAGGCCCACTCGACTTCTGGATGTCCAGGGAGAGAAGTGCTTTGCGAACCGAGCGCTGTGAGAACAGCATATCCGGCATGGAGCACTCACACCGCGGGATGGTCGGCGGTGTTTTCCCCCCGTCATCAAGAGTCGAGTTGGACGCAAAAAGGGAGCCTAAAAGGTCGGCTTTGTCTTTTGCGTCATGGGCCAGTGAGTCGTCCTCCCTGTGCAGAGATGGTAGTGATGGCTTACAGAAATTCCCTTGGACAGCCTTGGCGAGAGACCAGAATGCACGGGTTCCCGAAGGAAGGCGAACTAGTTTCTCGCCAATTCTGCCTATGTGCTCTGACTTTGCCTTGGCAATAACTCTTTTGAAGGACCTGGAGGCGAAGTTATACTTCTTTTTAAGTATGCTGGTGTTTACATCCCGAGTCGCCGAAGCCGCAGCCCAGGCTTGATAACACTCCTGCTTACTGCGTAATGCAGTTTTACAGGAGCGACCAAACCAAGGCTGAGATCTGCCTCCGATGGGTACCACAGATGATGGAATAAATAGTTCCATTCCCTGTAGCACCACACCAGTGACAGAGTCAGCAACAGCGCTGGGATCATCCGGCGAGAAGCCAACCCCATGGGTAGGATGCAAAGAAAGACCGCATTCCGTCCCAATCCGCCGACCTGTAATGCCAAACACGGCTGCAACCTGCAGAACGCAACCGCGAAGGGAGCGTGAGTGGCACCATGCTCCGGATCAGACAGTGGTCCGAAGAGCCGAGAGGGGCATCGACCGTAACCTGACATCCGTCCGGATGAGAGGTCAGCAGAAGGTCCAACAGGGAAGGTGTATGATCCTTCACATCTGGAATCCGCGTAGGCGAAGTAACCAGTTGTGTCAGACCATATGCCAAGGCAAAGTCATAAACAGATCTCCCCGCATGATCGGTTAAACGTGAACCGAGCCATTCGGCATGGTGGGCGTTAAAATCGCCAAGGATCACGATCTCTGCGGATGGAACCTGTTGTAGCAAGGAATCTGTAGCCATTTGGACGTGGACGAGTTATAGTGTGTTATCGGTGTAGTTAAGAATGTGGCGGCGGTCTCGATTTTCGATTAGCAATGCTTGTTTTGCTTGCGTTCTACAACGCCTCCCAGACAGGAGAAATTTGAACAGTAGGGGAACACTAATATTTTTAAGGAATGACCAATAAACTACCTTTGCAGGTGCTTCCCATCGCCGGCGCTGTGGCGCACGCTGCGCGAGCAGTGCGTGCGCTGGCGGCACCGCGCGCCGCTCACCGAGCAGTGGGCGCGCGCCTCGCTCTGCCTCACCGCGCGCCTGCTCGCGCACATGTACGGACCGCTCTTCCCCGCCATGCCCGTCGGTGAGTCGCACGCACACGCAGCACACGCACGGCACCGCGCCGCTCACCGAGCAGTGGGCGCGCGCCTCGCTCTGCCTCACCGCGCGCCTGCTCGCGCACATGTACGGACCGCTCTTCCCCGCCATGCCCGTCGGTGAGTCGCACGCACACGCAGCACACGCACGGCACCGCGCCGCTCACCGAGCAGTGGGCGCGCGCCTCGCTCTGCCTCACCGCGCGCCTGCTCGCGCACATGTACGGACCGCTCTTCCCCGCCATGCCCGTCGGTGAGTCGCACGCACACGCAGCACACGCACGGCACCGCGCCGCTCACCGAGCAGTGGGCGCGCGCCTCGCTCTGCCTCACCGCGCGCCTGCTCGCGCACATGTACGGACCGCTCTTCCCCGCCATGCCCGTCGGTGAGTCGCACGCACACGCAGCACACGCACGGCACCGCGCCGCCCACCGAGCAGTGGGCGCGCGCCTCGCTCTGCCTCACCGCGCGCTTGCTCGCGCACATGTACGGACCGCTCTTCCCCGCCATGCCCGTCGGTGAGTCGCACGCACACGCAGCACACGCACGGCACCGCGCCGCTCACCGAGCAGTGGGCGCGCGCCTCGCTCTGCCTCACCGCGCGCTTGCTCGAGCACATGTACGGACCGCTCTTCCCCGCCATGCCCGTCGGTGAGTCGCACGCACACGCAGCACACGCACGGCACCGCGCCGCTCACCGAGCAGTGGGCGCGCGCCTCGCTCTGCCTCACCGCGCGCCTGCTCGCGCACATGTACGGACCGCTCTTCCCCGCCATGCCCGTCGGTGAGTCGCACGCACACGCAGCACACGCACGGCACCGCGCCGCTCACCGAGCAGTGGGCGCGCGCCTCGCTCTGCCTCACCGCGCGCCTGCTCGCGCACATGTACGGACCGCTCTTCCCCGCCATGCCCGTCGGTGAGTCGCACGCACACGCAGCACACGCACGGTACCGCGCCGCTCACCGAGCAGTGGGCGCGCGCCTCGCTCTGCCTCACCGTGCGCTTGCTCGCGCACATGTACGGACCGCTCTTCCCCGCCATGCCCGTCGGTGAGTCGCACGCACACGCAGCACACGCACGGCACCGCGCCGCTCACCGAGCAGTGGGCGCGCGCCTCGCTCTGCCTCACGGCGCGCCTGCTCGCGCACATGTACGGACCGCTCTTCCCCGCCATGTCCGTCGGTGAGTCGCACGCACACGCAGCACTCGCACGGCACCGCGCCGCTCACCGAGCAGTGGGCGCGCGCCTCGCTCTGCCTCACGGCGCGCCTGCTCGCGCACATGTACGGACCGCTCTTCCCCGCCATGCCCGTCGGTGAGTCGCAAGCACACGCAGCACACGCATGGCACCGCGCCGCTCACCGAGCAGTGGGCGCGCGCCTCGCTCTGCCTCACCGCGCGCCTGCTCGCGCACATGTACGGACCGCTCTTCCCCGCCATGCCCGTCGGTGAGTCGCAAGCACACGCAGCACACGCATGGCACCGCGCCGCTCACCGAGCAGTGGGCGCGCGCCTCGCTCTGCCTCACCGCGCGCCTGCTCGCGCACATGTACGGACCGCTCTTCCCCGCCATGCCCGTTGGTGAGTCGCACGCACACGCAGCACACGCAGCACACGCAAAGCACCACGCCACTCACCGAGCATAGTGCACACTCCTTTATATAGATGAAAAAATAATTTTTCGTACGTTCGGGGGGGTGTCGTCGCCCCCCCCCCCCCCCCCTCAGCGTGTGGAGAGGAACTTCACAGCCACTCAGCAGTCAGCTAGACCCTTCTCACCACCGTTAGCTGAGTGGTCGCGACTGGTGTACCACCGTCCCCCCTTTGATAGAGGCAGCCCTAGCTAGCTGCCGCCCTAGCTCCCACCACGGCCGCCTCCACTGAGCCTTTGAGCCGTCAACAGTCCACTTGTCAAACTGTTCTATTGCCGACGGTCTCAGTGAAGGCGTACAACCCGAGTGGCGACTATTAGCGGTTCGCGCTATATTGGATTCGGGTTCACAACGCGGTGTGGCCTCCACTTGGTTGGTGGGAAGACTAGGGCTCCCCTGGAGCGTTGAATCACGCTGTCAAGGAGTAGAAGATTTGGCTTTGGTAGAGCACTTAATTAAAAATACTAAAAATTAAAAATAAAAATGCTTTGGGTTTTCCGCGAAATGTTTCATAGTTGTAGCGGTTGTGAGTAAAAAAGTGAATTTAATATACTCTATGAATACGTGTACATATGTTTTTGTAAATATATTTGGTCATTATGTTTGCTTTGTTGAAAAGAAAATTGAAATTGAGTAACACTATTTCTGCCGAGGGAAATAAAAATCAATCCTCTCTTTGTTTTCATAATTTTGTTGGCATTGTCGAAGATATTTATTTTACAAAAAACAATTTTTTTTGGCTATTCTTATGTTTGTCGTTTTGCTTAATTGTCTGTTGTGATCTATGCGCATCAAGAAATAAATTTGTTACAATTTGTTTTCAAGTTTTAAATAGTAGTTTGCGTATGGATGCCTTGAAACTTGGTTGAAATATAAGCATAAGACTTATTTAGGTGCTGCGATGTCCAGGATGGGCATCCAGTGGAGGTTCGACCCTCCGGCTTGCCCACATTGGGGCGGTATTTTAAGGCGATGGTTAAGGTTGCAAGATCTGATGGGGTGCCCAGGGTGGCCGAGGTTTGGTTGGACATCCGGTCTTGCAGCGTGCCGTCGCGACCCTGTCCCGCTTGCCAGTTTTGCTCGCGGACATAAGTCCTTATGTCCGGGACGGGGGTTTGTTCGCGCCAAGCGCTAATTTCAAGAATCGACGCCAGAGGGCGCTCAGCGCGGTGATTTCCTACCGGTTTTGACATTCGCGCTAGGTCGAGTTGGTTTTGGGTGTGGCGCGTCGGAAGTCGACACATTGCAGCGCTGTCACTAGCACGGCGTGGTCTCGTCCCGTATAACCTGTATATAGTGTCGGTTTTTGTTGGCAAGTTTTTATGCACCAACGAGGTGTTTGTTGAATTTAGAAAAATAGATTGACGGCGCGAATCGGTTAATTGTTTTGAAAGTTAACATTGATTGCGATCAACGTCCGAATTTGAGTGTTGTTTGCGATCGTAAGTGGGTCGGGCGCGAATGGTCCATTTTGTACGCGTCTTCTAATTTACTATTGAATATTTGGTTTTAGTGTATACCGCCTCGAATTTAGTTTGTCTAATCTGTACTTTTCGTGACAAGAGGCTTGTATTGAATTTGAGTGATTAAGGTAACTTTTACCAGTAATTTACGTCAATTTGTATAGTGTCTGCACATATAAGTACATTTGACAATATTGAGTTGCTCGTGTGGCATTTGATATAGTTCGGAGACATTTTCCGTTGTCGGTTAAAACGCTGAACTTTGTCATTCGAGACCACGTGTGCTCGATTACAATTTTGTTGCTAAGTGAACATACCATTGAACTTTAAACGACGGTTCGTTACTTGTGTCGTGTGTCACGTTTGATTTCGATGAATGTTGAATTGGTTGACTTTGAAGTTAATTATTTGTACAATAAAGTTGATAGACTGAAATAGTGAAAGGAGCACAGAAGTTTTCCTTTGTTGAACGCCCGGGAGGATCGCACATTTGAAGAAACGCAGCGCCTGCGGGTCTGCGGTTCGACTCCCACGGTTAAATCAGGTCACACATTATACACACCACGCCACACTACTTACATGCACATACTTGACGCCTGAAAGCGCCTTGGGGTCGGTTCTCGATCCGGAACCAGGTAAGTTCGTATTAATTACCTAGCCTTACATCTATTGTGTAGGACATTCATCCATAGGCATTTCGAGCCCCACCCTTAGTTGTCCGTCAAATCTACCGCTGATGGGCCCCGGGATATTTTACATTTGTCGGGGCAGCTAGGGGCGTGTACAACGTGTATTTAAAATTAGCACTGTACATCCAAAAAGCTTTTTTCTCTAATAGAATAAGGATGTCAAATGAGCACCCAGTCCACCTGATAAGTGGATGCTGTAGCACATAGACATCCACATTTATCTTCGATTATGAGTCAAAATGCGGATGCGTTGTCACCCCTAAAGACCTAGATGAAATGCCTCGTTTCCAGTAAAAAAACGTCTCCGGTTCTCTACACTCACCATACGAAACACAGCAGCATTAAGCTGCTATTTCACGCTGGCATTCTGTGAGAACGTGGTCCTATCGCGGTCACGCCGACCAATTCGTGCTACAACCATAATATAGCCGCAGCGTGGTTCTACTACGTTTAAAACGTTGTTTTAATTTGTTAGTTAAACTGATACATTTTGCACGAGCCCGAGGAGTGCCAAATGGTCTGATTTGTGGTACAGAGTTTTTTTTAAATATAAAAACGTTACCCCCACACTAGGATTTTCTCCTGTGTCGTGGAGGCAGTTTACAAACATAAATTGCACGAGGACAAACATCCAGAACAGAAATTATTTGTAAGTCATACAAATATTTGTTCCGTGCGGGATTCGAACCCGCCGCTCCCAGCGCAACAACTCTTTGCTAAGCCACAGCACCACTGAGCCGTATTTTTGTATAGAATTCAGTCATTGTTCAACGTCGTGGTGAAGCGATAGCAGCGCTACCACGGTCGAAGGTACTAAAAATTTCGCTACGCACAGAACCACTTTGGTATGGTCCGGCCGTTCAGAGAATGCGTTCCTGACACCTATTAGTTAGTCACTACTAGTGATGGGCACAACATAACACTGAGTTCGTTACCGTTCCTCCAAAATGAACCGCCGCGTTATTTTTAAGATTATTTTCGTTTTAAATTGGCGGAATCATTTAAAATTTATATTTTAGTAATTTAAGTGGAAACCAAAAAAAGGTAATATTAATATAATAAAATTGCTTTATTTATTATTTGTTACAAAGTTACAATCTGTATTTCTATGCAATAAAGTACATTGAATTGAATGTGCGTACAGTATATTAATCAGACTCCGATTCGCTTGGGGAGGTGGTGTCTTCATCATCATCTTCGCCTACATGTATAATTATATTATTATCAATAACATAATCAATCCTGATATCTCGGTCAAATGTTCCACAATCAGGTTTTTAGTCTTCTCAACAACCTTTGCCCAGTCATCTCTTGTGACTTCCCCACAGGCTTCTTTTAATAGGGTCATCATCTTTTTCGTGCTGAATGGCGGGGAAGTATTGTGGCGGGCGGCGTAACCTTTTATTTGAGCCCAGATTAGCTCAATCGCGTTATATTGGCTATGATACGGTGGAATTCTTAGAACGCGATGAAAGTACTCCAGAGCCAGTTCATCGATTTCGTATCGCACATTTGCCGCTTTATTTTCTTTAACTAATTTAATTAGCTCTGGTTTTAGCATCTGCATATTTGCGTCAATGCCTTTTGCTTGTAACCAAGCCACCATTTCTTCTTTTTTATTAGCTTGGGTAGGTGGTTTCTGTATTTGAACCGAGTGATAGGAGGCATTATCCATGAATATTACAGAAGGCTCTGGTAGGCTGGGCAAAAGCACGTTCTGGAACCACTCTTTAAATGTAGTGGCATTCATTTCCTCGTGGTAGTCATTTGTGGTTTTTGATTGAAATGCCAGTAACGCGTTCTCCACAAAGCCGTATTTTGCAGAACCTGCGTGGAATATTATCAGACGGGCCCCCTTACCCATTGGTACTTTCGACGTCGACGATTGTGTATCATTCGTCCAAGAACGGGAAACCGTGTGATTGGCGTTTAGTCATGTCTCGTCAATGAACACGACATTATCCCAGTTATCAATATTTTTTGCTCCTCTCACTCAAAAAACTTATCCGTTTTAAAATTATGTCGTATCGTTCTAATAAAATTTTTCTTTTGTCTGTTTTTTTATACGAAAAACCAATATCTTTTAAGATTTTGGTTAAAGCAGTTTTACCCCCGCTAAACAGTCCAGCTTCTCTTAACGATGCCAAAAGCTTCTTCCTGTTGAGATATTCATTTCTGGAATAGTAACCATATACATATATGATTTCTGATTGCATCGGCGTCAAAGGTGTCAATATCTGTCACGGGTTTAGTTCTACGTTTCTTCTTCGGAGTACGTAAAATATTATCTTCCGTGCCAGTAGAGCCGAACTTTTTCTTATTAATATTTGTTATCGTTCGTTTGCTAACTCCAAGCGCCTGAGAGACGCGTTCTTGTACTTATTCGACAGGTTACAGGGGTCCGCCATTTTGCCGCTCCCGCTCAAAGTAATCTTGCAGCTTGATGATTAACTCACGGCCCCCACTTTTCAATGTTTGTCCACGTTTAGGCATTATTATGCACCAAAAGTAAAAAGAACGCAATACAAAACACAATCGAATTCCGATATAGCGCCGATGTCAGTTTGAAAAGCAGAAACAGTCCATTAAACGAAAGCCGGGTAATCAAATAAAAACAGATCGAAAACACTTGAAGAACGTGGTCTATGCGCACTAAACGACAACAAAAGACTGTTTTAGCGTCATAAAATGGCGGCCCATAACGCCATTTGGGGTTACCATTTTCAACCTAAATATAAAAATGCTACTTTCTTTCGCGCGTTCGGTTTGGTCGTAGTTTTATTTTTATATTTAATAAAAGTTATCTTATAGTCCATTATTTTCAAATTCTTAAAAAGAAAAACAAAACGTATTATTTTATAAAGTATAACTGTATAAGAACAGATTACGATACTGTTATTGCCTGTTATTGTTAGCACAGCACTACAAATATAAAGCGCTGACATAACCTTGTAATAGCGCAGTATAGATTTAGAAAAATATTGTTTACCAAGTTATTTGACACTCAGTTTGGCACAAAATTATAACATTCATTGGTTATTGATATAATAATGTTTTTTTAATGCTCATCAATTGTTAACACGGTAAACAACCAGCAAAAATATTTTTATCGTAACTGCAACGCCATTACAAAGTTACGTCGTCAGTTCAATCGCGACGTGTCAGGAACGCATTCTCTGAACGGCCGAACTATAGACACTTCTAGGAATGAGCCTACCCATTTCTAAGCCTGCAATTCCTCCGGTGTTGCGGTGGTCACTTACAATGAATCGCATTTTATGAAATTGAACCCCCAGTTCTCGTATAAAAATAGTCAAAATTCTAACTAGTAATGTAAAAATGTAAGCAACTAATCACATAAACCTTTCATTATTATTATTCTTCTTCTTCATCAGCCCTTAGTCCACTGCTGGACGTGGTCCGTGGTCCGTTTTAGTGAGGAGAATTGGCTTTAATTGTCACGTTTAGCAGGTGGATTAATGATCGTACTACCAGACTTCTTGCACCTTTGAGGTTGCTGCCCGTCGCTGCTCTGTGTTTTTTATGTTTGGCGTAGACGAGATGGTTACACCGCAATCTATCGGAAACCAGATGAAATGGTGTGATGGATTCTCTTACGCCGTTTTTTAATCAACATATTTTTTGTTGTTTCAAACTAGGCGATGAAGATGCGAACCTAGTGCCGGCAGACATGAGCGCCGAAGCGGTCATGCAAACCTGGTACCGAATACTGCACACCATCGGGAACCCCGTGGACCTCTGTCGACCACATATTATCAGTCAAACGCCAGAGTTTTTGCAGGTAAGTCTTGCTGATGTAGAAGTTTATCTAATATTTATACAATTTGTATTATTATACTCACAGTGAAGATGAAAAATCAATATAATATAATTTTTGACATCTTTTTAAAAAATCCATGTTCTCCGAAATCGGCCACCTATTTACGAGTCACAACCACTATTCAGTGAAGGAATACCATATGTAACCTGTTAATCTTGTTCCGAAGTACTCCATGACCGCAGAAGAAGGTGCTCGGGATCCCAGCAGCCATCCGTGTCTTCAGGCGCTCCCGTCCATCTTCCTCAAGGCAATGAAGGGAATCGCCGCTCACGTGGACGCCTTTCTGGGTATGTTCTGTAATATCATCACTTCTGTTGGGTTGAGGGTTTTGAGATTTTTTGATTATGCGCGCAGGATAAGGATATGATTTGCTTTACTGACGACTTCACTCTCTAAACGTCAATGGCGATGGAGGATGCGATAAATGCAGTTACAAAATATTTTTCAAAAACCAAAAGTACGCACTTCATGAGTGTTTATTTAATTTTGATGAAGAAAATATATTACCAAAATAAATCGATTACACAAAGCATAAAATCGATATAGACTGTATGATAAATTTGTTATTTGTCTATCAAGGGCAAAATAAGTGCCCGTAAATGTTTAATAGCAATAAATCTTATAAAAGTCGAAAATAATTTTATTAAAAAACTACGTGTCCTAGGTTATTGATATGAAATAGGGTAGTAGTTGATGTAATTCTTAAGCTAATAAAAAAAAACCCGTTGTCGATACGTCAATTTTTTTCGGGAGTTATCGTGACCACATACAAAATCAACATCCGTCCAGATCCACGTAAAATTTTTCTCAAACAGTTTTTTATTCAAAGTGGCAGTATGAAATGATTTTTTAGAAAATATAAGATAGATTAAATTAGTGTTTTCTTGATATGCGGATACTCATATTATCGTATAAGTGCAATATGAATACAAAATTGCTTGACCTTGACTTGTGGAGAGTAAAGCACTACCTAATAACGCCTCGCGTTATGAGGCGTGCAATACATTATTTTTAAATAGCAATTTCATAACAAAATGCCTAGTTTCATTTTTGCATATCGTACACAGCAAACTTGAAAGTTATTCCGAAATTCGTAACAAAATGATAATGATACTCCTATTCTTACCGTGCGCGCATAGTAATCGCTAATACCCTTGTTAGGATTGCAGTTTGTGTAAAAATCAATTGAGTTGAGTGAATTAATTGTAACTGCGCAGTTAGGCAAGTTGACCTACTATAATTAAGCCATAAAGAAAATTAAAGAATTAATAAAATCAATAAAGTCATGGTAATACGAGTATAAATGTATAGTTCCTTTATTCGTTCTTACATTTTTATAGTTTTCTAGTAGCTTTAACAAATGTAGAAAATCAACTTGCCAACTTCATTTATGTATTTAAAGTAACACATAAATTATATAGAAAGCTGTACATGCATGGTGTTAGCTACATTTAACATTTACTAGTTATATTTGTTGTTATTATTGATTTCCTACTGCCTTCAAATTATTCCTAAACAGTTAGGGGTTTGTGGATGTCAGTGTCTAATCCGTCTTTTCTACCGACTTCAAAAAGGAAGAGGCACTCAATTCGACTGTATGTTTTTTAATGTGTTTTAACTTTGTTCTACGTGAACCGATTTCCATGATTTTTTATTTGAAAACTGGTGCTTCTCACGTGGTCCCATATAAATTTGATCAAGGTCTGACCAATAGTTTTCTGTGTTATCCTTAATAATATATATTGAAGTCGGTTGAACAATTTTTTTTATTTTTAATTATATTTTTTCTACTTCACTTTAACTTGAAAGATAAATAAATAAATAAAATTGTATATGTATGTGTAAATGTATTGGTCGGGGAAAAGTTTCTTCGTATTTTGTTTGTATAAAATTAAAGAAAAATCTTTTTGGTGGTACTGTTTATATCTGGTTGGTTTTAATATCAACAGTTAGGCTGGACTCACACATCCCGGAATGACTATCTGAATTCAGAGCCGGAATTCATAATATGAATTCCGGCAAGCTGCTTCACAAATAGGTATCTTGAAAATTCTGATAAATCAGTGATCTCGTGTTTCTTGGGTTACACACACCAGGTGTTGCGGTTGTTTATAGGCGGCGGTAGTCACTTACCATTAGGTGAGCCGCATGCTCGTTTGCTCCCTCTCCTATAAAAAAAATGTAAAGGGCAATACTTCTTCTATATTAAAAAAAAACTTCACATGTTCCAACACGTCTAGCCGTTACTGCTTGCAGTGTCAACTGAAATAATTCATAATCTGATTCCGGTATGTGTGTGTAAATAACGCACTTTATGAAATCATAATCTTAAATATTCCGATCCCGAATTCAGAACGCTTGTCAGTGTCAATCTTACAGATCGATCAGAGAAAATCATAACTGAAAAAATCTGAATGTGTGTGGAGAATAGTTAAATTGTATGCAATTCTCGGCTTTCTAATATGAATTTACATTATGAATTCAGAGAGGCATTCCGGATGTGTAAGTCCAGTCTTATAGATCATTAAGAAAAAAAAAAGTAAAAAACACTCCCGTCAATTGTCTTTCTGTCCGCCAAAATAAGTGAATCTAACGAAGAAATTCGGTACATTCTGAAATTTTATTACATAAAAAGGAAAATACAAACACAAACCGCGAAAAAAAATTGTGACGTTTATGGACCTAATGCAGTGCTTGGTAAGAGTAGCACAAAGTTGGTTCAAACGTTTCCAGTCCGCCAATTAAGATGTCAAAGATGCAGATCGCTCTGGTCGCCTCATATGGATAAAGTCGTTGTCATTTTTGAAAAAGTGAAGCAATATCGGCATATTAGGAGTTAGAATTGAGGATTGACCACAAAACAGTTTTAACCAATTTGAAAAAGTTTGGCTATACAAAAAAGCTCGATATTTGGGTACCACACGAGCTCACTGAAATAAACCTAATGAATCGTGTAAATATTTATGATGCTCTATTGAAACGTAATGAAACGGAACCATTTTTGAAAAGATTGATCACTGGTGATGATAAGTGGATCACCTACGATAAGAACTATATTTTAATAGTAATTGTAAAAAAGGATACTCAAAAGGGAATGCAGTTAACATTATTTTGGTTTCTCATTTGTTTTTCTGTAATTATTAAACTTAACTTTATTATATTTTATTTGACTTTGTTATATAACTATAATTATAATTAATAAAAATAATCTTTAAAAAACAGTGTGTCGTGCAGACACACGATAGAAGTGAAATTTTTGTATAACAGGAAAACATTTCAATTATTCATCAATGACTTTTGAATAGCATAGATCATGAAGCAAATACGTTTGTATTTGCTTCATGATCTATGCTGGAGGAGGTGTTGTAATTAGATTTCACTATGTAACAACGCGTGGCAATTTGCGGGGTGAGGGGATGTTAAGCCCCGCCTACTTTACACTATTTACTCGTACAGCTACCGATAAATAGTAAAATTACTACTACTAGTATATCTTGGGGAGTGCTTTTAGCCGGGATGGAAGATGTGATTTAGATGTGGACAGGCGTGTCGCTGCTGGGAACAAAGTCAATGGTGCCCTGACTGCGTTAGTCAAGGCAAGGCGTAGTGAAGAGTGCACGCCTTGCAATACATAACGCAGTGTTGGTACCGACTTTGTTATATGGCAGCGAAACCTGGGTATGCCAGAAGAACCATAAAAGCAAGTTGAATGCAGTGGAGATGCGATCTCTTCGTAAAATGTGCGGCGTTACCATGGCCGACCGAAAGCGAAACGAAGAGATTCGCAATATGGCAGGTTCGAAAGATGACCTTATCACAAAAATTGATAAGGGCGTGCTTCGATGGTTTGGGCACGTTGAGCGAATGAGTGAAGACCGAATGGTGAAGAAAATATATAGCGCGAAAGTTAATATTAAAAGGTGTCGAGGTAGACCGAGACTAACTTTCGAAGACCATGTGAGCAAACTGCTCGAAGAGGGGAGGGTCAAGAGTACTCGGATACCTGGACGTGCATGTATGAAGAAGACAATGAATCTGAAAGAAGCGATAGAGGTATGTAAGGATCGTGACACTTGGCGATCTGTTCTCTCTGGCTACCCCGTCAGGGATTGTGCGTGAAGATAAGTTAAGTTAAGTTACTAGTATATCGATGTTGCAATGTAGTTTAGCTACCTTGACGATAGATGGCGGCCTGTTCACAAAATGATTATAAACTATAAAAATAATATTTTGGCGATTAAAGTTTCTTTGTCTGAATGCAAAACAAATTTCAGCACCTTCGTATGATTATTTAATCAATACAGAGCTCAGTATTGATTAAATAATCATACGAAGTACTCGTACGTACGTACGTTTATATTTTTAGTTCACATGACACAAAGTGTCGCCATCTAGTGTCGACTATATTTAATTATATTTGAAAGCCGACGCAAAGAGATTTTTCTAGAACTATTTTAATAAATTAGGTGTAAAATTACTTACAAATGCAATGTGATGCAATCCATAGCATCAGAGCGTCTATTTGAGTAGTTTTTACACGATAAAGACAACATATCATCCTTATCTTCTTAATACTACGAAAATACACTGATTTGCGATTTTCAACACATAAGCGCATAGGACGATTGTAATGTACTACCAGATTTAAATAAAGGTATTACTTTACTATGCTTCATTAAATCAGGAAACACACCAGATTCGATACTAGTATTAAAAATAATAGCTAAATGAGGCGCGATTGTATCTATTATAGACGCAATAACTTTAACAGAAATCCCCCACAGATCCGCAGTTTTCTTAACATCAATAGTTTTAAAATATTGTACAATATCTTTTGATGACACTTTATGAAATGTAAAATTCTTTGTACACGCATTTACATTTTGTTTAAGTAATGATTCGGCGACGGCAGGAGAAGAATTCAGTGACTTAGTGGTCAAGATCGGAATATCAGTAAAATATTTCTCAAAAACCATTGCTACGTCCTGATCTGATACAGTTAATTTGTTGTTAACACTTAACTGGTAATTTGAATTGCGAGAGTTGATCTTACCAGTTTCGCTATTAATTATACTCCATGTCATTTTAATTTTATTGGAATTAATTTTGTTGCTCAAATGCAAAGACTTTGCTATGGAGCACACTCTTTTAAATATTTTTGAATATTTTTTTACATATTCCCTAAATTCGACGCTATGATTATATGACCTTTCATGGTAAAGATCATATAACTTATGCCTGCTCTTATGGACTCCTACTGTCGCCCATTCATTGAATGACTTCCGACTGTTCAAGGAGAATGTTTTAGAAGTAAAAGTATTATTAAATTCATTGCAAATAAGCTTAAATAATGTTCCATACAAAAAATTTGGATCATTTTGGTATGAAAGTGATGGAAGTTTTTTCACTATGTTACTTCTAAATTTCTCCAAGCGACGTGCATTTACTGGAACAAACACAACTTTCTTATCTACTTGCTTTTTGTGAACATATGGTAACGAAACTACTTGTCCACAGTGATCAGAACTTAATTTTTGAATTATACATTTATGCAACGGCTTCACATTTGTAAATATGTTATCTATACATGTTGCACTAGATTGAGAAATACGCGTTGGCTCTATAAATAAATTAAAAAGACCATATGATATAAACAATGATCTAAATTTAATATTGATGGAGGAAGCTTCTAATTGATTAACTCTCATGGTGACACGTAGAAAAGGCGCTAGATGACTTAATCATAAAAAAAAAAATATCATGTTTGTCCAATCCATTCATAATAATCCATGATTTAAAAACTTACTGATTAATATTTTTTTGGTTTATGCCATCTAGCATTTACGAGGGGCACACTGAAATGATCGGGAATAAGAAAAACCACATGCACGGTATAGCTAAATTGTATTTTATCGTTTTTCGAAGTATTCTCCGTTCAACTTAATGCTTTTTTCCATTCGTGCAAACCAATCATTAAAACAGTAATTCCAGTCTGAAGTTGAATTTGACAAAATGGCTGATTTGTAGGCTTCCAGAGCTGCTTCGGGGTCTTCAAACCGTTGACCGCGTAATAAATCTTTCATTCTAGGGAATGTAATGAAATCGTTTGGGCTCAGGTCAGGACTGTACGGAGGATGGCTCATCAGCTCAACGTTTTCCTGCTTTAAAAAAATCATTTGTCTTCCGAGCCGTATGGGAGCTCGCGTTATCGTGATGTAAGATGATGCGACGTTTCGGGTTATTTTTTCGGAGTTCGGCTATCATTTCTGACAAACAAACCACATATACCACTCAGCTGTAACCGTTCTGCGTTCCTGTAAAGGAATTGTAGCAACATGCCCCATTTTCGAGACAAACGTAGCGGCCATTTTCTTTGACACGCTGCGGGAGCGAACCACTTTCGTTGGTTTGATCTCGTCTTCGAAGCCCCAAACTGCTGACTGATGTTTTCTTTCAGGATTTTTTATGAATAAATCCATGATTCGTCACCTGAGACGATATTATAAACGGCATTTGACTTCGCTCCGTTGAAGCGTTGCAGAGTATTCCGGCACCAATCTACACGAGCCGCCTTTTGCTCTTCGGAAAAATTGTGGGGAACCCAGCGGGAAACTAGCTTGCTTACACACAGCTCATTATGTAATATCGAATGAATTGCAGTGATTCCGATACTGATAACAGCCCGAATCTGCTCGTATGTCACATGACGGTCATCTAATATAATTCGCACAGCTGCGATGTTTTCAGGCGTGACCGCTGTTCTTGGTCGACCTGCACAAGAAACAGCGCTGAGCGACACACGACCGCGTCGGAACTCGGCATGCTAGCGGTATATTGTCGTTTGACTCGGTGCTTCAACATCATAATTCGAAACAAGTTCGCTGAGACATATATCTTGAGATAAGCCGCGACGAAAATTGTGATAAATTATGGCACGGAAATGTTCACGCGTGAGCTCCATTTCTGTTAACGACGTGTCAACTTTAAACCAACATAGTTTTTGTTTTTAAACATTTATTTTAATTGTTTGAATGTCATTAAGATTATAAGAGACCAGTATTCAAATTCTAAAAAAGGTTTTATTGTAACTCAATCCGGAATATTCTATTCCCGATCATTTCAGTGTGCCCCTCGTACATACTCTAGATACCATCTTGAGAGTCAATCAATTTTTGTTCGATAAAATGACTTTACCTATAGAAAGTAGTAGATGGTGCTATTGCTCAAATGCGGTCACTCTTTCTAAAATAAATACGTGTACCTTGGTAACTGACTTAAATACAATTAATATAAGACTAGTATTTGAACGAAAGACCGTTCTAATCTTGTAATTGTCATTCGCGATTTGAATGACCGACCTGAAAGACCCGGTACGTAGTGTTTACCCCCACCACTTTTCGTCACACAAAAAGGTTGCGAATCAATTTCAAAGCCCTCCCGTAAAAAGTTTCACTTCAAAATTAATTCGTGTGTTGTTTAAACACACTAGAGATGGAAATTTATTTTTATTTTATATTAGAGCAGAAGATTATGGAAAAAAAATTACACAAATAGTCATTGTAACAGTGTTCCGTGTTAGAGATTCGTGCTGACAAAGGTCGTTTACTGATTTGTCAACAACTCGTCGTGACATTGTGACGTCATTTTTTAAAAATATAGCGCTGTTCTTACTCGTTCACGGGGTATCAGCAGTAGTCTTACCGAGTAGTGTTACTAAAGACCCTACTGGTAATTTTCTTCCCAGTAGTCTTACTGTTTTCTTCATGGCGTGGTGCATCCCCAACAGTCTTACCAAATAGTTTTACAAATAAGATTACGGGGAATTTTCTTACCAAGTAGATCTAACTGGTAAAACTACTGGGAAAGAAAAGTTTTAGTAGCTCTAACTCAATTAAATTACATGGAATTTGTCATCAATTAGGTAGTACTTTATTGTAGGAATAGTACTAGGCAAGCATAATTTTAATAAAAATTTAAAAATATTTTTTTCTAATCTCGCCGCAAACGCAACAAGCGGCCAGTGGTCACGTGTTCCGCCTGCTTTTTAATAGTGCAACCGATTCGCGCGGTTGTATGAAGCATTATTTCTGTTCCGTTTACCTACTTATGTGCTAATACTATTTATATTGACTTCTGTTCGCCTGATACTTTTGAAACAAAAATATATATAAATTGGGAATACACCTATGGTTATTGCGCATACAATTGGACACTACAATTCTGTACCTACTGCGCAAATGGCTGCTAGTCTTCAATTTGACTGGTCGCAGTGACTGAAATTCGGTATGGAGAACTATGCAACTGCTTATTTCGCTTTTATCGCCTAGTACTGTATAGTTATTTTATTTCGTCATCTTTCAGACGAATCTCAATCAACAATTTGGGTAGGGTTGCCGTATAACCTTTTTGTTGAACAACGCGACTAAATGAAGTTCACGCATTTTGATGTATATTAAAAAAATCGATGCAGTTAGGCATATTGTAAGAACTGTACATAATAATATGTAAGTACTCTCTGCGCTTGTGAATTTGCACATGCGAGTGAGCGACACAAGTATAAGGGTGCGGTGGCACGGCACGGTGCAGGGCGCGGCACGGAGCGGTGGCGCGACTGGTGCGGGAGTGCGGGGGGCGCGGGTGCGGGGGGCGCGGGGGGTGCGGGGGGCGCGCCCGACCCGGACGACGAGCTCACGCCCCCTGCGCACCGCCGCCTCGCCAAGTCATTCAGCGTCGCCTCGCGGCCGCGCGACAAGCTCGCCGAACGAAGTACGACGCACGCCGTTATACGCTTTGTGCTCATCGCAACACGGTGGATTGTCGCTTGTGTTTGTAAAAAGATTGCGCGCTAGATTGGATCCTATTGGCTGCGGTTTTAACATGTTTTCTATGCTTCGGTGTAATTTTTGCTTGTAATTGCAATGTTTTGTGTTTTTAACGCTATGGTAATGTTTTTCGAATGTTACGTGTATTATTTTCTTTCATCTATTTAGGAAATTGTCGAGCTTTATCTCAGAAAGTAATTCAGTTATACCATGTATTATATTACTTGATGTCGTATAACGTAATCTGCGAAAAGAAGATCTAGAACAATCAACAAATGACAGAATAATCATTCCAGAAAAATGATAAAACTTGAGTCATGCAGCAGCATCAATTAATTACGATTATTTCTCATTCAGACAAAATATAATTTGCTTTAAAAATAAAATTAGTAGTAATGCTATTAAATATTACTAATATTCACTTTAACCACTTCTGGTCAGCTTAAAATGCTTGTATTAGAAGTCGTTCACGAGAGTAGTCGAATGGCGGATTCGAACCCACAAACTCTCAAGTCCGCGGTCCGCTCCCTGCCATTAGGCTACTGACGCTTCAAAAAAATGTATTATTAATATAAAAGCTATATTAATAATACATTTATTAAAATTTGTCTATAGTTACAGCCTAAATACGTCCCACTGCTGGGCACAGGCCTTCCCTCATTTCTGAGAGGGTTTTAAGGCAAGGAAGTGTCCGCCGCGCTGCCCCAATGTGTGTTGGCGAAGTTCACATGTCTTCGAAATGTTTTTTTTCTTATTCCTCAGATATGCTGGTTTCCTAACGATAGTTTTCCTTCACCGCCGAGCACGTGGTAAAATTTGTCTAATCACGCATTAATTAGTTATGTATATGTTTTAATAAATGGTTATCTCAACCACGTGCTAACCGCTAACGATAGTGCGCATGATTGAATGGTTCATATTTTTGTCATTACTTATGTTAAGCGTAAAAAATAAAAATAATATGTTCATTTTTGTGCTTCTATTACACATAAATAAAGCATGAACGCCACATACATTTCGAAAAGCTTTGCATTGTGACAAATAATTGTTAGCATACTAATAATTTTAATACTGTTAACGTTAAAATAAAATTTAATCTTACACCAACTTAAAATGTTAACAACAATGTTACTTATGTGACAGGCACGCCGCGTACTTCCCTGATCGGTCTGACAGGAAGCCGCCCCTCCAGCGTGGTTCCAACTACGCCACCTAATTCTATATCGTCTCAAGGTACAATGAAAAATAAACTTAATTATGTTAATAACACGATGTATAATCATATATTTACACTATAAACTTTGAAAATGAGGTGATGATACGAATATACTTGTCATTTTTTTTTATAGGATAAGGGTGACGAACGAGCACACAGTCCACCTGATGGTAAGTGGTTGCTGTGGCCCATAGACATCTACATCTATCCTCTATTCCAAATCAAAATGTAGATGCGTTGTCACCCGCGAGGACTAAGATTGAATGCCTCATTTCACGTAAAAAGGGCCTCCGGCCATCTGCACTCACCAAGCGAAACGCAGAGGTAAACCTCTACTTCACGCTGGTTTTCTGTGAGGTCGTGGTACCACCCCGGTTCGAGCCGGCCCATCCGTGCGACAGCAATAGCTGCCGCGTGGCTCTACCACTGTTAATAAACTAGCTTCATTACTCGTTGCTGTTTGGAATGAGAGGAGTGAAGAATGTTACTATAATATAGATGGCAGCCATGTTGTGACGGCATAAGAAGATCCATCCGAATTATTATACTACTGAAGAGTACATGATGGATAATAACCCTTGGAAATGAGGTGATCGCTATCATACTGTTTCTAAATGTTTTCATATTGAATTGTACAACATATTATATTGCTAAGTATTTTTAAAAAAGGTTCGTGTTGGGTTTCCTGCTGGTTTGTCGCAGGACAAACGTTTTTTTCCTAGCGAATGCTTGTAATTCCATAGAATTAAAATTATTCTCTATTCTATCCGGAGTCGTAAGAGGTGACTATGGGAAAACGCCAAAAGTACCTCATATACTCTTAGGAGGCTTGTCAATCATCCAGCTTACGCTGTGATGTAACAGTGAAGGGCAGTACAGTATTACGATCGTCAATCTGCCAGCCAAAAGTCGCGATTACAGCATATACTGGGTGACTTTTTTATCGTCTGGAAAATGATATGGTGTTTTAGAATACTTTCCTACATTATACACACACGCATATACCTACACAGATAAACACGTACATACTTTCTCACTCAACATATACAATACTTTTACACGCCACTATATACTCTCGACACAATGCACGTAGCAACAGCCGGGCGTTGAATGAGCCGCCCGGAATTCCGTTAGCACAGCTGGCAAAAGGACTGCCTGCGTCCGCGCACCGCGCTCACCAGTCGATCTACCGATACAACGCGGAACGCACGTTGCTCGCTATTGCTAAATTGGTGACCCCGACGTGATCTGAACACGCAACCTTCTGATCTGGAGTCAGTCGCTATCGCTAAAGTGTTTTGTGTAAGTGGAATAGAAGCTATCGTTGAAAGTATTTGTAAAATATAACTAATAGTCAAAATTTCCGAATATCCAAAAAAATACGTAAAAGCAATTCAGCCTACGGCATTTGCGTAAAACTAAAAATAAGTGATATTAAACGGGGTAGGCTACGACCGTTAGTGAAAGAAAGTTGTAAGCGCTATAATGAATTTATAAACAGTTTCTAATAATATTTTTTATGTCTACCGTATACTGCAACATCTTAGGCGTATTTAAAATATCGAAATGAACTTATTTACAAAGTGCACTGATTGATATTTACAAAATTGTACTACATTATTGTTATTTACAAAAAAAAAACCTTTTAACGATATCGCAGTAATTGTTCAAAATGTCCATCGTTTCTTTCTAAACACAAACTAGCACGTCTTTGTAAATTGTTTGTTAAACTTTTATTATGCACTGCTTTAAATCACTAACACCTTGTGCTTCTTTTGTGTACCTAATCGTTTTAGTTCGCCCCACAAATAAAAGCCTCGCGATAGGTCCACCGCGACCTATCGCCGAATTGGCTGTCCAGATATGCGTGCACAAATCGTTCGTAACAAGTTAGACATCCGTCGTGCTGGAAGTACATTCCTTGCAGATGGCTCATAGCAACGCTATACAATTGTGTCGATGACGGAACATATAATTTGCAGATACGTTACTCCCGTCAATCGACATTCAATTCATATTAGATCAATGATGTGGTCGTTAATGATCGTCGCCTAAACGTTAAAAACGATCTTGATGAGCATGTTCGTTGATTTTGTGTGGGTTTTGGAAACTTCACTAGTGCTCATTGTGCACGTTGTAAATTCATACACGGGTAAATATCGACTCGTTGCTCCACAAAATGTTAGCCTGCGCATGGTCCTGCAGCCAACGACAAAACTTCTTGTGTGCTCCGGGGTTCGGCGCATGCAAAGCTTGCACGCGTTGAATTAAGTAGCTTCTGGAACTGGCCATGATCACGTCAGAGCTGATACGTCCTTAATATTAAATCAGTGCTGGTAATTTGAGGAACAGGGATTCCGCCCCTGCGAAACGATTGTAGGTGTTCTTCTACGTACATTCGTCTCGCTCCGTCTACATTTTCACCAGACAAGACATAAAATATCACCATTGCTAGGTACTCGACATTAGAGTATTGGTACATGTTTACGATATCTATCAGTGGGCGATCGATACACACGCGGTATGATAAACAATATTATGACGTCACGCCGTGTCTAACGTGACTGAAAACGGAAATGCGGCGGCGGGTATGCGCAGGCGGCACTTGCGCCTGAGAAAGGACATCAAAGAGGCCTACCGCGGGTGCGTCGAGTGTCGGTTGTTTTCAATATATGCTATAGCATCGCGTTACAAATTCATTAATATTATTGCTGCTCGTAAAGTAGAGTATGTATGATTAGAATTTCGATAGTTTTTAATTTATTTATTTCTCAACTTTTGTTTTTATATTTTTAGTATGGAAAGTTTACTTCAAATTAGTAGTAAGTATTTGTTAATACATCATATTCATAATTTAAATTTTTTAAAAAAAAATTGTAACATATCAGTGCGATAAGCTTCTACTCTGTTCACCTGTTACACCCAATTTTTTTCCCAGACCTAAAAAGCCATCCAGTATAGGTAGCTATAACGTGCAAAGCTTATGTCCAGCAGTGAATTATTCCAGTAATAATCGTACGGGAAATATGTAATGTTATGAGTTTACGATTGTGTTTTGGTTAAGATATTCCAGAACATTCTAAAACTTTTAGATTTAATTGAAACTTTTTTTTATGAAGATTCTGTAATGTTAAACAATTTCGACCGTTCCCATTGTACAAAACGTCATCGCTACTAAACTCCCGTACAGCGGATCGGAGACCAAGAGTTTTAGAAACCACGAAGGCGGTGGGTAGTCGTGAGGAAAACTGAGAATTAACAAGCATTACCGTTAGCGTTACAGTCTACCAATCCGTCAAGGCCCACTACTAAACAAAGCCCATGGATTGCCTCATAGGAGGAATATTTGCCATAGAAGCCACGCTTGGCAAATGGGGTGGCAACCGCAGTTTTTTATTTATAGTCGTTATTAGGAAGGCACTGCTGCCCATGACCCATCTCTTAGTTATGTTTCCCTTTGTCGCCTCTTACGACTCCTACAGTATGATATGGGGTGGTTGATATTCTCACACCGCCACTACTCGGTGTTATTAACAAACATTACTTAGTATCATTACATTTTTGATTGCAGTGGATGAGACCGAGAAACCTCCACTCACACCGTTACGTCCAAAAGTGAACTCTATCTTACATCTATTTGGCGAATGGTTGTTTGAAGCAGCTCTTATCGGCACCACACCCTCGCCTAATAACAATCAACGTGAGTAATAATTCAATAACAACTATAATGTTTTGATTGAGTGACAAAAGCTAACAATTCGCCTGCATGCTACTTAGCAGCTTTAAAGACTCTCCTCTTAGTGCTAAAATGCTTATTGGTGACATTATTTTTCTAAAAATATCATGTCAAATTCGACGCCGAGCACAAATTATATTTTTTTATTTGCATGATCTTGTTTATTCTTCCTTTTCCCAACATTTGTCAAAGAGACGCTTGGTGGGGCTCCATTCCTTTGTTGTCGACATACTATATGTGTTGCATGTTTAAATAATACTACTATATGATACTCTATCTTATGTTACTCTGTGCCGGGAAACCTGTGGACACGTACTGCAAAAGATAGAGACAAATGGCACGAGATGGAGGAGGCCTTCATCCAACAATGGATGATCCCTGAATAGAAGGTGGTAACCACATATTGAACGAACTCACAAATTCTAGCATATCCACACAAAAACATACACACATACACACGCAAACACACACACACACACACACACACACACACACACACACACACACACACACACACACACACACACACACAGTTAAATTTGTTAAAGTGGGAATAAAGGCTTTTTTATTTTATTTTATTTATTTATTTATCTTATGTTACTCTTATATATGACATGGTTTACAAAATATACATTTATTATTATTCAGACTTTCGATCGTTACATTTTACCTCCAACACCACACCGTGTAATATAAGCTTTAAACCATATGGTTTGCTTCGTCAGTCGTAATGCGTGCAGCAAAGGAATGAAATAATTCGCTTGTGTCTTTCTGCTCTATTACTAGCTGTTCCCCGCGACCTCGCTCGCGTATTAGGGTTTTTATGCTTTTGCGCGGAACCCTAAATCTGTTTCTAAAATAAAAGTATCCTAAGTTACTCCTTATGAAATCAGCTATCTGCCAGTGAAATTACTGTTAAAATCGGTCCAGCCGTTTCGAAAATTAGCCGGAGCAACCAGACAGACAGACAGACAAAAATTTTAAAAATTGTATTTTAGCTATAACTACCGTATTTATTTTCATGTGCATTTAGTAAAAAATTGTATTTTTAACATTACAAATAGACAACAAGCTAACATTAGGTGGGATGGTATTCAAGCACTGGCTTACAATATGTAAAAAAGTGACTCCTGCAACCCATGGATACCTGTCATGTACGCAATATTTTAATCGAGTAAATATTGTAAAACAATATTTCAATCTTTGAGATTGCTAGTTTCTTAATACATTATTTCATCATATTTATATTTCCAGTCTTTTTATGATGACTTCTTGATATTTCATTAATCCCAATAAGTCGATTAAGTATTTTCGTGTTATAGTATAATTATTGATGCAACTAATTCTTTTCTTAATTTAACAGAGCGAGCCGAAGGCACACCGCCTCCTCCATCCCTCTCCGACGCTACTTACAGGCTGAATATGATGAGTTATCAACCAGGTAAAACTCATAATGATATAAATTAGTTTAGTTTTATTTACCCGACTCAGGCTCACCGTCATCGCAGTCGATAAGGAGGACTATACATGGTTATTTTGCAATGTATACCTACTAGAGCCCAATGACTTCGTCAATCTTACTTAGCGGTACCATGTAGCGACATCTATGGAAATGTATTAAATAAAGAACGATGTATTTAGCGCGTCAAATTTTCATATCGATATACATCGCAACCGCTTCCGTAGATAGATAATAGATGGCGCTAGAGTAGTCAAGTAAGCTCGGCCACGGTCCTTATTGCTTTGTAAGAGAGAAATTTGCAGAGAAGGTTCAGAATAAGTAATATAGGCGAATGGTGAAAAAAATCAATCATTCTGTCCTTTTTATATTTTAAATTCAGAATACGTGGTAATGCATTATTTTAACTGATTGTCATTCAAATAAAGAGTGAAATAAAGAGGTGTGTTTAATGAAGACATGGCTTAAAGGACAAGCATCCAAGCCAAAATCTTAATTTAGAAACAGGCGTGTTTACGTCAGAGAGGCTCAAAGTTATGAAACACCGCCGCATCAAAATTATTGCTGCATTCACGGAACTTAAAAGTGTACACATACGTTAATAATTTAAGAAAATGTGCTTGTCTATGCATGGAGAGAAACGGGTTCAATTTGAGGTACGAAATTATTGGGACTACTTATGTAATTTAGTTGTAAATAAAATTAAATTTTTTAAATACGCCATAATAATGACAGTCATCTGTTACGTCGTTGATAAGCAAAATTATCTTTTTTCACTATTATATTTATTATGACGTTCCTAAGCCCGTTAAAAGTTTGTAGGGAGAATTGGAATTATAATTCGCGTCGTGACGTTATTAACGTAAGCATTAGTAGTGAGCGTATCACTGTGCGTGCACAGGAGCGTGCGTATGAGTAGTTGTTGGTCATAAAGCATGTTCAATTTGAGATAATTTCAAGTAAAAGTAGAAGCCTTATTTACTCGTATTTTCAAAAACTGCAATAACGGTAGGAATCCAGTTTCTCTTGTGGGGATGTGAATAACGGGCACACTACATTTTAAATAACGTACTTATTCATAACGTAAATTCAAAGTAACAGATTGAAGCGCGAACGAGCGGCCACACGGCGTCGGACGGTCGGACCGACTGGCGAGGCGAGGAAAACCGCTAGTTGGACCCGCGCAGCCAAGGGCTTCCAAAGACTACCGAAGGGTCGTGTCGTCACACTCTTAGTGCATAGACGAGCACGTTTTATTAAATTATTTTTTAAACATATTACCTGTGCTTGAGCGCTTTCAACTTGTGAACGTAGCAATAATTTTATTGCGGTCTTCATAACTTTGGACCTCTTTACGTAAACACGACTCTTTATTTCACCCCACATACCGGGTGTTTGTGAAACGCTCCCGAAAACGAAGACAGATGATAGTACTAAGGATACCTTTGATTATGGGTCACAAATAAATTCGATCCTGAGGAAAACAAAATATCTTTTCACAACGTTTTATTAACTTTATTCACGCTCCATCATGTTAGTACAGCTAAATGAAACGATAATTTCATAAAAAAATCATGAAAATACTTAAACATAAAACCAGCAGTGCAATTACAGATTTACAATCAGATGACTAGGGGTCAATGTACGCGTGGACGCCGAATTCGCGCGGCCCGCAGCTAGCGATGGTACCACAATACTTAATAATTTACGACACTTGTCTAAATACCTAACTTATCTACTTAACCTACTATTTTGCCAATGTGCTTGTCTCCATCTAGCTACTTTATTCACAGGTTAAATAAATCAAATACCTGGTTCGATTCCCCGCTAATAAAAAAATTACTTAAATGAAATGTTAACAAGGTTAAAAGAGTCAGGCTTTTTAAACCATCGTGTATGTATATGTTTATTATTCTGATGTATTCAGTTATGTATCTATTCAGATGAGTTCATTATTAAGTTATTTAAAAAAATAGGTATGAAACAGCTTACCGATCTAAATCTTATGCGATTCTCCAAAGCAACATTAACATGTTGCCGTATTCACGAGCAATATAAACGTACCTACGCGTTAGACATTATTAAAACAAAACAAGTAAAACAAAACGTAACAACAAAAATGTAATAAACAAAATGATTGAACTGTCGCTCACGCGCACGTGATAGTCAACACGGAACTGTCTCAAAAACTAAAATTAATAAACAATCCCGCCAAAACAAATGCGCACGAGGCATTCGTCCTTGAAGCACTGAGCACTTCCACAGACCGTAAAACTCATACGATATTGCCAACGTTTATTTTATTTATAAGTTTAGTTATCCCTACGACTAGTTTTCATATGAAATTTAAATTTATTTATTTATTTACATCCAAATTATCTAACATTACAGGTTTCTACCCAATGCGATAGATAAAGCACTATTTACAATCATATATTACTATACTACCTTATAACTAATTATCCATAAAGCAAGTTTTGGAAATTCGTTCAGAGTACAAAATAATAAATCTGATTCTCTGTCGATCAGGTTTAATGTTCGAAAAGCTCGCGTCAGGGGTGCCTCTCGCAGTAAGTTAGTGCGACATCTAGGGACGGCCAGTAGGTCTGACTGACGCCGCCGCCATACATATTTCTCCGGAACATAAATATTAATCTTCCTCAACATATTCTCATTAATAATCCTACTCCTAAGGACCATAAAAATATATGAAACTAGTCTAAGTTCTCTCCTTACCCTGAGCTGATTGTATCCCACCATACCCAGAACAAATAATGTGGGGTATTGCCGTGGGTAAAAAGGATACATCCCATATAACTTGAGTTTGAATTATATTGTTTTTCGAAGTATTCTCCGTTCAACTTAATGCACTTTTCCATTCGTGCAAACGAATCATTAAAACAGTAATTCCAGTCTGAAGTTGATGTTGACAAAATGGTTGATTTGTACACTTCCACAGCTGCTTCGGGGTCATCAAACCGTTGACTGCATAATAAATCTTTAATTCTAGGTAATGTAAAGAAATCGTTTGGGCTCAGGTCAGGATTGTACGGAGGATGGCTCATCAGCTCAAGGTTTTACTGCTTCAAAAAATCATTTGTCTTCCGAGCCGTATGGGAACTCGCACTATCGTGATGTAAGATGATGCGACATTTCGGGTTATTTTGTCGGAGTTCGGCTATCATTTCTGGCAAACAAACCGTGATATTCCACTCAGCGCTAACCGTTCTGCGTTCCTGTAAAGAAATTGTAGCAACATGTCCCTTTTTCGAGACAAACGTAGTTACCATTGGTTTGACCTCGTCTTCGAAGACCCAAACTGCTGACTGATGTTTTCTTTCAGGATCGTATGAATAAATCCACGATTCGTCACCTGAGACGATATTATAAAACGGTATTTGACTTCCCTCCGTTGAAGTGTTGAAGAGTATTCCGACACCAATCTACACGAGCCGCCTTATGCTCAACTGACAAATTGTAGGGAACCCAGCGGGAAACTAGCTTTCTTACACACAGCTCATTATGTAATATCGACTGAATTGCAGTCATTCCGATACTAATAACAGTCCGAATCTGCTCGTATGTCACATGACGGTCATCTAATATGGTCCGCTGTTCTTGGTCGACCTGCAGAAGAAACAGTGCTGAGCGACACACGACCGCGTCCGAACTCGGCATACGAGCGGTATATTGTCGTTTGACTCTGTGCTTCAACATCATAAATCGAAACAAGTTCGCTGATATATTTATCTTGAGATAAGCCGCGACGAAAATTGTGATAAATTACGGCACGGAAATGTTCACTCGCGAGCTTCATTTCTGTTAACGCCGTGTGTTGTCTTTTGTTTTTAAATATTTTTTTTTAATTGTTTGAATGTCATTAGGATTCTAAGAGGCCAGTATTCAAATTCTAAAAAAGGTTTTAATGTAACTCAATCCGAAATATTCTATTCCCGATCATTTCAGTGTGCCCCGTATTTCATCGTTATCTTTGTTTTTGTATAAGAAAATAGTAACAAAATGAATATAAAAATAAATAGAATTAATAGTTAAAATCAATTGCAATTATGATCGACAGTTATTTACTCTATCAGAATTAATGTAAAATAAAACCGGCCAAGTGCGAGTCGGACTCGCCCTCCGAGGGCTCCGCACAAATCCGTAGTTTGAAATTATTAAAAATATTTTTATTATATGATCTAACTAAAAATTTATGTTTTTCGCAATTTTTCCTTTATCTGTGCTACAATACGTTGCTTCGTACCAAATTTTAAGATTCTGAGTTCACGGGAAGTACCCTGTAGGTTTTGATTCCCTGATTCCCTTGCGAATGTCGAAAATTTGCGGCATAAACGGCTGTATCTTTTGATTGCGTTGGCTTAGAAGTTTGATTTTTTCACAGCTCCAAGGGACAGTACACTTGAGTATTTCATATGAATTTCAGCATGATACCTCCACGCGTTCCTGAGAAAAAGGGTCTTGACACACAGACAGACAGAAAGACAGACAGACAGACAGACAGACATACAGACAGATAGACGGACAACAAAGTGATCCTATAAGGGTTCCGTTTTTTCCTTTTGAGGTACGGAACCCTAAAAATAATACTTTTACTTTATTTTTTTTTATTTTTTTTATAGGATAAGGGTGACAAACGAGCACACAGTCCACCTGATGGTAGGTGGTTGCTGCGGCCCATAGACATCTACATCTATTACAAATCAAAATGTAGATGCGTTGTCACCCGTGAGGACTAAGATGGAATGCCTCATTTCCAGTAAAAAGGTCCTCCGGCCACCTGCACTCACCAAGCGAAACGCAGAGGTAAACCTCCACTTCAAGCTGGTTTTCTGTGAGGTCGTAGTACCACCCCGGTTCGAGCCGGCCCATCCGTGCGACAGCAAAAGCTGCCGCGTGGCTCTACCACTGTTAATTAATTGACTTTTCGTATTTAATCCGACCAATACTTTGAATTTAAAAAAGAGTTGCGTCAAAATTATTAAAAATTACTTGCAAGTTTTATATTGATTGCCGCCGGCAAACTAAATTTCGGCGCAACATGGCAGCATTGCCAACACTAATTTGTCAATTTCCCCGAAAGTTCATATCCAATTCCCCAATTTAAGGACAAAACTTCGACAGATTCCCCACAAATTCCCCACAATTTTATTTTAAGAAATGAATCAATTTTCAACAAATTTTATAAGATTTACTTTCTAACTAAAATTTTTTTGGTTTAAAATTAAAAAATAAAGAAATAAAAAGCATTAAGTATACACAACAGTTTCCGAAATAAATCCGAAAATTAAATGTGGTGCAATGAAAATAATTAAAAAAGGGAGTCATTCGATATTCATAAGTAACCTAACAAAATGTTAAAATAGTTATGTAGATTTCTTGGAAAAAGGTTCTGACTTGGCCCTGACTATCGATTTTCAAAATTCCCGTATTTTCCTCGCATAATACCAATCTCCATAAAATCTCCAACCAATTTTAAATTCCCCGCAATTTTGGGAATTCCCCACATGTTGGCAAAGCTGACATGTGTAAATTCCAATTCCACAGCGCGAGGCGACACGAGCGGGCCGGACGGCGGTAGTGCGTGTGTGAAAGGGAAGGGTAGAGTGAGTAGGCATTGTTTCGCACCGAGCTAGATACAGGTTCCGTCATGTAAAAAGAACGCTGAGCAACAGTGGAGGGAGTGTGTCTGCGCATGGGTACAGTCGCGTTCTAAAGTACTACATGGTACTAGGTTATTGTTTTAAATAGTAATTAATTGTTTTATTGTAGAATCATAATAGGTACTTTACTAGCTACTTAGAACTTTGGAAGAGGTTGGAATTAAAATTGGATAGTGTTTACTTGGGCATTATTTTTATTTCTGTTGTAAAATATAAAGTAGTTTGTAACAAACAAACTTAAGCTAAGGGTGACACGCCGTCCATTATATCGTCTTGGGTCACATGGAAGCCAGATGTCGATGGTGTGTTAGTATTACTGGATGCTACTTCATCATCACTTTCATCTTCGCTTGAGCTTCCGTCATCAGAATCATCATCACCAATGCGAATGATAAATGTTTCCGTCATCAGGTTGATCACATGGTAATTTTTTGGGTATATTTCCTCAATACTTTTAAGTTTACTGAACAATTTTCCCCATTCGCCTTCTCCCATCATATTTACCTTTTCGTTCACTAGTTCAGTTATAAAACATAAATAAATTTTCATTCCTTCCTTTTTAAAACCATCGTTTCGAGTCGTGCTAAGAAAGCTGTGTGTGTGACTGTATTTTGTGAGCGAACAAAGCGCGGAAAGCATGAGGAACCAATAGCTTGCGCGCACAGTAATACTGGCGAGCATTCCCCCGTCGTGCCCCCGTCGTACCACCAATTTGATCGATAAATCGCTCAGTGCGCAGGTTCAAGGCCAGCGTTCTTTTTATGTGACGGGGTCCCCGAGAATATTGACTTTATTTTAAGTTTCACTGCTGGTTTTATGTTTAAGTATTTTCATGATTTTTTTTTAATGAAATTATCGTTTCATTTAGCTATACTAACATGATGGAGCGTGAATAAAGTTAATAAAACGTTGTGAAAAGATGATTTTTTTTCTTGAGACCGAATTTATTTGTGACCCATGATCAAAGGTGTCCTTAGTAATATCATCTGTCTTCGTATTTGGGAGAGTTTCACAAGCACCCGGCTTAAAAGACTAACGGTGAAAGTTCCGGTGAGTTTGCAGACAATAGTTTAAGGCCTCCGTGCGTATTCCACCTATCTTCATATTCACACTTTTGCGCACAACATAAACTTTCCTTGCATATAATTATCTGCAATGAAAGTTTAATGCATTATGCATATAATTATATGCAATGAAAGTTTAATGCATTATGCATAATTTCATAGTATTTGCGGTTCGAAACTTTTTGTTCCGTTATTGATAGCGAAAGGCACAGTCAACACTGTCACTGTTTAAGTTATCGCCCACTGCGCTTGAATTGTTTGATTAGCTGTCAATTGTTCTTCGATTGGTAAGTACACATACGTTAATTTCTTTCCGCGGTAAAGTCTCACTTTCGTATAATCTTTGCGCACCACGTAAACTTTCATTGCTTAAAATGTAATATTGCTCCATTTCATAGTATTTGTGGTTTGAACATTTTGTTCCGTCATTGATAACGAAAGACACGTAATGAGGTCTCGGTCAACACTGTCACTGTTTAAATTATCGCCCACTGCGCTTGTATAATTTGATTAGTTATCAATTGTTCTTCGATTGGTTGGACACATACGTTAATTTCTTTCCGCCGTAAAGCCTCATTTTCGTATAATCTTTGCGCACCACGTAAACTTTCATTGCTTAAAATATAATATCGCACCATTTCATATTATCTTCGGTTTGAATACTTTCGTTATGATATTGGTAACGGAGCGCACGTAATGAGGTTACGGTAAGCTTTGTCGGTTGTTGGCCGGGTGAGCGGATGTAGGTACTTAACGGTGTAACGGTAAACGGAAGGGAAGGATGTGGGAAGACGCGACAAAGTACTTTACTGAGCGACCCTTACGAATGAGTGCGTGCATAAAATACAGGTGTTGGATATTTATGAATGATAATCATTTAAAATAATGCATTATCACGCATTCTGAATTTAAAAGATAAATAAGACAGAATGTTTGAGATTTTTGTAATTAATTTGTCTTCACCATTCGCTTATATTACTTATTCTGAACGTTTTCTGCAAATTGAGCCGTATATTGCAAAATAACCCTGTATAAATCTTGTCTGCTGTGTCGATATCCTGAAATCACCGTGCGAAGCCGGAGTGGTACGCTAGTTTTTTTTTTATAAAGGTTATTATATAATACAAAATCTATAGTTTTTTTATTTTACATAGACGTTTGAAGTTAATGCGTAATGTGAATTTAAATGTTGTTTTGATCGTGATGGTGTCGGTCCGTGGCAGGACGTAATTGCAGTGTAGTGTGTGCGTGCAGGTCGCGCCGTGGCGTTGGGTGCTCTGTGCCGCGTGGTGTGCTCGAAGCAGTGCCGCGAGGAGGTGCTGGCGCCGTACCTGGCGCGCACGTACGCCGCACTGCGCCGCGGCCTGCGCGACCCCGCCACCGCCGCCGCCGTCGTGCTGCACGCGCACCACATGCTCAGGTGCAGCCCTGCGCACGTACGTACGTGCTGCGCTCGAAGCAGTGCCGCGAGGAGGTGCTGGCGCCGTACCTGGCGCGCACGTACGCCGCACTGCGCCGCGGCCTGCGCGACCCCGCCACCGCCGCCGCCGTCGTGCTGCACGCGCACCACATGCTCAGGTGCAGCCCTGCGCACGTACGTACGTGCTGCGCTCGAAGCAGTGCCGCGAGGAGGTGCTGGCGCCGTATCTGGCGCGCACGTACGCCGCACTGCGCCGCGGCCTGCGCGACCCCGCCACCGCCGCCGCCGTCGTGCTGCACGCGCACCACATGCTCAGGTGCAGCCCTGCGCACGTACGTACGTGCTGCGCTCGAAGCAGTGCCGCGAGGAGGTGCTGGCGCCGTACCTGGCGCGCACGTACGCCGCACTGCGCCGTGGCCTGCGCGACCCCGCCACCGCCGCCGCCGTCGTGCTGCACGCGCACCACATGCTCAGGTGCAGCCCTGCGCACGTACGTACGTGCTGCGCTCGAAGCAGTGCCGCGAGGAGGTGCTGGTGCCGTACCTGGCGCTCACGTACGTACGTGCTGCACGACACCGCCACCGTGCTGCACGCGCACCACACATGCTCGGCATCGCTTACAGATTGATTCAATAATTATCACCGACACTGAAATACACCTAGAGCTAAACACTAGTTAATGAAAAATGAGAAACAGTGTAGATGGATTCATTTTAAACTTACTAAATCGTTCAATATTTACTTACAGATTAGACCTCGACGGTGTATTAGTTCTTGTACCCGACTTCATCACGGCTCTGGATCTTATACTTTCGGAAAGAGAGCCTAAAATCGACTGCACATCAATTGATAAACGGGAATTGAGGAAAGCAGCCATCAGCCTTCTGCTGTCACTGGTGGCTTTCCCTTACCATTACAGGGGATTGGCCGTGCCGGAGTTTCCAGGATGTAATGAATAGTACGTATTGTATTTGATATCTTTTACTATTAAGTTATACTATAAATTAGTATTTTTTACTTTGATGAAATAAGTCTGAAGGTTTAGAGGGGTAGAATATTAATACTTCATTCCCATTCTACCCTTAATCAAATAATTAAATGTAAGGAAGCAAGTTCATTTCTATTTACCTGACAAACAAATTTACAGTCCGCCTGATTGTAAGTGGCTATTGTGTAATACAAATACATTGCGCTTAAAGTTACGGTCAAATCTCCGTTACCTCTTTAGTCGATTGCGAGCGGTCGAGAAGACTAATTCTTTACCTTGCAAAAAGCAAACGTTATTTTCGTCAATTTTACACTGATTTTGTGACAAAGAAAAGTTGTCATTATTTATGTGCGCACTGTGTCAACGTGATTTGAAGTTAATTTCAGAAAGTATATACCTTTATTTCGTATTTAAAAAGTGTTGACAGAGTGCGCACATAAATAATGATATGTTTTAAGTCACATTAAAAAAAAATCAGACGACTAAAGGAGTTATGGCGAATTGACCGTAACGTAGTGCGTAATGTACTAAAGCCGCAGAGCCCGTGTAGTAGTTAGTATACGGTGTTGTGACGCGGCAGCGGCGGCATGACGATCGGCGAGTACGCGCGGGGGCGGCTGTCGCTGGTGTGCGTGTCGGCCGTGCAGGTGGAGACGTCGGAGGCGCTCGCCGTGCCGCTGCTGAGCGCGCTCTACCTGTGCGTGCTGCACAACGCGTACGTGGCGCCCGCGCACAGCCCGCCCTCCGCCACCTCGCACTCCACCGACTACAGAGGTGAGCACGAGCACGAGCACTGAGCGCGCTCTACCTGTGCGTGCTGCACAACGCGTACGTGGCGCCCGCGCACAGCCCGCCCTCCGCCACCTCGCACTCCACCGACTACAGAGGTGAGCACGAGCACGAGCACTGAGCGCGCTCTACCTGTGCGTGCTGCACAACGCGTACGTGGCGCCCGCGCACAGCCCGCCCTCCGCCACCTCGCACTCCACCGACTACAGAGGTGAGCACGAGCACGAGCACGAGCACTGAGCGCGCTCTACCTGTGCGTGCTGCACAACGCGTACGTGGCGCCCGTGCACAGCACGCCCTCCGCCACCTCGCACTCCACCGACTACAGAGGTGAGCACGAGCACGAGCACTGAGCGCGCTCTACCTGTGCGTGCTGCACAACGCGTACGTGGCGCCCGCGCACAGCCCGCCCTCCGCCACCTCGCACTCCACCGACTACAGAGGTGAGCACGAGCACGAGCACTGAGCGCGCTCTACCTGTGCGTGCTGCACAACGCGTACGTGGCGCCCGCGCACAGCCCGCCCTCCGCCACCTCGCACTCCACCGACTACAGAGGTGAGCACGAGCACGAGCACGAGCACTGAGCGCGCTCTACCTGTGCGTGCTGCACAACGCGTACGTGGCGCTTGCGCACAGCCCGCCCTCCGCCACCTCGCACTCCACGGACTACAGAGGTGAGCACGAGCACGAGCACTGAGCGCGCTCTACCTGTGCGTGCTGCACAACGCGTACGTGGCGCCCGCGCACAACCCGCCCTCCGCCACCTCGCACTCCACCGACTACAGAGGTGAGCACGAGCACGAGCACTGAGCGCGCTCTACCTGTGCGTGCTGCACAACGCGTACGTGGCGCCCGCGCACAGCCCGCCCTCCGCCACCTCGCACTCCACCGACTACAGAGGTGAGCACGAGCACGAGCACTGAGCGCGCTCTACCTGTGCGTGCTGCACAACGCGTACGTGGCGCCCGCGCACAGCCCGCCCTCCGCCACCTCGCACTCCACCGACTACAGAGGTGAGCACGAGCACGAGCACTGAGCGCGCTCTACCTGTGCGTGCTGCACAACGCGTACGTGGCGCCCGCGCACAGCCCGCCCTCCGCCACCTCGCACTCCACCGACTACAGAGGTGAGCACGAGCACGAGCACTGAGCGCGCTCTACCTGTGCGTGCTGCACAACGCGTACGTGGCGCCCGCGCACAGTCCGCCCTCCGCCACCTCGCACTCCACCGACTACAGAGGTGAGCACGAGCACGAGCACGAGCACTGAGCGCGCTCTACCTGTGCGTGCTGCACAACGCGTACGTGGCGCCCGCGCACAGTCCGCCCTCCGCCACCTCGCACTCCACCGACTACAGAGGTGAGCACGAGCACGAGCACGAGCACTGAGCGCGCTCTACCTGTGCGTGCTGCACAACGCGTACGTGGCGCCCGCGCACAGTCCGCCCTCCGCCACCTCGCACTCCACCGACTACAGAGGTGAGCACGAGCACGAGCACGAGCACTGAGCGCGCTCTACCTGTGCGTGCTGCACAACGCGTACGTGGCGCCCGCGCACAGCCCGCCCTCCGCCACCTCGCACTCCACCGACTACAGAGGTGAGCACGAGCACGAGCACGAGCACTGAGCGCGCTCTACCTGTGCGTGCTGCACAACGCGTACGTGGCGCCCGCGCACAACCCGCCCTCCGCCACCTCGCACTCCACCGACTACAGAGGTGAGCACGAGCACGAGCACTGAGCGCGCTCTACCTGTGCGTGCTGCACAACGCGTACGTGGCGCCCGCGCACAGCCCGCCCTCCGCCACCTCGCACTCCACCGACTACAGAGGTGAGCACGAGCACGAGCACGAGCACGAGCACTGAGCGCGCTCTACCTGTGCGTGCTGCACAACGCGTACGTGGCGCCCGCGCACAGCCCGCCCTCCGCCACCTCGCACTCCACCGACTACAGAGGTGAGCACGAGCACGAGCACGAGCACTGAGCGCGCTCTACCTGTGCGTGCTGCACAACGCGTACGTGGCGCCCGCGCACAGCCCGCCCTCCGCCACCTCGCACTCCACCGACTACAGAGGTGAGCACGAGCACGAGCACTGAGCGCGCTCTACCTGTGCGTGCTGCACAACGCGTACGTGGCGCCCGCGCACAGCCCGCCCTCCGCCACCTCGCACTCCACCGACTACAGAGGTGAGCACGAGCACGAGCACGAGCACGAGCACTGAGCGCGCTCTACCTGTGCGTGCTGCACAACGCGTACGTGGCGCCCGCGCACAGCCCGCCCTCCGCCACCTCGCACTCCACCGACTACAGAGGTGAGCACGAGCACGAGCACGAGCACTGAGCGCGCTCTACCTGTGCGTGCTGCACAACGCGTACGTGGCGCCCGCGCACAGCCCGCCCTCCGCCACCTCGCACTCCACCGACTACAGAGGTGAGCACGAGCACGAGCACGAGCACTGAGCGCGCTCTACCTGTGCGTGCTGCACAACGCGTACGTGGCGCCCGCGCACAGCCCGCCCTCCGCCACCTCGCACTCCACCGACTACAGAGGTGAGCACGAGCACGAGCACTGAGCGCGCTCTACCTGTGCGTGCTGCACAACGCGTACGTGGCGCCCGCGCACAGTCCGCCCTCCGCCACCTCGCACTCCACCGACTACAGAGGTGAGCACGAGCACGAGCACGAGCACTGAGCGCGCTCTACCTGTGCGTGCTGCACAACGCGTACGTGGCGCCCGCGCACAGTCCGCCCTCCGCCACCTCGCACTCCACCGACTACAGAGGTGAGCACGAGCACGAGCACGAGCACTGAGCGCGCTCTACCTGTGCGTGCTGCACAACGCGTACGTGGCGCCCGCGCACAGCCCGCCCTCCGCCACCTCGCACTCCACCGACTACAGAGGTGAGCACGAGCACGAGCACGAGCACTGAGCGCGCTCTACCTGTGCGTGCTGCACAACGCGTACGTGGCGCTTGCGCACAGCCCGCCCTCCGCCACCTCGCACTCCACGGACTACAGAGGTGAGCACGAGCACGAGCACTGAGCGCGCTCTACCTGTGCGTGCTGCACAACGCGTACGTGGCGCCCGCGCACAACCCGCCCTCCGCCACCTCGCACTCCACCGACTACAGAGGTGAGCACGAGCACGAGCACTGAGCGCGCTCTACCTGTGCGTGCTGCACAACGCGTACGTGGCGCCCGCGCACAGCCCGCCCTCCGCCACCTCGCACTCCACCGACTACAGAGGTGAGCACGAGCACTGAGCGCGCTCTACCTGTGCGTGCTGCACAACGCGTACGTGGCGCCCGCGCACAGCCCGCCCTCCGCCACCTCGCACTCCACCGACTACAGAGGTGAGCACGAGCACGAGCACGAGCACTGAGCGCGCTCTACCTGTGCGTGCTGCACAACGCGTACGTGGCGCCCGCGCACAGCCCGCCCTCCGCCACCTCGCACTCCACCGACTACAGAGGTGAGCACGAGCACGAGCACGAGCACTGAGCGTGCTCTACCTGTGCGTGCTGCACAACGCGTACGTGGCGCCCGCGCACAGCCCGCCCTCCGCCACCTCGCACTCCACCGACTACAGAGGTGAGCACGAGCACGAGCACGAGCACGAGCACTGAGCGCGCTCTACCTGTGCGTGCTGCACAACGCGTACGTGGCGCCCGCGCACAGCCCGCCCTCCGCCACCTCGCACTCCACCGACTACAGAGGTGAGCACGAGCACTGAGCGCGCTCTACCTGTGCGTGCTGCACAACGCGTACGTGGCGCCCGCGCACAGCCCGCCCTCCGCCACCTCGCACTCCACCGACTACAGAGGTGAGCACGAGCACGAGCACGAGCACTGAGCGCGCTCTACCTGTGCGTGCTGCACAACGCGTACGTGGCGCCCGCGCACAGCCCGCCCTCCGCCACCTCGCACTCCACCGACTACAGAGGTGAGCACGAGCACGAGCACTGAGCGCGCTCTACCTGTGCGTGCTGCACAACGCGTACGTGGCGCCCGCGCACAGTCCGCCCTCCGCCACCTCGCACTCCACCGACTACAGAGGTGAGCACGAGCACGAGCACGAGCACTGAGCGCGCTCTACCTGTGCGTGCTGCACAACGCGTACGTGGCGCCCGCGCACAGTCCGCCCTCCGCCACCTCGCACTCCACCGACTACAGAGGTGAGCACGAGCACGAGCACGAGCACTGAGCGCGCTCTACCTGTGCGTGCTGCACAACGCGTACGTGGCGCCCGCGCACAGTCCGCCCTCCGCCACCTCGCACTCCACCGACTACAGAGGTGAGCACGAGCACGAGCACGAGCACTGAGCGCGCTCTACCTGTGCGTGCTGCACAACGCGTACGTGGCGCCCGCGCACAGCCCGCCCTCCGCCACCTCGCACTCCACCGACTACAGAGGTGAGCACGAGCACGAGCACGAGCACTGAGCGCGCTCTACCTGTGCGTGCTGCACAACGCGTACGTGGCGCCCGCGCACAACCCGCCCTCCGCCACCTCGCACTCCACCGACTACAGAGGTGAGCACGAGCACGAGCACTGAGCGCGCTCTACCTGTGCGTGCTGCACAACGCGTACGTGGCGCCCGCGCACAGCCCGCCCTCCGCCACCTCGCACTCCACCGACTACAGAGGTGAGCACGAGCACGAGCACGAGCACGAGCACTGAGCGCGCTCTACCTGTGCGTGCTGCACAACGCGTACGTGGCGCCCGCGCACAGCCCGCCCTCCGCCACCTCGCACTCCACCGACTACAGAGGTGAGCACGAGCACGAGCACGAGCACTGAGCGCGCTCTACCTGTGCGTGCTGCACAACGCGTACGTGGCGCCCGCGCACAGCCCGCCCTCCGCCACCTCGCACTCCACCGACTACAGAGGTGAGCACGAGCACGAGCACTGAGCGCGCTCTACCTGTGCGTGCTGCACAACGCGTACGTGGCGCCCGCGCACAGCCCGCCCTCCGCCACCTCGCACTCCACCGACTACAGAGGTGAGCACGAGCACGAGCACGAGCACGAGCACTGAGCGCGCTCTACCTGTGCGTGCTGCACAACGCGTACGTGGCGCCCGCGCACAGCCCGCCCTCCGCCACCTCGCACTCCACCGACTACAGAGGTGAGCACGAGCACGAGCACGAGCACTGAGCGCGCTCTACCTGTGCGTGCTGCACAACGCGTACGTGGCGCCCGCGCACAGCCCGCCCTCCGCCACCTCGCACTCCACCGACTACAGAGGTGAGCACGAGCACGAGCACGAGCACTGAGCGCGCTCTACCTGTGCGTGCTGCACAACGCGTACGTGGCGCCCGCGCACAGCCCGCCCTCCGCCACCTCGCACTCCACCGACTACAGAGGTGAGCACGAGCACGAGCACTGAGCGCGCTCTACCTGTGCGTGCTGCACAACGCGTACGTGGCGCCCGCGCACAGTCCGCCCTCCGCCACCTCGCACTCCACCGACTACAGAGGTGAGCACGAGCACGAGCACGAGCACTGAGCGCGCTCTACCTGTGCGTGCTGCACAACGCGTACGTGGCGCCCGCGCACAGTCCGCCCTCCGCCACCTCGCACTCCACCGACTACAGAGGTGAGCACGAGCACGAGCACGAGCACTGAGCGCGCTCTACCTGTGCGTGCTGCACAACGCGTACGTGGCGCCCGCGCACAGCCCGCCCTCCGCCACCTCGCACTCCACCGACTACAGAGGTGAGCACGAGCACGAGCACGAGCACTGAGCGCGCTCTACCTGTGCGTGCTGCACAACGCGTACGTGGCGCTTGCGCACAGCCCGCCCTCCGCCACCTCGCACTCCACGGACTACAGAGGTGAGCACGAGCACGAGCACTGAGCGCGCTCTACCTGTGCGTGCTGCACAACGCGTACGTGGCGCCCGCGCACAACCCGCCCTCCGCCACCTCGCACTCCACCGACTACAGAGGTGAGCACGAGCACGAGCACTGAGCGCGCTCTACCTGTGCGTGCTGCACAACGCGTACGTGGCGCCCGCGCACAGCCCGCCCTCCGCCACCTCGCACTCCACCGACTACAGAGGTGAGCACGAGCACTGAGCGCGCTCTACCTGTGCGTGCTGCACAACGCGTACGTGGCGCCCGCGCACAGCCCGCCCTCCGCCACCTCGCACTCCACCGACTACAGAGGTGAGCACGAGCACGAGCACGAGCACTGAGCGCGCTCTACCTGTGCGTGCTGCACAACGCGTACGTGGCGCCCGCGCACAGCCCGCCCTCCGCCACCTCGCACTCCACCGACTACAGAGGTGAGCACGAGCACGAGCACGAGCACTGAGCGTGCTCTACCTGTGCGTGCTGCACAACGCGTACGTGGCGCCCGCGCACAACCCGCCCTCCGCCACCTCGCACTCCACCGACTACAGAGGTGAGCACGAGCACGAGCACTGAGCGCGCTCTACCTGTGCGTGCTGCACAACGCGTACGTGGCGCCCGCGCACAGCCCGCCCTCCGCCACCTCGCACTCCACCGACTACAGAGGTGAGCACGAGCACGAGCACTGAGCGCGCTCTACCTGTGCGTGCTGCACAACGCGTACGTGGCGCCCGCGCACAGCCCGCCCTCCGCCACCTCGCACTCCACCGACTACAGAGGTGAGCACGAGCACGAGCACTGAGCGCGCTCTACCTGTGCGTGCTGCACAACGCGTACGTGGCGCCCGCGCACAGCCCGCCCTCCGCCACCTCGCACTCCACCGACTACAGAGGTGAGCACGAGCACGAGCACGAGCACTGAGCGCGCTCTACCTGTGCGTGCTGCACAACGCGTACGTGGCGCCCGCGCACAGCCCGCCCTCCGCCACCTCGCACTCCACCGACTACAGAGGTGAGCACGAGCACGAGCACTGAGCGCGCTCTACCTGTGCGTGCTGCACAACGCGTACGTGGCGCCCGCGCACAGCCCGCCCTCCGCCACCTCGCACTCCACCGACTACAGAGGTGAGCACGAGCACGAGCACGAGCACGAGCACTGAGCGCGCTCTACCTGTGCGTGCTGCACAACGCGTACGTGGCGCCCGCGCACAGCCCGCCCTCCGCCACCTCGCACTCCACCGACTACAGAGGTGAGCACGAGCACGAGCACGAGCACTGAGCGCGCTCTACCTGTGCGTGCTGCACAACGCGTACGTGGCGCCCGCGCACAGCCCGCCCTCCGCCACCTCGCACTCCACCGACTACAGAGGTGAGCACGAGCACGAGCACGAGCACTGAGCGCGCTCTACCTGTGCGTGCTGCACAACGCGTACGTGGCGCTTGCGCACAGCCCGCCCTCCGCCACCTCGCACTCCACGGACTACAGAGGTGAGCACGAGCACGAGCACTGAGCGCGCTCTACCTGTGCGTGCTGCACAACGCGTACGTGGCGCCCGCGCACAACCCGCCCTCCGCCACCTCGCACTCCACCGACTACAGAGGTGAGCACGAGCACGAGCACTGAGCGCGCTCTACCTGTGCGTGCTGCACAACGCGTACGTGGCGCCCGCGCACAGCCCGCCCTCCGCCACCTCGCACTCCACCGACTACAGAGGTGAGCACGAGCACGAGCACTGAGCGCGCTCTACCTGTGCGTGCTGCACAACGCGTACGTGGCGCCCGCGCACAGCCCGCCCTCCGCCACCTCGCACTCCACCGACTACAGAGGTGAGCACGAGCACGAGCACTGAGCGCGCTCTACCTGTGCGTGCTGCACAACGCGTACGTGGCGCCCGCGCACAGCCCGCCCTCCGCCACCTCGCACTCCACCGACTACAGAGGTGAGCACGAGCACGAGCACTGAGCGCGCTCTACCTGTGCGTGCTGCACAACGCGTACGTGGCGCCCGCGCACAGTCCGCCCTCCGCCACCTCGCACTCCACCGACTACAGAGGTGAGCACGAGCACGAGCACGAGCACTGAGCGCGCTCTACCTGTGCGTGCTGCACAACGCGTACGTGGCGCCCGCGCACAGTCCGCCCTCCGCCACCTCGCACTCCACCGACTACAGAGGTGAGCACGAGCACGAGCACGAGCACTGAGCGCGCTCTACCTGTGCGTGCTGCACAACGCGTACGTGGCGCCCGCGCACAGTCCGCCCTCCGCCACCTCGCACTCCACCGACTACAGAGGTGAGCACGAGCACGAGCACGAGCACTGAGCGCGCTCTACCTGTGCGTGCTGCACAACGCGTACGTGGCGCCCGCGCACAGCCCGCCCTCCGCCACCTCGCACTCCACCGACTACAGAGGTGAGCACGAGCACGAGCACGAGCACTGAGCGCGCTCTACCTGTGCGTGCTGCACAACGCGTACGTGGCGCCCGCGCACAACCCGCCCTCCGCCACCTCGCACTCCACCGACTACAGAGGTGAGCACGAGCACGAGCACTGAGCGCGCTCTACCTGTGCGTGCTGCACAACGCGTACGTGGCGCCCGCGCACAGCCCGCCCTCCGCCACCTCGCACTCCACCGACTACAGAGGTGAGCACGAGCACGAGCACGAGCACGAGCACTGAGCGCGCTCTACCTGTGCGTGCTGCACAACGCGTACGTGGCGCCCGCGCACAGCCCGCCCTCCGCCACCTCGCACTCCACCGACTACAGAGGTGAGCACGAGCACGAGCACTGAGCGCGCTCTACCTGTGCGTGCTGCACAACGCGTACGTGGCGCCCGCGCACAGCCCGCCCTCCGCCACCTCGCACTCCACCGACTACAGAGGTGAGCACGAGCACGAGCACTGAGCGCGCTCTACCTGTGCGTGCTGCACAACGCGTACGTGGCGCCCGCGCACAGCCCGCCCTCCGCCACCTCGCACTCCACCGACTACAGAGGTGAGCACGAGCACGAGCACGAGCACGAGCACTGAGCGCGCTCTACCTGTGCGTGCTGCACAACGCGTACGTGGCGCCCGCGCACAGCCCGCCCTCCGCCACCTCGCACTCCACCGACTACAGAGGTGAGCACGAGCACGAGCACGAGCACTGAGCGCGCTCTACCTGTGCGTGCTGCACAACGCGTACGTGGCGCCCGCGCACAGTCCGCCCTCCGCCACCTCGCACTCCACCGACTACAGAGGTGAGCACGAGCACGAGCACGAGCACTGAGCGCGCTCTACCTGTGCGTGCTGCACAACGCGTACGTGGCGCCCGCGCACAGCCCGCCCTCCGCCACCTCGCACTCCACCGACTACAGAGGTGAGCACGAGCACGAGCACGAGCACTGAGCGCGCTCTACCTGTGCGTGCTGCACAACGCGTACGTGGCGCTTGCGCACAGCCCGCCCTCCGCCACCTCGCACTCCACGGACTACAGAGGTGAGCACGAGCACGAGCACTGAGCGCGCTCTACCTGTGCGTGCTGCACAACGCGTACGTGGCGCCCGCGCACAACCCGCCCTCCGCCACCTCGCACTCCACCGACTACAGAGGTGAGCACGAGCACGAGCACTGAGCGCGCTCTACCTGTGCGTGCTGCACAACGCGTACGTGGCGCCCGCGCACAGCCCGCCCTCCGCCACCTCGCACTCCACCGACTACAGAGGTGAGCACGAGCACTGAGCGCGCTCTACCTGTGCGTGCTGCACAACGCGTACGTGGCGCCCGCGCACAGCCCGCCCTCCGCCACCTCGCACTCCACCGACTACAGAGGTGAGCACGAGCACGAGCACGAGCACTGAGCGCGCTCTACCTGTGCGTGCTGCACAACGCGTACGTGGCGCCCGCGCACAGCCCGCCCTCCGCCACCTCGCACTCCACCGACTACAGAGGTGAGCACGAGCACGAGCACGAGCACTGAGCGTGCTCTACCTGTGCGTGCTGCACAACGCGTACGTGGCGCCCGCGCACAACCCGCCCTCCGCCACCTCGCACTCCACCGACTACAGAGGTGAGCACGAGCACGAGCACTGAGCGCGCTCTACCTGTGCGTGCTGCACAACGCGTACGTGGCGCCCGCGCACAGCCCGCCCTCCGCCACCTCGCACTCCACCGACTACAGAGGTGAGCACGAGCACGAGCACTGAGCGCGCTCTACCTGTGCGTGCTGCACAACGCGTACGTGGCGCCCGCGCACAGCCCGCCCTCCGCCACCTCGCACTCCACCGACTACAGAGGTGAGCACGAGCACGAGCACTGAGCGCGCTCTACCTGTGCGTGCTGCACAACGCGTACGTGGCGCCCGCGCACAGCCCGCCCTCCGCCACCTCGCACTCCACCGACTACAGAGGTGAGCACGAGCACGAGCACGAGCACTGAGCGCGCTCTACCTGTGCGTGCTGCACAACGCGTACGTGGCGCCCGCGCACAGCCCGCCCTCCGCCACCTCGCACTCCACCGACTACAGAGGTGAGCACGAGCACGAGCACTGAGCGCGCTCTACCTGTGCGTGCTGCACAACGCGTACGTGGCGCCCGCGCACAGCCCGCCCTCCGCCACCTCGCACTCCACCGACTACAGAGGTGAGCACGAGCACGAGCACGAGCACGAGCACTGAGCGCGCTCTACCTGTGCGTGCTGCACAACGCGTACGTGGCGCCCGCGCACAGCCCGCCCTCCGCCACCTCGCACTCCACCGACTACAGAGGTGAGCACGAGCACGAGCACGAGCACTGAGCGCGCTCTACCTGTGCGTGCTGCACAACGCGTACGTGGCGCCCGCGCACAGCCCGCCCTCCGCCACCTCGCACTCCACCGACTACAGAGGTGAGCACGAGCACGAGCACGAGCACTGAGCGCGCTCTACCTGTGCGTGCTGCACAACGCGTACGTGGCGCCCGCGCACAGCCCGCCCTCCGCCACCTCGCACTCCACCGACTACAGAGGTGAGCACGAGCACGAGCACGAGCACTGAGCGCGCTCTACCTGTGCGTGCTGCACAACGCGTACGTGGCGCTTGCGCACAGCCCGCCCTCCGCCACCTCGCACTCCACGGACTACAGAGGTGAGCACGAGCACGAGCACTGAGCGCGCTCTACCTGTGCGTGCTGCACAACGCGTACGTGGCGCCCGCGCACAACCCGCCCTCCGCCACCTCGCACTCCACCGACTACAGAGGTGAGCACGAGCACGAGCACTGAGCGCGCTCTACCTGTGCGTGCTGCACAACGCGTACGTGGCGCCCGCGCACAGTCCGCCCTCCGCCACCTCGCACTCCACCGACTACAGAGGTGAGCACGAGCACGAGCACGAGCACTGAGCGCGCTCTACCTGTGCGTGCTGCACAACGCGTACGTGGCGCCCGCGCACAGCCCGCCCTCCGCCACCTCGCACTCCACCGACTACAGAGGTGAGCACGAGCACGAGCACGAGCACTGAGCGCGCTCTACCTGTGCGTGCTGCACAACGCGTACGTGGCGCTTGCGCACAGCCCGCCCTCCGCCACCTCGCACTCCACGGACTACAGAGGTGAGCACGAGCACGAGCACTGAGCGCGCTCTACCTGTGCGTGCTGCACAACGCGTACGTGGCGCCCGCGCACAGTCCGCCCTCCGCCACCTCGCACTCCACCGACTACAGAGGTGAGCACGAGCACGAGCACTGAGCGCGCTCTACCTGTGCGTGCTGCACAACGCGTACGTGGCGCCCGCGCACAGCCCGCCCTCCGCCACCTCGCACTCCACCGACTACAGAGGTGAGCACGAGCACGAGCACTGAGCGCGCTCTACCTGTGCGTGCTGCACAACGCGTACGTGGCGCCCGCGCACAGCCCGCCCTCCGCCACCTCGCACTCCACCGACTACAGAGGTGAGCACGAGCACGAGCACGAGCACTGAGCGCGCTCTACCTGTGCGTGCTGCACAACGCGTACGTGGCGCCCGCGCACAGCCCGCCCTCCGCCACCTCGCACTCCACCGACTACAGAGGTGAGCACGAGCACGAGCACTGAGCGCGCTCTACCTGTGCGTGCTGCACAACGCGTACGTGGCGCCCGCGCACAGCCCGCCCTCCGCCACCTCGCACTCCACCGACTACAGAGGTGAGCACGAGCACGAGCACGAGCACGAGCACTGAGCGCGCTCTACCTGTGCGTGCTGCACAACGCGTACGTGGCGCCCGCGCACAGCCCGCCCTCCGCCACCTCGCACTCCACCGACTACAGAGGTGAGCACGAGCACGAGCACGAGCACTGAGCGCGCTCTACCTGTGCGTGCTGCACAACGCGTACGTGGCGCCCGCGCACAGCCCGCCCTCCGCCACCTCGCACTCCACCGACTACAGAGGTGAGCACGAGCACGAGCACGAGCACTGAGCGCGCTCTACCTGTGCGTGCTGCACAACGCGTACGTGGCGCCCGCGCACAGCCCGCCCTCCGCCACCTCGCACTCCACCGACTACAGAGGTGAGCACGAGCACGAGCACGAGCACTGAGCGCGCTCTACCTGTGCGTGCTGCACAACGCGTACGTGGCGCTTGCGCACAGCCCGCCAGCCGCCACCTCGCACTCCACGGACTACAGAGGTGAGCACGAGCACGAGCACTGAGCGCGCTCTACCTGTGCGTGCTGCACAACGCGTACGTGGCGCCCGCGCACAACCCGCCCTCCGCCACCTCGCACTCCACCGACTACAGAGGTGAGCACGAGCACGAGCACTGAGCGCGCTCTACCTGTGCGTGCTGCACAACGCGTACGTGGCGCCCGCGCACAGCCCGCCCTCCGCCACCTCGCACTCCACCGACTACAGAGGTGAGCACGGGCACGAGCACTGAGCGCGCTCTACCTGTGCGTGCTGCACAACGCGTACGTGGCGCCCGCGCACAGCCCGCCCTCCGCCACCTCGCACTCCACCGACTACAGAGGTGAGCACGAGCACGAGCACTGAGCGCGCTCTACCTGTGCGTGCTGCACAACGCGTACGTGGCGCCCGCGCACAGCCCGCCCTCCGCCACCTCGCACTCCACCGACTACAGAGGTGAGCACGAGCACGAGCACTGAGCGCGCTCTACCTGTGCGTGCTGCACAACGTGTACGTGGCACCCGCGCACAGCCCGCCCTCCGCCACCTCGCACTCCACCGACTACAGAGGTGAGCACGAGCACGAGCACGAGCACTGAGTGCGCTCTACCTGTGCGTGCTGCACAACGCGTACGTGGCGCCCGCGCACAGCCCGCCCTCCGCCACCTCGCACTCCACCGACTACAGAGGTGAGCACGAGCACGAGCACGAGCACTGAGCGCGCTCTACCTGTGCGTGCTGCACAACGCGTACGTGGCGCCCGCGCACAGCCCGCCCTCCGCCACCTCGCACTCCACCGACTACAGAGGTGAGCACGAGCACGAGCACTGAGCGCGCTCTACCTGTGCGTGCTGCACAACGCGTACGTGGCGCCCGCGCACAGCCCGCCCTCCGCCACCTCGCACTCCACTGACTACAGAGGTGAGCACGAGCACGAGCACGAGCACTGAGCGCGCTCTACCTGTGCGTGCTGCACAACGCGTACGTGGCGCCCGCGCACAGCCCGCCCTCCGCCACCTCGCACTCCACCGACTACAGAGGTGAGCACGAGCACGAGCACTGAGCGCGCTCTACCTGTGCGTGCTGCACAACGCGTACGTGGCGCCCGCGCACAGCCCGCCCTCCGCCACCTCGCACTCCACCGACTACAGAGGTGAGCACGAGCACGAGCACGAGCACGAGCACTGAGCGCGCTCTACCTGTGCGTGCTGCACAACGCGTACGTGGCGCCCGCGCACAGCCCGCCCTCCGCCACCTCGCACTCCACCGACTACAGAGGTGAGCACGAGCACGAGCACGAGCACTGAGCGCGCTCTACCTGTGCGTGCTGCACAACGCGTACGTGGCGCCCGTGCACAGCACGCCCTCCGCCACCTCGCACTCCACCGACTACAGAGGTGAGCACGAGCACGAGCACGAGCACTGAACGCGCTCTACCTGTGCGTGCTGCACAACGCGTACGTGGCGCCCGCGCACAGCCCGCCCTCCGCCACCTCGCACTCCACCGACTACAGAGGTGAGCACGAGCACGAGCACGAGCACTGAGCGCGCTCTACCTGTGCGTGCTGCACAACGCGTACGTGGCGCTCGCGCACAGCCCGCCCTCCGCCACCTCGCACTCCACCGACTACAGAGGTGAGCACGAGCACGAGCACGAGCACTGAGCGCGCTCTACCTGTGCGTGCTGCACAACGCGTACGTGGCGCCCGCGCACAGCCCGCTCTCCGCCACCTCGCACTCCACCGACTACAGAGGTGAGCACGAGCACGAGCACTGAGCGCGCTCTACCTGTGCGTGCTGCACAACGCGTACGTGGCGCCCGCGCCCAGCCCGCCCTCCGCCACCTCGCACTCCACCGACTACAGAGGTGAGCACGAGCACGAGCACTGAGCGCGCTCTACCTGTGCGTGCTGCACAACGTGTACGTGGCACCCGCGCACAGCCCGCCCTCCGCCACCTCGCACTCCACCGACTACAGAGGTGAGCACGAGCACGAGCACGAGCACTGAGCGCGCTCTACCTGTGCGTGCTGCACAACGCGTACGTGGCGCCCGTGCACAGCACGCCCTCCGCCACCTCGCACTCCACCGACTACAGAGGTGAGCACGAGCACGAGCACGAGCACTGAGCGCGCTCTACCTGTGCGTGCTGCACAACGCGTACGTGGCGCCCGCGCACAGCCCGCCCTCCGCCACCTCGCACTCCACCGACTACAGAGGTGAGCACGAGCACGAGCACGAGCACTGAGCGCGCTCTACCTGTGCGTGCTGCACAACGCGTACGTGGCGCCCGCGCACAGTCCGCCCTCCGCCACCTCGCACTCCACCGACTACAGAGGTGAGCACGAGCACGAGCACTGAGCGCGCTCTACCTGTGCGTGCTGCACAACGTGTACGTGGCACCCGCGCACAGCCCGCCCTCCGCCACCTCGCACTCCACCGACTACAGAGGTGAGCACGAGCACGAGCACGAGCACTGAGTGCGCTCTACCTGTGCGTGCTGCACAACGCGTACGTGGCGCCCGCGCACAGCCCGCCCTCCGCCACCTCGCACTCCACCGACTACAGAGGTGAGCACGAGCACGAGCACGAGCACTGAGCGCGCTCTACCTGTGCGTGCTGCACAACGCGTACGTGGCGCCCGCGCACAGCCCGCCCTCCGCCACCTCGCACTCCACCGACTACAGAGGTGAGCACGAGCACGAGCACTGAGCGCGCTCTACCTGTGCGTGCTGCACAACGCGTACGTGGCGCCCGCGCACAGCCCGCCCTCCGCCACCTCGCACTCCACTGACTACAGAGGTGAGCACGAGCACGAGCACGAGCACTGAGCGCGCTCTACCTGTGCGTGCTGCACAACGCGTACGTGGCGCCCGCGCACAGCCCGCCCTCCGCCACCTCGCACTCCACCGACTACAGAGGTGAGCACGAGCACGAGCACTGAGCGCGCTCTACCTGTGCGTGCTGCACAACGCGTACGTGGCGCCCGCGCACAGCCCGCCCTCCGCCACCTCGCACTCCACCGACTACAGAGGTGAGCACGAGCACGAGCACGAGCACGAGCACTGAGCGCGCTCTACCTGTGCGTGCTGCACAACGCGTACGTGGCGCCCGCGCACAGCCCGCCCTCCGCCACCTCGCACTCCACCGACTACAGAGGTGAGCACGAGCACGAGCACGAGCACTGAGCGCGCTCTACCTGTGCGTGCTGCACAACGCGTACGTGGCGCCCGTGCACAGCACGCCCTCCGCCACCTCGCACTCCACCGACTACAGAGGTGAGCACGAGCACGAGCACGAGCACTGAACGCGCTCTACCTGTGCGTGCTGCACAACGCGTACGTGGCGCCCGCGCACAGCCCGCCCTCCGCCACCTCGCACTCCACCGACTACAGAGGTGAGCACGAGCACGAGCACGAGCACTGAGCGCGCTCTACCTGTGCGTGCTGCACAACGCGTACGTGGCGCTCGCGCACAGCCCGCCCTCCGCCACCTCGCACTCCACCGACTACAGAGGTGAGCACGAGCACGAGCACGAGCACTGAGCGCGCTCTACCTGTGCGTGCTGCACAACGCGTACGTGGCGCCCGCGCACAGCCCGCTCTCCGCCACCTCGCACTCCACCGACTACAGAGGTGAGCACGAGCACGAGCACTGAGCGCGCTCTACCTGTGCGTGCTGCACAACGCGTACGTGGCGCCCGCGCCCAGCCCGCCCTCCGCCACCTCGCACTCCACCGACTACAGAGGTGAGCACGAGCACGAGCACTGAGCGCGCTCTACCTGTGCGTGCTGCACAACGTGTACGTGGCACCCGCGCACAGCCCGCCCTCCGCCACCTCGCACTCCACCGACTACAGAGGTGAGCACGAGCACGAGCACGAGCACTGAGCGCGCTCTACCTGTGCGTGCTGCACAACGCGTACGTGGCGCCCGTGCACAGCACGCCCTCCGCCACCTCGCACTCCACCGACTACAGAGGTGAGCACGAGCACGAGCACGAGCACTGAGCGCGCTCTACCTGTGCGTGCTGCACAACGCGTACGTGGCGCCCGCGCACAGCCCGCCCTCCGCCACCTCGCACTCCACCGACTACAGAGGTGAGCACGAGCACGAGCACGAGCACTGAGCGCGCTCTACCTGTGCGTGCTGCACAACGCGTACGTGGCGCCCGCGCACAGTCCGCCCTCCGCCACCTCGCACTCCACCGACTACAGAGGTGAGCACGAGCACGAGCACTGAGCGCGCTCTACCTGTGCGTGCTGCACAACGCGTACGTGGCGCCCGGGCACAGCCCGCCCTCCGCCACCTCGCACTCCACCGACTACAGAGGTGAGCACGAGCACGAGCACGAGCACGAGCACTGAGCGCGCTCTACCTGTGCGTGCTGCACAACGCGTACGTGGCGCCCGCGCACAGCCCGCCCTCCGCCACCTCGCACTCCACCGACTACAGAGGTGAGCACGAGCACGAGCACGAGCACTGAGCGCGCTCTACCTGTGCGTGCTGCACAACGCGTACGTGGCGCCCGTGCACAGCACGCCCTCCGCCACCTCGCACTCCACCGACTACAGAGGTGAGCACGAGCACGAGCACGAGCACTGAGCGCGCTCTACCTGTGCGTGCTGCACAACGCGTACGTGGCGCCCGCGCACAGCCCGCCCTCCGCCACCTCGCACTCCACCGACTACAGAGGTGAGCACGAGCACGAGCACGAGCACTGAGCGCGCTCTACCTGTGCGTGCTGCACAACGCGTACGTGGCGCCCGCGCACAGCCCGCCCTCCGCCACCTCGCACTCCACCGACTACAGAGGTGAGCACGAGCACGAGCACGAGCACTGAGCGCGCTCTACCTGTGCGTGCTGCACAACGCGTACGTGGCGCCCGCGCACAGCCCGCTCTCCGCCACCTCGCACTCCACCGACTACAGAGGTGAGCACGAGCACGAGCACGAGCACTGAGCGCGCTCTACCTGTGCGTGCTGCACAACGCATACGTGGTGCCCGCGCACAGCCCGCCCTCCGCCACCTCGCACTCCACCGACTACAGAGGTGAGCACGAGCACGAGCACGAGCACTGAGCGCGCTCTACCTGTGCGTGCTGCACAACGCGTACGTGGCGCCCGCGCACAGCCCGCTCTCCGCCACCTCGCACTCCACCGACTACAGAGGTGAGCACGAGCACGAGCACTGAGCGCGCTCTACCTGTGCGTGCTGCACAACGCGTACGTGGCGCCCGCGCCCAGCCCGCCCTCCGCCACCTCGCACTCCACCGACTACAGAGGTGAGCACGAGCACGAGCACTGAGCGCGCTCTACCTGTGCGTGCTGCACAACGTGTACGTGGCACCCGCGCACAGCCCGCCCTCCGCCACCTCGCACTCCACCGACTACAGAGGTGAGCACGAGCACGAGCACGAGCACTGAGCGCGCTCTACCTGTGCGTGCTGCACAACGCGTACGTGGCGCCCGTGCACAGCACGCCCTCCGCCACCTCGCACTCCACCGACTACAGAGGTGAGCACGATCACGAGCACGAGCACTGAGCGCGCTCTACCTGTGCGTGCTGCACAACGCGTACGTGGCGCCCGCGCACAGCCCGCCCTCCGCCACCTCGCACTCCACCGACTACAGAGGTGAGCACGAGCACGAGCACGAGCACTGAGCGCGCTCTACCTGTGCGTGCTGCACAACGCGTACGTGGCGCCCGCGCACAGCCCGCCCTCCGCCACCTCGCACTCCACCGACTACAGAGGTGAGCACGAGCACGAGCACTGAGCGCGCTCTACCTGTGCGTGCTGCACAACGCGTACGTGGCGCCCGCGCACAGCCCGCCCTCCGCCACCTCGCACTCCACCGACTACAGAGGTGAGCACGAGCACGAGCACTGAGCGCGCTCTACCTGTGCGTGCTGCACAACGCGTACGTGGCGCCCGCGCACAGCCCGCCCTCCGCCACCTCGCACTCCACCGACTACAGAGGTGAGCACGAGCACGAGCACTGAGCGCGCTCTACCTGTGCGTGCTGCACAACGCGTACGTGGCGCCCGCGCACAGTCCGCCCTCCGCCACCTCGCACTCCACCGACTACAGAGGTGAGCACGAGCACGAGCACGAGCACTGAGCGCGCTCTACCTGTGCGTGCTGCACAACGCGTACGTGGCGCCCGCGCACAGTCCGCCCTCCGCCACCTCGCACTCCACCGACTACAGAGGTGAGCACGAGCACGAGCACGAGCACTGAGCGCGCTCTACCTGTGCGTGCTGCACAACGCGTACGTGGCGCCCGCGCACAGCCCGCCCTCCGCCACCTCGCACTCCACCGACTACAGAGGTGAGCACGAGCACGAGCACGAGCACTGAGCGCGCTCTACCTGTGCGTGCTGCACAACGCGTACGTGGCGCTTGCGCACAGCCCGCCCTCCGCCACCTCGCACTCCACGGACTACAGAGGTGAGCACGAGCACGAGCACTGAGCGTGCTCTACCTGTGCGTGCTGCACAACGCGTACGTGGCGCCCGCGCACAACCCGCCCTCCGCCACCTCGCACTCCACCGACTACAGAGGTGAGCACGAGCACGAGCACTGAGCGCGCTCTACCTGTGCGTGCTGCACAACGCGTACGTGGCGCCCGCGCACAGCCCGCCCTCCGCCACCTCGCACTCCACCGACTACAGAGGTGAGCACGAGCACTGAGCGCGCTCTACCTGTGCGTGCTGCACAACGCGTACGTGGCGCCCGCGCACAGCCCGCCCTCCGCCACCTCGCACTCCACCGACTACAGAGGTGAGCACGAGCACGAGCACGAGCACTGAGCGCGCTCTACCTGTGCGTGCTGCACAACGCGTACGTGGCGCCCGCGCACAGCCCGCCCTCCGCCACCTCGCACTCCACCGACTACAGAGGTGAGCACGAGCACGAGCACGAGCACTGAGCGTGCTCTACCTGTGCGTGCTGCACAACGCGTACGTGGCGCCCGCGCACAACCCGCCCTCCGCCACCTCGCACTCCACCGACTACAGAGGTGAGCACGAGCACGAGCACTGAGCGCGCTCTACCTGTGCGTGCTGCACAACGCGTACGTGGCGCCCGCGCACAGCCCGCCCTCCGCCACCTCGCACTCCACCGACTACAGAGGTGAGCACGAGCACGAGCACTGAGCGCGCTCTACCTGTGCGTGCTGCACAACGCGTACGTGGCGCCCGCGCACAGCCCGCCCTCCGCCACCTCGCACTCCACCGACTACAGAGGTGAGCACGAGCACGAGCACTGAGCGCGCTCTACCTGTGCGTGCTGCACAACGCGTACGTGGCGCCCGCGCACAGCCCGCCCTCCGCCACCTCGCACTCCACCGACTACAGAGGTGAGCACGAGCACGAGCACGAGCACTGAGCGCGCTCTACCTGTGCGTGCTGCACAACGCGTACGTGGCGCCCGCGCACAGCCCGCCCTCCGCCACCTCGCACTCCACCGACTACAGAGGTGAGCACGAGCACGAGCACTGAGCGCGCTCTACCTGTGCGTGCTGCACAACGCGTACGTGGCGCCCGCGCACAGCCCGCCCTCCGCCACCTCGCACTCCACCGACTACAGAGGTGAGCACGAGCACGAGCACTGAGCGCGCTCTACCTGTGCGTGCTGCACAACGCGTACGTGGCGCCCGCGCACAGCCCGCCCTCCGCCACCTCGCACTCCACCGACTACAGAGGTGAGCACGAGCACGAGCACGAGCACGAGCACTGAGCGCGCTCTACCTGTGCGTGCTGCACAACGCGTACGTGGCGCCCGCGCACAGCCCGCCCTCCGCCACCTCGCACTCCACCGACTACAGAGGTGAGCACGAGCACGAGCACGAGCACTGAGCGCGCTCTACCTGTGCGTGCTGCACAACGCGTACGTGGCGCCCGCGCACAGCCCGCCCTCCGCCACCTCGCACTCCACCGACTACAGAGGTGAGCACGAGCACGAGCACGAGCACTGAGCGCGCTCTACCTGTGCGTGCTGCACAACGCGTACGTGGCGCCCGCGCACAGCCCGCCCTCCGCCACCTCGCACTCCACCGACTACAGAGGTGAGCACGAGCACGAGCACGAGCACTGAGCGCGCTCTACCTGTGCGTGCTGCACAACGCGTACGTGGCGCTTGCGCACAGCCCGCCCTCCGCCACCTCGCACTCCACGGACTACAGAGGTGAGCACGAGCACGAGCACTGAGCGCGCTCTACCTGTGCGTGCTGCACAACGCGTACGTGGCGCCCGCGCACAACCCGCCCTCCGCCACCTCGCACTCCACCGACTACAGAGGTGAGCACGAGCACGAGCACTGAGCGCGCTCTACCTGTGCGTGCTGCACAACGCGTACGTGGCGCCCGCGCACAGCCCGCCCTCCGCCACCTCGCACTCCACCGACTACAGAGGTGAGCACGGGCACGAGCACTGAGCGCGCTCTACCTGTGCGTGCTGCACAACGCGTACGTGGCGCCCGCGCACAGCCCGCCCTCCGCCACCTCGCACTCCACCGACTACAGAGGTGAGCACGAGCACGAGCACTGAGCGCGCTCTACCTGTGCGTGCTGCACAACGCGTACGTGGCGCCCGCGCACAGCCCGCCCTCCGCCACCTCGCACTCCACCGACTACAGAGGTGAGCACGAGCACGAGCACTGAGCGCGCTCTACCTGTGCGTGCTGCACAACGTGTACGTGGCACCCGCGCACAGCCCGCCCTCCGCCACCTCGCACTCCACCGACTACATAGGTGAGCACGAGCACGAGCACGAGCACTGAGTGCGCTCTACCTGTGCGTGCTGCACAACGCGTACGTGGCGCCCGCGCACAGCCCGCCCTCCGCCACCTCGCACTCCACCGACTACAGAGGTGAGCACGAGCACGAGCACGAGCACTGAGCGCGCTCTACCTGTGCGTGCTGCACAACGCGTACGTGGCGCCCGCGCACAGCCCGCCCTCCGCCACCTCGCACTCCACCGACTACAGAGGTGAGCACGAGCACGAGCACTGAGCGCGCTCTACCTGTGCGTGCTGCACAACGCGTACGTGGCGCCCGCGCACAGCCCGCCCTCCGCCACCTCGCACTCCACTGACTACAGAGGTGAGCACGAGCACGAGCACGAGCACTGAGCGCGCTCTACCTGTGCGTGCTGCACAACGCGTACGTGGCGCCCGCGCACAGCCCGCCCTCCGCCACCTCGCACTCCACCGACTACAGAGGTGAGCACGAGCACGAGCACTGAGCGCGCTCTACCTGTGCGTGCTGCACAACGCGTACGTGGCGCCCGCGCACAGCCCGCCCTCCGCCACCTCGCACTCCAACGACTACAGAGGTGAGCACGAGCACGAGCACGAGCACGAGCACTGAGCGCGCTCTACCTGTGCGTGCTGCACAACGCGTACGTGGCGCCCGCGCACAGCCCGCCCTCCGCCACCTCGCACTCCACCGACTACAGAGGTGAGCACGAGCACGAGCACGAGCACTGAGCGCGCTCTACCTGTGCGTGCTGCACAACGCGTACGTGGCGCCCGTGCACAGCACGCCCTCCGCCACCTCGCACTCCACCGACTACAGAGGTGAGCACGAGCACGAGCACGAGCACGAGCACGAGCACTGAACGCGCTCTACCTGTGCGTGCTGCACAACGCGTACGTGGCGCCCGCGCACAGCCCGCCCTCCGCCACCTCGCACTCCACCGACTACAGAGGTGAGCACGAGCACGAGCACGAGCACTGAGCGCGCTCTACCTGTGCGTGCTGCACAACGCGTACGTGGCGCTCGCGCACAGCCCGCCCTCCGCCACCTCGCACTCCACCGACTACAGAGGTGAGCACGAGCACGAGCACGAGCACTGAGCGCGCTCTACCTGTGCGTGCTGCACAACGCGTACGTGGCGCCCGCGCACAGCCCGCTCTCCGCCACCTCGCACTCCACCGACTACAGAGGTGAGCACGAGCACGAGCACTGAGCGCGCTCTACCTGTGCGTGCTGCACAACGCGTACGTGGCGCCCGCGCCCAGCCCGCCCTCCGCCACCTCGCACTCCACCGACTACAGAGGTGAGCACGAGCACGAGCACTGAGCGCGCTCTACCTGTGCGTGCTGCACAACGTGTACGTGGCACCCGCGCACAGCCCGCCCTCCGCCACCTCGCACTCCACCGACTACAGAGGTGAGCACGAGCACGAGCACGAGCACTGAGCGCGCTCTACCTGTGCGTGCTGCACAACGCGTACGTGGCGCCCGTGCACAGCACGCCCTCCGCCACCTCGCACTCCACCGACTACAGAGGTGAGCACGAGCACGAGCACGAGCACTGAGCGCGCTCTACCTGTGCGTGCTGCACAACGCGTACGTGGCGCCCGCGCACAGCCCGCCCTCCGCCACCTCGCACTCCACCGACTACAGAGGTGAGCACGAGCACGAGCACGAGCACTGAGCGCGCTCTACCTGTGCGTGCTGCACAACGCGTACGTGGCGCCCGCGCACAGTCCGCCCTCCGCCACCTCGCACTCCACCGACTACAGAGGTGAGCACGAGCACGAGCACTGAGCGCGCTCTACCTGTGCGTGCTGCACAACGCGTACGTGGCGCCCGGGCACAGCCCGCCCTCCGCCACCTCGCACTCCACCGACTACAGAGGTGAGCACGAGCACGAGCACGAGCACGAGCACTGAGCGCGCTCTACCTGTGCGTGCTGCACAACGCGTACGTGGCGCCCGCGCACAGCCCGCCCTCCGCCACCTCGCACTCCACCGACTACAGAGGTGAGCACGAGCACGAGCACGAGCACTGAGCGCGCTCTACCTGTGCGTGCTGCACAACGCGTACGTGGCGCCCGTGCACAGCACGCCCTCCGCCACCTCGCACTCCACCGACTACAGAGGTGAGCACGAGCACGAGCACGAGCACTGAGCGCGCTCTACCTGTGCGTGCTGCACAACGCGTACGTGGCGCCCGCGCACAGCCCGCCCTCCGCCACCTCGCACTCCACCGACTACAGAGGTGAGCACGAGCACGAGCACGAGCACTGAGCGCGCTCTACCTGTGCGTGCTGCACAACGCGTACGTGGCGCCCGTGCACAGCACGCCCTCCGCCACCTCGCACTCCACCGACTACAGAGGTGAGCACGAGCACGAGCACGAGCACTGAGCGCGCTCTACCTGTGCGTGCTGCACAACGCGTACGTGGCGCCCGCGCACAGCCCGCTCTCCGCCACCTCGCACTCCACCGACTACAGAGGTGAGCACGAGCACGAGCACGAGCACTGAGCGCGCTCTACCTGTGCGTGCTGCACAACGCATACGTGGTGCCCGCGCACAGCCCGCCCTCCGCCACCTCGCACTCCACCGACTACAGAGGTGAGCACGAGCACGAGCACGAGCACTGAGCGCGCTCTACCTGTGCGTGCTGCACAACGCGTACGTGGCGCCCGCGCACAGCCCGCTCTCCGCCACCTCGCACTCCACCGACTACAGAGGTGAGCACGAGCACGAGCACTGAGCGCGCTCTACCTGTGCGTGCTGCACAACGCGTACGTGGCGCCCGCGCCCAGCCCGCCCTCCGCCACCTCGCACTCCACCGACTACAGAGGTGAGCACGAGCACGAGCACTGAGCGCGCTCTACCTGTGCGTGCTGCACAACGTGTACGTGGCACCCGCGCACAGCCCGCCCTCCGCCACCTCGCACTCCACCGACTACAGAGGTGAGCACGAGCACGAGCACGAGCACTGAGCGCGCTCTACCTGTGCGTGCTGCACAACGCGTACGTGGCGCCCGTGCACAGCACGCCCTCCGCCACCTCGCACTCCACCGACTACAGAGGTGAGCACGAGCACGAGCACGAGCACTGAGCGCGCTCTACCTGTGCGTGCTGCACAACGCGTACGTGGCGCCCGCGCACAGCCCGCCCTCCGCCACCTCGCACTCCACCGACTACAGAGGTGAGCACGAGCACGAGCACGAGCACTGAGCGCGCTCTACCTGTGCGTGCTGCACAACGCGTACGTGGCGCCCGCGCACAGCCCGCCCTCCGCCACCTCGCACTCCACCGACTACAGAGGTGAGCACGAGCACGAGCACTGAGCGCGCTCTACCTGTGCGTGCTGCACAACGCGTACGTGGCGCCCGCGCACAGCCCGCCCTCCGCCACCTCGCACTCCACCGACTACAGAGGTGAGCACGAGCACGAGCACTGAGCGCGCTCTACCTGTGCGTGCTGCACAACGCGTACGTGGCGCCCGCGCACAGCCCGCCCTCCGCCACCTCGCACTCCACCGACTACAGAGGTGAGCACGAGCACGAGCACGAGCACGAGCACTGAGCGCGCTCTACCTGTGCGTGCTGCACAACGCGTACGTGGCGCCCGCGCACAGCCCGCCCTCCGCCACCTCGCACTCCACCGACTACAGAGGTGAGCACGAGCACGAGCACGAGCACTGAGCGCGCTCTACCTGTGCGTGCTGCACAACGCGTACGTGGCGCCCGCGCACAGCCCGCCCTCCGCCACCTCGCACTCCACCGACTACAGAGGTGAGCACGAGCACGAGCACGAGCACTGAGCGCGCTCTACCTGTGCGTGCTGCACAACGCGTACGTGGCGCCCGCGCACAGCCCGCCCTCCGCCACCTCGCACTCCACCGACTACAGAGGTGAGCACGAGCACGAGCACGAGCACTGAGCGCGCTCTACCTGTGCGTGCTGCACAACGCGTACGTGGCGCTTGCGCACAGCCCGCCCTCCGCCACCTCGCACTCCACGGACTACAGAGGTGAGCACGAGCACGAGCACTGAGCGCGCTCTACCTGTGCGTGCTGCACAACGCGTACGTGGCGCCCGCGCACAACCCGCCCTCCGCCACCTCGCACTCCACCGACTACAGAGGTGAGCACGAGCACGAGCACTGAGCGCGCTCTACCTGTGCGTGCTGCACAACGCGTACGTGGCGCCCGCGCACAGCCCGCCCTCCGCCACCTCGCACTCCACCGACTACAGAGGTGAGCACGGGCACGAGCACTGAGCGCGCTCTACCTGTGCGTGCTGCACAACGCGTACGTGGCGCCCGCGCACAGCCCGCCCTCCGCCACCTCGCACTCCACCGACTACAGAGGTGAGCACGAGCACTGAGCGCGCTCTACCTGTGCGTGCTGCACAACGCGTACGTGGCGCCCGCGCACAGCCCGCCCTCCGCCACCTCGCACTCCACCGACTACAGAGGTGAGCACGAGCACGAGCACTGAGCGCGCTCTACCTGTGCGTGCTGCACAACGTGTACGTGGCACCCGCGCACAGCCCGCCCTCCGCCACCTCGCACTCCACCGACTACAGAGGTGAGCACGAGCACGAGCACGAGCACTGAGTGCGCTCTACCTGTGCGTGCTGCACAACGCGTACGTGGCGCCCGCGCACAGCCCGCCCTCCGCCACCTCGCACTCCACCGACTACAGAGGTGAGCACGAGCACGAGCACGAGCACTGAGCGCGCTCTACCTGTGCGTGCTGCACAACGCGTACGTGGCGCCCGCGCACAGCCCGCCCTCCGCCACCTCGCACTCCACCGACTACAGAGGTGAGCACGAGCACGAGCACTGAGCGCGCTCTACCTGTGCGTGCTGCACAACGCGTACGTGGCGCCCGCGCACAGCCCGCCCTCCGCCACCTCGCACTCCACTGACTACAGAGGTGAGCACGAGCACGAGCACGAGCACTGAGCGCGCTCTACCTGTGCGTGCTGCACAACGCGTACGTGGCGCCCGCGCACAGCCCGCCCTCCGCCACCTCGCACTCCACCGACTACAGAGGTGAGCACGAGCACGAGCACTGAGCGCGCTCTACCTGTGCGTGCTGCACAACGCGTACGTGGCGCCCGCGCACAGCCCGCCCTCCGCCACCTCGCACTCCACCGACTACAGAGGTGAGCACGAGCACGAGCACGAGCACGAGCACTGAGCGCGCTCTACCTGTGCGTGCTGCACAACGCGTACGTGGCGCCCGCGCACAGCCCGCCCTCCGCCACCTCGCACTCCACCGACTACAGAGGTGAGCACGAGCACGAGCACGAGCACTGAGCGCGCTCTACCTGTGCGTGCTGCACAACGCGTACGTGGCGCCCGTGCACAGCACGCCCTCCGCCACCTCGCACTCCACCGACTACAGAGGTGAGCACGAGCACGAGCACGAGCACTGAACGCGCTCTACCTGTGCGTGCTGCACAACGCGTACGTGGCGCCCGCGCACAGCCCGCCCTCCGCCACCTCGCACTCCACCGACTACAGAGGTGAGCACGAGCACGAGCACGAGCACTGAGCGCGCTCTACCTGTGCGTGCTGCACAACGCGTACGTGGCGCTCGCGCACAGCCCGCCCTCCGCCACCTCGCACTCCACCGACTACAGAGGTGAGCACGAGCACGAGCACGAGCACTGAGCGCGCTCTACCTGTGCGTGCTGCACAACGCGTACGTGGCGCCCGCGCACAGCCCGCTCTCCGCCACCTCGCACTCCACCGACTACAGAGGTGAGCACGAGCACGAGCACTGAGCGCGCTCTACCTGTGCGTGCTGCACAACGCGTACGTGGCGCCCGCGCCCAGCCCGCCCTCCGCCACCTCGCACTCCACCGACTACAGAGGTGAGCACGAGCACGAGCACTGAGCGCGCTCTACCTGTGCGTGCTGCACAACGTGTACGTGGCACCCGCGCACAGCCCGCCCTCCGCCACCTCGCACTCCACCGACTACAGAGGTGAGCACGAGCACGAGCACGAGCACTGAGCGCGCTCTACCTGTGCGTGCTGCACAACGCGTACGTGGCGCCCGTGCACAGCACGCCCTCCGCCACCTCGCACTCCACCGACTACAGAGGTGAGCACGAGCACGAGCACGAGCACTGAGCGCGCTCTACCTGTGCGTGCTGCACAACGCGTACGTGGCGCCCGCGCACAGCCCGCCCTCCGCCACCTCGCACTCCACCGACTACAGAGGTGAGCACGAGCACGAGCACGAGCACTGAGCGCGCTCTACCTGTGCGTGCTGCACAACGCGTACGTGGCGCCCGCGCACAGCCCGCCCTCCGCCACCTCGCACTCCACCGACTACAGAGGTGAGCACGAGCACGAGCACTGAGCGCGCTCTACCTGTGCGTGCTGCACAACGCGTACGTGGCGCCCGGGCACAGCCCGCCCTCCGCCACCTCGCACTCCACCGACTACAGAGGTGAGCACGAGCACGAGCACGAGCACGAGCACTGAGCGCGCTCTACCTGTGCGTGCTGCACAACGCGTACGTGGCGCCCGCGCACAGCCCGCCCTCCGCCACCTCGCACTCCACCGACTACAGAGGTGAGCACGAGCACGAGCACGAGCACTGAGCGCGCTCTACCTGTGCGTGCTGCACAACGCGTACGTGGCGCCCGTGCACAGCACGCCCTCCGCCACCTCGCACTCCACCGACTACAGAGGTGAGCACGAGCACGAGCACGAGCACTGAGCGCGCTCTACCTGTGCGTGCTGCACAACGCGTACGTGGCGCCCGCGCACAGCCCGCCCTCCGCCACCTCGCACTCCACCGACTACAGAGGTGAGCACGAGCACGAGCACGAGCACTGAGCGCGCTCTACCTGTGCGTGCTGCACAACGCATACGTGGTGCCCGCGCACAGCCCGCCCTCCGCCACCTCGCACTCCACCGACTACAGAGGTGAGCACGAGCACGAGCACGAGCACTGAGCGCGCTCTACCTGTGCGTGCTGCACAACGCGTACGTGGCGCCCGCGCACAGCCCGCTCTCCGCCACCTCGCACTCCACCGACTACAGAGGTGAGCACGAGCACGAGCACTGAGCGCGCTCTACCTGTGCGTGCTGCACAACGCGTACGTGGCGCCCGCGCCCAGCCCGCCCTCCGCCACCTCGCACTCCACCGACTACAGAGGTGAGCACGAGCACGAGCACTGAGCGCGCTCTACCTGTGCGTGCTGCACAACGTGTACGTGGCACCCGCGCACAGCCCGCCCTCCGCCACCTCGCACTCCACCGACTACAGAGGTGAGCACGAGCACGAGCACGAGCACTGAGCGCGCTCTACCTGTGCGTGCTGCACAACGCGTACGTGGCGCCCGTGCACAGCACGCCCTCCGCCACCTCGCACTCCACCGACTACAGAGGTGAGCACGAGCACGAGCACGAGCACTGAGCGCGCTCTACCTGTGCGTGCTGCACAACGCGTACGTGGCGCCCGCGCACAGCCCGCCCTCCGCCACCTCGCACTCCACCGACTACAGAGGTGAGCACGAGCACGAGCACGAGCACTGAGCGCGCTCTACCTGTGCGTGCTGCACAACGCGTACGTGGCGCCCGCGCACAAATAAAATCCGTTAAAGTAATTTCAATCAATTTATAGAATTATATTAAAATAAAAGTAAAGGATAATAAGAACCGATGGGGAAGAACGGTTCTCTAGTGGCAGCCTCGTACTGGCAAGCACAATGTTGAGCGCTCTCCGCTTATTAGTATTGACACGCTGGATGGAGTAACGGCCACGATACGCAGGTAATCGAAGGATGCAGGTGGTCCAGGACTTTGTCGCTATCCTTGATATTTGATGTACAGCTGCATAATATGGGACTTAGTCCAATATCTGTATCTATGTTTTACATATAAGGTAACATGACTGCTTGGGGTTTTAATATTTTAATGAAAGTCTTAAACATCTTTTTAAAATGAATTTCTCCTTGACGAGTATTAAATAAGAAATAAAAAACAGTTTTCATTTCTTTTTTTTAATCGTTGAGAATTTTTGTTAAAAGCTCTTAATATTTTATTAACCAAACCAAACCTCAAACTGTCATACTACTGTTCACACACAGCTTTTAAACTAATTTTAAAGTTCAAATGATTCACAGATGCTTGTGCAGTATCACACTTATTGACGACATATCATTCACTGCTTCACACACGAACACCATCCGATACCCAGATGTGCTGTGTTTTATTTTGCATTGCCTATTACACAGTATAAAATACCCATTGTACGAGTATTAAAAATATAATATTCAATAAAGCAACCTCTGTACATGCATAAAAGGTATTAACCCTAAAACACAAGTTTGTGTTACTCAACGATTTTCGAAGTTATTTTAGAAATATTGCTCTACTCGAGGGACCAAAACCTAAGACAAAGATCTGAAGCGATGAAGGTTTCAAACACTCAAGGCGCCGAAATCACCGAATAAAGATTAAAGGGACATATAACGTTCAAAAAGACTTAACATATTATGTGAGTTATCAAAAATGTGGACTATTTCGACCATTTAGAAAACTGCGTAGGAGATAAGTACCGGTGCTATCACAGTGGCATTCACGTTCGAACTTCCCCTGCCTTACGTCTAAGTTATTGCGAAATAAGAGGGCCAATCACAAAATAACTAGACTCGATAAACAACAATTTGTGTATTTCCCATATGTTGACTTTGACTGGGTAACAATCCAGGAATTTTGACGTAGGAGATCGGAAGTCTGATCACTACCCTTCATCAAGATGCCCAATAACAAAATGTCATGTCCCGCACGTGACAGCTGTAATCGGACCTTCACTATACACGCACACTACGTACGTGTAGCGTGCGCAATGTGCAAAGTGCGTACCGCGAACCGTACGTAGCATGTCTTAAAGCTAAAACACACTCGATACTTTTAGCGTCGGAGATCCTTGATATAATGGTTCTTCAAAATTTGGATATTGTGACAGAACTCTAAAGGTTTTAGCTGATTTTAATATCGGATTTGCAGTGCAGGAATCACTGCAACTGCGTATTGTTTTTTTATTATGGTAATATGTATTATATAAAGTACAATAGATATTTATATGAAAAAGACATCGACCTTAGAGACATCTTGTGTGCATTACAATAAGGTCGATATCCTCCTCTTGTTGTAACTAAATACATTCAGATTTTAAACTTTATATGGTTGTAATTGTAATTAAGTTTAAGTATACTTAATGTATCTGTTTTTGGTATTAAACTAATGGAGCGACATAAACACTTTGTGATTAAGGTCATTAATAAAGAATTAAAAAATAACTCTCGCTTTTTGAAGTTGGTTAAAAGTGTCGAGTGTGTGTTGATCGTTATTCCGCGTGCGTGTGTAGCGCGGTCGGACGAGGGCGCGGCGGGCGAGCGCGCGCAGGACGACTTCGCCGCGGACGTTAGGGAGCTCGACCCCACGTCACCTGCTTTCGGTAAATCATACTTTATTTTGCTAAACATAATGGTGATATTTGGATAATGCCTACTTTTAATTTACTTTTTAATTGTAATACTATGTTACTTTCGATTAGTTAGATTTGTTAGATTCGATGATTCGAGGACCGAGAGTCGATATTTTTGTAATAAATTGTTTATAATTTATTATAAACAATTAAAAAATATGTGAAACTGAAAACAGCTGACTTGTTATAGGTTGTTAACTCTAAGTAATAAAAATCTCATAAAAAGTCAGGATGTGAGTTTGTTTTTTGGAGTTACTCAAAATTTCCATTAAAAATAACTTTTAAACTGTAAACGTAATTTTCTAATATATTAAGTTCATTTTACTATTAACTAAATATCACCATTTACATGAACGTTGTTATTGCAATTAATTCTCATGGACTTTTGTTTTTAACAAGTGTCACAATGTTTTACAAAACTATTATATTATCATTGTGGTTGAATATAATTTATTATTTAGAAAAATAAATTGCAGTAACAATATCGACGCTTTTTACTTTATAATTTTCTCCAGTTATTGCTTGCTTGTTTGTTTTCTCATCGTAGATAGATTTTAATAGATATTTAAATTCTCAATATTTTGTTCTTAGTTACTTATGGACCATATTTTTTTGAAATAATATTTCTAGCACATACTTCATTACCTTAATGATTATTAGTCTTTTGCAGAAAATATCTCTAACAATCTATATACGTTTACTACTGGGCACGAGTCTCTCATACTTGAGAGGGTTATTATTTTATAATAAAGAAAAAAAGCAACCTATTTTTCATAACTTAAGATAAATAATGTACGTAGCATGTTGGAAGTAATTTAATTAATGCTGTATAACAGCATTAATTAAATATGATAATGACTATTTTTAGTTCAAATTATCGTAAAGTTGTAATTTAACAGATTATTATTATTATTGTTATAGACTTTACTTCCGTACTTGTTCTCTTTTCGTAAATAAGTAAATTCGTGTTGTAAGTTGTAGCTTGGCTAATGAAACATTCTATATAGAAATATAATAATATATACAGGGTTATTTTTCAAACAGTAGCCAAATTTTATATTTAACTTCAAATAAATAAATGATTATATACTAATATTACTGTTTAAGCCAAACAATTAACTTTGAAATTTGCATTCACACGCGCGTAAGCCGCCGACTTGTGAAGTTCACCTTGGCCCCTCCTTTTCGTGCGTAGAGGGCGCGAGGTTGAAACGTAAGCGCAGAGAGTCGTTTACAAGCAGTGCTATCGACCGCACGCTGTGAATTTTTGTTCGGGAACACGGAATAGTACAAGCGCGTCTAGGAAATATACTGTCTAGGATTCATAACGCCCATTCCTTGTGTGAGAGCTTCTCCCGGGACTTAATTGTGTTTAACTCTGAATCCGTATAAGTGCATTCGACAATATTAACTACTAGTGTGGCATTTGATATTCTAGAAATAACTGTTGCCACGCGTAACGGTAGTGACCTTTGATCCGGACATTCTGTGTTCGTTTTGCGTTTTGAGCGTTATAACAAACGAGAATTGGTGGCTTCTGGAAGTTGGTTATTCGTGCGATAGAGTTAGTGGACTGTCCTCATGACGAACGAAGAAAGTGACTGTGGACGGCTCCGCGGAGGATTGCTACAGTTTGGAGCGGTGCTGAAGTCCGAGCTGCTGCTGACGGCAACGGTCTAGTAGGATCTACCACAATCAGTCACACACAGATACACATCACTGACCCTTACTTCCCTTGCACCATGCAACCACATGCGACCTGACCGAACCCTGAGGGACCAGTCGCCTTGGATATAGGTAAGTAAGCTCGGTTTAATATTCTCCCTGTTGAATTGCAGTAGGATAGAACGCTCCCCCTTATTGTTTATTGTAATTAGAGATTTTCCACTTTGGCCTTAGGAGGCCCGACCTGCATCTGCTTGTAAGGTCTTCCGCTATGGGCCCGGAAGATTCTACTCTTATTTAAGCAGCTGCAGGCCGTAACAATTACATTTTTTGAAAATACGAGTAAATAAGGTTTCTATTTTTATTTGAAATTATTCAAAAAAAAAAAAGATTTATGATCAACAACTACGCTTAAGCGTGCTTCAGTGTGTGTGATTAAATTCGCATTTTCGTGTCTCAAGTTTTGTCTCTTGTTTACTTTCTGAGTGATACGCTTACTACTAATGCTTAAGGTAGTAACTACATGATCTGAATTATGACTCCAACTTTCCCTTCACACTTTTAACGAGCTTAGGATCGTCATATTAAATAAAATAAAAAATATATTTTTTCTTATCAACGACGTAACCGACGAATGTTATTATTATGGCGTATTTAAAAAAAAATGGGATAAACTATTTACAACTAAATTAGGCAAGTAGTCCCAATATCTAATATTGGTAGGTACCTCAAAATGGAATCCGTTTCTCTTGTGGGGATGTGAATAACGAACACACAACATATAAAACAACCTTTTATTCACAACGGAAATTGAAAGTAGCGGATCGGAGCACGAACGAGCGGCCTCACGCCGTCGAACGGTCGGATCGACTGGCGAGGCGAGATAAACCGAGTCGGTTGCTCCCACGCAGCCGAGGGTTTCCGAAGACTGCTGAACGGTCGAACAGGCCGGGCCACATTATTTATGCATAGCTTAAAATATTTTTTTTTACCTGTGCTTGAGCACTTTTAATATCAGTGAACGCAGCAATAATTTTACTGTGGCAGTCTTCATAATTAGGACTCTTTGACGTAAACACGACTTTTTCTGTCACCTCACAGATAAAAAACTAACGATGAAAGTTCCGGCGAGTTTGCAGACCATAGTATAAGGCTTCCGTACGTAATCCACCTATCTTCATATTCACTAATTAAGTAATCGCTCACTGCACTTAAATAGTTTGATTAGCTGTCAATTGTTGTTCGATTATAGGTATACATACGTTAATTTCTTTCTGCGGTAAAGCCTCACTTTCGTATAATCTTTGCGCACCACGTAAACTTTCATTGCTTAAAATTTAATATCTCACCATTTCATGGTATCTGCGGTTTGAATATTTTCGTTACGTTATTGGTAACGGAGCGCACGTAATGAGGTCACGGTCAACTTTGTCAGCTGTCGGCCGGGCGAGTGGACACTACTTAGCGGTGTAATGGTAAACAAAAGGGAAGGGCGCGGGAAGACGCGACAAGTTACTTTACCGAGTGAACCCTTACGTATGAATGCGTGCGTAAAACAGTAAGCATTAGGTAGATAATGAATGTCAATCAGTTAACGTATTAATAATAATAATAATAATCATCATTTATTTCGGACCATGATTCATATGGGTTAGTAAGTAATTTATAAACTAAAATATGTTAGTAGCAACATTTACTAATTATAACTAAATTAATGCATTACTACGCATTCTGAGTTTCAAAGATAAAAAGGACAGAATGTTTGAGATTTTTTTTAAATCAATTTTTCTTCATCATGCAAATTTGACCGTATATTGCAAAATAACCCTGTATATGTAGTTGGATTTAATATAATGTAAATTAAATACATTAAACGAGGGAATTGATTTCAGCTTGAATTCGGTTTTTCTATATCCCTCTAACATATGATTAAATGTATCCCGTAGTGAGCTACTATTTTTTGAGAGGACTCACTATCGATCTAATTTTATAAAAAAAAGGGTATATAATCCATGTTTGTAATGAGACAAGATTCTTTGGCTACATTGTTTATTCTAGGAGTTCAAGATAAGCTATTTCTTTCGTTTGTATCCTCTAACATTTGCGTATCACAAAATGATTAAAAACTCAGGAGCTGCATTAGTCGTGAGAGCTACGTACCTGGTGTGCCACCGCTTGATATCGTCCTGGAAGGGCGACCTTCAGGTGTCTCTAGCAGCTTTGGAACTCTTATCTGGCTTCGCGAAATTACACTCAGTGAAACCAGGTATGTGAACAGGTTTTACTTTCTTTTACATGTGGTGGATCGAATAAAGTACTAAAGTATTGTGTTTATTTTGCATGCTATACAGAGTTCGTCATAGGTAAGGTTATATTAAATGTGTTTTTATTTAATTAGAGTTTTGTACTTTATAAAAAAAGGCGATATATTTCATATCCGGCTTCACTAGAAAGAAAGAAGGATTTGGAAGGCGTTTTAAAATACTATAATAATAAAATAATCTTAATATTGAAAGAACAATTGAACATTGATATCAGTTGATATACATCGTAAGAATACGATGCTTATTAATATTAAGATTATTTTATTATTATAATATTAATTTTAAAATACTATAATAATAAAATAATCTTAATATTGAATGAACAATTGAACATTGATATCAGTTGATATACATAGTAAGAATACGATGCTTATTAATATTAAGATTATTTTATTATTATAATATTAATTTTAAAATAATATAATAATAAAATAATCTTAATATTGAATGAACAATTGAACATTGATATCAGTTGATATACATAGTAAGAATACTGAGTAAAAAGGTTATATATATTGTGTATAGTATAGTCTGTTTATGTACAGATGGCATTGTTTGATTTATGTTCGCACTATTAAATGTATTTCTACCGTTGTACTTAGTTAGCTGCTTATGTATGTCAATTGAGTTTAAAATTCGAGTGAATATACGAGTTGTGTTTACGTGAGTGTGTATCATTTCTAACATTGGTGCCGAAACCCGGGAAGAGAAGGGAAGAACCAAAGTGAACTGCGAAGTGCTGAGAAGAAGTGGTGAGAATAGTGCAAAAATAAACGAAATTGGACTTTAAAACCGTGAGTAAATAAACTTGTTAGATATCAGTGAATTAGGAGACAATCTTAGAATACTTGGACTTGTAAAAATTTCGTGAGTACGTTCTGTGGACTTGTAAGACTTGTAAAAATTTCGTGATTTTATTCTATAGACTTAGAAAATTTAAAGAACCATTGTGGACTTGTAAAAAATTTGTGATTTGTTACCATAGACTAAATATTATGGACTTATAAAATTTGAAATGTGTCACATGAACTTGCATGAAATTTTAAAAGTCACATTTATTTTGAACTGTTTATTATTCAGTTGAACTTCAGGATTTTTATAAATCATTAATTCGAAAGACTTTTAAAGAAAATTTACTCTAAATTTAATAAAATAAAATGGAGAGATTAATCAAATGGCAACAAGAATTGTTTGAACAATTAAGAAAAGCCGAGCGCAATCTTAAGAAGGCGAACCATGAGGTTCGTGCAAAATCTAGTTATCTGATAGCAAGAATGGAAGCATTGAACAAGTTGGAAGAAGCTTTCAACCAGAATCATCTAGAAATAGTTGCCATAGCAACGGAGGAGCAAATGGAAACGTAACAATATTTTCAAGATGACTTACAGGATAGCTTTCAAGAATCTTTTATACAATACAAAGCCTTGTTAAAGGAATACCTAGATTATAATACCGATCTAAACACGACTATACAAGCGATAGACGCAAATGAGAAAGCATCAAACAAAAGTCAAGGAAACTCTGAGGTGCAATTACCTAGAATTCAACTTCCTATTTTCTCAGGAAAATACACCGAGTGGCAATCTTTTTATGATATGTTTGTCTCGTTAATACACGAAAATTATACACTATCAGCTGTTCAGAAATTGCATTACTTAAAATCGAGTTTGTCTGGAGAACCTGAAGTGCTTCTGAGGAATTTTGCTACTACATCAGCTAATTACAAAGAAGCATGGGAGCAATTAACTAAATGTTATAATAACAAAAGATATAACTGTAATGCTATAATGAAGACATTATTTGGACAAAAAAATATACAACACGAATCTGCGAATCCCATTAGACATTTGTTAGACACAACAACTTCTTGCCTGAAGGCTCTTAATAATCTCAATATTGGCACGGAACAATGGGATGCAGTTACAATTCATTTGGTAGTGTCAAAGTTGGATCATGAGTCGCACCGACAGTGGGAAAATTATATAAGTGCCGCATCAGATGAATTACCTAAATGGTCTCAATTAGAACAATTTTTAGAAACGAGATTTAGAACTTTGGAGATGATTGATACAAGTAAGCAAACTACAAGCAATAAGACGACCATACAATCAAAAAGTTTAAACCAATCAGTAAAAGCTAAGGCATTTCATTCAGCTTTGAATGTAAAACAGAGTTCATCTGAGCAGAATTGCGCGATGTGTAACGGCCCTCATTTTATTTATTACTGTACTCAATTTAAAAAGCAACCAGTTCTTGAGAGACAAACTATTGCACAAACTAAAAGGCTTTGTTTTAACTGTCTAGCACCTACGCATCCTGTATACAAATGTCATCAAAATACTTCTTGCCGCAAGTGTGGTAAAAAACATCACACTTTGCTTCATTTTGAGAAAGAGGATAAAGAAGCTTTTAACATGTTGAAAGAAAATGATTCATCTAACGGAGAACCTCAACAATGTAATAGTAAAGAAACTTCTACAGTGAACGAGAGGAACGTAGTAGCAAACTTTTCGAGACAAGATTTAAAAAGTTATAATGTATTGTTAGCGACTGCTGTTGTAAAATCTAAATCTAGAAATGGTTCTTATGTGATTAGAGCGTTGCTTGATCAAGGCTCGCAAGCTTCTTTTGTTAGTGAAGATACTGTACAATTGTTAGGCCTTAAGCGTACAAATGTAAATGGTAAGGTGTCAGGTTTGGGGGATGGTCAAATGGTGATTAAACATGCGGTTAGTATTGAAGTCGAGTCGCGTCACGTACCTGGGAGAGTTATATGCGTCAACGCGTATGTATTAAAATCACTTACTTCATTATTACCAGGTCATGAAGTACGTATACCTGATTGGCTAGAATTAAAAACTTTACCTCTTGCCGATCCCGGATTTGCATCACCGGGAAAGGTTGACATATTACTCGGTGCTGACGTATACGGAGAAATATTGCTAAGTGGAATTAAGAAGAGTCCATATGGAAATCTAATAGCACAAAACACGTTGTTTGGGTGGATTTTGTCAGGTAAAGTAACACACGAGTTGAATAGTGAAAATATTATCACTTTACATGTTCAAATAAGAGAGGATGAGTTACTGAAAAAATTTTGGGAAATGGAGAACGAGCCTAATAGTATCGAGAAGAAATTAACAGCAGAGGAAATATTTTGTAAAAAATTATATAAAGAAACTACTTTAAGGCGTGAAGACGGTAAATTTATAGTAAGATTACCTTTTAAAACAGTTAATCCGCAGTGTCAACATGGTCAGTCATTTGATATTGCTGTTAACAAATTATATTCATTAGAGAGAAGATTGTATACAAACCCTACACTTTATAACGAGTACATCAACGTTTTACAGGAATATGCAACGTTGGGCCATATGACGGTAGTTAATCGTGATGATGTTAACAATCCTAAGGCCGTGTATCTTCCTCGCCATGCAGTTGTGAGAGAAGATAAAGAGACAACGAAGGTAAGAGTCGTGTTCAATGCTTCTAGTAAGGGTGTAAATAACGTGTCTATTAATGATGATTTATTTGTTGGCCCCAAACTCCAACAAGATTTACGACACTTATTACTACGATGGCGAAAACATCCGATTGGTATTGTTGCTGACCTAGTGAAAATGTATCGGCAGGTATATGTGCACGAGGACGACACTGACTTTCAGAGGATATTATGGAGAACTAAACCTGTGTTATCAGTTCAGCACTATAAACTGCTAACATTAACTTTTGGCACTGCATGTGCACCTTATCTTGCAGTAAAAACCTTACAAACATTAGCAGAATTAGAAAAAAACAAATATCCGTTGGCAGCTCAGATCACACAAAGAGATTACTATGTTGACGATTTAATGACAGGTTGCGAAACTGAGAAAGAAGCATTACACATTTACGAAGAAATGTGTAAGCTGATGGGAGTTGGTGGATTTGAACTGCAAAAGAGGAGTAACAATAGCCAATTATTTTTAAATCACATTAAGAAAAATAATTTGAACATCGAAAATTCCGTAACGATTAAGGTTGATAATGTGATGAAAGTGTTAGGTATTTGTTGGAACAGATGTACAGATAATTTTGAGTACGTAGTAAATCTAACTGACCCAGAAAAATATATAACAAAACGAAAAGTTTTATCGGATGTTGCCAGGCTCTATGATCCTATTGGATGGATTGCCCCAGTAATAATTACTGCTAAGATTTTCATCCAGAAATTATGGAAAGCATCCCTTGAGTGGGATGAAAAATTGCCTGAAAACCTTTTGTCCGAGTGGTTAACCTATAGATACGAGTTAACAAACATCAAAAATATTTCGATACCACGGTGGCTTGGTTCAAAAAAGGGGTGTAAATTAGAACTTTACGCATTCTCAGATGCATCAAGTGTAGCCTATGCAGCTGCAATTTATCTCAGAGTGGTGGACGATAATAATGAAGTGCACGTGAGGCTTATTACTGCCAAGACTAAGGTCGCACCAATAGAAAAGGAGGTGGCCATACGAGTAGGTGGACGCCTAAGTCAAGCTAATGTAAGTTATGATCAAAAGAATCCGATAATTTTGCCTTCTGAGAATCATCTTAGCTTGTTGATAGTTGCTGATGCTCATGCAAAGACTCTTCATGGTGGTCCACAACTGATGATGAGCTTTTTGAGATCCAAATATTGGATATTGAGAGCACGTAATATGGTTAAAAAGTATTACAGAAGTTGTGTCGTATGTTTAAGGTACTCTAAAGCAGCGGCTACACAATTAATGGGTCAATTGCCGGAGGTTAGGTTAAAACCGAGCAGACCTTTTAAAAATTCAGGAGTGAATTATGCAGGTCCAATTAATATCCGGTTCTCTCCAGGCCGTGGATCAAAATCCTACAAGGGATACATTTGTTTATTCGTTTGTATGGTAACTCGCGCGATCCATTTAGAAGCGGTATCTGATTTAACGGCCAAAGGCTTTATCGCTGCATTTAGAAGATTTGTTGCACGTAGAGGTCATTGCCAAGATCTCTTTAGTGATAACGGCACGAACTTTATGGGAGCAAATAAAATTTTGTGTAAAATATTTGATGATGCTAAATCTGAAATACATAATGAAATAGCCGAATTATTAACTTTGGAGTCAACAAAGTGGCATTTTATACCACCAAACGCACCTAATTTTGGAGGAATATGGGAGGCGGGTGTACGATGTGCTAAAGCTCATTTGAAGCGAGTTGTAGGGGACACTAGCTTAACATTTGAAGAGATTTCTACTATGCTGACGCAAATTGAGGCCTGTTTAAATTCTCGACCTTTGAGCGTGCTTAGTGACAACCCAAATGACCCTCTCCCATTGACACCTGGTAATTTTTTAATAGGCGAACCTTTGTTAAATATTAACGATGTAGATTACTCTGACCAAAATGTGAGGGGCTTAGATAGGTGGAAAATTATTCAATAAATGGTTAATTCATTTTGGAAAAGGTGGTCTAAAGAATTTTTAAGTAATTTAAATCAGAGAAATAAGTGGTGTACGAAAAAACCTGAAATTGATATTGGAGATGTAGTGGTGATAAGAGATGATAATATACCACCTGCCAAATGGATTTTAGGTAAAGTAATAAAAAAACATGCCGGACCTGATAATGTGACTCGAGTCGTTAGTGTTAAATGTAAGGGAGGGTATTTAAAACGCCCTGTTAGTAAGCTTTGTGTGTTGACTAAGTCATAAAGATTTAATTCACACTGTCACGGTGGGCGGCTTGTTTCTTTAGTTGTTAAGTATTTGTTAGGAGTATGTGGATTTTTTTTTGAAGGAAAAGTCCTTGGTGGGCGGAATGAGTAAAAAGGTTATATATATTGTGTATAGTATAGTCTGCTTATGTACAGATGGCATTGTTTGATTTATGTTCGCACTATTAAATGTATTTCTACCGCTGTACTTAGTTAGCTGCTTATGTATGTCAATTGAGTTTAAAATTCGAGTGTATACGAGTTGTGTTTACGTGATTGTGTATCATTTATAACAAATACGATGCTTATGTTACAATATGATGCAGCAAAAGGGTCTGCGTTCCTTGTTCTACTGCGTAGTTGTACTACAGGCCGATGTTTCTTGAGTTATCGGTTTTACAAATATGTGCTTTTATAAGGATTCTGTAAAACCTAAGTAAATAATTATTACGTATGTTTATTATAAAGAAGCAAAAAGTGACATTATATGCGCTTGTATGTAGTCCACTCGATATTTGGACTTAGTTTAGGTTATAAGACAAAACATGTAAAGGGCAACACTTGTTTATTTTATTTTATTAATAGAAAACTAAACAAATGAATGAGAATGTCATGTTATCTCAAAGTGAAGTCACGTGACAGAACGCTGATTTTTATAGGAGAACGTCAATGACCTCGGTGTGTCAAGTTTCACTTGAAAAGTATGGTTAGCAAAGAATATTCATTTGTTTCTTAATAACGTTTTTTCTTGACTAAATAATTTAACTAAGCTTTAGTATTACTTTAATTTTATTATAAACGTCGTTAAAAATGTCTGTTTTTCTTTAAAATAATAGTTGGTGGAATATTGGAATATTCAACAGTGCTAGAGCCACGTGGCGGCTTTTGCTGTCGCACGGATGGGCCGGCTCGAACCGGGATGGTACCACGACCTCACAGAATACCAGCGTGAAGTAGAGGTTTACCTCTGCGTTTCGCTTGGTGAGTGCAGGTGGCCGGAGGCCCTTTTTACTAGAAATGAGGCATTCCATCTTTAGTCCTCACGAGTGAAAACGCATCTGCATTTTGATTTGTAATAGAGGATAGATGTAGATGTCTTTGGGCCGCAGCAACCACTTACCATCAGGTGGACTGTGTGCTCGTTTGTCACCTAAACCTAAAAAACCTAAATTAATCTATGTTCTATTTTCATTTGGGAAGGCAGCAGTGATGATGACGACGATGACTACTCAATGGTGTAGATGTGTTCGTTAATGTCCCTTTTTTTGAAATAAATATTATTTAAAAAATATCTTTCTTCGTCACCCTATCTAGCCGGTTTGGATTGACAGCTAAAGCCGCGTATCGATTACGCGCACCAGCCGCGCGCGCCGTGTATCACTGCGCCGACTATTGCGTTCCGCGGAACGCGTTCCATTAGTTTCAAATGTATCAATTAAGCGCGGCAGCCCTTCCAGTGTTTAACTGTTCAACATGGATGTTGTTCGGGCGTGTATGAACAGCTGCCGCTTCCATAGTTCCGTACATTTTCTGTGAGCGCTTTTTTATGATAAAAACGACTTTTGCCATTCCACGGCAGTTATTTTGAGCCATATAATTTTATTAATTTACGGCAACCCTGGTTATCCATAGCTCGGAACGCAACGAACACACGAAAGATGAAAACAGCCTTTCCAACTGGCGCACACGCCAAAACCTAACTACGCAGTAAAAACCGACACCAAATGGAACGGCCTTCTCCAAGTTTGAGCGTTCCAACGAACAATTTAGTTTCAGGGTGGTATCCATTTCGCGCGGCTGGAACGCGCGTCAATGTTTGACCTCTTGGAGCGCATAATTGATACGCGGTTTACGACGTCTCAATATGGCGCAAGGTCAAGTCTATTCTTATTTTTTTTATTTCTTTGAAAATTCGAACGGTGGATTCCAACTCACGGCCTTTTGAGTTCGTGATACACACCCTGCTATTAAGCTAATGTCATTTATTTGGATAGCATTGTATAGTTTTTATTCTACTTAAAAAATAAAACGTTATCTTCACCCTAGAATTTTTTCCTCTATCGTGGGGGTAGTTTACATACATAAAATTACGGAAGTCGATGGATGCAGGTGGCTCAGGACCGTGCTTTGTGGGATTCCTTGGGGGAGGGCTATGGTCATTATAACTGTAATGAATGAGTGGAAGAGTTGTGGAAAGTGTCGTGTGCTAATGGCGAGAATGTGTGTGGTGCAGAGGCCGTGGAGCGCAAGCGCGCGGTGCGCTGGATCTGCGACTACATCGCGGTGCAGTGCGGGCGGCCGCCGCAGGCGCACTCGCGCGACCTGCACTCGTGCGTGGTGGCCGCGTACCAGTGCCTGGCCGCCTGGCTGTGCCCCGCGCTGCTCGCCGACCAGCACTGCCTCACCGCGCTCATGGAGGTCGTCGAGCTCGGCATCTCCGGCTCCAAGAGCCAAGGTCGGTCACGCTCGTACGTCGGACACTCTGCCGCCTGTGCCGACAAGTGTACAACAATTATAATTATACACGGATAATGCACCCTATTGACTCCTAGGCAGAGAAAACTCCTGCCAACCCTCCTCCTCACGAATAGGTAGTGTTTATTATTAGCTGAAATTAATTTCAAATCTATACCCAACATCGAGCTGTTAAGCTTGCTGTTGGTTATAGATTTCAAATAAATAAAGAAAAGGCATAATTTTTCACCTACTAGAGCAACGTTGCAGGTATAAAAGAAATATTGTCAGTTGTATAAGTTTCAAATTTGACTTTGATAATGATTAGTTTGAAACGGTGTAGTGGCGGTGTAAGAATATCTACAACCTTTATTTTACGTAGTATAGCCACGCTGCGGCTATATTCTGGGTCAGCTTGACCGGGGTAGAACCACGCTCTCACAGAATGCCAGTGTAAAATAGCAGCTTATGCTGTTGTATTTTGTACGGTTTTGTAAGGACCCTTTTTACTGGAAACGAGATATTCCATCTTAGTTATCAATGATGAAAACGTTTCTGCATTTTGATTCTTAACTTGGATAAATGTAGATGTCTGTAGGCCACAGTATCCACTTACCTTCAGATGGATTATGTGCTCGTTTGTCACCTTCATTCTATAATAAAAAATAAGAGACATATATAGTCCATTTTTAGAAATCTTAACATATTTTACATTTAACACTATGAATATTTAAAATTAAGTTTCTAGATATATTATATATATCAAAAACCATCCTGGCAAATATAAGCTTAGCATTTAATTATTTACGAATTTAGGAAAACCAGGTGAACCGCCAAAGATGAAAGATGAAAAGGAATTGAAGCCAGTGTCGATGAGGGTGCGTGACGCTGCCGAATCTCTGCTGATGCTTATTTTGGAACAGGTGATATTTTTGTAGTAAATGATCTTTGAATTTGCGTATACATGAGTAGGATAGAATTGGGGCTTCTGCGTCACTTGCTCTCTCGTCTTCTCTCCAGTAGAGGTTTAAAATTTAAAAAAAGAACCAGTTACTTTAATAATACTAATCGTTGCGGGTCTGAAACTATTTTTTTCTTCTCCTCGAACACAAAGATAGTTGAAATTAAAAGATGAAGTTTTTATTAACATATATTTTATTGAAAATCAAACAATCACTTTGTTTTCAAAACACCATTCCTTAATAATAATAGAACATTTTTTTAAAGCACAGATTTTCTTATGAGTGAAACAGTTTTGTTAGATAGTTTTATTTTCATCACAAAGATCTTGTACCCATTATATTTTTTCACATCCCCTTAAAAATCTTTTTATCTTTCAAATATGTCTTGATAATTCTGTGAAACTCTCTATAATCAACAAAGCCCTCACTCCATCGATGCCCTCTGTGTTTTTCAATCTAGCAAATTTGTTATTTCTCTTCAAGAGATAGTGAACGGGTAAGGAGGTTTAATTAAGGAATATTTTGGTGTAGTCTAGGGTGGCTATAGCAAATTCTTTTACTATAAATTAATTTTTTCTATTTTTGAATCCTTGATCTACGATTACTGTATTGCCATTCATGATATTTGCTTAACGATATTACTCAGTGGTTTGTACTCGAATATGCAATCGTTTAAAATCAAGCAATAAGTGGTACTTCTCGGTCTGTTTTGATTTCAACAACACTAAAAAGAGTCAGTAATTAAATAAGCGCTTGCAGATTTTTTTTATTATTATGATATAAATATAGATCAGTTTATTATAATAAAATATAGTTTAAGAATTTTAATTTATATTTTTTATTTTGATTTTCGATAATATCTGAAAGCACAACACGTTATTTAAAGGATTAAGGCAGGTACTAAATATTCCTAAAAATGAATAAATACTCATTATATTACTACACTAAAGAGTCAGTAATTAAATAACATATCGTATAATGAAATACTCAAAATCAATTATTTTATAGTAGTCATTATTTTTATGTTTTATTAAATTACGGCTTTAGACTTTGTATTTGAGTTTTGATATACAGATTTCTGAAAGAAAACGGTGAATTAAATCTGGTAGATAAGTAACACTGATAAAACTAGCGCTTAGTTGGATACAAAACTGGGCGAACCTTGCGATAATCTTCTTTGATGCACGATACCAACTGGGTAACAGCCTTCCACGTTGGGTTTTTCTCGTCGACAGCTGATTTAAAGTTGATTGGAGAATACTGCCAGCGGTCGACGGACGGAATCCACGTCGCGGAAGTGAGAGATGCGGACCTCGACGTAATATTCTCCTCGCTTCGTAGGCTCGCTCTGGTGCGTATATCCTGAACCTGTTCGGCGTATTAAGTAGTTGTTTAAAATCCCTGCTCGGATAGGTTCAAAATATTCATCCTGTGAACAATAAAAATACTATTTCAACTAGAGCATACTGATAAGCAGTGAACAATAGTTATATTCCCTCCTACCTACATAAATATATTTTTATACAATGCTCATGATTTGACTTAGTAGTCCGGTTCACTAACTATTGTATCAATCACACCAGTTGTCTAAGAATATAATTAAATCCGTTTTTATAAAACCTATGACTGATAACAATAATCATAATTTATTTGCGAGTAAACATTGTATACAAAGATAAAAGATATAAATCTTTGCACTCATCTTACAAACAATAATCGACTTCGGCGGCTTTGAAGCTCGCTTTAAGTTACTACAACCAATAATAAAAATGTAACACTGTACAAAGTAAACATCAAATCAAATAGAACCTAACTTTTCATCATGTGAATGGTAACTCAAATTATTAATAGATTTGCTTAGCTCAGAATCTGGGAAAACGTTTAATTTTCGTCTCTTGCTAGTCGAAGCTGAGACTAGACCTAGACGGCAACGTATCAGCCTCAGATTCCAAATCGCTTCCGAATAGTTCAACTCGTTTCTTGGACTTAGGAGCTGCTGTTTTTGTCTTTGATACATTAGTTGGTTTCTTAGCCGCTTTTTTCGTCGACTGTACTTCAGCGTCTGACTCGAAGGGATTAAAATAACTAAAATGTAACACAAAGTTATTACAACAAAAATACATCACTGTACAGAAACACTCATAATATGAAAACTTATAAAGCGAAACATATAACTTTACTGTAACATATAACAAATTTATTATTATTCTATTGTATTTAATGAGTGAGGAGCAATAAGTGTTACGTACATACTTGCCGCCTTGATGATGATGGACACTTCCAAGTCTAGCAGACTGTGGAAAGCACACTGTATCTAATGGTGAAATACATCCCGACAGCCAATATTATACCCCTAAATTATAAGACTATGCCCAGCTGAAATTACTTTAATTTGTCATATTTTAAAATAAAGAAATATTTCATTTGGTACCTTTAGCATTGATTCATATTTATATAACTCATAAGGAATATTATTGCTTATTCAAACTTTAGACACTTATATGTGAACAACGCTTTGCTTAATTGTTATTGCGCCGACCAGGCACTCGTCTCTAGTTGCAGCGATGGTGCTGCAAGTGAAGACGAGCGGCACCTCGATGTCGCTGCAACTGGAGACGAAATTTTTATATGGTAAACGTATGTACTCTGCAAATACGGAATGGGCCAACATATAGCGCATATCAATGTAGTAACTAAATTGAGATACATTACAAATATATCTTTATTCAAAATTAATACTCGTACTTTTGTAAAAAAAAGTATTTTTTTAATAAATAGCTATTTTTAATCTTAAGCTGAATTTTATACTATTCGTAAATACATACTTATCTTATTAATTAATATCATAAAAGTAAAAGTAGATGTTTAAATCTTTTCGGATGTTTGTTACTCAATCATGATAGAATGGCTGAACCGATATGGATGAAATTTCGCATAGATAGAATATAGTCTGGAAAAAAGACATATACTTTTTATCCCGGAATTATTATTATGAATGGGCAAGTCCTGTATCTGTAGGTGTTTGTTACTCAATCGCGTCAGAACGGCTGAACGGATATGGATGAAACTTGGCATAGAGATGGAGTATAGTCTAGAATAACACATAGGCTACTTTTTATCTCTGAAATAATATTATTAATATGAAAGTTTGAATGTTTAGATGTTATTTTGATGTTTTTTTTTTACTCAATCACAAGAATGGCTGAACGGATATGTATGAGATTTCGCATAATTGTAGAAAATAGTCTGCAACAACACATAGGCTACTTTTATCATGGAAATAATATTTTAAATGTCTAAGTCTGGATGCTTAGGTGTTTGTTACTCAATTGCGTCAGAACGGCTAAACGGATGTGGATGAAACTTGGCATAGAGATAGAATATATTCTGGAATAACACATAGCTTTTTGTCCCGGAAATAATATTATAAATGTGAAAGTTTGGAAATTTGGATGTTTCTTACTTAATCTCGCTAGAACAGCTGAACGAATATGGATGAAATTTTTTATTGTGGAAAAAATCTACGGTTCCCGTGGGATAGAAAATAGTAGACCGCGGGGGCGAAGCCACTAGCGTTCGCTTGTTATACATAGGAAAGGCCTCCAACAATACAAACAAACACGTGTTCATGCGCACTAATTTTTGTATTATGTGGGAATCGAACCGCAACCATCAGGCTTTTTAGTCCGCTCGTAGTACAAACCACTAGACCTTTGCGATCGACACCATTGGTTAAATGAATTGATATAATATAGAAACTTGCGAGCATGTAGGCACCCATTTAGTTAGACTAAAATTTTGGACCTCTACTGGAGAGAGAAGTGAAAACAAGTGACGCAGAAGCCCCAATTTTATCCTACTTACATGTTTACATGTTTACATTTTTACACTTATACAATTTAAATATTTTTGAGGCCGTTTTTGGAGTACTTACATTTGATTGTAAATTAATTCCTTATGTTTTTTTTTTATATTACACGTTTCGGTTATTTGGGTCATTTAAGGCTATTGAAAACATAAACAGGTCTAATAATAGCAGGCCGCTAGCCCTGAGTCCGATGAAGCTGTATTAGCCAAAAGGCTAACAGCACTAATATCACAGATACTAGATGATGTTTGGATAAGATGAAAACCATTAGCCACGCAAAAAAATATTATAATCGGGAACTGAAGCGAATGATTTATTGATTCCTAGCACAGTTTAAAGACCTTACAGTTGTGAATCGTCTTTGATGTCAGGTGATGCCGCCGTATGATTTACGCGGCCAGCGTGTGTGCTAGGGGTGGTCACGAAAATGAAAATAAAATAATTTTGGATATTATAATACTCATTATTATTTATTAACATTGAACAAGATCATTTTGTATTACTACAAGAAATAACATATTTAAAAGTGTTGCACTACCAAATAATTTTTGTGACACTTTCTTTTTATACGTGTTTTTGGTTTCGTATGGTTAAATTTATTAATGTAGTGTATCCGCATTCGGATAAACAATTTTACTAAAAAAAATGAGTGATACAGAAGTATGGCCGTCATTTGATTTCAAGTTTATGGTAACTTATATAACTATAGCAGTAATTCACCATTATAGATATATTTTTCGAAAACGGTACTTAAAATTAGTTATTTAAGTATTATAAAACACGCTCGCACCAACCGCATGTATTGTATAGCAGACTCAGTGAAGTGCGCTAGCACAAGAACGTGGCGCCCCCTGCCCCGCAAGGCTCCCACCGTTGATCTGCACATTCGCATTCGTTTCCCAACTGTAAGGTCTGAACTGTGTTCCTAGTTTGGAAGGTTCTAGAAATATTCGGCAGATAACTTGATATTTAACAAAAACAAATAACAAGTCTTCTTGCCAACTCGCATTTGGTTAAAGGAGTTATGGAGAATTGACCGTAACCTATTGTGCAATGCACTAGGGCTACAGAGCCCGTCTTGTAGTATAGATAGAAGTGTTTGGATTACCAAACACTTCTATCTATACTACAAGACGGGCTCACCACACGCACACCATGACAATAGTGTGCGTGTGGTGGGCAGGCTGGGTGGCGCGGTGCTTATGCTGCGGTCAAGTTCGCAGTCTGCAAGATAAGTCTTCTCGGCCGCTAGCAGTCGACTAAAGGAGTTACGGAGAATTGACGTGATTTAAAACTTAGTTCGTAGTATGCTAAGTGCAGCAGAGTCCGTGTAGTAGTATAGATGGAAGTTTTCGGCGGTGCAGGGTGGGTGCGGGGGCGGCGGCGGCGGCGGGCGCTGGTGCCGGCTGGACGAGCGCTGGCTGGCGGCGCTGGGGCACGGCCGGCTGCGCCACTTCGCGGCCGACGGCACCACGCTGCTGGCGCTGCTCGAGGAGCCGCTGGCCAACAGCCAGGAGCCGCAGCCCACGCTCGTCGGTACGCACGCACTCGCATATCTTACATACATATTAACTTGTATTTGACGCCACTCGTTCATGTATATATTAATTCATTCATTCATACATTCCATTAACTTATTTATTCATTCACTCATTACAGTCTATCAGGATCACTGCTGAAAATAGACCTTCCCATACATTGCCCAATTGGAGGGATATTTGTCATGACAAGGGGATATAAAACTGATGAGCAGCCATTTTTTCTGATAACTACTCAAAACATTAAAAAACTTTCAATTACTGACCCGCCAGCCAAATGGGGAATTTATCGAAAATATCTCTAATATATTTATCTACTTATATCTAATATATTTTATCGTGAAATTTTATTAAAATCATCATCATTACAAATCCACTGCTGGCATAGGTCTCACAAAAAAATGATATAAAGCACCGTCTTGAGCCACCTGAATCCATCGACTTCCTTTACCTATCTTTCTTTCTTTCTTCTTTCTTTCTCTCTTTCTCTTTACCAGGTCGTCTCTCCATTGAGAGAGGAGCCGCTCTTAACTTCGCTTACCGATACAAAGCTGCCCCTAAAGAACCTTTCTTCCCCATCGATTGTCGTTTCGTATATATGGCCGGCCCATTGCCACTTCAGCTTACTGATCCTTTGGGGCTATGTCAATCACTCATGTTCTACTGCGAATTTCCTCATTACAAAGTAACACGCTAAAAAATCTCCGCGCATAGCGCGCCAAATAGCTTGCAAAGCGGTCTTAAGCTTCCTTATATATAAAATATGTATAACAATATAAGAACGGAAGGACAATATTTCAGATACATATGTTATCACTGACAACACGCACTGGTTGTATATGGTTACTAGTACGTACGATCTTGTTTTAAGTTTTGAGTTATAAATGACGAGATGTGTCGTAATTCTCCGAATGTTGCCCACCCACCTGCTGACTGGATCTGCCATTAATGTTGACAACGTAACCGGGGGTTAGAGGTCACCCCTATCTTGCACCTCTCCTACACCCATGAAAGAAGGTATAATTGAAATCAAGTCAAAATATTTTAATACAAAGTTGGTCTTTACAAAGTACTATTTGAAGAATGTCTAACACTATGCCATCGCTTCAAAAAGTTCTTAATTTGGGAGGCATTGTTAGAAAGAAGTGGCTAGAAGTTACAATTTAACGTTGAAATATACAGGGTTATTTTTCAAAGAGTAACCAAATTTTATATTTAAGTTCAAATGGATAAATAATAATGTACCCTTATTGCAGTTTTTGAAAATACGAGTAAAAAAGGCTCCTATTTTTATTTGAAATTATCCCGAATTGTGCTGCTCTGTGTGCAATTCAATTCACAAAGTTTTTGCCAACCAAGCGACCTTTACGAATGTGTGCGTGCGTAGTAAAATAGTAGGTATTCGATATTTATGAATGACAATCAGTTAAAATAATGCATTACCAGGCTTTCTAAATTTAAAAAATTAAAGGGACATAATGTTTGAGATTTTTTTAATTTTTCTTCACCATTCGCCTATACTTCTTATTCTGAACCTTCTCTGGAAAGAACAATGGCAGACTTTCATACATAAAATTAGTTGAGAAGGAATGGTAGCGCCTATATATATCAAAAATATCTAAAAATGTTAAGCGTCCTTTAATAACTCTGTCAAAGAATTTTCTCCTGAGAAGGCGTCAAAAAAAGATATTTATATTGGAACCTTTTTAGGTTATGTCTTATGTCACTTGGAAAAAGTCGTGAGTCCTGTAGTTGTTTGATGTTAGGTTAATAAATTCTCAGCATGATGTACCTACCTACATAATAGGGTATTTTACACCATGTAAAAATAAGTCAAAGCATATATATTTATGATAGATTTTGTAAAAAGTAAACGAGAAATATTGATTTCTATTTATAAAAATGCATTATAAATTTTATATTTCAATTTAAAGAATAATTTTTTTTTAGCTGTGCCTCAAATCTGCAAAATGATGTCCGCCATATTAGATAGCGTCGTGACGTCACTAGGTCAAAGAAATAGGTTATGTGCTGTGTACTAACTAGTTAGTTTCGAAATTTTTCAAGTTATCATTACGATTGTTGACTTTTATTCCGAATTTTATTGAAAAGGCATCATGGAAGACGGATTCGTAAAAGCGAGTTTATTACTTCGCTTTTAGCACTAATGTTATAGATATTATAATATAAGCTTAGGTGAGAAAAACTTTTTGTTACTTATATTTTTTTATATAAACCCTCAGACGAAATAAAAAGTCACTTTTTTATTTGGTCTGAGTACAAACCATGTCTTTATTCCCATATAATAGAAGAAAACAGGAATTAAGTAAAACACTGCACTGCACTTGCTTATTAGTAGTAGGGCTTGCAAGCAAGGGCTATCAAAATGGGCCACAAAAGGCGGGACGCGGGACAGACGAGCGATGAACCTAATCTATTACAAAATTTGACTTGCAATAGGTACCTATCATGTCATGATGTTTTGTTTTGTTTAATCGATAGTTAAATATAAGTCATACTTACATCAGAGTGATCTTCACAGAAGTATAGTTTAGATTTTGTAGACAATGCCTTCGGGTCTCTTCTTGCCAGTTTTAACTAACCAAGTATTTCTCATATTTAAATCAGTTGGCACTTTAATCCATAACTTCCCCGGCGTTCTTATGCTCGTATTTTTGCAATCAGGTACAACACAGCAATGATATAGATGATAACTCATTATTAAACATTGAAAAGTATCTTATTCCTTTACAAAATTGTCAAAATTCTAGGACAGTGACGTCACGAGTTGAACAGTATGGCGGCTAGCGTTTTCACGCGAAAATTTAAAACGATAGATTAAAAGTAATTTTTATCTCACTATTCGGTTTTAAAAAATTTATATAAAAATTGTAGTGGTTCATTATCACTCTGGGATTCATTTAAAACACTTTTTGAAAATGGGTGTAATACCCTATTATACATTCTATCTCTATTATATATTTGCATACTATAAATGTATATTTCTGGCATGGCTGTAGGGCCTTTGTGTCATACAGTGACATTCTCAGAAGGGCTAGAACCCAGAGCCGTACAGCCAGTAAAAAGAAAACAGTGACATTTTGTTTTAGCTAGTGTTGCCATAACATTAAATGGAATTGTTACGGATCACTATGCAGCTACTGCTGCTTGACTATTAGATTTAATATAGATTATATGGTTAACGTAGTGTTTTTGCAGATTGATTTCCGCACACTGAAGTATGGCGAAAATTTCTGCCTGGAAGATAGAGGTGAAACTACCCAAATTCATACTAAGTTTGAATTTGCGGCGTTCCCCATAAATACCAAATCCTACGCTGAGGCCTATTTTTGACCCATCGGTATACCATATAAGGCTGCCGACCTCAGAGATGACCTGTCCATTCAGCCAGTTTTTTCTGGAGGGTAGTTCCACTGTATACTTTTTGTTAAAAGTATATAGTGGACGCATGATATCCGAGGTCATGCATAAGACCGGTGTTTCCTTGATTGAGTCGAGCGTGAATCTCAATCTATACGAAAGCAAACTCAAACCGCCCAAAGCGTTAATCCTATACAAATAAGCCTTTGCCTCCTTTTCTATGTAAAGATCAAGGGGCGTTAGGCCTAGAAGTCCATTAAGAGCCGCTCCATGCAATGATCGCATCGCTCCAGTTGCCATTAAGCAGGCAGTTCTTAGTAGACTATTTAGTCTGTCACAGTCGTCTTTTGGTTGACCTTATTACACCAGACAGTAGAGACGTAGGTAAGAATCGGCCTCACATACTGCTGTACAGCCATAGGGTGATACTGGGACGCAAGCTCACTGACCACAAACACTGGTCAGGGCTGTTTCCGTAGATTTGACTCTGCGGTAAGCATGATGGTTGTAGTGTATAGGTCTCGTAGCTAGAGCTACATCCCTAATATATCTATCTATGACATTTTCCAATGTCTTAAGAAGAAAGGAAGAAAACCTTATAGGTCTAAAGGACTTTGGTAAAACGTAGTCCTTTCCACCAGCCTTAGGTATAAATAGAACTTTGACAATTGTCCATCGTTCTGGTATATATCCCTATGCAAAACTTGCTCTGAAGATTTTCACCAGATAAGGACGAAGGATATCGATACCGCTCTGTAGATGGATGGGCATTATTCCATCCTCCCCACTTGTCTTATATGGTTTAAAGGAGTCAACAGCCCACTGCACCAGATCTGGCATTATTGTCTTCGTAGCCCTACACCAGTCCTCATTACAAGGCCTTCGTAGGGCTCTGAAAGAATTCGAGGCGAGAGTCCTATTGAAGTTTTAGTCCTATTGAATAGTTTCCTGGTCTTTTCCCTAAGCTGCTTTAGCTTAGTGTTCTGTAGTGTAGCCTCCACGACAAAATATATTAGTGTTAAGTTAGAATAAGCTTGAACAGTATAATTAAAGACTTAATATCAACAACACGTCTCTCTCTCTATCATTTAATACTTTTAAAACATTACATGGCGACTCTGCCAGGCGGTGCGCTGCTACCATGCATGCGCACCGCCGGGTCTAGTTAAAAGGTGGAAATAAATATTAATAAATTAAATAATGAAGACATGAGTGACATTATTAACACAAAAAATAATATTATTACGGAATAGACGCAAAACCGGATTTGACGAAAGAGACGAGGCCACAATAATTATTTATTAAAATGTAATATTACTATGAAGACCAAGAAGGAGGGAAACAAATTGTAACTTTTTTTTAAATATAATTACCAAAGACCAAAATTCAAGTAACGGCAGATTTATTTAAAAAGGAAAGCAGCGGTTGTACTTTTGCTTTTTGTTTATTTATTATCATTATTTATTTATTATATATATTACAGCTCTTCACAAGTCCACTGCTGAACATAGGCCTCCCCCAAGGAGTGCCACAAAGCACGGTCCTGAGCCACCTGCATCCATCGACTTCCTGCATGTCTTACCAGATCGTCACTCCATCTAGTGGGGGGACGTCCTACACTTCGTCCGCAGGTACGAGGCCGCCACTCGAGAACCTTTTTTACCCATCGGTTGTCGGTTCTTCGAGCTAAACTTCGGTCTTCGAGGACAACGTCTCAGTTCCATAGGTCATCACTGGCAACACGCACTGGTTGTACAGTCTCGTTTTTAAGTTTTGAGGTATACCCGACGAGAAGATGTGCCGTAATTTCCGAACGCTACCCAACCGAGTTGAATCCGTCGATTGACATCTCGGTCGAAGTTGGACTTACCTAGTCGGACTATTTGTCCCAGGTAAACATACTCGTCAACAACTTCAAGCTTAGTGCTCCCAACAACTACCAGCATAGGTGTGACATGAACATTAAACATGATCTTTGTTTTGTCCATGTTCATCTTAAGACCTATCCGTTGGGAAACACTATTGAGGTCATTGAGCATAGTGCTTAGGTCCTCCAGCGATTCTGCCATAAGGACTATATCGTCGGAAAATCGAAGGTGAGTGATGTACTCGCCATTGATATTAATACTGTATCCTTTCCAGTCCAGAAGCTTGAAAACGTCTTCCAATGCAGTGGTGAAGAGTTTCGGGGATATAACGTCACCCTGTCTTACACCTCTCTGCAATTGGATAGGTTTCGTACTCTGGTTCTGTACTCGGATAGCCATCGTAGCTCTACTGTACAAGCACTTCAGCACTTCGATATACCGACAATCAACTTGGCACCGCTGAATGGACTGCAGCACCGCCCAAATTTCGACGGAATCAAAGGCTTTCCCATAGGCCACATACGCCAGACATAGTGGCAAATTGTACTCCTCGGACTTCTGTACAATTTGCCGAAGGGTATGTATGTGGCCTATGGTGCTAAAACCCTTTCGGAAACTGCCTGGTTCGGGAGGCTGGAAGTCGTCAAGTCTGCGCGCGAGACGATTCTTAATGACTCTCGAAAACAGCACGTAGACGTGGCTCAGAAGGGAAATCGGTCTGTAGTTCATCAAGAGAGCATTGTCACCTTTCTTGAAGAACAAGACCACCGCACTTCTGCTTCACGCTTCCGGTGTAATGCCACCATGGAGGACGGAATTAAAGAGCTTTTGAAGGACTTCAAGTAACGGTTTTTCACCCGTTTTCAGAAGCTCCGCTGTAATTCTATCCTCGCCTGGGCCTCGCCTTCAAAAGCACCTTAAAAACGGCAAGGCGTCTTCGCCTTGCCGTTTTTAAGGTGCTGGAGAGCCATTCTAATCTCGCTAAGACTGACTTCCGGGATATCATCGAAATAGTGTCGGATAAGACCCGCTCTCTCTTGGATCGTTACTCACACTTGCATGTGGCTCCAACGATGATGTGTACAGCTGCCCATAGAACCTCTCAATCTCACTCAAAATCTCAGGTGTCCCGGAAACGATGCTGCCATACTCGGTCTTCAGCTTCGACAGTTGACTCTTTTCGACAGACATATCTTTTGCAAAGACTTTGGAACCCTGGTTCCGCTCGATCTCTTTTTCAATACGAGCAGTATTAAAGTTGCGTAAGTTCCGCCGCATGGATTGGAGATCTGTCTGTTCAGTTGCCCGTATGCTGTCTAATCTACTGAAGACTGCAGCTTTATATCCCGTCTAACAGCCATGAGATTAAGAGTGTGATCGGAGAGTTTTTGTGTTCTTCTGCGGCGATTCTTGCTAAACTTCGCTCCGACCGCATGGACAGTTTCCACAAGCTTGTCATTCATATCGTCCACTTCATTGCAGTCTTCTAGGCACTGAAAACGGTTTTGTAACTTGAGCTGAAAGGTTTCAGGACTTTGAAACAGAGCACGAGGGGGACGGAGCGTTGACTTCATTAGACGCGACCTGTCCAACTTAACGTATAGGCTCAGTGTGCCTCTCACCATTCGGTGATTGCTGCTGGTTTTCACCTTCGCGATTACTGAGACATCACTGAACAGTTGTCGTCTGGTCGTCGTAATGAAGTCAATCTCATTTTTTGTCGAACCTTCGGGGCTCGACCAGGTCCACTTTCTGTGGGGCTGCTTCTGGAAGAAAGAGTTCATCATAAAGATAGAAGAGGGACCTCTTTCTCCATGAAGTCGGCCAGCTGCTGGCCTCTACGGTTCCTTTGCCCTATTTCGAATTTCCCTACTTTCAGCTCACCGTTCTCTCTTGTGCCTAGTTTTGCGTTGAAGTCTCCCAATAAAACCGTATAGTGGTTTTTGGAGGAATGCATGGCTCTAGAGATATCCTCATACATTTCCTCAACCTCTACATCGGGGTGTGCCGCGGTTGGTGCGTAAACCTGTATGACCTTCAACGAATACCGTTTGGTGATTCTGAGTATAAGGTACGCAACCGTCGTCGACACACTCAATCTTTACAACGTTGTTAATGAGAGACTTGTGGCCGATAAATCCGACACCTCCTTGGGACAGATGGTCGCCCTCCAGGTGATAGAGCAAGTTGCCGGATTCGAGGATTACCGTGTCCTCCCCCTCTCTTCGGACTTCAGATAATCCTATAATATGCCAGCGTAACTTGTCTGTCTCTTCAACCAGCTCCACGATCTTCTCGTCAGTCCTCAGGGTGCGTGCGTTGTATGTTACCAGATCGAGTCGTCTTAGGTGGCAACCGAACCTCCACCGGAGATTCTTAGCACCCTCTGCCCCGCCGTTACCATGGTCGCCACCGTAGCCAGGAATAACGGGGCCGCAGCGGACTGGGGGCCGTCTCTTAGTAAATTTATCAATTTGGGGGGTATATTGCCATAGTTGCTACGCTTGGCGAGCGGGTTGGCAACCGCAGTTTTTTATTGTGATATTGCTGTTATCAGGAAGATGTTGCTGCCCATCTCCTGATTGTTTTCCACTGTCGCGTTTTACGACACCCACGGGAAGATATGGGGTAGTGGATATTTTTAACCGCCACTACATGGCGTACCGCCACTACACGGCGTATAGAATGTTATATAGATATAATTCAGAAGGAGAGAGGGAGGGTGTACAGCTAATGTTGCCACAGCCCGAATGGAATAAAACTATTAAAGAGCTATTATACGGTACAGATAAAACTGACCAGAGGATAGCACAGAGATATTATTGGAAGAGTAAACGGAAATTTATTTAAATAAATTCATGTCAAGAACTTCGTAAACGGTCAGAAGTTCAAAGCATCAAACCTTAAGCCATCCGGTAGGCTGACTCGAAACTCTAGCGTTTGATCTTCTTGGACCTGTACCCACCACAGTGATAGGCAAAAATTGTGTCCAAGTATTGGATGATGTTGCTACTGGGCGGATAAAACTTTTTGCCATGGCGAACGCGAATGCTGAAACCTGCGCCACCGCTTTTATAAATGAGGTTTTCTATCGATACGGCATGTCGAGTCCCATTCATAGTGGCTCGTCGTTTGTTAATACTGTAATGCAGGAAGTCGTTTTTTGCATGGGGATAAAGCACACATTTACACCGATCTTTCATCCATCAGCGAACCCTGTAGAAAGAAAGAACGGGCATTTGAAAACAAAGCTCACAAACTTCTATTTGCAATAAATAAAAGCTTCACGACAGGCTACTCCCCGACCTATTTGACTTGTGGTCGAGAGCTCAGAACGCCCGACGATACGATTTTTTTTCAGTCATCTTAATCAACACGAAGTCCGAAGCCCGGGGACTGAGGAGGAGAATTTTTATACATTAGCTTAACGTCAACCGTTGTAACAATTACGGTTCTATAAATATATTATATACCTGCAGTGGTTTACTGACTATTACAGTGATAATCCGATGCGCGTGGGGTCGGTACGCGTGGTCGCTGAGCAGCCGTGGTGCGCCCCGATGTGCCACCCGTGGGGCGACCGCTTGCGCGCGCCCCGTGCCCATGCTGGAGCCGCCGGCGCGCGCGCCGCCCGCCTGCCTGCCGCTGCCCGCCGCGCCGCCCTGCGCCGTGTAGGTACTCGCTGCACGCACCGTGCTACACTACACTACACTACACACTGCGCGAGCCTCGTGCCCATGCTGGAGCCGCCGGCGCGCGCGCCGCCCGCCTGCCTGCCGCTGCCCGCCGCGCCGCCCTGCGCCGTGTAGGTACTCGCTGCACGCACCGTGCTACACTACACTACACTACACACTGCGCGAGCCTCGTGCCCATGCTGGAGCCGCCGGCGCGCGCGCCGCCCGCCTGCCTGCCGCTGCCCGCCGCGCCGCCCTGCGCCGTGTAGGTACTCGCTGCACGCACCGTGCTACACTACACTACACTACACACTGCGCGAGCCTCGTGCCCATGCTGGAGCCGCCGGCGCGCGCGCCGCCCGCCTGCCTGCCGCTGCCCGCCGCGCCGCCCTGCGCCGTGTAGGTACTCGCTGCACGCACCGTGCTACACTACACTACACTACACACTGCGCGAGCCTCGTGCCCATGCTGGAGCCGCCGGCGCGCGCGCCGCCCGCCTGCCTGCCGCTGCCCGCCGCGCCGCCCTGCGCCGTGTAGGTACTCGCTGCACGCACCGTACTACACTACACTACACTACACACTGCGCGAGCCTCGTGCCCATGCTGGAGCCGCCGGCGCGCGCGCCGCCCGCCTGCCTGCCGCTGCCCGCCGCGCCGCCCTGCGCCGTGTAGGTACTCGCTGCACGCACCGTACTACACTACACTACACTACACACTGCGCGAGCCTCGTGCCCATGCTGGAGCCGCCGGCGCGCGCGCCGCCCGCCTGCCTGCCGCTGCCCGCCGCGCCGCCCTGCGCCGTGTAGGTACTCGCTGCACGCACCGTACTACACTACACTACACTACACACTGCGCGAGCCTCGTGCCCATGCTGGAGCCGCCGGCGCGCGCGCCGCCCGCCTGCCTGCCGCTGCCCGCCGCGCCGCCCTGCGCCGTGTAGGTACTCGCTGCACGCACCGTACTACACTACACTACACTACACACTGCGCGAGCCTCGTGCCCATGCTGGAGCCGCCGGCGCGCGCGCCGCCCGCCTGCCTGCCGCTGCCCGCCGCGCCGCCCTGCGCCGTGTAGGTACTCGCTGCACGCACCGTACTACACTACACTACACTACACACTGCGCGAGCCTCGTGCCCATGCTGGAGCCGCCGGCGCGCGCGCCGCCCGCCTGCCTGCCGCTGCCCGCCGCGCCGCCCTGCGCCGTGTAGGTACTCGCTGCACGCACCGTACTACACTACACTACACTACACACTGCGCGAGCCTCGTGCCCATGCTGGAGCCGCCGGCGCGCGCGCCGCCCGCCTGCCTGCCGCTGCCCGCCGCGCCGCCCTGCGCCGTGTAGGTACTCGCTGCACGCACCGTACTACACTACACTACACTACACACTGCGCGAGCCTCGTGCCCATGCTGGAGCCGCCGGCGCGCGCGCCGCCCGCCTGCCTGCCGCTGCCCGCCGCGCCGCCCTGCGCCGTGTAGGTACTCGCTGCACGCACCGTACTACACTACACTACACTACACACTGCGCGAGCCTCGTGCCCATGCTGGAGCCGCCGGCGCGCGCGCCGCCCGCCTGCCTGCCGCTGCCCGCCGCGCCGCCCTGCGCCGTGTAGGTACTCGCTGCACGCACCGTACTACACTACACTACACTACACACTGCGCGAGCCTCGTGCCCATGCTGGAGCCGCCGGCGCGCGCGCCGCCCGCCTGCCTGCCGCTGCCCGCCGCGCCGCCCTGCGCTGTGTAGGTACTCGCTGCACGCACCGTGCTACACTACACTACACTACACACTGCGCGAGCCCCGTGCCCATGCTGGAGCCGCCGGCGCGCGCGCCGCCCGCCTGCCTGCCGCTGCCCGCCGCTGCCCGCCGCGCCGCCCTGCGCCGTGTAGGTACTCGCTGCACGCACCGTGCTACACTACACTACACTACACTACACTACACACTGCGCGAGCCCCGTGCCCATGCTGGAGCCGCCGGCGCGCGCGCCGCCCGCCTGCCTGCCGCTGCCCGCCGCGCCACCCTGCGCCGTGTAGGTACTCGCTGCACGCACCGTACTACACTACACTACACTACACTACACTACACACTGCGCGGGCCCCGTGCCCATGCTGGAGCCGCCGGCGCGCGCGCCGCTCGCCTGCCTGCCGCTGCCCGCCGCGCCGCCCTGCGCCGTGTAGGTACTCGCTGCACGCACCGTACTACACTACACTACACTACACTACACTACACACTGCGCGAGCCCCGTGCCCATGCTGGAGCCGCCGGCGCGCGCGCCGCTCGCCTGCCTGCCGCTGCCCGCCGCGCCACCCTGCGCCGTGTAGGTACTCGCTGCACGCACCGTACTACACTACACTACACTACACTACACTACACACTGCGCGAGCCCCGTGCCCATGCTGGAGCCGCCGGCGCGCGCGCCGCCCGCCTGCCTGCCGCTGCCCGCCGCGCCGCCCTGCGCCGTGTAGGTACTCGCTGCACGCACCGTGCTACACTACACTACACTACACTACACTACACACTGCGCGAGCCCCGTGCCCATGCTGGAGCCGCCGGCGCGCGCGCCGCCCGCCTGCCTGCCGCTGCCCGCCGCGCCACCCTGCGCCGTGTAGGTACTCGCTGCACGCACCGTACTACACTACACTACACTACACTACACTACACACTGCGCGAGCCCCGTGCCCATGCTGGAGCCGCCGGCGCGCGCGCCGCTCGCTTGCCTGCCGCTGCCCGCCGCGCCGCCCTGCGCCGTGTAGGTACTCGCTGCACGCACCGTACTACACTACACTACACTACACTACACTACACACTGCGCGAGCCCCGTGCCCATGCTGGAGCCGCCGGCGCGCGCGCCGCTCGCCTGCCTGCCGCTGCCCGCCGCGCCGCCCTGCGCCGTGTAGGTACTCGCTGCACGCACCGTACTACACTACACTACACTACACACTGCGCGAGCCCCGCGCCCATGCTGGAGCCGCCGGCGCGCGCGCCGCTCGCCTGCCTGCCGCTGCCCGCCGCGCCGCCCTGCGCCGTGTAGGTACTCGCTGCACGCACCGTGCTACACTACACTACACTACACTACACTACACACTGCGCGAGCCTCGTGCCCATGCTGGAGCCGCCGGCGCGCGCGCCGCCCGCCTGCCTGCCGCTGCCCGCCGCGCCGCCCTGCGCCGTGTAGGTACTCGCTGCACGCACCGTACTACACTACACTACACTACACACTGCGCGAGCCTCGTGCCCATGCTGGAGCCGCCGGCGCGCGCGCCGCCCGCCTGCCTGCCGCTGCCCGCCGCGCCGCCCTGCGCCGTGTAGGTACTCGCTGCACGCACCGTGCTACACTACACTACACTACACTACACTACACTACACACTGCGCGATCCCCGTGCCCATGCTGGAGCCGCCGGCTCAGGTGGACTGTGTGCTCGTTTGTCACCTTTATCCTATAAAGAAATACTGTTCTACACTACGAACTCACTTCACTTACAACTCACCTGCGTTAAGCAAAATTACTTTTAATTAGTATAATACAAAGTTACTAGGTAATGCTTTATACAACAGGCTTTATTGCGTTTACTTTTGATGAAGTGGACTATATAATATTATAGAGTACTAAAAAATAAAAGAAAAATTTAATCAGTTTTAAAAATGGTTTAAATCCTTTCCAAGAGGGGAATACCAATAGGTTCACATCGGGACTCATTTATTTTTGTATATTCATAAATGACGTCTAAAGATATTTTTAGTGTTTGGAACTCTCATGATTTACAAATAACGTAGAAAAAATACAAGAGTATTACTTGATCTGATGCCTTACACTTAGTTCAAGGCAACTTGAGTTAATAATTGAATAATTTTGTACTTAAATAAACCCACTGGTACGTGGTTTTCAGTAGTTCTTGGTAACTTATCACCTAATTCGATATAAAAATGCGGAATGTACGTTACAAAATATGTGTATTGAAAATTAACTTGTTTTTATTATGCTAGTTACAAAAATATAGCATTTATAATAGGTTTTATCTTGTACATCATTACACACATACACAAGTGTTATTTGATATATTTTGTTTTTATAACAGGGATTCGGCGTTTCCAAGTTTGGAGGCTGTATTGCGGCAACTGAATGATCCAGATGCTCCAATTTTGTTCAAATTACTGGAACAACAGGCAGCTATTGAAAAACGTGTAAAAGAGAGCGAAGATAACGTTGTAAGCTATTTATTTTTTTATGCAATCCAACAGTATATTAATTAGAGAAAAAGTTTATCGTATTAAGTTTAGTTAACACAGAATTATTATGTGAATATATTCTTTGTTTTTACTTAGACACCCGAAGAATATGTACCACCGGAACCCGTGACTGAATTTCAAACTGCCAGACTTTTTCTCTCTCACTTCGGTTACCTGAACATCGGCGGGGATAAAAAGGTAACTTATATTTTACCTAAATAGTAAATATTATTATAAATTTGAAACCTTGATTCTAAATTTTTATTACGATTACGATACGAGCATTGGTTCTTAAAGACATAACCAAAGAGAATATAATCACTACGTTTAGACATAATGTGACGTGATGCTTCACTGTTGACTCTATGACAAAGCTCAGTAACTCCGGCAATCTATATAGGTGGCTAGAGTCTCTACGTTTTAAAATAAATAACGAGTATGTTCGCAATAAAAAAGTGACTGATATAGCCCAGCAGATTAGTGGATTGATGTGGCGGTGGGCGGTCATATAGCTAAGTGACCCGATGCGGTGAGGGAGGAATTTTCAACGAGCGTAGTTTATGGCGATGCCCACTGGATGGGGTATGATTTTTTGTAGGCTTAAATTTTAGTTTTTATGGGTATGGTATAAATAAATAAAATGTAGTTGTGATTATGTGGGATTGTATTTATACAGGGTTATTTTGCAAGTGCCGTGTAGTGGCGGTTAAGAATATACACTACCCCATATATTCCCGTGGGTGTCGTAAAAGGCGACAAAGGGAAACAGGCAAGAGATGAGCAGCAGCATCTTCCTGATAACAGCAAAATTACAATAAAAAATGTGGTTGCAAAACCGCCCGCCAGGCGTGGCAACTATAGCAAATACCCCCCAATGATGAGAGCAAGAAAAAGACGGCCCCCAGTCCCCGGCGGCCTCGCTATTCCTGGCTACGATGGTGACCATGGTAACGGCGGGGCATGGGGTGCTAAGAATCTCCGGTGGAGGTTCGGTTGTCACCTAAGACGACTCGACCTGGCAACATAGAACGCACGCACCCTGAGGACTGACGAGAAGATCGTGGAGCTGGAAGAAGAGATAGACAAGTTGCGCTGGCGTATTATAGGATTATCGAAGGTCCGAAGAGAGGGGGAGGACACGGTAATCCTCGAATCCGGCAACTTGCTCTATCACTGGGAGGGCGACCATCTGTCCCAAGGAGGTGTCGGATTTATCGTCCACAAGTATCTCGTTAACAACGTTGTAAAGATTGAGAGTGTGTCGACGAGAGTTGCGTACCTTATACTCAGAATCACTAAACGGTATTCGCTGTAGGTCATACAAGTTTGCGCACCAATCTCGGCACATCCCGATGAGGAGGTGGAGGAAATGTATGAGGACGTATCTAGAGCCATGCGATCCTTCAAAACCCACTATACGGTGTTAATGGGAGACTTCAATGCAAAACTAGGCACAAGAGAGAACGGTGAGCTGAAAGTAGAGAAATTTGTAATAGGGCATTGGCACCCAAGGGGTCAGCAGCTAGCCAACTTCATGGAGCAAGACGGACTCTTTATGATGAACTCTTTCTTCCAGAAGCGGCCCCACAGAAAGTGGACCTGCTCGAGCCCCGACGGTTCGACAAAAAATGAGATTGACTTCATTATGACGACCAGACAACAACTGTTCAGTGATGTCTCCGTGATCGCGAGGGTGAAAATTGGTAGCGATCACCGAATGGTTAGAGGCACACTGAACCTAAACGTTAAGTTGGAGAGGTCTCGTCTAATGAAGTCAACGCTCCGTCCCCCTCGTGCTCTGTTCCAAAGTCCCGAAGCCTTTCAGCTCGAGTTACAAAACCGTTTTCAGTGCCTAGAAGACTGCAATGAAGTGAACGATATGAATGACAAGCTCGTGGAAACTGTCCATGCGGTCGGACCTAAGTTCTGCAAGACCCGCCGCAGAAGAACACAAAATGTCTTCGATCACACTCTTAATCTCATGGTTGTTAGACGGGAGATGAAGCTACATTCTTCAACAGATTTGACAGCATACATGCAACTGAACAGACAGATCTCCAAATGCATGCGGCGGGACTTACGCAACTTCAATACAGCTTGTATTGAAGAAGCCATCGAGCGGAACCAAGGCTCCAAAGTCTTTGCAAGAGATCTGTCTGCCAGAAAGAGCCAACTGTCAAAGCTGAAGACCGAAATGTGGCAGTATAGTTTCCGGGACACCTGAGATTTTGAGTGAGATTGAGAATAGAATAGAATAGAAAAATTTTTATTCAATATAGATCACATGTGTAATTCTTATTGAAAGTCATTATTTACTTTACCACTGGTTCGAAAAAAAAACCTCTGTCCTGGGAAGAACCAGCAAGAAACCCAGCGGGACTTTTTTTTTAAAGCAAATTTTACAATAATGGTTGTACTAACTATATAAGTACAGAATTTATTTTAGAAACAGCTTGGAAGCGATCACCTCATTCCCAGGGGTTATTATCAACCATGTATTCATTTATACTATAATAACCCTTTTTATACAGTTTCAACTTAACAAAACATTTAAACTTGCTAATAGAGAGAGCCTGTACATTTTCCGGGACCTTGTTGTAATAGCGTATACATTGCCCCAAGAATGAATTACTGACTCTGTGGAGTCGAGAAACTGGTATCACTAGCTTGTGTTTGTTCCTAGTGTTTACAGAATGCACATTAATTTTTTTACTAAAACTACCTTTGTTTTTGTGAACATACATTAAATTTTCGTAAATATACTGAGAGGCCAAAGTTAATATATTTATTTCTTTAAATTTATCTCTAAGAGACTCTCTCAGTTTTAGATTGTAAATAGCTCTAATGGCCCTCTTCTGTAAAACAAAAATAGTTTCTGAATCAGCCGCATTTCCCCATAGCAAAATCCCATAAGACATTATGCTATGGAAATAACTAAAATAAACTAATCTAGCTGTCTCGACACTAGTGAGACCTCTAATCTTTTTTACAGCATAGGCTGCAGAACTTAGTCTGCTTGCTAGTTTGGATATATGGGGGCCCCACTGAAGCTTTGCGTCGAGAGTGATGCCAAGAAAAACAGTGGATTCAACAGGGCTCAGTTCTTCCCCATTTAAAAACACATTGGTACTCAGATTTCTAACATTCGTTGTTGTAAATTTAATACATTTAGTTTTATTTCCGTTTAAATGTAAATTATTAACGTTAAACCAATGCACTAATTTTGATATAGCATTATTCACTTCGTCACATTTAAATGATTGACGTTTAAGTTTAAAAATCAAAGAAGTATCATCAGCAAATAATACTATATCATGATTATCCTCTACAATAGACGGCAAGTCATTAATATACACTAGAAATAGGAATGGGCCGAGAATTGAGCCCTGAGGGACACCCATTAGTACAGGTGAGCCGGAAGAACTTTTACCATTGATAATAACTTTCTGCATTCTATTACTTAAATATGAAATTATAAGTTTAAGCGCTGTGTTCTTGACACCATAGTACTGTAGCTTCCTGATTAATGTCTCATGGTGAACGCAGTCGAAGGCCTTGGAAAGGTCACAAAATATACCCAAAGCATCCTCTGAATTCTCCCATGCACAAAAAATATGTTTAATAAGCTCAACTCCAGCGTCAGTTGTTGAGCGACCCCTTGTAAAACCGAATTGATTTCTATGTAGCAATTTATTAATATTGAAGAAACTTAACATTTGATCTAAAATTATTTTTTCAAAAATTTTACTAAATGTTGGTAGTACAGAAATTGGTCTAAAATTGGCGGGGTCTAATGTACTACCAGATTTAAATAAAGGTATGACTTTACTAAATTTCATTAAATCAGGAAACACACCAGATTCGACGCTTGTATTAAATATAGTGGCTAGATAAGGTGCTATTATATCTATTATAGATAAAATAACTTTAACGGAAATCCCCCATAAATCTGCCGTTTTCTTAACATCAATAGTTTTAAAATATTTAACGATATCTTTTGGCAATTACTCTATGGAAATTAAAAGTATTTGAACAAGAGGTTCTATGGGCAGCTGTACACGTCATCGTTGGAGCCACACGCAAGTGTGGGTAACGATCCAAGAGCGAGTCTTATCCGACACTATTCCGAAGATACCATGGACGTCAGTCTGAGCGAGATTAGAATGGCTCTCCAGCGACCTCAATAGTATCTCCCAACGAATAGGTCTTAAGATGAACATGGACAAAACAAAAATCATGTTTAACGTCCAAGTCAAACCTATGCCGGTACTTGTTGTTGGGAAGTTGTTGACGAGTATGTTGACCTGGGACAAATAGTCCGACTAGGTAAGTCCAACTTCGACCGAGAGGTTAATCGACGAATTCAACTCGGCTGGGCAGAGTTCGGGAAACTACGACACATCTTCTCGTTAGCTATACCTCAAAACTTAAAAACGAAATTGTACAACCAGTGCGTGTTGCCAGTGATGACTTACGGATCTGAGACGTGGTCTTTCACTGCTTGCCGTATGAGGAAGCTCAAGGTCGCTCAGCGAGCTATGGAGAGGGCTATGCTGGGAGTTTCTCTGCGTGATAAACTTAGAAATGAGGATATCTGCAGTAGAACCAGAGTAACCGACATAGCCCAACGGATTAATAAGCTGAAGTGGCAGTGGGCCGGCCATATAGCTCGAAGAACCGACAACCGATGGGGAAGAAAGGTTCTCGAGTGGCAGCCTCGTACCGGTAGGCGAAGTGTAGGGCGACCCTCCAATAGATGGAGTGACGATCTGGTAAGACATGCGGGAAGTCGATAGATGCAGGCGGCTCAGGACCGTGCTTTGTGGCATTCCTCGGGGGAGGCCTATGTTCCGCAGTGGACTTATGAAAGGCTGTAATGTTGATGATTTTGGAATAACCGGCGAAACTTGCAGAGAAGTTTTAGAATAAGTAATATAGGTAAATGGTGAAGAAAATTTTCACACATTCGTAAGGGTCGCCCGGTAAGCGTCCTTACCTTCTATTTACCGTTAGTTCCTACGTACCGCTTAGTAACTACGTTCGCTCGTTATTACGTACACTTCGTAACCAATGATGTAACGAAAATATTAGAACTGCGGGTACAATGATACTATGGAATGGTGCTATATTACATTTTAAGTAATGAAAGTTTACATGGTGCGCAAAGATTATTCGATAGTGAGTCTTTACCGTGATAGAAATACGCTGTTCGTTTGCGCTCCGATTTGCTGTTATAAATTTAAATCTGTAATTGATTGTTATATAAATTGAGAATAGATTGACGTTTGCAGTTAATAATACAAAGAATTAGTCTTCTCCCCGCATGCAGGTGACTAAAAAAGTTATGGAGAATTGAGCGTAATTTAGTGCGTAATGTATTAGTGCCGTTGTGTTCGTCTAGTAATATATATATATATAGAAGTCTAGTAGGAATTCGCTTGTAGTTGAAACGAATCGTGAGTTGTTATAGGGTGTGAGCGAGCGGGCTGTGCGCGCTGTTTGTATTTGTAAAAATGGGAGTTTAAGAGGATGATGCTTTTGGCTTCAACGGCTTCGGGTTGCAGTCACTATTGTTTTGTTAATTTTGCATAAACGCGTAAGTTTGTGTGGTAAGTTGTGTACTGTTTTAGGTTGGGAGCGAGCGGGTGTTATCACCGTGTGTACTTGTAATAATAGGAGGGGATGGTATTTTATATGTATTTGCGGGTCGACGTGGTACAGCATAAGCGTGTGGGTGAAGCGGCGTACCGTGCGGTGTTGCAGGGCGGGAGCGGGCGGCTATGCGCGCTTGACGCGAGCGGGGTGGGGGGCGCGGCGGGGGCGGGGCTGGGCGCGGCGCTGCGGCGGCTGGACGCGGCGGGCGCGCGCGCCGCGCTCACGGTGCACGTGGCGTACGCGCGCGCCGGCCAGCGCGCCGCGCACCACATCGTCGCCAACGCGCACGCGCGCGACCTCGCGCCCGCCTACATACACATGCTGCGCGGGTCTGTCACCTGTTTATTTTTAATTAATATGACGTTAGCTACTTGGATTTTAGCCATGGTACGAGTGAATCGTGTGACAGGGTATGTCGTCATGCATGTTTGTAAGTTATGTATTAATATTACAAATATATTGCATGACTTAAGCGTAAAGCGCGTAGGTATGTTCAAATTGCGCCTAAAAATTATATTAACTAACTTTTTGTCGCATAAATTCGTATCTAACAATCATAATGAACATATAAATTATATAAAAAGGACATTGTCAGATAGATAAATGATTGTTGAACTTATTAATTTTTTTAAATTGATTAATTGCTTTTTTTACATAAAAAAGTGATTTATCAAGTCCGCATGGAATGGTAAACACGATAACTTTTGAAAATATCAATTGTTTAACTCAATCTTTTTTTTAATCTCTTCATCTATCATATCGATGTAGATGTAGATGTCTATGGGCCGCAGCAACCACTTACCATCAGGTGGACTGTGTGCTCGTTTATCACCCTTATCCTATAAAAAAAATGTCGATTGCCATGGAATGTAATTGCAGTTTAATTTTGTTTTATTTAATTATAATAATTATTTTCGGCTGCGAAATCTCAAAATTTTCGATATTTTAGCAACCTTATATTAATTTATTTTACTAAATACACTTTTTTCTGCCTTACTACGCGCTCGGCCGCCGTGGTGAGTGAATTGCTGTATCGTTTGCTTACAGCAGCGGTAATAGGCAGCAAAAATGTCGATCGCTGTAGAAATACAAAATATTCCAAAAACCAAATTTGATACATACTTAGCAAAGTTATTATTTTTATATTCACAGATATTTTGTCGTTAAAAGTACGTAGGATTTATGTATAAATATACTTATACGTACCGGCAGGCGAAGTGTAGGGCGTCCCCCCACTAGATGGAGTCACGACCTGCTTGCTGCTGCTGCGTACGTTATTGCATTCCTTGGGGGAGGCCTATGTTCAGCAGTGGACTTGTAAATTGCTGTAATGATGATGATGATGATATGTCTTAGACTTTATGGAGTGATCTGAAGGTTTACTTAGGTGAATGCTACTGGAACTCCTCAAAGAGTAGGACTAGTTGTGCCGAGTTTGGCCTCGTTTTTTAGTTATGATGAGACTTTACTTCTGGACTTGATAGAGTGACCAAAAGGTGTACTTTGATGACTGCTACTGGACGAAAAGAACTAGGTGTCCCGAGATTGGGTTCATTTTGTTAGTTATGAATAGACCTTATAATCATGATATACGTAATATTAAATGCGCTAAAGGCATGCACAATTGGATTTACCAATAGTTTTGATTTATTAGTATACATACCTTATTACGAAGCCACGAACCGTGTTTTAAGCATGTGTGCGCTTCGGGAAATATTTAAAATTTTAAATATATATATGAGAAAAGTTTTCTACAATGTAGGTTTATAATATAGAATATAATAAAAAAAAGACATGCAATTAAAAATGATTAAATGATTATATTTAAATGTAGAATGTATAAGTAATATGTAGTCGTAACGTAGAATATTAAATATGTATTAAAAAATAGACGAACCGTGTCGTAAGAGCCAACAGACGGAAATTAAAACAAATAACCGGCCAAGTGCGAGTCGGACTCGCGCATGAAGGGTTCCGTACCATCATAAGACACGTTTCTAGTAGGGGAGCATCATTTAATTTTTTATTTATTTTAATTTTTATTATTAGAAATACACATTCTGTGGAAATTGCAACTGTCTATCTATTACGGATTATGAGATACAGTCCCTTGACAGACGGACGGACGGCGGAGGCTTAGTAATGGGATTTCGTTCGTTATCCTTCGGGTACGGAACCCTAAAAAGGGCTAGCTATATAATCCTGATAATAACTGAAATTTAAAAAAAAACTTCGATAGTCAAGCGTGGTAACTATGACAAAATCTCTTTCTATAAGGAAATTTGGGAATATCTGTATTTTGCAATACACTTGTAATACGCTGTACTGAATGAAAAAATGTATGTTTCATTAGATTTAAATATGAAAGATTTTTATAGTAAAGTGTATTGAAATGAAATATCTATTTAATATAAATACATTTTGTTAATTGAAGAATTTATGATTTACTAAGACATATAGTTTATAGGCGGAGTGGAGGTTTTAGAGTCAGATGTTTCAAACCTTTTATGTAGATATTTTATGCAAAGTAAAGGATAGGATTATATTGTCATTTATCGAAAGGCATTATTTCTGGAAAATTTATAATTAGCAGTTTTTTTGATACGAAATATTTATAGATCGGCAAAATTTTATTTCATATATAATATAATAATTTTAAATTAACAACGATAGACTAAGCGTTGTATATATTTTAAGAGATGTTAAAATTATGTTCGACTTCTTGACAAACGTTTACTTACACATATATTTGCTTTAATTAAAAATTAAGGTACACGCCCCTAGTTGCCCCGACAAAGGTCAAATATCCCGGGGCCCATCAGCGGTAGATTCGACGGACAACTAAGGGTGGGGCTCGAAATGCCTATAGATAATCAATATATAAGAACTAGGTAATTAATTCGACTTACCTGGTTCAGAAGCGAAGACAGGCTACAAGGCTCGGTCAAGCGGTAGGTGTAGTGTATGTAAGTAATGTACGAGAAGGTGTGTATGTGTAACCTGACTTAACCCTTTTAATCGGCAGCAACCCTGACTCCGGCACCGCCCCACGGTGTGGTATCCTCCTAAATCTAGCGTCCCTTAGCACAAATCTATAATCTAATACGAACGCTGTTTCTCGCGGGTCACAAAGTTTAGCATTTTTACCGACACAGGAAAATATTTCCGAGTTACATCAAATGCCACAAAGCAACTCTTCGACGCAAATTAATATTGTCAAAGCACTTCAACCGGCAATCACTATACAATTTACGTGAATTACTTGCCAACGAATTTAAGATAATCAATCAAAATATTACGGCCTCGTTATCGCGTGAACGCACTAAAAGATAACCAAACATTAGAAACGAAAAACTCCAATCGTAAATTCTACGCGTCCTTTCGACCGGCAATTGTTCACAATTAATATGTCTCGACGCGTCTCGATCGACGCGCCTACAATTGGAATGCGGCCGGAGAGGGGCCGGCGGTGACCTTCGTACCGTGCTATGCACGCGCCGAGTCGCGAGTTATGAATTCAATTTTCAAAAGGTTAATATTTGGCCTAAACAAACCCCGCCCCGGACATAAGGACTTATGTCCGCGAGTAGATTGGCAAACAGGACAGGGTCGCGACGGCACGTTGCAAGACCGAATCTCCGACCAAAACCTCGGCCACCCTAGGCACCCCATCCGGTCCATACGACAATTTAACAATGCGCCCACGGCGCCAATACAAAGGCAGAGCGTTGGGGTTCTTTAACCAACTACTGCAAAAGATGTAGGTACTCCAGAGACCATCGGTGCCAAAAACTCTGAGTCTCTGTTGCAGCACGTCAAATCTGCTCAACCGCGAAGAGTTTATTTCCCTGATGGGGTACTCGGGCAGGGCGTTAAGCGGCTGGCCAATCAGGAAGTGTCCCGGGGTTAGAACCTCCAAATCATTCGGATCGGACGAGAGGGGACAGAGGGGCCGAGAGTTGAGTACCGCCTCAATTTTACAGAATACAGTGACAAGCTCCTCAAATGTCAAAATAGTTTCGCCAATAACGCGACGGAGATGCGTTTTTGCAACCTTAACCACCGCCTCAAAAATACCGCCCCAGTTTGGGCAAGCCGGAGGGTCGAATTTCCACTAGATGCCCTTCTTGGACATCGCAGTACCTAAATAAGTCCTGTTGTTGGAAAGAAATTCGACGACCTCTTTCAAATATCTATCCGTGCCCTTATAATTCGTCCCGCAATCAGACCGGATCAGGTCCGGCAAACCGCGACGCGATACGAAGCGGCCCAGCGTGGCCAAAAAGGCTTCAGTGCTGGGGGCACTTACAAGTTCTAAGTGAACGGCCTTAGTGGAGAGGCACACGAAAACGCACAGATAGGCCTTATGTGAACGCGCGTTACGTAGGTTGGAGGACTTGACAAGGGGTCAGCAAAGTCTGTTCCGACTCCAGCGAATGGTCGGATGGCCCTGACGCGGTAGGGTGGTAAGTCGCCAATCATAGGATGCAATATGGTGGCCTTCAGTTTATAACATGGTATGCACTTAAAGATGAAGCTCCGAATGGTGCGTCGGCCAGCCAAAATCCAAAACACCCGCTGCAAAATAGCCGAAAGAGCGTTACACCCAGCGTGGGCATTCTTAACATGATGGTGAGTTACCAGCAACCGAACAAAGGCGCCGTCCTTAGGAAGCAATAACGGGTGTCGAGCCCCGTACGGCAGTTGAGAATTTTTCAAACGTCCGCCAACGCACAGCATACCAGCGTCGTCCAGGAAGAGGTTCAGACGGGCCAGAGCGCCCTTGACAACGGAGCCCCGCTTCAAGTTTTCAATCACGGGCTCATAATGCTCCGCTTGGACCATACGGGTCCAATGCATCAAAGCTTCACGACGCTCGCTAGGGGACAAAACGGAATCAGAGATTCAGTTGGATGGGTCTCTCGCATTGCGGACAAATCGACGCAACCATGCAGTCACTCCTAAGAGCTTATCGAGAGAGCTGTACCGTTCTAGCAGGGAGAGATCCCGAGTGGGCTTATCCTTGCCCACTCCTACTCGGGCTCGTAGGCCTGGCAATTAAATCGGTTCGGAGTAATTATTCTGGGGCCAGAATGACTGAGACTCGGTCAACCAACTGGGACCCCACCACAGCGGGTGGTCAACCAACGAGGGGGCTTCACAGCCGCAAGAAGCGCAGTCTGCGGGATTCAACTCCCCTGGGACATGTCTCCAGTTTAGCGAAGTCCTAGAATCCTGGATTTGAGATACGCGGTTCGCCACAATGACCTCAAGATTGTGAGGTGCAGCTCTGAGCCAACAAAGTACTACCTCACTGTCCGACCAAGCGTAGACGTCCGTAATGTCGATTACAGACTTCAAAGATGAGTGAACGTGGTTGAGGAGTCGCGTGAGAAGAGCCGCTCCGGACAGTTCCAATTTAGGGATAGTTAAGCGGAACCTAATGGGAGCAACCTTGCTTTTAGCAAGTACGAGATGGGCGGAAGTATGGCCAGAAGAGCTCACAGTCCGCAAATATACGACAGCAGCATAGCCTTTCTCAGAGGCGTCGCAAAATAAATGTAGGGTAGCCCTGCATTTCCCTGGAGGGAGGAAGCACCTTGGCATGGAGACCCGGTTGATGTCCGGAAGGGAGGACACAATGGAAAGCCACTCTCGCAAGAGAGCACCGCTAATAGGCTCGTCCCAACCCAACCCGGATATCCAGAGCTTTTGAAGAAAGCACTTAGCCAAAAATGACCGGAGTGATCCATCCATTAGCATCGAAGGTGCGGGCTACTGTAGACAGCACGGAGCGCTTGGTCCATGCTTTAGAAGGGGGATCAAGTTTGACTCGATAGGTGAAAGTATCCTGGACAGGCTGATATTGAATGCCCAGCACAGTCAACAAATTAGGATTTTCAGGGTGCTCGAATAGATGAGGGTCTTGTTGATCCTCTCCTGGGAGGTCCTTCAAAATATGAGGGTAGTTCGGCAACCATTTGCACAACTCATAACCTCCGGCCTTCAAGATGGCAATCAATTCGTCTCACAATACAAGAGCCTCCTCGACGGTGGAGGCGCCCGTGCAAATGTCGTCCATGTAGACCGAAGTCTCCAAAATAGAAGCCCCCCCGAGCGTATTTTAGACACTCTCTCTCAGCGAGTTCAAGGAGGGTTCGCATGGCGATATACGGGCTGGACCGGAGTCCATAGGTGGTGGTATTCAACTCAAACACCTGTATTAGGTCGCTGGGCTTCTCGCGCCACAATATCAGCTGATATCGACGGTCATCACGATGGACCACTGATTGTCGAAACATGATCCGAATGTCGGCTACAAAAACCACTTGGTGCCGACGGAGTTGGGTCAAAATATCGGATATGTCCTTGATAAATTTAGGACCAGAGTGGAGACATTGGTTCAAGGACACACCGTTTGACGAGGGTCGGATCCGTCAAAAACTACCCGAATCTTACTCCCAGGGGTCCTCAAGACCGCATGGTGAGGGATAAAGTAGTGCTCCTGTGACCGCCAGTCGAAGTTGGACGGTGACATGTAACCCAGCTCTTGATACTCGCGCATGAACTCGACATATTTGTCGCGGAAGGCTGGGTCGCGCTGCATACGGCGCTCCATGGAGAGCAACCTCTTTTCGACCAGGGTACGAGATCCCAGATCCCAGAGGGGGTCGTGAGTCCAGAAAGGGTAAGCGAGTGACAAAACGACCGTCGACACGACGACTGGTATTGTTTTGGTAGAACAACTCGCACTCACGGTCCAGAGGGCTTAATCGGGCCGCGTGTGGCGGCTCCTTAATCTTCCAGAACTGCTGGACGACGTCCGAAAAGGACCCGCCCACAACAGAGAGTGGGTCGGCCGTCTGAGGAGGTGGAGACCACAGAACCGGTCCAAAGAAGCTGTGCCCAAATACAGTGGACATGGCTGACAAGCCATCAGGCTGTAGGGCTCGTATCTCGCCTAACAAGATGAACCCCAGCGCGTCGGCCCCCAGCAACAAATCTATAGGCCCAGGTTGGGACCACTGAGAGTCTGCCGGTCTCAACCCCGACGCACAACGAACCGCGCTGTCATTTATACGGACGTTAGGGAGAAAACCTACAATGTCATCGAGGACATTTACCTTGACTAAAATGTGAAGGTGTTCGCTGGCAGGGCTGAACACCAACTCCGCTTGTCCCCTAGGAGCATTAGGCTCGGCACCTCCGATACCTACCATCGGACGTGATTCAGAGCTCCAGGTGAGCCCTAGTTTTCCCACCAACCAAATGGAGGCCACACTGCGTTGTGAACCCGAATCCAATAGAGCGCGAACCGTTAAGCAGTCGCCGCTCGGGTTTCACACCTTCACTAAGGCCGTCGTTAATAGAACAGTTTGACAGGTGGACTGTTGACGCCTCAAAGGCTCAGTGGAGGCGGCCGTGGTGGGAGCTAGGGCGGCAGCTTCCTAGCCGAAGCTGCTTCCATCCGACCGGCACTCGAACCGGGGGTCCCGAAAGCGGCATTCCGGCGGCATCTCCACGACCCGTGGTTGCAAATCACCAAATGGGCCGACCTCGGGAGCTTCGGGGAACCTCGGCCTTGAGGCCCGGGACAGTCTTGAGGTCGCAGGAACCTGGTAGTGCCGGTACCGACCAAAGGGGGGAGGGCGGCGCCCCAGTCGCGGCCACTCAGTTAACGGGGGGGAGAAGGATCTAGCCGATCGCTGAGTGGCCGTGAAATTCCTATCGACACGCTGAGGGGGGCCCCTGGTCTGGTCTGGACTGGTCGGGGGGGGCCCCTTCAAACCCAGGGGCACGGAGGCTGGCAGTCGAGCGTTGCCCGACAGAGGGCGTGGCTGGGCGCCCCCACCCGTGGGAGCCGATGGCCCGGCAGAGCCCCTAGCGGATGCGCCGTTCGCACCCAGGCACAAAATTGTATGGTGGGCGCCCTGGCAGTGCGTACAGGGCCGCTGGTGCCGGCAGTCTCTTAGGAGGTGCCTTTCCAGGCAAGAGTAGCACCAACGGCGCTTCCTGGCGATGGTTCGCCTCACCGGGACCGGCTTACCCAGATACTTTGGGCAGGATGTCACCCGATGCTGGGATGCCCGACAATAGGAGCAGGGGGGTGCCTTCCTGGCCGCTAGTCCGCTATAAGAGGGTAGGGGGCGGCGCCCTCCCGCGGGAGCTCCGCTCGGCCTTAGGGGGGTTGGCGACGCCTTGCTCGTCGGATTCCGCCTCTCCCTGGGCACGGCTCGGGTGACAACCTGTGGGTCCTCGACGGCGCCTGCTGCGTTCTCCATCTGCCTGCACTGCTCCTTCAAGAACCGCAGCAGGTCCCTGAAGGAAGGAATATAGGAGGCGCCGTTCCCGCCGTACTTCTCCTCAAAATGGAGCCGAAGATCGAGATGCAGGCGGGAGAGCACAATGTGGAGCAATAAAAAGGACCATTCGTCCACCGGTAAATCCAGCCGCCTCAACGAGTTGCACGCCACCACGACTGGATTCACGATGTCCGTACGTAGTCTGGTCCGGTCCTTAAGCAGCGGGAGATTTAGCAGCTTCCGAACGTATTCGCCCGCAATCTGCCGGACGTTGGCGTATCTTCCGGCGAGGAGGTCCCGAGCATTCTGGTAGGTGTCGTCCGACAATTTCAGGTGGCCGACGATGCCCAGGGCCTCCCCCTCCAATGATGCCAGGAGGTACCCCATCTTCTGGCTGGGTGTCAAGTCCCTCCGGGCGTCCACTAGGCTGCCAAAAAGGCCAACAAAGGTCAGCCATTCGGAGAGGACCCCGGAGAACCTTGGCAGGTCCAGAGTTGGGAGTCGTCCCAACAGCTCCGGCTGAGTAGGATACTTCCGAGGGGACTCGGGCAGGCCACTCAGCCGAGCTTCACGCGCCTCCTCAGCATACTTGGCCCCCGCCTCGATCAAGTCGTCTGTAAGAGAAAAGAATTTCTCGTAGTCCGCGAGGCAAGAGTTTAGGACTCCCTGTTCCGCATCCAAGACCTCAAGCTCAGCGCATGCCTCCTCCACTACGGCCCTTCGGGCCGCGACCTGCTCGAGCCGCTTCTGTAGACTATGGACCCGATCGGGTCTCCCTATCAAAGTATGTGCATTTGCGGCCCAGTGCAGCGCCGCCTGCAGGCGACGAGCCGATAGCTTGTGCGAGGACATCACCACTAAATACAAATTACTACGCCGCACAAATACAAATTAAATTAACAAATAAAAATACAATTACTACACGGCAAGTACCCACTACAGTCGGTCAGCAAAGATGCCTCGCTCAGGCGACTGAACCTTCGACAATTTAATCTAGGTACCCAAAAATACTTCACGCGTAAGTACCTAGCCCTAACAAAACAAAAAAAAACAAAAAAAAGGAAGAAAAGGGAATATTTTTATTTTTATAATACGGCCGAGGGTAATTGGAGAACAATTAACCACGCTCTGCTACCAAATTTGTACACGCCCCTAGTTGCTCCGACAAAGGTCAAATATCCCGGGGGCCATCAGCGGTAGATTCGACGGACAACTAAGGGTGGGGCTCGAAATGCCTATGGATAATCAATTTATAAGGACTAGGTAATTAATTCGACTTACCTGGTTTAGAAGCGAAGACTGGCCACAAGGCTCGGTCAGGCGGTAGGTGTAGTGTATGTAAGTAGTGTGCGAGAAGGTGTGTATACTGTGTAACTTGACTTAACCCTTTTAATCGGCAGCAACCCTGACTCCGGCACCGCCCCACGGTGTGGTATCCTCCAGCGGCGTCACCTCGATGTCACTCAAAGTCTAGCGTCCCTTAGCACAAATCTATAATCTAATACGAACGCTGTTTTTCGCGGGTCACAAAGTTTAGCGTTTTTAACCGACACAGGAAAATATCTCCGAGTTACATCAAATGCGACAAAGCAACTCGTCGACGCAAATTAATATTGTCAAAGCACTTCAACCGGCAATCACTATACAATTTATGTGAATTACTTGCCAACCAATTTAAGTTAATCAATCAAAATATTACGGCCTCGTTATCGCGTGAACGAACTAAAAGATAACCAAAAGTTAGAAGCGAAAAACTCCAATCGTAAATTCTACGCGTCCTTTCGACCGACAGTTGTTCACAATTAATATGTTCTCGACGCGTCTCGATCGACGCGCCTACGATTGGAATGCGGCCGGAGAGGGGCCGGCGATGACCTTCGTACCGTGCTATGCACGCGCCGAGTCGCGAGTTTTGAATTCAATTTTCAAAAGGTTAATATTTGGCCTAAACAAAGTCGATTGGTGGTAATACGTATTGACCAAAAATCATGTTAGTGATTTAGATGTACATGTGTGAGTGTGTACACACACTCACGCAGTGTGATGCATTTTAGAGAGCGTGCACAGGAAATTCATAATTTAATTCCTCCTTCTCCCTTCCACTATCGGACAACTAGACATTCGACCAGTCTTTCGTTGTTGATCTATCATGCTTTCTAATCAAACAGTTTGTTACATCGTTCGTGATGTGTATAGCAAAGCAGTGGAATAAATTGTCAGCATCTGTGTTTCCATTCGATTACAATGTGAATGTCTTCAAGGCGAGAGTGAATAGGCTTTCATTACTTATCATTAGGTGGGATTGTAGTTAAGCGCTGACTTAGTATAATAAAAAATACATGTCATGTATTTTTCAGGTCATGTAGAAAGAATGAATGAGGAAAGAGTGACAAAGCAAATTTATGTTGCAGAGGTGAATGGCAGAGTCGAGAAGGGTCGCCCTAGGCGAAAGTTTATCGACCAAATTGGCGATATATTGAAAATGGGCCAAAAGAAGAGTACCTTTAACCGACGAGCATGTATGCGTAGGTATATGGATGTGGAGGAAGCGAGAGAGGTGTGTCAGGATCGTGCCAAATGGAAGTCCATAGGGTCTGCCTACCCCTCTGGGTGACAGGCGTGAGTGTTTATGTATATGTAAAAAATACATTAAGTTATCAACCACTTGAAAGCAGCGTTCATGTATGTCCATAAGTCTAAAGCGACAAGAGGTCGTAAGGTAACGGCCAACAATGTACTTGAAATTCGCAGCGCTCCGTTTTTTCGTTAGTATACGGCGACAAAAGGATGTAAGGTAATTAATAATTACCTTACATTTTTTTGTAAGTGTAAGTAATACAAGAGAGTGCGTGTGTTTGTGCAGGCTGGGGCGAGCGGTGCGCGTGCGTGGGCACGCAGGCTGGGCCGGCCGCGCACGCACCAGCTACGACGCACGCGACCACGACCAACAGCAAGAGCACGACCACGAGCACCGCTCGCCGCCGCCGGACGAACGCACACCCGCCATCTACGACGGACGCGAACAGGTCACTTGCACTTCATTTCACCCCTTAATGCATACGCACACACACACACACACACACACACACACACACACACACACACACACACAAACACGCACACACGTACAGCACACACACACACACACACACATACACACACATCACACACACAAACACACACACACACACACCATACACACACACCACACACACCATACACACACACACCACACACACACCACACACCTTACCATTTCGCTAGCTTTTACACAACTGTCTCAATATGATAATGTTTTTCAAATGTAACATATATATATTTATTTCTTTACCACACTCAACATAAATAGCCCGATGGATTTGTGTTAAACTCGTCTATTTCTTATATATACAGGGTTATTTTTCAAAAAGTATCCAAATTTTAAACTTAAAAAAAACGTTCAAATATACAGGGTATTTTTGGAACGCTCCCGAAAACTAAGACAGGCGACAGCACCAAGTATACCTTTGATCATGGGTCACAAATAAATTCGATCCTGATGAAAAAAAATCATCTTTTTACAACGTTTTATTAGCTTTATTCATGTTAGTACAGCTAAATGAAACAATAATTTCATAAAAAAAATCATGAAAATACTGAAACCTAAAACCAGCAGTGGAATAACTGAGTTCATATCAGCTGATTAAAGGTCAATGTACGCGCGAACGCAAATTCGCGCGGTTCGCAACTAGCGGGCCATACCACAATACCTAATAATTTACAACACTTGTCTAAATACCTAACTTATCTACTTAACCTACTATTTTGCCACTGTACTTGTCTCCACGTAGCCATTTTAATCCGAATTTACAGGTTAAATAACCCAAATAACTGGTTCGATTTCCCGCTAATGAAAAAATACATAAATGAAATGTAACCAAGGTTAGAGTCATGCGTTTTTATTCATCGTGTAGGTATGTTTATTATTCTCATGTATTCAGTTATGTATGAATTCAGATTAGTTCAGTACTAAGTTATTTAAAAAAATTAGTTATGAAACAGCTTACCGCTCTTAATCCTCCGTGGTCTTATGAGATGCGGCTCAAATTGTGCTCCATTCATTTCAAGGCAGATTTGGGCTCGGTGTTGCGTCTCCTCATGGAGGCGGGGCATCATCGTGTGGTCTTCGACACAGTCCGTACGTAGTTTGTCGAAAACATCCACGATCCTTTTGTAGTTTCGTCAGCACTATCACACTCACGATTAAAAACCCTTTCTTTCACATACCCCACAGAAAGAAGTCTAACGGGGTCAGATCTGGTGCGCGAGGTGGCCAAGCGTGTGGTCCTAGTCCGCCAAATCCAGCAATCATCAAATAGCTCATTGAGGCGCTCACGGACGAAGCTCACGACATGTGGAGGGGCACCATCATACTGGAACCATGTGCGGCGATATTCAGCCAACGATAGATCGTCTAAAATGTCTGTCAACTGTTCATTTATAAAGTTTAGGTATCGCTGTCCGTTCAGTCGCTGTGGCAGAAACACTGGTCCCAGTATGCGATACTTAAATAAACCTGCCCATACGTTAACCGACCATCGGGTTTGGTGCCCGGTTTGTCGAACAGCGTGCGGGTTAAACTCTGAATACACGTGTGTATTTCTTCGGTTCCACAGGCCGTTTCTGGTAAATGTCGACTCATCCGTCCAGACAATGTGCTCAATGGAACCAGCCACACGTTGTTGCTGGTATAATAACCAACGGCAGAAAACTCGTCGGCGGTCGTGATCGCCGGCAACTAAAGCTTGCACTTTGTGCAATTTGTATGGGCGCATTCGGTTACGCTTCAACACTTTGTGCACTGCACAGTATGACACACTTGTTCCATCCCGACGTCTTAACAATTTATTTAGCGATACTTCGTGTACCTAGGTTCGGATACATAACATGTTGTCGTACTCACAATCACTATAAACGTACGCGTTAAGCATTATTAAAACAAAAAACGAACAAGAATAATTACAATTTTACCACACAACAATTGTGTTTTATTACAACACGTAATTACAATTTAATAAACAAATCGACAAAACTGAAACCTACTGCGTCACAGCGTGATGCGACACGAGCCGGGCGGGTTAAAATGTTTCGCACCTAGCTAGATACAGGTCGAGTGGAGGAAGGTTACAGTCGCGTTCTAAAGTACTACATGGTATTGGGATATTGTTTTATAATATTATAGTAAGTAATTAATTGTTTTATTGTAGAATCATAATAGGTGCCTTACTTGGAATTAAAAATGGATAATGTTTACTTGAGCATTATTTGTTATTTCTATCGTAAAATATAAAGTAGTTTGTAATAAGAAAACTTAAGGTAAGGGTCGCACGCCGTCCATTATGTCGTCTTTGGTCACATGGAAGCCAGATGTTGAAGGTGTTTTGGTGTTACTGGATGCTACTTCATCAACACTTTCATCTTCGCTTGAGCTTCCGTCATCAGGTCTATCACATGGTAATTTTTTCGGTATTCTTCCTCAACACTTTTATATTTACTGCACAATTTTCCCCATTCACCTTCTCCTATCATATTTACCTTTTCGTTCACTAGTTTAGTCATAAAACAATAGATATAAATAATTTTTCTTTCCTTCCTTTTTAAAACATCGTCGCGAGTCGCAAAGTAAGCTGTGTATGCGACTGTATTTTTGGAGCGAACAAAGCGCGGGAACCAATAGCATGCAGGCACAGTAATACTGGCGGATTGTTCCCCCGTCGCGCCCCCTTCGTACCAATATGTGATATATCGCTCAGTGCCCAAGTTCAAGGCCAGCGTTCTTTTTTCACCGTTCGCGCGTACATTAACCTCCATTAGTCAGGTGATATCAATTCAGTTTTCACTGCTGGTTTTATGTTTCAATATTTTCATGATTTTTTTAATGAAATTATCGTTTCATTTAGCTGTACTAACACGATGGCGCGTGAATAAAGCTAATAAAACGTTGTAAAAATATGATTTTTTTTTTCATCAGGAACAAATTTATTTGTGACTCATAATCAAAGGTATACTTGGTGCTGTCGCCTGTCTTAGTTTTCGGGAGCGTTCCAAAAATACCCTGTATATGTAAATAATTATATATCGTCATTGCAGTTTTTGGAAATACGAGTAAATAAAGCTTCTACTTTTAATTGAAATTATCTCAAATTGAACGTCATTTATGGGCAACAACTACGCATACACGCGCTCCTTCGTGTGCGATTCAATTCAGAACGTTTTTGTCGCCATCGACCCTTACGAATATGTGCATACGTAGTAAAATAGTAGGCGTTACATATTTATGAATGACAATCAGTTAAAATAATGCATTTTCACACATTTTGAATATAAAGAACAAGAACAAAAACCACAGAATATTTGAGATTTTTTAAATTAATTTTTCTTCACCATTTGCATTTATTACTCATTCTGAACCTTCTCTATAAATTTAACTGGTTATTGCAAAATAACCCTATATAATAAGTATAATAAACGAACACACAATCTACCCGATAACAAATAAATGTTGTAGCCGATAAATACTTACATAACTAAACTAAAAATAAAAATTCAAATGAATGAAATACCCCTAGGGACAAATATAGAACGCCTGACCTCAATACACAATAGCAAATAACAAATAGATGTTGTAGCCGATAAATACTTACATAACTAAACTAAAAATAAAAATTCAAATGAATGAAATACCCCTAGGGACAAATATAGAACGCCTGACCTCAATACACAATAGCATATAACAAATAGATGTTGTAGCCGATAAATACTTACATAACTAAACTAAAAATAAAAATTCAAATGAATGAAATACCCCTAGGGACAAATATAGAACGCCTGACCTCAATACACAATAGCATATAACAAATAGATGTTGTAGCCGATAAATACTTACATAACTAAACTAAAAATAAAAGTTCAAATGAATGAAATACCCCTAGGGACAAATATAGAACGCCTGACCTCAATACACAATAGCATATAACAAATAGATGTTGTAGCCGATAAATACTTACATAACTAAACTAAAAATAAAAATTCAAATGAATGAAATACCCCTAGGGACAAATATAGAACGCCTGACCTCAATACACAATAGCATATAACAAATAGATGTTGTAGCCGATAAATACTTACATAACTAAACTAAAAATAAAAATTCAAATGAATGAAATACCCCTAGGGACAAATATAGAACGCCTGACCTCAATACACAATAGCATATAACAAATAGATGTTGTAGCCGATAAATACTTACATAACTAAACTAAAAATAAAAATTCAAATGAATGAAATACCCCTAGGGACAAATATAGAACGCCTGACCTCAATACACAATAGCATATAACAAATAGATGTTGTAGCCGATAAATACTTACATAACTAAACTAAAAATAAAAATTCAAATGAATGAAATAACCCTAGGGACAAACATAGAACGCCTGACCTCAATACACAATAGCATTATTCTGCTATATGACTCTGATATTCCACGCTAGCGCGATCCTACCCCGAATAAGTCGACCCATTTATCCTGCAGTAATAAAAAAAGATATATAGAAATATATAAGCTCTTCAAGTAGGTTTACTTGAAGAGCTTACATATTTCTATAATTTTTCCCCTTTTTTAATCTCCACGCTTAGTAAATAGTATGAGAGCTGGCGACGAATTTTGGGAAGGTCCTTTGGGCAAGTTGAAATTGTGATAAAATATAATTTCGTCAATTGGCGAATCCAGTCCTGCGAGTCTGGCTGACCGTTTGCGGTTATTTTGTTACTGCGCAGTATACAACATTTGCAAAAAAAATTCCAAAAAAATGTTTTTTTGGCAACTTGATTTCTTTTTTATCATTTAATTTAGTTTTTATATAATTCAAAAACAATAATCCCAGACGTTTTTGTCGGTTATAAAGTATTACCAGACCTCTCCAAAGATATTTTTTTTAATTCCCAAAAAATATACTTTTGGCAATCTCAAATTTTAATCACGTATTTATTGAGTAATTTTTAATAACACCTGCATATCGCCAGACGAATTTAGCGGTTGTAAACAATTCCCAGACGTGAATAAAGTTTACCAACTAATACGAGAAAAAAGTCTTATGCGTAGCCATAAGTGCGAGAAAGATAGCTAATCGAAGCATGCCTAAGCTCCTCGCGCTATGATTGGTTATTAAGAAATTATTTTTTGAAGATTTTAAGACTAAATTCTACTACTAGACTAAAAATAATAATAAAAAATCAGACACTAGGCCATGGTCAATAATTTTTTTTTTTACCTAGACAGGAACAATAATTTTTAGGTTGACGGATTAAATCATTAAATAATACTTTTTATGTCCAATTTATATAAAATTAATAATTTTGTTTAAATTATAATATTAAAGGAAATTCATCGTTTTATTTATTTTTATTTATGATAATTCATTATTGTTTTCTATACTTACAAGATTGTTTTCAACTTTGTAGGAGTAACATTTATCATAACTTAATTAATTTATCTCCGATAAATGGAGCCATTTCTTGGTTAGCCCAATGATCAATTATTGAAATAATGACAATTATAAAAAAAAATTATTGACCATGGCCTAGTGTCTGATTTTTTCAGTTTTAATAGTAATCAATAAGAAATTATTGACTTGAATCCTACTAATATTATAAATGTGAAAGTTTGTGAGAATGTATGGATGTATGGATGTTTGTTACTCTTCCACGCAAAAACTACCGAATCTATTTTAATGAAACTACAATAATATAACTCATATATAACTACATTTAGGTAGTTCGAAAGTCATCTATCACCCAGAAAAAAGTTACGGCTGTAGAGAATTTGCAACTTGTTATTTTTTCCACCTTCATCTCTGGGCGGTAAGCACTTTATACACATTGTCCTTTTATTTGAACACGGGGCGGTAATTATCAAAACATATTTTTTGGCAAGCGCAAGCCTTACGAGGTTAAAATTAATAGCTATTATACAAATTATTACAGCACTGATCTAAAAAAACTATTAGTAAATCCAGTTGTGCATGCCATAAGCGCATTAAAAAAAATTACGTATCACATAATTATACTTAATTTTTAAGTAGTTTAAATACACACAAGTTTTCAGTAATAACCTTATAACTATACTTCCAATTTTCTGATATCTTTATGTCAAACTTCATTTAAAAAAACCACCGAAAATTTCGCCATTTTAGAGCCGAAAAAAAATTATTATAACTAAACAAAACAAAATTAAACTGCCATTTACATTCCATGGCTTCCCACATGATAGATGAAGAGTTTTAAAAATAGATTGAGTTGAACAATTGATATTTTCAAAAGTTACCATGTTTACGCCGCCATGTGGACTTGATAAATCCTCACCATAAGCCACTAAAACCCCCTTTTTTATGTAAAAATAGTAATTAATCGATTTAACAAAAATATTAATAACTATATACATAGATATTTACATGTCCATATATGCGCATACAGACACGCTAAATCCCAAAACAAGAATTTAGTCTTAAAACCTTCAAAAAATAATTTCTTAATAACCAATCATAGCGCGAGGAGCTTAGGCATGCTTCGATTAGCTATCTTTCTCGCACTTATGGCTACGCATAAGACTTTTTTCTCGTATTAGTTGGTAAACTTTATTCACGTCTGGGAATTGTTTACAACCGCTAAATTCGTCTGGCGATATGCAGGTGTTATTAAAAATTACTCAATAAATACGTGATTAAAATTTGAGATTGCCAAAAGTATATTTTTTGGGAATTAAAAAAAAATATCTTTGGAGAGGTCTGGTAATACTTTATAACCGACAAAAACGTCTGGGATTATTATTTTTGAATTATATAAAAACTAAATTAAATGATAAAAAAGAAATCAAGTTGCCAAAAAAACATTTTTTTGGAATTTTTTTTGCAAATGTTGTATACTGCGCAGTAACAAAATAACCGCAAACGGTCAGCCAGACTCGCAGGACTGGATTCGCCAATTGACGAAATTATATTTTATCACAATTTCAACTTGCCCAAAGGACCTTCCCAAAATTCGTCGCCAGCTCTCCTACTAAAACGAATTGTCAATTACAGTACGTCATACCTTTACCTTTTGGACGTAATATTCATTTATTAAATTTTTAATAATCAAATTGACTGCCCTCAGCTTCTAAACCTTTTTAACTTCAGGATCCCCTTCAGGGTTCCAAGGAAACCCGTTTCTCTATTTTATCCACCATTCCGCAGGACTGTTTTAGGAAAACATTCACCAGTTCCTCGTCTGTGTAACGCATTAAACACATGGTTTATTAATGATCCCAAGGATGTTTTCTCTCTTAAACTTAACCAGTTTCGTGTACATTTGTTAAAAAAAAAGTCCCAGATTGATTATGCCTATCTTTTATCTGTTATAACTAGTTTAAAATTAACCTTATATCAATGTAAAAGGTACTTATGTCATATGTTAAAATAGCACGCTGTGTTTACCTGTAACTGATAGTGCATTTAGCTCATAATAGTTTATTACAATGTAACTACTTAAATTTCTGTAATGTAACAGTCGTTGGTAGACCAAGTAATAAATACCTCCCACCTTCAGTTTCCCCCGTCGCCAATCTGGATATTATAGAGCTTGATTCAACCCATTGGTGCTATCACAGTACCGGAATCTCATGACATTTTTCTGCATTTACCATAGTCACCTCTTACGACAGCCACAGGAGATAAGGTGGAGAATTCTATGACACCACTTAATAACACAAAATACAAAATTTGTTATTAAATAAAATTAGAAATAAAAATAAAAAAAAAACACCGGCTGCTAAGACAGATCCTCGGCTAATTTCGTGAATCCGTATTCTAAAATAATATTAACAAATTATGACATAATATGTACATACCATAAAAGTTCGGGCTGGGGTATATCTTTGGACCTTTTTTATTATTTATAAATAAATAAGTCACATGCAGGTTAATAAATCCCGCAGTTTTGCATAAAATTGTTATAAATTTAATCTTTAATAATTGGTACTTGTACAGGTATTATATTGGTCTGATTCAACGGATGAGATAGCATTCATTGTGCCTTCTGGGTACGAAATCGCTGACACCGAGGACAGACTAAGCCAGAGCGACAGCCTCAAGTCTTACGTTGATGGGCCTTGCCTCTCCACATGGTAATTATTATGGCTATGCATTTAAGAAATACCATAGATTTTGTCAATATTTTATTCGTGTATTACGTTGATTTTTTGATTACCTTATAATAATAAAACTTTTAGAAATTCAATTTAATAGTGTACATATAAATCTAATCAGCTTATCCTGCTGTACACTGACAAAAATATTGAGATTCTTTTTGTTTACCGTAAATTAATTCTTTGTTTCAAACACTAACTGTGTAAATGAAATTCTAGCAATCTAATTCTTAGTCATATATAAATATAATCCTCCGTATTATATAAAAATACAGTTGTAATTATAAATATAACATTTTGAAATTTTTAATATAGGGAACAATTTTTAGGTATTTTCTTATATATTTATTTTCTTACCTACCTTTTTCCATCGCATAGAAAATAAATAATTTAAAATTAAAAATTTTGTACAGCCGACTTCAATATAAGCGTCTTCAATATAAGTTATTTAAGAATAACTCCCTAACCATTGGTCTGACCTTGATCAAATTCATATGGGACCACACAAGAACTATCAGCTTTCATATAAAAAAAAAATCATCGAAATCGGTTTACCCAGTACAAAGTTATGAGGTAACACACATAAAAAAAACATACACTCGAAATGAGTACCGTCTCTTTTTTGGAAGTCGGCAGAAAAATGAGATGATTTTATTACAACTTTGGAATATGTTTTAAGCACAGCTTGTCAATTATTTGGCAATAAATCGAATTTAAAAATTTCTTATATTATGCATTTTTAATATTTTATTACATTGTATCGTGTTAGGGCATATCTAATAAAATAATTAAATGTGAAATGAAAATCGTGACATTCTGCTTCTCCTTATACGGTGTAATAGATATAATCATCCTTATGTGGTGTAATTGCCGAAGCGGTTTTAGCAGGAATTTGATTACCGGCGGTTCCTGCTCCTTTATTATTGTTTGAATATTAGTTTGAAGTGCATTTTGATACAAAAAAAATCAGTGATTGTAGCACTGGCTACAAGGCCTTCGGCCAATAGTAATACCTCGAATACTTTAGCCATCGATGACAATAGTATTTCAAGTTCTCTAGGCACTTAAGGAGGAATTCCTTTGAATGAGTTTTTCTGGAAATAGCCATACATTGGAATTATACGAACATAGATGGTTGTATTGATGATTATAATGATTATAATTCTGTAAATACATACTCGTTACGCTCGCGAATCATATTTCGTTAACCATACAACCTGACACTGACCTGCAAATTGCAAAAAACGTAAGAAATTTTGAATTTCGCGGGCCACCCTGGAGCTTTCACCTTAAATGAACAAAACAACATAGGTTTGTATCACTATTGAAACTTGCATATGCGTAGACATTAATGCACAAAATTGAACCATTTTTATGCACGGAAATGCATTTCACACCAACATTGAAACCTTAAATACGGGAGCAGCAATCCGTCGGCGGTCAAGCTCCCGCCAAAACCCAGCTTCAATATTAGTGTACGTTTGTAAACAGCTCAAAGGGCCCGGAGAGGGGAGGCGAGAGCGTACCAGCAGGAGGTGTAGGCGGGCAGTACACGCGCAGCTGCAGCGAGTCGGAACGTGGCGAAGTACGTGCTTCGCTTGCAGACAGTTCGCGTACGCTCTCGCTAGATCTCGACAAGCAGCCCGACAAGGTCCAAGATAAGCAGCACGCACTCACAGGTATAAAGTAACAAACGTACACGCACACACCCACGAACTAACGAACATAAACGCACACTCCCACGAACTTACACGTACACACCCACGAACTAACGAACATACATGCACACACCCGCGAACTAACGAACATACACGCACACACCCACGAACTAACGAACATACATGCACACACCCATGAACTAACACACACGCACACACCCACGAAATAACGAACTTACATGCACACACCCACGAACTAACGAACATACACACGTAACATACGCACTCACGCACGTAACTAAAATCATTTCCATACAACACGGTTTCGGGATATATGTGCATCCAACGGTAGATTTTAGTGGAGACAAACATACATACAATTCTAGAGAAGTACATCTGTACTACTCTGAAATTTTAATTCAAATTAAAAAAATTGCAGGTAGTGGAAGAAGAAATAGAGACTTCACTCCAAAAATTCTCATAATATGGTTGGAAGATTTCGAAGATCATCTGAATTTACCAATCGGTGAGTATTATTCAAAAATATAACATATTTTGCATTGTACTTACTAAAAGCTTTAATTATATCATCAGAAATATCGACGATTTATTTGTAGCTGATAGAATTCCTATTGTTTTGATTTTTACTTAGCATCATCTTTGCAGACCTTAACAAGTCCACTGCTGAACATAGTCTTCCCCTAAGGAATGATTCAAAGCACGACTAGCCTTTTGGTGGCAGTTGGACTTACAACCTTAACTTTTAAAATTACTAAAATGATTTTAAAAGCTTTTATGATTAAATAATTTACTTTACAACACTGTTGACTTAAAATTTAATAACTTTGTCAGTTGTAAATTACTGATATACAAAATTTTAAATTTCTCATACATTAACAAGTTAAATAGTGATCAGTGAGGTAAAGTTCATTCTCAATTTCTCTTAAGACTGGAGTGCTTCAAGGACGTGTGATAAGGCCTGTCATCATCATCATTACAGTACTAGGGTTTCAGGACCTGTCATACTTCAATAATACAAGGTGTGGCTTAATGAATGGACAATATGGTACATGCTGGTAGAGGACGATGTGGCAGTGCAGAAAAATATGTTTAACCGGTTCAGTGCGTATGACACACGGGTCGTGTCTTTTTAAAAATCGTTATAACTCGCTCAAATTGCGTTTTTGGAAAATTTATCCAGAACAAAATATTTATTATTTTGCAAGTAGTTCATGCCTGCAGCTTCGTTTCTGGATATTTTGAAAATTTGAAATTTTTAGGGGTTGACAACATTTTTTTAACTTGTACATGGTACTCTTTCTGGGTTTTTAATCATGTTGTGGAAAAATAGTCTAATAAGTAACAAATAATAGCACCCATTGCGAACGCTCACAAACTCAAGTTGTAAATAAATTTCTGAAAAACAAGTCTCCTGTTAAAAGAAACAATGCGTTTGTCTTATTGTTTAATTTTGCTTAAAATGGTTGAACTGCCGTCTTATTACTATCATATGGGCGAATAGACCTACGAAGTACAATGTGCTCTTATGATATGGTATAAGGTTTATTTTTGCTTGAAACAGTTTGAAACCGTTCATGCATAAAAAAAGTTCGCTAATAAATAGTCTTTTGTCAATCTGCCGCCGTTTAGCGCCGGTATTAGTTTCCTTTTGAAAACACTTGTTTTACTATTCTTACTAATTAGACGTTTACAAATCGACTTTACTTTTACATTTGTATAAAATTAAATAATATTTAACATTTGTAAATATTAATGAATCATAAACCTTATTTTTTTCCAAATTAAGGTTCTTGATTGTTTGATATTTACAAATATTATTATTAGGTGAAAATTTAGTTCAATAAAAACCAAGGTTTTCCAAGGTGATTTAGCTGTACCTACTTATATAAATTATTTTTTATAAAACAAAAAATAGTACAAAATGTTTGTAATCTCTGAATAAAAAAGTCACTTACTCTCAATTTCAAAGAAAACACGTAGATAAGCACGTAGTTACCCACTAAAAACAAGTATCCTTCCGTTTGTAACTGATGTTTGATGTCAACTAAACTTAATTAGGTCTAAACAAGTGAAAAAAGCATAAAAAAGATACTATGAGACTACTAGATAGATGGCTGATGGCACGCCAGGCGTGCCATGAAATATTTGTGTTTGTATAAGTTGTCGAAAATTGGTGCCGCAACGAATCGGTTAAGTGAAGCTGTGGCCCATAGACATCATCAATCCTCGATTGAGAATCAAAATGCAATGTGTTGTCACCCTTTAGGACTAAACTATCTCGTTTCCAGTAAAAAGGGTTTCCGGTTCTCTACACACACCATACGAAACACAGCAGCATTGAGCTGCGATTTAACGCGGGTATTCTGTGAGGGTGTTCCTATCCTGGTCAAGCCGACCCATTCGTGCTGCAATTGTAAAATAGCTGCAGCATAGCTCTACCACGTTATAATAGCATCCTGCACACTTGATGGTAAGCGATTACCATCGCCCATGAACGTCAGCAACACCAAAGGAATTTCGATTGCGATGTCGACCATTTAAAAAGAAGTCGATTCTTTTCCTGTAGGTCTCTAAATAGTATTATTTAAGGTCTCTAAATAATAGTTATTTTTACACATGGCGGATGGCACAATAGGCGTGTCATGAAATATTTGTTCGCCGCCACAGCTAAAAGTTGTCGAAAATTGGTGGATCCGACTACCTCTGTGCGCACCATTGCAAGACACTCAAGCATATCGGCTAAAACAGTACATAGAATATTAAAACGAGAGAATTTACACCCATTTCATTATCAGCGCGCTCAATGTTTGCTGCCAAGAGACTATCCTGCAAGAGTTGAATTCTGCGAAAACTTGCTAAGAAAAATGAACAATGATCCTGGATTCTTCGATAAAATTCTGTGGAGCGACGAGTCCACGTGCATAAAAGATATTTTAGAAGAAAGAAGAATAGAAGATTTAATATTTTAATATGCACAATCTGCACAGTTGGTACCTCACCAACCACATTCATTTGCTGAGAGAATACGGGTCCCAGTATCAGTTTAAAATAAACCTTTGGACTGGGATCCTAAACGGCAACATCATCGGTCCATTCGAATTACCAGGAACATTGACCGCAGAGAGCTATTTGCATTTTTTAAGGCACGATCTCCCCACTTTGTTTCGTACGTTTATGTTTTTCGTAGTACGTTTCGTTAGAAGAGAGAAGAAGAATGTGGCTGCAGCACGATGGTTGCCCCGCCCATTACGCCCGTAGCGTTCGAGACTATCTCGACGAAATGTATCCCAGAAGATGAATTGGGCGATTAGGGACAATTTTGTGGCCCCCATGATCACCGGACCTTAACCCACTCGACTTTTTTTACTGGGGATGCCTCAAAGAGAGGGTCTACAAAGATCCTATTACCTCAGTGAACCAGCTACGGGAGCGTGTGCAAATGGCTGCACAAAAAAATACTGAAATGAGATACGCAAGCAGAATAAAGCGATCATTCATTAGAAGGTGTAGAGCATGTATTAGAGCTCATGGTGGCCACTTTGACCTTGATGGATGGATGACCTTGATGGACACTGACACCTTTTGCAAAATTTAATTTAATATAACGATATTTTAAAATTGTTATTTTCTCTCGTTTTTCTTCATTATTAAATCCCACAGTTATGAAATCAATATTTTTAACTTAATTTCAACTAATGAAGTAAATTTAAGCACTATTGTAATAGGAATTTATTTTGTACTAAATGCTGGAAATACAGTGAGTTACTGCCTGTTTCATTTCGGAATCTCAATGAAACAGGCAGATTTTTTTCTTAATTTGGAACTCAGGTGACCATGTTTTTTTTACACCACGTTAGGTTAAACTTAGGGAAAAAAATAAGCAAAACATGAATTCTGAGTTAGATCCTTCTTTAAAAAAAACTATGCTTGCGCCCCTAAAATCATAATTTACATTCGATAACGCTTCTATACAGGAATACTATCCAAAAAAATAGGTTAAAAAAATCCTTCGTTTGCAGTCTTGCCATGAAAAAGAGTGGCAAAGGCTGTAAATTTTTTGAATTTTCGAAAATGTCGAATTATCTCGAAAACCGAGGGGCTTTTACTAAACATAAAACATATTTTTCTGAACCGCTACAACGTCCTCTACCCGCATATACCATATTATCCATTCATTACGCCACAATCTGTATATTAATAATATGTAAATATATAAATATAAGTAAATTTTTAATACTGAAGTATAATGTCCCAAACAAAACGGATAAACGAAAACAGCAGACTTATGGGGATTTCCGTGTAAGTTATTTTATCTATAATAGATACAACAGCACCTTATCTAGCCACTATATTTAATACAAGCGTCGAATCTGGTATATTTCCTGATTTAATGAAACATAGTAAAGTCATACCTTTATTTAAATCTGGTAGTACATTAGACCCCGCCAATTTTAGACCAATTTCGGTACTACCAACATTAAGTAAACATTTTTAAGAAATAATTTTAGATCAGATGTTAAGTTTCTTTAATGTTAATAAATTGCTTCATAAAAATCAATTCGGTTTTACAAGGGGTCGCTCGACAACTGACGCTGGAGTTGAGCTTATTAAACATATTTTAGTGCATGGGAGAAATTCAGAGTATGCTTTGTGTACATTTTGTAATCTTTCCAAGGCCTTCGACTGTGTTCATCATGAGACATTAATCAGGAAGCTACAGTACTATGGTGTCAAGAACGCAGTGCTTAAACTTATTATTGCATATTTAAGTAATAGAATTCAGAAAGTTAATATCAATGGTAAAAATTCTTCCGGGTCACTTATACCAATGGGTGTCCCTCAGGGCTCGATTTTTGGTCCATTCCTATTTCTAGTGTATATTAATGACTTACCTTCGTTTGTAGGGGATAATCATGATATAGTATTATTATATACACTCTTATGATACACTCTGCACCCAAAGCTTCAGTGGGGCCCCCATATGTCCAAACTTTCCAGCAAACTAAGTTCTGCAGTAAAAAAAGATTAGAGGTCTCACTAGTGTCGAGACAGCTATATTAGTTCATTTCAGTTATTTCCATAGCATAATGTCTTAAGGGATTTTGCTACGAGGAAATGCGGCCGATTCAGAAACTATTTTTGTTTTACAGAAGAGGCCCATTAGGAATATTATAACCTAAAACCAAGAGAGTCTCTTAGAGATAAATTTAAAGAAATTAATATATTAACTTTGGCCTCTCAGTATATTTACGAAAATTGAACGTACTTGTATGTTCACAAAAACAAAGGTAGTTTTAGTAAAAAAAGTACACTCTGTACACTAGGAACAAACACAAGGTCTCGACTCCACAGAGTCAGTAATTCATTCTTGGGGTAATGTATACGCTATTATAACAAGATCGCGGAAAGTGTGCAGACTCTCTCTATTACCAAGTTTAAATGTTTTGTTAAAATGAAAATAGTTAAAAAGGGTTATTATAATATAAATGAATAAATAGTTGATATTAATCCCTGGCAATGAGGTGGTCGTTTCCAAACTGTTTCTAAAATAAATTTTGTAAATACTCGTAGTTTGTACAACCATTAATGTAAAATTTACTTTAAAAAAATGTCCCGATGGGTTTCTTGCTGGTTCTTCCCAGGACAGAGGGTTTTTACGAACCAGTGGTAAAGTTAAAAAAAACCGGCCAAGTGCGAGTCGGACTTGCGCACCGAGGATTCCGAACAAATCCGTAGTATATATAATCTTAAAATTATTAAAAATGTTTTTATTATATGATGTAACTAAAAATGTATGCTTTTCGCAATTTTTCCTTTATCTGTGCTATAAATTCACACCTCTAAGGGATAGTAAGTAGCCTTGAGTATTTGATATGAATTTCAGCTTGATACCTCCATGCGTTCCTGAGAATAAGGGTCTTGACAGACAGACAGACAGACGGACAACAAAGTGATCCTATAAGGGTTCCGTTTTTTACTTTTGCGGTACGGAACCCTAAAAATAACTCAATAAGAATTACACATGTGAATTATATGGAATAAAAATTATTCTATTCTATCCTGAGCGTGTCATCAAAAGAGTAAACAGTTGGCAAAAACTTTGTAAATGAGCGCGCATACGCTGTAGTTGTTGCCCATAAATCACATTCTATCTGGGATAATTTCAAATGAATGTAGAAGCCTTAATACTCATATTTTCAAAAATTGAAAAAAAACGGTATAGCAATATTTATATACATAAAAACTCTCGCCTGTCACCCAGAGGGGTAGGTAGAGACTATGGACTTATAATTTGCACGATCCTGACACACTTCTCTCGCTTCCTCCACATCCATATACCTACGCATACACGCTCGTCAGTTAAAGGTACTCTTGATTTGGCCCATTTTCAATATATCGCCAATTTGGTCGATAATCTTTCGCCTAGGGCGTCCCTTTCCGACTCTGCCGTTCACCTCTGCAACATAAATTTGCTTTGTCACTCTTTCCTCATTCATTCTTTTTACATGACTAAACCACCGAAACATTCTTTCTTAATCCTAATCACAACATCATCTTGCAAACTACACTCTTCTCTTATCACACAATGTCTCACTCTGTCATTTAGATTCACCCCTAACATACTCCTTAAGGAGTCATTAATGACCGCATTTCTACAGCATTTATTCTACTCTCGTGCTTCTTCTGCCACACCCAACTTGCACTACCATACATTTAAGTAAGGACTAACACAGCATTGTGAAATGCCATACGTGCCTTTTTGGACACATTCTGACTTCTCGCAATAGGGTGTAGAGCCCCATTCACTCGTCGTTCTATATCCTTATCATGTCTTCCATCCCTGCTAAATACACATTCCAAACACACAAACTCATCTACTTGCTCGACCAACTCCCCTTCTATTCTTATTTCACATATCGTTTTACTTCAAAAACCATAACTTTCGTCTTACTTGAGTTCACTTTCATTCCCTTTTCTTGTAATGTCCTGTTCATTAATGTAACCATCATTTGCAACTCAGCCGCCGACAACGCAAGTATGACTTAATCATCGGCGTACAAAAAGCATTTGATGGTTAACTCACCCATTCTTAACCCGCATTCTTCGACTTTCATATTTTCCAAACAGCTGTCCATAAATAGGTAGAACAGCCACGGGGAAGCCACACAGCCCTGTCTTACACCTTTATGGATGACAAACCAGTCCGAGTAGGCTCCGTTGATCCTGACACAAGCACTAGAGTCCCTATACAGAGACTTCAATACATGTATCAACCCAGCGCTCAACCGCCATAACACATCCCTGTCCACTCTGTCATAAGCTTTCTCCAAGTCCACGAACGAACAAAAAACTTTTTGGTTTTTGGTCAAAAACTTCTCCGCAATCATGCGCATGGAAAAGACCTGATCTGTACATCAAATTCCCTTTCTAAATCCCGCTTGCACATCCCAAATTTTTCCATCAGTTTCTTTCATAACTATTTCAATTAGTACCTTAGCATACAGTTTCCCACAATGCTAAGAAGGCTGATACCACGGTAGTTTTTACAGTCCTGCTGTGATCCTTTTCCTTTATATATTGGGACTATTACGGCTACGACTATTAGTTCAAATATTGTTCGCGCCAAACGCTAATATCAAGAATCGACACCAGGGGGCGCGCAGAGCGGTGATTTCCTACCGTTTAACGTTCGCGCGAAACCGGATTGGTTGCTTGTGGTGCGGGTCGGAAGTGATTGAATGCAGTGGAGTGACTAGCACGGCGAGTCTCCCCGAGAGTTGCTAGAATACAGTGCCACCGAGAGCACGTCTTAAAGTCGCCCTGGAAACCTCCATTTTGGAGTCGGTTTTGTTAGCAAGTGGTTGCCACGACGAGGGTTTTGTGTGTTGAATCTAGAATTAGAAGCCGGGCTAACAAATTGTTAGGAAGTTAACATTGATTGCGATCAACGTCTGAATTTTGTGTTATGAGCGCCTAATTTACCGCGAATTCGGTTATTCTAATTTGATAGCGTATATTAGTGCATTTGACAATATTAATTTGCTCGAGTGGCCTTTGATATAGTCCGGATACGTTTTCGGTATTAGAGGTGAGTCACGCTTTAGTAGTGTTAGTGGCGTCTGGACGTATAGTTAATAGACTGTCATAGTGAAGAAGGAAGAAAGTGACGGTGGGTGACGCCGCGGGAGATTACCACAATTTGGAGATAGCGCCGGAGTCCTGGCTGCTGCCGACTTCGAAGGCCCGGCAGGTCTATCACTACCAACGCCACAAACCACCACTATACTTAACACATACACACCTACGGCCTGACCGAGCCCTGAGACAGTCTTCGCCTCACCCCAGGTACCTACTATTTATTTGATTAGCCTCCCCATTAAATTGTATTGTGATAGAACATTTCCATGTGGCCGTTTTGGGCCCGACCTGCGTCTGTTCGTTGAATCTCCGCTGATGGGCCCCGAATATTGAAACTTTTTAGGAGCAGCCGTAGGCCGTAACATATATATTAATAATATTTATATATTTGAACTAAAATATTAAAGAACAATGGCAGAAACATAGATGACAAAAATTATTGCGTCTAGAAATAAGTTATATACCGAGTGACGATAAAGTTATCACATTAAATGAAAAGACGTATCCTACATATATTTCTTTAAACATACACAATTAAAAAAATATATAAGAATTAATATTTTAGTCGCCGCAGCATTTTTTTCGTTTTAATATTAAATAACGTCATGTAAATGCACACAGATATTACCTGATGAATACTAGAAGGTCAAAGACCCATGGCGTTCGAAGGCGAATATAGGTACCTAGTTAAACGTTGCCAATTCAAAATACTACTAAAGAAAAAGTCAAGCAAAAAATGTACTTACGGCTAATAATTTAAGGCATAATATTATGCGCGAAATTAAAAACAAAGGGATCGCGCGCTGCAGGTGTGTGAAAACAAATTCAAGCGAAAAATTAACTTAATATAAAGAAGTTAATGCGTAATTCTCTATGCGCGAAGTGACAAGAAATGGAACGGAGTGTCAAAATTCATATTTACGTCTGGCGCGTGCGACTGATAATCCGACGCCGGCGTCCTTGGGGATCGTTCATGAATCGCTTGACCTAATTTTCGTTTTTAAGTTTTAACACGTCCTTTAAGTTTTAATTGTTATTTTTTTTTGGTTTTGTGGACATTTTAATAAGTTTCTTAATTTGTTTGTGATAGGACACGTTAATAATACGCTAGATTAGATGTTTTTTAACTTAGTGGTATGACAGCCCGTGCGCAATTGCACGCTTTTATTTTTTTAACGTCTTAACTTGTTTTAAATTTTAAGATGCTTTGCATCACAATTTCACGTCGTCAGAATACACCGACATGATGTTTTTTTTTTTTTCAAAATATGTTTTGTTTGATTATTAAACTTGAGTGATTTCAAGATTAAAGTGATTATTTGGATAAAAACAATACCATGAAATTTATGATTCGTTGATAACATCGGATTTGCATAAAGCGCGCCTAATTATCTATGTATGGTCTAGTGTAGGTATTATAATTACCTATGTCGATGTCACGTGAGCACTGAGCGCTGTTGCCAGTTTTACGGGTCGCTTCAGGTCAGTAAACTTATATTATCAAGGATGATTTATTTCTTGTCAATTTTTAAGCTATTTATTTTGTTTGAAAAATGTTTTTTTTTATTTTCTTTTATTATTGTTTATTTTATTATTTTAACAGACATATATCAACTTGTATTAACTGCTGTGCTATTTAACGTGATAACCTAGGCGCCACCCAGTATAAAATGAGTTTTATTATTTTCTTATGATTTTTCAAATGAAACATGTATTTTAATTAAAACCACAGAAAAAAACAAACACTTTTGGGAATATCAAATGACTTAAATCATTTTATTCTATTCAAGTGATGCCATTTACTATATTCATACTGTTTTCGTATAACTTTGTAAGACTACCAACACAACACACAAACACAAAATATTTTTATATTAAGTTATTATTAGTAATAACTATAATATCAGTAATAATAAAAATAAAAGGGTTATGGTTGAAAATAAATCTCTTACAAAGAACTTCCTACAATAATACATTATCTCAATCATAGTATTTTGTAACAATTCCATTTAATGTTATGGCAACACTAACTAAACCAAATGTCACTGACTTTTTTACTGGCTTTACGCCTCTGGGTTCTAACCCTTCTGAGCATGTCACTGTATGACACAAAGGCCCTGGAGCCATGCCAGAAATATACATTTTTTTAAAATACCACTAATTAATGAAATAGTATTATTGAGAAATAAATGTAATTTTATTTATTATTTATTTTGTTTATTACGATACCACATACAACCTATGGATAATTATTATACTTCGAAATTCAGCCCTGGTTACGTTGTCCACCAATGCAACGCGGCACTCGTGTAGTTCGCATGTGTTATGACAGAAGGTACTACTTTTGCTTGTATGAAGGAGGTATAAGTAAAATGTTTAGATAGATAAGATGATTTATTTGTTAGAATATGGTACATTTAAGTTGTTACAGAATAATTGAGATCCTAAATATTCTGCAGTTTCCTGCGTACAAATATTTTCAGACAGATTTTGTTAGAATTTAAGAGAAATACCAAGACATTAATTATTATAGAATATAAATATACTTACAGCTATACTTAAGGAAACTAAGTAGCATCTGTATAAAAACAAAAATGTCAATCAATTAATTCATAATATTTTTTAGTTAAAACATGTCAATAAATTAAGTCGAGATTAATTTCAATAATTAAAATTCAAGTCAAATTTATCATTTAAGAAGTCATTCATAGAGTAATAACATTTATTTAAAAGAAATTGATATAATTTACGTTTAAAGATTCCTATGTTCATTTTTTTGAAACAAACAGGAAATTTGTTGTAAACATGTATTGCCATGCAATATACATTTTTTGAGTAAGTTTTTAGATGGGCGTATCCTTCCTTTTGAAATCATTGTCTGTATATTTTAAGTATGTTTCTTAAAAAACTGCTGTTTAGTTTCCTAATAAAATAAATAAATATAAATATTATAAATTAAATAAATGGCGTACACGTAATTTAAAATTTGTAAAAAACTTTAAAATACGTGTACGCCAACGTGTTTTTTGGAAATCATGTTTTGGGTTATTTTTTGGTACATTTTTTTGAACGGCTAATAGTTAATATTAAAATACCAACACACATAAAATGATGTAAAAATTAAAAGAACAATGGTAGAAAAATTGTTGACAAAAATGATTGCGTATAGAAATAAGTTATTTATACAATGAGTTTAGTTATTAGTAATAGGAGCAGCCGTAGGCCGTAACAAATATATTAATAATATTTATATATTTGAACTAAAATATTAAAGAACAATGGCAGAAAAATAGATGACAAAAATTATTGCGTCTAGAAATAAGTTATATATAAAATGAGTTTTATTATTTTCCTATGATTTCTCGTATAAAAATGTATTTTAATTAAAGCCACAAAAAAAGTTTTTGGTAATATCATATGACTAATCCTTTTACACTATTCAAGTGTTGCCGTTTACTATATTTATAGTATTTTCGTATACACTTTGTAAGACTACCAACACAATACAAACACAAAATATTTTTATATTAAGTTATTATTAGTAATAACTATACCATCAGTAATAATAAAAATAAAAGTGATATGGTTTAAAATAAGTCTCTTACAAAGAACTTCCTACAATAATATATTATCTCAATCATAGAACTATGTAACAATTCCATTTAAAGTTATGACAACACTAGCGAAAACAAAATGTCACTGTTTTTAACCTGCTTTACGGCTCTGGGTTCTAGCCCTTCTGAGAATGTCACTGTATGACACAAAGGCCCTGGAGCTATGCCAGAAATATACATTTATAGTATTTAAATATATAATAGAAATACAATACCTATTCAGGTCATAAGTATTGTCACACAGTAAAAACTTTTCTTTTAGAATGCTGGCCACAAAAAAGTTTATTGAATTCGAATTTCGAATTGTTCATGAAAATAAAACTGTCTACTTTTTAGAATTTTACTAATTTTTAAATATGGAGTGGACGCTTAAAGAAGACCGTGTTGCAGTTATTGCGTTGCATCGTTGCGGTTACGCGCCAATTCAAATTTTTGACATACTGAAAAATTTGAATATATCCAAAAAATTCGTTTATCGTACCATCAAACGATACTATGAAGACTCTTTTGTAGATGACAGGTCAAGAAGTGGTCGCCCTCGGTCTGTTAGGACTCCAGCAGTGATATAAGTTGTGAAGGCGCTAATTCAAAGAAATCCCAAACGTAAGCAGAAACTGTTGGCCCTTCAGATGGGGTTAAGCAGAACCACGGTGAAAAGGGTGTTAAATGAAGACTTAGGGCTTCGGGCATATCGAAGAAAAACAGCACATCGTTTGAATGCTCGTCTAATGGACCTGAGACTGAAGAGATGCCGCGCTTTGTTGAAGCGGTACGCGGTAAAAAATATCGGGAAATTCTTTTTTTGGATGAAAAAATTTTACCGTAGAAGAGAACTACAACAAACAAAATGATAAGGTGTACGCACACAGTAGTGAAGAAGCGAGCCACCGTATTCCGCGTGTCCAACGAGGTCATTTTCCATCCTCGCTCATGGTATGGTTGGGAGTTTCTTATTGGGGCTTAACAGAGGTACAGTTTTGTGAGAAAGGTGTAAAAACGAATGCAGTTGTGTATCAAAATACAGTCCTGACGAACCTTGTGGAACCTGTTTCTCATACCATGTTCAATAACAGGCACTGGATATTCCAACAAGATTCGGCGCCAGCTCATAGAGCGAAGAGCACACAAGACTGGCTGGCGGCGCGTGAAATCGACTTCATCCGGTATGAAGACTGGCCCTCCTCTAGTCCAGATTTGAATCCGTTAGATTACAAGATATGGCAACACTTGGAGGAAAAGGCGTGCTCAAAGCCTCATCCCAATTTGGAGTCACTCAAGACATCCTTGATTAAGGCAGCCGCCGATATTGACATGGACCTCGTTCGTGCTGCGATAGACGACTGGCCGGGCAGATTGAAGGCCTGTATTCAAAATCACGGAGGTCATTTTGAATAAACTTTAGTGTCATAAGAATCTATGTTTTGTTAAGTTCATTTTGGTATATAAATGGTTACATAATGAATAAACTTGCTTCAATTATTTTATATTAAACATGTGACAGAATTTATGACCTGACTAGGTAATCTAAAAACTCTCAATTATGTAGGTAGGTACATTATTTTGGAAATGTATTAAGCTAACATCAAACAACCACAGGAATCAAGACTTTTCCAAGTGACAATGACAAGTGACAGTGGTTCAAATCTAAATATCTTTTTTTTTGACGCCTTCTCAGGACAAAATTCTTTGACAAAGTTATTCAGGAACTGACGCTTAACATTTTAAGATATTTTTGATATATAGACGCTACCATTCCTACTCAACTAATTTGATGTATGTAAGTCTGCCATTGTTCTTTCAATGTTATCCATTAAGTATCGGGCAGCCTGTACGTGTGGAACCTAAGCGTATTTTATATATTTCTTATTAAATAATTTATTCTCGTTCATATTACCCTCCGTATAAAAATTTATCTACCCTATTTTTAGCTAAAAACTGTAAAAAATGTAGTGAATATATCGCACTTCGGCGTTTTAAATAATGAAAGTTAATTTAAAACGATTACATCGCTATAAGTTATGTGGAGATTTCTTACAAAATAGACAATCGTTTAATGTAACCGGTGTATCCGATTTCGCGCGTACTTCAATGAAGGTATCGCGAGACCTGCACGACGAGGCATAATTTGAAAATAATTGTGTGGTCAGACGAGCTTCTGCGATACTGCGAGACCGGGCTGCCGTGGCGACGGCAGGAAGTAAACGTGGTGTGCGTGAGCGCGATCCGCAGCGGGCTGGTGCGCGTGCACGTGGGCGTGCCCGCCGGCGTGCTGGCCGACGGAGCGCTGCTGGCGCCGCGCGCGCTGCCCGCCTGCCTGCGCCGCGCCGCCACGCACCTGGCGCGCCGCAGCAGGCTGCAGGCCGAGCTGTGAGTGTGTGTGTGCGTGCGTGTGTGTGTGTGTGCGTGCGTGTGTGCGTGCGTGCGTGTGTGCGTGCGTGCGTGCGTGCGTGCGTGCGTGCGTGCGTGCGTGCGTGCGTGCGTGCGTGCGTGCGTGCGTGCGTGCGTGCGTGCGTGCGTGCGTGCGTGCGTGCGTGCGTGCGTGCGTGCGTGCGTGCGTGCGTGCGTGCGTGCGTGCGTGCGTGCGTGCGTGCGTGCGTGCGTGCGTGCGTGCGTGCGTGCGTGCGTGCGTGCGTGCGTGCGTGCGTGCGTGCGTGCGTGCGTGCGTGCGTGCGTGCGTGCGTGCGTGCGTGCGTGCGTGCGTGCGTGCGTGCGTGCGTGCGTGCGTGCGTGCGTGCGTGCGTGCGTGCGTGTGTGTGTGTGTGTGTGTAAACGACGGAGCGCTGCAAACACCGCACGCGTTGCATTAAAGGCCAATAACATAATATGGGTCTTGATCAAAATTGTGAATTGACCCATGCATGATTAACGCATGTTCCATGAAATACAAAATAAAAAATATGCAATCTATAAACAAACTGTGAATGATTGCGAGTGTGAAAGAAGAGACATGTTTTTTCGATGACTTCGCGGAAAACTCAGGGCATAGTCCGTACGCTTGTAAATATGCATAATAATATAACTTATGTACTACAGGTACCAACCGCCACATGTGCGACGCCGTCACATGATCCAAGAGATCGTGCAACAATACAAAAAGGATTTATCGGAGCCGGAGCTACTCGAATCGTTATTCCGCCCGCCTTAAAACAGTATTCTATTGTTATAGTAAAGTCTGATACTGGATTTTACACCTTCAGTAAATATAAGTGTAGTATCTGTGAAACCTATAAAATCATTCATAGCTTTTAAACTTTAATAAAGCTTGCGGCGATAATATACTCGATGAATGTATTATTCACTAGCCGATTTATTTGAGTAATGAATATTGTAGTTTTACTTACTGAAGTATTTTAGTCACATTTTAGCAAATATTATCTTATATTATACAACACCTATTTAGCTGTATTGTAAACAGTTGGTATTCTTTTTTTAATTTTTTGAACAGTATTTTTTACAGATATTTATTATACTTAATTGATTTTTCTTTGAAATAAAATCTTCACATTCTAATCGTAGATCTGAGTCATTTTAACTATTTATATTTAACTTTAGTTATAAGTTTAATTGAGCACACATTGTTGCAACATTTCTTATAATAAAAATATACATGTGTGCTTTATGTGCGTTAAGAACATTCCAGTCGCGTTAAAATATTTGTTGATGTGTTTATATTATATTATTGCACAATGTACTTAATTTATTATGAAATAAAAATTATTAACCTATAATTGTGTTTTATTGAGATTGAAATAACTTATTTACTTAATTTATTATGAAATAAAAATTATTAACTTATAATTGTGTTTTATTGAGATTGAAATAACTTATTTTTATACAAGGTATGATGGTTTATATGGTGGATTATAAATGAAAACTCGGCCGTTCCTAGTGCGATAAAGTATTTTAAAATTATTTTGTTTCATGTCAAACAAAGGAAATTTCAATTAAATCTTAGAGTAATTACATACATACGTATGCATAGAGAGAACCTACAATTCTACATAGAGTCAATATACTTGTCTCGCTTTTTCTAATTCATGATTCAAATAAGGCAGACAGAAATTATTGCAAGATCAAGGTCAATGTCATGTTTTTTTTATAGGATAGGGTGACAAACGAGCACACAGTCCACCTGATGGTAAGTGGTTGCTGCGGCCTATAGATATCTACATTTATCCTCATCCGCGAATCAAAATACTGATGCGTTTTCAGTAAAAAGGGTCTCCGGTTCTCTACACTCACCATACGAAACAGCAGTGTTAAGCTGCTATTTTACGCTGGTATTCTGTGAGAGCGTGGTCCTCACCCGGTCGAGCCGACCCATTCGTGCTACAACTATACTACTAATATAGCTGCAGCATGGCTCTACCACGTATAAAGTGTTTGGTATCTTTATACTATGTCAAATTTGAGAGTAAGTACACTCGTAGTCGTATCTTCTGATTTACTACAAAAATGACACCCTTGTTGTACTGCAGTTGTGCTCGCATCACGGAAACTACTGGATAGATTTCAATTACGTTCTCTAAGTTTTATTGAAACCAAAGACATTTAATACGACAGTAATAGACCGGACATCAGCAACAAAATTGTCACCTCTTACTTATGTCCTATAGGATATATTTCGGATTTGTGTCATTTAGTCTTAGTGACGCCAGGCGTGTCATGAAATATTTGTTCGCCGCCACAGCTAAAAGTTGTCGAAAATCGGTGCCGCAACGAATCGGTTAAGGTATTATTAAGGTAAGCCCCGATATGGAGCAAAAACTGAATGTGATTTCGGTATATTACCGCAAGAATAATGTTTATTTACCCAATCATTTTTAAATTTTATTATTTCTGGTAGATTGTTCTAGAACATTTATCATTATTGTAAGAAGCGCTCTCTGTTATCCAATAACGTCATGATTTATTTACCAAAGAGTTAGTGATTTACAACGTTTATCGATTAATGTTATCGATAAAAAATATTATACCGGATGCCGATTTAATCATCTAGAATATTTAAGGAGTTGAAACAGTAAACGATACTGTACCGGTACCAATAAAAAAATTGGCTGGGCCTGTGTTGGGGCACACGGTTGTTGGTTTGAACATGAAACATCTATGACAGCCAGTATAACCAGTATAACCAGTCAATAAGATAGCCTTTTTTCTGCCGACTTCCAAAAAGAATACGGTACTCAATTCGACTGTATATTTTTTATGTGTGTTACCTTATAACTTTTTACTGGGTCAACCGATCGATGATTCTTTTTTTATTTAAAAGCTGGTACTTCTCATATGAATTTGATCAAGGTCAGACCAATAGTTTTTGAGTTATTTTTAATAACTTATATTGAAGCCGACTGTACAAAATTTTAATTTGAAATTATTTTAATTTTAATATAATTCTACAACACCAGGAGAGTTGCAGATATGTTGTCGGCCTTTTAAAAAGAAGTAAGCTCGTTTCTTGAAGGTCCTTTAGTCGTATTGGTCCATAAAAATTGCCGTTGGTAAACGATTCCTAAGAAAACTCTTAATAAATCGCACGGTAGTGGATCGCCAAGCATCCAAATGATGTGGATGGTAACGTAAGTTTTGTCACGATGTGTGTTAGTGAAATTTGGTGGCTAGAATTAATCTGAACTATTCCTCAGAGCAGGTAAGTAGGAGCAGATAGAAAATCGAGTCAATGTAAGAGAACTCGGTCGTCAACGATTCGATCCGCTCTGCTCTGCAGTCAAGTGTAAGGAGTTCGCACTGGGGAGCCCCGATCCAAAGATGAAAAAAGTAGTCAATGTGAGGCCGAACCTGCGCTTGTAAAGTTGCAAACGGTCGCTTTTTTGTTCACGGTAGTGTCCCGCTCTACTGAGTACGACAAGCTTTTTAGAAGCCAATTTAGCTTTCTCTTCCAAGTGACCATGCTACTTCAGGTCATTCGATATGTCGACGTCGAAGATTCTGCTATTGGCTACGGCAACAAGGGAAGTGCTCTGAAATTGAGAAGATACGACAAAGGTGTTCTTTTTAACGGTAAACGCACAAATTTGTGAATTTGTATAATAATTTATGTTGTAACGACCTTTAAGTTCAACGCTTTCCTAAAATATGTTAGATTTAAAGTGTATTTTTGTAAAAGAAACGAATTAGAAAAACATGGAGGTGCTCTCTTATTGGATTTGACGTTTCGCGATGTGCCTTCGACGCTGACCGACCAATCATATGCTTTAATTATAGCGTCTTATAGACCTAGTGACGTCATCCAAGATGCTATCAATGTGACTGCTGTTTGAATTGATTCTTAGTTATTGGAAATTATATATTATATTTCATTTCATTCATGACGTTATTCATAACTTCAAACGTTTAAATGATTTTTTTTGGTGTGATGGGAGGCATAGTCACCTCATAGTGACTATGACTCTCACTCTGTATCACTTTTCTATCTGAATAATTTATTATTATTATAGTAAATAGATTTATATAATAAAAAAGCATGCATACTCTCTATTATTATATCGTAAAGCATTACAAACCTAGAAATCTTCAACAACATTATCGAAAATTTGATGTCGAAACGGTAACATTCCTAAAACGGTAACATTCCTAAAACCTACATTTAGTAGCGGCACCTACTGGGGAATAGCTGAAATGTTCTCCTAATAAACTCTGCGTAGGTTTGCTATGTTTAGCTAGAGGGCATCACACACGCGGGATCTCAAAGTTTTTGTATGAAAACCTCTGTGTCCGCTCTATAGTCTTTATATATAAAAAGTACGTGTCACGTTGTTTGTCCGCGATGGACTCCTAAACTACTGAACTGATTTCAATGAAATTTTGCACACTGTGTGCATTTTGGTCCAACTTGAGAGATAGGATAGTTTTTATCCCGATAAATGAACCTCAAAATTATTTATTGCGAATTTAAGGATTTTATAGGGAGGGTCGTCGGAAAGGGCAGAACAACGTCTGCCTGGCGAGCTAGTATACCTATATATTTAAATCTCTTTGATTGAAACGAAGTTCCTTATCGGACGGTACGGATTTGGCGAATGGGGGCTAGGCGACAAAAAGTGTAAGATTTTTCCGTCACGACCCTTTCTGGCGTAGTATAGACGGCCTTGGCGGCTATAAGGAAGCAAGAAGGAATAATATACATTGCCCTCGCACTTTTCCAATCTTGACATAAAGAAATATTATTTTATCGAAATCGGTTCACCCAGTAAAAAGTTATGAGGTAACACATAAAAAAACAGTCGAATTGAGTACCGTCTCCTTTTTGAAGTCGGTAGAAAAGAACTTCGTTCTAACTAGTGTTGCCCAAAATCGGTCTTGGTCTTGCAGTCTTGGTCTTGTTCTTGCATTTTCGCAAGACCAAGAACCAAGACCGCCTATTTTTGCAAGACCAAGACCAAGACTGACCGTGCAAGATTTGCGCAAGAACAAGACTAAGCTTGCGAGACTCTTTCGTCTTGCTCTAAGGACTGAGTATCGTTTCAGGGAGTATAGGAGTTCGGCTAAACGCTTAGACTCTATGAGACGCAAAAAATTATAATTAAAAAAAATGGAAAATTGGACTTATGCGCATTACGAACAATACCATAAACATACATAGCGAATGAAAATATACAGTAAAAGAAAAAAGCGTGCATCCCTAGGTTTGACCAACGGCACCTTGATAGTACGCGGCGTCTTGTTGTCGGCGTCATCAAAGTTCGGATTAGGAAAGTACTCTGTGGTTCGGATACTAACCTGTCAAAGAAATTGTGCAGCTATTCGAAAGTACAAGGTCAAGATACACGTGCCGGCGGCTACTATTGATATCGCATACACTCGTCGCCGCCGCGCCGCACGCACAACATTTGACACTGTTTGACTGCCGCCACAGAGTACATGTTCTAAAGAATAAAATAAGTTTCCGGGTGCTCAGAATGGACACGAATACATTATGCTGATCTGGCAAGGAATATTGTAATTAGATGTAAGGATGATGTAAGAGATGTAAGGATAGATAGATATCATAAAGTACAAGGATAGATACAACCAGTGCGTGTTGCCAGTGATGACTTACGGATCTGACACGTGGTCTTTCACTGCTGGCCGTATGAGGAAGCTCAAGGTCGCTCAGTGAGCTATGGAGAGGGCTATGCTCGGGGTTTCTCTGCGTGATAAACTTAGAAATGAGGATATCCGTAGTAGAACCAGAGTAACCGACATAGCCCAACGGATTAGTAAGCTGAAGTGGCAATGGGCCGGTCATATAGCTCGAAGAACCGACCACCGATGGTTAAGAAAGGTTCTCGAGTGGCAGCCTCGTACCGGTAGGCGAAGAGTAGAGCGACCCCCCACTAGATGGAGTGATGACCTGGTAAGACATGCAGGAAGTCGATGCATGCAGGTGGCTCAGGACCGTGCTTTGCCTTGGGGGAGGCCTATGTTCAGCAGTGGACTTGTGAAAGGCTGTAATGATGATGATGTAGTGTTATATCGCGCAGTTCAGATTCGTGAATATACGCGGGTGAAACCGCGGGGCACAGCTGGTTTATTATATGTATAGTTAAGCCATTATTATTAGTAAGTTTAAGTCTTGTTCTATTATTTATTCTGTGGTATAAGCAGAATTCATAAAATTCGGCTTATACCACATAATAAGTACTTTAATATTAATTAGTAGGGGAAGGGAGGGCAAGAAGGATCCGTTAAGGTTGAATAATAAAAATACCTTCTATAATCAAATAACATGTAATGAAATTAAAATAAAACCAAACAGTGGTTAATAATGTTTAAAAATAAAAGAAACATAAAAATCAATATCTTCATTGTCATTTAATTATTTTTTAAAGTCTCTAAACTATCCGTTTTGCCCTATTGGGTAAAGTAAAACGGATATACTTCGAGGGCAAAATGGATATATCCCTTAGCATTCGAAAACTAATCACTACAAAAATCACAATAATAGGAACCATATCCCGAGTATAACGAACAACTCTCATGCGTCCATTCGCGACATTGAGAGCACTCAATCCTGTCTTCCATGGGGAGGGGGGGGGGGGGCTGATATACTTCTCCTTGCACACAGCACAATAATATTTTTTCATTTCATTTTCTTTACCTCGTCTTGTCTTTTCTGCACTCTTTGTCTTTAACTTCGAACAGTCTTTTTTCTTGCCGGTTGTTGACTTCTTTAATACACAAAAGCTCCAAGGTTTATTTTAAAATTGTTTTTTTTTTATTTATCTTCTTGTATGGTTTTTATAGGTGTGCTGGTTAATATTTCAGATTTTTGCCCTGTGCTCCCTTATAATAATAAACTAAACTTTCTTCCGCTCGGAGTTACGAATTTTTATCAAAGTTATCATTATAATAATATAAGATAAATGCCTTACAACATCGACAGCTTAATTTATAATAAAAGTTTAACAGAATGTGATAAAATTATGTCACAACTTACCTTATTTTTTTAATTTCGCGTTACAAAAACAATTCCTCATACACATCACGCCAAGCACCGCGAGTGAGTGAATTGGCGCACAACAAGCGAGATTGCACCATGACACAATATTTCTGTCTAGCATTACTATTCGTAAAGAGAAAATATCCGTTTTGCCCGCCTTAACCTTTTTGCCCTCACTCCCCCTAAAACTATTATGATAGCATAATATTGTGATTAAAACGTAGTGATTATATACTCTTTGATTATGATATTAATGAAAAATGGGGGATGGATGTAATAGCAACCTGGAGGAGGAGCAAAATGGAAGTGGCACCCTTTAGGTAAAAAGACTATTTGGTAAAATATGAAGGAATTCAATGGATGCAGGTGTCGAAGGATTGTTCTTTGTGGCATTCCTTGGGGGAGGCCTATATTCAGCAGTGGACCAGTGAAGGGCTATAAAGAAAAAAATGCAAATGTTTATTATTGTATGTATCTACTCGTTGCGTCGTGGGGTAATAGGTAAAATATTATTTTTATTAAAAAATACTAAATATAACCATAGCGCCTGTCTAATATACCTACCAATAATTATGTAGACTCACTGTGATTACTTAAGACCTTTTGTTCCTTTCGAAAGCCTCTGATTCTGTCCAAATTTGGGCAGTGCTACAGTTCCTTCAGCGGGTCAAGTTGACTGTCTGTATATCGAAATGCTGTAGTGTTTGCTCAGCAGGGCTGTGATGGCTATCCGAGTACAGTACTAAACCAGAGTACAAAACCTATCTAACAGCAGAGAGGTGTAAGATAGGGTGACGTTATATCCCCAAAACTTTTCACCGCTGCATTAGAAGACGTTTTCAAGTTACTGGATTGGAAAAGATACGGTATTAACATCAATGGCGAGTACATAACTCACCATCGATTATATATAGCCGATATAGCCTGCCTTATGGCAGAATCGCTAGAGGACTTAAGCACTATGATCAATGACCTCAATCGACGGATTCAACTCGGCTGATCAGAATTCTGGAGATCACGATACATCTTCTCGTAAGATATACCTCACAATTTGAAAACGAGATTGTACAACCAGTGCGTGTTGCTAGTGATGACTTATGTATTTGAGACGTGGTCTTTAATTGCTGTCCGTGTGAGGAAGCTTAAGGTCGCTCAGTGAGCTGTGGATACGGCTATGCTCGGGGTTTCTCTGTATGATAAACTTATAAATTAGGATATCCTCAGTAGAACCAGATTAACCAGCATAGCCCAACGGATTAGTACCTAAACTAAAGTTGCAAAGGGCCGGCCATATACGAGAGCTCGAAGAACCGACAACCGATGGGGAAGATGGGGAAGAAAGATTCTCGTGTGACAGCCTCGTACCATTAGGCGAAGTGTAGGACGGGCCCCCATCAGAAGAGTGAAGGCCTAGTAAGACATGCAGGAAGACTTTGGGGCATTCCTTGGGGGAGACCTATTTTCAGTAGTTGAGTTTTGAAGGACTGTAATGGTGATGAATTAAGACCTTTTAGTTACCTACATAGTAGATATTAACGTCCTATACGCAAATGAACAGTCTTGTGTTAATGGAAACTAAGGCCTTATGTAATTATGGCCTAAAAGTTTACAGTAGGACATGCCTAAATCCATAGGTACTGGTTTAAAAAAATGTAAACGTCAAACACATCAAAAGTGGTCTCAACATTCCAATTACGAACTTTTTGACAAATTTCACAAAACGTTTTCTTAAAAATGCTTACTTGAAAATTTTTGACCACTATTTACGAAGCAGTGTCTTTTATACGCGTTTATTTTGTGTTTAATAGCTTTCATTCCGTTAATTTTGTAAGTTATCTGTAAAATCTGTGTGTGGTAAAAAATGATAATCAGCCATGTGACAGAGGAGAACAACGAAGAGCCTAAGAGAAAAGAAATATTAGAGGAAGAGAGTGAGTCTATGATGTCTTAAAAGAACAAATTCTAGTCTCGGCTTTATAGTGAAATGTAAATTGTAATTAATCAAAAAAATTGTTTCATATTTTAACACTTTCACTGTCCGGTTTTCAGACACAATAGTAAGACAATAGCAATGACCTATATATATGTAGTGAACATCGGTGTTAGTAAAGTTAATAAAGTTAGTAAAGTTTTTCATGTGTCACTAAATGCCCACTACTACGTTTGACAACATTATATTATTATATTTATTAATGCTTTCATAAAAAATCAAGTTCAACCATTGAAGTAAAATGTACTACGAAGGTACGTTTACTTCAATGGGTGCAAGCAAAATTTTTAGCGGAATTTCTATTTGGGAAACTTATGTTTTAAAAGCGCATAACATTAATAAATGATTTCATTGATTATTTACTATAATTCAAAGTATTATGTTAATCCAAGTCAATCCCAATTATTTTCATTTACAAGATGCATACATAATTGGAGAGATGTTAATGTAAAGCCCTGTGTTGGATGCTACTTGCGTAGACACTTTGACAGCCTCTCATTTTGGGGTACCTATCTCGTTTAGAACCGGGGCGGCATCAAAGGTACAGCGGCAGCTGAACTAAGTGACGAAAATATGAGTCTGAGAGATCACTACATATTTGTGCCCTTGGCCTTGGCTGTAGAGACTATCGGTCCGTGGGGTGAAGTTCCTAAAGGAACGTGTGGTGAAGTTCCTAAAGGAACTGTATTTGCAACTGGTCGTCGCTGGGAGTTATAAGAGGGCTGGTCTGTCCTTGTTCAAAGAGGAAACACAGCGTTCTTCACACGATACCACGAGGAGTTGGACTACATGACAACTTAAGTTTTTAGATTTTAGTCTTTTTTATTATTATTTAATCATAAATTATTCTTTCGAAAATTCATCGATTGTCAAATTGGTATTCTATTTGGAAAAAATATCATAATTATTTATGTAAACAATATGTAGAAATTCAATTTGACATTCCGTCCAAATCTAAACCATGTTTTTTTTAATTTTGAAATGGAACTAAGTTGTTACTAAGCACAACACGTCGTTTAGTTATAATATGTAAAATTGAGGACGAAACGAAGGTTCGCTTGATTTTTCACTGCTCTTTATTATCATTTAATCCTCGCCAAATGTTTTATATTCCTTGCCCCTCGCCCTATAAATCGCAAGTCTTGGTTACGTTTAGTTCGTACGCTACTTTTGTACAATCCCTTATTTGATTTCAAAGACATTCCGTTTACATTACATTTTATAATACAATATATTTTTCGCTTAAACCTTACTTTTTATCTATATTATGGTTGTAGCACGAAGGGGTCGGCTCGTCCGGGGAAGTACCTCGCTCTCATAGAATATCTGCGTAAAATGGCAGCTTAATGCTGCTGTATTTCGTATGCTGAGTGTAGAGAACCGCAGATCCTTTTTTACTGTAAACGAAGCATTCCATCGTAGTCCCCAGGGGTGACAACGCATCTGCATTTTGATTGTTAATTAAAGATAAATTTCTATGGGCCACACACGTACCATCAGGTGGATTGTATGCTCGTTTTTCACATCCATTCTATATAAAAAAAACTATATTAATTTTATCATTACGTTTATTGGTGTATTTTTTATAAGTACTTTTATTTTTTTTTCCTTTAAAAATAAATTATTACTTTGTACTAAAAATTTTGACCAGGTCATTTTCATGATTTACATTTCACTAGCAAAATTCGTTATCAACCAACAGAAGTGAAACAAAAGTATTAAAATAAGGTAACAACCAACACGGAATTACTGCCCTATACCATAAAAATCCAAAATTAAATAGAAGCCACGTTTATACTCACCCTCTTATCGAATTATCAATTATTTAAAGCTAGAAATTTACATTCGCAGCTATCGAAATTTCGTACTTATTGAATTTAAAGGTCCTAAATTTAAGAATGTGCCTATCACTGTGCTGTGTGTCACTGTTTCAGATGTTATTTCACTATCAAAAAGAAATTTGGTGATCCTTTATGAGAATGTAGACAACACAAAGCAGACAGACTTGAAAAATAAACCAGATCGCAAGACACCAAACCAGCATGTCGAAACCATTGTTTATAATGAGGATCTGGAATCCGAAGACAGTGATGTCAGTGAAATTTACTGTAACCAAGACTTGTATGATGTGGTATTGATCAACAAAGAGAGATTAGACATCTTAAATAGTATGCCATCTTTGGATAAAACGCTATGTCCAAAATTAGGTGATTACAATATCGAGACCGATCTTTCTGTAGACTACAATGGAGAATTCTTATATAAAAACCATTGTATACAGGAGCAACTCAATTCATTAAACAACGTTGCTAATTTTGATGCATTCGGCGGTACGTTCTTGTCGACTTATCTATTAGATTACATTTTTAGCAACCGTGCTGACGATAATTGCAACTATTATATGGATAATGTTATTCAGTTTGTCAACCGTACAATAGATCAGTTAAAACGTATTAGTAATGGGGATTACTTAACAGACAAAGTAAGGGAAAAATGGAAAAGGCTGGAGAGTGAACGCAAGAGCGAACAAGTAAATAAAATTGCAAAAGTTGTAATGAAGACGAAGAGCAATCCGTTACACGTGGAATGCAATATAATTAGTTTGAAAAATACTTGGCGCGATTTAGTATATTCAGAGTTAGATATTAGAGCTTTATCTAAAATTTTAAGGAAGAAAATTGTTGTTGAAATTCCGCGGTTAATTCATGGCTCGTACAAATTGTTCAGCAAAGGTAGTGATAATAATTTGATTATTTGTTGTAAGAAAACATTCCAGAAATCGAAATCCCAAGTGGATAAGAAGCCGCAGATCGACTTCGTGGTGCAACTTAAGCAATCTGATTCGCAAAATGTAAGAGCTGCTATTGATTCTGTCACAATTTTGCAAAAAGTGTTACCAAGGAACGGTAAAGTATATCTTGTTTAAAATAGTATATTTTATCTCCCTAATAAATAAAATATGTATTCATAATTAGATATATGAAAATATATGTTTTAAATATATATTATAATTAATAGTAATTTTACCTAAAAATTACTTTTGGATCTCAACTGGTTTTTTCTGTGCTTCTGTCATCTTTTGCGATTGTATTTCATATTTAAGAAAATACAGAGACGAGTTAAGTGTTGCTTCCATGTGTTTGCTTAAAATTAAGTCTTTCTCCGTTATAAAATCATTACGTGGTAGAGTCACGCTGCAGCTATGTTACGTTTGTAGCACGAATGGGTCGGCTCTACTCTACTATCTACGCTCTTACAGAATAAAAGCGTAAAATAGCTTCTGCTGTGTTTCGTATGACGAGTGTAGAACACCTGAGATCTTTTTGCTGAAAGCGAAATATTTAATTTTACTTCTCAAGGGTGACAAGGCATCAGCATTTTGATTTACAGAGGATAGATTTAGATATAAATGGTCCACAGCATCCACTTACCATCATATGGGCTGTGTGCTCGTTTTTCACGTTTATTCTTTAAAAAATTCACCTTCTTATTTTTAACGAGAAATTGAAATAGATAAGGTGGATATGATGGAACACTTCTTACATACAAAATAGGCGGATATTAATTATAAATTGTTTTTCTGTGCAGTAAGATATTTAAATTACTAACATCGATGTATACCTACTGTTAATATAAATAAGGTTCTGAGGATAAATATAGGAGTATGTCAACAAGCGCTGAACCAGCGCAGGTGAATAATTTCTGCATGATCCTCTAAGTAATGACAGGAGGCTTGTGCCTAATAAGCTGAAACTTTACATTTTGATGGGAGTTATCACTTTTTCTAAAAAAAAAAGAAACACATTGGCCCTAACATTCGTATAATGACATAAATCTATGATCGCCGAGGTTTCTCCTTACCGGCTCTTCTTAAAGATAATTTTTTTTCGTGCTAAATACGGCTTGACACATTTAATATACTTGTTAAACTATCGTCATTAATCGTTAGTAAAAACTAATGAAATTAATGGAAAAAAAAGAAAAATTCAAAATGTAGTATTCGCATAAATATTAGAAATGATTAAATGACAATAATATACCTCTTTAGGTAAAAAATATAAGTAGTAAAGTTCCAGCCTATATAGGTACGTCTCACGGCTGAGCTCTGATGGCTCTTCGCATTCCTTAGATGCACGAGCAACAAGCTCGCTGCGCTGCCCCAGTGCATGTTTGTACAGGCTATTGATGTTTCCTCACCATACTTTACTTCATCGCTGAACGCATGGCAAGTGAGCACTTAAAATCGCAATATCGCGGGTTACTTGTTTGCTTTAAAATGTAAAGCAAACCGCAAACCCCCTAATATGAGGTACAGCTCAGACGTCTACTAAAGAATTTCAAAATTTTATTACATTTAAAATATTTTTTGACATTATTACTTTAGCTAGTTCCAAAAAACTTACAGTGTCATCTTAGTGCTGAAAAGCATACGGTACTGAATTAGCGCTTAAAATTCTTAGTAGGTAACCAAAGGAGATAAGTGAGGAAAATGTATGTTCTGGCGAATAGTCTATCCAGGATGCTATTCGCCGGAAATTCGCCTGTATATAGGCGAATTTCCTATCGAAAAACTAATCGAAAAACCTAACGAATTAAGAATTTACCCCACTAAACAAGTTGGTTTAACTAATAGTGCATTTAGCATAGATATATAATGTAAATATATAAATTTTATAATGGCAACTAAAAATAATTTCAGAATCGTGGTATCCTCTCCAATACAATTATTTAGAGTCAACTAAAAACATTGATAATACGATGCAAAACCAAGTAACCATTCTTGAGCTAAATGAACACGAAGTAGAACAAAATATATGTAGCTTAGAAAATGATACAAGTTCTCTAATGCCCAAATTACCTATTAAACACGAATATGAAGAAACAGCAAACACTGAAAATTCTGTTTTATGTATAAGCGAATTTCCTTTGCAAGTTATTGATGAGACATCGAACTGCTGTGATGACATAATAAAACATACCGATAATGAAGAGAAAGAGGGAGACACGCAGTCAACTATATCAGATATTATTTCTTCTCCAGTTGATGATTTGTTTTGTTCAATACAAAAATTAAATATGCATACAACCCTATTCGAAGAAAATGAAGAATTTCCTTCCATCAGAAAGAAATCACCTACTAAAGTCAGAATAAAATCACCGTATGAAAATAAATCTTTCTTTATTGAAGAAAGGAAAAGAAAAAAGCTTTTAGAGATAAGAGAAAGACGCGAAAGAAGAAAAAAAGCACACAGTGAAAACTGTAAAGGAAAAAAATACAAGTATGGTAAGGGCGCAGTAATGGCGCAACCTTCAAATTCGGTCACTAAATTATCAATAACTAATAAATCTTTTTATAATTCAATTTATGGTGAAAGTGCTAATATTAATAAAAAATACATAAAAAAACTTTCTCTTAAGGGATCTTCCGAAATTTTATCAGAATCTAGTGTAGCTAAACCTATAATGGAATTTAATACTTTAAAAGTAGGTGATGATTTTTTAAATGATGGCGAAAAAAACCAATACAATAAAATCAAAGATTACTCTATATCACCCGCCTCCCCAAAAAATAATGACTTTTCTATAGACTTTAATTCATTTACTTTCCATGATGTTCCATCTGCTACTAATTTAAGCCCCACAAATATTTCAATAAACAAAGAAAAGTAAGTGCATTGAACAGTTATTTTTTGTAATTGTTAATAATTTCTGTTTTCTTTTAATCGTTTTATTTATTCTTTGCAGGCATAACGACAGCTCTATGTCCGTAAGAATGCATAATACTACTCCTGCAAGTATTATGAATTCGACTAATAGCGACAAAAGTTTTACAAAGAAATCTCTTATATCTTTGGAATGTAAGAAAAGTATCGATAAAATATACGAACTAATGAAGAAGTTGAGCAAAGTCGACTCATCTGATTCCTCAATCTCTAAGTGTGAACTTTCATTAACTAATGAAAGTAACTTGCATCCTCTTAAAGACAAAAGCTTCACGTTACAAATCAGTGACAGCGGCACTAGTTTAAAACATCAACTAACGTCGTCTAACCCTAGCATTTATAGTTTTAAAGAAAGTAATAATACTGCTGAGGTTCCAACTTTAAAGAACGTAATGATAAAGACCACAACAGCTGAAGCAAATATTATACCGAAAGTTGTAATTAGTTCCAAATCGCGCATACAAAGATTAGATAAGAATGAAAGCAAGTCTGTTAAAAAAGTTACGATTAATACTCCCGAAAACATTCACAAAAACCCCCTGAAGGCAATTTCTAATTTAATAAATGAGTTCGACCTTATTCAAAAAAATAAGCACGGAACGATAACAGAAACAATAGAAAATAAGAAAACAATGAACGTTGACATCGATGGTAAAAGTTTAACACGCCATAAAAAAGTGTCACATTATGAAAATCAGACCAAGGTTGTTTCCAATAAAATTGCCATACCCAATGATAGAAAAACTCAATCGAAATTATCAGTAAATCGAGGCAAGATTATTAATCAACAAATTGCAGTCGATGATAAAAATATTGAGAAGCGAAAAAAAATCACTGATATTGTTGATGATGCCTTGAGAGAAGCCAGAGGTGAGGCAGTAAGAGGTCCTTCTAAGCCATATACAAGATTGGATAGCCTATCTCAACCAAAAAGGCTTAACATCAACAGCCAAAATGAAGGCGTAAAACTAAGACATGGAAAAAATACTGTTCCTGACAAATTATCGCATTCAAAATTTGCAGCACCCCAAATTTTAGAAAAATCTGCTGTTTCAACTCCTGCCTATATTAAATTAAGACATAAAAGAAACGAACAGGAAAATGTCACCGCTTCAAACTCTAAATCACCACAAAACTTAACAATTACAGGTTTGTACACGCAATTTTTGGACAAACCTTTTCACAGTTGTCACGTAGTTCCGACGCGAAGTTTAACATGACGCGTAAAAGAAAAAATAAAGATGTGTGTTAATTTTATTTTAGAAAAGCCAACGAGACAGAAACGTACAATCAGCAACTTCCCTATTGACAATGCAATACCGCCTATAAATACACCGTCCTACAAACAAAGAAATGTTCCTGAAAATTCACGTCCGCTGTAAGTAAACAAAATAGAAGCTTTAAAAATTTTGCATAGTTAACTTATGTATTTTATATTGCATGTAAATAATACGTTACAGATATATTATAGTTGAAGCACGAATGGGTTGACTCGACCGGGGTAGCACCACGCTTGCACAGAATATCAGCATGAAATAGCAGTTTATACTGCTGTGTTTCTTATGGTGAGTGTAGAGAACTGGTGACCATTTTTACCGGAAACGAGGCAATCTACCTTTGTCCTCACGGGTGAAACGCATCTGCGCTTTCATTCTTCATCGAGGATAAATGTAGATGTCTATGGGTCACATCATCCACTTACATCAGATGGGCAGTGTGCTCGCTTGCCTTATGCTATATAAAAATCACCACTAACATTATTATTACGTGTTTCAGTAAGAAGGTGATGCCCATTGAGTCGTTGAACTTAAAAAAGCATAATCGACAACTTTCACTTACGCAAACTGCAGCTTCAAGCAATTTACTTCAAAAAACACATAAGTCACATTTCATTCCTGCTCCAAACTTTTCACAACAGAGCAGAGACACAACATGTATTGGTTTTCATTAAAATTATATCCTTTATTTTTTCTTCATGCGGGGTTATTTGAATAATAGTCACTCTCTTAATTCTGAATTAATTAGCGGTGAAATCTTTGTATTTACTAAAATAAGACTAACCACATTATTTTTATTCATAGTTATTTCTAATTACGAAACTTGCCCAACCTCTGGACCATCTGACGTTGCAATTTACTACAAATGAACGGCACTATTAAAGGCAAAAATATAATTTTTAAATAGTTGTGATGGCTCGGGTGAACGAGGTTTGGACTTACTATAATATTTTCTGAAAAGTTATTTATGCAAATATTTCAGCCAGTAAAAAGGCATAAAAAATATTTGATTTTTTAATATTAATTCAGGAATAAAGAGTTGCGGATATTTTTCAAATGGCCCCGGGTAAACATGGAATCATTTTAATGTTTTTTACAGTAGGAATCTCGTCAACTTTTGTATCTCAAGAGCCAACAGAAATCAAATTACCCGTCCGTAATGAGCTGGCAGCACCGCTTATGGTCCATAACGAATTCATAAAAGTACCAACATTATTAAATGAAGCAAACAATTTTACATTGTCAAAAAACTTATCTAAGGATCATGAGCTCGTATCAATTTGTTCAGATTATGATGTAGTGGATATATTAGAAGATAAAGACGTTTTAACAGCTGTATCAAGCATACCCACACAAAATAAAAGTGAACAAAGTAAGGAGCAGACAAAAGGTAATGAAAAACTAGATATAATTGTTTCAAAAACTGTTTTTCCAGAACATGATACGATAACTGACGGAATAAAACATTTAGAAAAAGCTTTATATCGACAAATGTCAGAAGGCGTCTTCCAAAAGCGCTTAAAGATTAAAAATTTAACCCTGACGCCTAAACCATCTATGGATCAGGTGTTTCTCTTACAATGTGGTGATGCTAATTCACTACTAGTAAAATCGTGCATAGCGCAAAACAATTACCCAAACGGTCGAAAACGTGATATGTCATGTGACAAAGTACAGCTATCCAAACTTTCAAAATCGTATTTAGATTGGAGTAACCCTACGATTCCTATAAACGTCGCAACAATAGGATATAGTTTTCCTAAATTTAAATCTATCAAATGTGGCTCTAACACTCAAATTAAATTTATCACTAATGAGGAAGCAGGTCTTCCATTAACTACTAAAGGACTAAAAAATTCTAATGATGAAAAAGGAATACAAACTTTACAGTTAGATAAAGGTATACATATGGATGTTGGTTTTAGTACGGCTGGCTTAACGAAGATAACTGAAACAATTGTTAATGGTTGTACAGATTTGTCTGTACCTTTAATAAATAATAACAGAAATGCTCAATCCGAAAATATAAAGATCACTAACGAAAGTGAAAACGTTACTAATACTACATCGCTTGATATTTTAGCTGAACTTTTGGGTGAAATTGAAAAAATAGCAAAATATCAAAGCCTCAAAGCGAGTGATGAAGAAAAAATTGAAACAAAGCAACCATATAGCCCAAGTGCAGACCCGAACTGTTTTGTCCCTGATGAGCTTACAGCATTTTGTTTGAATAGAAATGTCATAACTAGCAAAGATCAATCAAGTGCACTTGAATCTGAGGTAATACGGAAAAATGATAATTTAAGTGATGTTACCCAGAAAATCGTTAAAGTTGCCAATATAATAGAGCCAAAGTATGTTGACAAGGAAGTGACTGTAACCATATATAACGAATGCATTAACGCATTTACGGACGTCCCTTCTCAATTAAGTATACCAAAAGAAGAACATCGAAATGCTTCAAAGCCTTTTACGGGTACTATAAGCGAACCCTCTAATCATTCTCTTGTGTCTTTATATGATTATCGTACTTTATATTTAAATAAAATAAAAGACATGACATATATCCAATCATTTAACCAAACTAAGCAAAGTGATGATTCAATGGAGAGTTATGGTCAATATGTTGATGGAAAAGGAAATGAAGATAGAATATATCATAAAAACCAAAAGGATTTTAATTCCATGCTCAGAATCAAGAGAGATATTCTAGTCACTATTTACTCTATTTTAGTGTTTACTGTTTTCGCTGCCTTGTCTTTGTCAGAATTTATATATTAATTGTTAACCTTTTAAATCTTTTTTCATGAAATCAATTCATGTTAAATTTATTGTTTAAGTTTTGTTATGTAATTTATATATCTGCTTTTGTCTATTTAAAATTATACATACGAGTTTTGAAATACATATGTTTTATTTATCCTTACTTCGTTATATATGTATCTACTGTGTACTTAGGTACCTACTTATAAACATACTGCTTGATATGAATGCTTGAAATGCACTACTCGCCGAGTACTACGTTAAAGTGCTGTGTTATTAAAATTGCTAAATTAACAAATTAAATACATAGTCATTGCGAAATATATATGTACGTTTCACCGACACCAACGTCTTGCATCTCTCGAGAAAAGACAGCGAGGTGTGATGATAGATTAATGCTTAATAACAGTGTAAGTAACTTATACAGTTTTTTTGTTATTTATTATATAGTTAAATTATATACTTTTTATATTCGATATCAATGGCTAACACCAAAATATTGCATTATGTTTTTGTTCAGACGTTACTCTAAAAAAATACAAAATGCCTATTTATCTACAAAATTCGTAAATTCATGTAACTAAATGACGATACAATAGTTATGGGATGATCTAAGTGACCTTTATCCGAACGTTAAATGTGAATAGCGTTTATTGGTTTCGGTGCGAGAAGTTATCGAATCCGAGTCGATTTCGCTTTCCGAGACGATTGTGGATAGCCCGGCAGATATGATATCCGTTTGCAATTGCTGCAGCAGGAATATACATGTATATAGGGTACTAAATTTTTCGAAGGTAAATTTTTGATCTCCTATGACTCTTTTGATATGGTACTTGAGACTCTTCACGGCGGCTTCCCATAATCCCCCAGCATTTGGATAGGCTGGAGCGTTAAAATGCCAGCTAATATCCATATTTTCAATGTTATTAAAAAAGTCCTCGTTGATGATATTCAGATGATTTCCATGATATCCCGATATTCCCGCTTCAAAACTCTGTTGGCACCTACAAAGTTTGTTCCATTATCGCTATCATATCCATTTTAACGGACAGTACATAATACTTAGGTTAAAATTCCACAAAAAACGAATAACATGACAGCTAAATAAATATAACGAGACTATTTCTTAACCCTGCAGTCGTCGCACCTTATACATATGTGGTCGCGTTGATTACATATTATGTAGTCCAATTTGAAATAAGAAGTAAGCCGTCACTGATTTTATTTTTATTATTTTTATTTTTGTTTTATAAATGATCAACTTTAACTAATAAATACTCTATATTAAACAAAACAAGATAACATTTAGTCAACGGCTAATCATATTTAATAAACAAAAACATTTAAATCTTTTTATTCATATAATAATAATGAAAAAAATTACACATTTATTTACGAAAATATCATATTAATTTCGCAGTGAGATCACAAATCAGTTTACGTATTTATTTCTATTCTAACCATTTGTTTCTAAACAAGAAGACCATATTATGCATTTGTGATGATTCAGAGAAACGAATTTGCGACATGAAGTGCACGATCGGTTCCTACTTTTATTGCGCGATCTTCCGCAGTCGTAGCAGCGCCCTACTCTATTAGTTTGCGATGATGCTGAGGCAGATGGCTGAATATCGGCTTTGGGAATATCTATAAAGCTTTAATTTTGAATGCCAGACTTCAAGATAATAACTTTTGCTTTAATTTTTTGTGCACAGTGGGTTTCATCCATGCCAAGTACAGGGAAATAAAGAAAATTGCGGTGAATTTCCTTTTAAAAATGTTTGTTTGATGTATATAATATTATGATCGCTAGTATTTCTTCTATTCGTTGGTACACACTTCAACCAGAAAGTATTATCAACACCAGTATAATATTCGTTGCATATATTATGTTCTTATCTCCTGCTAATACAGAATGAAATACCTCGTTTGGAATGTCGTTTGGTATTCAAAAATGTCTTTTTCGCTTGCGTCATCTTCTTTTTTTATATAATAAGGATGATAAACGAGCACACAGTCAACCTGATGGTAAGTGAATGCTGTGGCCCATAGACACCTACATCTATCCTTGATTAAGAATCAAAATGCAGATGCGTTGTCACCCCTGAGGACCAATACTCTCATCATACGAAACACAGAAGCATTGAGATGTTATTTTACGCAGTTATTCTGTGAGAGCGTGTTCCTTACCCGGTCGAGCCGCCCCATTCGTGCTACAACCATTATGTAGCTGCACCACGCAGCGTGCGGCCTTTCATTCCACGAGTCCTGAATCAAATCAAGCTGTAAAATACAATTAGACAAACAGCACTAATATCACAGAGTAAAGATCTACCACGTTTAAAAAATCATCTTCAATATTTTCATCCTTACTGCATTCTTCGTGAAGTCAAGCTTCGATTTGAGCCGTTCGTGTTTCATCCATGTTTTATCTGATAATTTATTTTTATATTTTAAGGAAAAATTACCATTTAAAAACTACATCATGAATAAATGCACGTCCACTTGCTGCACTGATCACGTCCTCCTGCTATTCAACTTTTAATACTTGACGTGTCAAAAGGTTCATTTTAATGACTTTTCTGAAATTTGATATTATTGAAAAGTGGATTGATAATTCCGCGACCACTGTAGAGTTAAGTTTTATGCAAAGAGATTTAAAAAATATATATACTATAGAGCGGGCATTGGAGAAATTTCTATACAAAAACTTTAAGCTCGTGCGTGTGTGACGCCCTCTAGCTAAAAATAGCAAAACTACACTATCATTTATTAAGACAACATTTTAGCTATTCCCCAGTAGGTGACGCTTAACCTCTTAGAACTTGACATTTTTTGGACATACTTAGTCAGAACTATGGTCAAGCCTAAGAGTATAGTAGGTCAGGCCAAAGACAATTTTTTTTAAAGATGGTAAATATAACTTAGAGTCATTACTATGTTCTAATCCAAAAATTTAAAAAATATTAACAATTAAAATATCGAATTATTTGTATGAAGGTCAAGTGAGCGCTAGAGTAAAGACGATTGCAAGACGATTTGTTGATAAATGAAATGTTTCGAGAAATTACCAATTACTGTGTAGTGGCGGTGTATGAATATTCATTTATCATTCCGTGGGTTTCGTAAGAGGAGACTGATGCACTGTTCAGTTCCACGGTACACGTACCTTGATACTGTGTAACAGTAACAAGGTACGTGTACCGTGGAACAGAACGTGGCAACTATGATAAGTATACCCTCTATGAGGGTATATAGTGGAGGCCTATATTCAGTGGGTTTTTTTTAGGATGTAACGGTGTTTGTTGTAATAGTGATAAGAAAAAAATGTTGGAGGAAAAAGGCAAACATTTTTTCTAAATTTAATCTCGGTGAAATGCGGATACTCCGTGCGATGTTTAGGGCAGGGTTGCAAAGGTGGGTGATATTTGTGGCAGCAAAATTCTGTGCTCCCCTTTATTTCCATGGCCCATAACCAGCAGTGGAAGGAAACTGTAAGGAGAGGGAGGGATTAATTTTATTATTTGAAACAATATTTTTGTGAGTCAAAAACAGTCATCAAACATCAAACAATTTATTAAATAAAAATTGCGTAAACAAGTTCAATGGTTAGAACAGTAATAAATAACAAAACCAAACAATTCCACTGAAAAGAAAAAATATTATGTCACTTCTACAACTAAAGCAAATCTAACGAATCGTCAAATGTTAAAATCAAATAAATACTATGAAGAAAGAAACAAAGATATAGAAACACTCAATTTTCATAAAGAAAAGAAATATATAATATTACTAGCTGGCCAGGCAGACGTTGTTCGGCCCTCTCCGATGATCCTATGTCCTATAAAAATTATTAAATTCGTAATAAAAAATATTGAGGGTCACTTATCGGGATAAAAACTATCATATCTCTCAAGTTAAACCAAACTGCACACAGTGTGCAAAATTTCATTGAAATCAGTTCAGTAGTTTAGGAGTTCATCGCGGACAAACAATGTGACACGTAATTTTTATATACAAAGATTATATTGATATACTCAGTAAGAGCCTCAAAAAAAAATTTAATCATAGGTATATACTTTATTATGAAATCTTTGACCAACGCCATTTTTCTACTGACTTCAAACAGGAGGAGGTACTCAAGTCGACTCTATGTTTTTTTTATGTGTGTTACCTCATAACTTCCTTCTGGGTGAACTGATTTCATTGATTCTTTTTTATTTGAAAGTTGGTGTTTCACATGTGGTTCCATTATATCAAATTTATATGGAACCACATGTTTCTTGTCTGTCTAATATTGTTATTCTTAATAATTTATATTAAAGTTGGTTGAACAAAATTTTTAATTATTGTTGAAAACAACTTCGCCATAATGTTCATTATATTATATCGAAATTATAACATAAAACGTAATTTTAAAACTTTGTGGAATATGAAAATTTGTGTTAATTACACAAGATTTATAGTGATCATTCACACCTTGTATTTAATTTTCAGTTCATTCTGTCTATTAAATATAGTGATACGTGAACGACACAGTATTTGAAATGGAAATTTTATAAAGTATATAAAATTGTTACGAAGCAAAATATAAGGAATTAACTTTTAAAGACAGTGTAATTACTTATCCTTTATATAAAAACTAACAAAAACTTCTATTGTACCCACTTAATATTTTATAAATTTGTAGTTGCCTCTTACACTCACGCGGCGAAGGAAATAACACTAAAGTATGTGACGTAAACGCGACGCGTAGGGCGTAACGACGGAAACTCGTCATTTAAAGTAAATTCTGTTAATTTAGAGAAGCGTAATTTAGTAACAAAACTAATTCTAATAAAATATTAGTTTTATAATTCATATAAATAACATTTAAAAAATAATTGTTCTGAGCACTCTTAACTATGGTTCTGACTAAACGTTGTTATCATATATATACTCTTAGGTTCTGAGGGTCCTTTCTAAATATTACCATACTCTATGGAGCGTTCTACAAAGGTGACATTTGACTGTTTTAGGAATGTTACCCTTTCGATACCAAAGTATCGATAATGTTGTTGAAGGTTACTAAGCTTGAAATACTTTAAAATATAATAAAAGGGAGTAAAATGATTGTTTCATTGTATAAATCTATTTATCATGACTTCCATCACACGAAAAAAATCACTTTAACTTTTTATGCCTCTATTTTATACTGATCCTGCTTTTATATATTTAAGTAATTATAGTGAAAAATAACCTGTTACAATGTAATAACAGTGAAAAATCACCTGTTACAGTGTAGGTAATAGATAATCTATATTTTACTTATTCTACAATAACTCAGCTTCTAGATTGACATATCTTTTCGGATATTAATTGTTTATATATACGCTTTCAAATGGTACTTTCATCTTGTTAACACTTGGGCCCAAGAATGTATGGAGACGTCTTCCTCTCTTTTTATATTATTTTGTCAATTTCATCAGCTGCACTACTTAAAAGGCACTACCCACATCAATAAAAATTGTTATATTAAGTTTTTACCTTATTTCCTAACTCAAGCTTAACCTACAACTTCTTGTATCTAATATCTTTAACAGTACAATTTTTTTTAATGTCACAAGCCTATAGCACTCTCCTATCACTGTAAGCCAGGATTTATAATGATTTTGTCCTTGAATACCACCAGACAATGACGCCTGGTATGTAAAAGAGAAGACTTGCTGTATTGCTAAACATCAACACAGCAAGTATCCTCAGCATGTTCATAAGCAACACAGAAAATCTCATCATCATGCCTAAAAAAAATTTCCCACCCTTCCACATAAAGTAGGCCACTTAGCATAGTTGGTATATGCTACTCATTTTTGTTGGTATGGGTACAGTATCTTTGACTGTTTTACCTCCTTAAATATTGTAAATGATTAAATCGGCATTCTGTATAATATTTTTATCGATAACCCCAATCGATAAACGTCGTCAATCACTAACTTTAAATAAATAGTGACGCTACAGGATAACAGAGGGCGCTTAGTACAATAAAAATAAATTTTCTAGAAATATCTACTAGAAATAATAAAATTTAAAAATTATTCGGTAAATATACGTTATACTTACGATAAAAAACCAAAATCACGTTCATTTTTTGCTCCATATCGTGACTTACAATATCTTAATGCACAACCGGGCATATTTTCTATAAAAATATTTTTTAAAGATATGAAAAGAATGCGTCTTAACTTTATGACGATGTCACTAAGACTAACGGAGATATATCCTATAGGACATAAATTACAGACGACAATTTTGCTGCTGATGTCCGGTCTATTACTACTACTACTTAAATGTCTTTGGTTTTATGTTTTTCCAAAATTGATGTGTGATGTGATTGCGGAACGATATCAATAATTTTTTTTATTACTGAAGAAACAACAAAATATAATTAATTAATTTAATCACTCAACTAAAAAAGAATATTAATAAATAAAAGTTTAAATGAATAATTTCTGTCTTTAGATTAATTAAATTGAATTAATTTAACAAAAAAAAATCGGACTAATGATTAGGGGTGGGCGTTGGGACCACGACCCGTTTAAAGACCGTTTTGAAACCATTTTATGTAATGTTATATGTTTATGTCGTTGCACAAATCAGTTTTCGAATTACTTTTTCTATTTTTGACCTATGAAAATACAGTCTAGAACGCAATGATTCAACTTTCTGTCTCACTCGTCGCGTCGTCGTCCTTAACGTTCGTCTCTGGTTCCGGCGTTTGTTTAAAAAACGTAGACAGACAAAACAGTCCTTACCTAGTTGTAAGAAACTGCAACCATTTCACTCGACTAAAACACAATTCTATTCCACGTTGAATAAGTTTCGTCCTTTAAGCCGTCTTTAAACTGGTTGCAATGACGACCGTTTTCTGCAACCGTTTTCGTCGTCGGGAAAACGGTTGCGTTTCGTCCGTCGAAAATTCGACAACGACCCACCACTACTATCGATATGTCTATATTAAAACTTCCTTTGAGTATTATATTTAAAATATATTCAATCATTTTATATGTTAACTAAATGATGCCCATGACTTCTTCTACGTGGATTAAGGCTTTTTAATTCCCGTGGGAACTTTTTAATTTTCTGGATTAAAATGTAGGTTAGATATGTGATAATTCAGAGTATCTAAAATTTCCCGCATATATATTACCTAGTCAGGTCATAAATACTGTCACATGTTTAATACAAAATAATTGAAACAAGTTTATTCATTATGTAACCATTTATATACCAAAATGAACTTAACAAAACATAGATTCTTATGACACTAAAGTTTATTCAAAATGACCTCCGTGATTTTGAATACAGGCCTTCAATCTGCGCGGCCAGTCGTCTATCGCAGCACGAACGAGGTCCATGTCAATATCGGCGGCTGCCTTAATCAAGGATGTCTTGAGTGACTCCAAATTGGGATGAGGCTTTGAGCACGCCTTTTACTCCAAGTGTTGCCATATCTTGTAATCTAACGGATTCAAATCTGGACTGGAGGAGGGCCAGTCTTCGTGCCGGATGAAGTCGATTTCACGCGCCGCCAGCCAGTCTTGTGTGCTCTTCGCTCTATGAGCTGGCGCCGAATCTTGTTGGAATACCCAGTGCCTGTTATTGAACATGGTATGAGAAACAGGTTCGTCAGGACTGTATTTTGATACACAACTGCATTCGTTTTTACACCTTTCTCACAAAAACGTACCTCTGTTAAGCCCCAATAAGAAACTCCCAACGATACCATGAGCGAGAATGGAAAATGACCTCGTTGGACACGCGGAATACGGTTGCTCGCTTCTTCACTACTGTGTGCGTACACCTTATCATTTTGTTTGTTGTAGCTCTCTTCTACGGTAAAAATTTTTTCATCCGAAAAAAGAATTTCCCGATATTTTTTTCCCGCGTACCGCTTCAACAAAGCGCGGCATGTCTTCAGTCTCAGGTCCATTAGACGAGCATTCAAACGATGTCCTGTTTTTCTTCGATATGCCCGAAGCCCCAAGTTTTTATTTAACACCCTTTTCACCGTGGTTCTGCTTAACCCCATCTGAAGGGCCAACAGTTTCTGCTTACGTTTGGGATTTCTTTGAATTCGCGCCTTCACAGCTTTTATCACTGCTGGAGTCCTAACAGACCGAGGGCGACCACTTCTTGGCCTGTCATCTACACTAGAGTCTTCATTGTATCGTTTGATGGTACGATAAATGAATCTTTTGGTTATATTCAAATTTTTCAGTATGTCAAAAATTTGAATTGGCGCGTAACCGCAACGATGCAACGCAATAACTGCAACACGGTCTTCTTTAAGCGTCCACTCCATATTTAAAAATGAGTAAAATTCTAAAAAGTAGACAGTTTTATTTTCATGAACAATTCGAATTCAATAAACTTTTTTGTAGCCAGCATTCTAAAAGAAAAGTTTTTACTGTATGACAATACTTATGACCTGACTAGGTATATCTCGTCACTGGAAAGCCAATACTACTTTAACGCCAAAAGGGCATTTTACAGTAGAGTCATTTTAAGTTTTTTTTTACAAAACCGTTCTTAACTTTTTTCTAATTAAGATATCGAAATACATTATAAGCAAAAAAAAAATCGTGATTCTATTATCTACGTACTGAAATCGAGATATTCTGCATATTTCTTGTAATTCAGAAGATAGCTGTCACTTTAGTACATTTGCTATGTACACTTCGTAAGAGAAACTACTTATCCCCATAATATTTTTTTTAAATACTAACAACTAACGTCATTTCCAATTTATGAAAGGAAAAAGTACTACCTAACACGCATTACGGGCTGATAACGCCAAAAAGACGTATGTAAAAGACATATGATTTAAATTTAAATGTTTTTTCTTAACGGACATAGACAGTACTTGTGCTAACAATAATTGTACTAGCAGCAAACAAAAAATATAAGAATACTATAATTCCTAATTCGAGTTAGATTGAATCTTGTTACTGTATTGGTTGAAGAAAGAAAAAACAAAATATTAACTTGCTTAGTTAATCACTTTTAATGAAAAATAATAATAAAAAAATTACAGCATAGTTTTTTGAGTTGTAGCAAACCTGTGTCAAAAGTCACGCAAAATAATTTTATTATTAATCTACAATAATAATTATGAATTAAGTAACCTATTATTTGGCACAATTTTCGAAGAGATTAAATTGATATGCATAATAAATTTTGAATACCCTGTAAAAAAAGTTGTATCTAATCATGCAGTTTGGAAAATAATACGTAAATGGTGTTAAAAATCTACTAAACCTGAGTATAATTATTGTGTAAAATAAACTTTTAATTTATAATACTTTTTAATAATTTTTAAATAAAACTAATTTTACGGATTTTGTCGCGTATATTAACTTATTTTATATTCCGGATGTTTCGAACACTTTACAGCACCCATGGTCACGGGGGGGGGGGGGGGGGACTGAGGTGTATGATGTCCCAATGCCATAGTTAACTACGGTTACCTCCAGATTAAAAATTATTAATTTTTGTTCCGATCTACGCAGTATGAACTGACAGTATCTTGAGGGGTACGGGGTAAGGGGTAAGGGGTGGGGATTTGATTTTATTAATTATGGGATTCCAAGCAGATGGTAGCACCCAGCCATCTTCTCTATTGAAATTAGGATGTTTTTTGATTTCAATGGCCTCGCGAATCATCCTTGGAAGGAATCGGTGTTCTTTAGCGAGGATTTGTGGTCTATCAAATCTAATGTAGTGACGGAGGCGATCCTGTACGTGTTCACAGACTGTAGACTTTTCGGAGCGTACAAATACACTTAAAAAAAACTAGTGACCTCATAAAGTAATACTCCAAAAAATTAAATCTAGACGTAAAATCGATAATACCTACGTGTGCCAAACCACCTTCTTCGTTAGATCCATGTTTGCCTTCTGTCTCAGTCCAAGAATAACAATAAAATTATCTAGTTCTGGACTCATAAAAAGTAACATTGTATACAGCTAATTTGCGACTGTAGTATAATAACATACTTTGGCCATACGGCGTATTTAAAACTTTTTGTAAATCAAAATATAAATTGTACGTACGTCCTTAACAAATCATAATCAAAACAAAATTTAATTTCAAAAGACAACTGAATATTTTTTAACGTCTTTCACACATCTAAATGCTAAACCAACTATTAATATTTTGTGGAGTAAAATAATCCAAACTTAATAAAATAATTATTCGATTCCATTGAATGTAAAACATTCTATATAGACACTCAAATACTTAGATATGTAAAGCAAAGTTACTAAAACCGTTCCCTCTAGAAAAACTGCGAAAATAAAATATACTAACGCGCCATGCCTATCAATTTCCTTTATTAGTTTTATACTCCATGCTTAGATCCAAATCAAGTGTCATTTGAGTTTTGGCGGGAACTTGACCGGCGGTGGTTTGCTGCTCCTGTATTATTGTTTAAATAATGGTTTGAAGTGGACTTTGATATGTAAAAGTGGTGCGATTTTATGTATTAACTGTCTACGCATGTGATGTATTAGTGGAAACAGTGAAACAAGGGCTCTGATGGTGAAGAATTCTCAAGATAAGCTGTTTGTTTGCATAGGCGCCTTTAGATACCATCGCCATCTGTCAGCTGTCTGCTGGCTCAAGTTGACGTCAAAATCTCCCAAGGGCTACACAATGTGTCGCATCAACATATTGTGAAGCAGTTAAATTCTATATATTCAAAATAAAAAAGACGAAGCTGTATGGCTTAGTTCCTTTGCCTGCTCTCTCGAGCGAATCAAAGCGAATAATAAAAACAACAACAACAACATTAATTTTAGGTTATGTAATTATGTTATGTATACATTAAAAACTCCGGGAGTAAAGTATTCTATGATTAAAAATTTGTAAAAAAATTTATTCTATTTCTCGTTAGAAACTTACTCCTTGTATATATTAAACTAAATGGCCTAAAATCTCTCATTCTTTGGTCATTGGTTAAACCACAATAGGCTAACATTTTTGTTACACACTGCCTTTTTTTGTAGTGTCAATTCCTATAAAACATCTTTGTGTCAATTATATTATACTGATGAACTTTGAAATCACAATACTTTTATGAATTATGGCCACTCCCGGTAAATTAAAGGTATGGAAAAAATATAAAATGATAAAGATATATTTTTATTGTTTTATTTACAAATGTTTCGTAAAACTAAATTTATGCGCGTAATCCACAAAGGTAATACAATATTTTTAGAAAAAGAAAAAAGAAGTAGAATTTTCTGCGGACAATATTGATAGCACAGCTCCAGTGAAGAAAATTCTTGAAGACTTACGCCTCCAAAATGAACAAGCTTATAATTTCTACTGCCAAAATATACGGCAACGTCTTACTACTAAGAAGAGTTTGCAAAACTTCCACTTTATTGTACCTGGCCACCCGTTGAATGCATTTAGTAATGATTGGGATGGACAACTTATTTCTAATTATTTTGAAGCTTTCTCATATAAAAGTTTAAATCCAAAAATAATAACAGAATTGCATCATGTAAATGAAATTGATCCAGTAACAAAAATTATGAAAGTAAAAAGTGACTGGCAAAGGCAGTGTAGAAATCTTAGAGTAACTGCTTGTAAGTATTTTTGCACATATTTTATTTGCTCATTCAAAAAATTATTTAATAACTGTGTTTAAATAATTTCTTAGCTGTAATTATGGGTGAAAATACAAAAGTAGAGTAACTTTCCGGGATATTTTGTTTATCATACTTTTCAATTCAAATTTCTATAAGTTTGGGTATTTAATATAGATATGGGCTTAGCTTTCCATTTACCTTCCATCGAGTTTGGTGTTGATACGTATTTTTACAGAAAGGTTACATTTTTATTAGCACATAACGGCAAAATCTTTTAAATATTTAAATACGTAAGTAACTATTAACAATAACTATTCATTTAAATCTCCATAGTTCGTAATTGTCTGCTATAGATACATTTCATAATGACGTCTGTATTCTTCTGTGTCCAGATACAGGTTGTTTAAACTTTTATTTCTTCATGAGTTTCTATTTTAGTTTAGATTTCTTCTAATTGTATTTTCATAATTTTGCCAACATGGGGTCTTTACTAATTCCTTCTTTTCAGTTATATAATAATACACCTATTGCATCACCCAAAAGTTTCTAACTTCTTATACTTTATCATCCGCTTTTACAATTTAAATTTTCCTTCACACACTTGCTTCCGACCCGTGTGTGCGGTGTTTCAAACTCTCAAAGAAGAGAAGAAATATAAAGAATTGATATAATAATAATAATAAAGCTTTATTTCTTTACACATTTACAGAGTTAACAAAAAAATAATAAATACATAGAATTATTAGAAAGTATTTGTTGGTTTATGTAGTCCCTCTTGGGTAAGCCTCCTCCAACTTGAACCATTCTTCACGGTTTTTAGCAATTTGCATCCACTCTTCTCCTGCTGTGTTAATAACGTCATCTTTTCGTTTACTGACCTATACTCCTCTTGCCAAAAGTATTTGCTTAGCATAATCTTTTATTCTGAATTTATAGTTGTATTGGGCTAAGATTAAGCTAAGTTTATGCTAAGGCCCGGACAGTCCAAATATTAATGGATGACTCCACTCCACACATTATGTTTTCGACTTTACTGTATCAAATTAAAAAATATATATATTTAAAATCAAAATTACTGTATAAAATAAAAAATATATATATATTTAAAACCGAAAACTGTCCAAATTGTATTTCATAAATAAGTTATTATTACATGAAATAGAAAATGGGTGTGTGAGAACAGGAATGGATGAGTGCAAAATCAGAAATGAAGATTTTAAGAAATTCAAAATAAAATTGAAATTATGTAAATAGAAAATGGATTAATGCTATTTAAAACTAGAAGACGGCCTAGAACTATATTGTTATAATTAAATAGAGTAATATAAAAACAACAATTTAAAATTAATACAGTGGTTTTGAATAATATCCGGAGTTTTACATAGGTAAGTCGTCGATATCATTGAGTTAGGCTTTGCTAAGCGCGCATTCATCACAACTTTGCAGTTAGCTCTATAAATACCGACATTGTCTTAGCTCCAAAGTAAAGTCTGAGCAAAGTCAAAGTATGGTCTATAGATCTCAGCCTAACACTGGCACAACAAACAAAGGTGGCCGTCAAATGGTAGGGTCTACTACAGGTAACTTTACTACTAACATTCAAACTTTAACAAGGATTTGACTTTCAGTCGGCGTTATTTTGCGGGAATTTCAAATCTGAACAACATACAACAGACTGACAAATGAAACTGAACACAAATATTCAAAATTTAAAAAATAACACTTAGAGCATTACATGATAAAAGTTGTGTTGGACGTTATTAAGTACATTACAGATTATAGTGAAATATTAAGTATTCCTAAATTAATGGATATATAATTTATTAAAGCCACTTGAATGTGCGTTTTTGGGATTGTGACATGCCAAAGTACTGACATTTTGAGGATTTCTCGTGTTGTTTCACAAACTTGTTTTTAAAATAAATACCTGAAATTGGGTGAACTAATAAACAGCTTTTGTTTTATAATAAAATGAAATAATAACAAAATGTAATAAAATGTCGTATCTATTGACTAATGACATTGAGTTACCCAACTTTTGTATATTCACCCTTATAGAAGCACTTTAGAAACAACAACTTCACTGAGGGCTGGAGAAAAAAAGGGATGAGGGGTAGGGTGAAAGTGGGTTGGTAGGGAGGGTAAACCCCTTGGAACTAATCAAAGTGTGATAACGCAGTTTTTGAGAAATACTTCATGAAAATCCATTACATTAACAATTAATAGCTAAGGTCCATGTAAAAAGTAAAAATCATGCATCTTACCTAGTTAGTAAGAGCACCTTCAAACTAGTCACGGGCAAACAATACCCTATGTCAAATTGTATCTATCTATTAGATTTGAATACCTGATATTAAATCTATATAATATTTTAATATTACATAGTTTATATTATTTAATATTTAAATAATGATTGATATCTACATTATTCCGCTGGACTGCAAGGAAGTCATTCAGTTGGTACTAAAGGGTGATATGTAGTTTCTGATGGATTTGGTTTGATGTTTAAAATATAAATATTAACCAATACCTAATATCAAGGTATTGGTTAATATTTATGATACTCTGAAATGGAGGTGGGCAAAGTGTATCATTTTTGCGATTGGAACATTTGCATCTTGATCATTGAAATGTTCCGAAACACTGATATGTTTCATTTATCTCATTTGCATCATCGACTCAAAAGATATAAAAGAAAGAATGTTCCGAATACATTAAGTTGCGTCGCGGGCCTTTATTACTGACTGATCCGTGAAATGTTATGTGGCAACAATGCTGAATAATATAAGTGCTTAGATTATTTATTCTGTACCGTAATAAGATTGTATATAAAATCGATTCTCCTTCATACTTTAACAATAATGTCACTATGTCAATTCATTATTTACAAAAATGTCCATTTACACAAAACAGCAATGTCTATATACACAGAATTTTCTCGTAAAGTATCATAATTCTAAACTTTATGATGAAAAGGAAGAAAGTAAAGTCACAATAATCACTACGCAAAGAAATCCTAAACATAACTCAGTATGTTTTCGTAAACAGGCGCTAATGAATATAAACAATTTGACAAGTGCCGCATGAACGTAAAAATGACAACTTTTTGCAAACATTACATACAAAAAACGACCATATAGTATTTCACACATAAGCGCCTTAGTGGTAATTTTTACGTGCATAAATAACGTCAGCGAAAATCCGTACGAGTTGAGCGATACACTTCTTATTTGTTATCTCTATCTGACTTGTGTGGATTATAATTATTTCGCCCGCTCACTCGCCACTCGTGAGTCAATAGTTAAGTTAATCATTGTCTCAGTCTGTATCTCTCGCTCTCGCTCGTGGCTCAGACTCAGTCGCCTCGCAACCTAATGCAAGAGCAAAGTAATGTTTCACTGTTCCAGATCCAAATGATACATTTGAAACGTTGTTACTGAACCAATCTTTTGTGTCACTTCAGTGATTCGTATCAGTGAGTCGTTTCCGTAAAGAGATACACACACCTACTCTGAAACAAGTGTATCTGACAATCAATAGTCAGGTATATCTGTACTAAATTATTTAATTATTAAAATGTTAATTAAAACATTTTGTCTTTTAAAATTTTTCATTTTGCTTATTTATGTTTTTTATACATTTTTCAATATCTCAAAAACGGATTTCTGCACTTTGATATTTTGTTATTTAATACATGTTTACTAAGAATCTTTACCATTAAAATATAAACCCAATAATTGGGGTTGCTAAATCTAAAGCTAAGCCATTATTATCCCTTAGCTTTTAATGTGTTTGCAAAGTGTTGTTGTTATTGTAAATTATTTAAAATGACTTTTTCCAGTTGTGCCAATACCTAGCATATTAAGCCTATAAATCAATTTATATTACAAATATTGTGATGCTAAATATAGCTAAGTTTATATATAGCATGATGTTAATGTGAAAGTTAAAGTTACAGCCTATATACATCCCGCTGCTGGGCACAGGCCTCTTCTCATTTCTGAGAGGGTTTAAGGTAAATTCTTGAGAATTTATTTACAGCGAGGGCTTACCCCTGAGCTATCATGGCTTATCCTGAGCTACCACGGCTCATCAATAGAATGATGTGAATTGGCAACAAGTGGTAAAATTAAAAATTTTGTACAACCAACATTAATATAAAGGAAATGAAAACATCATCAATGTAGTCGAAGTCAATTAAATACGCATTATTAAGGATAGGGTTACAAATGGTTGTTGCTGTGGCCCATAGACTACATCTACATCTATCCTCGTTTGCGATTCAAAATGCAGATGTGTTGTCACCCGTGAGGACTAAGATGAAATGCCTCTTTTCCAGTAAAAAGGGTCTCCGGTTCTCTACACTCACCATACGAAACACAGCAGTTTTAAGCTGCTATTTTACGCTGGTATTCTGTGAGAGCGTGGTCCTACCCCGGTCGAGCCGACCCATTCGTGCTACAGCTATACTACTAATATAGCTGCAGCATGGCTCTACCACGTTTCTCTTGAATGTTTAACTATATCCTTTAGGTTATTATCCAATTAACTGTTGAACGGAATTTGGGAGAAGAAAATTTACAAGATGATAGTGACAATGAATGATTAAAGATTTGATTTGACGGCTCCATGGTGCAGTGGCTTAACAATGAGTTGCAGCGATAAGGGCCACGGGTTCGAATCCCGCATGGAACAAGTATTCGTATGGCCTACAAATAATTGTTCCGGGTCTGGATGTTTGTGAAATACATGTATATAAACTAGATACAGGAGATGCAAACCACAATACAGGAGAAAATCTTAGTGTGGAGGTAACATTAAAAAAAGTTATAGTATTTTTTTAATATAATATTACACTAATAGTTTAATTTATAATAAGTTTATTATGATGTAGGTTAAAAAATATTGAACACGGAATATATTTTTATTTCACCTCTTACTGAAACATACCTAGGACTGGAACATATCAATGAAACATATTGATTTGTTAAATAAAGATGAGCTTGTTAACACTACCTGCAGTTATGCACAGAGAGAGAGAAGAGAGCGTGTCTTTATACATCAAAACTACAACTATTGCTTGCTTGCCTTTGTGAGTTAAAACATATATAATAGCAAACCATTTCTATTTTACAGCATGCAGTAACATGATATCCAAATACGAAAGTTTGAATGAGGAAGTGGTACATTGTCCGAAGCATTTAGTGGATATGGCTATGCATTTGGATAGCGATCCCGACCCGCACTTTGACAGCTCGTACAACTGGTACTATGCTGGTAGGGGCAACATGCAGCTCATCTGCATACACTGGAGGAACTATCTCCTACACAGCGAGTTCAGTAAATTGTGTAAGTGTATTTTGTTATAGTTTTTCATTATAAGTTTTTTAAGACATAATTCTCATACTTTTACCCTTTCTATTGGTGTCGGTATGTAGGTAATAATAAAAAACGACGGGTTGCACTCCGGGAGTGCCGGTAGAAGTTAAAACGTGAATATTAACGTTGTGTATTTTTGATATTTTGGAATGGCGGAGATTATTTATTATTATCTTATTTCATTTATTATCATTCGATATTATTTGTTTGGTAAACCTACACCGCACATGTGCTTATTGTGATGTTATGAAAATATAGGTTAATGCTATAAAGTATAAACATATTACAAATTACATCTATAATGTGTAAGTACATATGTATCTATATTAATAATTTCGTCAAGCAGTACAGTAGACTCGATCGAAACCTAATCTTAATAATAAAATTATATTAATTAATAAATGAAAATTAATTAAACCTAACTTACTTCCTCTCCTACGCCGCGCCGGCTGTCTACTCTCCGACCGTCTTACGAATTTTCGCACAGGCCACGTACGTGACCTGACGCGAGTTTAACATTTTTTACCCATTACAAAAAAAGTGCACAACGCCGCTAAAGAAGTTTTCACCTCAATAATAAGTACATATTAACCAATTAAACAAGCAATTTATTTGTTTCCGATGTTGCCGACAAATGTTTCCAACAAGCGTCACCACCGAGGGAACAAATGTTTGCAACAAGCGTATTCCTTTGATGTTGTCGCCTAAACTGGAAACACGTTTCCCGACATTGTTTCAAGTTTTGTTGCCAACACTAGGTAATTACAGAAACATTGTTGTTGGCAACACAACAGTTGGTAACAAAGCTTTGGTGGAGACGCGGCTTTACTATTGTCAGTCTCCAAGCCAAATGAGACGATTAAGGCCCAATTTACATTGTCGCGGAACGGATTGGAAGCGAATTTTTGTAACGAAATTGTACATAGTAAAATGAATTTTATGTTAATTGTGTAACATGCTAACTAGATATGAGACATAAAAGCGCGCTTTCGTCGCGCGTCTTCCGGGGAATTCTCGCGCATTATCGAGAATTCCCGTAGCTACTGTCAGCGCAGTCTGTGGAATCCGCGGTAAGGGTGACGTTTTCATTTCTTTCATAAATCACGAACCCAAATATTTCTTTTCCTGATATTCTTCCTTTTCTCATCATTTACTTCTTCTGCCTCACAAATAAGCAATATGTAAATAATATCCAATCAGCCATTCTTGTCAAATGAAATATCTAGACTAATTAACTGAACGGTGCCTATAGTTACAAGGCGCAGTCGTGGGAATGCTCGAGCATTCACCTTCTCGCGCAACTAGGCGAAATTAACGCTTCCGTCCATTTCATTCCGCCGCAATGTCAATTGAGCCTTATTCAAATCTTCCGTACACTAAGAGAGGCTCGCAACTTTTACTAGCTGAAATAAAACTGTGATTAAATACATTAATTGTACCTGTGTATCTAGCGCATCTGTCCATGGCTATGTTGTAAGTCCTGGATTTGCATCCAGCTGGACTTAACATTTCATATTCATAACATAATTAAACTAGTAAGATCATTATATTATGTACTACATTTTGGCAAAAAATAAAATTGAATTGATTCATTATGTTTGTTTTCACAGATATATCTGAATTCGACAAGAACAATTTGACCATAAAATCAAGCCCTGAAGCCACATTTGATTGCGGTGAAGGAATGAACATTCTAGAAACAATCCATTCCTCACAGAATATTGTAGCTTTGCGAACCAAGAAAAAAGTATTTATATTAAAAATTCTATTACACGGCGACGAAATTAAGTTTGAAAAAATTAAGTCCGCAGATTCCGAAACACCATATACAGGTATATCATTTGATGATTATCATAAGAACATTCTGTATGTGACTACCTTCGACAACAATCTAACTATTGTAAACTTAGATAGAATGACTGGAAGAAGTGTCAAATTAAAATCTAAAAGACACCTCATTAACAATTGGAGCACAGTGTTAAGTTCGGAAAGAGGCTTTTACACTCATGTTTCTACAGATAACATAACTTTGTATGATAAAAGATCAAACAATGTGATTTATCTTTGGAAAAATCTCAAAGATGTAACAGATGAAGTTGGATGCAACAATATTAGTTGCGCCATACCAACAGAAGGACAGTCTTTGTACATTGGTACAGATCACCATCTGTTTCTTATGGATTTGAGATACTTAAATAAGCATAAACCAAAACCTGTCAATAGATGGACTCACGGCATGCAGTGTGTTCCGACATATATATCGAAATGCAACTTCGAGTTTAATAAAGATTTAATTTGCCTTAGTAGTCAGTGGTGCGAGGACATGTGCGTTATACCAAACAGCAATGACAGGATAGCAAAAGAATCCGATCAAATTACTGTGACAATACCTTATCGTCCCCCAAGCATATTAAACACTTTAAAGTCCGCCCGACAGAAGCTGCTATGTTACGATCTATACAATCCTATAGATGGAAGACTCCACACAGCTATCACCGGAAATCTCATCATAGAACGTGATGACAAATTTGACATATTGATGCAGAATTCTCTAGGCGATATAACTTGCCACACTATATTCCCTGAGCACTTGGAAATTTTTATGGAGGACGACAGTTGTCAACGCATAGATGAATGGTGTAAATCTTATAAACTAGAAAGGAAGCATTTTGAAGTTTCATCCATAGAAGATATTTCCCACATTTGGAATAAATTGAAATCTGTGCCTGATGATTATAAAATCGTAGAGAATAGGAAATATATAAAGGGGAAAGACCAGTTCAATGAAAATGAGATATTCAAGGCATTTGAGGAGGAAGAACTAGACGCAGGTCTTTTGGAGTTATGGACAAATCCAGCCGAGGAGACGGTTGACAAGTCGTCTTTCGCATTAAACCTACATTTTTCAGATAGTGACGACGATACAATAAAATAAGAGGATTTTTTTTTATTTTTTACTGTCATATCATACCACTACTTTTTTATTTTATATTCTTCTAAGCCAGCGCTTATCTACGATCCCACCTGATGGTAAGTGTTGATGTAACTTAAGATGGTGAAGCGCACTGACTTAACAAAAGCCTATTCACTCTTGCCTTGAAGACCCTCACACTGTAATCGGATGGAAAGACAGATGCTGGCAACTTATGCCACTCCTTTGCTGTACGCATGATGAACGACGTGGCGAACCGTTTGGTTCGAACGCGTGGTAAGTCAACAACGAAAGGGTGGAGACTGGCCGAACGTCTGGTTGGCCGATGGTGGAAGGGAGAGCGAGGAATTAAATTATGCAATTCGTGCGCACACTCCGAAATGCATCCTGTAGAAAAACGAAAGGCTGGCTACTTTGCGTCTGCGTTCTAGGCTGGTAAGATTGGTTTTAACCAAATTTGGGTCACCAATAAGCCTCTTAGCACGCCTTTCCATTGAGTTTAAAGCTAGGTGACATTTTGCAGCACCAGCCCATATATGGCAGAAATACTTCATGCACGACCGGACTTGTGCTTTATATAAAGTAAGCGGTTGTCCCGGCATGAAGTATCGCCGCACCTTTGCAAGGACTCCCCAACTTCCCTGCAGCTGCTTTGGCCTTGGACTCAATGAACCGCCCAAAGTTCAGATTTGAGGATATCTCAAACCCTAACAACTGAAGGCGATACATTTCGGAAAGAAGGAGCCAAGGTAAGTTGGCTCTTTTTTGCAGTGAAGAGAAAGACACGCTTGTGTTTTGGAGGCGTTGAATTTCACAAAATTGGCATCGCCCCATTTCAGAGACTGCCTGTAGTGTGACTGCGCTCTGGATTTGATCCCGACTGGCCCGAGGACTTGGTTGGTATCTCTCCAGGAGATTCATATAATGCACGACCACACTGGAATTTACTGTCATCAGCAGTTTTCCAAACTGAATACTATTTAGAGACCTACAGGAAAAAAATCGACTTCTTTTTAAATGGTCGACATCGCAATCGAAATTCCTTTGGTGTTGCTGACGTTCATGGGCGATGGTAATCGCTTACCCTCAAGTGTGCAGGATGCTATTATAACGTGGTAGAGCTATGCTGCAGCTATATTACAATTGCAGCACGAATGGGTCGGCTTGACCAGGATAGGAACACTCAGAATACCCGCGTTAAATCGCAGCTCAATGCTGCTGTGTTTCGTATGGTGTGTGTAGAGAACCGGAAACCCTTTTTACTGGAAACGAGATAGTTTAGTCCTAAAGGGTGACAACACATTGCATTTTGATTCTCAATCGAGGATTGATGATGTCTATGGGCCACAGCTTCACTTAACCGATTCGTTGCGGCACCAAATTTCGGCAACTTTTAGCTGTGGCGGCGAACAAATATTTCATGGCACGCCTGGCGTGCCATCAGCCATGTATAAATATAATTATCTTTTTTATGCTTTTTTCACTTGTTTAGACCTAATTAAGTTTAGTTGACATCAAACATCAGTTACAAACGGAAGGATACTTGTTTTTAGTGGGTAACTATGTGTTTTTCTACGTGTTTTCTTTGAAATTGAGAGTAAGCGACTTTTTTATGCAGAGATTACAAACATTTTGTACAATTTTTTGTTTTATAAAAAAATATTATATATGTATAAGTAGGTACAGTTAAATCACACTGGAAAACCTTGGTTTTTATTAAATTAAATTTTCACCTAATAATAATATTTGTAAATATCAAACAATGAAGAACCTTAATTTGGAAAAAAATTTTTTTATTTGTTTATGATTCATTAATATTTACAAATGTTAAATATTATTTAATGTTATACAAATTTAAAAGTAAAGTCGATTTGAAAACGTCTAATTAGTAAGAATAGCAAAACAAGTGTTTTCAAAAGGAAACAAACGCCGGCGCTATACGGCGGCGGATTGACAAAGGACTATTTATTAGCGAACTTTTTTATGCATGAACGGTTTCAAACTGTTTCAAGCAAAAATAAACCTTATACCATATCACAAGAGCACATGGTACTTCGTAGATCTATTCGGCCATATGATAGTAATAAGACGGCAGTTCAACCATTTTAAACAATAAGACAAACGCATTGTTTTTTAACAGGAGACTTGTTTTTCAGAAATTTATTTACAACTTGAGTTTGTGAGCGATCGCAATGGGTGCTATTATTTGTTACTTATTAGACTATTTTTTCACAACATGATTAAAAACCCAGAAAGAGTACCATGTACAAGTTAAAAAAATGTTGTCAACCCCTAAAAATTTCAAATTTTCAAAATATCCAGAAACGAAGCTGCAGGCATGAACTACTTGCAAAATAATGAATATTTTGTTCTGGATAAATTTTCCAAAAACGCAATTTGAGCGAGTTATAACGATTTTTAAAAAGACACGACTCGTGTGTCATACGCCACACAAAAGTAATCGACGGCACGCCTGGCGTGTCATCTGCACTGAACCGGTTAAAATCAGGTGGACTATGTGCTCTTTTCTCACGCTTATACTTAAAAAAAAAATGTTTTTTTGCCACCTTATATAAGAATATATAAATTATTTACTTATTCTAAATTTCATGTTTTTAAGTATGTAAACATGATTTCGATTCGAGATTGTACCTTTCTAAACATTAGTTTGAGGGGTCTTAATAATATGGATGTTATTTATTATATCAAAAATTCATGAAATGAATTGACCCTTATTTCACCTTCAAATGATGATTGTAAGTTCGGCTTAAGTATCGAACGAACATCGAAATCACCACCGAATTCTTATACGTGGTAGAGCCATGCAGCAGCAATATTATGGTCGTAGCACGAATGGGTCGACTCGACCGGGGTTCCTCTCACAGAATACCAGCGTTAAATAGCAGCTTAATGCTGCTGTGTTTTGTATGGTGAGTGTAGAGAACCGAAGAACCTTTTTACTGGAAACTAGGCATTCCATCTCAGTCGTCAGGGGTGACAATGCATCTACATTTTGATTTGCAATCTCACAAATTTTTAAATAACATTTTTTTACATATTACTTATGTAAGGTTACATTGGTGTTACAATTTATTTTATTGGCCCAGTCGATCATCCGACCTGAAGCAATTTTATTTCCAAACGCCCTTATCCTATTACAGGAATGCCATGTAATTGCGACGGAAGAAAATTCACAACTCCATTGTGTTTCGTAAGATACTATTATAGAAAATGTTACATTTGTACATTTTGCAAGTTAATAAAAAGGTATTTCAATGAGGGCTAATAATCCAGATGTCTAACCTCTTTTTTTACATGTGGAATAGCCTACGCATACCCGCCTCGCGGGGGTAAGGACGGGTTATGTCGGACTCTCAACGACTAAAACCCTATGGTGTTCCACCTTCGCCGCATATTAGCAGGGCCACGGGAACGCTTTCACACACATCCGTGGCTCTACCAGCGCCGGCCGCCCCTTCTCGGGGGAGGACCTCCTCCCCATTCTCCTTCTCAGGCAAGGCGTACCAGGAACACAAGGCACGCCTCCCTCCACGGCCTTCAACTCCACCTGCGTATCGGACCCCCCCCCCCTCCCAGATCCGCTACGCGGAGGCCACGGGGCCACGAAAATCGAGCGCTTAGTAGCACCCGCTTTCTCGACCCCAGCGGCGGATCTCGTCTCTGACTCCGCCGCCAACCAAGTTTCGGCCGCGGAGGGTAGGGGGGGCGGTGCCTCGCAATACCGACACTCCTTTTCCCCTGCGGCCCCACCACCACCGCATCAACAGTACGGCCCCGTTAGTCGCGGAGGATAGGGCGAGTGGCTCGTCGCCACACCAACACTCCTCTTCCTCCGCGACTCCACCTCGGCTGTAGCGGTAGGGGGAGAGGACACCCTTCTCACCGCAGCCCACCGACACACATCCGAAGTGGGCTTGCCAAGCCCACTCGGAGTGACCACCTCGGACCGGCCCTACACCACGGGCCTGCCAAAGGATTCCTCTTTGTTCACTGCGGATGACCAAGCCACGGCTACTAAGCCCCCCGCCACGACAAAGCGGGGACCCGTTTGGGGGAGTGAGAGGCTGCCCTGTGTTACATTGCCATGGGTAGTGTTGCTGTTGCTTTTCAACTCAACTCATCAAAGACCCAAGATCTCAATTTACAGCCAAAAGCTGGAAAATGGATTTGATTTTGGATGGCCATCACGTGACCTACAAAGGTCTGTTCTAAAAAAAGTCAATACATATGCGGACGTAAAATTTTCTGCTCTTCAAGAATCCAGGGCCAAACTGATCATATCAAATTTTATGGTTTTGACCTTCATTTTGACACTTCAAGGTCAAGAGAACCCCAGATTCAGATTTAGCGACCCCGAAAAAAAAAATATATATATATATATATATATATATATATATATAGATTTTTTCCAGATTTTCCTATCGTGACCTATTGTGATTAAGTCATTCCGCAATTTGACCTTCAGATGGCCTTAACCCTGACGTGATGGGGTTAAACGGACCCCGGATTCGGATTCAGCAACCCCAAAAACAAAAAGTGCACCTCAACAGATATCGGAGAAAATAATTTCTATTTTTTTTTTTGTTGGGCTGTGTTATTGATAAACATATCATATTATTGAATAACAACTAAATGTATTACTAGCGTCTATTAAAATGAAGCGTCATTTAAAATAATATTTCTTTCATGGCAAAATAAGAAAATGTGCGAGGGAGATGGATATTATTCCATCTCGATCGCACTATAGATCGTGATGGAAAAATCTTACACTTTTTCTCGCCTAGCCCCCATCCGTCAAATTAGTACCTCGCGATAAAGAACATCGTTCCAAAAAAAATACACTTCTAACAAATTATCTTCACCTACTATGAAAGCTGTCAAATATTTCACCTCATTCCCAAGTAGCGCCGCCCTGGTGGTAAAGACAAAAAAGTCGTAGATCGCCTTCATTTAGCTATTATATGGTTAAGATAGTAAATAAAATAACACAATTTTGTAAACAACTATATTTCCTAACTAAAATGACTAAATCGCATATACATACACGCGCAGACACACTGCCAGTCACTATAATAGTTGCACAAGAAACACAACATATAACAAGTTATTAACATATTTTCTAATTAACAATGTTTCAATTTCATTTTACAAGAAGCTATAAGTCTGTGTACTTGGCAAATGTCTTGTAATTAACAGCTGTTATTTATAAGACATTTGACTAAGTAGACAGGATTATTCTGTAAAAAGAGTATTATGAATGCAAGTAAAATTTTAGAACATACTGCATTTTAATGAATTTGTATAGCAATTACGGTAAATATGTATGTAAATTTTTAGAATAGCAAATTCTATTAAGTACCATTCTATTTACACAAAATCAAAGAAATGCAGGAGCATACAATAAACTATCAGTGTAACGTAATCAAAAAGATTTTTTTTTATCAACAAATTTATTTTGAATTGGACAGCGCCCCATTTCAGAGACTGCCTGTAGTGTGACATTCACGCGCTCTGGATTTGATCCCGACTGGCCCGAGGACTTGGTTGGTATCTTTCCAGGAGATTCATATAATGCACGACCACACTGGAATTTACTGTCATCAGCAGTTTTCCAAACTGAATACTATTTAGAGACCTACAGGAAAAGAATCGACTTCTTTTTAAATGGTCGACATCGCAATCGAAATTCCTTTGGTGTTGCTGACGTTCATGGGCGATGGTAATCGCTTACCCTCAAGTGTGCAGGATGCTATTATAACGTGGTAGAGCTATGCTGCAGCTATATTACAATTGCAGCACGAATGGGTCGGCTTGACCAGGATAGGAACACTCAGAATACCCGCGTTAAATCGCAGCTCAATGCTGTTGTGTTTCGTATGGTGTGTGTAGAGAACCGGAAACCCTTTTTACTGGAAACGAGATAGTTTAGTCCTAAAGGGTGACAACACATTGCATTTTGATTCTCAATCGAGGATTGATGATGTCTATGGGCCACAGCTTCACTTAACCGATTCGTTGCGGCACCAAATTTCGGCAACTTTTAGCTGTGGCGGCGAACAAATATTTCATGGCACGCCTGGCGTGCCATCAGCCATGTATAATTATAATTATCTTTTTTATGCTTTTTTCACTTGTTTAGACCTAATTAAGTTTAGTTGACATCAAACATCAGTTACAAACGGAAGGATACTTGTTTATAGTGGGTAACTATGTGTTTTTCTACGTGTTTTCTTTGAAATTGAGAGTAAGCGACTTTTTTATGCAGAGATTACAAACATTTTGTACAATTTTTTGTTTTATAAAAAAATATTATATATGTATAAGTAGGTACAGTTAAATCACACTGGAAAACCTTGGTTTTTATTAAATTAAATTTTCACCTAATAATAATATTTGTAAATATCAAACAATGAAGAACCTTAATTTGGAAAAAAAATTTTTTATTTGTTTATGATTCATTAATATTTACAAATGTTAAATATTATTTAATGTTATACAAATTTAAAAGTAAAGTCGATTTGAAAACGTCTAATTAGTAAGAATAGCAAAACAAGTGTTTTCAAAAGGAAACAAACGCCGGCGCTATACGGCGGCGGATTGACAAAGGACTATTTATTAGCGAACTTTTTTATGCATGAACGGTTTCAAACTGTTTCAAGCAAAAATAAACCTTATACCATATCACAAGAGCACATGGTACTTCGTAGATCTATTCGGCCATATGATAGTAATAAGACGGCAGTTCAACCATTTTAAACAATAAGACAAACGCATTGTTTTTTAACAGGAGACTTGTTTTTCAGAAATTTATTTACAACTTGAGTTTGTGAGCGATCGCAATGGGTGCTATTATTTGTTACTTATTAGACTATTTTTTCACAACATGATTAAAAACCCAGAAAGAGTACCATGTACAAGTTAAAAAAATGTTGTCAACCCCTAAAAATTTCAAATTTTCAAAATATCCAGAAACGAAGCTGCAGGCATGAACTACTTGCAAAATAATGAATATTTTGTTCTGGATAAATTTTCCAAAAACGCAATTTGAGCGAGTTATAACGATTTTTAAAAAGACACGACTCGTGTGTCATACGCCACACAAAAGTAATCGACGGCACGCCTGGCGTGTCATCTGCACTGAACCGGTTAAAATCAGGTGGACTATGTGCTCTTTTCTCACGCTTATACTTAAAAAAAAATGTTTTTTTGCCACCTTATATAAGAATATATAAATTATTTACTTATTCTAAATTTCATGTTTTTAAGTATGTAAACATGATTTCGATTCGAGATTGTACCTTTCTAAACATTAGTTTGAGGGGTCTTAATAATATGGATGTTATTTATTTTATCAAAAATTCATGAAATGAATTGACCCTTATTTCACCTTCAAATGATGATTGTAAGTTCGGCTTAAGTATCGAACGAACATCGAAATCACCACCGAATTCTTATACGTGGTAGAGCCATGCAGCAGCAATATTATGGTCGTAGCACGAATGGGTCGACTCGACCGGGGTTCCTCTCACAGAATACCAGCGTTAAATAGCAGCTTAATGCTGCTGTGTTTTGTATGGTGAGTGTAGAGAACCGAAGAACCTTTTTACTGGAAACTAGGCATTCCATCTCAGTCGTCAGGGGTGACAATGCATCTACATTTTGATTTGCAATCTCACAAATTTTTAAATAACATTTTTTTACATATTACTTATGTAAGGTTACATTGGTGTTACAATTTATTTTATTGGCCCAGTCGATCATCCGACCTGAAGCAATTTTATTTCCAAACGCCCTTATCCTATTACAGGAATGCCATGTAATTGCGACGGAAGAAAATTCACAACTCCATTGTGTTTCGTAAGATACTATTATAGAAAATGTTACATTTGTACATTTTGCAAGTTAATAAAAAGGTAGGGTGGGTGTACCAGTCCCAAACCAGGTACCGGTGGTTGACCACTCATATGTTCAATTGAATAAATTAAGAAATGGCGGGCAATTTTTAAGAATTCAATAGTTTTGTTATGTAGCCTAGACTATAACCAATCTTCCGAACATCATTTTTTGCGATAGTAATCGAAAAATATCGATACCTAGCTTTTTTTCTCATACCTGTGTCTCGTTTACTGCCTTTCGGCCGCCATTACAGTTAGACGTGCACGTCGACATGGTAAGCTAAATATTTTAATATCACCTATTATATCCTAATTGCTGTCATCAAGTTGTATTATTTAAAAAGTTTAGTATTTATTTAAGTGCTATGCGCTGTTATTTTTATTAAATAATGACATTATCAAGTATTTTTAAAGGTGGTTAACTACTGAAACACACCTTGTACTGAGTTCCTATTGTTGACCAACTGGTTTGCAACTGGTTGCCTATGGTGTTCCTTTTTTTGTTCTTTTTTTTCATAGCGATGCTTTTGTTTGACTATTTAGAGCTTAAAGCCAATTATTAAAATCGTTTTATGAGATGTGCCCCAGTTGTTGACCACTGGTTTGCTATTGGTACACAATAGTAAAAAAGTGTTCCTATGGATAACCACCACATTAGAGTTTTAACTTTTTTCGTTGTTTTAGATTGAAGATAGACCCAAAAAGACGTTTTTAAATATACAGAGCTTAATTTGCTTAAGTATCTCGATGAAATTCATAAAGGCGCTAAAATAAGGCGAATATGGCGAAAATATCATATCCCTCGCCCGACTGTTATAAACAAACTGAAAATGAGACATTCTCAACGGAAAATGGGACCACCAAAGTTTGTATTATCTAGGTGGATTGACGCTAACGTTAAAAATGACTGTTTATTGGAAACAGCCAAATAATAAGAGAGCACATCTTTAACTGATTTTGGACGTGGACTATCAATCCAACAACCAGAAGAAAAGGAAGTTACCCTACACCCACAGGATTTTTTTATAGGATAAGGGTGACAAACGAGCACAGAGTCCAACTGATGGTATGTGGTTGCTGCGGCCCATAGACATCTACATCTATCCTCGATTACGAATCAAATGCAGATGCGTTGTCAACCGTGAGGACTAAAATGGAATGTTTAGTTTCCAGTAAAAAGGGTATCCGGTTCTCTACACTCACCTGACGAAACAGAAGCGTTATGCTGATATTTTACGCTGGTATTCTGTGAGAGCGTGGTCCTGCCTCGGTCCAACTGACCCATTCGTGCTACAACTATACTACTAATACAGCTGTAACATGGCTCCACGTAAAAAATTTTTAAAGCGACACCACCAAAAGCCAAGCACCTAAACAACTATTTCCCTGGGAAAATCAAAAACATTGATGGATGTAACGCTGAAGTCAGTACTATGATGTTATCATCTGCGACCATTTTCAAATGGTTTCAAGCCATTTGAAGATTATATTGTATGACCGTGATAGCATCATTGGAGTTATAAAAGCATCTGTTTCTATAAATACCAGAGGTTTCTACAAGGTTGAAGACATGGCCAAACTTTTGCAATGAATCCTACCAATATTATAAATGTGAAAGTTTGTGAGGATGTATGGATGTTTGTTACACTTTCACGCAAAAACTACTGAATGCATTTTAATGAAACATTACAATAATATAGCTCACACATTAGAACAACACATAAGCTATAATTCATAAAAATATTGTGTAAATTGACCAAAATATAACAATAAATGTGTAAGTCTGAAGAAAATCTGTCGTCTGCGAGCTATTTTGGGATGAACACGCATCACGCAAAAACCTGTGAATCAATTTGGATGGGCCTTTCACTGGCAGATAGCTGATGTTATAAGGAGTAACTTAGGCTACTTTTATTTTAGGGTTCCGCGCAAAAAAATGCACGCGGGCGAAATCGCGAGGAATAGCTAGTATAAGATAAAGCTTTCGAGTTCTTTTAGTAATTTTACGGTTTCTAGATAGGATTTTGTTAAAATCGCCTACTGAACGTCGAGACTGATTTATTTAATTCAGTCTGTGATAGGTGATACTGATAATTTATGTGCAAAGAAATTTTTTTCTATTGTAGTTTGCTAATAAGCGTTGTTACCGTTAATGTTCTAATTTTCATGTTTGTCTTCTAATTAGTTACCTTCGACTGTGCCATTAAAATTGGTTGTAAGTCTAGATAAACTTTCAGTCATCATATGAAAGTCAATTTATGTAAAAAAATGGTGTTTTATTTTCAATTAGCTACCTTTTTTTGATAAGTTTTTCAGTGGTCAACTATTGGCGCAAAAGTGGTCATTTATTGGAGCGCACTGGTCAAACTTAGGCACATTCCCGTTTTCCGTATAATTAATGAAATCTATAAAAAACTTAGATATTTGGAATCAAATAATTTATCTATATTGCAACATTAGTGATCAATAAACAACTGTATATGTACATTTCTATGTTGAAATTAAATAATACTAGTTCAGAGCATTTCGACGTGAAAATGTGTCCTTAACTGGTTTGGGACTGGTACACCCACCCTATTTCAATGAGGGCTAATAATCCAGATGTCTAACCTCTTTTTTTACATGTGGAATAGCCTACGCATACCCGCCTCGCGGGGGTAAGGACGGGTTATGTCGGACTCTCAACGACTAAAACCCTATGGTGTTCCACCTTCGCCGCATATTAGCAGGGCCACGGGAACGCTTTCACACACATCCGTGGCTCTACCAGCGCCGGCCGCCCCTTCTCGGGGGAGGACCTCCTCCCCATTCTCCTTCTCAGGCAAGGCGTACCAGGAACACAAGGCACGCCTCCCTCCACGGCCTTCAACTCCACCTGCGTATCGGACCCCCCCCCCTCCCAGATCCGCTACGCGGAGGCCACGGGGCCACGAAAATCGAGCGCTTAGTAGCACCCGCTTTCTCGACCCCAGCGGCGGATCTCGTCTCTGACTCCGCCGCCAACCAAGTTTCGGCCGCGGAGGGTAGGGGGGGCGGTGCCTCGCAATACCGACACTCCTTTTCCCCTGCGGCCCCACCACCACCGCATCAACAGTACGGCCCCGTTAGTCGCGGAGGATAGGGCGAGTGGCGCGTCGCCACACCAACACTCCTCTTCCTCCGCGACTCCACCTCGGCTGTAGCGGTAGGGGGAGAGGACACCCTTCTCACCGCAGCCCACCGACACACATCCGAAGTGGGCTTGCCAAGCCCACTCGGAGTGACCACCTCGGACCGGCCCTACACCACGGGCCTGCCAAAGGATTCCTCTTTGTTCACTGCGGATGACCAAGCCACGGCTACTAAGCCCCCCGCCACGACAAAGCGGGGACCCGTTTGGGGGAGTGAGAGGCTGCCCTGTGTTACATTGCCATGGGTAGTGTTGCTGTTGCTTTTCAACTCAACTCATCAAAGACCCAAGATCTCAATTTACAGCCAAAAGCTGGAAAATGGATTTGATTTTGGATGGCCATCACGTGACCTACAAAGGTCTGTTCTAAAAAAAGTCAATACATATGCGGACGTAAAATTTTCTGCTCTTCAAGAATCCAGGGCCAAACTGATCATATCAAATTTTATGGTTTTGACCTTCATTTTGACACTTCAAGGTCAAGAGAACCCCAGATTCAGATTTAGCGACCCCGAAAAAAATAATATATATATATATATATATAGATTTTTTCCAGATTTTCCTATCGTGACCTATTGTGATTAAGTCATTCCGCAATTTGACCTTCAGATGGCCTTAACCCTGACGTGATGGGGTTAAACGGACCCCGGATTCGGATTCAGCAACCCCAAAAACAAAAAGTGCACCTCAACAGATATCGGAGAAAATAATTTCTATTTTTTTTTTGTTGGGCTGTGTTATTGATAAACATATCATATTATTGAATAACAACTAAATGTATTACTAGCGTCTATTAAAATGAAGCGTCATTTAAAATAATATTTCTTTCATGGCAAAATAAGAAAATGTGCGAGGGAGATGGATATTATTCCATCTCGATCGCACTATAGATCGTGATGGAAAAATCTTACACTTTTTCTCGCCTAGCCCCCATCCGTCAAATTAGTACCTCGCGATAAAGAACATCGTTCCAAAAAAAATACACTTCTAACAAATTATCTTCACCTACTATGAAAGCTGTCAAATATTTCACCTCATTCCCAAGTAGCGCCGCCCTGGTGGTAAAGACAAAAAAGTCGTAGATCGCCTTCATTTAGCTATTATATGGTTAAGATAGTAAATAAAATAACACAATTTTGTAAACAACTATATTTCCTAACTAAAATGACTAAATCGCATATACATACACGCGCAGACACACTGCCAGTCACTATAATAGTTGCACAAGAAACACAACATATAACAAGTTATTAACATATTTTCTAATTAACAATGTTTCAATTTCATTTTACAAGAAGCTATAAGTCTGTGTACTTGGCAAATGTCTTGTAATTAACAGCTGTTATTTATAAGACATTTGACTAAGTAGACAGGTTATTCTGTAAAAAGAGTATTATGAATGCAAGTAAAATTTTAGAACATACTGCATTTTAATGAATTTGTATAGCAATTACGGTAAATATGTATGTAAATTTTTAGAATAGCAAATTCTATTAAGTACCATTCTATTTACACAAAATCAAAGAAATGCAGGAGCATACAATAAACTATCAGTGTAACGTAATCAAAAAGATTTTTTTTATCAACAAATTTATTTTTAATAATGAAAACCAGTCTTAAAATAAGAAAGTAGACGCCAACGTTCGTGCCAGTCGCGTTCAATAATAGGATTGGGGGCTAGATGTACACAATACACATTGATAGTTAGAGCATACTCGCCCAAGACCATAGTGGTTAGATAAATGATCCAGGTTAATTTGTTTTAAATGTTCATATCGCTGGTCATTAACATGTTCGTCGTACTGGTAAGCGAAGTGTAGGGCGACCCCCACTAGATGGAGTGACGAGTCGATGGATGCAGATGGCTCAGAAAGCTCAGGACCATTCTTTATGGCATTCCTTGGGCGAGGCCTATGTTCTATGGACTTTGAAGGGATGTAATAATGATGTTGATGTTCATTAAGACTTACATTGGATAATGCTCAAACTATAATTGTAATAATATGAATAAAATATAGCAGCTAAAAGGAGGCTTTTAGTTATAGTGTAGTTTTCTTTTTGTGTAGAATTTAACGCCCATGAGTGTGCATAAACACAAGTTCTTTGTATCAAGTCTGACATATCTGATTCTACAATGTGATTTGCAGTTGAGTTTTTTGGTCAGTGGATATAGATTTCTCAAATGTGGGCGCTTAGTTAATGGCCGTTTTCATGAAAATGTTGTTGATCACCGATGTCAGTTTAAGATTACAGGGTCACCAACAGGGTTAGGCAAAATGACTTTCTGGCATCATTAACGCTATAGAAAACTATTTAAAAAATAAATGATAATGACATTTCTGAACGTTAAGGAAAAGTGTAGTTAATAACGTTAACGTATCCACGTGATGTAGCTTTGGTTTCATTAATTTTTATAGCTTTCTTTGGCGTTTAATCTTGGCTAACTCCGATTTTGGCGGAACGGTACGACAGAATACCCGAATTCAACGCGAACATTACCGAGTACGTGGTAGAGCCACGCTACGGCTATATTAGCAGTATACTTGTAGCACGAATAATTAGACTTGAACTGGGAAGGACCACGCTCTCACAAAATAAAGTTTTCTATTAGCGTTTAGAATTGTAGAAAGTCAACTTGGTTAACTCATAGCACTCTAAACACTTCTAAACGATATTTACTGAACATATTTAATTGCCTCAATTTTAATATTGCATACATATTAGGAAAAATTCATAAATACTAGGAATTAATTAACTAATTAGTTAATATTTTTCATTCGTGTGTTTTTATATAACATAATTATTATTTCAAATTAAAAAAAAAATATTGTAATTTCGTGTAATAAACATTCTATGGTGTGATAAGCATATCCATAATCGTAATAAAAATTGCTGCCGCTGTGGCAGCTATTTTTATTACGATTTTTGGCTTGGATGCCTGTCCTTTAAGCTAAGTCTTCATTTATATCAGTATCAAGTGATAATAATCCTTTACAGTACACTACTTCACAATATATTGATGCGTCACATTGCGTAGTTTTTGAGAAATTTTGACGGCAACTTGAGCCAGCAGACAGTAGGCGATAGTATCTCCAGACTCCTAAGCAGACAAACAACTTATCTTGAGATTAATATCACCATCGGAGCACTTGTATCACCGTTTCCACTAATAGTTTACATGTGCAAACATTTAATAGACAAAATCGTACCAATTTTACATATCAAGATTCACTTCAAACCATTATTTAAACAATAATACAGGAGCAGCAATACGCCGCCGGTCAAGTTCCCTCCAAAACTCTAACATCAGCTTCTTTTTTGGAGTTTATGGCCTGGTATCTAGGCCTTTAGGCCAAGTCTTGAGTATTATTATTATTCGGTTTATTATAATTTCCCAAGCCTTGTCTTTATGTATTATTATCCTTCATAGTTCACTGCTTCACAATATGTTGATGCGTCACATTGTGCAGCCCTTGGGAGATTTTGACGGCAACTTGAGCCAGCAGGCAGCTGACAGTTGGCGATGGTATCTAAAGGCGCCTATGCAAACAGCTTATCTTGAGAATCCATCACCATCAGAGCACTTGTTTCACCGTTTCCAGTAATAATTCACATGCGTAGACAGTTAATACATAAAATCGCACCACTTTTACATATCAAAATCCGCTTCAAACTATTATTTAAACTATAATACAGGAGCAGCAAACCGCCGCCGATCAAGTTCCCGCCAAAACTCCTAGCATCAGCTTGTATTTGTTTCTAAACAGATTAAAAACTATTATATATAACCAGCAAAAGGTTACGAGTTAGTTTCTTTTTAAAGATTTTCATGTGTAACCCTACACAGATCCTGAAGCTATTTATGCCTAATACTTATTGCGAAAACAAAATACATTTTTTTTTGTTTTTTATTTTTAGTTTCATTTTATTATTTTAAAGTAATAAATTATTTCTGTATTGAGGCAGACTTGTACAATTTACCACTTATATACGTGACTTCATTCTCTCCCTATTCATACTAAATTGAGAACTAGCGTCTGGTGAAGCTTCTCAACCAATTCCTCGTAAGCGGTTGCTCTGCGTTCTTTGTTTCCCTCTCTTTCTCCTCCATCTGCTCCATAAGCTTCCTCTGGTTCTCTCTAAAAGCGGCAATTGGATCGTTGAATTGGCTGTAGTACGTCAACACCTCCCTCACGTCTGTCACATTTGACATAGCGATTGCTGAAAAAAGATTATTCATAGTTATCGGTACAATAAGTGATAAACTTTTATCTTTTTATGAAAGAAAAAAGCTCTTTGCCACAAATCATTAACATACACAACAATAGATAAATTTATAATTTTAATCTGTGGACATTTGTTTTATCAGATTTCTGCCAATAGTTGTCAAGTTATTTGAAAATCCCTAAAATGGGAGTTATTCACCTATTGATTTTGTATCTATCTATTGATTTTTTTCTAATGAAATAATTCTGAAACAACGCCATCTACATGGTGTGTCAAGTACTGCGTCGGCTTTGCAGGTCGACGAAGTAGTTTATTCATTTGCGCTGTTATTAATGCCGTATAGCTTCCACACATTAGTTGACAGAGCCTGGGTTTGAGAACGAAAAAAAATATTGTTGACCTTGGCCTAACCATAGGTCTGTCAGAGCTGGCCGATACAAGGTAATTTAATATTTTGACTTTGTCATTAAGTCATACCAATAAAAGTCATCACTTAGGAAGAGATACGCAACGTTGATTTTCAGTAATGACCAAATCTTTTAGCAGGGTGTACATTCCACGTCAGACCCATAAGATTTACATTAAAACAGCAACTTACTCTGCAACAAGTTCGCGAGATCCAAGAGTGCGGTGTCGTCGTCGTTGCCCTTCCACTTGTTAAGTATAAGTGAGTTCTGCGGATGGAACTTCACTGCCTGCTTATTCCAGTCAACAACAATTACCTGAAATATATGCGGTTTAAGAAATTTAATAATATACATATATAATAGATAAAAAAGTAGTGTGTGTGTGTGTGTGTGTGTGTGTGTGTGTGTGTGTGTGTGTGTGTGTGAAGTGCATTGTCACCCCTAAGAACTTAGATGGAGTTTCCGCTTCACTATACTTACCATACGAAACACAGCAGCATTAAACTGTTATTTCACAACTGGTATTCTGCGAGAATGTGGTCCTCCCCGGGCGGATTCGACCCATTCGTGCTACTACAACCATAATTATAGCTGCAGCGTCAAAAAAGAGTATTAAATCTTTATATACTCGTATATAATTCTTCTGTACGTGTGTATGTGACTGAACTCCTCCTCAAAAGCTGAACCGATTTTGATGATATTTTGTGTGTGATTAAGTTGATTCAAGAATGGTTTAGATTCACAAGTAGACCCGGTAGGTGGAGCTCTTAGATTAGATTACGACACGGTGTCTTCCGCAACTCCACGTTTAAGCGTGTATTTTGCGTGAAATCAGATACTGCTGTTTTCACACACAAAATTTCAGATTTGGTGGTAGAAATCACCCGTGATTACAAGACCGCATAAATTAGCGACTATTCATTAAGTACTAATCTTTTTTTAAGTTTTGCGTCCACACTAGGATTTTCTCCTGCATCATGGAGATAATTTACAAACATAAATTGCACAAGGACTAATGTCCAGACCTGGAACAATTATTTGTAGGGAGTAGAAATATCTATTCCATGCCGGATTCAGACCCGCAGCCCTCAGCGCTGCAACTCACGCACGGACCCGTCAAGAATGTAGATATACATGGGAGATATACGTGGGATATATAGATACGTGGGAGATATTGTTAAGAATGAGGGTAGAAAATGTGAAGAAGTAAGGGTACTCTAATCTCTCACTCACTCCATCACATTATACTAATGTGTGACTGAGACATATTAGTTTTGAGGAAGGTAACTGCTCTATAATAAATGTATAGTGCGGTATGCTATTTTACTGCTGGTAATAATCAATTGCAAAGCAAGAGACCATGTTGATTACCTGCTCTCATACTATATTTTTAAAATAACTTCCTATTTCTAACATCAGAAGTAGGATAATTTCTAATATTATACAATAGTAAACTTTTCATTAAGCATATAACATTAGTTGATTGTGTAATTTATGATTTCCTAGATGGTAGTAAAAGATAACCTACTACGGGTAAGTGTGCGCCCACTAGATGGCTGACCTGGTAAGACATGCAGGAAGTCGATGGACGGATCACTCGGGACCGTGCTTTTTGGCATTTCTTGGGTTCTATGTTCAGCAGTGAACTTGTGAAGCGCTGTAATGATGATGGTTATAACAACTTGTTAGTAGGACTTTCTGCTTCTATTGTTCATTTTATCCACTACAACCCTTCACGAGTTGATTGCACCCATACATAGGACCCCGGGGAACGCTACAATTTTTTTTTCACTTAGGATAATAGAAATCCTAGTAACAACTAAATAAACACAATTGATACCTAAATAATCAGTACCGATGTGTACATGGTATCAGTCTTACCTTTGACAGATCCCGATTGAGGCCATCCAAATTCTTAACATGGACACCGTCAATGAAATGCGTGGAATCCCTAAATAGCCTGTACGAAATGTACTTGTTCTCTGGGTCCAACTTGTCCAACACTGGCCAAATCATAAAGACATTCTCTGTAGTGAAGATTACAACCTCGTAGTTGGAGCTGGCGACGGCTTGGAGGAATTGGTCTACACCAGGGCGTTTCTTAAACCTGCCGATGAATATATAATGAATTAAGGGGGCGGGCGTTTCATTGTACGCGAGAAACCTATACTATGCTAATAAGTAATCTATGTTAGTTTAAGCATATGATCACGAGGAAAAGAGAAATTAAAATATTTTGCTGACATATGAAGTAGTTATATCATACTGTAGCAGCGCATGAGATTCAGCAGTGTTTATACGTGGTAGAGCCATGACGCAAGCTATATTAATAGTATATTTGTTGCATGAATGGGTTGGCTCTCCTGGGGAAGGACCACGCTCTCACAGAATATCAGCGTGAAATAGCAGCTTAATGATGCCGTATTATATATTAACAGGGGTAGAGCCACGCGGCAGCTTTTGCTGTCGCACGGATGGGCCGGCTCGAACCGGGGTGGTACCACGACCTCACAGAATACCAGCGTGAAGTAGAGGTTTACCTCTGCGTTTTGCTTGTTGAGTGCAGGTGGCCGGAGGCCCTTTTTACTGGAAATGAGGCATTCTATCTTAGTCCCCACGGGCGACAACGCATCTGCATTTTAATTCTCAAACGAGGATAGAGGAAAATGTCTATGGACCACAGCAACCACTTACCATCGGGTGAACCGTATGCTCGTTTGTCAACCTTATACTATAAAAAAAGTGGGACGTATTTAGTTTCTAGCAATAACAACGTTAAATGAACCAAGTTACCTCCATCCGGTCTGATAGGACCAATCCGGGTGCATAAGTACGTCAGTGAACTCTAAGACTAGAGTGTAAGTCGGTTGATACGGCGGCGGTAGAGGATCGGGTAAGAGTTTCTCACGTGATGGCTCTTTTATCATCTGAAACAATGGAAAGTGCATTTCTTTAGTAAAATAATTACCATTGTCATACAACCTTAATCTACTCACCACATCTCATTATGGCTAGATAAGGGAGATATAAAAACATAATTAAAAAGGGAGAAGAAAAAACCATTACAACCCAAGGGGAAAAACATTACGAAACAACTGCTGAACATAATTTATTGCGTGGTAGAGCCATGCTAAAGCTATTTTGTGGTTGTATCACTAATGGGTCGGCTCGACCGGGAAAAGACTATGCCTCTCATAGAAAAATAACAGCTTAATGTTGCTATATTTTGTATGGTAAGTGTAGAGAACCAGAGATTCTTTTTACTGGAAACAAGGCATTCCATTTTAATGCTCAGGGGGTGACAATTGCTTGGGTAGAAAATCTACACTATTATTCTTAACCGAGGATAGATGTAGATGTCCATGCGTCACAATATTCTTTTACCATCAGGTCGACTATGTTTTCATTTGTTACCCTTATTCAAAAGAATAGAATAGAATCATTTTTTATTCAACATAGATAACATGTGTAATTCTTATTGAGTCATTTTTTACTTTACCACTGGTTCGAAAAAAATCTCTGTTCTGGGAAGAACCAGCAAGAAACCCAGCAGTACTTATTTATTAAAGTAAATTTTACATGAATGGTTGCACAAACTATTTACAAAATTTATTTTAGAAACAGCTTGGAAGCGACCACCTCATTCCCCGCGGTAATTATCAACCATGTATTAATTTATATTATAATAACCCTTTTTATACAGTGTTTGTTTAATAAAATATTAAAACTTGGTAATAGCGAGACCTTGTATATTTTCCCGGACTTTGATGTAATATACATTGCCCCAAGAATGAATTACTGGCTCTGTGAAGTCGAGAAACTGGTATCACTTTTTTTAGTAAAACTACCTTTGTTTTTGTGGACATACATTAAATTTTCGTAAATATACTGAGAGGCCAAAGTTAATATATTTATTTCTTTAAATGTTTCTCTAAGACACTCTCGGTTTTAGGTTGTAAATAACTATAATGGCCCTCTTCTGTAAAACAAAAATAGTTTCTAAATAAGCCGCATTTCCCCATAGCAAAATCCCATAAGACATTATGCTATGGAAATAACTAAAATAAACTAATTTAGCTGTCTCGACACTAGTGAGACCTCTAATCTTTTTTACAGCATAAGCTGCAGAACTTAGTCTGCTGGCTAGTTTGGATATATGGGGGCCCTACTGAAGCTTTGCGTTAAGAGTGATGCCAAGAAAAACAGTGGATTCAGCAGGGCTCAGTTCTTCCCCATTTAAAAACACGTTGGTATTCAGATTTTTAACATTTGATGTTGTAAATTTAAACATTTAGTTTTATTTCTGTTTAAATGTAGATTATTAACATTAAACAAATGCACTAATTTTGATATAGCATAATTCATTTAGTCACATTTAAATGATTGACATTTAAGTATAAAAATCAAAGAAGTATCATCAGCAAGTAATATACAGGGTATTTTTGGAACGCTCCCGAAAACTAAGACAGGCGACAGCACCAAGTATACCTTTGATCATGGGTCACAAATAAATTTGATCCTGATGAAAAAAAAATCATATTTTTACAACGTTTTATTAGCGTTATTCACGCGCCATCATGTTAGTACAGCTAAATGAAACGATAATTTCATAAAAAAAATCATGAAAATACTGAAACATAAAACCAGCAGTGAAAACTGAATTGATATCACCTGACTAATGGAGGTTAATGTACGCGCGAACGGTGAAAAAAGAACGCTGGCCTTGAACTTGGGCACAGCGATTTATCACATACGATTTGTTGTTTGTTGTTTGTAGTTTGATTGGTACGAAGGGGGCGCGACGGGGGAACAATCCGCCAGTATTACTGTGCCTGCATGCTATTGGTTCCCGCGCTTTGTACGCTACAAAAATACAGTCGCATACACAGCTTACTTTGCGACTCGCGACGATGTTTTAAAAAGGAAGGAAAGAAAAATTATTTATATCTATTGTTTTATGACTAAACTAGTGAACGAAAAGGTAAATATGATAGGAGAAGGTGAATGGGGAAAATTGTGCAGTAAATTTAAAAGTGTTGAGGAAGAATACCGAAAAAATTACCATGTGATCGACCTGATGACGGAAGCTCAAGCGAAGATGAAAGTGATGATGAAGTAGCATCCAGTAACACCAACACACCTTCAACATTTGGCTTCCATGTGACCCAAGACGACATAATGGACGGCGTGCCACCCTTACCTTAAGTTTTCTTGTTACAAACTACTTTATATTTTACGAAAGAAATAACAAATAATGCTCAAGTAAACATTATCCATTTTTAATTCCAAGTAAGGCACCTATTATGATTCTACAATAAAACAATTAATTACTTACTATAATATTATAAAACAATATCCCAATACCATGTAGTACTTTAGAACGCGACTGTAACCTCCCTCCACTCGACCGCATCGCATCACGCTGTGACGCAGTAGGTTTCAGTTTAATTGTAGTTTTTGAAACAGTTCCGTGTTGATTTTGTTACTTGTTGTTACGTTTTTTGTTTTAATAATGCTTAACGCGTAAGTTTATAGTGATTGTGAATACGACAACATGTTATGTATCCGAACCTTGGTACACGAAGTATCGCTAAATAAATTGTTAAGACGTCGGGATGGAACAAGTGTGTCATACTGTGCAGTGCACAAAGTGTTGAAGCGTAACCGAATGCGCCCATACAAATTGCACAAAGTGCAAGCTTTAGTTCCCGGCGATCACGACCGCCGACGAGTTTTCTGCCGTTGGTTATTATACCAGCAACAACGTGTGGCTGGTTCCATTGAGCACATTATCTGAACGGATGAGTCGACATTTACCAGAAACGGCCTGTGGAACCGAAGAAATACACACGTGTATTCAGAGGTTAACCCGCACGCTGTTCGACAAACCGGGCACCAAACCCGATGGTCGGTTAACGTATGGGCAGGTTTATTTAAGGATCGCATACTGGGACCAGTGTTTCTGCCACAGCGACTGAACGGACAGCGATACCTAAACTTTATAAAAGAACAGTTGACAGACATTTTAGACGACCTATCGTTGGCTGAATATCGCCGCACATGGTTCCAGTATAATGGTGAGCGCCTCAATGAGCTATTTGATGATCGCTGGATTTGGCGGACTAGGACCACACGCTTGGCCACCTCGCGCACCAGATCTGACCCCGTTAGACTTCTTTCTGTGGGGTATGTGAAAGAAAGGGTTTTTAATCGTGAGTGTGATAGTGCTGACGAAACTACAAAAGGATCGTGGATGTTTTCGACAAACTACGTACGGACTGTGTCGAAGATTACACGAAGATGCCCCGCCTCCATGAGGAGACGCAACACCGAGCCCAAATCTGCCTTGAAATGAATGGAGCACAATTTGAGCCGCATCTCATAAGACCACGGAGGATTTAGAGCGGTAAGCTGTTTCATAACTAATTCTTTTAAATAACTTAGTACTGAACTAATCTGAATACATACATAACTGAATACATGAGAATAATAAACATACCTACACGATGAATAAAAACGCATGACTTTAACCTTGGTTACATTTCATTTATGTATTTTGTTATTAGCGGGAAATCGAACCCGTTATTTGGGTTATTTAACCTGTAAATTCGGATTAAAATGGCTACGTGGAGACAAGTACAGTGGCAAAATAGTATGTTAAGTAGATAAGTTAGGTATTTAGACAAGTGTTGTAAATTATTAGGTATTGTGGTATAGCCCGCTAGTTGCGGACCGCGCGAATTTGCGTTCGCGCGTACATTGACCTTTAATCAGCTGATATGAATTCAGTTATTCCACTGCTGGTTTTAGGTTTCAGTATTTTCATGATTTTTTTTATGAAATTATCGTTTCATTTAGCTGTACTAACATGATGGCGCGTGAATAAATCTAATAAAACGTTGTAAAAAATATGATTTTTTTTTTCATCAGGATCAAATTTATTTGTGACCCATGATCAAAGGTATACTTGGTGCTGTCGCCTGTCTTAGTTTTCGGGAGCGTTCCAAAAATACCCTGTATACTATATCATGATTATCACCTACAACCTACAAGGGAAAGTAAGTCATTAATATACATTAGAAATAGGAATAGGCCGAGAATTGAGCCTTGATGGGTCCCATTAGTACAGTCATAGGTCATAATATTAAAAAAAACTATAACTAAACTATTTGCCATAGTTGCCACACTTGGCAAGTGGGTTAGCAATTGCAGTTTTTCATTTTTATTCAGCTGTTATCAGGAAGATTGCTGCTGATATGGGATAGTCGAAATTCTTACAGTGCCACTGCATGGTTAAAAAAATCGTGTTACTACGAAAAAGTGCTGGCAATCAATACGTTTAAAAAATATTGTTAAGTTTATGGATTTTCCAAATTGGAATGTAGATTATTATTATTATGATCATTACAGTCCATCTAGTGGTCTTGAAACTCACATAGCGAAACCGTTAGTTCTGACTCGAAAAATCGGTAAATTTGTACTAAAAATGGTATATGAAAAAAATTACACAATATTTTTTTTTAACTTTTATATCTTTATAAATTATTAGGTAGTTAAAGATACTGTCCAAAAATTGATTGATTTAAAACTGCCAACTTCGTGTATACTTAATGTATAAACTTCCTAGGGATATATATGTTATAATATGATGGATTGGACATAACTTTTAATTCTGTTAAGGTTTTATAGTTTAAATTTGTTCAGCCAAAGAGTTGAATGTTAAATTGTTGTGCGTACACCAGTAGACTACTTATGAGTTAGCAAGTTGATGATGTTGATGTATGCAAACAATAGATGATGATACTTTATTTTCAATATATTACCTTTTCATAAAAAGTAAGCTCCTTCCACGTGCGTTTTAAATATTGTAACACTATGGGTAAATTTGAATATTCATCTTCAATTATTTTCCCTTCATCGTCGCGCCGTGGTGCACCCATTTCCACCACCAGGCAACCTCCCATCACTGTCATAGCGCCACCAAACACTGCAAACCTGTAATAAAATTTAATAATGATTCTATCGGTACATTGTCACCTTCTTGCTGTTGTTATCTTACGCTATTCTAATTACGTAGAAAACCATGTTTTCATTTAAATCTATATATATATATATATATATATATATATATATATATATATAAAATTGAAGTGTCGGCGTTTTGTACGGGAGGAATATAAAGTAAATTTTTTTGTAAAATATATTTAATTAACCTTTAAGTACCGACGTGCATTTTTTGTAACGTTAGTACAGACGTGAGGTCTGAGAGGCCGCGTATATTATGTAGTGTTTTTTAAAGAAAGTGATGATTTAAATATCCGTCTTTGCATTATGATGAAAAGTAAAGGGTTTTAAGTAAAAATAAGTATAAAAATCTACACGCTATTATGAGGAGTCAGAATGTGTCAAATAAGGCACGTATGGCAATTCATAGTGCTGTGTTAGTCCCTACTCTAATGTATGGTAGTGAAAGTTGGGTCTGGCAGAAAAAGCATGAGAGTAGAATAAATGCTGTAGAAATGCGGTCCTTAAGGAGTATGCTAGGGCTCAATCTAGATGACAGGGTGAGAAATAGTGTGATAAGAGAAAAGTGTGGTTTGCAAGATGACGTTGTGACCAGGATTAAAAAAGGAATGCTTCGGTGGTTTGGTCATGTAGAAAGAATGAAAGAGGAAACAGTGACAAAGCAAATTTATGTTGCAGAAGTGAACGGCAGGGTCGGGAAGGGACGCCCTAGACGAAAGTTTATCGACCAAATCGGCGATACATTAAAAATGGGCCAGATTAGGAGTACTCTTAACCGACGAGCGTGTATGCGTAGGTATATGGATGTGGAGGAAGCGAGAGAGGTGTGTCAGGATCGTGCCAAATGGAAGTCCGTAGTCTCTGCCTACCCCTCTGGGTGACAGGCGTGAGTGTTTATGTATTATGTATGTAAGTATAAAAATGAATTCAACTTTATAAAATTTTTAAATATAAGACTACAATAATATTTGGCTTGAATTTTGGGGAAAAATCCGACTAATAGATTTTTTTTATAGGATAAAGGTGACAAACGAGCACATAGTCCACCTGATGGTAAGTGGTTACTGGGGCCCATAGACATCTACATCTATCCTCTATTACAAATCAAGATGCAGATGCGTTCTCACCCGTGAGGACTAAGATGGAATGCCTCATTTCCAGTAAAAAGGGCCTCCGGCCACCTGCACTCACCAAGCGTAACGCAGAGGTAAACCTCTACTTCACGCTGGTATTCTGTGAGGTCGTGGTACCACCCCGGTTCGAGCCGGCCCATCCGTGCGACTGCAAAAGCTGCCGCGTAGCTCTACCACTGTTAGTAGTTAGATATAAAAATTCAAAACATGAAGAATAATCTTCTCAGAACAACAAAATATAATATTGCTTACTTATGACTTATATAACCTTTATAAAAAAAATAAAGTACGAACATAATCCTTCTGGAAAAAAAAGGCCACAGTCCAACTACACCTTAAAATCTAAGCTCAGACAAAGCACACTTGTTTCGCGCACTGTAAAGAAACGTGTTTTTTTGTACGAATAGCATCTATATATCGATTTTATATTCAGTTTAGGTTGACATGAGACAAGTCTTTCGTGTCTTGACTTCCTCAGCTTCAGCTTCAGATGTCTCTGGCTTATTAGAACCAAGTAATCTTGCCAAACTCATCCTTAGTTCACTGGGTTCAAATCTCTTTGATTGCTGTAAATCTATCGCAGAACTATTTCTTTTACAACTTGAAGTCTCTAGTATATTCATAATTCGAAATATCTGTAAAAATAACAGTTTACCTTAACAAAAAATAAAACAAAACAGTTACGTAAGTACCGACGTGCGGCCTGAGAGGTCGCGTCGGAATTTTAAATCGTAGTTACTCACTAAATGCGCGTGCGACGTCACCACTTCCTGATCCGACGTTAACGTGAGCACTGTCCTTGCACCTACTTACAAGCGGGATCGCTATTACGCGGGAAAAGGGGTAAACTAGCAAGTCAAGTGCCTGCCGGGGCCTCACAGACCACACGTTTAGTACTTAAAGGTTAATCAAAGTATGCACAGTTGTTATCTATGCACTTTCGCCATCTCATAGGTAGTTCATTGATCCCTTTACTAAAAAAAACCTTGGGGGCGAGAATCAATAAACTCTTTGAAAGCAGTTTGGACTGCCGCATCGGAGTTGAATTTTTTTTCTTGTAAGAAGTTGTCCAAATTCCGGATAAAATGGTAATCTGTTGGAGCAAGGTCCAGGGAATACGGTGGACTTAGTGGTTGTTTGTTGTGCTGTGTGTGGTCTTGCGTTGTCGTGAAGCAGCAGTGGCCTAGAGCGATTGACCAATCTCGGTTGTTTAGCAGCTAGTTCTTCCTTCATAGTTTGCAGTTTCTGACAATAGATATCTGCTGTAATGCTTTGGCCAGATTTTAGAAAGCTGTAGTGAACGATACCGGCGCTAGTCCACCAAACACTCACAAGTAAATTTTCTGAGTCAATTTTCGTTTAGGGCAGGATTTGGCTGGGTCTCCAGGGTTCAGCTATTGCAACAAGCGCTTCCGATTATTGTACAGTAACCACCTTTCATCACAAGTAATGATTCAATTTAAAATCCCTTCATTATTGTGCTGGTTGAGCAAAGTAACACAGCAGTCGACGCGTGTTTGCAAGTTCGATTCACTCAATTCATGAGGTATTCATTGTTCAAGTTTTTTTACTTCCCGATTTGCTTCAAGTGGATTAATAAGGTTTCATCACTTACCCCGAAGCCTGCTGCTATCTCTGAAGTACTTTGTGATGGATCCGCTTCCACAATAGCCTTTAATTTTTCATTTTCTACTTTGGTCTCCGGCTGTCCGCAGGGTTGGTTCTGAAGGCCGAAATTTCCAGAAACAAAAACGTTGAAACCAAAAACGTACCGTGCTTTCTTTTATATGTACACATCATTAATCCTTTGAGCTATTTCTTCTGCACTGGTGCCACAGTAGAACTCGTACTCATAAATATACCGATATTTCATGTTTTCCATTGTGCGGTAATAAGTAGTGATGCAACAAATACTACTTTTACGAATACGAATATCAAACCTACTATTCGGCGAATACGAATACGAATATCAAACTCGCAATTGCAATGGTAATAAAAAACTAATTTATTTGATGATTTTCTATTGTTCTAATAATTAAAATTTATGATAGGCAAATTTTTATTTAAAAACATAAAATATGAAGATTTTCTGGTTTTAGGCGATTTCTTTTTTCAGTTTGGATGTTCCTAGCCATTGAAAAAAGTCTTTCTGAGGCGACTGTACATAGTTTCAGTGAAAAATATTTTTGGGAGTCCCCCGTCGTTGAGGCTAAGGGCCAAAATACACGTATTTTTACGCACCGACGACGCGCATTATCCAAGACTGCCAGTAATTAGAGTTGCGGACAAAAATATTAGTTTTTAAATATTCGTGATCAGTATTCGCCGAATACGAATATTCGGTAAATGTCTACTATTTGGTGAATACGAATATTCGTATTCGTTGCATCACTAGTAATAAGCCACACCAAAGAAAAAAATAATTAGGAAAAAACAAATGAATGACTGTTTTAAAAACTCAAATGTACCAGCTAAATTTATTCATAAATTTGAATTTGGAATTCTTAACCAAAGAGGAGATATTTCAGATCAAAGTGGTCAGTGTGACAAAACGCTAGTTTCATATGTAAGGACATAATCATCTAATAATATAAGAACCTAGTGAACTTCAATAATTTATTGTTATAATCCCACTAATTACTAATTTTATAAGAGGAACAGATGAATAAGCAATTGAAAATTTTATATCCTCTTGACAAAAAAATTATTGTTTATTTATAGTTTATGTCAAAAAAAAAAGTTTAAGAATAAGATTAAGTTGTGCAGTAAAAATGTAAAAAAGCCACTAATTGAAACACACATTTAATTCCAGATCACAAATGAAATACAAATGAGTAACAAGTGTTGTCCTAGGAGACAATTATTAAATACTAGCTATCCCCCCCAGCTTCCCATAAGTGATTTCTAGATCTCTACAACAACGCCTACCAGTTCCAAATTTGTGTAATTTTAAACCATCCAGCTACCCATTCAAATACAAAAAAAATTCATTATATCCTGCCCAGCTGTTTTTGAGTTTTAGTGAGACTAACGGACAGTAATTGGTATTTATATATAGAGATAAGATAACTACAACTCTTTCTGTGATAGTTGAATGAAAGAAAAGTGTCAATTGTTAATAACTTAAATTGAAAATTTTAAAAACCCCCCAAAAGAACCCCACCGCAGCCAACAAAACAGATGACCTTGAAACGGCTGTACCAAGTACAAAGTCAAAGAACCGCCTCTATAAAACCTACTTTTAAATAAAAAAACTGCGCCCAAATCAGTTCACCCGTTTAAGAGCTATGGTGCCACAGACAGACATACAGACACACATAGCAGCCAAACTTATAACACCCCTATTTTAGCAGAAGGGGTAAAAAATTATCAGACATGAAGAGGTTAGTGTTAATAATATAATTAAGTTTTGAAGATATAAAAGCAAAATCATATTACCCAATTTTCATTCTTCTCCAACTTTTTTCATTTTCCTCCGACTTTTCTTTTTTTTCCTTTTCAAATTTCTCCTGCTCTTTTTTTATTTCCTGTGCATCTTCAGGGTCAAGAGGTGCTTTAGGAAATAGACGACCAATAATATCAACCTTTTCAGGCTCCTGTCCCATCTTATCTTTCTGCCCTGAAAATATGATATTTATATTTTAAGCCTATGTTTAATAGGAAAAGGTTTAAGGCTGGCTTTTCACCATGGGATATAAAATACATTATATCTCGAAATATAAATTATATCCCACGATTGGCTTTCACACTGTGAGATATGTTTTTTAACTAGTGTGCATTCTTCATTGGTCATGGAATTACCCCCCTTTACCCCGTACACCATTCTTAATTATATTACATCTCGAGATATAAATTAATATTGCTCACCATACATTTCATATGGAACCGTTTACACTGAGCTATAATATATATTACATCTGAAGCTATAAATATTTTTTCGATCGACCGAGCGATATTTTCATATTATATTTCGTCCCCTGTACCAAAACGGTGTACGGGGTAAAGGGGGGGTAATCCAATGACCAATGAAGAACGCACACTAGTTAAAAGATATATCTCATAGTGTGAAAGCCAATCGCTGGATATAATTTATATTTCGGGATATAATATATATATTATATCCCATAGTGAAAAGCCAGCCAAAAGTGGGCTTGAGTGACTGTCATCACTTATTGTAATGTCATCACTTGAGGAGTATTTACTTAACAAGAACTTGAAAACTGAAAGATTGCACTAAATACTATTAACACTTAAATTATCTATTTATCTTTGAATAGTTAATTTTATCCGGAAAAACCTAACCTATGTTCTTGTCCGAGTAAAATCTAACTGCACTTGGAGCCAATAAACAAACATTTAGTCTTGAATAAAGTGTTGTATTTATAGCTGTAGCTCTGCAGCATGTTGCTTTTGTTAGATTTAGAACTTTTCTTAAAGACATTTTAATAGATACTTTATTTTTACAAAAATATCATACTCTCAAATAACTACAAATTCGAATGAAACAAAACAAATGTCAATGTGATTGCTTTTTTTTATTGCTTGTGGCATTGGCTATAAGGGCTTCAGGAAAAGGAATACATCAAAAGCTGTGTATATAATAGATAATCAAGTACTAACTACATAGACTCTATTTAAAATAGCATTAGACAGAAGTTAAAAAAGTATTAAAAAAAATTCAATTGGATTTCATGGGCTTTAAATTGTTTTCGCGGAACCCAAATTATTATTTTTTTAAATAAAAGTAGCCTTAGTAATTACTCAGTACAGCGTAACGCACTATACATACGGTACGGTATAGAGCAACAGTTAAACCACACCGTAACACGTCTCTTCCACAATCACACAACTAGTGTAATGTGAGGGACGTAATTACATGATAACACCAAAGTATGCGAACCAACAGCAACACTACACATCTCAGTGTAACACATAGCAGTCTCTCAGCAACACCATTTTTCTTGCCTGCACCAGAAGAACCACCACAACGGACAAAACCAAGATACTGTTGCGCGCCCACTATTAATATCTTGTACATGGCAACACTAGTTACACTAGCGCCCTCTTGTGTCGAGTAGCAGAACTAGGAGAGTCAAGATCCTTCCAGAAATTTCGAGCAGCGGTAAAAGCGCCGCGAAAAACCGCACCTTCCCTGTCTCAGCGTCCCCTGCCGCTCCTTCAACCTCCGCAGCTCCCGCTGCCGCCTCTGCCCCCGCAGACCCCGCCGCAGCCTCGGCCCCACTTATGTCACTAGACATCCTCGCTCTGACCAAGCCAGCCTCTCGCTGTGCTCCAGTCTTTGCCAAGAAGCAAGTCCCGTCCCCTGTCTTCCTAAGAGACAAGGCGAAATTCACAGAACTGTCCAAAACCTGCTACAACGCAGGCATAAAATACGATCACGCCATCAACCTCGGGGAGGCTATTAAGATCATCCCCCAATCAATCGACGACTTCCGTCGTCTCACCAGGCTATTCACAGCCGAACGAGTTTCTTACCATATGTACGCTCTTCCGGAAGAGCGCAAAGTCAGGGCCGTCATCCGCGGCGTCCCTTTCGAATTCTCTAACGAGGAAATCCTCGAGGACCTTAAGTCCCAAGGATTCCCCGCAGAAGCCGGGCACAAAATGCACAGCAGAACGGGCCAGAGGTTCTCGCCTGCCCTCGTCATCGGCAGGTACGCACAGTGTGTGGCCTGTCGAGAGTAAGGGTTGAGCCCCCACATTGGCGCGGGTTCCCGGCGCAGTGCCACCGCTGCCAGCTATATGGTCATGCGGCGGCCAACTGCTACGCCCCACCCAGGTGCGTTAAGTGCCTTGAATCCCACAACACTAAAGAGTGTCCTCGGTCCAAAGACGCCGAATCCCCGCGTGCGTCCTGTGTAAACAAACAGGACACCCGGCAAATTATAGAGGTTGCCCTTGCGCACCTCATCCTCACCCCATTAGGCAAGCTCCACCGCCGGTCAATGACCGATCATTCCCAGCTCTCTATCCTAGAATGCCCCGTCAGGGCTTTTCTCAGCCGCTCCAGGACTTCTATCAGCCCCTTGAGGGCCCCTCTCGACCCTCTCAGTGTCCCCCTAGGCCCCTTCAGGGACCTCTTCGGCCCCCTCCGGGCTTCTCTCAGCCTATGCAGCCTCCAGTCTTTCCCTGGGGCCCCAAAAAGGCTGACCCACCGCGTACAACCTCCGCCCCCAAACAATCTCAGCCCTCGATGGTCGATGGCCTTAACACGGTTTACGCCGCTATAAGGAACATCGACATCGGGGAGATCGCGATTTTAGCACGCAAATTGCGCGCTGCGAGGTCCCCTCAGGACCGTCTCCTCGCTCTTGTAGAGCATAACAATCTTTTGAGCTCATTGTAAGTTAAGTTAACTTAATTAACTTAACTGAACAATGAAAGAGCAGTCTGCTCTACCAAAGTCTCACGGTCGTATCAAACCTAAGGATTTATCGCTTGTATCCTTTAATATTCGCGGTTTGCGAAATAACCTCCCAGAGCTTAAGCTCTTTCTTCGAAATCGTGAAGCCGATTTCCTCTTCCTACAGGAAACTAATCTCAAAACTAAGGACACTAAAGGCCTTTCCATTAAAAACTTTTCTCTTCTTAGTAATGACAGACCCGACCGCCGAGGCGACGGTACGGCCATTTATTACAAGAAGACACTTCACTGCTCGCCCATTTCTACTCCGCAGTTTACCAACAAGGAAGCCACGGTATGCAGGATAGCTATTACTGGACATCAGTCCCTCCTCATAGCCTCCTGTTACATCCCTTCAGGAACCCATCCCCTCAAAAAAGATTATGAGGCTATTTTATCTTTAGGCAATTCAGTCATTATGTTTGGAGATTTTAACTCCAAGCATACTGAATGGACATGCCGTACTACCTCCCCTAGTGGCAAGATACTGCTCGATATCACGCAGTCTCTTGATCTTTTCGTCCACAGTCCCTTCGGTGTTATTCACTTTCCCGATAACACCGACCACGCCCCCGATGTACTAGATTTTGCGTTACTCAAAGGAGTTTCTCTCAATCTCAGGGCAATCGAGACACTAGACGATCTAGAATCCGATCACCGACTGGTCTCCCTCATTCTTGGCCATCAGCCACCTCCACCAACACACACTAAAACCTTCACTAATTGGAAGGGATTCAAGGCGTCCCTAGCTAAAGCTCTGGACTCACAGGACTCTACCATCTCCCTATCGTCGGACTTAGACAGTCCCGAAAAAATCGACACCGCGGTCGATTCACTCTCCACCCTTATTAAATCCTCTCTTAATGAGAACGAAAGGGTCGTCCCGGTTGCTAACAATAGTGGGCTTCCCCTACATATTAACAACCTGTTAAAAGCTAAGAAAGCTGCTTTCCGCAGAGCAGCAAAATATCCCACCCCCGAATATAGGCGCACGGCCAATCGTCTTCAACGAGAACTCCGTTTCCGCCTCTCTGAATTTCGAGACCTCGAAAAGAGTAAACTCATGGAGAATATCTCTCCATCTCATACAGCGTACTATCAGATGGCTAGAGCCCTCCGCATAGACGCTATCATCGACACTACCCCTCTCTCCCGTCCCGACGGTACGGTTGCCTTCGAGGACGAGAAAAAGGCTGAGTGCTTTGCAGACAGCATTGCCGCACAATGCTCTCCTAGCTCTCAACCCGTCGACCCCTCACACGTCTAGGCAGTGGAGGATGAGGTCTGTCGCCGGAACTCACCCCCTACAGCCCCCGAACCTATCTCTGTGTCCAATGATGAGATTTCATCCCTCATCAAACGACTTAAGCCCAAAAAGGCTCCGGGCACGGATGGCATCTCCAACCAAGCCCTAAAACACTTTCCTTAGCAGGTGTAACCCTTTTATCTATTATCTTCAACGCCTGCTTCAACCTTAGTTACTTTCCCACTACGTGGAAAGAGGCAACTGTGATTGGTATTCCCAAGCCAGGCAAGCCTCTCAACCTCCCCTCCAGTCATCGCCCCATTAGCCTCCTCAAGGCAATGGGCAAGCTCTTCGAAAGCGTCATCCAAACTCGCATGAGGCGCCATCTGTTTCCCACAGACGGTGACCCTCGTATTATTTCCCATCAATTCGGTTTCCGAGCGAAACACTCCTGTCCCCAACAAGTTCACCGTATTGTGGAATATATCCTCAGCGGTTTTTATCCTCGTCGTCATAAGACCATCGCGGTCTTTTTCGACATAGCTAAAGCCTTTGATAGAGTCTGGCATACAGTCCTTATCTACAAACTATACAAAATAGGTCTCCCCGATCGTCTAGTACGTCTTGTGGCCTCTTATCTAAAGCATCGTACCTTTCGTTTTAGACACGAAGGCACGCTATCTTCACAGCGCCGCATCAAAGCTGGTGTCCCTCAGGGCTCAGTACTTGTTCCTCTGCTGTACATCGTGTTCACCAACGACATTCCCATCCCGTCGAAAGGTGTTCAGCTCTCCCTCTTCGCAGACGACACTGCTCTCTATTGTAAAGGTATCTCGCTACCTTTCATACGGAACAAGGTCCAAAAGTCAGTTGATGAGCTTGGTTCAAAACATGGCGCATCGATGTGAACCTGGAGAAGAGCTCCGCTGATCACTTCGATTATAAACGACGCCGTCTCAAAAACACTCCACCAATACGTATGCTAGGGACCCCTGTCCCCTGGCATACGTCTGCCAAATATTTAGGTGTCACCCTAGACTCAAGGCTCACTTTCAGGCCCCACATCAAAAGAGTAACCCGTCACACACGTTTCTACCTGAGTAGGCTCAAAAGTATGTTGGGTCGACACAGTAAAATGTCCCTCAGAAACAAGCGTACCCTTTATAAGCTCTGTATACGACCAGTCATGTCCTACGCGGGCCCCAGTTTTGCCCACGCTGACCCTAAAATTATTAATGAACTCCAAATAGTGCAAAACCTTTTCTGTCGTCGAGCTGCGAACGCGCCTTGGTACGTCCGTAATGCCGACCTTCATCGGGACCTAAAGCTCCTTACAATTCAACAATTTCTTAAAAAACTCTCTGAGAACTTCTTCAAAGCCTCAGAGTCGCTCCAATCCAATCACTCACATCATCGCTCCAATCATCTTATTCGTGAGCCAGTTACTTATGCAGCCCCATCCCCCTCTCGCTATCGAGTCCGCAGGCCGAGAAACTCTCCGGACCCGCCAAATAAAATTTCAACTGACCTGAACTGCCTCCTGGCGGCTCAGGCCGATTCTTCTTAAATTTGCCTAAGTAGGCTCTACCTCAGCGACTCTTTGTAGCCGCCTGCGCCCTCTTCTCCTAAAAGAGGGTCGCTTCCGATCCGACGAAGCGGCTTAATCGGCCAATCGTCAGTCCCACAGGCAGTTTTTAGTGGGTAGCACCTAGGCTCCACTTTACGTTAGATACAGTGAGTCCCACATAACCACGACAGACCGGCTGTCGTGGTATGCATAAAGCATTTACCGCCTCCCTACGTAAAGGGTAGCCCTTTCCAATTGCTTCTGGGCGCAAAAAAAACGACCAAGGCAGTATTGAATTGGTGATACAAGAGAATACTTCGAAGCGAAATAACTGCAAACTAAAGTGATTGTGTTTTATTAGGAGTGTGGTTTTAGATTGTAATTAGTGTTGTGTAATTAAAGTGTCAATTTTGGTAATTCAATCGGCAGTTTTTAATTGTCTCGAACCCCAAGCTCGTAACAATTGGTGTCAGAAGTGGGATTAAATATGCCGATTTTACCTAAAGAGGACACGATGGGTATCCATACCCGAAGTTAACGCCAACAGGAGATGGACCAGAGACGATTTGGTAATGCAACGCCGCAAACGTCGGAGGGCCAGCTGCTAACCACTCAGCAGCTCCTGCATCTGCAGCACCTGACTTAGGTGCTCTGATGATGATGCTGCAGGATCAGGCTTGCCGACAGGAGGAACAGGCCCGCCGATAGGAAGAACAGACCCGTCGGTTGGGAGAGCAGCTGCAGCGCGATATGGAAGAGCAGATTCTTCTCAGGAAGGACCTTCACGCTACCTTCGGGAAAAAGATAAAGGAGGTGAAGGATAGGGTTGCTCAACATGACAACCGCCTGTCGGAAGCTGAAACCTTCTGCTGACCAAGTGAACAATCAGGTTGACAACATGATGGTTGACGTGAAGAAAACGCTGGACGACCTCAAAATTGGGGATAGAGTTACAGCTCCCGTGGTAACTACAACACCTTTGCTACGTGGATTCAAAGTGCCGCCGTTCGACGGGACTTCTTCCTAGTCGGCCTACAAAATCCAATTCGAAGCTGTCATGAAAAGGCGAACAGCTGGAATAAAACCTGCGCTCATTGTAGGGACCCTGGTGCAGCATCGACGGCATCCACGACCTTGAAGTCAGAGCTGTTGTGAGGCTCGGGCATCACGAGACACTTAAGAACACCTTGCCCCATGTACTGGAGGTGGAAGCCGTGCGGCAGAATCATTGTTCCCATCGCGTCAGGGAGGTTGCAGCAGCTACAATTATATATATAACGGCTACCGCCCTAGGTGCTACGGCTGTAGGGAAAGGGGCCAGGTTGAAATTGACCCTAAGGACAAGGAGAAAACTGTATTCTCCACAGGAAAGTGTCTGTGTCAATTTAAAGTCATGCTGTTTGGATTGTGCAATGCTCCAGCAACGTTTGAAAGGTTGATGGAGCTTGTACTTACCGGGCTAATTGGAGATGCCTGTCTAGTCTACTTGGATGACATCATCATGGTAGGCCGTACGTTTGAGAAACACCTTCAAAACCTGAAACGCGTGCTCATGAAGATCCAGAGTGCCAACCTCAAGTTGAGTCCGAAGAAATGCTCACTATTCAAACGGCAAGTTAGCTTTTTGGGGTATGTAGTATCGGAAGAAGGTATCCGCACGGATCCAGAGAAAATTGCCGCTGTCAAGGAGTGGCCGGTTCCAAAAGAGAAGACACAGGTTAGAGCATTTTTGGGTTTGTGCTCTTATTATCGGTGATTTGTGAAGACCTTTACAGATATAGCCAAACCTCTGCACAAGCTAACCGAGGAGAATGAAATTTCTGCTGGGATGAAATTTGCGATATTGCATTCCAGGAGCTCAAGAACCGTCTGTGCAAAACACCTATTTTGGGGTACCCTGATGTGGGCAAGGAATTTATAGTTGACACAGACGCAAGTGATATAGGACTTGGCGGTGTGTTGTCTCAACGGAATGGAGATCAAGAGTTTGTGATAGCGTACTTCAGCAAGTCGTTGACAAAGCCGAAAAGGAACTATTGTGTCACAAGACGGGAATTGCTTGCTGTGGTAAAGTCCTTGCCGAATTTTAGCAAATATCTTCTGGGGCGGAAATTCTAGTTACGAACTGACCATGTTGCACTGAAATGGCTATTGCAGTTCAAAAATCCGGAAGGACAAGTTGCGAGATGGATTGAACTACTGCAGGAATACGACTTTGTGATCGAACATCGCAGCGGGAAATCTCATGGCAGTGCAGATGCATTGACAAGAAGACCTTGCCCTGAAGATTGCAAGCATTGAACTAGGCAAGAGGGTAAGGAAGTGGTATCTGTGAGGATACTCAGGACAGACCACCTCAGCAATGAGTGGAAGGACAGCTAACAACATGCACAGCAGGAAGATTCGGACATTAAGCCGATTCTGGAATGGATGGAGGCCAGTGCTCCTAAGCCCAAGTGGAGTGACGTCTCAGCAATGAGTTCGACCATGAAAAGCTATTGGGCCCAATGGGACAGCTTGCTGATTCAGGATGGAGTCCTGTGCCGTAAATGGGAAAATGGTCGAAGAGACAGGTGTCATTGGACACCTTTCTCTCCGACCATTCGTCGTCTGCCTGTCTGTTTTGGGTGGGTTTGGGTCGTGGGCAAATCTTTGTGGCGGAATGTACAAGCTTGATTGTGAATGTGGTCTCTCATATATAGGATAGGGCAAACAAAACGATCAATAAAAACCCGCGTTAAAGAACACATAGCTGACGTGAAGCACCAACGTTCCGGGAAGTCTGCAGTTTGTGATCATATCCTAGACGACCCCCGCCAATACATTAGATTTGATAAACCACTAATTTTCGCGAAAGAACATCGATTCCTGACAAGGATGATACGTGTGGCTATTGAAATTAAAAAACATCCTAATTTCAATAGAGAGGGAGGCTGGGTGGCCGCCTGCTGGGGATCCTGCAATTAATAAAATTAAAACTAAACCCAAGACACAGTAAGTTCATTCTGCATGGGTCGGACCAAAATTAATAATTAAAAAAGCTGAAGGTACTCTGGGTTAACTCTGACATCGGGACGTCAATCACCTTAGTCCCTCGTCACCATAGGTGCTGTAAAGTACCCGAAACGTCTGGAATCAATAAAAATAAGTTAATAAAACACGATAGAATCCGTAAAAGTAGTTTTATTTAATATAGCTTTTCTAATTTGATTTTTAAATAAGGAAAAAAGATAAAATCCTGTTTTAAGATGTTATGTGCCGTCTCGGCGCTCTCTATTGTCGACGGCGAGCGTAGCGGCATTTGGTGGTGGATGGCGGTGGCATTAACCGATGCGCCTCCTCCCAGATCGACGTTCCACGCCTTGGCTGCCCTTTCTTGCGAGTTGGTGATTAGCATCTTGACTCAGCGAATCTAGCGGCTTCTATACGGTAGCGACTATGTATCCACTTCCGAAGGAACACAGATTTATCACTTTTCGAAGGATCAACGGATGTATCCGGCTCGAAGGACCAACAAATGTGCTGGACGGGCGAAACTCGGGAGTAAATGTTGTCGAAGATACTACGTGAGTCGCTCTCGTCCTACACCTATGGGTTCCGGCGGATCGTCTACTGCCGTCTTTGTGGGTGCGGCTGAGGTACTGTGGATGGCTGTCCAATCAAAATGCACGAACTGTAGAATACATGGCAAGGCAGTAGCTAGCGGTTCGACTGCTCAACTGTTCGGCGGAAATCTTCTGACTATTGGTTGTTGACTATGGTTGTTGAATACGGTTGGTCAACTACGGTTGTTCTCTATCGGTTGTTCAATATAGGTTATTCACTATATTCTTAAGATGATTTCTTCAGTTGACTATTTCTTCAAGATGTTCGGTAGTAATTTTCTCTCTTTTCTTCTCTTAATTTTCTGCTACTATCTGCTGTTACGTTCTGTGTGCTACTATCTGGTTCTGCTACTACAATGTTACCGGGCCATGTTACAGACGGCGAGGGGAGCCGCCGACCCGTCGCCCTTTCATACCCCGTTGCGCCCCGCGCACCCCCGCACACCGGTAGCAGATCACGCGATGTCGCCGACCAATAAGCGCGCGGCATCGCTTTACGACGCTACTCACAGGCTGAGACGCTCTCTTACGGAATATAAGAAGGGCGTTTTGGTCTGTGAGGCGTTCATTTCAGAAGCGGCTTTCGAAGACAACAGCAAGCGAAGAAATCAAGAGAAATCAAGACTCCATAGAAGATTGAAAAGTGAAGACACCCCTCTCTCTGTATATATAGTTGATAGTTAATAGTGCCGCATTTGTAAATAATTGAATACAGTATAGTCTACAGTACCATCTTTCCTTTGAGCAGTCCCCTAGCGTAGTATACATCACTTAATTAATCAGTCATACAGTCCACTTGCAACAGGTAAATTCATACAGTCCACTATAGTCTCTAATATTCTTGGTCCTTCGAGTCGGATAAGAAGCCAGAAGAAAGAAGGTAGTTACAGAAGAAAGAAGATAATCATAGAAGAAAGAAGATCATTATAGAATATCTTCAAGGAAGAAAGAAGTTCGTCGACGAAGAGAGAAGATCGTCGGTACTAACTTCTTCTCTGTTTCTTATTACGGCTACGTCATATACGTCTATTGTCTGTTTCCAGACAATTTCTTGTTTCTTAAACCGCGTTTACGCGGCCAGGTGGTTGCTCCCTAACGGTGCCAAACTGTGACCATCTGGTAACGCCCTTGCGGCGGGAACGGCGTCCAATACGTGCGTCTTTTTGAAGACGATCGGAGGTCGCAACGTGGGACGTCATGAGGAAGACAAGAAGCCAGAAGACACGGAACGACGACGAAACGCCGGTAGGAATGCGGATATTCGAGGAAGCACCCGTGTCCCCGTCCGATTATCTCGCGTTGGCACAAGCGCCCTCCGCCACGCCCCAGGCCCCGCTCGTGGGCTCGCCGCCGCGCCCCGCTATGTCCGTGTCTACAACCGATCGCTTGGGAGAGGTTAGCACATCCGCGCCGCGTACAGAGACGCTCGCCGCGATTATAGAAGATCTTCTGGTAACAGAGACTAGTTCGATAGTGCGTACCGTCGCGCCTGTAGCAGACGTTGTACATAGGCCCGCGCCCCGCGCCCCGTCGGTCCGTTCAGTCCGTTCAGCCCGGTTGACAGCTAGCGCGATAGCAAAGTTAAAACAAATCGAGTATAATACCGCGGAGGAACTAGCTGCAATTAGAAGGAAGCAATTGCAAATCGAAGAAGATCTTATCAAGAAGAAATAGACGCTAGGGACGTCGCTCAACTGCAGGAAGAAACGGATAGGGAAAGTTTAAACGAAGACGATTTAGTGGAAAATAGGGTACGCGTTGATAGGTGGTTAGAGAACGTGGAGACTGTGCGGGGGAAGACGCCCTACCACCCGTCTCAGCTCGCGCCCCGCATCGAGAAAGAGCAGGCCCCCCCGAGTAGGGGAACCGGTTACGACCACGCTGAAGATGCCCAGGGGAGGTCGGTTGCGAATGATGTTCAACCGCGTCGCGTATATACGATACAGAGGGACAGTGGAGTCGCCGTAGAAATGAACCAGGTGAATCGCCGTGTACGGGTTACGTCGCCGTAGCGCGTCCAACGCCGCACTCTATCGCCTATACATAGAGCGCCATCGCCACATCGCCACGCGGATCGTAGATCGTAGAGTAGTTCAGCCGCCCGGAAGTAATTATAGATCGTGCGTTAAAGGAATTAAGACGCCTTCCGCGCCCGGGTCAAACCGCCCAGAAATTAAATTCGTTCGCTATTAAGTTGCAAAATATAGTGTTTATTATGCAGAACGTCGACGGCAAAGGATACTTACAAAATCCGATGCTGTTACGGCCTACAGCTGCTTATACAACGGTTCAATATCCGGGGCCAATAAGCGGAGATTTAACAAGCAGCCGCAGGTTTGAGCCCGAGTGGCTATATGGAACATTTCTAATTACTATAACCTATATGGGAGTTAACTAGAATGCAAAGTACTTACCTGTTGCAGGAGACGATTTCGCTCCAAGGCTTGGGCAGGCCGTGAGTGTGTGTAATGGTGTTTGGTGTCCAGTGTACAGTGAGGGGTGAATGTGTGGAGCCTTGGCAAGCATAGGCGACCAGCAGCGGCCGAGTTCCAGGCTACTCCAAAATGCTGCATCGTTCCAGACTGCTTCAGCGCCGGACCACTTCTTTCTTCACTGTCACTATTCATCTCTCAGCTTCATTGTACATTTAACTAAGTTCCATTCGCCCAATTCCACACTCATCGCACAATCAAACACGTGATACCCGACACGGCAACGGACAGTAGTTCAAGTTCATTTTCAATGTCCCGGATTCACTTATCACAAATTATAATTTCGACACAGAATGACACGTCGCACAAGATTCAAAATACGCCTCGTTAACGCGCAATTAATTTAACTAGACAACCTAACACAAAAAGGCACGAACGCGACTATCCAATTACAAAGATATCTACTTCATCTAGCTAGCTAGATCCACACGGACCCGTGAATATTTCGGAAAAGGGGGCCGCACACCTCTCACCCACGCGTCGAGCGACTGACTGCCGCACACCGACGCGCCATCTGGCGAGCGTTTTATCACCTGCATATTATCGGGTGACGCTATAGCTCGAACGCCATTGGCGGACGGCCAATATGACCACTTTGGCGTAAACAAACCCCCGTCCCGGACATAAGGACTTATGTCCGCGAGTAAACCGGCAAGCGGGACAGGGTCGCGACGGCACGTTGCAAGACCGAATCTACGACCAAACCAGGCCACCCTAGATACCTCATCAGATCTTGCAACCCTAGCCACCGCCTCACAAGACAGCCCCAATGTGGGCCATTCGGAGGGTCAACCTCCACTGGATGTCCCTCCTGGGCATCGCAGCACTTTAACAAGTCCTGTACTGGACAGAAGTCCAACGACCTCTTTCAAACACCTATCTGTGCCCCTATGATTAGTTCCGCAATCTAACCAGATCAGGTCTGCAAACAGCGACGCGACACGAAGCAGCCCAGAGTGGCCTCCTAAGCTTCAGTGCAGAGAGCACCCACAAATTTCCCATGAACGTCGTCTGTGGAGAGCCGAACGAAACGCACAGATAGTCCCTAGTATGAATTTTCAACAAGTAGGCCTAACCAAGCCATCCACCATATAACCATTTACTAAATAGTGCGGCAGCCGATTTCAGTCTGATAATCCCCAAAACTAGCCAGCCTGTTAGACAAGTAGTCCTATGCTCATATTTCAACTAATTTTTCAAAAGCATCAATGTTCAACTACAGAATCCATTCAACCAAATTAATCACCGATGCACATAGGTCAACTTGACAAATTAAACAAAACAATAAACGTAAGAGACAGCCCTATTTCTCATTTCAAATAAATACCTTAAACAGTGCCAACAATATGTAAACCAAAAGAGGAGTGACTCTTATTCCCTTCGGCACAAATAGGGTTATCCAATCTCAGCTTTCTCAACAACACACAATGATAAACACATCCACAAAACATATATACAAATATCCAAATAGCGCGTCATTCAATTTCAGATGAATTCAAATTTTCCTTTCAGCAAAACAGACGCAATAATCAAACACAATTACAAAACGTACGCACAAGCATTCAAAAGGGCACATAATTCAATTTAAATTTTCCGTGCAACAACAAACACAGTGATCAAATATATTTACAAAACATATGCAGCAGCATTTAAAGGGCACATAATTCAACTTCAATTTTCCGTGCAACAAACAAACGCAGTGATTAAATACATTACAAAACACATGCACACGCATTCCCGGAGTATATTGAATTCACCCTTTCTATTCACAACCGCCACAAATATAAAAAATTTCGCTGAAAACACAAAAGCATTTTTATTTTTAATTTAAGCGTCGTTAATTAAGTACTCGACCAAACCAAATCCAACAATCCCTAACAACGCAATGCAACGCTCCCTTGGAGCCCCAGTCCTCCCAACGACCAAGCAGAGGTCAACCCGAGTGTGAACCCGGAACAAATAAGGCGCGCACCGCTAAACCACCGACGCTCGGGTTGTACCTCCTCACTGAAGCCGTCGACAAGAGAACAGATTGACATGTGGGCAGTTTACGGCTCACAGAATTAGTGGAGGCGGCCGTGGTGGGAGCTAGGGCGGCAGCTACCTAGCTAGGCTGCCTACATCAAAGGGGGAACGGTAGTACCCCGGGCCGCGGCCACTCAGCTGACGAAGGCGAGAAGGGTCTAGCTGACCGCTGAGTGGCAGTGAAGTCCCTCTCAAAATACTGAGGGAGGGGGGACGACCTGGGGGAACAACCCCCGACAGGGGGCGCGGCTGAGCGCCCCCGCCCGTGGGAGTCGAGGGCCTGGAGAGCCCTGAGAGGAAACGCCGTTCGCACCCAGACACAAACGGCATGGCGATAGCCCTAGTCGCGCGATGTCATCACTTCCAAATACAAATTACTACGCGGCTCAAATTCAAATTACAAATTAACAACTAACAAATACAAAAAACAATTAACGAGTTACCAAATACCGTTCCTATCAAATCAAGTTAAATACAATTACACAAATACAAATTACCATTTATTAGATTTATATTATTACCATTCATTAGATGAAATATGAACCACAATACAATAAAGTTACATATCCCGTTCGATCTACAAAAAATGCCTAGCTCAGACAACCGACCCTTTGATAAGTAATTAACCATAATTATTCGACAACGATAATTATCCGATTACGTGATAATAACCATCTACCTACCTAACGCATCTCTCTAGTAAACTCCCGCTTGCACGACCTACGGGCGTGGTATTAAAAACTACCCGCCAATAACAAAAAAATGCAAGCCACAAGGTAACAAAGGAAAAGAATTTTATTTTTACGTATTACGGCAGGGCGTGATTGTAGACACAAAATTAAACCAATCAAACCAACTCTCCCTGCCACCAAAATTGTTTAATTTTTATCAAACACTACGGTCGGGATCGACCGGGGAATCGAACCCGGAACCACGCTCTGCTACCACTTTGTTACGGCCTACAGCTGATTATACAACGGTTCAATATCCAGGGCCCATAAGCGGAGATTCAACAAGCAGCCGCAGGTTCGAGTCCGAGTGGCTATATGGAATGTTTCTAATTACTATAAACTATATGGGAGTTAATAGATGGGGCCACCGTTGCGATGTCAACAGCTGTTTTTGCAAACTCCAACATAAAGTAAAATAAAATCTAAAATAAAATAGTTAAGTGTGCTATCAAGACTTAAAAACATTCAAAATTAGAAGACGTGTGTTATAAATTGCTGTGAATACAAGTGAACTAGCGAAACTTAACAAATTATTAGAGTAAATATCATAAATTGTACAACCAACAAACAGTATAAAAGTGCGAATAACCAGTGACAAACAACAAATATACCAAAACCTTGTGATAAGAGTGTAAAAAATAAGTAAGAAGAAGTATAAAGAAGTAATAAGAAAAAAAGAAATCAGTGCCGACATAACCTAACTTCTGAAACTAATTAGATAACCAACTTAGTCATCCAACAAGAGTGTGTAAGCCAAACACCTACAACCAAGGTACGAACCATTGTTGGACCGGATCAGGTCTGCAAACAAAAAAAACTTTGGCGTAAACAGATGCTAACTAGGGAGGTCACTAGCAATCTTAGCCCTCACTTACGGTCGCGTTGGTGCGATTATGCGGAGCACTATGGAAGTGCGGACGAAGCGGACATTGTCACGCTATCTTGGTTCATGATGAGAGAGGCTGACCGTGCGTTAAGTCACGCCTATACGTCCGTAACGCCGACTAAGGAATCGCCTGTAAGACGAGAGGCGCCGCAGTCGAAAAGGATATGGTTGACACGCCGCGTAGAGGATAGGGCCCGCGACGTAAAGACGTTCACCGCCCAGGACACCGGTAGTGCCTCGTGTATGTGTTGTGGGGATGAACACCCAATCGCCAAATGTAGGAAGCTAGCGCAAATGGGTTTGGACGACCGGCGGAAGTGGGTTAGGGAAGATGGGGTGTGTTTTAGGTGCTTAAGCAGCAAACACGTTGTAAAGCTAGGAAGTGCGGCGTCGACGGCTGCAACGCCCCCCACCACGCCCTCCTTCACGCCCGCAAGGCCCATACGCCTGAAGCGTCGGTAAAACCGGATGAGACCGTGCTCGTCGCGTCGAATGTTAATTTTGAATTGAATTTGAATGAAGTTATCATACGCGGACCGCGTGGTAAGGAAGTTGATACGTATGCGCTACTTTTTTTTTATAGGATAAGGGTGACAAACGAGCACACAGTCCACCTGATGGTAAGTGGTTGCTGCGGCCCATAGAAATCTACATCTATCCTCGTTTGCGAATCAAAATGCAGATGCGTTGTCACCCGTGAGGACTAAGATGGAATGCCCCATTTCCAGTAAAAAGGGCCTCCGGCCACCTGCACTCACCAAGCGAAACGCAGAGGTAAACTTCTACTTCACGCTGGTATTCTGTGAGGTCGTGGTACCACCCCGGTTCGAGCTCTACTATATCATTAAAAAAATAATCGATGACGACTTAGCTCGCGAGTTAGGAGCGGAAGGACCGGTAAAGCCGCTCAATATTAGAGGCGTAAATAATAGTCAGCGCGAGGCCAATAGTAGGTTAGTTAATATAGGGATACGTGGCAAGACGCGCAGTGAGATGTATAATGTAAGCGCGCGAACAATATCAGATTTAAAGATAGGCTCGCAGTCTGTGAGTAGGGCGTGCTTACGGTTGAAGCACTTACGCGACTTACCGAGTTCGGTATGCTACGACGACGCGAAGCCGAGATTATTATTAGGCGCCAACAACTGGTATTTAATAATCACCCGTAATTTGAGAATAGGACGTCGAAGGCAGCCTATAGCTGCACGTACGTTGCTAGGGTGGGTAATTCAGGGAACCGTGCCGCGGTTAATGTGTAGAGAAGACGGCGAGACCGTATTACACGTAGCAAGCACTAGCAGACAGCCAGATAGGGACATCCGAACGTTTGCCAGTCAGGACGAGGAGCTAACGGAACTCCTCAAACTGCAGTATGAGATAGATTATATAGGTATCTCGCTAAAAAGTAGGCCGCGACGGGAAGAGGAGCGCGCTGTTGACATATTCCAGCGCACCGTCAAGAAGGTCGGCGAGCAATACCAAGTTGGACTGCCATGGAAAGACGACAACGTGCGGATGCCACCCAGCTATGAAATTGCTGCTCGAAGGCTACGGACGATTGAAAGGAAAATGGACCAGTCGCCGGAGTTTCGGGACGCCTACACAGCCCAGATAGACAACCTCCTGGCGAAAGGATACGCAAGGGAAGCCGAGGGGACGGAGAGAGAGGACCCCAAAAGCTGATACCTGCCGCACTTCGCAGTACGGAACCCGAACAAGCCGGGGAAGACGAGAGTTGTGTTCGACGCGGCAGCGCGCGCATCCGGTAGATGTCTTAATGACTCTTTACTCGACGGCCCCGACTTATTACGGAACTTACCGGGCATACTGTTTAGGTTTAGAGAGAATGAGATAGCCGTGTCCGCGGATATTAGGGAAATGTTCTTGCGTGTGAAAATTGACCGTCGCGACCAACCCGCGCAATTGTTTCTCTGGAGAGGAAACGAGTGACACAGCCCACCGCGGGAGTACGTTATGACGTCAATGAGTTTCGGCGCGAGAAGCTCGCCGTTTCTCGCACATAGTGTTAGAGATTATAACGCGCGCGCACACGCAGTGACATACCAGTTGGCGCTTAACACTATCGTACGTAGTCATTATATGGACGACTATTTAGACAGTTATGCAACGGTAGAGGAAGCGGTAAATACGGCGAGGCAGGTTACGCAGGTGCACCAGAAGGCCGGTTTCACCTTGGCAGGCTGGAATTCTAACCACGCAGCCCTATTGGAAGACAAGCCGGAGGAACTACTGGCGAGCAAGCCTAAGGAAGTAGGCTTAAGGCAAGACAGCCCAGGCAGAACCCTAGGGTTGTTTTGGATGGCCGACGAAGACGCCTTAACCTTTAACACGTCAATGAATAGGGTGCCGCACGAAGTGAAGACGCTACAGTGACCACCGACCAAGAGAGAGGCACTGAGCGCGGTCATGTCAGTATTTGACCCACTTGGACTACTCAGTTACCTCACCATCACCGCCAAGATCCTGTTACAAGACCTATGGCGTATGAAGAAGGTCGGATGGGATGATGAACTACCCGAGGAGGCAGAGGATGAATTTCAGAGGTGGCTGCGAGTCGTCGAGGAAGTGTCACAACTACGACTGCCCAGATGCTATGCTCCTACGGGGGGAGTGGCAGAGCGTCAAATTCATGTTTTTAACGACGTAAGTGAATGCGCGTACGTATACGCGGCATATTGGCGTATACGATATCGCGACGGAACAGTTAGGGTATGATTAGTGGCGGCCAAGGCGAAAGTCGCTCCGATTAAGGCGCAAAGTATACCGCGATTAGAGTTGCAGGCGAATTATATAGGCGCGCGACTCGCGGAATTCGTGCAAGGCGAGCACAGAGTGGTAGCCGATAGGGTAGTATATTGGACAGACCCCACTACGGCGCTCCACTGGATACAGAATGATACGGCGCGTTACACCCCATACGTGGCTCATAGGTTAGGGGAGATAGCTGAAAAGACATCACCCGAGCAATGGAGGTGGATACCGACTGCAGAAAACATCGCAGACCAGGCGACGCGCATGAACTACGTAAGCAAAGAAGAAAATGACCAATGGTTCACCGGACCTTTCTTTACGAGGAAGAAGATTAGTGGCCTCACCGGAAGGAAGAGAGGGCAGGGGATGACGAAGAGTTGGAGGAAATCGTGGCGCATCAGAGTGACACCAAGGACGCTTCACACCTGCCAGACATAGAAAGATTCTCTTCGAAGACGGCGAGGGGAGCCGCTGCCCCGCTGCCCCTTCATATCCCGTTGCGCCCCGCGCACCCCCGCACTCCGGTAGCAGATCACGCGATGTCGCCGACCAATAAGCGCGCGGCATCGCTTTACGACGCTACTCACAGGCTGAGACGCTCTCTTACGGAATATTAGAAGGGCGTTTTGGTCTGTGAGGCGTTCATTTCGGAAGCGGCACTCGAAAACAACAGCAAGCGAAGAAATCAAGAGAAATCAAGACTCCATAGAAGATTGAAAAGTGAAGACACCCCTCTCTCTGTATATATAGTTGATAGTTAATAGTGCCGCATTTGTAAATAATTGAATACAGTATAGTCTACAGTACCATCTTTCCTTTGAGCAGTCCCCTAGCGTAGTATACATCACTCGATTAATCAGTCATACAGTCCACTTGCAACAGTTAAATTCATACAGTCCACTATAGTCCCTAATAGGCCCCGAGGCGCTTAGGTAGACCGGAGCTTTTCTTTAAAGCGAGCCGCTTGATATTGCCTGTTTTGCCTCTTTATTATTTAATATTTTCACTATACAATTATCATAATTTACAATTTATCCTTTTTACGATTAATTCTTAGGCTAATGTACTATTCACGGTTAGATCGGTAATTTAGTTGTCTATTAGAAAATCATAAAGGTTTTTTTTTAAATATATTAATAATGCAAAAGTTTATAACAAAATTATCCCCAATATTCACAATATTTGGGTATATTGATTCTATAATTTTACTATAGGTGGATGTTGGCGACGCGTCTATAAATGACATTTCAATTTATTAGTTAACCGATTAGGAACAGCTTCTAAAACCAAATTGTCAAGAATAATATTCTAATAAGAAAACGCTTAGTTGAATCTTAAAGAAATATCGAATTAATAATTTGAAGGTCTTGGGTTCGATTCCCAGGCCGAACTAGTTCGTCGTTTTCTTAGTAATATTTTCTTAATAAATTCATAAAGGGAATTTTTAAGATATAAATTATGTTTCCGGGTTCAGTTCCCCGGTTGAAATCACCCTTCCAATAATGTTGTTAATTTAAAGAAATATTAAAATAAAGTTAGAGACCAGGATTTGTTCCCCGGTCGAAATGATCAGTTTATGTATAAATAGTATTAATGTAAATTAATTGCATAAGTATCATCTTATATAAGTTTGATACGTTTTGTATGAAAATAAAATGTCTATTTTCAATGTTTGGCTCATAAAATATTTTCTTTGTGTTATCAGATAAGAACATGATAACTGATAACAACTTTGATATCTGATAAGAGATATTGGAAGCCATCTTACCGACAATAGAAGTCATGTAGGAATTGATTGCTCATCTTGTGTTAGCAGACAGCAGCCGAATATGCTGAAATTGTCACCTGTTTTACCGACAACGGGGTGTAGGGTAAAAGTTAGTTGTTCATTTAGCTGCAGATAACAACAGCACGCTAATCTGAAAATCTAGAATCAAAGTTTGAATAAGTGGAAATTTAAATGTTTGTAAATTTCAGCAATTTATGTAAAATTGACTTGTAAAATGTTTCAGATTGACTGTATGAGCAAAATAGGTGAACTCTGTGTTATTTCCATGTATAAATTCCTTTGGAATAGTGAAATATTGATAGTTTTGTATGAGAAATTTAAAAGTGTTTTAAATAGTAAAATGTATAGGAAAAATGTAAATTAAACTATTGTATTAGTTAAGATATTTGTATTTTCAAATAAAGAACATTGTTTCAACCTTATATGTTAGATATTTAAGAATTCTAACTTAGTACATATGTTGTAAAATAGGTATATTTTGTTGAATACATAAAAAGTTTTTTGTGATATAAAAATGTAATGTATATCATAGTATAGATATTTTTGTGCTATCTTTATAAATAAAATGTATAAATGTATGTCTTATACAAATAAAGATATTGGGCAAACCGTGAGGGAGTGATAGTACAAATTTGATGTAATTGAGTTGCAAAATCGCACAGAGGGCGTGGCTCTCTTTCGAGTATAGCTTTGTTGATACCCCATTAGACTGGTTTCCATACAAATCAAAAGCTAAATAGATGTCGGACAAGGGGGAACCCCCCCACAACACGCCGTAAACCACCAGAGAGGCGTTTGAGAGTGCTCGACAGGCCTCTCATGGAGCGAGACCTCTTTGCTCCTGAGAGGTCTAGAGTGCTCCCACCGTATAGCCAACTCCCGAGGCGGATAGGTAGCCTATCGGCCACTGGCGCCGCGCTCGGCGCTGGTGAAGCTGTGCCTCCACCAAGCGGCGAACCGGCTCCACTACCACGCCGAAGCCTAGCCTCGCGGAGGAGAACTCCACCTGAAAGAAGTGATGATGAGCTCCAAGAGGAGAAAAGGTTGAAAGCCGGGTCTGACTCCATGTCCGATTCGGCATCACCTACTACCTCGCCAACCCCACCCAAGAAACTACCCCCAACACCTGTAGTGAGGCATAATATCCCGCCAAATTCACCATCACCAACCACCTCTCCGACCTGCGCAACTGATATGCAGGATTTCGGTGAACAGGACCCAGAAGGAGAACGGGAATGGGACAATACGTCCTACGCCACCCTAGCTCCCCTACAAGACGCCCAACCATCAAACCAGGAGCCCACACCTGGACCATCCACAGCGCCGGACTCGTATGCTCGCATGGCGGCAGTTCCGAGAGCGGCGCCTCCTTCACCACCACCACCACCTGTGCAAAGGCCGCAGCAGCATATAGACAGTCAAACGGCCAAATACCCTCCTATTATAGTGGAGTGCTTCCCAAATTGGGCGAAGCACTTCAAAATCCTTCACCAGCTTCTGGGCCACGCCCCGAATGCTCGCCCATTTGGGAAGGGGGTCCGTTTTCGGCCCCAGTCCGACGACGAGTACCGTAAGGTGCAAAAATATCTAATAGAGCGCAGTAAGGAGGACGCCACCTTCGTGTGGTACTGTTACGCCCCGGAGGAGGAGCAACCCACGAAGGTGGGGTTAAGAGGTCTCCCTGCAGACACTGACCCCAAGGATATACAGGAGGCTCTCATAGAAAGGGGCTTTCCGGTTACATTTGTGCGATCGATCCCACCGAAAAGAGGCAGGCCCGGCTGCCTCTTCCATGTTAAAATGAACCACCTAAGCCCCGAAGAGCTAAACAGGTTGTACCAGATAGACGAATTACTCTACATGCCGGGGGTAGCTATAGAGGCCTGGACTGGTCGAATTGGCCCCACGCAGTGTCACAGATGTCAAGGGTTCGGGCATGCATCTTATAATTGCTACCGGCCCTTCAAATGTGTTCGCTGTGCGGGTGACCACCTGGCTTCAGCCTGCCCACATCCGCGGGATGCGCCACCCAAGTGCGCAAACTGCGGAAGAGACCACTCGGCTAACGACAGGCGGTGCCCAGTGTTGCAGCGAATCGCGAGGAAAAGGGGTATTAACATGCAGCCTCCCATGCCTCCGCAAGCAACACGTGCACCGCAACGGCCACCACCCCCAACACAGTGGCAACCACCGCCTCCACAACGACCACCACCACCCCAATTGCCTATACAGCAACAACCCCAACAGCCCTACCAACAACAACCACAACGTCAGGCACCACAACCGCAGCAGCGGCAGGTAACGGTAATACCAGCACCAACATTCGCGATGACCGGGGCAACCTTAGCCCCACCGGCGAATGCTGCCACGGAGCGCATAGAGCGCCCCAAAAAGAAACGCGGGAGGAAAAATAAGAAGAAGAGGAAGACGGCCACCCAACCAGCTCAAGTGGGTGGTACGTCGACTCCGCTTCCTCCACCCATATCCACCACACAACAGCAACAGCCACTGCCACAGCCACGATATACATTTCCCCCCCCCTACTTTAAATCAGGATGAGCAAACTGTACCCCAACCCCGAGCCCCACACCCACGTAAAAGGACAATAACTGTCCCACCACAACCACAGCCCCAGGCACCAGCCACCATCGAGGAGGCCCTCGCTCAACTGGTGGGCATGGTGATCAGGATCTTAGGAGAGGTCCTGACTGCCATGACCACCGGCACCAACCCCCTTTCGGCCATTCTAAGTGCCCTAGCCCAACTTTCCTCAGTCAGCAGGCCATCAAATTAAATTATGTTATTGGAACCCCGGCGGCATCGTAGGGAAGGTCGCCGACCTGAGAACCCTGGTCCAGCAGCACAATATCCAAATTGTGCTGTTGGGGGAAACCAAACTGCGCCCCTCTGCCCAACTAAAGCTCCCCAACTTCTTCGTGTATCGCCACGACGAGATCTCCCCAGAAGGTGTCGCGTACAGAGGTACCGCGGCCCTTGTGAGGAGGGACGTCATACACGAAGAAGTTGGCACCAACACCAATTACACGTCAACGAGGACTAAGGGAATCAGGTTGAAGGTGGGGACTAAAGACACCAGGATCTTCGCCGCCTACAGGCCTCCCGGCACCTCGTTTGCCCCCCAGGACATAAGAACCATCTTTCATTCCTCAACACCTGCCATTATCGCCGGAGACCTCAATGCGAAACATCCTGCATGGGGCTCCGCGCTGATAACACCACCTGGCAGGAAGTTGTATGACGACGCCGAGGAGTGGGGGTACGAGGTGCTGGGCCCCGATGAGCCCACCCATATCCCCACCAAACCTGAACACCAGCCCGATGTCCTAGACATAGTGCTGTGCCATCTAGTGCCGTATCCAATATGGCTGGAAGTGTTGTACGACTTGGACACGCAACACCTCCCCGTGCTGATTACCATCGACACCAGTGCGGATGCTGTAGTGCCCAGAAGTCTCCGAATGAAGACAAACTGGGTGCGCTTCCGTAGTGCGCTGGAGGACCTCCAACTCTGTGCCTCTATCACCACCTCGGAAGATGTGGAGACAACGGCCCAACTGCTCCAAAATACCATCAAAGATAAGTTGCAACTCCACTCCTACCCTGTCTCCACGGGGCGCGGGAAGGAGGAACTCCCACGCAGGCTGCAAACCCAGTTGTCTGAAAAACGGAAGCTGAGGAGGCTCTGGGCACGGACACGATGCCCACGGCTTAAAGCCAAACTCAACGCCATGACGGAAGAGCTGTCGGAAGCAATGAGAGCATACAGGGGAGAGGCATGGGAGAGGCGAGTCGACGAAGCCTCGGAGACACCCGCCTCCCTGCATCTCCTCAACCGGCAGCTCACAAAGACACCACCACCTGTCTGCCCACTGGTGGACAGCACGGGGAGCAGAATATACGACCCCCACAAGAGAGCGGAATTGATGGCACAGCACCTTGAACAGCAATTTATACCCAATAGTGTAGCAGAGGGGTACGCAGACCACGTACAGAGCATAGTGGACCGCGTACAGGAATACCTTTCAAACCCGACGCCGCCCTTACGAGGCGACGACTTTGTATCACCAGCGGAGGTAAGGCGCACTATCATGCGCCTACCCAACCGCAAAGCGCCGGGATATTACGGCATCACCACCACAGCCATAAAACAGCTGCCCAGAAAGGTAATAGTGGCACTCGCCAGGCTATATAACGGCATCCTGCGAACTGGCCACTTCCCGACCATCTGGAAGCAGGGCAAGATCATCGTGCTGCCAAAACCGGGAAAAGACAGGAGATTCCCGGCCAGCTACCGCCCCATAACGCTATTGCCGCACATAGCAAAACTCTTTGAAAAACTTACCCTTATCAGAATTCTTCCACATGTCACCCTGCGGGAAGAGCAATTCGGCTTCCGCAGGGGACATTCCACTACTTCTCAGCTGGCCCGCGTGCTACACTATCTTGCGGCCGAATATAACTTCGGCCGCATCTGTATGGGGGTCCTTCTCGACATGGAGAAGGCCTTCGACAGGGTGTGGCACGCAGGGCTAGTTTACAAACTCATACAGCATACCACCTTACCGCCCATGCTTGTGCGGTTAATAGCGTCGTACCTGGAGGGGCGGACCTCCCATGTCACCCAGGAAGGGGCTGTCTCGGCGGCACGACCGATTTTGGCCGGAGTGCCACAGGGCAGCTGCCTATCACCACACCTGTACGCGGTTTATACCAACGACATCCCCACCCTTCAAGGCCATCTGAAGGAATGGGAAGAAGATGTAGTTCTTGCATTGTACGCCGACGATAGTGCGTATTTCGCGTCATCACGTCGGGTGGATATAGCTGCTAAGAAGTTGCAGCGGGTACTCGACCTCTTGCCTGAGTGGCTGGACAAATGGAGGCTGGCGGTCAATGTCGGGAAGACCGTCGCCTTCATGACCAGGCTGGCCAGAACACCTCCAACTCTGCAACTCCGCGGGCAGGATGTGGGTTGGAGTAGTACCATCACATGCCTAGGATGCCAGATAGATCGCTCGCTGCGCATGACCCTGATGGTCAACAACGTCGTAAGACAGGCCAGAGCTGCGCGAGCAAAGCTCTATCCTATACTGGCATCCAAACTTCCAACAAGAACAAAAATAGGTATCTACAAAACCTACATCCGTTCGCGGCTGACCTACGCAGCACCAGCCTGGTACGCGTTGACCTCGGCCACTCAGCGCAGGAGGTTGCAAGCTCAGCAAAATCTTGCGCTTCGGGTGATCGTGGGAGCCGGTCGCTATGTCAGGAATGATATCATTGCACGCGACCTTAAGGTCGAATCCATCTCAGAATTCGTGGCCCGTACTGCGAGACGGTTGTTCGACCGCGCAGATAACGGGCCACATCTCCACCTGCAAAATCTTGCTCCGTTACACGCCCGCCCACCTGACGGACGGCCACTCCCACGTGAACTCCTACGCTCACCACCCGGCGACGGGGACGCCGGGGATGAGTGAGCATCCCGACACCTGATTTGATGGCGCTAAGTGCGCACCACACCAAACCGCAAGCTGCCAACGCAGCACCCAGTACCGGGGGGTCGTGTCCTCCTGAGATGCCGCCCATGTAAAGAGGGTCTCCTCGAAACATGTATTATCTCCACAAGGAGAAGAACCACCATACAAATCAGTTCGTCGCGGGCCGTGCTACAGTGCGGACGTGTCTAGTTGCGCTCCCGATTGTGTACGTGTTGTGTCAGTGATCGACTCCGCCGACGTCGAGTTCGCTGCGTTTGGCGTCGATGCGTCGCTGGCGCATTTCCTGTGTCGGACTACAGGTTAGTGAAAGTACAAAGGACGCTATCTATTTACTGTGCCCTCTTTGTATTAGTAACGGCCATACACTGTGCCATCCTTTTTTAATAAAAAGGAGGACACAAGTGTGCCACAAAATATTTTGTGAATTACCGCCCTATTCCAACTGCGCCTCACACACCCCTCCCTGCTCGCGGGCGCCTCGCTGGGCCTCCCTAAAGGGTCTCACCTGGTGTGGTTGCACGCGCTGAGGGGAGTAAGGTGTGTGATTTCTAAGGGCTAGTAGAGAAAACCAACCGATGTCGGACAAGGGAGAACCCCCCCCACCACGCCGAAAATTACCAGAAAGGCGTCCGGGAGTACTCGACAGGCCCCTCATGGAGCGAGATCTCTTTGCTCCTGAAAGGTCTAGAGTACTACCGCCGTATAGCCAACTCCCGAGGCGAATAGGTGGTCTACCGGCCACTGGCGCCGCGTTTAGTGCGGGTGATGCTGAGCCTCGCCCAAGCGCTGAACCGGCTCCTCTACCACGCCGAAGCCTAGCCTCGAGGAGGAGAACACCACCGGAGATAGAGGAAGACATGCTCCAGGAGGAGAAAAGGCTGAGGGCTGGATCTGATTCGCTATCAGGTTCGGCATCGCCTTCTACCTCGACAACCCCAACTCCCGAGAGACAAGCCCCACTACCAGTGACGAGACACAAAATCCCACTCAGTCGCCGTCACCAACCTCCTCGCCGGCCTGCACAACCGATATGCAGGATTTCGGCGAGCAAGACCCAGAAGGAGAGAGGGAGTGGGATAATACGTCCTACGCCATCCTCCCCCCTATAAATCAGGAGGCTCAAATAGACATAGAGCCTACTCCAGGACCATCCTCGGCGCCACATACGTATGCAGGTGCCGCAGCAGCACCACGAACAGCACCACCATCCCCTACTCCATCAGTGCAAAAGCCAGACCAACCCACAAATAGGCAAACGGTCAAATACCGCCCCATAATCGTGGAATGCTTCCCCAACTGGGCGAAGCATTTTAAAACAATACATCAAATTTTAGGCCACGCCCCAAGCGCCCGCCCATATGGGTTTAGGGGTAAGATTTAGCCCCCAATCTGATATAGAGTATAGAAAAATCCAAAAATATCTGATAGAGCGTAGCAAAGAGGACACTACCTTCGCGTAGTTTTGCTACGCCCCACAAGATGAGCAACCAAACAAGGTGGGGCTAAAAGGACTCCCCGCCGACACAGACCCAAAAGACATCCAGGAGGCCTTTATTGAAAAAGGCTTTCCGGTAACATTTGTACGGTCCATTCCCCCAAAAAGAGACAGACCTGGGTGTCTGTTTCACATCAAAATGGACCACCTGTCACCTGAAGAGCTAAGCAAACTCTATAAAATAGATGAGTTGCTGTTCATGCCTGGCATTGCCATCGAGGGCTGGCAAGGTAGAGCCGGCCCATCGCAGTGTCATAGATGCCAGGAGTTCGGCCACGCATCTTACAACTGCTACCGGCCAGTTAAATGCGTCCGCTGTGCAGGCGACCACATCGCATCCGAATGCCCACAGCCTCGGGATGCCCAGCCTAAGTGCGCAAACTGCACAAAGGCTCACCCGGCAAATGACAGACGGTGCCTAGTACTGCAGCGGATTGCACGGAAGAGGGGTTTGAATGTACAACCTCCCATACCTCCGCAGAGAACACAGGCACCACAGAGGCAACCACCACCACCACACATACCACAACAACAACCCCAACGGCAGCAATCACAACAGCTGCAACAACCACCCCAGGTGCCGCAACAATCACAAAGGCAGGTAACATTGCTTGCTCCGGCACCAACCACGTATGCAATTACTGGGGCAACATTGGCCACACCTGCAAACGAACCCATAGAGCGCACAGAGCGCCCTAAGAAAAAGAAAAGAGGGAAAAAGAAGAAAAAGAAGACGGCCATACAGGACCAGGTCCGTGGTACGTCCACTCCTCTTCCTCCTCCTACTGCCACCACACAACAACTGAGACCACAGCCACAACCGCGATACTCAACCTTCCCCCCTGTTCAAAGCCAGACAGAGCTTTTCGTACCCCAATCCCGAGATCCACGCCCGCCAAAAAGGACTATAACAGTCACATCCCAACCACAGCCTCAGGCACCAACCACCAACGAGGAGGCCCTCGCTCAACTGGTGAGCGTGGTGATCAGGATCCTAGGAGAGGTCCTGACTGCCATGACCACCGATACCAACCCCCTTTCGGCCATTCTAAGTGCCCTAGCCCAACTCACTACTGTCAGCAGGCCATCAGCTTAGGTTATGTTACTGGAACCCCGGCGGCATCTTAGGGAAGGTCGCTGACCTGAGAACCCTGGTCCAGTAGCACAATATCCAAATTGTGCTGCTGGGGGAAACTAAGCTGCGCCCCTCTGCTACACTAAAGCTCTCCAACTTCTTCGTGTATCGCCATGACGAGATCTCCCCAGAAGGTGTCGCGTACAGAGGTACTGCGGTCCTTGTGAGGAGGGACGTCATGCACGAAGAAGTTAGCACCAACACACATTTTGATTTTCGCCGCCTATAGACCTCCCGGCACCTCGTTTGCCCCCCAAGACATAAGAACCATTTTCGACTCCACAACACCTGCTATTATCGCCGGAGACCTCAATGCGAAACATCCTGCTTGGGGCTCCGCTTTAATAACTCCACCAGGGAGAAAGTTATTCGATGACGCCGAGGAGTGGGGGTACGAGGTGCTGGGTCCAGATGAGCCCACCCATATCCCCACCAAACCCGAACATCAGCCCGATGTCCTCGACATAGTGCTGTGCCATCTAGTGCCGTATCCAACACGGTTGGAAGTGTTATACGACACGCAACACCTCCCCGTGCTGATTACCATCGACACCAGTGCGGATGCCGTAGTGTCCAGAAGTCTCCGAATGAAGACAAACTGGGTGCGCTTCCGCAGTGCGCTGGAGGACCTCCAACTCTGCGCCTCTATTACCACCCATTAATATGTGGAGACAGCGGCCCTACAACTTCATAATACTATCAAAGACCAATTACAACTCCACTCCTACCCTGTCTCCACGGGGCGCGGGAAGGAGGAACTCCCACGCAAGCTGCAAACCCAGTTGTCCGAGAAACGGAAGCTGAGGAGGCTCTGGGCACGGACACGATGCCCACGGATCAAAACCAAACTCAACGCTATGACTGAAGAGCTGTCGGAAGCAATGAGAGCATACAGAGGAGAGGCATGGGAGAGGCGAAACGACGAAGCCTCGGAGACTCCCGCCTCCCTGCATCTCCTCAACCGGCAGCTCACTAAGACACCACCACCTGTCTGCCCACTGGTGGACAGCACGGGGAGCAGAATTTACGACGCCCAAAAAAGGGCGGAGTTGATGGCACAGCACCTCGAACAGCAGTTCATATCAAATAACATAGCAGAGGGGTACGCAGACCACGTACAAAGTATAGAGGACCGCGTACAGGAATTCCTCTCAAACCCGGCGCCGCCCTTGCGGGGCGACGATTTCATTTCACCAGCAGAGGTAAGGCGCACCATCATGCGCCTACCTACCCGAAAAGCGCCGGGATATGACGGCATTAACACCACAGCCATTAAGCAGCTGCCCAGAAGGGTAGTAGTGGCACTCACCAGGTTGTACAACGGCATCCTGAGGACTGGCTACTTCCCGACCATCTGGAAGCAGGGCAGGATCATCGTGCTGCCGAAACCGGGAAAAGACAGGAGGTTCCCGGCCAGCTACCGCCCCATAACGCTATTGCCGCACATAGCAAAACTCTTCGAAAAACTCACCCTCACCAGAATTCTTCCACATGTCACCCTGCGGGAGGAGCAATTCGGCTTCCGCAGGGGGCATTCCACCACTTCCCAGCTGGCCCACGTGCTACACTATCTTGAGCCGAATATAACTTCGGCCGCATCTGTGTGGGGGTCCTTCTCGACATGGAGAAGGCCTTCGACAGGGTGTGGCACGCAGGGCTAGTTTACAAACTTATTCAGTATACCACCATACCGCCCATGCTTGTGCGGTTAATAGCGTCGTTCCTGGAGGGGCGGAGCTTCCATGTCACCCTGGAGGGGGTTGTCTCGGCGGCACGACCGATTTTAGCCGGAGTGCCACAGGGCAGCTGCCTATCACCGCACCTGTACGCGGTTTACACCAACGACATCCCCACCCTTCAAGGCCATCTGAAGGAATGGGCAGATGACATAGTTCTTGCTTTGTACGCCGACGACAGTGCGTACTTCGCGTCATCACGTCGGGTGGATATAGCTGCCAAGAAGTTGCAGCGGGTACTCGACCTCTTGCCCGAGTGGCTGGACAAATGGAGGCTGGCGGTCAATGTCGGAAAGACCGTCGCCTTCATGACCAGGCTGGCCAGAACACCTCCAACTCTGCAACTCCGCGGGCAGGATGTGGGTTGGAGTAGTACCATCACATACCTAGGATGCCAGATAGATCGCTCGCTGCGCATGACCCCGATGGTCAATAATGTCGTAAGACAGGCCAGAGCTGCGCGAGCAAAACTCTATCCAACACTGGCATCCAAACTCCCAACAAGAACGAAAATAGGTATCTACAAAACCTACATCCGCTCGCGGCTGACCTACGCAGCACCAGCTTGGTACGCGTTGACCTCGGCCACTCAGCGCAGGAGGTTGCAAGCCCAGCAAAATCTTACGCTTCGGGTGATCGTGGGAGCCGGTCGCTACGTCAGGAATGATGTCATTGCACGCGACCTTAAGGTCGAATCTATCTCCGAATTCGTGGCCCGTACTGCGAGACGGTTGTTCGACCGCGCAGATAATGGGCCATATCTCCACCTGCAAAATCTTGCTCCACTACATGCCCGCCCACCTGACGGGCGGCCGCTCCCACGAGAACTCCTACGCTCACCACCCGGCGACGGGGACGCCGGGGATGAGTGAGCATCCCGACACCTGATTTGATGGCGCTAAGTGCGCACCACACCAACCCACAAGCTGCCAACGCAGCACCCAGGACCGGGGGGTCGTGTCCTCCTGAGATGCCGCTCATGTAAAGAGGGTCTCCTCGACACATGCAAACCTCCATAAGAAGAACCACCATGTCATACAAATCGTTCGGGCCAGCTACCAGTATATAATATAATCAAGAAAGAAAAGCATATAGGGAAGTGATAGGGAAAGTAATTACTCTCTCACGGAGCGGTTTGAAGATAATTACTATTTTATTCCCAAGGCATCCTTCACCTTTAAAAATAACTACAGTTCATCTGGTGTCGCTAGCGCGGCACATATTGAAGAATTAAGGCGCTGGGACCGGGACGACCTCGGAAACCCGTAATCCCCACCTGAGCCTATTTTAAAGAAAAGAAAGAGGCCGACGCCCTTGTGGGTTACTCCGTTACGGGGTTCACATACGTTGTCCCCGATCCCAACGTAGGTGTCATAGGAGGTTACGGAATCCGCTGCTGAACGAGCCGTGACCAAACCCTTCCCTTGTTCCTTTTCAATTGGTCCTTCGAGTGTCGGATTGGATCAAGAAGCAGGCGGACCTCGTTCCTTTTCAGTGGGAAATAAATTACATCACGCTAAATATTCTCTTATTTCCTTAATCTATTTACCTTAATGTAATTAAATACGATGTTTACAATTCTTTTAGAGCATAAAATATATTTTCATTATTTTCGGATCTTAATATTTTACACAAAGCCCGATTGTTCTATAACGTGTCGCGCTCTGATTGGCAGACTTTGGATTGTACAATAAGGGTTATTTTCTTAACCATTACAAAACGACGCTCTATACTATGATACTATAAGGGTTGTAAAAATGTTGTAAAATTGCACTATTGCACATTTCACACTATACATACTCGGATTAGTCGCTCGACCGAAGAGCATATTGTATGAGAGCTAACAGCTTGTGTTGGTAAACAAATACGTAACAACACGACAGTTACTATGGCAACTATGGACCGTTAATATTGTAATAAAAATTACTATAATAAGATTAAAATTAAATAAATAGTATTAACATCATTAACAGTTACTTACATATGAAAGGTAACGCCATCGTTTTGTAAATTTGACGTGGTAGATCACTTATTGCAGCAAATCCTATAAATACTATAAAAAAAGCAAAAAAAAAAAGAACAATTCGGCATTTTCTAGGACGTCAACTCAGTCGCGCAACTAGTTTAATCTAATGACCAGTGCGGTTGCGACTAGTTTTATTGTACGCATAGGACCTGTGGATTTATACTTTGGCACAGGGAAACGCCTGCGTCTGGCCACACCCGTCCCGTACGTTGGCGGCCCGTGTTGCTTTATGATTTCTTATATTCAATGACCTATTCTTTCGAGTTTTGGCGGGAACTTGACCAACGGTGGATTGCTGCTCTTGTATTATTGTTTAATTAAGGGGTTGAATTAGAGGTTGGTATGTAAAAGTGGTGCGATTTTGTGTACTAAATGTCTGCGCATGTGAACTTTTAGTGGAAACGGTGAAACAAGAGCTCCGGTGTTGATGTGAATCTTAAGATAAGGTGTCTGTCTGCTTAGGCGCCTTAAGATACTATCACCAACAAAACTTCGCAATGTGACGCATCAACATATTGTGAAGCAGCGTATTATACAAGATTATTATCTTTCTCGCCGTCTGTACGCTTAGATCTTTTAAACTACGTATTTTGATGAGTTTTACATTAATAGACAGAAAAATTCAAGATAAATGGTTATATATAATACATAACTAGTGTATATTACATAATTTTTCTGTCCGTGTGTATGTGACTGAACTTACTCCTAAACGGCTGGACCAATTTTGATGAAATTTTGTGTGTTAAGTTGATTAGAAAGTGGTAAAGATTCACAATTGGACCTAGTTGTTGTGCGTTGTTGTCGCCATCCAGAAATTAACCGTGCGAAGCCGAGGTGGATCGCTAGTACTGAGATACATGAAGACATAACTTAAAGAATAGGCGCCCAAGCCAAAAATCTCAATAAAAAAGACCCATTCTTGGTCATTGATTCTATGCACAATATTCTCTTTAGAGGTCTGTGTTGATTCTACTTGAGGAGTTTTGGCGGGAACTTGACCTGCGGCGGTTTGCTGCTCCTGTATTATTGTTTAAATAATGGTTTGAAGTGAATTTTGATATGTAAAAGTGGTGCGATTTTGTGTATTAAGTGTCTACGCATGTGAGCTATTAGTGGAAACAGTGAAACAAGTGCTCTGATGGTGATGTGATTCTCAAGATAAGGTGTCTTTCTGTTTAGGCGCCTTGAGATACCATCGCCAACTGTCAGCTGTCTGCTGGCTCAAGTTACCATCAAAACCTCCCAAGGGCTGTACAATGTGACGCATCAACATATTATGAAGAAGTGTACTATGAAGAATAATTAGACGTAGTTATGCAAAAACGATCCAACCCGCATTAAGTTAATTTGAGTTTATGATATTTGAAGTATCCATACTTCAAACATCATAAACTCAAATTATCGGTATGGTTTCTGTCTGTTTGTAATTTTTCTTCTTATTTGTGTTACGTTTGCTAAAATTGTTACATCACATAATAGTATAGACCACAAACATTATTTTTCATGTCAACATTTTTTGACACAAACTCGGGTTGGATCCTTTTTGCATAACTACGTCCAATTATACATTGTAACTTCAGGCTCAGAAAGGTTAGAACCCAGAGTCATAAAGCCAGTTATTAAAAAAATGATTCTACTTGACGTTGACAGATGTCAATTTGGATTTTGATTTGATGCAAAGAAAACATTGTTTTTATCGAAAGCGGGAACTTTTTTCGTCTTTTTAATGGTTATTGATCATAATATTTTGTGTTTAAGAAAAATATGGCTTCAAAAAAAAGTGGTGCTGAAAGCAAACAAAGTACGCTGATGAAATTTGTCAAAAAAAGTCAAGAAATAAACGACAAAAAAAGTCAAAGGTACAAATTTTTAAAATCCTGAATCTTAAATATTTTTTGCAGCTAAAAAGTTACCAACTTCTTAGCCTAATCTACGTAAAGTTTTTTCGCCAAATTTCGGCAAAATTTTAATTTAATAAAAAATATTCTATTCTATTCCTGCACAGCAAATAATTATGATAATAAGTTACAAAAAAAAATATTTATGAGCAAATTATTTTACAGGGAATCAAATGAGCTGGCCTCAGAGAAAAAATCCAAATTTGTGTGGAAATCAAAAGTTTCAACAGCAGCTGCTACTTGTGGGTATATTCTGTATTCATTGCAAATATATGTAAATGTATTTTTAACTTCTTTGAATTAAATATATAGCGTGGCTTATAAATAATACCTATGTTTTATAGTTGGAGTTACATTTAGAGGTGTGATTTTATCCATAATGAGGATATTCAACATTTCTATAAGTTAAATTTCTAATGTTATTAAGGAGTGAATAAAAATCGTTACTCATAATGACTATTATAACTACTTAACTGCACGCCCCACGTGACTGATTCTCGCCTGACCTGTCCGTGAATTAAATGTCATTATTTTTTATGACCGTGCGAGACAGTCTTGACCAAAACAATTACTACTGAAAAACTACTATACCTATATTCAAATAAAAAATATTCTCAAAAGACTCAAAAAAATTCAAAATTTTATTTTATTAAAAGAAAATTAGTCAAATTAAAAATAAAGCTTAAAAATGGGAATATCAAAAAAATTCGTATTTTTTTTTATTTCGAGTTATACAAGAAAAGTGTAATACTTACTGGAGACAATTATTTTATATTCCATTTAAAATAACACCAATATCAATAACATCTTATATACCCAATATACTATATATATTAATGACACCTTGTAGGGGATAGTCATGATATAGTATTATTTGCTGATTATACTTCCTTGATTTTTAAACTTAAACATCAATAATTTAAATGTGACGAAGTGAATAATGCTATATCAAAATTAGTGCATTGGTTTAACGTTAATAATCTGCATTTGAATGGAAATAAAACTAAATGTATTAAATTTACAACAACGAATGTTAAAAATCTGAGAACCAATGTGTTTTTAAATGGGGAAGAACTGAGCCCTGTTGAATCCACTGTTTTTCTTGGCATCACTCTTGACGCAAAGCTTCAGTGGGGCCCCCATATATCCAAACTAGCAAGCAGACTAAGTTCTGCAGCCTATGCTGTAAAAAAGATAAGAGTTCTCACTAGTGTCGAGACAGCTAGATTAGTTTATTTCAGTTATTTCCATAGCATAATGTCTTATGGGATTTTGCTATGGGGAAATGCGGCTGATTCAGAAACTATTTTTGTTTTACAGAAGAGGGCCATTAGAGCTATTTACAACCTAAAACTGAGAGAGTCTCTTAGAGATAAATTTAAAGAAATAAATATATTAACTTTGGCCTCTCAGTATATTTACGAAAATTTAATGTATGTTCACAAAAACAAAGGTAGTTTTAGTAAAAAAAGTGATGTGCATTCTGTAAACACTAGGAACAAACACAAGCTAGTGATACCAGTTTCTCGACTCCACAGAGTTAGTAATTCATTCTTGGGGCAATGTATACGCTATTACAACAAGGTCCCGGAAAGTGTACAGGCTCTCTCTATTAGCAAGTTTAAATGTTTTGTTAAGTTGAAACTGTATAAAAAGGGTTATTATAGTATAAATGAATACATGGTTGATAATAACCCCTGGGAATGAGATGGTCGCTTCCAAACAGTTTCTAAAATAAATTTTGTAAATAGTTCGTAATCATTTATATTGTAAACTTTATTTAAAAAAAAAGTCTCGTTGGGTTTCTTGCTGATTCTTCCCAGGACAGAGGGTTTTTTTTGAACCAGTGGTAAAGTAAAAAATGACTTTCAATAAGAATTACACATGTAATGTATATTGAATAAAAATTATGGTACGACTTTCCATTGACGTCAGTGGAGTTTGGTGTTGATACGTATTTTTACAGAAAGATTACACTATTATAAGCACACACACAAAGTCTCAATATACGGAAACGCGTAATTTTTGAGAAAAGAATAATTGAAAATCAATTATTCTTGCAATGTTTATGTCTAATCTGCTAATAAACTGGCGCCATTTTGTAATGTCATTGTCGACGTCAATAGGGATGTCGATTCTTTCCGAAAAAGGTCGTTTTTTAAATCGATTCAAATCGTAAGCTGATGTATCGATTCCTAAAAAATCGATTTCTAAAATATCTATATTTTTTTCATGTTTGCATTTATAATGTAAATATATATCCATTTTATGAGAAAAAAATCCCCTTCATCATAAAATATAGGGGGACTGATTCAGAAGGATTTCTGTATCTATTTTGAGACTGCTACCTCTCCGGCGCTGCGGGAAGAGCAGCCTCTACGCCTTAGCGTAACAAATCGCAGGCATCCCTCCTCGCCTCCGCAGCTTCGGCTTGTTGGTCGCCTTCGGCGACCAGCCTCAGCCGCTCCGGCTCGTCCGATGCCTACGATTTGTTACGGCAGGCGGAGGCTGCTCGCCCTACGCGCCTCCGGCTCTATAAAACCACTCTAGGGGTAGGACAGACTCGTACCAGGTGGAGTCGGGGTCAATCAATTCGGTTCTTTGACATAAGTTGAACCTAACCTATTTTATTTATCTGCCCTAATAGGTACTGTTAAATAAAACAAATTTCAATAAGAGATCATTTATCATGGTATCTTTCTTGTTTTTCATAAAATGGATATATATTTACATTATAAATGCAAACATGAAAAAAATATAGATATTTTAGAAATCGATTTTTTAGGAATCGATACATCAGCTTACGATTTGAATCGATTTAAAAATCGACCTTTTTCGGAAAGAATCGACATCCCTATTGACGTCGACAATGACATTACAAAATGGCGCCAGTTTATTAGCAAATTAGACGTAAACATTGCAAGAATAATTGATTTTCAATTATTCTTTTCTCAAAAATTACGCGTTTCCGTATATTGAGACATTGTGTGTGTGCTTATAATAGTGTAATCTTTCTGTAAAAATACGTATCAACACCAAACTCCACTGACGTCAATGGAAAGCTAAGCCAAAATTATTCTATTCTATACATAAGTGTATAATGTTTACCCAATATAAATTTGAATAAATAAATAAATGAAAAAAAATAGGTTTTAATAATTCCTAGACACATCTCAACAGATATTTCGTTTATAAATTGCTATCAGCGTGTTAATAGTGAATCATTATTTTATATTTTGCATTCATTTAACACAAAAAACTGTTTAGAATACATTTTAAACAACATATAATCAATAGACGATGATCGCGTATAGTGACTAAAATTTAGAGCTAAATCATTATATGTACATGTTTTGGAATTGTTGTAATGATCTGGGGGCACGGCAGTGCCCCTGCCAAGTCAAACAAAAAAGCGGCACGGCCGTACCATCCTTTTCTCGAAGCAGTGCAGGCCATTTCCGAAACCCTATAACTTCGTTATAGATAAAACTAGAAGCCTGAATTTTTACTAACTAAGTAGGTATTGTATAAACTCAGTATATTTTAAATTTCATTAAATTTGAACCAGTAGTTTAGGAATCATAACTAGTTAAACTTTCTTAATTTTGTCACTCACTGACTGACCGATCATCAAAACTCTAAGGCACTTCTAGCCGACATAGAAACTTCAAATTTGGAATACAATTAATGTTTAATATATTAATCAAGAAAAAATTAAAATATTTTACAATTTCGATCCTGTTTTCGAGATACACCAACTGCATAAATAACTTTGTAATCGCATATAAACATATAGTATTACAAAGTTACATTTGCAGTGAATGAATCAGTGTACCTATATAAGTATAATGGAATAATAGGTGTAAATAGCTACCTAGATATAACTATCTACAAAAAAAATGAGATGCCATCAAAAACATAACTTGTAAAAAAGCCAAGTCTCGCAACTCAGTTCTTCTACCGTAAAAGTTGTGAGATCCATGTAATACCAAGTTGGTTAATTTGTTCAGTCCATAGATTCATACATAGATTGACTTGCCAATCGCACTAAACAATCTAATTTAATATAATATGTATTACTTGTGAGATATATTATGTTTTCTTGCGATTGCCAAGTCAATCTTTGTATCAATCTATGGACTGAACAAATTAACCGACTTGGTATTACATGGATCTCACAACTTTTTACGGTAGAAGAACTGAGTTGCGAGACTTGGCTTTTTTACAAGTTATGTTTTTGATGGCATATAACCTATTTAATAAAATAAGAATCATTGAAATCAGTTCACCATCTGCGAAGATATGGCGTAACATACATACAAAAAAAACACACTCGAATTGAAAATCTCCTTCTTTTTGAAGTCGGTTAAAAGAGGGCTAATAATTTTCCACTCACCAGATGTCGCTAGTCGTGACTGAGGTAAAGTTTTTTCTTACACAATGTCAGTTAATTGAGAAATTAATTTTAAATAATAGTTTATCATTATCTAGAGTATTATAATAATACACAACACAATGCGTCAGTGGTTTTATTTTTTATTTTTCGTTCTTTATAACTTTTTTTTAAATTTTCTACTTTTAGTTACATTTATATAGTTTGGTTTATTCATTTCTAATATAATTAATATAAAATATAACAAATAATACGGAAAGAGTCATTAATGTTAACATTTTCCTAAGAAATTATCGGCCCGCCATGAAATCTGTCAAATATTTTACCTCATTATAAAGTGGCGCCGCCCTGGTGGTAAAAAAAAGTCGTGGATGCCCTCATTGTGCACGAACTTGCAGCTTACATTATTAATTAAACTTAGGGCTGTCCTATTTTCGAGTTTAATAATTATTTTTTACATATTGTAACGGTATAGAAAAATAAATAAATAAACAGGTGTGATATTTCATTAAATTAAATTACATAAAAGAATGTTAATATTTAACTGCATTTAAACGTTTTGCAGAGAAATAAATAATACAAATATTACTTCTACATACACATATCATCATCATCATCATCATTACAGCCCTTCACAAGTCCACTGCTGAACATAGGCCTCCCCCAAAGAATGCCACAAAGCACGGTCCTGAGCCACCTGCATCCATCGACTTCCTGCATATCTTACATATACAAAAGTGTAATTAGTATAAACATTTAGTTACATATCTGTGAACATATATATAATTGGGTTAGTAAATACATCTTTATATATAAATATTACGTGTCACGTTGTTTGTCCGCGATGGACTCCTAAACTACTGAACTGATTTCAATGAAATTATGCACACTGTATGCATTTTGGTCCAACTTGAGAGATAGAATAGCTTTTATCCTTATAAATGACTCTCAAAAATTTTTATTGCGTATTTAAGGAGTTTTATAGGAAGAGTCGTTGGAAAGGGCAGAACAACGTCTGCCTGGCGAGCTAGTATTATAATAAATCCAAAGAATATTTAAATTGTACCGTCTATAATATATTTTGTTTATATAACTGAAAAAAAACTTTTAATATGCTTTACATTTAAGCTAAATACTTTAAGTTCTTAAAATTGTTAAATCGCTTTTGGTTTTTTTAAATAAATAAAAAAATATAACATAGCCGTATGTGAAACTCAAACGTCTTTATGACAAAGAAGAATATTATTTAGATTAGTGTTGTGCGTGATATATGTGGGAATGTGCGATGTTGTTGACTAATGATGTACTAGTTATTAATGCCTGATAACCTCGCAATATGACTTACAGAAGGTGCCTAAAGTGCCTATCGGGTTCAATAATTAAAATTTCTAAAGTCACTGATGTTGTATCCAGAAATTACCATTTACAGGTAAAACTATATGTTACGAACAATACAATGTATTTCCTACTTAATAGCGGCCTAGCGTGGGCTGTGACGGGGAACAACTGGCGTTCGCAATCAAGCGCACTCCGGATTCAGACACAAGTGCAAAATGTCAAATCAGCAAAATGCATGTAACTACTGTGTCCCTATAGTGTAATCAATTCACAACAATTTGGCTTTCAGAAAAAAAAATCTACTTCTTTGGTCACTTATACATTAATTAAATCTATCTTAGTAAGTGTAAATAATTCATATTCATTTTTATACGTGGTGGAGCCATGCTGCACCTATATTAGTAGTATAGTTGTAGCACGAATGGGTCGCTCGACCGGGGAAGGACCACGGTCTCACAGAATACCAGCGTAAAATAGCTTAACGCTGCTGTGTTTCGTATGGTGAGTGTAGAGAACCGGATACCTTTTTTACTGGAAAGGAGGCATTCCATCTTAGTCCTCACGGGTGACAACGCATTTGCATTTTGATTCGTAATAGAGGATAGATGTAAATGTCTATAGGCCAAAGCAACCACCTACCATCAGATGAACTGTGTTCTCGTTTGTCACCCTTAACCTATAAAAAAAACTCTATTGTTTTTTTTAAACAATCTAATTTAATATAATATGTATTACTTGTGAGATATATTGTGTTTTCATGCGATTGCCAAGTCAATCTATGTATCAATCTATGGACTGAATAAATTAACCGACTTGGTATTACATGGATCTCACAACTTTTTACGGTAGAAGAACTGAGTTGCGAGACTTGGCTTTTTTTACAAGTTATGTTTTTGATGGCATACATATTTTCTAAAGAAAATATCTTCACAATTAGTTTGATGTACAATAACATATGAAAACAGAAAAGTTATCACATTTTTGATAGAATTTCTCACACGTTAACATTCTACAAACAAAAATGGCAAAATTTAATTTTAACCTTTTTTTTTCCTGAATATTTTGTTACTATTTTATACAAATAAAATTCACTTTCACAGAATACAAATTTCATATAGCACCATCTATAATTTGTTACTGTATTACTTATTACTTATTGTTACTGTTATCTTTTGCGCTGTACGCGTTTAAACCGAAAGATGTTGTTTGGTGCCTAGACAGGTGAGGCAATAATAGTTTTTGGGGACTGTAGTCACCGTGGATGGTTGAGTGGATAAGTGATAATGGTAACCCTTCTACTATTATTATTATTATTCATAATAAAAAAATAGAGTGATTATAACTTGAAAGAATGTAATTGTAATATAGCACATAGAATCAATAACTGATGAGAATGAAAGGTAATGTGATATCTCATCAAGGTTGTTGATACATCACTAAACTTTGTATTGATTGAAAGACCCACAAAGGAATTGTCTTTAAGTGTATATGTATGACTATTTCCTTGGCACACTGTAACCTAAATGGCTATATGGATTTTAATGGGGTTGTTATAAATTAATTTGCTTAATTCCGCGTAAAGAAAGAAAATAACGTGTCCTGCCCAGCTTTAAGGGGGACCTCACACCCTCCCTCAATCGCGCACACTATACCCGTCGCCGTCAATTCCAGCACTACCATCCTCAGCACCACCACCACACTAGGAGGCTGGCCGCTAAGTCCTTAGCGGCCAGCCTCCGCAGAGTCTACTTCACCTGAGGATGCCTCGTGTGACGGCGAAACACGTGTCGTATTTTCGAGAGTGGTGTGTCCTGCCTAGTGTGGTGGTGCTGAGGATGGTAGTGCTGGGATTGACGGCGACGGGTATAGTGCGCGCGATTGAGGGAGGGTGGGAGGTCCCCCTTAAAGCTGGGCAGGACACGTCATTTTCTTTCTTTACGCGGAATTAAGCAAATTAATTTATAACAACCCCATTATAATGGATTTCCGCAAAGTAACGCCTGATTCTATCAATTATCTTAGATGGATTTTAATATATGAGGTGCCTTTAGATTTATCTTAGTTCTTGGAGGTATATAAGGCATAAATTTTTTGTTTCAGTAAACTCCTTTGTGCAGTCGGGAATTTTTAAATAACGTTCTAACCATAGTACTTGTCTGTTTGGGGTTTGTGGGTGTCACAACTATTTACCCTCAGGTGAACTGTATAAATCCATATTCTAATTCTTTAAAAATGTATATATTTAATCGGACTGTTTCAGGGACGCCTCCTTTCAAAACCAATCTTGAAAACACACCCAGACAAAATGTTAGTAATTGATTTACATATTAAATGAATTTTTAGATCTTTAATTACTTATGTCTCAATATTATGCTGTGATGCTTAACTAATTCCTTGAAAATAAAAATGTTTTCAGGATGCTACAAATATAAATACTAAGGACAGTAGTAAATCGCCAAGTTTATTATCAGACCTGAATGTCAATAATACTCAAACTCAACTGCTTAAAAATAAGCTGTGCAATGTTCAAAAAGTCAGTGATAATCAGAGCAACGATCTATTTGAAGCTATGGATGTGGTAAGTTATGGTGTTGTAAAGTCATAGTAAAATTTTCATTTTATTTTAGTTTTAAATTCTTATGAATGTCAAATCTACCGCTGATACATAGAAATATCCAGTAAAAGAAATCTGGATCATTTCATTTTGTTATACATCTTTTGTAGGATTAGTAAGCTGAAGTGGCAATGGGCCGGCCATATAGCTCGAAAAACTGACAACCGTTGGGGAAAAAAGGTTCCCGAGTGGCGGCCTCGTACCGGCGGACGAAGTGTAGGGCTTCCCCCCCCCTGATGGAGTGGCGACCTGGTAAGATATGCAGGAAGTCTATGGATGCAGGCGGCTCAGGACCGTGCTTTGTGGCATTCCTTGGGGGAGGCCTATGTTCAGCAGTGGACTTGTGAAGGGCTGTAATGATGATGATGATGATACATTTTTTGTTTACATTGTACAAAATAGTGGTTAAGGTACAGAAGTAGTAATGCACACCGCTATGCCACAATAAAGAGCAAATCAGCTTACAAAGCATGGTGTGCTTAATATTATATTCTCTACTAGGTGCCTCTCTTTCTAACACACAAGTTTTCTCTTCTGATGCCACGTGTGTAATCTGTCACTTGATTTTATTTTAAGAAATTAATTGCTATAGTACTATTCCAACATGAATATGTTCTAACTATAACAATAGATATCTTTCTTAAAATGTGCTTTTATCTTTATTTTTATTTATAAACTTTGTGATTACTTGTATCATAAATTTGTTTTATTGTTTAGGATTTCAACCTGTCCCACGAAAGAACACCATCACCGGTAATAGCTAATAGAACAATAACAATAAGTGCTACACCTACTCCTCCAAAAAATAAAATAGTAGACAATACTCGTAACAAAAAGTCTTTAAGAACACCACAAAAGACAAGTCCAGTTAAAGACAAGGATCCCTTAAAAAACCTAAAGCTAGATGGATCAGTTTCGAATTTACTACAAAAAATATCATCACACCCAGCCTTAAGGACATCAGAAAAGGTTCATTGCGTTTTGTTTAAATATTTATTCAAAGTTTCTATGTTACTTTAGTTTTCTATTTTCATAACAATTTGTTTCCAGGATGAAAATGCAATGATTGTTAATGAGTTGGAAGAATGTAAATCATTGTACATAGAATTACTTGAGAAAATAAGTAGTGCCTTTGATAGGATTCCGAACTGTATTAAGGAAAAATTTCCTGGATACGATTGTAAAACTTATTCTAAAATGAAGCATTTAGGCGCTAAGTTAAAATGTGTTATTAATCGAAAATCTCGTGCTGTTCAAAAAACAAACACTTTTGACTCAACATTGAATGAAACAAGTTCACAAAATAGCACAAATTTAAATGGCCACGTAAGCTCATTAGTGGGTGATATAGATGATCTTGAAGACTTTGACATTGACTCTAGTAAAGCTATAAAAAGTGAATCTGAAAGTGCACACAATTCAATATTAAATACTCCAGAAACATCAACTCCAGATGTACTAACATTTAATAAAAATCAACCTCGTAAAACTATTTATTCACAAATAACAACTAAGAAACCATTAGCCTTTGATGTGTTTTCACCAATTAACGACAGTTCAAAGAATTTAGATTCAAGTGTTCAATCAGAAGCAGAAAATGTTAGTTTATGTGATAGTATTAATAAGAGTAAAGGAAAATTTGTTTTTAAAAGGCCTTCTAGATTACATAATGGAGATTCTACAGGTAACACAACACCTATTATAGACGTGCCTTCTAATACGTTAGAAAGATTAAAAATTGCATCAGAAAAGCTAAAACCATTAGAAAACAAAGAACAGCCGAAGGTTTCACCAGTAGAAAATAGTTCTGTTAAGTTCCAACCTCCTCACTTCAGTAAGAGTTCTTTAATGGGACTTGATAATTCCGATTGTGTAGTCTCTCTAGTACCTCAAGAAAATCTGACCAGTGATGACATGGATGATACAGACGAATATGCAATTCCTATAGACATGGATGACGAAACAGATATTCTACCAGAAAGCTCAAAAGCGAGTGTTATAAATATAAGTGATTCTATTCCCAGCAGTGGTAATGTACAAGTGATTAATAACAAAGAGATACCAGTTGATGAAGATGGTTGGCCAGAATATAGGATAGAAGATTTCGAAGATGACATGGTTGCAGCTGAAAAAGATCAAGAAGTTATTAATTTGATGGAACAGTCTGTAGTCAAAGATGATGTGCCAACAAAATATGAAGGGATGGGAGATTTTCACGCGGGTACTCATAATGACGGAATTACGGGTAATTGCTATTTCATTTTTTAATTGAAATTCAGTACTTCATTATTTCGACTAAAAATGATCATATCTATAAACTTGTTTTGTTTTATATTATTGTTATTTAGTAATAGGTAAGCAGCTTATAGCTGATGATTATAGCTGTGTTGGTGTTTTATAATATTCCAAATCTGCACCATTTGTCCAGTCTGTTATTAAAACTGATCACAGAGGGAGCATCAACCATGTCTTGAGGCAATTTGTTTCATGTATTTATGATTCTGTAGTTTAGTGTGTGATGTCCCACATTAGTGTATGAGCGGGTATGGGCCAATCTCATATAGTTAGGATGTCTAGCGTGGTGGATATGCTGATGTTAAAAATATGTGACAGCTCATTGCAATTATATTTGTGGTGTCAATATTTTGTAAGCCTCAATAAGGTCTTCTCTTTATACGGCGCGATTTCAGCATAGTTAGATTTTCACAAATTTTAGTGATGTTTTCTCGTTTTGGGTTAGCTATAGACATTCTAATACTTGATTTTAACTATGTTTTCAGTTTAGGAGGGTTGCCAGGGTTAAGCTTGAATTTTTTACAATTTTTTGGTTGTCGGAAATGAGTTTTGAATTAATTACGATAAAAATAAATTTCACTAAAATTTGCAAAACAGGTCACTCATAAAAAAGTTAATTACTCTGACCCAGACAATCCATTTGTGGCTGAAGAAGGGACTCATATACAACGAATTGAGTCGCAGTGGAGAGCAGTCAAGAGGTTTTTCAGAAAACAAAAATTATAATAATTTACATTACATTGTTTCACTTAGCGTCTGGTTATGAAAGTTAGGTCTGGCAGAAGAAGCACGAGAGTAGAATAAATGCAGTAGAAATACGGTCATTAAGAAATATGTTAGAGCTGAATCCGAATGACAGGGTGAGACATTGTGTGATAAGAAAAAAGTGTGGTTTGCAAGATGCTGTGGTGACCAGGATTAAAAAAGGAATCCTTAGGTGGTTTGGTCATGTAGAAAGAATGAATGAGGAAAGAGTGACAAAGCAAATTTATGTTGCAGAAGTGAACGGCAGGGTCGGGAAGGCACGCCCTAGACGACGGTTTATCAACCGAATTGGCGATATATTGAAAATGGGCCAGATTAGGAGTACCCTTAACCGACGAGCGTGTATACGTAGATATATGGATGTAAAGGAGGCGAGACAGGTGTGTCAGGTTCGCGCCAAATGGAAGTCCGTAGTCTCTGCCTAGCCCTCTGGTTGGCAGGCGTGAGTGTTTATGTTATGTTATGTTATTATGTTGCATTTACCTCTATCATAGCAGAGTTTAGGGCAACCTGACTTTATAGATAAGATCGGTCGAATCTGTACTAAAATCGAATCAGAACGTCCCGACTCCGCGTAGCCTTGTCTGTCCTGTGTCCTACCCCTAAAGTTTTATGGTAAAGCAGTAGGCACGGAGGGAGAGCAGCCCCTGCCCGCTGTCACCTCCGCAGCTCCAGCTTAATCGTCGCCACCGGCGACTAGCCTCAGCCGCTACGGCTCACACAGGTGCCTGTGATTTGCTACGCAAGGGCGAAGGGGCTGCACTTTCCGCAGCGCTGAAGCCGTTGCAGAAGTAACTTTGAGTCAATATTCCTGTGTAAAAAAGTGAGAGTACGATTTTACAAAAAAAAAATTACTCATAAACTATACATTTCCCCTCCCCCTCCCCCTCACCCCACATCTCTTACACCCCTTACGCGAGTACCGAATGTCTATGGTTTACCCTCGTTTTTTTCACTATCCTATAAAAAATCTTTATGTTTTTAGAATGCAAAATTGACTATATCGCCATGCTTGATAGGTGTGCTAAAAGTGTCCACAGTTCAAGTATACCATGAATAATTTCTCCAGAAATAAATAGATATATGGACAATTCTTTGTATGAAATGCCTATATACAATTCTGTTTCGAAAAGTCTAAGAGACACCGCACATTGCAGACTTTCTATCGGGCGAGAGTTTAGTCGGGTTGGGCTGCGAGTGCGCACACTGGGCCGGTTAAACAGTCGGGTTAGTGGTGAGTGCACACACTAGCCAACAGTCGGCCGATCGTTTGCGAAAAAATTGTAGTTGGTAAGCAGCTCTTGAAGTGAGTAGTCGCGTAATGAAACCTAAAATATTGCCCAGATTATACAACGAAGGAGACGGATCAAGAAGAAAAACCGAGAATACTGGGTGCATCCTTAATACAGTGACAGATTATTTCTTCCCCCAGCTTTTTCTTTAAAATTTTCACTATATTTCAATTTCCTCTATCAACTGTAAAATAGATGATTCGACACGCAGCGCCATTTAGGATACATGCGCATTTCTATTCCGCGCCAAAATTTTGAGCGAAGTGACGTTAACGACCGAGTCGGCCGACTAAAACCGGCGTGTATGTGCGCGGCGTGTAAGACCGCCGTACTGATTTAGCAGTTGGCCGATGGTCGACCAACACTTTAGTTTAAAGGGAATCGTGTAGCCCATCAAACTGATCTATTGGCCGATAACTAATCGTTATAATATCCACCCTTGCATACATCTCGATACTGATAAAGGCCGGTAATACACGTCAGATTTTTTCATCCGACAGTCCGACCCGATTGTCTGATCAGACTGTCTGAAGGCACTCGTGCCAAACATTTGTTTGAATACTTAATACACATCCGATCCGATAGTCGGATCGAACCTCTGAGTCGGAAACAGCGCGAAGGCGTTTATGATTTTATTGCCGGCCCGATTGTCTGAAGGCGCGGTCTGTATAATTTTGTACAGAGACCAAATACACGTACGATTCCTCCTTCCGACTTGCCAGATGACTCTCTAGCGTGACACTGAACGGACGCATCGCATCGTTGTGGTTCAGACGATGGCGGAAAATTACGACATTGAACGGCTTATTATGGCCGTAAAAAAAACGTACTTGCTTATGGGATACAGGTAGTGAAGGGTATCACGATAGAGAGGTGAAAGATTTGGCTTGGGAAGACGTGTGTAACGAAATACTGGAAGAAGCATGGGTTTCAATGGACGTTGAAAAGAAAAAGAAAATATGTAAGTAATTTTATTGCTCGTAATGACGCGAAAACCAAGCCAAAACCACGCTAAACTTATTGTGAGAACACGAGCTCACTTACACATTTTATGCATCTTAAATCATTTGCAACCAGCTCATACAAGTATGTGTGCGTCCAGCAGTTAACTTTTTTTTCAATTTTTCTAATTTTTTCTATAACAATTTTCATACAGTTTATATTTTTTTAATTTATAAAGATTTAGATAATAAGAGCGCTAACACGAGCAAATATGCAATAAGTAAGAGTAATTCGTCGTACATCTTTTCTTTCTGCTCCGTATGCAATCAAGCGAGAGAATCGGATGTATATCGAGTAAATACGATCAGATAGTCTGATTAGACAATCGGATACAAAATCTGACGTGTATTCCCAGCCTAAGAATTCGACTAAACTCTCGCCAGATAGAAAGTCTGCAGTGTGCGGTGTCTCTAAAGCATGTTCATTACGTTCTTGTCTTGCAGGAGAGTTCGATGGTCTCGACTACCCGCATTCAGCACTGATGATGGAAATGTTCAAGGAGAAGTTTGGTCTCAAATCCTTCCGACCAAATCAGCTACAAGTGATCAACGCCACTCTGTTAGGTCACGATTGCTTCGTCCTCATGCCTACAGGCGGAGGTAAGCTGTTATATATTGTAATATATTATGTATATATAAAAGTACGACAGTAGAAAAGAAATTTAGAAATTTAGTGTGGTGTGGCTGCATATGGTGAGTGTAGAGAACCAGAGACCCTTTTACTGGGTATGAAACATTTCATCTTAGTCGTCACGGGTGACAACACATCTGCATTTTGATTCTCAATCGAGGATAGATGTAGATGTTTATGGGCCACAGCATCTACGTACAATTAGGTGGGCTGTGTGCTCGTTTATCAACCTTATTCATTAAAAAGAAAGAATTCCGTCAACATGCATTTTGGCACTGTTGCGGAGTGTTTAGCGCAAGTAAATTCTTGCGCTAAACCGCAAAACTGTATCCTTCCCTTACAATGCATGTGTTTTATAAGTTATCGAGTCATGCTGCAGCTATATTCATTGTTTAATTGTAGCACGAATGGGTCCATACCAGCATAAAATAGCAGCTTAATGCTGCTGTGTTTCGTATGGTGAGTTTAGAGAACCGGAGACCCCTTCTTACTGGAAAAGAGGCATTCCATATTAGTCCTCACGGCTGACAACGCATTTGCATTTTGATTCGCAAACGAGGATAGATGTAGATGTCTATGGGTCACAGCAACCACTTACTATCAGGTGGACTGTGTACATGTTTGCCACCTTTATCCTATAAAAAATACAATATTACAGTTGTACTTATAAAGATTAATAAATGTTACAGGCAAATCACTTTGTTACCAGCTGCCTGCTGTACTTACACCTGGAGTGACTATAGTGGTATCCCCGCTAAAGTCGTTAATACTGGATCAAGTGAACAAGCTGTTGTCTCTCGATGTTAGTATGTAAATATAGTTTAATTCAAAATAAGTTACATTATTTAAATAAAAACGTAAATGTTTGTTTGTTCAAAATCTTAAATCTCTGAAAGTTCTGCACCCAATGCTTAAAATAGTTGACACGTCAATGCATTCGAATTAGTGAGTTTTTGTAAAACAGCGCCATCTGTCTTTCTTTTTTAGCGACTTCAAAAAGAAGGAGGTTCTCAATTGGAGTGTATGTTTTATTGTATGTATGTCACGCCATATCTTCGCAGACTGTGAACCAATTTTGATGATTATTTTTTTATTAAATATGTTATACTTCAAGGGTGGTCCCATATAAATTTGGAGAAAAAATTTCAGCCCTAAGGGTAGCAAATAAATTACTTCTTTTTTACCAATTTCAAATCGGTTTTTACCTTTCGTTAAAAGTTATAATTATTTAATCCATTTAACCAGACTGAGCCACAGCAATGCGTAGCGCGATAATAAAATTGTCGTTATTAACTTTTTATATTATCACTGGCATGTTTTGTTCAGTGCACTGCTGTCCCTAAGCACAAGTTTTCTTATCGTCATTGACTAAAATTTTATGAAAATGTGAATAGCGCCCCTGGCGGACGTAAACGGAGTAAAAGTGCCTACCGCCGCCTATGAACAACTGCAACACCAAGGGAATTGCAGATGTCTTGCCGGCCTTTTAAAAAGAAGTAAGATCTTTTCTTGAAGGTCCCTAAGTCGTATCGGTCCGGAAAAATCGCCGGTGGTAAACTATTCCACAGAGAGGTTGTACGCGGAAGAAAACTCCTAGTGAAACGTACAGTGGTGGACCGACAAGCATCCAGGTAGTGTGGATGGTATCGGTAGTTCTGCCGCGATGTGCGTTCGTGAAATTTGGCGGCTGGGAATAATCCGAACGATTCTGTTTTTTCATTCTTCAAAGCACTCCACCGTGGTAAATGCGAAAGAAAGTGCAAAGGGATGTATGGTCGCTTCGCAGCGCCAGTGAATCGAGCCAATCGGAAAGGACTCAGTCGTCGACGATTCGAGCCGCTCTGCGCTGGATGCCGTCAAGTGGAAGGAACTGGCACTGGGGAGTCCCAGTCCAGTTTGAGACGGGAACAATATTCAATGTGAGGCCAAACCTGCGCTTTGTAAAGTTGCTGGTGGTGTGCCGGCATGAAATACTGTCCCGCTCTGATGAGCACGCCAAGCTTTTTAGAGGCCAATTTGGCCTTCTCTTCCAAGTGATCACGAAACTGCATCGTTACTCGATATATCGACGCCGAGGATTCCGATACCGGCTGAGGCAACAAGGGGAGTGTCTTGACACTGAGGAGATACGACAAAGGTGTTCTTTATAGCGGTAAACGCGCAAACTTCTTCTGAGGATTAAACTGGACTAGATTTAGTTGCCCCGATCCGAGACTTTGTACAGCAAAGACTCGAACCTTCCGAACTTTCTTTGCAAAGGCAAAAAAGGTTCGGAAGACAGGATACAGTCGTTTTTGGGCCTACTAGAAAATTTAATGAACGTTCATGTTATTACACACAAAAAAAGATACCAATTTATTATAGTAAATGGCCTACAAATTTTATGAAAATCTTAACGGAATCAAGAAATCAGAAAAAAATAATTAAGCTAATGTAATATTAAAAAATTTGTAGTAGAGATATGCTAATTCGGAAGAAACTCGACTCGAGTTAACTTGAGTCGAATAGTACTCGAGTTACGCAACTCGAATTGGCTGAACGAAGCTGTGTCAGTTTGTTACAAATTATTTTTATATTTTGTTCTTCCATCCAACATAATTATTATTACTAAACTTAATACGTAGTTATATATTTTTGGTTTGCGTATAGATCTTCATAAAATAATATCACTCTAACTTTATGACAATGATACTTAATCACATCGATTACTAAATCAATCAAATTTATTGATATTACATAATATATCAATAAGTTGTTCAAATTAATAAGTCGAGTTAATCATAAGATAAAGATGCGACTCGAGTAGAATTTTGTGACTCGAATAACGCGAGTTAATAATAATTTATCATGTCACTCTAGTTGTACTTGAGTTTTTGAGCTATTCGAACTGACTATTTATAGTCCCTGCATCGATTTAAGTCTACCATTCGAGTTGAGAGTAGCGATTACTTTAGTTAAAGCATTTTTAAATAGGTAGCTTTATTAAAAATGTAAAATGTGGCAATGTGAAATAAAAAACAAATATTTATTTATTTGTAGTATTTCCATTCTTCTTTTTCATATCTGTAGTATTTCAAAATATATAAACTGCTTATTACATATATTACAAAATACAAATCGCTTCCATCTCGATTTTTTTAAATAATGCCACACTGACGATTTTTGTTTTGTTGCGTCATGGTGGTGGTTAGCGCTTGCTGTAAGCTTCACAGTACTCGAGCAACCCGGAGTACTCGAGCAACCCGGGTTCGATCCCCACCAGCACCAATGAAATTGTTAATTGCAATTTTAAGTGCTGATTTACCACGTGCTCGGCGGTGAAGGAAAACATTGTGAGGAAACCTGCATGTCTTAGAAATAAGAAAAAAAATATTTCGAAGACATGTGAAGTTCGCCAACACGCATTGGGGCAGCGCGGCGGACATTTCCTTGCCCTAAAACTCTCTCAGAAATGAGAGGAGCCCTGTGCCCAGCAGTGGGACGTAAATAGGCTGCAACTTTACTTTTAACTTTACTGTTCTGATACTTTAAACAAACAAGTATGATTAAATCATCTTTTATGTTATGCACTACTTATACGAAGTAACAACAACTAAACAACAATGATAGCACAATCACGATATTATAAATCAAACTAAGTTCATATTTGTTTACAACATGCCGAGATGCAAGTTTGAATTTCGATGTAACCAGTGACGTCACCCGCGGCGCCTTATACTATGTGAATTAGATGAATAGATGATAGAGTTAGTGGATTAGTGAACTGACATCTATCTAGTGCTCTCCGAATCCACACGGTGCGTCGAGTTGACTCGGTAACTCGAGTGCAAGCGAACTCGAGTAAAATTTACTGTATCAATAAGTGGTAACAAAATAAATCGTTATCCTCAAAGTTCTAAATCGTTTATGATATAGCTTCTGTTTAAACGTTAGAAGCAAACTAACCCCGGGCGTATACAAAAAGGTTACGGGACCTACTAACGCGAGAAAAAGCAACATAATTGTAGAGTTGGCCATGTGCAAAATAATACTGAGGTCCACTCCTGGAACGCGTAAAGTTTGACCTTGCGCTTTATTTACGATCATCGCATAACATAACATACGCTGACTGGGAACTGAACACGCTTAAAACTGAAAGGAAAGTTATTTAGTATTAGAGGGATTCTGGGTATTAAAACAATATTACGACATATTGTTGCAATTTTGCTACTTTTAATCGAGTTTCGTTGTATAGCTTGGGTGGGCGTGTTTCTTCTCTGGTTTCTGGTGATGCTTGTGCTGTTAGCCTACACGGTTCTTTCGACTTCATCGTACTCATAGGCACAAACTTATTCAGTGAGTCTCACTACGATTCACCGGCGAAAAATCTTAATACCGCAATTCAGAAAAGGTTGTAATTTGTACAACGCCATCTATTACGTTCTTTGTGAGTAACACCCTCTTTTAATTACAGGAAAACATATTTTTTTGTTTACTGTGTTTTAAGTTTAAATATATTATAATAGAACGTTTATTTTACACATGAATCTTTTTATTACTATTTCTGAGATTTTATGGCGCCTTTAAACAGATTCAAACCTATATTTCAAACTAATAATCATAACTTTCGATAGAAATGACCAGTTTTAATAAAACAAAGATTAAAAATGAACACGAGGATACTGTTTATGATTTTCGGCTTCTTTGAAAAAAAGATGTTTACTAAAAACGTGATGCGTTCATAAGTAAATCGACAGACAGACAATTCTAAAATATATAATAATGTACTTATTTAATGATTTTCAGTCCCCATAATGATTTTAGCCACAAACATACTATACAATGTACAGAAACAGACACATGTTATCAACATTTTTATTAAATGTATAAATTTAAAGAGAGATGGCGCTGTTAACATCAATTCTAAAAATAAAAGGTTAAAAAAGAAAGTTTGATCCTCGCTGAAACCAACGAAATTTTTAATAGCTCTTTTAAAATTTGATTTACCACATAGAGTACTCGGCGGTAAAGAACAAATGAGTTTGTCAACACGCAGTAGGGCAGCGAGTAATATAAAGAATAGCAGCAAATATCAAAACTCATCTACAGAAAAAAACCACAACATGCCTTTTTCTATTACATTTGTACAACACCACCATCTATCGATGAAATTGGTTAACTATTGTACTTTAGATTTAGATGTAAGGTTAAAATATTTTTGTATATATCTATTACGTTCTTTAATACTTTTGTTTACTGCGTTTTAAAGATAATTATATCTTAAGAAGAATACACTTTATATTTTCCTTAACGATTCTTATGATATAAATTAGTATTTTATACGTATATATATACGTCACAGAACAGACAGAAAAATCTAAAAATGGTAGAAATGTATTTAGTTACTTATTTTTAGTACCACAATCACTTTTATTACAAAAATATAAAATGTACAGACGTCTGCTTTTTACATTTTTATTATATGTATAGATTAATTAATTTAATAGTGTTTGTGATGTGTATTCACTAACCAATTAATACCTGTAAAAAATAGTCCTCACACTACATTTGTTTGTCTGTGCACTACGTGAAGGAAGTGCTAGGATTTTCCATCAATATTAAAGTACTTATTATAATTGCTGAATGTACCTACAAGTTTGTTTCATATTATTATTATTAAGCTATTCTATACTATATACACTATTCTAACTCATAATATATGTGAAAACTACTCGAAAATTGCTTTTAGTTTGTTTTAAGGATATTGTGATATTCATATTTCAATTGTTAATTTCTCAGAATTCCCATTAGATACGATAAAACTAATATTAAGTTTGTAATCTATAGATTATAAGGAATAAATCGACATACATTTCATTAAAGTTCTCTGAAATTTGTGGTGGGGCCATTCTCCATTAGGGATGTTCTGATACCATCAAAGTATCGATACCTACTCATATCAGTAGTACTCAAATCATTTTTCGATACTACTCATACAAATACTCCTAATGTATCGATACTTACTGATATCGATAATTTTAGATATATTTAAATGAAATTAACGTAGCAAATGTTTCAAGCCCCACAACGATCTATTCTGCCCTGCCATTTTAGATAACATCGCATAGTTCCAACCAATGAACTAACGAACTATTATGAACCTAACCTAAGTACCTAACCTAACGAAATTAATAAGTGAAAAGTTGAAGGTCCTTCCGTTTGGCTCTTTATCTGATTTTTTCTGTAATTTGCCTTTATCCACAGTAATTCCATGAGTTTTGGAATGCTGGAATAAATAAGACGTATTGCCACAATATTTCACCGACTTAAAACATTGTTTACATTTCGCAGTTGTTTCGTTTGTTTTGGTAAAATATGTCCATATTAATGATTTTGGTGGTGCCATGATAACATTGGAACAATAAACCGATGACTACAATAACTTAAATTACTCGTAATGTAATCGTAAACAATCTCTTGTGGAATGCTGGACACTGCTAGTGTTGACTGGACCACTGACAATTTTAGTGTAATGGCGGCTCTCTCTCAGTCTCGACTCGGGTGAAGTCGGACGGGTTCAGCTCGCCTGATTCGATACCAAGTACTTTTGTTTCGATACCGAGTAAGTATCGCAAGATTGATTCGATGCTATTAGTACTTGGTATCGAATTAAAAGTATCGAGTACCTACTTGTATATACTAGTATCGGAATGTCCCTATTCTCCATACAAAAAGAAATTGTCTCCTTTGGCCGCTTCTTACAAAATAACCTTGTATAACTAGCTCCCCAAAGCGGTTGATTTTGATGGTTATGCTTGTACACTAAGCTTGCCAGTACGATGCTGACATATTCGACCATCTCATTGCGAATTCAGCATGTTGATTCGCTTGGCTATGTCAGTTACTCTCGGTGTATTGCGGATATATTGTTATGGGGCCAATACACCATTGACCATGATGAACGAATACTAGGGATCACGATCGTGTACAGGGCATAATCGTCTATAATTGCCCATGATCGGTGATGATCGAGTGTAATGGCCGCTGTGTCGGTTTTTCGGACAAACATCAAAGGAAGTTCGGCTATGATTGTGCGCGTGTCTACATGATCGCCGATCATTCAGTTCTTATTTGTCTACGGTACAGTGAGGACGCCTGCTATTTTGTCATAGTTTCTTTTTACGTAATTAATTTTGGCGCATTAAAATGTTGGAGACAAATTGGACTAATGACGAAACATTTGAATTCATCGTACCAAAATGTACCCGCAATATGAAATCCAAAAAATAAATATAATAAAGATAAAAACGCGGGAAGTACCAAACTATCCTAACTAATATTATAAATGCGAATGTGAGTTTGTTGTCAGTCGTTGTCATGAAAGTTTGTCGTCAGTCGTCAGCGGTACAAGTACCTAATGCTCAACGTGCGTTAGTTAATCTGAAAATAAAATTAAAATGTTTCAAATTATAATAGCGGTAGCTTCTACAAAAATAAAATTAAATATTTTTCCTGCAGAATTTCGTTATATTTTTAATTAAAATCCAAAGTATCATCTGGCAGTGCCAACGAGAGTAGTTAGTAGCCATTATCGCTTAACCTTATGGGGCCTATACACCATCGGCCACGATTGATAACCACACAATGGGGCATGATTGTCACAATCATTGCGCGGCTGCCCACACCATCGTGCATCCTACATTTTTGTATTTTCATCTTTTTTTTTTATAGGATAAGGGTGACAATCGAGCACACAGTCCACCTGATGGTAAGTGGTTGCTGCGGCCCATAGACATCTACATCTGTCCTCTATTACAAATCAAAATGTAGATGCGTTATCACCCGTGAGGACTAAGATGGTATGCCTCATTTCCAGTAAAAAGGGCCTCCGGCCACCTGCACTCACCAAGCGAAACGCAGAGGTAAATCTCTACTTCACGCTGGTTTTCTGTGAGGTCGTGGTACCACCCCGGTTCGAGCCGGCCCATACGTGCGAAAGCTCTATAAACTTACCTTGTTTTATTTCGGTGTATAGTTAACATCCACTTCTTTTGCTTCCTTTTTTTCACCACTCTTTTAAGGTGTAGGTTTATATACATATATATATATAATGGTTATACATATAAACTAATTAGGTAAATAAATACCGGCAGCTGCAACTGTTTCAACGTCCATCTCGGACGGATGACAATGCCAATATGTTGGATGCACGATTGTGTGGGCAGCCGCGCAATGATTGCGACAATCATGGCCTATTCTGTGGTTTTCCATCATGGCCGATGGTGTATAGGGCCCATAAGAGCGGACTTATGGGCTGTAATGATGACGATGATCGTGATGAATGCAAATCATTCTATCGCTTCTAGGGAGACACTATTACAGCCAAATAATTTGATTTGTAGATCCCAGCAGCTCATTTATCCGGCGACGTTTCGCTAGCTGCCTGTGACGAGATCTATCACAAGCTATCCATGCGGGAGCCGCTGCTTAAGTTGCTCTATGTCACTCCAGAGAAGATCAGCAACTCCCCCAAGTTCCAAAGCATGCTGGATACACTATACTCTAGAGGAAAGATTGCCAGGTAATTGAGAAAATTTTAATGAAATTATCTAAATCAAAGTATACAACAGATTTAAACATTATATTTTCCCATTGTTAATCAGACACTAAAGTACGAGATGTTCCAAATAAAATTTTCAGGAATTTAAACAATTGAAATAATACCTTTATTTTCCCATTGGATTTCAAAATTAGTTAAAATTCAAAGGATGGAATAAAAAAAAATTTAATTCATAGCTTGTATTTGCAGAACAATAGATTGAAACAGAATTTAACTACATACATTATCTGTACAGAAAATACGCGCGATTTTATTTACGAAGATTTTAGAGGCTTCAGCACTCCAGAATCTTTCAACATATCAAATAAAACTAATTGGTTTAAGTTTCACTATCTGTATTATAAGGGAATGTGTGGTTAAGGGGATAGCGAAATTAAATGATTGCAAGTTCGAATCCGTCATTTGACTGCTATCGAAAGCTTACTTGGAGTGTTTAAGAATATTCGTGATGTTAGGTATTGTATGTACTTTCCTTATTATTTAAAAATTAATGTGGGGTGTGGGCACCCTAGAAAAGAAATTGTTTTTGCACGAACATTTATTACTGCTGTATTTCGAATCCAGAACTCGCGATGTACTTTAATCGTACACATTTTTAACAACTAAAACTGTAAGATGGAAATGAAACACATATCGCCATTACAGGTAATGATCTATTTGCTCTTTCGACACACTTATATGGTTACAATTACCTATCTCGCTTGCACACCATTTACACTACTTTATTTTTATTTTAATCTTTCGTCCTATTATCCTTTTATTTATCCTATTATACCTATTATCTATTATTTATTGTCTATCTATTATCCTTACAAAACAGGTTCGTCATAGACGAGGCTCATTGCGTGTCGCAATGGGGGCACGACTTCCGTCCGGACTACAAGCGCTTATTTATATTACGGGAGCGCTTCCCTACCACCAACATAATGGCGCTGACCGCCACGGCCACCCCGCGCGTGCGCATGGACATACTGCACCAGCTGAAGGTCACCAGCTGCAAGTGGTTCCTCTGCAGCTTCAACAGGCCCAACCTCGCATACAGGATATTGGAGAAGAAGCCCAAGTTGGTTAATCAGGAAATTGCCAAAATCATCAAGGAAAAGTTTTTCAGGTTTGTATAGAGATTTGACTTCATAGTTTGCATTTCGCCACTTGAATTACAAACTTGGTCAATTATTTAATAAGGTAGTCGACTGCGTAATTTATGAAATATGAATTATCATGGTAGTAACATTGGTACTTTTCGTGGTGTGGTAACAATTTGTTGTTTCTCGCTATTTTCGTAAAATTGAAGTGATAAACAAACTTAATAATTTCCTCCAGACCAAATTCCGGTCACGGCGACCAGTCTCAACGGAGACTAGCCATCTGCGCAGGATAGGATTATAGTGTCCAAGTGTATGCGCAAGCACAGGTGCACTCTCTATTCCCTCATTCTCATAGTACGATGGGACGGTATACCGACACGACCGGAGAGAGATCAGGCGCAGGACCAACGGCTTTACGTGCTTTCCGAGGCACGGGGGTGAGACACATCCAACTTCCGGACTCCGGGCAGCTACTGAGAATTTCTTGATGGAAAAGCTCAAAAATTGTTTTTTTTTTTGGCGCGACCGGGGGATTCCAATCCGGTACCTCATGATCAGCAGTAGCACTACTACAACCACTAGATCAACGAGGCAGTCAAACAAAAAAAACAAACTTACAATCAATTTAACAGAGATCCAATTTGGATTACAAGCATATTGTACAATTAAAGACGAAATCTCATCATCTAGGCTTTTAAAGTTTTTAAGTCCATTAAAGCTATAAATAAGAAATAATATTTTAGTCTGTTACAATTTCAGGGATTCCGGTATAGTTTACTGTTTATCGCGAAAGGAATGTGAAACTTTGACGTTGGATCTACGGAAAGTGGGTATTCAGGCGGCCGCTTATCATGCAGGCCTTACTGACAAGAAGCGGGAATCGGTTCAAGCTAGCTGGGTAGCGGACAAGTTTAAAGTGGTGAGTATAATGCTTTCTTAATTTAATTATTTTTGGTATTAAAATGGATGTGCGTGTGACTTCTTTATTATTGTATAAAGTTAAAACAAACGAGTACATAGTCCACCTGATTGTAAGTGGATTCGTGGCCCATAGACACACAGCTATCATCTATTAAAAATCAAAAGGTACGTTGTTGCCTCTGATTACTATAGTGGAATGTCTCGTAACCAGTAAGAAGTATCTCCGGTTCTATACACTCACCATACGAGATACAGCAGCATTATTAGCTGTTTCACGCTGTTATTCTGTGAGAGCGTTGTCCTACTCCAGTTGAGTATACTCATTCGGGCTGCAGCTGTGTATAGCTAGCATAGCTGTAGCATGGCTCTACCACGTAAAAGAACGAAGATTATGTTTCAGTTTTCAATAATAAAATTCACTACCCGAAGCTGGGAGTAGCTGGCGATATTTGTAATAAAAAAAATGAATTCTGAATCATAACATATTATCGTAAAATTGCTTTCTGTCAGGGTATCACAGGGTTTTATTATAGGACCTATGTGTTTTGTCCTATATATTAATATCATTTGAACTGTTTTCAACAATTCCTCTAGTCTAATGTTTGCAGAAATGTGATATAAAAAAAATAACTCTTGATAGACACTGCCAATGTGATAAGATCTAACAAGTAATTCAATAGCTCTGATGATAATTACAAGAATGCATAATAAAATGTTTGCTTCGATTTAAGGTAAAATAATGTAAACACACTGACGCTTATTGAGTTGTGTCACTTAGTTTTGCGAGCGTAAAGTGTCTCTGCTAAATGTCTCATACGCAATAACACTAGAAGCGACTGTCGTTAGCTATTTAGTGCGGGTATTCGTTTTAATAGTTCTCTTAATACTTTTTCTTCGTGCCTGGAATACATACGTTCGATGTAGATAGTTTTAAATTGGTGGACAAAGTTTGTTTACATTGTCCATCTCTGCTTAATTTAGGCCTTTACTTTGACCTAAGATATTATTTAAAAAATCAAAATATTATGTAAACATTGATCCCTAGATCTGTGCGACCATTGCTTTTGGTATGGGAGTGGACAAAGCCGATGTGAGATATGTCATTCACCACAGCCTGCCCAAGTCTGTGGAGGGATACTATCAGGAGGCGGGGAGGGCGGGGAGAGACGGGGAACTTGCTACCTGTCTCATGTACTATTCCTATAGTGATGTAATGAGATACAGAAGACTCTTGGACAGTGAGTATTTTAATTTAAATTTTTTGTTTGCTGATTAAATAAACAAATATAACAGTAATTTGAAGTATAATATGTTTTATGAATGTTAAAAAAAAAACTATAGGTTCAAAAAAACTACACCTCTGTATGGGAACGGGCTAACGAATCTGTAGGTATTTTTTCTCTTATTATACAAATCCATTTTAAATGTTATATAAATACAACAGAATATCGTATTTTTGCATGGTAATCTTAAATTTAATAGCCCAATCATCATGAGACCTTTATAAAATAATTTTTTGCTATAAATTATACGGAAAGGGCATTTGCTCTTAAAAATTAAAGATTACAAAAGTATTACGCGTGTATATATGACATAGTTAAAAAATGAATCTATAGGCCCTTCTTCCTTTTACTGACTATTTCAAAAATGTTTGAAAACTACAATTAGATTAACTAAACATCTACATGATTATAAAATCAAAAATACACAATTTTGATATCAGCTAAGTATAGGCATAAGGATGCGATAGTTGATGATGTCATCACAAATCTAAACAATAAAAAGCAGATGTAGTTCTGGATTTGAGCTCTGTTTTTGATATGGTTGATCATAAAATATTGATAATAAAACTTCAATACTACGGAATAAAGGTAATAATAATATACTACAGCTATTTAAGTTTTATTTAAAAATAGACAGCAAACGGAAGTGTAATGAAGATAAGTATGAAAAGACGTATAAATCTGAATTTTATAAAATTATTAGAGGAATGCCACAAGGCTCTATTTTGGGACCAATCTGTTTCATCATATTTACTAATGATTTGATCCCCTTTATGCACAACTCTTTACCGGATGTCCAGCTACATACTACATATTTGCGAAAGATACAAATGCGTTGATATCGGCACAAAACACAAGTAAACTAAATAAAAGACACAAAGTTCTATTAATATTTTTTCAGTGTTTTAATTCAAATAACCTTATGCAAGAAAAACTAAAGCCATAATGTGTATCCTTTGTACTGTGTACTTGTATTGGCAAATCACAACTGATTGCTAACTACAGTGTGACTGATAACCTAATCCATAGTGTGGCCACTAATTCTTAATATCGGAAGTCATTTAAATGTTTGAGTAAAATAATTAGACAGGAAATAACAACTAAAATAAATAATGATTAGTACACGTGTGGAGTCGTAAGAGGCGACCTTGAGAAATGTTAGAAAATATAATGGCTTCCGATATATGTAAGGCGGTTCCGATTTAACCATCTCGTTTACACCAAATGTAAAATACCCACACCGGTGACGGACAGAACCGTGACGTCAAAGATGTGAGACGTCTGGTATTGTGATCTTTAATCCGCCTAACCTAAAGCAATTGCAACTGCAGAAAGATGGTATTAATAATGTGAAATATATAATAAAACGCTAACGCTTCATTTGTCAGTGGAACGCAACGCGAGTGCGGAGGTGAAGAGGGTCCACATCGAGAATCTGCTCCGAATGGTGGAGGTGTGCGAGAGTGTAACGGAGTGCCGGCGCGCTCAGGTGCTGGCCTACCTTGGCGAGCGCTTCCTGCGCGACGCGTGTGCGAGCGACCCGCGGACCGCCTGCGACAACTGTCTCGCCGCGCACCACTACACGGTACGTGACACGTGACGCGTGACGCGTGACGCAGTGCCGGCGCGTGGTAATGCAGTATTTTAACTGATTTTACTGCGCACGCACACATTCGTAAGGGTCGATCAGTAGGCAAACACGTTGTTGTCCATAAATCACATTCAATTTGGGATAATTTCAAGTAAAAGTATGAAGACTTATTTACTCGTATTTTCAAAAACTGCAATAACGGTTTATCATGATTTATATATTTGAACTTACATATGTTTAAAATTTGGCTATTCTTTGAAAAATTACCTTGTTTATGTGAGCTAATGGGAAGTGGTTATCTGTTACCGCAGCCAGTGGACGTGACGGAGGAGTGCAAGGTGATCGTGCGGTGCGTGCGCAGCCTGGGCGCGCGCGGCGGCTTCACGCTGCTGCAGCTGGCCGACGTGCTGCGCGGCTCCAACCAGCAGCGCCTGGCCGGCCTGCGCCACGCGCCCGTGCACGGCAGGTCGGCGTCCACCGCTCGATACGCTCTACGTGACCCCCACCTCTGGATACGCTTAACGTGACCACCACCCCTGGATACTCTTTACGTGACCCCCAACCCTGGATACGCTTGACGTGACCACCCCTGGATACGCTTGACATGACACCCACCCCTGGATACGCTTGACATGACCCCCACCCCTGGATACGCTTGACGTGACCCCCAACCCTGGATACGCTTAACGTGACCACCACCCCTGGATACGCTTGACGTGACCCCCAAACCTGGATACGCTGGACGTGACCACCCCTGGATACGCTTGACATGACCCCCACCCCTGGATACGCTTGACGTGACCCCCACCCCTGGATACACTTGACATGACCCCCACCCCTGTATACGTTTGATGTGACCCCCACCCCTGGATACGCTTGACATGACCCCCACCCCTGGATACGCTTGACGTCACCCCACCCCTGCATATGCTTGACATGACCCCCACCCCTGTATACGTTTGATGTGACCCCCACCCCTGGATACGCTTGACATGACCCCCACCCCTGGATACGCTTGACGTCACCCCACCCCTGCATATGCTTGACATGACCCCCACCCCTGTATACGTTTGATGTGACCCCCACCCCTGGATACGCTTGACATGACCCCCACCCCTGGATACGCTTGACGTCACCCCACCCCTGGATATGCTTGACATGATCCCCACCCCTGGGTACGCTTGATGTGAACCCCACCCCTAGATACGCTTGACATGATCCCTATCCCTGGGTACGCTTGACGTGAACCCCACTCCTAGATACGCTTGACGTGACCCGCACACCTGGGTACGCTTGACATGACCCCCATCCTTGGATACGCTTGACGTGACCCCCACCCTGTCGTGAAGCGACAATTAAAAAAAATAGAACCTAAGACCAACAAAACAACAAAAGTAGAACAAGAAAATAATATATTTAAATTTTTAAAAAGGTATTTACAATTTTATAAAAAAAATGAAAAATGATGATGATGATGGATGACGTGTAATTACAATTAGATAAAAAAGTAAAGATAGGAGAATATTGTATTGTAGTGGAGCCTAAAGGTCGAAGTGACGCACGCTGCGCTTGGAGTAGAAGTAGGCACACGCTGAGCTTGTAGTTTCTTGGCGGTGATGGCACGCAGCGCCTGGTCTAGGCACACGCAGCGTCCGGAGCCGGCGCACGTAGCGCCTGAAGTAGGTGCGCTCAGCGCCTGGAGCAAGCAGTCGCAGCGCCCAAAGGTAGCGCGGGCAGTAGGTGCACTCAGCGCCTGGAGCAAGCAGTCGCAGCGCCCAAAGGTAGCGCGGGCAGTAGGTGCGCTCAGCGCCTGGAGCAAGCAGTCGCAGCGCCCAAAGGTAGCGCGGGCAGTAGGTGCACTCAGCGCCTGGAGCAAGCAGTCGCAGCGCCCAAAGGTAGCGCGGGCAGTAGGTGCGCTCAGCGCCTGGAGCAAGCAGTCGCAGCGCCCAAAGGTAGCGCGGGCAGTAGGTGCACTCAGCGCCTGGAGCAAGCAGTCGCAGCGCCCAAAGGTAGCGCGGGCAGTAGGTGCGCTCAGCGCCTGGAGCAAGCAGTCGCAGCGCCCAAAGGTAGCGCGGGCAGTAGGTGCACTCAGCGCCTGGAGCAAGCAGTCGCAGCGCCCAAAGGTAGCGCGGGCAGTAGGTGCGCTCAGCGCCTGGAGCAAGCAGTCGCAGCGCCCAAAGGTAGCGCGGGCAGTAGGTGCACTCAGCGCCTGGAGCAAGCAGTCGCAGCGCCCAAAGGTAGCGCGGGCAGTAGGTGCACTCAGCGCCTGGAGCAAGCAGTCGCAGCGCCCAAAGGTAGCGCGGGCAGTAGGTGCACTCAGCGCCTGGAGCAAGCAGTCGCAGCGCCCAAAGGTAGCGCGGGCAGTAGGTGCGCTCAGCGCCTGGAGCAAGCAGTCGCAGCGCCCAAAGGTAGCGCGGGCAGTAGGTGCGCTCAGCGCCTGGAGCAAGCAGTCGCAGCGCCCAAAGGTAGCGCGGGCAGTAGGTGCACTCAGCGCCTGGAGCAAGCAGTCGCAGCGCCCAAAGGTAGCGCGGGCAGTAGGTGCGCTCAGCGCCTGGAGCAAGCAGTCGCAGCGCCCAAAGGTAGCGCGGGCAGTAGGTGCGCTCAGCGCCTGGAGCAAGCAGTCGCAGCGCCCAAAGGTAGCGCGGGCAGTAGGTGCGCTCAGCGCCTGGAGCAAGCAGTCGCAGCGCCCAAAGGTAGCGCGGGCAGTAGGTGCGCTCAGCGCCTGGAGCAAGCAGTCGCAGCGCCCAAAGGTAGCGCGGGCAGTAGGTGCGCTCAGCGCCTGGAGCAAGCAGTCGCAGCGCCCAAAGGTAGCGCGGGCAGTAGGTGCGCTCAGCGCCTGGAGCAAGCAGTCGCAGCGCCCAAAGGTAGCGCGGGCAGTAGGTGCACTCAGCGCCTGGAGCAAGCAGTCGCAGCGCCCAAAGGTAGCGCGGGCAGTAGGTGCACTCAGCGCCTGGAGCAAGCAGTCGCAGCGCCCAAAGGTAGCGCGGGCAGTAGGTGCACTCAGCGCCTGGAGCAAGCAGTCGCAGCGCCCAAAGGTAGCGCGGGCAGTAGGTGCGCTCAGCGCCTGGAGCAAGCAGTCGCAGCGCCCAAAGGTAGCGCGGGCAGTAGGTGCACTCAGCGCCTGGAGCAAGCAGTCGCAGCGCCCAAAGGTAGCGCGGGCAGTAGGTGCGCTCAGCGCCTGGAGCAAGCAGTCGCAGCGCCCAAAGGTAGCGCGGGCAGTAGGTGCGCTCAGCGCCTGGAGCAAGCAGTCGCAGCGCCCAAAGGTAGCGCGGGCAGTAGGTGCGCTCAGCGCCTGGAGCAAGCAGTCGCAGCGCCCAAAGGTAGCGCGGGCAGTAGGTGCGCTCAGCGCCTGGAGCAAGCAGTCGCAGCGCCCAAAGGTAGCGCGGGCAGTAGGTGCGCTCAGCGCCTGGAGCAAGCAGTCGCAGCGCCCAAAGGTAGCGCGGGCAGTAGGTGCGCTCAGCGCCTGGAGCAAGCAGTCGCAGCGCCCAAAGGTAGCGCGGGCAGTAGGTGCACTCAGCGCCTGGAGCAAGCAGTCGCAGCGCCCAAAGGTAGCGCGGGCAGTAGGTGCGCTCAGCGCCTGGAGCAAGCAGTCGCAGCGCCCAAAGGTAGCGCGGGCAGTAGGTGCACTCAGCGCCTGGAGCAAGCAGTCGCAGCGCCCAAAGGTAGCGCGGGCAGTAGGTGCACTCAGCGCCTGGAGCAAGCAGTCGCAGCGCCCAAAGGTAGCGCGGGCAGTAGGTGCACTCAGCGCCTGGAGCAAGCAGTCGCAGCGCCCAAAGGTAGCGCGGGCAGTAGGTGCACTCAGCGCCTGGAGCAAGCAGTCGCAGCGCCCAAAGGTAGCGCGGGCAGTAGGTGCACTCAGCGCCTGGAGCAAGCAGTCGCAGCGCCCAAAGGTAGCGCGGGCAGTAGGTGCACTCAGCGCCTGGAGCAAGCAGTCGCAGCGCCCAAAGGTAGCGCGGGCAGTAGGTGCACTCAGCGCCTGGAGCAAGCAGTCGCAGCGCCCAAAGGTAGCGCGGGCAGTAGGTGCACTCAGCGCCTGGAGCAAGCAGTCGCAGCGCCCAAAGGTAGCGCGGGCAGTAGGTGCACTCAGCGCCTGGAGCAAGCAGTCGCAGCGCCCAAAGGTAGCGCGGGCAGTAGGTGCACTCGGCGCCTGGAGCAAGCAGTCGTAGCGCCCGGAGTAGTGTGGCCCCGCGCTTGAAGTAGATTACGCCGACGACTTCAAATGTAGATGGAGGCTTGCAGGATCCCGGGGCAATGCGGCCCCGGGATAAGGCCTTTAGTAGATGCTTCTTGTTTGAAAACTGAAGCGAGACTCCTGTATTCTCCGATTGTTCGGCTTTTATACCTTTTTAGAGAGAACGAGAAATTATTTAAATTAAAAGGAAATTTATTGTAAATGACCTAGAGCAAAAGAGTATTTATGTGGAAATATCGAAATAAGAACATCAGACCAGTGACGAATTTGAATAAAAGTTACCATAACAACCATATAAATAATGGTTGTCAAAAATATAAATTTTTGGTTTTAGGTATATAATTGAAAAACAGTTACATTTAAGTAAGAATTGAGATATTATTCATATAGGAAAAACTATAGCGCGGCAGCGCGCACGAAACCTGAAATTGCAGAGTTACGGAGAACTCAATAAAAGATAGAAAAAGGTAAGACTCCATTGACAGCGATTTAAACGGTGCTGATAGCGTGAAAATACGAAGTGAAAATGATTTGTTATTGTGTAAAAACGTTACAGGATCCTATGGAAATAAAGGTGATGTAAAATATAAATGCAGAAAATCAAAAACAGAATGGAAAAGTAGTGTAAAATGATATGTAAGTAGCATAACTGATAGCGTGAAAAGTGATGCAAAATATGAATGCAGAAAATCGAAAACAGAATGGAAAAATAGTGTAAAATGATATGTAAGTAGCATAACACTACAATCCCTGGATACGCTTGACATGACCCCCACCCTGGATACGCTTGACGTGACCCCCACCACTGGTGACGTTTGACGTGACCCCTACCCGTGGATACGGTTGATTGTTGATGATATCAAGGATTGAATACGCACGACGTGACCACTCCTGGATACTCTTGACGTGACCCCCACTCCACCCCTGGCACCGCTTGACGCGTCTTCCACCCCCTGGATACGGTTGACGTGAACCACACCCCTGGATACGTTTGATGTGACCCCCACCCCTAAATACTAATGACGTGAGCCCAACCCTTGCATACACTCGACGTGACCCCCTCCCCTGGATACGCTTGTCGTGACTCTTACCCCTGGATATGCTTGACTGATTTCTTCTTGATTCTTGATGATATCCAGGGTTAAATACGCTTGACTTGACCACCTCTGGATACGAAGGCGTGACCCCACCCCTGAATACGCTTAACGTTATCCATATCCCTGGATACACTTGACGTCACCCCTACCCGCGAATACGCTTGACGTGACCCCCACCACTGGAGATGTTTGACGTGACCCCTACCCCTGGATAGGTTGATTCTTGATGATATCCAGGATTGAATACGCATGACGTGACCACCCCTGGATACGGTTGACGTTAACCCCATACCTGGATACGCTTGACGTGACCCCCACCCCACACCTGGCAACGCTTGACGCGACTTCCACCCCCTGGATACGTTTGATGTGACCTCCACCCCCTAAATACTAATGTCGTGAGCCCAACCCTTGGATACACTCGACGTGACCCCCACCCCTGGATACGCTTGTCGTGACTCCTACCCCTGGATATGCTTGACTGATTTCTTCTTGATTCTTGATGATATCCAGGGTTGAATACGCTTGACATGACCACCTCTGGATACGGTGGCGTGACCCCACCCCTGAATACCCTTGACGTGATCCATACCCCTGGATACACTTGACGTCACCGCTACACCCGGATACACTTGACGTGACCCCCACACCTAAAAACTCTTGACATGACCCCCACCCTTGCATACACTTGACGTAACCCCCACCCATGGATACGCTTGTCGTGACTCTTACCCCTGGATATGCTTGACTGATTTCTTCATGATTCTTAATTCTTGATGATATCCAGGGCTGAATACGCATGACGTGACCCCCACCCCTACTGCTGGGCCTGACCCCCTACCTCCAGCGCTGGACGTGACTTCCTTCTCACCGTTTTACGTAACTCCCACTCCAGCTCTGGACTTGACACCTCCCCCCATATCCAAAGCTGTACGTGACCCCACTCCACCACTGAACGTGACCCCCACCCCACCGTTGGACGTGACCCCCACCCCACCCTGGACGTGATCCGTGACCCAGCGTTATCAGCGTTGTGCATTCGCCACAAATCATGATGAGTAATGAATAAAAACCTTTTCTGGCCTTCAACGTACAAAGTTAAATTTATTAAATTTCGTTATTTGTCATAAATTAATATATTATGATTTCTTATATTTACGCGAATACTACTACACATTGAGTTAAATTATTTTTAAGGATTTTATCGCGCTTAATTATAATTATTTTTAACTCCCGACGTTTTGGTTGGTTTGCAGCACCCAGTCCCCTTATAAACATGGATGCTGAAAACCTCCCGAAACGTCGACAAAATTATGTGAACTTCGCGCCGCGCCAGAAAAAAGAAAAAAACGTCATACTTATATATACATTGACATTCAAAATTTCTTCTTTAAATATAGTACTTGCTTACCAAACGACTATTTTCGTTCGGTGGAATGATTATGAAGCCACATAGACGGAATATGAAAGATGAACTCTTTAAACAGATATTGGTATTAAATAAATAAGTAGTTTATTTGAAAAACCCATTTTGTAAATACGTATTTTGCATTGTTTGTATTTAAATATTTTTTATTAAAAACCATTTTGTATTTCTATTAAAAAAAAATATCCAAACGCTTGCATTTTGAATTTAAATACTTTGAATAAACTATTTTGCACATCTCTGGTTCGGAGTAACCTTTATTGCTAGCTCTATTGCAATACGAGGCAAGTGTGACAGTGGTGCAAGTGTAACAAATGCAAATTATGCAGCATGAATAGGTTTTTTTTTGTTAAATTCTATATATTGAACAACGCATGAACTTTCACGCTATTGACTATACCGACAGGTAGTACATAGCTTCAACGAGTTACCGACAGACGTCATTTTTTTTAAACTCTGAAATCTTGCTCCATGTGGGGATAAACTCATGGTTACACAAAAATGGACGTTGAAATTGTCTATAGATCTTAAAATATTTTGACGTTAGTATCATCTCTTCACTTTTGTCGAATACCACAGATAATAATAAAGAATCTACAAAAAGAAGCGTACTGTCACACTTGCCTCATTGATGGGGTAAGCGTGACAGTTTTCCACCTCAATTAGTTTTAATTACCTTAAATTACAAAATGCTACATGTAGGTACTAAAATGCTTGATCAAACAAACAAGCACTTAATAATTGATGTTATGAAACAGGTTTCTCTATGTTAAATCCTTACAGAGTAGAAGTATTTAAATGTCCATTATAGTTTTAATTAATTTATGTCACACTTGCCACATGTCATGGTCATTGGACATGGTCTCTATATTGCATCTCTATTCTCTATGCCTTTCATTATATTTGAGTATATGCATGTTCATTTCTTGATCTAAGTGACGAGAAAAGAAGAAGATAGTGATAGTTTTTCTTTGTCCCCAATCAGATGCAAGTCTTGGGAGCGTGGTGGCGCCCAGCGGCTGCTGAGGCAGCTAGTGGTGCGTGGGATTCTGGGGGAGCGCCTCGTCGTCAACAACGATATCGCCACCGCATATCTGCAGCTCGGACCCAACGTTGACAAGTTAGTTAACCGTGTAGTGGCGGTGTAAGAATATCCACTATCTCACATCACTTCGTGTGTGTCGTAAGACTCGACAGGGGGCAACAAATAAGACTAAAACTTAATCAGGAAATGGGCTGCAGCATTTTCCTGATAACAACTAAAATTGTAAAAACTGCGGCTGCCAACCCGCTTGCCAAGCGTGATAACTATGGCAATTTAAATAAAACTAATTTTACGGATTTTATCGCGTATATTAACTTATTTTATATTCCCGACGTTTCGAGCACTTTTCTGCACCCGTGGTCACGGGGGGGACTGAGGTGTATGACGCCCCAATGTCATAGGTAACCACGGCTACCTTCAGATTAAAAATTATTAATTTTTGTTCCGATCTACGCAGCATGAACTTACAGTATCATGAAGTCTTGCAGTTGTATGCTTGGGTTGGGATTTAATTTTATTAATTATGGGATCCCAAGCGAGGATTTATGATCTATCAAATATAATGTAGTGACGGGGGCGATCCTGTACGTGTTCCGTCTGTTCACAGACGGAACACGTACAGGATCGCCCCTTCGCTAAAGAACACCGATTCCTTCCAAGGATGATACGCGAGGCTATTGAAATCAAAAAACATCCTAATTTTAATAGAGAAGATGGCTGGGTAGCACCCAGCCATCTTCATCTGCTTGGGATCCCATAATTAATAAAATTAAATCCCAACCCAAGCATACAACTGCAAGACTTCATGATACTGTAAATTCATGTTGCGTAGTACGGAACAAAAATTAATAATTTTTAATCTGAAGGTAGCCGTGGTTACCTATGACATTGGGACGTCATACACCTCAGTCCCCCCCGTGACCATGGGTGCTGAAAAGTGCTCGAAACGTCGGGAATATAAAATAAGTTAATATACGCGATAAAATCCGTAAAATTAGTTTTATTTAAATGTGTAATGTTCGCGTAAATATAAGAAATAACTATGGCAATACTATTTGGGAGGCCTATGTTCAGCAGTGGACTTTTAGGGGCTGTAATGGATGGATGAATGTTGACGATTATTCGCAAAATTAACCGTGTATTGGCGGTTTAAGAATATCCACTAATAGTGGTAGAGCCACGCGGCAGCTTTTACTGTCGCACGGATGGGCCGGCTCGAACCGGGGTGGTACCACGACCTCACAGAATACCAGCGTGAAGTAGAGGTTTACCTCTGCGTTTCGCTTGGTGAGTGCAGGTGGCCGGAGGCCCTTTTTACTGGAAATGAGGCATTCCATCTGTGGACTGTGTGCTCGTTTGTCACCCTTATCATATAAAAAAAAAGCTTGTTAACAAACGGTTTTATTGGACGGAAAATGTATATTAGACGGCATATACATTTTAATCAGATCTGATAATATCATAGTTGGAAGTTTTTTTTAATGAAATCATTTGTTGTAGACTGATGTCGGGGGGTCTCCGCATAGTGTTCCCGATGAAGAACGAGCGCAAGTCCAGCCTGGTGGCGCCCGTGGCGTCCAGCTCTGGAGCGGACAACTCCTCAATAAACGCCCTCATCAAGAGGATCGAGGAGCGTTGCTACGCTGACCTGGTGGAGGCTTGCCGGTAAGAATATTTAATTGTTATTATCGTCACCAAGTGCGGAAGTCCAAGGACATGGACAAATCGCGTAGTCGGCAGAATACGTTCCAATCGAATCTGCGCTTACCGACCCATCTGCCCAGTGTGGTGAGGACAGACATGACTTTCGAAAAGACGTCGGCTGGCACATTATTAGAAAGCTCAATCTCTTAAGATATATATTTATTTCTTTCTTTTTTTACAATGCCGCATCGCCTCTTATATGTTTACCCAAAGATAATATAATCACTACATTTAAGAGGCTTCAATTAATTTTTTATTAATTAATTATAATAATAAATTAATAATTAATTACAATTAAGGGGACTTCCTTAGTAAAAGTAAATCTATGAGAGGACGCCAAGCTACTCTACTCTAATCTATGAAAGGACGACAAGCTACTTTACCAACATCAAGATATGACATTTTAAATTTTGACACAGTGCTGACAATATAGTCGAATTATAATAGTGCTGTAAATGTCTATCCTCGAATAATTTTATCGATATAGCGTTTATCGATTAATTGTTTATAACAAACAAGTTTTACAAATAATTATAGCCAATAACAGCTATTCACTAATTGTATTTGATAAAGATAAACATTTTAATCAATTTATAATTGCATTAGAGCCTTCTCACTAAATATGTATTAAAAATTATTGTTATACTTTTTATTGTTACAGCCAATTCACGGCTTTTCGGAAATCTGAAATTAGAAAATTATTTTAATCGTGTTTATTAGGTACCTATAAAGAAAGCTTTCTTTTAATGTTATTTTGGACATTGATATGGATTAGGAATACAAAGGATCTGAACTATAATTATAATAATCATTAGAGAAATCATGTTATTAAAAAATATTCGAGTACATCGTGGCACAGCATTAAGTTGGCTTTTCACTATGGGATATAATATATATTATATCCCGAAATATAAATTATATCCCGCGATTGGCTTTCACACTTTGAGATATATCTTTTAACTAGTGTGAGTTCGTCATTGGTCATTAGATTACCCCCCTTTACCCCGTACACCGTCTGCGGGGGCGTGGAACGGTGTGCGGGGTACAGGGGGCGAAATATAATATGAAAATATCGCTCGGTCGATCGAAAAAATATTTAAGCTTGAAATGTAATATACATTATAGCTCAGTGTAAACGGTTCCATATGAAATGTATGGTGGGCGATATTAATTTATATCTCGAGATGTAATATATATTATATTATATTATATCCCACAGTGAAAAGCCGGCTTTAGAGCTAGTCTAATTCGGGGAAAACCCGAACGTGAGGCGCGGGGCATGTGGTGTGTCGCCCACGCCGCCCGCTTCACGTTACACCAATTGACACAAGTTTTGTTAAAATAGTGTTTTCTTATCGAAATATTACATACCAATTTAAAAAAAATTGTACTTAGTTTGCTTCTGTGAATCGTTTTTGCAGCTTGGCACTGCATATTTCACCATGGTAACTTAAAATTTAAATAAATACCGTCGAGGTAAATAATTTACTCGCGTGACTGTTTGTGAATAATAACGTCGCCCTTGCTATTCCTAAACTGTTCACACCCGTGCTTACTGTTTTGAGTCGTTAATGCGCGCTCTATAGCTTGCAAAAAGGGTTATTATAGTACAAATGAATACATCGTGGTTGATAATAAACCCGGGGAATGAGGTGTTCGCTTCCATGGTGTTTCTAAAATAAATTAAATAGTTTGTGCAACCTTTCTTATTGTATAATTTACTTTGAAAAAAGAAGTCTCGCTGGGTTTCTTACTAGTTCTTCCAAGGATAGAGGTTCTTTCCTTAGACCATTCAACCAAAGGACGTTAATGCTACGAACAAAAAAGTCTGTACTGCGCTCCTACTCAATAAAATTTTGTGTCATTATGGCACACACAAATCTAAATCTCCAACACTTATATTTTAAGCACACTTACAGGTTAAATTATTATATTTTTTTATTTATTTAATTTTAATTTCAAGTATCTAGGACTCATTATTACATTCACTTTTTCAGAATTATGATTATTATAACATTTTAATTAAATACTCTATTATTATATTAACATTAGATACATGCATTAACATTATTATTATTTTTATATATTTATAATTAGTTGCTGGGCAAATGCATTCTACAACAGTGTTGCAGGTAGGGACAGTACACTCTGTCACTTATCATTTTTAGATTACCGTTGGGGCTGGCCTTAAACCCTGCGCACCAGAGATGCAGCTCTTTTACGCATAGTTGCGTAAAAACAATCTACATGAGCTTGAGCAAACATCGCTGATGCGCTGCAGCGACGGGCCAGCCCCATCAGCACCAGGAACGCGTTGTTATATTAGATCCGAAGGGCTCGATAGGCCCGTTGCATGTAGTCCCTCCATAGGCCACACGTGTAAAGAGATGTGCAAAACGCTCTAAATAGAGTGAGTTTAACATCCCTTGAGCATCGCGCGAAACTGCGAGCAATCATATTTGCTCGAACTGACAGAGCCCTACGTTCTCTTTCCATGTCAGTATTATCCTTGAGATCGGACGTAACCATATGACCTAAATATTTAAAATAGTCTACCCTACTTAATGGCGTACTGTTTAATTTAATGGGAGGTACATTACTCGTACGGTCCCGTCTGGTCCCAAAGATCATATACTGACTATTTTGTACATTGTACTTCAGCCCATGTTCTGAGCAATTTTCTTAATCCACATACTGATGCACTCAGAAGCACCATGTCGTCTGCATAACTCTGGTTGTTTACACACATTCCATCTATATGTCATCCGACACGCATGCCAATAAGCGCCTCAATCATTTATATAAAGATTAAAGAGACTAGGTGAGCTAAGCCCACCCTGTCTCACCCCGCACTCTAACCGGTATGGTTCAGACAAAACGTTTGCCCATTTAACGCAATTGACCTGTCCCCCATACCAATATTTTAACATCTGTATCAGTTGACCTGGTACTTTAATGCTTTCTAATTTTTTCCACAGTATATTGTATGAGACCAGATCAAATGCCCTCGACAGGTCAAGGAAACACGCGTAGACAGGTGTTTTCCTATCAACATAATATTTGACAGTGTGCTTAAGGCAAAGTATTGCACATTCTGTGGACAGTCCGGAACTAAAATGGTTGAAGTGCCGACTTATTACTATAATTTGGGCGAATGGACTTACGAAGTACCATGTGCTCTTGTGATATGGTATAAGGTTTATTTTTGCTTGAAACAGTTCGAAACCGTTCATGCATAAAAAAAGTTCGCTAATAAATAGTCTTTTGTCAATCCGCCGCCGTATAGCGCCGGCGTTTTTTTCCTTTTAAAAACACTTGTTTTGCTATTCTTACTAATTAGACGTTTTCAGATCGACTTTACTTTTACATTTGTATAACATTAAATAATATTTAACATTTGTAAATATCAATGAATGATATACCTTTTTTTTTCAAATTAAGGTTCTTCATTGTTTGATATTTACAAATGTTATTATTAGGTGAAAATTTAATTTAATAAAAACCAAGGTTTCCAAGGTGATTTAGCTGTACCTACTTATATAATTGATTTTTTTATAACAACAAAAAATAGTACAAAAGGTTTGTAATCTCTTCATAAAAAAAGTCACTTTCTCTCAATTTCAAAGAAAACGCGTAAAAACACGTAGTTACCCACTAAAAACAAGTATCCTTTCATTTGTAACTTATGTTTGATGTCAAATAAACTTAATTAGGTCTAAACAAGTAAAAAAAGCATAAAAAAGAACATTACTTTTACACATGGCCTGGCGCATGACACGCCCGGCGTGTCATGGAATATTTGTTCGCCGCCACAGTTAAAAGTTGTCGAAAATCGGTGCCGCAACGAGTCGGTTAAAATCCCAAATATCAATGAATCAAAGTGCATCGAACAGATGTGCTCTCTGTTATGCAGGTAGATTCTCAACCTCTTTTTCGATTGCACAATTGTGCCTACCTCATTTTTAAGTGAGGGTCTTTTGGAAATCTATAAAAGTAAAACTATTATGATAATCCATACTAAAATTATAAATACGAAATTGTGACTTTACTTTAGGTTTTCGATATAAAACTTCTCCTAATCCTAATCCTATCCTAATGCTTAACCCAGTGTATAAGCAACAAACATGCGTAATTGCATTAAAACAAATTCAGTAGTTTCAATGGTATGCCTCTGTATACCAATTTGCTGACTACACGTATTATCACAGCTCACAGGGATCTCAGTACTGCGGAGAAGCCGATGCAAACTGAGTTGAACCTGTTATGTCATTGGGTACATGACGTTGGTGTAACAATCAATTATCAAAAACTAAACTTATGCACATTCATTCACCGCACTCAAAAACACAACAAACATAATTTTTTTTTATTTAAAAATCTTTATTGCACTTAAGATGTATAATTGGCGGACTTAATGCCTTTAGGCATTCTCTACCAGTCAACCACGAGCTAAGCAGAGAAACTTAAGCAGGTGCCATAAAAACTTGAGAATATATACTTGAATGTAAATATAAACATATACATACTATACTTGTAAATACAAAAATAAATATATATAACTACAAATAACATAAATAATATACTCTATACATGATACATAAACATACATAATTTTAAACAATACATAATACATACATTTTAAGCATACTTACATACAAACATATTATACTAAAACAACTTAAGTAATTTATAATACACTTATACAGAAACATTTAAATAAGAAGGTCCATTGCTGAAAGAAGAAAGGTAGTGATCAGTCACCATTATTTTAAAGGCTGCAACAGAAGTCGGTTTCCTGATATGAGGAGATAATTTATTCCATAGCCTTAAGGCCTCAGCGGCGAACGACTGAGACATAAAATTAGTACGGCGAGGAAAAACACATAAAGTAGTTCCCTCGGAGGATCTCAGGTTACGATCGTGGGAAGAACCCAAATACTGAAACTTGCATTTCAGGTATCGGGGAGTGCATGGATCATATAGGATTGAAAATAGCGTGCGAAGAATTCTGATGCATCTATGCTTATGGATAGGGAGCCATTTAAGCTTAGAACGATATAAGGATACATGATCGTATTTACGAAGGCCAAAAATAAAACGGATGCAATTATTTAACAAACGATCCAATTTGCACAGAAGTACTTGACTCTCATCAGGGTAACACACATCAGCATAATCAATGACCGGTAAAACAAGTGTTCGCACCAACATAGCCTTAGTCTCGGTTGGAAGGAAATTCTTGAAACGATAAAGGCCACGCAGGGTGATTGTCACTCTCCGGCTTATTTCAGCTACCTGAGATTGCCAACTTAAATTAGCATCAATCATTAACTCGAGGTCTTTAACTACATGTCTAAGAGGAATATTTGTGCTATTGTAAACAATAGGCTCCAGTGAATTGAAGTCTAATTTAGCTAGACGACAAGGGCTACCGAGAATTATGGCTTGACATTTAGCAGGATTGACAGCAATTCCATAACTTGTGCACCAGTTGCAGATGGCCTGAAGATCTATATTTAAAATTTCAATCGCAGAGTTAACCTCTGCTGGATCAATCGTCTGGAAAAATTCGTGGCTCATGAACACTAGTGTATGCATCGGTGCTTGAATGTCTGTGACTGTATAGTGTGCGCGCAAGTTCTAGTCACCTCCTGAGGTATGTGAGCGGCAGGACGGGGGAGGTAGACAAACATCAAGCTGACGCAGTCTGCCGTCAACCGCCGCGACGGTTACATGATTCAGTTGTACGCGACAGTTTTCTCCAAAAATACATGAGATAAATATTCTAAGATGGGTCCGCCAATACCACGACAAGTGAAAAATATTATTTATAATGTACATAGTATTTCTTTCAGACGAAAGGGCGACAAGGAAAGTATGGAACACAAATATGATATGAACATTAACAAATTAGTAGCAGAGGCTACAGGAGTGTCTGCCCGCACCGTAATGCGAATTGTAGCTGAAGGAAATTCGAGTCTACAAACATCGGAAGTTGCAAAATTTTCATCTCCGCGGAAACCTAAAGAAATAAAAAAGAGAATCCACATTGATGATTTTGACATGGGAGTTATACGAAGAAAAATTCATCAATTTTATACTAGTGATAAGAAAATCCCAACTATTCGTAAGCTGATTGCAGCTTTAAAAGAAGATGGCATTGTGAACTGCGGTTGTACCTATTTACGACAGCTTTTACATAAGATGGGATATTTATTTAAAAAATGTAAATCTAAGAGACACATTTTAATTGAGAGGCCCAGTATTGAATGGAGAGTAAGGTATTTAAGAGCTATACGGACACATAGAAATGAAAACCGAAACATATATTATCTGGACGAAACCTACGTTAATAGTAGCCACACCTCCAATATGTGTTGGCAATCCGAATCTGAGCCTGGAATTTATGCTGATATTGGCAAAGGGCGTCGTTTGGTGATTGTTCATGGTGGTAGCCGAGACGGATTAGTTAACGGTGCCTTAACAATTTTCAAATTAGATTCGAAATGTGGGGATTACCATGGCGATATGAATGCCACAAATTTTCATAACTGGGTTAGTCACAAATTGAAAAATAAACTAGCTCCTAATTCAGTGGTCGTAATGGACAATGCCTCCTACCATTGTGTACAGGTAAAGAAAAAACCTACTATGTCAAGTTTAAAAAGGGACATGCAAGATTGGTTACGCGAACGTAATGTTGAATTTACACCAGATAATACAAAAGCCGAACTCTTTCATTTGATAAATAGAACTCAGTCCGAAAAAATTTACGTCATTGACGAAATATTAAAGGCTTCAGGTCATATCGTTCTTCGCCTTCCGCCACATCATCCTGATCTCAACCCCATTGAGGTTGTGTGGGCCGATATAAAGAACAATTTAGCTACAAATTATATAAATACTTCATTGGACGACAAAATTACAATCATCACAAAATTGTTTTCTGAATTCACTCCGGGAAGATGGCAAAAATGTGACGACCACGTACAGAAAATCGAGAACCAATATTCGTAAATCGAGACCACGATATGAGGTTTGACAATGTAATAGACGAGTTGATCATAAACCTGGGAAACGATTCAGATTCTGAGGAGGATATGGAAATTGAAGACATGTATAGTAATGAAGAAGAAGAAGATATGGATTAATTTTGTGCTATAACGGATTTCGCCACAGGATCGGATGAGCAGCCATCGACGACGATCCGAAGAGACAGTTCACTCAGAAAGTCTTTTAGCCAGTTAATCAGACCTGAGGATAAGCCGAACGCTGGAAGCTTATCCAAAAAGCAAGCGTGCCAAGCTCTGTCAGTGAGACATCAACGGAAACAGCAAGTGCTTCCCACTGTTCTCAAGTGCCTCCACCCATATGTATGTTGCATACGCTAGAAAGTCCCCAGCTGACCAATTTCGGCGAAACCTGTATTGCCGGTCACTAAGGAGGTCATTCTCTTCTAGGTATGCCATTAAGCGGGCGTTCAATATACGCTCCATAACCTTGCAGAGTATGGAGGTAATTGAGATTTGGACGATAATTGACAGGGTCGGCACGGCGGCATTTTTTTTGAACAGGTTGCACGTTAGCCAGCTTCCTGGCACTATTACAGTCCTAAATGAGAAGCGGAACAAGTGTTTCAGAACAGAAGACAACTCAGGTGCACAAGCCTTAAGAACTATAGCTGGTATACCAACTGGTCCACTAGCTTTATTCACGTCTAGACACCGCAAGGTTTTAATAACCTCCTTATTTGTGATACGAACCCACAGGTCGAACATAGAATTCTCGCAGTAAGGTAATTTAGGTTTAATTTGGGTGGTGAGTTTATAAAACTGTTTTGTATCATAAATAATAAAATGTAATTAAGGCTTTTAAATACGTGTTAATTTTTGTTTAGCCCGGAAAATATAAATAATTTACCCATTATATTAATTAAGACAGTTTCTAACATGGTTATCCGGAGATTTATCTGTCCTCAAATATCTCGTGTGCGTCTTGTCAATCGCGTCCTCCCCCGTCTCGCCGCTTGCATACCTAAGGCGATGACTAGCACTTCCGCGCAGACTATAAGCCAACTGAAAAACATGTGTATCTAGGTCTTAAGATTGATCATAAACTCATACATAGCACTCGTTCATCTCAAGCCAAAACGCTCGTCGGGTCCGGATGGTATACCAGCTTTTCTTTTTAGGGATTGCAGGAGAATACTGGCAGAACCGCTACATCATATTTTTAACATGTGCTTAAAACATGCAACATTCCCAGCGAGATGGAAGATCACGAGAGTCATTCCGGTTCCGAAAGGTAAGTCAGGTTCTGATGTGAGCAGTTATAGATCTGTGGCTGTACTGTCGACGGTAGCGAAAGTGTTCGAGTCAGCTATCCACCGACGGATGCAGTCACAAATAAGCGCTCATCTCTCCGACGCGCAGCACGGGTTTAGGCCGGACCGCAGTACAGCCACCAATTTGCAGAACTTTATGGCGCAGGTAGTACCGGCAGTTGATGCTGGAGTACAAGTAGACATAGCCTACTTTGATTTTAAAAAGGCGTTTGATACGGTGGATCATGATATTTTATTAAAAAAGTTGGCTCAAGTCGGATGTACTTCGTATATGCTCCAGTTCTTCGTCAGCTACATGAAAGATCGACAGCAGTACGTGGAATACAATGGGTATGAATCAAGACTATACTATACACGATCCGGTGTGAGTCAGGGCAGCAATTTGGGGCCTCTTGAATTTTTAATAATGATAAATGACTTACCAGAAGTCGTCAGAGATAGTACTTGTTTATTATTTGCATATGACCTTAAATTGCTGCTTCCAGCTAGGGTTACATCTGATTGTGAATGTCTACAGGAGGATATAAACAGAGTGGTGAAGTGGAGCCACGAAAATAAATTGTATTTTAATGTATCCAAATGTTCGGTGTTTTCTTTCACCCGTGCGCGTAAGCCGATGCACTTCGAATACAAGATGGAAGCGACACCGATGACCCGTGTGTCTCGGGTAATCCATCTCACCTCCGATCTAACGTTTCGCGAACATATTATTAAAACTTGTCAAAGAGCGTATAGAAACCTGGGTTTTGTCCTGAGACAGTCAAGAGATATTAAAAATATTACCACACTGAAAGTACTATACGATGCTCTAGTCAGGAGTCACTTGGAGTACGGTGCTGTTATATGGGCTCAGAATGAAGAAAAGTACAGCCTAATGCTGGAACGTGTGCAAAACAAATTTATGAGGCACATATACTTCAAACTGTATGGCGTATATCCGTTTTACCCTTTGAGGTACCCCACATTGTTCGTGCTCGGGATGGTCGGGTACAACCAGCTCAGAGTAAGATGCGAGTTTGCCCTGGCTGCACAAGTAGTGAAGTTGCTTCGTGGCGCCACATGCAACCCGGGGGTGCTGCGCCACCTGCAGCTGTGCGCACCGGACCGGTACGTGTGGAGGCGACGCCGCCCGCCGCTGCTCGCGGTGCCCGTGGCCAGGACCAAGTTGCTTAGTAACTCACCTATAGTCCGAACAATCCTTGCAGTGAATAAAGTTCATGAGAGGATTGACATATTTTCGAGTAATCTGAGTGAACTCGCTAAGGTAGTTTTATACATAGTTAGTTATGTAAGTTAGTTGTAATACATAGTATATTTAAGTAAATTAGTGACACTATCGTATTGGGTTTGTTTAGCCTGTAAGGATAGTTGTTAAGTGTGTGTGTGTGTAAATAAATAAATAAATAAATAAATTTAACTGGGGTCCACATGTGAACTCTGTCTGCACTAAGCTGAGAGCTATTATGGCAAAATTGCGCATATTGAAGCACAAATTGCCTTACAGAAGCTCGAAATTGTTGTATATGGTTATGGTATGGTTGTATAACTACAGGCAAACCAAAGGTTTAACTGAGAGTTCACACTAAATTTGTTGTTTGTTATTTGGAAAAGATGGATAAGGTCGAGAACTACGGAGCGCACCCTTAATAATGGCAGTTGAAGAGGGAGACCTAAAAGAGTGTACGAATACGAGACGACCTGCTCTTATATACTTGATAGTGATACATAGTGTGAAAAAAAGGCCGAAAATCGGACGTTCTCTTTTTATTCCATTTTCCAGAAGTATTTATCACAATAAATGTACTACGAGTAGGTACACTCATTTACTGTACAAATTAATACAAGGTAATACTTTATATTTACTATTGAATCTTTCATTAAAAAAAAATCGGTTTTCTTTCTTTTTTTTCAAAACGTTACCTATACAATAGAATAGGGTATTTTACAGAATGTAAAAATAAGTCAAAGAATATATATTTATGATAGATTTTGTAAAAAGTAAACGAGAAATATTGATTTCTATTTATAAAAATGCATTATAAATTTTATATTTCAATTTAAAGAATAATTTTTTTTTACCTGTGCCTCAAATCTGCAAAACGATGTCCGCCATATTAGATAGCGTCGTGACGTCACTAGGTCAAAGAAATAGGTTATGTGCTGTGTACTAACTAGTTAATTTCGAAATTTTTCAAGTTATCATTACGATTGTTGACTTTCATTCCAAATTTTATTGAAAAGGCATTATGGAAGACGGATTCGTTAAAGCGAGTTTATTACTTCGCTTTTAGCACTAATGTTATAGATATTATAATATAAGCTTAGGTGAGAAAAACTTTTTGTTATATTTTTTTGTACAAACCCTCAGACGAAATAAAAAGTCACTTTTTTATTTGGTCTGAGTACAAACCATGTCTTTATTCCCATATAATAAACAAAAAACAGGAATTAAGTAAAACACTGCACTGCACTTGCAAGGGCTATCAAAATGGCTCACAAATGGCGGGACAGACGAGCGATGAACCTAATCTATTACAAAATTTGACTTGCAATAGGTACCTATCATGTCATGATGTTTTGTTTTGTTTAATCAATAGTTAAATATAAGTCATATTTACATCAGAGTGATCTTCACAGAAGTATAGTTTAGATTTTGTAGACAATGCCTTCGGGTCTCTTCTTGCCAGTTTTAACCAAGTATTTCTCATATTTAAATCAGTTGGCACTTTAATCCATAACTTCCCCGGCGTTCTTATGCTCGTCTTTTTGCAATCAGGTACAACACAACAATGATGTAGATGATACCTCATTATTAAACATTCAAAAGTATCTTATTCCTTTGCAAAATTGTCAAAATTCTAGGACAGTGACGTCACAACTTGAACAGTATGGCGGCTAGCGTTTTCACGTTAAAATTTAAAACGATAGATTAAAAGTAATTTTTATGTCACTATTCGGTTTTAAAAAAAATATATAAAAATTATATTGGTTCATTATCACTCTGGGATTCATTTAAAACACTTTTTGAAAATGGGTGTAATACCCTATTTATTATTTTGGATGTTTGTTACCCCTTCACGCCACAACGACTGAACCATGAAAAATGAAATAATTTTTTTTGAATCGCTTGCTTATGACCATATTTACAACCACGTGGAACAAAACAATTCAAACTCGTAGATCAACCGTTAGTGAAAAATAGTAGTTCAGTGGATTCAATTTACACTGACTTTTCAAAGGCGTTTGATAAATTCAACCATAGAATACTCTCGGCTAAATTGGCTGCATACGAAACACATGGTAATTTTATGTTGCGATTGATAATTTCATATCTTTCTAGGCGCAGTCAGATCGTCGCATTTAATCGTTTCCTGATCGAACCAGTTCTCGTAACATCCGCGGTTTCTCAAGGTTCCCGTCCTGGCCCACTATTGTTTATTATATTTATTAATGGCTTGGTAGACTAAATGGCAAGTTAAAGTTTATTATATGCAAATGACATGAAAGTATTCCTTTTAATCAATGATGTTAGTGACTGTCCTTTGTTGCAACTTGATCTTAACAATATTCATACTTGGTGTTATCATAACAAAATGTGCTTGAATGTATCCAAATGTGTTATTGTGTAACTTTCACAACTAAGAAACCTCGACTGTAGTACATATACTATATTATTGATCATCATTGTCTGAAAGCAATGTTGCTAAAGATTTGGGCGCTTTCTTTGACTAAAAACTAGGTTTTAAGCAACACTTGGATCACTTAACGCAACGTGGTTATCAGTTAGTTATTTTATTTTATTTATTTTATTTTATTTATTTTATTTAAAAACGTTACCCCCACACTAGGATTTTCTCCTGTATCGTGGAGGCAGTTTACAAACACAAATTGAACGAGGACAAACATCCAGACCCGGAACAATTATTTGTAGGCCATACAAACACTTGTTCCGTGCGGGATTCGAACCCGCGCCCCCCAGCGCAGCAACCGTTGGTTTTGTTATATGAGTTATGAAGGAATTTCAAAAGAACCCTTAATTTAAAGTTCTTTCAGTAACAACACGTCTTTCTTTAATCTCCTCAATATGTAGAAATTTTAACGAGCTGAGATATCGAAACGCTGATCTGGACATTTACTTTACTTCTTACATTACATAATATGTGAATTTCACAAATAAAACAATTCTATTGTCTGCAATCATGTTTATACGTGCTTTATAATAAGATAAAAACAAAATAATTGTACACTTTGTTATCCACAATAGTGTAAGAAAGTTGTGCATATCTTTATATCTTATTAGCTTGTTACATAATAGTTCATTTACAAGTACCTGCCGTTCTTTTATACGTTCATGTATTATGTTGTGTATGTATTGATTAACTTCTTATCTCTCATGATAAGTGAATTGTGTTCTTTTTGAGGAATAAATGTCTTAAACCGTAAAATGTCTGTGGCATAGTGAGATGGGTGCAGCTCGTGGGGCGTCACTGGCGGCGGTGTTCCCGCAGGCGGCGCTCAAGGCGATGTCGGTGCGCCTGCCCGAGCGCGCCGACGACATGCTGGCGCTGCCGCACGTCACGCGCGCCAACTACGACAAGTACGGCGCCGGCCTGCTCGCCATCACCGCGGCCTACGCGGTCGAGAAGATGGGTGAGTCGCGCACACACGCACACGTACACGTACACACGCACACGCACGCACGCGCGCCAACTACGACAAGTACGGCGCCGGCCTGCTCGCCATCACCGCGGCCTACGCGGTCGAGAAGATGGGTGAGTCGCGCACACACGCACACGTACACGTACACACGCACACGCACGCACGCGCGCCAACTACGACAAGTACGGCGCCGGCCTGCTCGCCATCACCGCGGCCTACGCGGTCGAGAAGATGGGTGAGTCGCGCACACACGCACACGTACACGTACACACGCACACGCACGCACGCGCGCCAACTACGACAAGTACGGCGCCGGCCTGCTCGCCATCACCGCGGCCTACGCGGTCGAGAAGATGGGTGAGTCGCGCACACACGCACACGTACACGTACACACGCACACGCACGCACGCGCGCCAACTACGACAAGTACGGCGCCGGCCTGCTCGCCATCACCGCGGCCTACGCGGTCGAGAAGATGGGTGAGTCGCGCACACACGCACACGTACACGTACACACGCACACGCACGCACGCGCGCCAACTACGACAAGTACGGCGCCGGCCTGCTCGCCATCACCGCGGCCTACGCGGTCGAGAAGATGGGTGAGTCGCGCACACACGCACACGTACACGTACACACGCACACGCACGCACGCGCGCCAACTACGACAAGTACGGCGCCGGCCTGCTCGCCATCACCGCGGCCTACGCGGTCGAGAAGATGGGTGAGTCGCGCACACACGCACACGTACACGTACACACGCACACGCACGCACGCGCGCCAACTACGACAAGTACGGCGCCGGCCTGCTCGCCATCACCGCGGCCTACGCGGTCGAGAAGATGGGTGAGTCGCGCACACACGCACACGTACACGTACACACGCACACGCACGCACGCGCGCCAACTACGACAAGAACGGCGCCGGCCTGCTCGCCATCAAGCCCCGGATACACTAGGAGACATTTTGTCCCGCAACATTACGCGGAACACTCAATCTACGTGACGATGCAACGTTGCACAGTGACTCGCAACTTGGCCCGCAACATTTACGTGAAGTGAGACATGTTGCTTGCTCCCGCTCTGAGAGCGAGCGCACGTGTCCCGCGTCAGTGTCGCGACATTTGTTACCGGGTGTAGTCGTGTGCGCAACTTACCTTGCAACATGTCAGTATTGTGGGGAAACGAAGCCTGAGCTTTACCAGAGTTATGTTTTGTTGTGGGATACTTTCAACCACAAACTTCTGGTACTATTCTGCCAATCAGATGTTTCGACACTCGGAAATTGTACGACAAGGAAGAATAAGAATCTGCAGTCGATTCCAGTCATAATGCAATGGCAAGTCTGATATGAGGGCCAACAGCGTGTCGGTAGTATTGTATCTTGTTTGGCTATGGAAGGTCCCATCACTTGTTATAAAGTTTCAAACCAGTTGTTAACATTCGAGTCAAATTTACAAAAGATCCGTCAGACATTCGGTGATCACTTAAATTACTAATTCTTCTTTCCTGTCGTTGTAGTAAGAAATTCTGCATCACCCTACTTCTCTTTAGCTTGCGTTTCTACTCCCGAAATAAGTACTATGTACGCAGCACTAATCGCCACAACCCTCTCGGGCTACATTTCTATAAGCACTGAGCAGTGTGGCCTGTAAAATGTTCCGCGTTATATGTCTAGGGACATTCCACGTTGTTGTTGAGCGACAAGTTGTGCAACATGTCTCTCCTTGTGTCTCCAAGTATATCCAAGTCTTCACCGCGGCGTACGCGCTCGATAAGATGGGTAAATCGCGCACACGTAGGAAAGACAACTATATTGTATAGTAAATCATGTCAAATCACACCTTAAAGAAAAATAACCGAACTAAAAATAAATAATTCCCATTTCGGTTTTTAAAATTTCTTTCGAAACTTATTAAAATATGTATCTATGTACCTTACAACCTTACAATATTAAGTACTTCACAAAAAAAAAATGTGCGCAGCGCTTCGACTTTGTTTGTTGGTCTAACAGTAACCGAGAGCCGTGGTAGCTCAGATGGTTAACGTTCGCTGTAAATTTCACAGTACGCGAACAACCCGGGTTCGATCCCCGCCGGCACCAATGAGATTGTTAATTGCAATTTTAAGTGCTGATTTATCATGTGCTCGGTGGTGAAGGAAACATCGTGAGGAAATCTCCATGTCTGAGAGGTAAGAAAAGGAAAAAAATTCGAAGACCTGTGAAGTTCGCCAACACGCATTATGGCAGTGCGGCGGACATTTCCTTGCCCTAAAACCCTCTCAGAAATGAGAGCAGGCCTGTACCCAGCAGTAGGACGTGTATATAGGCTGTAACTTTGACGTTAAGATTAACCCAAGGATCCCCTATTACCATCATTCCTATAAAATATAAATTCGTGCGATCTTTTTGACATTTTCTGTAGATTCTGTAAACTATTTTAAAGCAATAAAAAATATTTTTAAAACTTGTAGGCTTACTGATGCAATACCAAGATGAGCTCGAAGCTGAGAAGAAGAAAGAGAACGACTTCGACGAAGATGAAGATTCGGAAACGGACTGGAGCCACGTGGCTCGCAGTGCGCAGTCCGACAGCAGTCCTGCGTCGCGCACGCGTGCCGGCAACTTCCGTGGAAATAACTACCGACAAAGGGGCGGAGTTCGGAAGAGGTAAGTCTAAGATTAAAAAGTAACAAAACAAAATATATAAATATAATTAAACAACATTCGAATACCAATGTGCTTTTAAATGGGGAGGAGTTAAGTTTTGTGGATACCACTGTTTTTTTTTTCGAGTTACTATTGATGTGAATATCCAATGGTACCCTATACTACTGCTAGATAGATTGTATGACATATCAGCAATTGCATACCTTCGGTGGCTTTGGAAAAAGCTATTTGGGTTTGCTGGAGTGAAAGAAAAAGATATTTACATACAATACAATATATGAACAAAAGAAAAGCATGAACAAAGTAAAGTACAAACAAAAAATGTACAAAATTAAAAAAAATATATTAATATTCTAAATCGAATCGTCTCTCTTTCTTCAAGAAAGATTTGATTAGGTCCGCGTAAAATGTTGGTGAACGTTTTAATTGTACCAATAACTGTTTATGTGGATATGAGCTGTTTCTCACCAAAGTTTAAAGATTTTACCTTCTCCTCGCCGATTAGCACTTTAACACACTTCAATTCGTCACAAGGAACACTATTATCCTCCAATTTCACTAAAAATCTTTAAAAAAGCAAACGTATCGCCCGCGCGCCCCTGCGCTCGACTATCTTCACACAAAAAGTCCAGATTATTGCTCCATACTAATTGCTATATAAACAATCGTAGTTATATTTCATTATAGAACATTTTGCCACAGGTTAGAAAGGGAACGATCGTCTTTTCGAAAGCCCTGTAAAAAGCCCGGTAAAAGGTGCGTGTGCGATAGAGACGAGTAATCGCTCAACTCAACTCATTTTTTACGACAGTAGTATCGCGCAGTAAAGCAATCTGCTAAGTGTTGACGTTACATAATAAGGATACGAGGTCATGACCTGTGTACAACAGAAGCGAGAGAACGAAATAGTTTGAAACAGTTTCTGAGTTATTTTATTAGTTGATATTACTGATTGAGCAGTTTGATGGGGCAATCCCGCCTTCTCGGCTTCTATGGAGGCTTCGCTACCGGTCATATGGAGTTTTACTGTGTGTTACCGCGACTGACATTGATACCATGTTTCTTTTGCATAATTCAAAATTAAAAAATTTCTACAACCGACTTCAGTATAAATTATTAAGGATAACTCAAAAACTATTGGTCAGACCTTGATCAATTTTTTATATGGGATCACATGAGAAGCACCAGCTTTCAGATAAAAAAAGAATCATCGAAGTCGGTTCACCTAGATAAAAGTTATGAGGTAACATACATAAAAAACAAACAGTCGAATTGAGTAGGTACCTCCTCCTTTTTGAAGTCGGCATAAAATTTCCTCAGAGAAAATTTTTAATAATTAAACATATTAACGTTAGCATCACAATATATTTTTGAAAATGTAATGTACTTGTATGTACATAAAATCATGAAAAAGCTTTGATAAGAACAAAAATGTTCGTACTTTAAATGCTAGGAACAAACACAAGCTTGCAATGCTCTGTTTTCAGTCTTCGAAGAAAAAGAAAGGTTGGGGAACAGAGGAAAAGAATTTCAGAGAATGTATAAATACCAATATTTTATTTTGAAAAATGTCTGTTACAATATTTTACAAAAGATTTGTCTCTTAAATAAGACTTTAAAAATTATGACAGTGCATTTTGTCAAGTCAAGACTCTAATGAGATTATGAGGCTGAACTCACTAATAATAATAATTAATTTGACATACATATACACGGTATAACATGAGGGGTGGATCATCGGTGGCTGGGGGGTGGAGGACCTCAATACCTATCGATTTAACCCCCCTATAGGTAATGCGGTATATGCGAGTGGTTCAAAAGTTATTAGGACTTTAGTAAATTTTTTGTCAAAATCCGATTTTAGCCTAAACTTCGCAATTGCAGCCAAACTATTAGGTCTGCGACCGTGATTCTTTTTTTCAAACAAGATAAACAGAGGTTTTTTTGTATGTTTACATCAAACAAAGGCTTAGATTTATAAAAATCCAAATAAAAAAATTGTAGTGTAATTTTTTTTCAAAATTTAATGTTTGCATTAACTTTCGATGGTTCTAAAACAAATATTTCACATATTATTTTTTTCTACAACCTATCTTAAAAACTATTGTTTTCATGAAGAATTAAGTCTGAAAATTTAATTTAGCTAGTGCTGGGGCATCATGTTGAAAAATGTATATAAATACTCCATGTGCCAATAATCGACATTTTTTCTTTAATTTAAAGTCTACTATAAAACGTAAGTAAGTTTATTTTATTAAGCGTACGCTACGCTAATAAGTAGAATAACGAGATTACTATACGAAAGGTCAGGAAAAAGAATACACACGAATGTACATATTCGTTATAATTTAAAATTAAAAATTTTGTACAACCGACTTCAATATAAATTATTAAGAATAACTCAAACACTATTGGTCAGATCTTATTCAAATTTATATGAGACCACATGTGAAGCACCATCCTCGAAATCGGTTTACCCAGTAAAAAGTTATGAGGTAACACACATAAAGAAAATCATACAGTTGAATTGAGTACCGTCTCCTTTTTGAAGTCGGTAGAAAATATTATTTATTGTTTTTGACACATTTATTCACAGTAAATGTTCAAAATGAGCTCCATTATTGACGATACATAGCCTGCATCTTTTTATAAAACTTCTTTTGAGCCTGCGGAATGATTCTTCTTTTTCCTTAATCTTCATTTGGGCCTGTTTCAGTTTCAGCCGTAATTGTTCAATAGAGGTGTATTCGCTTTTATACACCAGCTCTTTGTAATATCTCCAGATGAAAAAATCTACGGGGTTGAGGTCTGGCGACCTTGGAGGCCAGGCTATTGGCCCGCCACGGCCTATCCATAACATAACATAACATAAACACTCACGCCTGTCACCCAGAGGGGTAGGCAGAGACTATGGAATTCCATTTGGCACGATCCTGACACACCTCTCGCTTCCTCCACATCCATATACCTACGCATACACGCTCGTCGGTTAAAGGTACTCTTAATTTGGCCCATTTTCAATATATCGCCTATTTGGTCGATAAACTTTCGCCTAGGGCGACCCTTCCCGACTCTGCCATTCACCTCTGCAACATAAATTTGCTTTGTTACTCTTTCCTCATTCATTCTTTCTACATGACCAAACCACCGAAGCATTCCTTTCTTAATCCTAGTCACAACATCATCTTGCAAACCACACATTTCTCTTATCACACTATTTCTCACCCTGTCATTCAGATTCAGCCCTAGCATACTACGTAATGACCGCATTTCTACAGCATTTATTCTACCCTCGTGCTTCTTCTGCCATACCCAACTTTCACTACCATACATTAAAGTAGGCACTAACACAGCATTGTGAATTGCCAAACGTGCCTTTTTGGATACATTCTGACTTTTCACAATAGAGTGTAGAACCCCATTCAATCTATTTCCTGCATTCACTCGTCGTTCTATATCCTGATCATATCTACCATCCCTGCTAAACACACATCCCAAATACACAAACTCATCTACTTGCTCTACCAACTCCCCTTCTATTCTTATTTCACATATCGTTTTACTTTCTTCTCTTTCAAAAACCATAACTTTCGTCTTACTTGCGTTCACTTTCATTCCCTTTTCTTTTAATGTCCTGTTCATTAATGTAACCATCATTTGCAACTCGGCTGCCGACGACGCAAATATGACTTGATCATCGGCGTACAAAAGGCATTTGACGGTTAACTCACCCATTCTTAACCCGCATTCTTCTGCTTTCAAATTTTCCAAACAACTGTCCATAAATAGGTTGAACAGCCACGGGGAAGCCACACAGCCCTGTCTGACACCTTTATGGATGCCAAACTAGTCCGAGTAGGCCCCGTTGATCCTGACACAAGCACTAGAGTCCCTATATAGAGACTTCAATGCCTGTATCAAGCCAGCGCTCAACCCGAATGAGTTCAGTGTTTGCCATAACACATCCCTGTCCACTCTGTCATAAGCCTTCTCCAAGTCTATGAACGCACAAAAAACTTTTTGGTTTTTGGCCAAAAACTTCTCCGCGATCATGCGCATGGAAAAGACCTGATCCGTACATCCCATTCTCTTTCTAAATCCCGCTTGCACATCCCAAATTTTTCCATCAGTTTCTTTCATAACTCTTTCAATTAGTACCTTAGCATACAGTTTTCCCACAATGCTAAGAAGGCTGATACCACGGTAGTTTTTACAGTCCTGCTGTGATCCTTTTCCCTTATATATTGGGACTATCACGGCTTTGCACCAGTCTCCCGGCACCCGCTTAAGTTCCCAACATAAATTAAACAAGGTGCACAGCAGGTCTGCCACCACTCCTTCTCCAGCCTTTAGCATTTCGAGAGATATTCTATCATAACCGGCTGCCTTACCTGCTTTCATACTTTTCATTGCTTTCATTATTTCATCTATACTTATATCTCTATCTATTTCCTCTTCTTCCGGAATTTCTATTTCATTTAATTCAAACGTCTCATCACTCATAAACACGCTTTCAAAGTATTCCTTCCATCTCCTTAAATTTAAAACTTCGTCATTCAGAATACAGCCATTCTGGTCTCGTATAGCATTCATTCTAGGCTGTTTTGAATGTCCCCTGGTAGTTCTTACGAGTTTCCAGAACATTTTAATGTTTGCCTGGAAGTTATCCGATATTCTTCTATCATTCATATCCGTTCTTTCTTGCTTTTTCCTTTCAACTACTTCTTTTACTCTCTTATTTAGGTGTCTAAAGACTGCCTTTTTCCTTTCAATATCATCATTCATACTGCTAGAATTACTAGCCTTGGTTGCTAGTAAATCTAGCCATGCTTTCTTCTTTGCTTCAATTTCCATCCGTACCTCATCATCCCACCATAACGTGTTAATTTTCCTTTCATTCGTTCTCTTACTTACACCACATACTTCGGTAGCTGCATCCACTAAACCTTTCTTGACATTATACCACACAGTCTCCAAGTCTAAATCATTCATACACAATTCAGCCATACCACTTATATTTTCTCTCAATCTATATTTGAACTTCTCTCTCACACCTTCATCTTGTAACCTCTCTGTTCTTATACGCTGTAAAGCAGTGGTAGACACAGATGTCCGATGCCTCCAACGTCTGAAAAGACCATTAATTCGGCATAAGACCAAGTAATGATCCGTCCCTACGTTAGAGCCCCGGTAAACCCTTGTATCTACCACCGCGCTCCTCATTCTTTCATCAACAATTATGAAATCTATCATACTTCTATCATCACCTCTTTCCCATGTATACGTGTGAATCTTCTTATGACGAAAGAAAGTATTCGTCACAAAAAGACTCTTTTCCACGCATACGGCGAGAAGGCTTTCACCATTCTCATTTATACTTTCATCACCAAACGTTCCCAATATCCTTTCATAACCAAGCCTCCTCACCCCAACCCTTCCATTAAAATCGCCTAATATCACAATATTTTCATTAACCTTGCATTTCATTAGCACCATCCTTACCAACTCCCAAAACTGCTCTCGGATATAAGTGGGCTTAGACATGTCTGGGGCGTAGACCCCTAAAACAAACAACTTCTTTAAGCCCACTTTCATTCGTATCCATAGCAGTCTCGGGCTTACACATTCATACTCTTTCACACAATGACCCATTCTTTCTGAAAGGATGATACGGACTCCCTGGCATGCCCGCTCGGTCTCGTCTACACCAGACCAGTACGCGGTATACATGCCATGTGTAGTAGCATCCTTTCCCTTCCGTTTCGTCTCATTTACACATAACACGTCTATTCCTCTATCATGCATCATATCGCATACTTCATCCATCTTATCATTCATTCCTCCACATACATTCAATGTAGCCAGACGGGCTTCCGCAATCCACTTTTCGCCCCTCCGGGGGACAGAACGTGACGGGTGGCGAACCTCGTCGCCGGTTTTCCTCCCGGAGATTCTTCGCACCCCTGCCCCATTAAAGGGGCGCCGGGAACTCGGGGCCATTTCTTTAATTCTATGCCTCATGGTGCGAAAGTAGGGTGTGGTATTTTTTACGCCGCTACCACACGGCGAGGAGCCGAGTCAGTTCTTTCGGCTTTGTCGCTTGTTTAGCACCACCCGGGGGACACGTGTAGGGTGGGCCTAGGATTAGGTGGTCAAAGCCTATGGACGCGAGCGACTCATCCCCCATCCATCCCTATCCATCTACGTGGAAAAATTTGATTAAAATATTCCTTTACATTCCGTGCGAAATGGCATGGTGCCCCATCGCATTGAAAGTACATGCAGCTCCGTACAGCCAAGTTGACTTCCTCCAAAATTTCAGGCAAGTTATTTTGTAAAAATTGCAAGTATGCGTCGCCGTTTAATCTGGCTGGTAACTCAAACGGTCTAATCAGCTGTTTGTTGAATACTCCTGTCCATAAATTAATACTAAACTGTTGTTGAAAATTGTGGCGGTGAATCGCATGTGGGTTTTCAAAACTCCAAGAGTGGTAATTATGCATATTAAATATTCCACTCCGGCTAAAGGTTGACTCATCTGTCCACATTATGCTGTCAAAAAAGTTTTCATCTGCGTCACATCTAATTATCATGTCCTGACAAAAGGCCACTCGTCGTGGATAGTCCGCAGGTAGTAAATCTTGCACTTTTTTCACGCGGTAAGGGTGCATTCCCTCTGCTTGCAGAAATCTGTGCACAGACATGTGAGATAGGCCTGTGCGACGGCCATTTGCACTCGTACTTGTTGACGGATCTCTTTGTACTTCTTCCAAGATTTGTTCGATTTGATCTGGGTCGATTCTCGGAACTCCTTGGGGCCGAGAAGATCCGGGTATGCGACCTTCCATGTACGTGTTTCGGACACGTAAAAAAACACGGTAGTCAGGGTATACCTCAGGTTGTGGACCACCTCTTCTAATCAGTTGCTCACGGTACATCCTAGCAGTTGCTCAGGCGTTTCCTCGGGCTGCGCCGTAACAGTAGTACATTTCTGCATAGTCGCGTGGAGAATAAGACATGATGGACAAAATTCACGCAGATCTACTTAATAATAATAATAATCGTCCAATAAATGCGCAGTCTTCGTTCAGAGGTAACAACAATCCAAATCACATAGAAGGTATCAAAGTCCAATAATTATGTAGTTTTCGTTCCGAGGTAACAGCAATCCAAATCAAATAGAGAGATCGAAGTCCGATAAACAAGCCGAATTCAGAGGATAAAATTAAAACACCGGATAGAAACGTAGCACATGTAAGAGCACAGGAGCAGACGATAAACTACTAAGGAAGGAACTTACAATAGTCATACCCCTTACTCAAAAACTAACAAGTCCTTCTAAGAAAACAATGGCCATAAAAATACCAAACCACCTAATCAGCCAACCACGGCACTGCTGTGGGCGAGCGAGTAATAATACGAGTATTTTTTTCTAGCTATCCTCTTCTTAACTTAAACCAGATGTTACATGATAAGAAGCGCAGACCCCTGCGCTTCTAACTTTTTCGGTAACTAACGTTTTTAAAATAGCTTTATAAATGGCTTTATAAAATCAGGGATTTTTGGTACTTGGACTATTTGAGTACATTTTTCAACATGATGCTCCAGCTCTAGCTAAATTAATTTTTCAGACTTAATTCTTCATGAAAACCAATAGTTTTTAAGATAGGTTGTAGAAAAAAATAATATGTGAAATATTTGTTTTAGAACCATCGAAAGTTAATGCAAACATTAGATTTTGAAAAAAAATGACACTACAATTTTTTTATTTGGATTTTTATAAATCTAAGCCTTTGTTTGATGTAAACATACAAAAAACCCTCTGTTTATCTTGTTTGAAAAAAAGAATCACGGTCGCAGACCTAATAGTTTGGCTGCAATTGCGAAGTTTAGGCTAAAATCGGATTTTGACAAAATTTTTACTAGAGTCCAAATAACTTTTGAACCACTGAATATCGCATTACCTATAGGGGGGTTAAATCGATAGGTATTGAGGTCCTCCACCCCCCAGCCACCGATGATCCACCCCTCATGTTACACCGTATATACTCCGCTCATGTCTTGCTGTTCCATAGGACTATGAGAGTGAGGGAATAGAGAGTGTACCTGTGTTTGCGTATACACTTGTGAGATGGCTAGCATTCGTTAAAACTGGTCGCTATGACCGAAATTCGGTTAAGAGCACATTATATATTATATTATAGATATAGAAACTGATAGTGTGCTTTTAGGCTTTGATTGTTTTTCGGTGCGTATACGTCATTATAGCGCGATGACAGCGCCGCTACAAGTTGATAACTTTATAATATCCGTAAATTGTAGCTGCGGTCGAAATCGACGGGACGTTATCTGGCTGCTACTGCTTGTTGAACTGAAAACTTCTTTAGAATCCTTGTGATTCGAAACTCGACGAAACGAACTCGAAAAAGCGACACTATAAAAAGACAAACATATACATCTATAGAATGAGATAGAATACAGTATACAGTGCTTCCTATTATCTCTCCTTTTCTGAAGGTTTAACTTCTACCGTGTGTGAACTGCACACATGTGTTTTTGTCCAGGTTTAAACGCAAGGGCGCATCGGCTGCGAAGAAGAAAGCGGCCCGGGGAGCGTATGCAGCCCGCGGAGGCGCCGGTACGATGTTTATATTACACTAATCGTGGTTCCTATATTTTATAATTAATTGTATTTTCGTTTACGATCCCACACAGCCCAAAAAGTACTTGAAAAAAAAAGTCATTTATTGAATCAAGGACTACACCGTCAAATTATACAAAGTTATTAATGTCAAACATGTCATCTATTGTAAAAAGTCAATTGACTTTTTATGCTTTACAAAGGTAGCGTCTCTCTATATATTTATTTTATTCTATATATTTATATATTTATTCCCAGTCTTCAGCAACTCTATGAGATCATCTATTAGAAATTTACTACTAAATCAAATATAATTAAAATCTTCGGTATTTAGCAAAAATATAAAAACGCCATCTTTAAAATGGTTAATATCTACCGAATCGCTATTACCCTGTCAGACATGAGAGTAAGCCTGTGCCCATCTGTGAAACGTAAATTTGGTATAACTTTAATTTACTGACAAGTGTCAACCATGTTGTTATCTCCATGTTTCTCATCATCATAGTCATCACCGTTTTGAAATCTGACAGGCAACAAGCTAGGCAGCATGCCAGTCCCTCGGACCAACACGGCCGCCCTCAACACGCGGCCCGGCGTCTTCAAGAACTCGAAGCTGAACCTCATGTGATTGATAATACCACCGATCTACTTTAATTACTATATTTTTAATCATTGAATTAAAATGTACTACCTACTAGAACAGACACCGCGAACAAAATATGCGCGGCGGAAGGAGCCACAGAGTACCTTTTTGTGGCGCAAAGTAAGTTTGAGCCCGCGGGTTCTAACTCGTGTTGCAAACAACTAGACATGTGTCATTCATTCATTTCTTGTGACGCGATCATTCAAGTATTGAATAGTCTTACGAACCTGGTCATTCAGATCGATTAGTCAAATAGATCATTTCCAGTTTCAGCACTCTGTAATCTCTGAGACACGCTCGATGTCGGTCGTCGGACATTACTAATACTCTTTGGTCGTAGCTCCTGTCGATCGTTTGATTCGGAACGTTAAAAAAGTAATTGCCATCATCAACACTGATGCGATCCAGGTCAAATGAACGAATCATTCACAAATACAATAACCAAGTCTCGGCGTCTCCTCTAGTACGTGTACATATTATTTCGATGTATTTAATATTTAATTTAATTAATGAGATGTGATAATCGAATTTATAGTTAATGATTTGATGTTATAATGTAAATAAATTATTTCCTTTACGACTTATTGCGTCTTTATTCCTTTTATGAATGAATGAATAAATATACTTCATTGTACTTCACAAACAAATATATAAATAACATAACATAAGCAGATTATATATACAATTTGGCGGCCTTATCGCTACATAGCGATCTCTTCCAGGCAACCAAAGGTGTAAAAGAATAAAACAATATATACTAGGTTGGTGGTGCAATATAAAAACACATAATATAATATCAACACATGCGATATAGTATAGACAATACATGCAATAAAATAACATTTAAATAACTAATACATGAAATTATATAAATTATTCATACATATATGTATATAAATATATTTTATATTTTTATTAAAGAACTTTTAATAATTACAAGTCATCATCATCATTACAGCCCTTCATAAGTCCACTGCTGAACATAGGTCTCCTCCAAGGAGTGCCACACAGCACGGTCCTGAGCCACCTGCATCCATAGACTTCATGCATGTCTTACCAGGTCGTCACTCCATCTAGTGGGGGGCACCCTACACTTTGCCTATCGGTACGAGGCTGCCACTCGAGAATCTTTCTTTCTCATCGGTTCTAGGTTCTTCGAGCTATATGACCGGTCCATTGCTACTTCCGCTTGCTAATCTGTTGGGCTATGTCGGTTACTGTCGTTCTACTGCGGATATCCTCATTTTTATTTATTTATTTCCAACTATACAATTATCATTACAGGTTTATCACCTAATGCGATAATGTAGACAACTATTTTTTTACAAATTACAATTACAATTACACAACTATTATATTGATGATGTGTACTTATTTCTATTACAAACACCATATTTATGTCACAGTAGGACCATAACTTATTTCAAAGAGAGCTCTCGCTATGAACCCATCCAGAGTACAACAAAATAGATCAATGTCTTCTGCTATACGGTCGAGGATATGGAGTGCGCGCGTAAACGGCGCCTCATTCACCAACTTAGTGCGGGCGCGCGGCACAGCCAGCAGCCGCGGCCGCCGCCGCCGCCACACGTATCTGTCCGGAACACACATGCGCACTTGTCGCAATACGTCTGGATTGTGAATTTTTCCCCTCATCGCCTTAAAGATACGAGTATATAAGACTAGCGCTAAATTCCTTCTAGCTTTTAGCTCGTAGTATCCTACTATACCTAAGGTAAATAAGGTAGGATACTTATTTGGGTAAAATGGGTATACTCCATAATTTTTTTTATATAAATATCTAATAAATATGTTCTGCACTCTCTCCAACATGATACTATATTTAGTTTCATGTGGAGACCAGATGACTGCGTTGAACTCTAATTGGCTCCTCACTAAAGAGTTATACAGTGCAGTAATTGCCTTAATATTAGTGAAATCCCTAGCTACCCGAAGCACGAATCCTAAATTTCTGTAGACTTTTTTACAGATTTTAGTTATATACTCTCGAAATTCTAGCTTACAGGAGAAATTTACCCCTAAATCTCTGACTTCTGACACTTTCGCTATTGGTACCCCGTTAATTTGGTACTGGTACGTAACTGGAGATAGTGCACGGCTGAAAGTCATAGTTATGCACTTCGAGACGTTAAACTGCAAATTATTATTTTTGCTCCAGGTTACTACCCTATCTATATCTTGTTGTAGCTTTTGGCAATCCACTCTGTTCCTAACAGCAAGGTACAGTTTCAAATCATCTGCAAATAGAATGCAATGAGCATCCTTGACGACCGTCGGAAGGTCATTTATCATTAAAATGAATTCCAATGGGCCTAGGTTGCTGCCCTGACTCACTCCGGACCTAGTAAAATAATATTCTGGCCTATGCCCCGCATATTCTACATACTGCTGTCTGTCCCGCATGTAGCTAGCAAAAAAGGTTAGTAAATGGGGAGTAAAACCTAAAGCTGCCAGTTTTGTGAGCAGCATATCATTATCCACTAGGTCGAAAGCTTTTTTGTAGTCAAAAAAAGTTACATCTACCTGTCCTCCAGCATCCACTTCAGGTACAATATAACTCATGTAATTAATTAGGTTACTAGTGGTGCTTCTGGTGGGTCTAAAGCCATGTTGCTCATCTGAAAGCTGTACCTTAACCTGCGAGAGGATGCTCTTGTGTACTGCAGCCTCCAGTACTTTAGCTGGTGTGGATAGCACAGCAACCGGCCTGTATTGGTCCACGTTCGATGCTGACTTTCCTTTAGGTACCGGGATGACCTTGGTTGTTTTCCACCTTTCTGGAAACACAGCCTCCGGCAGGCACCGATTAAAAATGTAGAGAAGTCTATCACGCAGAACAACCCCGAGCATAACCCTCTCCATAGCTTGCTGAGCGACCTTGAGCTTCCTCATACGGCCAGCTTCCAACAGTGTAGGACCACGTCTCAGATCCGTATGTCATTACTGACAACATGCACTGTTGCCAGTGATGATAACAGTGATGGTTGTTCAATCTTGTTTTCAGGTTTTCAGGTATACCGGACGAGAATATGTGTCGTGATCTCCCGAACGCTGCCCAGCCCCGATGAATCCTTCAATTGACCTCTCGGTCATCAACAACTTCGAACGTTGTGCTCCCAACTAGAGATGCGCAAAACAGTGCGTTTTAAAGTGATGTAATATGACATTACATTTCGTACCGAGGAATGTTTTTTTACGTGGTAGAGCCATGCTGCAGCTATATTAGAAGTATAGTTGTACCACGAAAGGGTCAGCTCGATCGGGGAAGGACCACGCTCTCACAGAATACCAGCGTAAAATAGCAGCTTAACGCTGCTGTGTTTCGTATGGTGAGTGTAGAGAACCGGAGACCCTTTTTACTGGAAAAGAGGCATTCCATCTTAGTCCTCAAGGGTGACAACGCATCTGCATTTTGATTTGCAAACGAGGATAGATGTAGATGTCTATGCACAGAGTATGTGTATCACAGCAACCACTTGCCTTCAGGTGGACTGTGTGCTCGTTTGTCACCCTATCCTATACAAAAAAAAATGTTACGTTATACCATGACTCCAAACATGACGTGAGATGACGCGTAACGGTAATAAAATGTTCGCGTTGTAGAAGATATGCTTGCATTGTGATGTGACAATCGCCAAACGTAATGCCCTTGTTACTCGCTGCGCCGGAATGGACACTTGATTTTGTTATTATATTTATAAAGTCGATTTTTCTTCACATTTTATCCCAATCTACTGAACTATTCATATTCATATATCAAAATGGCATTCCGGGCTTATGACTAGCAATAAACACGGATTGCAATATTGATTATTGACCAATACTATGAATATTTTTCATTTGTTTTACAGTTTTTTTAATACCTAACGATTTTGTTTTTATTTAGATGGTACTTACATTTCAATTACAATTAATAAATAATCATTATAATAGTTTTTTTGTCTTCAGACATTCAAGAAAGTGATAGAGATAGCACGAGACGTAACGGCATCGTAAAAACATAAAATTGAGTAGGTAGCGTTTGAATATTTGGGATATAGAGTGCGAGAGTCATGATTTAAACATCACTAGGCGGTCCGTGGTCTGAATAAAACGTTAACCTTATTACACGAACGGTACGGTTCCAATTCTAAATAATAGTTCACTTATTTCTTAACCAGCCGACCGGGTTCTCTCACTTACACACACAGCGAAAATTAACGAGATAATACGAATATCGAGCAAAGCGCTGCGCGTCATGTTTGAGTGTCATGTGCCATGTTTGATTTGGTCCAGTCAGGTTTAATGCGGCAGTACGCCGTCGGGATTACCCGACGGCGTACTGTAGAATTACTTACACAAGTCTACTCCCAACAACTACTGGCATAGTGTGACATGGACGTTACACGTGGCCTTTCTTTTGTTCATGGTCATCTTAAGACCTATCTGTTGGGAGACAATTGAGGTTCTTGAGCATAGTGCTCAGGTCCTCGAGTGATTATGCCATAAGAACTATATCGTCGAATTACCGACGATATAGTTCTTATAGGCTCATCAGGGCTGTGTTGACATTTTTTGTGTGTTTGAGTGGATCCCTGGATGATTTAGAATCACAATTGGACCCGGTACGTGGTGCTGTTATCGAGATTCAGAAATCACCCGTGCGAAGCCGCGGCTGATCGCGCCAGTCGAGGATAAATGTAAGTGTTTATGATCCACAACATTCACTTATCATCTGGTAGACTATGTGCTCGTATGTCACCCTTATTCTATAAAAAAAAGTAAAATTCGGTAATAATGTAAATAAAACACATCGATCAGTTAACGTGAATAATAATTTTCATGGCGGCACCGCTTTTGGCCAGCTCGAGGGCTTCTTTTATTTTGTCCATTGGGAAATGATGGGTGATAAATGATTTTAAATCTATGGCACCGCTGGAAACTGCCGCTATCGCCGGGCCGTACCTGAAATCGAAATACTCATGCTTAATATTTATTTTATCCCTACATGGAGTAACGAACTGGTTAGAGATGGAGGAAGTCCATGGATGCAGGTAGCTTAGAACCGTACTTTGTAGGAATCTTCGGATACCGTTACCGTTACAGCCTACTTAAGACAACTGCTGAACGTAGGCCTCCCCCATATATTGCCTCATAGGTGGAAGTTTGCCATAGTTGCTACGCTTGGCAAGCGGTTTGGCAACCGCAGCTTTTTATTTTTAGTAGTATTTTAATCTTTTGATAATAATAATATAATAAAATAGGCCTATGTTTTTTTTTATAAAACTGAAATGATAAACGAATTACAGTCAGCTTAATGGTAAGTGGCAGGGTTGGCATGATTAAAACAAGTTGTTTTAAAAACAGGTTTTAAAACAGTTTAAAATAAAACTTTGTTTTTTATTAATTGTTTAAAACTATGTTTAAAAAAAAACAGGAGCAAATTTTTAAATGCAAATGAATGGAAATAAATGAAAACAAATAAATACTTAAGACAAAATAGCTTGAAATAAGTATACAAGTTCAATTTATGTTGTATTTTTCATTTAAATTAGGAATTATAAGGAAAAGTTTATTTGCAAATTGTAAGTAAAACATTATTTTCTTAAAAGAAATGTATTTAATCATAGACAAACAAAACAGTAACCATTAATATTTTGAATTATAACTGAGTAGGTACCGTTAATTACCCAACCATTTATGTCACACAAGATAACAACTAATTTAAAATTAAAAAGTTATATGATAATAATTTTAATAAATAAACAACTAGTTATTATAAATTAATAAAAAATCTAAATTGTGTGAGACAGACAATGTGATTAGCCAACAATTACTTTTTCTTATTAAGATATTTAAAAACTGTGACAAGATTTGCAGCTTTCTCGGTTACTTTATTTCGTACGTCGGAATGAATAAATCCAAATGTTGAAAACAGTCTTTCAATTCCAACACTTGAAGCAACAGCAGTGTGAAGATGTGTCAATAAGGTCATTGTTTGACCATTTATTTGGTTTTTTAATGACAGCCGCCATTCGGGAGGTCTGACGTGATTCACTACATGATCTTCAAATAAAAAGTTATGAAATGGATCTGTCATTGCCCCGTATTTTACAACATAGGGCATCACCTCTCTGTGAGAAGCATCAATAAAAGATAAAGCTTCAGAAATATCTTCACTCGTGACGTTTTCGGCCCTGTGTATTTAGGACTAGCTGTTCCCCGCGACTTCGCTCGCGTGTTAGGGTTTTTATGTTTTTGCGCGGAACCCTAATTCTTTTTCTAAAATATAGCAACATAGTAGCCTAAGTTACTCCTTATGAAATCAGCTATCTGCCAGTGGAAATCCCGTCAAAATCGGTCCAGCCGTTTCGGAGATTAGCCGGAGCAAACAGACAGACAGAAAAAACTTTTAAAAATTGTATTTCAGTTATATGTACCGTATTTACTTTTTTTTTTTTAGTTTATTCAGGACAACAAACAATTACATAATAATGCTTAAACCAAATAACATTTTATAAATAATATTAGTCATTATGTAACCAGCTCCGTTATCCACAAAGTAATGTTAAATTGGTAACAGTAAATAAGAAATGCACAATAAACAGAGTATAAGTGAAAATAAAATTAAATTGACAGTACTCAGTAACATAAAATCAAAATGACACAAAAGGAAAAAAAAATGCTAACAGTACAAATTTATCTTGTAAAATATTTTCATATACTATTGAACGTCTACCAACTTTCTTAGAATGTTCTTGCGAAATTGTAGCTGTGATGAAGCGAATAGATCAATATTTGAAAAATGCATGTTATATACTTTCATAATACGTCTTAATGGGGCGCGTTCACCTGCATTGGTTTTACATAGTTTAGGCGCAAACAATTTATGTGTATACACGTCTCTAATGCCGCCTCTACACGTTGGCCAACACGCTGGCGAATGTGTTGGCCAACAACGATGGCCATCGTGTGGAGCGGGTGTTTAAGCTACGTTGGTACGTATTGGGACGATGGCCCACAAGTTGGCGCGAGATCCGTCTGGTGTCGGTTTTTTACAAAAGATCAAAGGGTTGTGGCAGAGTATTGGCCGCCGCGTCCACACGTTGGACGCACGTTTAGTTTGCTACGAGCTCTCAGAGTGATCGCACGCACGCACGCTTAAATTGTATATGCACGCATCGTAACTAGTGTCTACATAACGGCAGTAACAATGACCAATGAATAAACTTTTCGCTTTATAGAGCCCTACCAAGCTGAAAATTGTTTGTAAAACACAAGTCTTTTTAAAAAAAATGTTATTATACACAGGATTTTCTCCTGTATCGTGGAGGCAGTTTAGAAACATAAATTGCATAAGGACAAACATTCAGACCCGGAGAAATTATGTGCAGGCTATACAAATACTTGTTCCGTGCGGGATTTGAACCCGCGGCCCCCAGGGCAGCAACTCATTGCTAAGCCACTACGCCACGGAGCCGTCAAGAAATAAAATTTCTTTTTTCCATTTCTTTTTGATCACCCTTATCTTATACACATTCACGTTGTAGTGATTGATGTATTCATTTATTTATTGATGTATTAATGCTATATTATAGGTAGCATACTAAAATCAAATTAAAAAGTAGGATACTAAAATCATGTTTGTACTGTCTTTATTATTCCCTATTAGTTTCTTTATTTCGTTAATAATACTTTAATTTTTAGCTATGGAAGAGCGAAGCCACCTGTTACAGGCATTATTTTGCTTACTAGGTGACCTCGATCACTGATCGTATAATGTAACTTTAATGTTTGACAAAATAAATTATTTATTATTATTATTATTTAGTTTTATTCTATAATTATATAATAAGAATAACCCTTTTTAAAAAGGCTTTGTTTAATAAAATTTTACAACAGTTTTATAGACAGGCTTCGAATATTTTCCAGGCCTTAGTTGTAAAAGTGTTAATTATACCTATGCCTAGGTGTGTTAATGTTTATATAGTTTAGTTATCTGTATAACGTTAGTGTATAATAAAGAAATATTAAAAATTTATATTAAAAATATTAAATATTAAAAATAGTGAAAATTAAATAAAAAAATAGTGGTATGCTGTGAAAAAATAAACCGCAGCAGCCGTTAGCGCTTCAATAATCATTTTAATAAATTCGTCCGCACATTGGCCTGAACCGAAGCAAACTGAACGACCTTCCAACGTGTGGACGCGATCACAATTTCTTGGCCAATATCTCTGCCAACACATTCGCCAGCGTGTTGGCCAACGTGTAGAGGCGGCATAATGCGTTGAGAGCGACTAGGGACACGGATATATATTTTGTTAAGTAGTTCACTACAATCTAAATCATTTCGAATTATTTTGAATAATAGTATTAGATCAAAGTATATTCTTCTTGCTTTTAAAGTATGAATTGAAAACTTTTTTAATAAGTTGCGATACGATGATTTAGCGTGGTAACATTTATAATTTATAAAACGAAGAAACTTTGCTTGTAATGATTCTAGAAGTTCCCCGTATTTATTATAATAGGGGTTCCATACTTGCGTTGCATATTCAATTTGTGGTCTGATAAGTGATTTGAAAAGTAGTAAATAAGATGAGGATCTTTTAAAAAAATTACACGTTCGTGCAACAATTCCGTACATTTGATACGCTTTATTTGTTACATGGCTGATATGAGCATTAAAGGTTAGATTTGAATCGTAAAGGATGCCTAAATCTTTTATTAATGATACTTTTTCTAAGGGACTGTTAAGAAGGGAATATATGTAATTGTAGGTTTTTACGTTTTTGGTGAAAGAAATAGATTTACATTTAGGGATGCTTAATTGCATACTTTCATATGCATTTAGTGAAAACTGTAATTTTGACATTACAAACAAACACTTCAATTTTATTTATTTGTATAGATGTAGCAAGTTTGCTGAAAAATTAGCTGGACACATTGCCATTTCAAACCGGGCATTGAACGTACTTAAATCACCCAGTGAATACTCGGTCTCACGATGTTGTACGGTCTCACCCTCAAACTTATTTTTAAATTCTATCCGTACTTCAGTCACTTCGTCAATACAGCAGGATGTCTTCTGGGAGATGTTACGTGTACCTGCAATATTTTCCAGTTCCCTGTGGTGGGCCTGGGCTTGTTGTTTCAGCGTCATGTCATTTACTTTCGAAAAAATTGACAAATCTATAGCAGTTGCATTATTTAAGCATATGTCTGACATAATATAATATATTATTTGTAACTGCTAACTATAATATTTGTACACCTACGGGTTGAATGCAGCGAACATCATTTTGTTAAGATCTATTCTGTCTCATTACCTGTATTCACAAATAAATAAATTTGAATTTGAATAATATGCCAGTTTTCCAAGAAAACTTTCAGGCAAACAGCCATTGTGTTCCACCGCATCTGATGTGGTATAACAATTGCTTTTCCACCAGCTTGTTTGTATTTGGCAGATGCAAAGTGATTGTATTTGAAGTACCGCATTCTTGATTTAATCTTCTGCATTCAAGTCCTTCGCTAAAAGGTTTAATATGTGTGACGAACAACCGTAAGTAAGAACAACCTTGTGAGACGCTAATTCTTCCTGTTGAGCCAAATCTCGTCTCATACGGCTCATATTTGCTGTGTTATCTGACACTATGCTGCACACCGTGCATTTGAAAGTTTCATATTGTTTTATTGCCGCAGTTGTAATTCTAACCAAGTAGTCCAGCTGTATGGCTTTCGGCGCCTGTGTCTATTGTATCAATTAAATGAGTTGAGTTTGTTAACACATCTGTGACACATACAGACTATCAAGTCCTGCCTGACGTTGCTCCCACCAACAATAGACAGATTAATAACTTTGTTTTTCAACTCGGCTTCTTGGGTTGAGTTGTAGACTGCGTCGAGTAGATTACCAGCAATTTGTTCGTGGTTTGGAGGTTTATACCTTGGGGGTAAACTCTCCATTAATTTCAGGAACTGTGGGTGTTTTTATAAAGAATAAGGGTGACAAACGAGCACACAGTCCACCTGATGGTAATTGGATGCTGTGGCCCATAGACATCTAAATTTATCCTCGATTAAGAATCAAAATGCAGATGTGTTGTCAACCCTGAGCACTAAGTTGGAGTGCCTCGTTTTCAGTAAAAAGGGTCTTCGGTTCTCTACACTCACCATACGAAATACAGCAGCATTAAGCTGCTATTTTACGCTGGTATTCTGTGAGAGCGTGGTCCCACCCTGGTCGAGCCGACCCATTCGTGCTACAACTATAATATAGCTGCAGCATGGCTCTACTACATAAATATGTGTGTATAATATGTTCTACGTAAAAGGTGTGTTTGTAGCAATCATGTAACGAGATAATTGTAAATCAATTCTCTTCTTATCCTCTTGCCTTGTGGTAACAGTCAATTTTTTCATTGAAACGTTCACGCTCGCGCTGCTGCTGCAAGCACTGGTACTTTTAGGTTGAAGAGTAGTAGAGTAACAAAAACCGATGTGGTAGAAGTACTATTTGAAGATCGGGAAGGACCAGCATCACTCAACAACTCCATATATTCTTCGTATAGTCACACATAGTCTTCGGCCGCGTCAAGATCTGCATCAGTGTGAAAACCGGTGCTACATTTGTGGAGGTGTGCCCCCATTCTTTTAACAAGTCTAATAAGTTCTTTCTTACATTTACTGCAACGCACTCTATTAGTCTTCAGTGTGGTATTTTCTTGTGGAATCGATATGAATTGTTCCCAAACTGCATGCCTTTTTCGTCCTGAAGTTGACATTTTTATGAGGTGTAAACTTATCAGTCACAAAATCATTAATAAATGAAATATTAAAAAAAAACCTCGTATTTATACACTTCATAGGTAATAACCCGCTGGTAAATTCTCGATGGGAATGTCCCTACATTGATCGTCGAAAGAAATCAGCTCACTGGATTAGTGGTTGGGTATTCCCTTAATTTAAATATAAGGGGATCATATAGACTCTATTAAGAATGAACATGATGTATGTAAAGCGTTAAGTGTTGATTAGAAATACGCAACAAAAAATCGATTTACAAAAATCGATCAGGCGAAAAATCGATTGATCGATTTTTGTAAATGTTTACTAAATAAGGCGAACTCAAATATATTCTAGTAATTAATTGATTATGTCTAATTGATTTTAAATTGATGACAAAAAGTAAAAAAAAACACATATTGTACTGTTTGTTTTATGAAAAAAAAAACAACCCTGGTAAGTGGCAACTGCAATCCATGGGCACCTGCATAACAGTAATCATACTGGCTCTCTTTACTATTCAGACCAGTACAAAACAGTAGAAGCACCGCTATTTGGCGGCACAAATATGTGAGAGGCTTGTACCTACCACCTAATAGAAATAGATATGGGACAGTGGATACTCTTTCACCGCGTTATGGCATTTTGTACATACGTGTCAAGTATTCGGTTGGAGCCTCTGATGTCGATCTCTTGTAGCAGCGCCCCAGAAAGAGGTACTTCGACAGTAGTATCTCCAATGCCGACCACGAGCACCGTGCCGCCTTTCTTAGTCACCTGAAACGTTAAGTGCGTTTTATTTTCGAACAAAAAGGGGATTGCCATTAGTTTTCCTATGACGAACAGAAACAGAAACATTTTTATTCAATATAGATTATAAATAATACTTATTGAAAGTCATCTTTTGTATAATTACCACTGGTTCGAAAAAAAACCTCTGTCCTGGGAAGAACCAGCAAGAAACCCAGCGGGACTTTTTTTTAAATAACAGCTTACAATCATGTATGTTACACAAATTAACATCACAACAAATTAGAAATAGCTTGGTAGCGATCACCTCATTTCCAGAGGTTATTATCATCTATAAATTCTTTAATACTATAATAATTAATAACCCTTTTTATACAAACTTAGTTTAATAAAGTTTTTGAACTATGAGCAGGTCAAATTTTGTATATTTTCTGGAATTTTGTTGTAAAAGCGTATACATCGCCCCAAGAATGAATTACTGACTCGATGGAGTCGAGTAACTGGTACTACTAGCTTGTGTCTGTTCCTAGTATTTACATAATGAATATCACTTATTTTTGTAAAACTACTTTTATTTTTGTGTACGTACATTACATTTTCATAAATGTATTGAGAGGCCAAAGTTAATATATTAATTTCCTTACATTTTTGTCGCAGCGACTCTTTAGGCTTTAAATCATAAATTGCTCTTATGGCCCTCTTCTGTAAAACAAATATAATTTCAGTGTCAGCTGTGTGTCCCCATAGCAAAACACCTTACGACATTATGCTATGGAAATAGCTAAAGTAAACTAGTCTAGCTGTTTCAACACTAGTTAGACTTCTAATCTTTTTTACAGCATATGCTGCAGAACTAAGTCTGCTTGCTAGCTTTGATATATGGGGGCTCCATTGAAGCTTCGCGTCTAGTGTGATTCCAAGAAAAATGGTATCTACAAGACTCAGTTTCTCCCCATTTAAAATTACATTAGTATTTAATTGTTTGACATTTGGAGTCATAAATTTCATACATTTCGTTTTAGTGCCATTTAAATGCAAATTATTAACATTGAACCAATTTACTAATTTAGATATAACATTATGTATTTCGTCATATTTTAGCAATTGTCGACGTAATTTGAAAGTTAAAGAAGTGTCATCTGCAAATAATACTATATCATGGTTATCTCCTACTATTTAAGGTAAGTCATAATGTATACAAGAAACAGAAAGGGGCCGAGAATTGAGCCTTGAGGCACGCCCATCTGTACCATCGACCCGGAAGAACTCATACTGTTAATGACAACTTTTTGCGTTCTCTTAATTAAATATGAAATAATTCATTTAAGAGCATCACTTCTTACACCGTAGTGTTGACGTTTCCTGATTAATGTTTCATGGTGAACACAATCGAAGGCTTTGGATAGGTCACAAAATATACCCAAAGCATCCTGTGAATTCTCCCATGCATTAAATATATATTTAATCAGCTCAACACCGGCATCAGTTGTCGAGCGACCCCTTGTGAAACCAAATTGATTTTTATGAAGTACATTATTTATATTAAAGAAATTCAACATTTGATCAAGAATAATTTTTAAAAAATCTTACTAAGTGTTGGTAGTACAGAAATAGGTCTAAAATTGGCGGGGTCTAATGTACTACCAGATTTAAATAAAGGTATTACTTTACTATGCTTCATTAAATCAGGAAATACATCAGATTCGATACTAGTATTAAAGATAATAGCTAAATGAGGCGCGATTGTATCTATTATAGACGCAATAACTTTAACGGAAATCCCCCACAGATCCGCAGTTTTCTTAACATCAATAGTTTTAAAATATTTTAAAATATCTTTTGATGATACTTTATGAAATGTAAAATTCTTTGTACACGCATTTATATTTTGTTTAAGTAACGATTCGGCGACCGCAGGAGAAGAATTCAGTGACTTAGTGGTTAATATCGGAATATCAGTAAAATATTTCTCAAAAACCATTGCAACGTCCTGATCTGATTTGGTTAATTTGTTATTAACACTTAAGTGTTATAAGTTAAAGTTTAAGTTAAATAAGTTAAAGTTAAACAAGTTAAAGGTTAATTTGTTATTAACACTTAAGTGTTATAAGTGCAATTCAAACTACTAGTTAACTAGTAGTTTGAATTGCGAGAGTTGACCTTACCAGTTTCGGTATTAATTATACTCCATGTCATTTTAATTTTATTAGAAGCCATCTTAATTTTGTTGCTCAAATGCAAAGACTTGGCTGTGGAGCACACTCTTTTAAATATTTTTGAATATTATTTTACATATTCCCTAAATTCGACGCTATGATTATATGACGTTTCATGGTAAAGATCATATAACCTATGTCTACTCTTATGGACTCCTACTGTCGCCCATTCATTAAATGACTTCCAACTGTTCAAGAAGAATGTTTTAGAAGTAAAAGTATTATTAAATTAATTGCAAATAAGCTTAAATAATGTTCCATACAAAAAAAATGGACCATTTTGGTATGAAAGTGATGGAAGTTTTTTCACTATGTTACTTCTAAATTTCTGCAAGCGACGTGCATTTACTGGAACAAACACAACTTTCTTATCTACTTGCTTTTTGTGAACATATGGTAACGAAACTACTTGTCCACAGTGATCAGAACTTAATTTTTGAATACATTTATGCAACGGCTTCACATTTGTAAAAATGTTATCTATACATGTTGCACTAGATTGAGCAATACGCGTTGGCTCTAAAAATAAATTAAAAAGACCATATGATTTAAAAAGGATCTAAATTTAATATTGATTGAAGAAGCTTCTTGGAGATTGATATTAAAGTCTCCACATATTACAACAGATTTATTCTGTTCACTGTCCGGTTTTAAAACACAATAGTAAGACAATAGCAATGACCTATATGTAGTGCACGGGACAGCGAAAGGGTTAAGTTTAACAAAAACTTCCTCCATAATTTTTTCAAAAGTATCGTATATAGAACATGGGCAGGGTGAGGCAACTTTATATGAAAGCTGAAAAATCTGCACACAATCATGATTTTGTCAATATGCGTGTTGGGCTCATAGACTTTGTATCTTAATCAATTATCTTAATCGTCAATCCTCAATCTACGGTTGGGCTTGTTAAAATAAAGAGAGATAAAATATCGCTGTCTCTTTCTTTAATTTTGTTTTAGATTGCCATTTTAAAAATTAGATAAACAAATTCATATTATATGGGAAGAAAATAAAAATGTTAATTCGGTGTTAAACTTTTATTGGTTTGCTCTTTAAATTATAATTACATACATATTACTCTGAGATTCGCACAATTAGTTTACCTATTAATTGATTTAAATAAAATTATTAAATATTAGCAGAATTTTATCAAAAGAAGCCATGAATTAATAGAAGAAGAAAAAATGACATTTGTTTGCCAACGTCTTTCATATTGAAAATATTTTCTGAAATTTATTAAAATTTATTTCATAGGTTTAGTTTTTAATATTAATTATTCATTTTTGCTTAAATTCAGTTAGATGGACTTCACTTCCGTATGTACGCAAATATACAGTCATAATATCGTCGTGAATGTACAGTAAAGATTTTTTGTGAGATGTTAATTCTGTAATTCTGTATAAAATATTGACTATAAATGAATTCATTATTTCAAAGTTTTATGCACGATTTGTGATCATCATCGAAAGTAAGTTAAGTGTTGTGTAAATAAAAAGCATAAAATCATCTGATCACTTTCTGCAAGTTTCCTATGATAGGAAAAGAAAAACTTATGACAATATTGTGGTAATGCTATAAACATTTTGAATTTATTGGCCGTTATTTGTAGGGTTTATTACTATATTGACTCGAATTGTATCTGTTTCAGATCACGTATTTGGGCTGAGTAAAGTTTTCATCATGAGAATTTTGCTGATTTAAATTTACGTTAATGTTTTGTGAAGAATAATTCTCTGACAATAACATGTGTTAACATGTAACTGACAATAACAAAAAACATCAATAATAATGTGTAGTTTATTAAACAATCTGTCTTCCAGAAAATAAAATTACATAACTATACTTAATTATAGTTTAATTTTATCCCACATACTAATCTAAATTATATTCGAGTAATTTTGGTGCAACCTCTCAAATATATGGGAATTTACCCCATAGGTTTGTGAGGCTAGAGCCAAAATTACTCGAATAAGCCTTAAATAAAAAGTTTAAAGTTACAGAATACAAAGGTTTGAAATTCCCGCTAAAAAAGTTTTATATGGGCGTCCACCGTAGCGCTTTTCGTATACACACATAATCACGTGTTTCCGTTTTTTAGTATGAAGTTGGCGTTCTTCTCTTGATAAAGAGTAATTGTGTTCTGTGAACATGGGTGTTGAGGATAAATAAATATTGTCTACGGCCCTTTTAGGTTTTTTATATCTTGTGACTTGTTGTCATGGTTAAAAAAATAACAAGGAAAATGTAAAACTAGTTTTCGTAATAAGTATATTTTTTGTTAGAAGATTAAATGTTTCAAGTCTAAGAAATCTTCTTATTTTAGTGTGAGGAGCTACATACAACGGTCATACAGAAGCTCCCCACATAATGGCGACCGTGAAAGCGGATAGACCTGGACAAACCGAACTCGACGCTATGAGGCGTAAAAGGGCATACACACGTCGAGTATTCATCAGGTCAGTGCGAGAGATAGAGGAGTCGAATGATATTGAGCAGATGACTGTCGAATTTCAGTATCTTGTAGAGAAATTGGAAGAGTTAAAATCTTTTGACAGTCAAATAAAAAATATGACTATCGATTCTTACACGGATGAGCAATTTGATGAAGAATGTGACGAATGCGAATCGTATTTAAGGAAGTATTATGCAGTAAAAGTTAAGATTGAAAAATTACGAAAGGAATGTGATAGAGCAAATACATCTTCAGTGGCTACTGACGGATCTCATCAGAAGAGGAACATAAAGCTACCGAATATCGAGCTGATAGAATTCGATGACAATCCGAAGACGTGGTTATCTTTCTGGGGACAGTTCAAAAAGATACACGAGGACGAGACTCTTGAACCAGAAGATAAGTTCCAGTATTTCATACAGGCTATGAATTCGCAATTTGGTCAATTAACGCAACTTTTAGAGTTCTTAAAACGAGAAGCCGAGGCTGAGGAACACATTAAATTGACGCGCGCTAACTTTAATACTTATAGTTCTTCCAGCAGTGTTGATTTGCCGCCGACAGCAGCTTGCATCGTTTCGAAAGAGGAGACAAGTTCCAGTAAAACAGGTAATGACTTTTGCTATTTTTGTGATAATACGTCTCATTCGATTCTTCAATGTAATAAAGGGCTCAAAATGTCTTTAGATGAAAAGAGAGCCGATGTCAAAGATAAGAGGGGTTGTTTAATTTGTTTACGTAAAGGTCACGTAGCTAAGCACTGCAAGACGTTTTTAAAATGTATGGCCTGCGGTAAACGTCATGTAGTGATATTTTGTCCGGACTTTCATAGGGATAAACAAAAGGAACCCAAAGAAGCGACAGCACTTTTCTCTAGGAAAGGCGGAAATATTTTATTACAGACTTTGATTTTAGAGGTTTCACATGAGGGTAAAAAGAAGAAAATACGTGCTCTGTGTGATACTGGATCGCAAAAGTCGTATATTAGGAAAAACGTAGTAAAAGAGTTAAGCCTTAAGGTAGTAGGTATAGAGAATTTAGGTTATTCACTATTTAGTGGTGTTACTAAGCCAGCAGAAAACCACAGTCTTGTCGAAGTGAATGTAAGTAGTCTAGATTCTTCTTTCTCTACAAAATTCATTGCTCTTGAACTCGATGACATTTGTGGCTATCTTCCCAAAGCAGACGATCCCAAGCTAAGGTCAAAGTTAAAGTCACTGAATATAAGTATTGACGACAGTGACTGTGAGCTTAGCGATGTAAATATGTTAATAGGAGCTGATTATTTAGGAGTAATTTGTACGGGCACTATTGTACAATTAGATGGGCCTTTAGTAGCTATTAAGACGAGGCTAGGATGGACATTACAGGGCCCTAACTTTTATAGTGCTGCACAATGCTCAATGACTTTCAATTGTCACGCTCAGAGTAAACTTTCAGATTTGTGGGATTTAGAGATATTAGGGATTTCAGAGCCACATGAGCAGATGTGCAAAGATAGGAAAAAAGAAGAGGTAATGAGTCAATTTGAGCAGAATATTAGTTTTAATGACAATCGTTACCAAGTAGGGTTTTTGTGGAAAGATGGTTACCCCGAAATAGGCAGTAATTACAATGTAGCTTATAAAAGACTTTTAACGACGACTAGGAAGTTAGAGAGGACTGGTCATTTGCTAAGTTATAACGATGTTTTTCAGAATTGGTTAGACGAAGATATTATAGAACATACTGAAAACAATATAGCAGAAGGACATTTTATTCCTCATCACGCAGTCGTTAAGATGTCTAGGACTACAACGAAGATACGTTCAGTATTCGACGCATCGTGTAAAGATGCGCAAGGATTGTCTTTGAATAACTGCATCGAATCGGGTACCAATCTTATAGAACTAATCCCTAAATTATTGATGAACTTTAGGAAAGGTACGTACGGCGTCACGTCGGATATAAAGCAAGCCTTTCTGCAAATTTTAGTTTCAGAGAAAGATAGAGAGTATTTAAAGTTTCTGTGGTGGGAGAATCCGTTGACCAAAGAGAAGATAGTCACTTTCAGGCATAAGAGATTAGTATTTGGGGTGACTTGTAGTCCGTTTCTCTTGGCGGCTACGATTAATTATCACTTAGGCAATTTTGAAGGAATGTACGGTCAGACAGTTGAAATTTTGAAACACTCGTTTTATGTTGATAATTGTGTAGCTAGTTTTGATACCAAAGAGGCTTTATTTACTTTTATAGACGAAGCTAAGGAAGTTATGCTAAGGGGGGGTTTTGATTTACGATGTTGGGTTACCGCTCCTATTAGAGTAGATAACACTATCCAGACTCAATCTGTATTAGGAGTGCTATGGAATACTCTTACGGACGAATTACAGTGTAGTTTCCGTCTTAGTAGCACTATACCAGATCGGGTCACGAAGAGAGATCTTTTGTCATTAACTCAGCAGATATTACCCTATTGGATTTCTTACACCTGTTACCCTAGTGCCTAAACTAATAGTACAAAAGGCTTGGATAGATAGTACAGGTTGGGATCAAGCTATCAGCAACGAGTTATCGAAGGAATTTAAGAGTTGACTAAGTCATGTTCATCTGATAAATAATTGCAAGTTGCTGAGACGCTTATCAGAGGAGAGGTTGACGAACTGTAACAAAAGTTTTCATTTGTTTTGTGACGCATCTATTAATGCTTATGCAGGTTGTGTCTTTCTTCGGACCGAATGCAAAAGTAAAGTTACGATTAGGCTGGTTATGGCCAAAAGTAGAGTAGCGCCAATTAAAAGATCAATAACTTTACCTAGATTGGAGCTAATGGGAGCGCTTATTGCATCGCGGCTTGCAAATGAGATAAGTAGAGCGTTGTTTACCGACGACACCTGCCCGATATATTGTTGGACAGACTCCGCGGTTGTGTTAGCCTGGATCCAAAGACAGTGTTCTTGGAAGCCGTTTGTGAGCAATAGGGTAAGTGAAATTTATGCTCACACTAAGAAGGAACATTGGCGGCACGTACCGGGCCACTGCAATCCAGCAGACCTACTGTCACGTGGCTGTAATATGAAGACATTAATGGACAGTCACTGGTGGGATGGCCCTGCTTGGCTATTATCTGACCAAGAACTGTGGCCTCAGTCTAATCACATCGCAGTAGATGAGAACGCTGTTTCCATAGAAGCAAAGAAGGAGGTACTTGTAAATACTAATGTAGATACCGAACATTTTAGCGAGAAGCTTTTATACTTTTCTAAGTATTCAAGGATTGTGCGTGTAGTAGCTTGGATATTCCGGTGGAGAAGGCGACGAATGTTTAGTACAGCTTATATAAGCAATGATGAATTCGAAGAAGCTGAGAATATACTTATAAGACTTATTCAGGGTGAACATTATGTAAATAGAACTAAATTGAATAAGTAACTGTGCATACATTTAGATAGTAATAGTGTTATGAGAGTAAAGACTAGATTAGGTTTAGGAAATTATGATAAAGATTTTTTGAGTCCCATATTATTAACAGGGAAAAATGTCATTGTGAGGCGACTCGTTGAAGAGAAACATATACACTTAAAGCACATTGGATGACATACTTTAATGTCAGAGCTGAGAAACAGATTCTGGATTACAAGTGTGAGATGGCTATGTAAGGATATAGTTAAGAAATGCATAATTTGTCGTAGGCAAAAGGGCATACATTATGATACACCGGAGGCACCACTCCCTCTTGAACGGATTCAAGGCACAGCAGCGTTTCAAATGACAGGTATAGATCTGGCCGGGCCGTTGTATTTACGTAATCAAGAGAAATGTTGGGTGGTTTTATTTACTTGCGCGACATTTAGGGCTGTGCATTTTGAGATGGTAGACTCATTGTCTACAAATAGTTTTATTATGAGTCTTCGTAGATTTATTGCTCGAAGAGGTCGTATAGACGTCATTTTCACGGACAACGGAACAAATTTTCGAGGGACTGCCAATTTACTGAAGGATATTAATTGGCAGAAGGTTGAAAGTGTGGCGGCAGTCCATGCTATAAAGTGGCGTTTTATTCCACCTAGAACTCCTTGGTGGGGAGGTTGGTGGGAGAGGCTCATTAGAGTATTAAAGGAGATGTTGCGAAGAATATTGGGGCGTCAGCGATTGACTTGGGTAGAGTTGGACACAGTCTTGTGCGATTGTGAAGCTGTCATTAATAGTCGGCCACTAACATATGTCTCGACTTGTACCGACGATTTGCGGCCACTTACACCTATGTTATTTCTACATGGCTTACCTTCTAATGATACTTCTGATTTAGATTATGTAGATAATATGAATTTAAATGTAAGATACAAATATTTACAAAAGTTGAGAGAAGATTTCAGAGTTCGATTTCGTAAGGAGTATTTGGCTTTACTTACAGCTAGATGGAAGGAGAAGACTATAGAAATGAAGAAAGGAGATATAGTTCTAGTGGAGACAGACGCGAAAAGGCTATTTTGGCCCTTGGGGTTAATCATGGAAGTAGTTACCGGGGCTGATGGTGTTACTCGTTTGGCTAGGGTCAAGACTCAAAAAGGTGAAACTTTAAGACCATGTCAGAGATTGTATCCGCTTGAGATTTCAAATGATTCTGACCTCTTGCAACGAGCTGAAGTAACGATAGAGGATGAGAAGTTATCAGTAAGTTCAGATAGTCCCGACTTGCACTCCTCGGTTGCAGGTGCCGCGAAGGTGACGAAAACAACGCGGTGCGGTCGAAATGTGAAATTGCCTGCTCGGTACTTATAATAATAATAATAATAATAAATATTTATTTCATTTCCAATTACACATGTTTACATACAGGAGCAAATATAATTACAATTAAATGAAGTAACAATAAGTCTAACAAAAATAAAATGTTATGATAAAATTAAAACTATGTGTAGCTTAATAATGTAGAATATACAAAAGAAAAATAGAAAAGTCAAGTTTATAATATTAGCTACCTGCCTGAACTAGGTTGAGTACCTGTGTTTCAGACATCACTTATACAATCGGTTTAATAATGTAGGACACTAGATATTTAAATAATTAAACTATATTATATAATAAATAAAATAACTAAATAACAATTATTGTTACGTACAATTAATGCAATCTATTTTAGAATTTCTAACAACTTCTCCGTGTCTTCGTAATTTAATTTATTTAGATATTCCCTTACACTTATATTACAGTTCTTATAACTTAGACTATATACCTTTAGTGACTTGTTGGGCTTGTTATATAGAAAGGGTCCTAAAAATACGTAAAATTTGTTCACAAATGCGTGTTTGGTTTGAGGGTTTACACAAACTAAGTCCATTCTTCTCCTGTCTATGGATTTAAATGGAAGTTCGGTATGCTGTTTTAATATGATGTTGAGTATAAACAACTGACGGACAGTTAGTACACTACATGCCAAGTACAGTTGATGTGTAGGAAACATGAATGGACGGAAAGTGGCTACCTTCAGAACTGCTCTCTGAGCACGTTCTAGTGGGAGCAATATTGTTTTAGAAGCACCACCCCAGGAAGTAATGCCATAAGTAAGTATGGATTGACACAAAGCCAAATAGAACTGCCTTATCAATTTGAAGTCAGCGATATTACGAAGATATTTAAAAATATATATTAATTTACGAACTCTAGCACAAAGTAAATCAATGTGCTTGCGGAAATTTAAATTTGTGTCAAGCGTGATACCTAGATATTTTATATTGTCTGTTTTTGTTAATGCGGGACATGCACATGCAGTGTCATCATACGAGTTACAATGATGAGCGTAAATATTTAGGTGAGTAGGTATGTTATTATTTCTCATTAAAAATAACATATATTGTGTTTTATCAGCGTTTAAACGTAGGAGATTATTAAGAAGCCAATTAGATACTATATTAAGGCCTTGCTGAGCGTATTTATAAACCTCATCTCGTGATTTAACTGAGAATAACAGGGCTGTATCATCCGCATACGACATTATGACACCATTTTGAAGTTGAAGATTGCATAAATCATTTATATAAATTAGGAACAATGTAGGCCCCAGGATACTGCCCTTTGGGATACCAAAAGAGCTGTTTTGTAATTCAGTACTTGTATACTCACCGATTTTTACACACTGAAAGCGATCACTGAGGTAATCGGAAAAAATTTGTAGTTGAGTTCCCCTTATGCCAAGTGTTTCAAGCTTCTGCAATAGTATAGGGCAAGATATAGTATCAAATGCTTTAGCAAGGTCTAAAAAGATCCCAATTGAGTGCATACCATTGTCAAGATTACTTGTAACATAATCAGTCAATTGGTGCAAGGCATCATTACATGATCTCTTAGACCTAAAACCAAATTGTTTGTCTGACAGCAAGTTATTAGTTTCCAGGTATTGTATTAACCTGGTATTTATGATCTTTTCTAAAATTTTAGATAAACCAGATATAACTGAAATCGGCCTATAGTTATTAACTAAGTTTTTATCACCAGCTTTGTAAATAGGAGAAACCACTGCTTTTTTAAGCACTTTCGGGAAAATTCCATTTGATAGGCATAATGGAAAGATATGTGTTAACGGGGCGGCCAGTAAATGTTTAAATCTTTTGAGTATGCGATTAGGTATATTGTCCCATCCAACTGCACAATCTTCTTTCAAGCCAGATATTATACTTAAAACCTCATCAATATCGGTATTTAACAATACAAAAGATTTTAACTTAGAAAAGGATGTGGGCATAAAAATTGAATTACGAGTGCTGCTTAATTTTAAAGTTGTCTCTGCTATATTTTTGCCAACATTAATAAAATAATTATTTACTTTATTGGTTGCTTCGTTTGGGCTTTTGTCTAGTGACAGTAGATCAAGTGGGGGTCCAAGATTTTTTGAACTGAAGGTATTATTTTTAATGAACTTCCATACAAGTTTACTGTTTTTACCGGCCTTTTGTAAAACATTTTTATCATATTGTATTTTGAGGTTTTTTAATAGCTTATTGCAAAAATTCCTATATCTTTTATAAGTAGCAAAAAGTATTAAATTATCAGGAGAAAGTTTAGATTTTAAATGAAGTTTGTCTCTATTTCTTATACAGCGGACGAGACCAGGTGTTATCCAAGGTTTAATATTATAATACTTACGTGACAGTTTTATTGTTGATGTATTATTCATTATTGCGTATTGCAAAGAATTTATAAAGTAACTCAAGGTCATATTTGCATCGTCAGAGCAATAAACAAAGTCAATATTAATGCTACGAATGTCATTTTCAAGGTTCGTCATATGGACTTTAGTGTAGTTGCGTATGCAGTTTTTTCTAGGTAAGGTTAATTGTAATGTTAGTAAAATTGTTTGATGATCAGTAAGCGAGGAATTAGTAACTAATGTTAAAGAAGGTTTATTTGATTTAATCACAAAATGGTCTAAGCAAGAGCCGCTTTGATGTGTAGGGTGGTAATGTGTTGGTAAGAGTCCATGAAAAGAGCAAATATTTAGGTAGTTATGTGCATGGTTATCTGTTTTCCCAGGGGTAATGTTAATATTTATGTCACCGGTTAGGATTATATTTTTATACGTACTAAGTTTGTTTAGGGTAATATCAAGGGACTCTAGAAATCTATCAATATTTTGTGAAGGAGGTCTGTAAATTGCGATAACAATCGTCTTGGAATTAATTCGAATGATTAAGCAATTACTATCCTGGAATGTAGGTTCTGTGACAGTTACTTTTAAATTATTACTAACATAGATTACTAAACCGTCATTTTGATTAATGTTTTTCTCGGTTTTGTGTAAAGAATAGCCATTTAGAATCGGTAGGTGGGGTGTTAGGTTTGACAGCCAACATTCTGTAAGGACAATAATATCACATTTTATATCCAGTCTATGCAACAAGACTTCAAACCCGGTTATATTCCGATTTATGCTTCTAATATTTTGTGTAAGTAAGATTAACTTATTTTCAGGACGTGGAAGGAAGTGTTTACAGTCATCAACATTACATGTTTTAGCGTCAGACACAGAAAAGTTGTCTAGGTCATTGAGTAATTGATTCGCCATACTTAATCTTAAAGATAAACTAAAACTAGTGTTTAAGAGCTAAGTAAATAATATAATACGCGGCGCTCTTAGGCGCCCACATAGTCTATGGAGTTGATATATTTGTCCTCTGCGAATTTACGTGCTGGATAGCTTTCATCGCCAGTTTTGTGGTCGCATTTTCTTTTAAAACGTTTACACGTCGCGCAAACGGGGGCATGCGTTTTGTTATTACATTCCTTAAAGGAATGCCCGAGCTCTCCACAGTAGTTACATGTAGGGCTACTTTCCCGACAAAATTTGGCTGAATGACCAAACTGCTGGCAGTTGAAGCATCTTGTTACTATTGTAAAGTCTCTGACTGGGCATGAGGTCCAATTAATATATATTCGTCCCTGATTGATAAGGGCCTTCCTGATGCTAGGTGGCACTTCGACAATGTAATTACAGGTAGGAAGGTTTTTCTTACCTGATTTATGGCTCAGTTTGACTGTTGCCAGGAAGGACTCACGCGTGGCATTGGGAAATTTATCGGCAAAATTTTGTTCGAAGATGCACTCAAACACTTCTTTATCCGTGAGGGCTACAGGGACACCAACAATTGCAATCCTCGGACGTCGTTTAGTCGGCTCTTCCATGGTCAGAAGATACGAGCTTCTCAGAGTTCTTTAATTTGTCGATATCTCCTTTTGTCTCAGTGCTAATTATAACTCCCCCATTTTTGACCTTCCTCATGCCCCGGACATGTAGTTTGAGTTCTTCTGGGGATATTATTTTTTGTAAGAGGCACTTCGTGTCATCACTGGATTTGGACTTGTCCCTCGGATAAATTGCTAGGGTACTTAGATTGTTTGGGCGAATGAGGGTTTGGCCACCTTTTTTGACCATGTCTGCAAAAGTGGTTCCAGAGTCCGGTTTTGATGACTCTTCGATACTATTCTTAAGTTCCTGCAGCTTTTGGGACAGGTCAAGTTGGTTCTGCAGAGATACGATGGAGGTCTGGGCTTTAGTGGCATCCATTTTGAGGGACATGTACTGGACTACCAATTGCGATGTACCTTGGCTTACTTTACGACAAAGCGAGCTGATGCGCATTTTTTGATCCGAGTTAAGTTTTCCTTCTGTAGCGATGGAGCATACCTCGTTAAGGCACAGGTCAATGTTTGTCATCCAATGCTGCAACTCAGGAGTTGGAATTGTTTTGATTGGTTCGCTTGAAGTGGGTGTCCGCATGACAGTGGGTGGGGTTGATGGAGGCGGGGTGCGATTCGTCCTGGCACTCCGGTTGAAGGGACTGTTCTCCATTTTGGTACTTATTCTAGATTAAGCTAAACATTTCAACAAAATCACAGACACAAATATAACTAAAGTATGTCACAGTTACTACCGGTATTGTTATAACGAGGTCACGGCTAAGCACATACTTATTTAATTATTTTAATTACTATATGACACGTCTGTACACAATAACGTGCACTTACGAACTCCAAACTTATGAATTACATTTGGTTTTATGGTTTTCCTTAGTATGTTGAGTTGCGTTAATTGGTTACCATTTTCTTTCGGGTCTGGAGTGTGTTGAGGATAAATAAATATTGTCTACGGCCCTTTTAGGTTTTTTATATCTTGTGACTTGTTGTCATGGTTAAAAAAATAACAAGGAAAATGTAAGACTAGTTTTCGTAATAAGTATATTTTTTGTTAGAAGATTAAATGTTTCAAGTCTAAGAAATCTTCTTATTTCAATGTGAGGAGCTACATACAACGGTCATACAGAAGCTCCCCACAATGGGGTTTGTAGACGCTCACAACAATGAGGTGCTCAAACTCAACACATGCCATTTCTACAGTTCGCTCAACAGAGAGGCTCACAATATCTTTACGTTCTTTACATGACAATAATTTACTAGTTAATATTAAGGATCCACCTCTTAAAACCGTTTCTTTATTGAAAGAACTGGCCACCTGGTGATAACTGAAGTTAAATTTTAAGTTATAAGCTTTTAACCAATGTTCAGTAATACATAAAATATGAATATTGTTGCTATTTAAGAACAACTCAATTTCTAGCTCTTTGCCTACCATTCCTTGTATATTTTGATGCACCAGGTGTAAACAATTTTCATTATCACTCTGTGGAGTCATACAATGAAAGATTTGTAAGCTACATTCTAAATTATTAAATCACTTGACCGTCACTGGAAGCTTTATATTGAGATAGCATTTCCGGTTCCGTCTTTTTTATCAGTTTTCTTACTTTTATCTATGTGATATCCGGTCCAGTGGCGTCACCTGGTGATCGGGGTCGACATTTTTAGTTCATAAAATGTGTAGCACCAATTTTTACTCATTGGCGTTTCATTCTCCGTCGAAGTAACTTGTGCGCAAAGCGGCTCTGTCCTTGCGACGATCAACGTTCACAAAGTAAAATATATTTAAATTAATTGTGTTAATAGTTAAAAGTGTTGAATCCCAAGGAATTGTGAATACGACTTAACCACCGGTAAGGTACTAAACACGTTCACTTTCTCTTTAAAACGGAATTTTCCGTTCGAATCATTAACTATATTTACCTTTAAGTAAGAGTTAAATTTGTACATTACTAAAAATTTTAGTATAAAAAGTTGAAAGTACCTCCATTTACCTAATTATTGTTGGTTTGAATAATTGATGAAATATTTTTATATAAATACTTTACTTTGTACATTGTTAATAAATGTGGTATAAAAGTTAAACTACCTACATTTAATTATTATTGGTTTGAATAATTGATGAAATATTTTAATGTAAATATTTTAATTTGTGCATTGTTTAATATTCCTATTATAAAAAGTTAAACTACCTACAATTACTTATTGTTGGTTTGAACAAATTGATGAAATATTTTAATGCGAAAATAGTTGACTTTATAAATTTATGGTACGTAACTTCATTACAGTAATGGATAATTTTGATACTTCGGTTCCCATCGCTACCGAGCCTGTGGCTGGTCCAAGTGGAGAGGCTCGTAAAAGGTATCGAAGTAGCAGTAATAGTTCGACTAGTAGCAGTTCCTCTAGTTCATCCTCTTCAAATAATAAACGAGGTAAGCGATCTCAATGTCATCGGCGGCGTAAGAAAAATAAACGTGTTCGACACTCTTAGTCATACGATAGATAAACTATTGAAAGAAATTGGCGAACTTCGGAAACATGTTATCACATCTAATAACTATGATAAAACGTATCGTGACGACGAATCTAATTTTTCTGGGGTCAGTGGAGACCTTTATTGTGATCTTACGGGTACTCATGAACAATATTCAGATGTTCACAAAGAAAATTCAAACGATAACTTCATTTTTAATATCGAAACGAAATTGAAGGAATCTCCCGTTTTGAAAACGCCAGAAAACTTTTTAAAAATGTTAAATGACGTTCAGCGGTTCAACAGTACTTCATGGTCAGAAGTAAGGTACGCTGATACACAGAAGCTATATAACCATACTCCAGGTTTCATTGACTTGGAAACAAATGATGAGGTAAAAATGTATGACACCTTACATTATTTGTCTTATGCCGATAAAGCATATGCAGCTATAACTTACGGCATATTAAAGCAAAAAGAAACATTACAAGAGGGTTTCCGTGATCTTCTTTCATGGGCTAAAAACACTGAAATTACTAACGATAACTTAAGTCTTAAGGTGGAAGAGATATTTCAAAAAGGGGAGTTTCATAAAATCTCTTCAGACTTATTACAGTTAGTTTGCGGCCATCGTGCCGAAGTTATTGAAATGCGCCGTGAAACGATAACCAGCCAAGCTCGAGATCCCTTGTTGAAAGCATCGTTAAACAGAATACCTCCTACACCTTGTTATTTATTTGAACCTGAACGTTTCACATCTATGTTGGAAAAATCTGGCGGGGTACGCAAAGCATTTTAGCCACCAAAAACTGATACTTTTTCTCAAGTTAAATCAAATCAATATAACCACCGTCCCTCGCGGGGACGAGGCACACGAAAACCATCAGCTCCATCGCGTGGAACTTTTAATGAAGTGGATATGCCAATGCGCGTGCATACCGACAACAGCCAACCTTCGCGAGGTAGGCACCATAAATTCAAACATCAATCCAGAGGACAGTACTCAAGGTACGACAGTCAGTACGACAACCACATTAATAATGGAAGGGGTTCATTTCACAACCGACGCTTGCAACCCGATGTTTCAAGACCCTCAAATGCTCCAAGAGTGTCCAAAGGAAAAAGGTTTAAGCAATGACTCGACTCCCTTTCGAGCAGGTCAGCTAGTTCTCTATCTGACGCAGTGGAAGAAGATGAGAGCACCAGAAATTATAATAAAATTGATTCAAGGGTATCGCATACCCTTCTTTCAAAAACCTCTGCTTGTTTACCCAAATGTTATAAAAAACCCTTTTCAAACTCCTGTCTCAGAGGTTATGTCGGGGATTGTACAAAATATGAAAAAACAGGGCATTTTAAAAGTTGTTCCAAATGCTCCAAGCTTTATCTCTCCTCTATTTCTGGTGCCAAAATCCGACGGCTCACTTCGGCCGATATTCAACCTCAGGGCGCTCAACGAGTATGTGATAGCAAAACCTTTTCACCTAATAAACATAAATCGAATTCCAGATTTTCTTCAACACCAGGACTGGATGTGCAAAGTGGACTTGTCTCATGCCTACTTTCATTTACAAATAAAAGAGTCACAAAGACGATTCCTTCGCATTATATACAACCAGGAATTACTAGAAATGACTTGTCTTCCGTTCGGCCTAAGTTCGGCTCCGAGAACATTTTCTATACTCACAAATTGGTTAGCGCAATCGCTAAGGGAAAAGTACAATATAAGAATCCTAGTTTATCTGGACGACTTCTTAATAGCACATCAAAATGTTTGCACGCTACAGGAACATGTAGAACTTGCAGTAAAAACCTTGCAAAAACTGGGATGGCGAATAAACTTCAAGAAATCGATTATTTGTCCGCAAAAGTCTATAACCTATTTAGGAGTACTTTGGGATCCTTAGAAAAATCAAAAAGCTCTTCCGAGAGAAAAAACTGTCACGTTAATCAAAAAATTAGGTCTTGCCCTAGAAAGAAAAAAGCTAAGTTTAAAGGAATTACAGAGCGTAGTAGGTGTCTTGAATTTTGCCAGTTTTGTTGTTCTAAGAGGCCGGCTCCATCATCGAAGCTTACTAATGTTTATGAACACTGTATTAAAGCACCCACAGAAGATGCTCACCTTACCAGAAGAAGCCCGCCAAGAGTTGAAGTGGTGAATTCACAATTGCCAGTCGTCAACGCCCCTACATTACTCGCCACCAAAAAACTTCTTAGCTACAGATGCATCGGATCAAGCGTGGGGAGCACAATTGAACAATATGGCTCTCTCGGGCACTTGGAGAGAGGAAGAGCAAGGTATTCATTGCAATCAAAAAGAAATGTTGGCCATACTTTATGCTCTTCAAAGTCAAGTCCAATTATTGCGTCACAGCTCAATCCTTATACAGAGCGACAACAAGACTGCAGTCGCTCATCTTCGAAAAGAAGGGGGTACAAAATCAAAATCGTTAATGGAAATAACCTACAAGATTTTGAATTTGCTGGATCGACATCAAATACATTTCAGCATACACTATATCCCCGGAAAATACAACAACCATGCCGATCACTTATCGCGTCATCGCCATCTTCCAGAATGGCACCTATTACCATCTTGTGTGGAGACGGTGTTCGCAAAATGGGGAACCCCGGTGATAGATCTATTTGCATCGAAGATGGCTCATGTAGTGTACAACTATGTATCACGAGATGTGAAAGATACTCAAGCCCTATTTCACGACGCGTTCAGTACTCCATGGAACTACCCGCTTGCGTGGGTATTCCCACCACCCTTTCTAGTTCCCAAGGTCTTAGCCCACCTGAATCAATCGACAGGAATATTTCTGTTAGTCGTTCCCAGATGGGAAAAGGTATTCTGGCGCGCGGACCTCAAAGTTCGGGCACTCGCAGCACCGATGTTATTGAAAAACCTTCAGAATCACCTAGTCGATACATCAACGGGACACCCACCACCGAATGTGGAGAACATCATACTCGAGGTATGGAAATGTGGGGGTGGTCCAAGGAGGTAGAAACATGGAACACTGAACAACTCGAGTTACTTAAAAACTCATGGCGAAAGTCTACTTTGAGAACTTATGAGGCCGCTTGGAAACGCTGGGTTTCATGGTCTTGTAACAAAAAGGTTGACCCTAAAAATCCCACGGGTTCACAACTAGCGCAATTTTTATCAGATTTATATTTAATCCATGGCTTGACATACAATACAATACTTTTACATAAGTCTGTAGTTGCTACTCTGTGTAACGTTGAAAATTCAACACATCTAAGCTCACATGTTCTCGTTAAGCATGTACTTAAATCAATTTCTCTGAAAAACCCGAAGGAGTCTAAACCACCTATTTGGAATGTTAGTGAATTAATTTCATTTTTGACCGCCTACTAAGTAGATTCCAACAATATTTTACAAACATCTAGACATACCGCAATTTTATTACTTATATACTCAGGTAGACGTTTACATGATTTAACATTACTAAGAGTAGATCCTAATCACTGCATAAAGTCTGAAGATAGTATAATATTTTGGCCTGAATTTGGCTCAAAAACTGATCGAAGTGATTATAGACAATCTGGGTGGAAATTTGTTGCAAATAATAATCATTGCAACCTAAATCCTCTATTCTGGATAGAACAAACTATAACATTATTAAATGAAAGACGCAGTTCTGCACGATCTTCTAACCTGTTTATTACACTTAGAGGTGCAGCTAAGCCCGCTTCACGTACAGTCATTGCGGGCTGGGTAAAAACTATTTTCAAGGAAGCTGGCATTTCTGCAACACCAGGAAGCATCCGATCTGCAGTAGCTTCAAAAAGTTGGTACGACAATCATCCACTGGACGAAATTTTGGCCCGTGGTAATTGGCAATCAGCCAATACTTTTAAAAAATATTACAGAAGAGAAGTGATTAACTGTAGTGATCCGACAAATGTTTCAAATTGTTTTACTCCCTTAAATTGATTATAATATAATTATAATTATATTGTACAATTAATGTTATTAGTACGCTATGTAAAAGTTAATTCAAATATCTTAAATCTAATAAATTATTGTGATTAATAATACATTGTGTAATTATTAATATGTAATATTATCACATTGGCGTTTTTAAATAAATGGCGTCACCAGGCGACAACAAACAGGTCTCAATATAAAGCTTCCAGTGACGGTCAAGTGATTTAATAGAAGCGTTTTACCTGAAATAAAACGCATATTAAAATACTTACCTCACTGGAAGCTTTGATTTAATTTCTGCCTGGTGAAAATTGAGCCAATGAGTAAAAATTGGTGCTACACATTTTATGAACTAAAAATGTCGACCCCGATCACCAGGTGACGCCACTGGACCGGATATCACATAGATAAAAGTAAGAAAACTGATAAAAAAGACGGAACCGGAAATGCTATCTCAATATAAAGCTTCCAGTGAGGTAAGTATTTTAATATGCGTTTTATTTCAGGTAAAACGCTTCTATTTAAATTATTACAACTACCAGAGATTACCTCTATTGTCTCATTTTCTAATTTAAATTACTTGGAACTGATTCCAAATTACATTTTAAGTCATTATACTGCTCAAAAGGAGCAGATGTCTGTGTAGCCAAGTCCTTGGCTGAGTTAATATTAAATAATAAAAATAAACTAAAATATATTTAGATAGGTAATACCTATCACTAGTCAAAAATTTCTTAATTAAATTATTTATGTCTATTAAATTAAATTTATTATTATAATTATAACAATTAAATGTCAAGTTTAAATTATTATTACATGAAAAGTTATTCATTAATAAATTTAAACCATATCTTATTTTATTTTCCTGTGGCCAATCCTGTATGTAAGGCAATGTAAACAAGATAATTTTATGTACATTTAAATTATTTAGATTATCAATATATTTTAAAAATTGATTTTTGTTTACATTGCCTCTTCTCCCAACAAGAATTATTAATGTGCTACTAAAACTTTATTCATTATATGACTAAAGGATGCTCCTGGCATGCAATAATTACACGAACGAACGAGCACTAAGTCCACTTGTTGGTGTTTTCTAAGTTAATTTAGATTTAAAGTTTACAAAAAGATTATTGTTTCATAATGATACGTGGTAGTCACGCTGCAGCTGTATTATGGTTGCAGCACGAAGGGATCAGGTCGACCGAGGAAAGATCATGCTCTTACAGATTATCAATGCTGCTGTTTCGTATGGTGCGTGCTGCGTGTATAGAACCTTTATACTGGTAGCAAGACGTAAGGTGTGTGTAGAGAATATTTTTACTGGAAGCGAAACGTTGCATCTTATTTCTCAGGGATGACAACGTTACCGCATTTTAATTCGTAATCGAAGATAGATGAGGCTGTTCATGAGTCACTGTTTTCAGTTACCATCAGGTGCTAATGTTAGATGTCACCTTTATTCTATAAAAAAAGCTATGACTTTTTGCTGATATTGCGCGTAAAATATTTCAATTGACATGAGTTTATGTGATATATGGACCTGTGGCCTTCATTACTGGCCGTACGAAACCCTCAAAGTCGCACAGCGAGCTATGGAGAGGTGTCTTATTTCTCAGGGATGACAACGTTTCCGCATTTTGATTCGTACTCGAAGATAGATGAGGATGTTCAAGAGTCACTGTTTCCACTTACCATCAGGTGCTAATGCGTCCACCTGATGGTAAGTGGAAACAGCGCTATGCTTGGAGTTTCTCTGCGTGATAGACTGTGTAATGAAGATATCGAGTACAGTAGAACGAGAGTAACCGAGACAGCGCAACGGATCGGCTAAGCTGAAGTATCCATAGGTCGGCCAAATAGTTCGAAGAACTGACAATATCAAAATTGTTACTTATTATTTAGTAACTTTTTACAAGCAGGCAATAATACACAAATTAGCTTCTTCTTTAATTTTTTTTTTATAGGATAGGATGATAAACGAGCACACAATCCACCTGATGGTAAGTGGTTGCTGTGGCCCATAGACATCTACATCTATCCACGTTTGCGAATCAAAATGCAGATGTGTTGTCACCCGTGAGCACTAACTTCTCTACACTCACTATACGAAACACAGCAGTGTTAAGCTGCTATTTTACGCTGGTATTCTGTGAGAGAGTGGTCGTTCCCCGGTAGAGCAGACCCATTCGTGCTACAACTATACTACGAATATAGCTGCAGCATGACCCTACCACGATTAAAAAAAGTCTTAAAATTCATGGGCCTCTTCCATTGTAGTGGGGGTTTGCTCGAATCGTCACTCTTGACAGGTGGATGGATGATCACAGTATCATACGTTTAGCACCTTGGAAAAATGAGCTTAAAAAATGTATGATTAATAAAAAAAAACGTGAGTGTCGTGGAATACTCGGTTGGAACGAAGTTCCTTTCATAGTATATTATTATTGATAAACGTATTATATTATAGATTAACAAATACAAATAAATGAATTACTAGCGTCTATTAAAATGAAGCGTCATTTAAAATAAAATAATATTTCTTTTATGGCAAGATAAGAAAAAGTGCGAGGGAGATCGATATTATTCCTTCTCGCTTTTTTATACGTCAGAAGGGGTCGTGAAAATCTTACACTTTTCCCGCCTAGCCCCCATCCGCCAAATTCGTACCGTCCGATAAGGAACTTCTTTCCAATAATATAGGATTTTATAAATGAACAAGTTACCAGCATGGATACTCGTTGTGCGGAAGGAAAAGCGCATGCGTCAATGGTGATGTTAGGCCTGGTCCCCAAAGTGTTGATGATCCTTTCCACAATCTCCTGATCGGAATTATCTCTCTTAATCAAAAGCGTGTAATCCGCTGCCAGTTTTCTAGCTGTCTCCAAACGCGATTCCACCACATCTAAAAATAAATCGTTTGATTGGTTTAAAAAAAAGAATATAAAAAATAATATTATAATAGTTATAATAATATTATAATCTAGTTGGGCTTTTATTTATGGTGACAAACGAGCATACAGTCCACTTGATGGTAAGTGATTGCTGTGGCCCATAGACATCTACATCTACCTTCGTTTGCGTAATAAAATGCAGATGCGTTGTCAGCCGTGAGGACTAAGATAGAATGCCTCTTTTCCAGTAAATAGGGTTTACGGTTTTCTACACTCACCATACGTAACACAGCAGCATTAAGCTGCTATTTTACGTTGGTATTCTGTGAGAGCGTGGTCCTTCCTCAGTCGAGCCGACCCATTCGTGCTACAACTATACTATTAATATATAGCTGCAGCATGTATTTCAGTTGACGTGATTGTTAACTTAACCGTGTACGTGTAAGAAGATCCACTAACCCATGTCGACCCGTGGGTGTCGTAAGAGGCGACGGAGGGAAACTGAAACAGGAAATGGGTAGCAGCATCTTTCTAATAACAACTCAAAATTATAAAAATGCTACATTTAAAAGCGTCAGTAGCCTAATGGCAGGCCGCGGACCGCGAACTCGAAAGGTCGTGGGTTCGTATCCGCCATTCGACTACTGTCGTGAACCACTTCTAACACAAGCATTTTAAGCTTACCAGAAGTGGTTAAAGGGAATATTAGTAATGTTTAATAGCATTACTAGTATTTTTGAAAATACTACAGTTGCCAATCCGCCAGAAAAGCGTAGCAAATATGGCAAAATCCCCCTTAAGAGGAAATCTTTGGGGGAGGCTTATATTCAAACGTGGACTTTTATATGATGTAATGGTTTATAAACCAATCCAGGGTTGTTAACTACCGAGACTACGAAACCGACCTGTCATCAGTATTTTGGAGGCGCCCATGGCTCTAGCGGTCATAGCACAGAGCACTCCTATAGGCCCGGCGCCGAGGATCACGAGATTCGTCCCAAGCTTGATGCCGGCGCGATTACACGCGTGGATCGCTATGGCCAGCGGCTGAAAAGCTGCACCTTCTTCCATCGTAAGATTGTCGGGTAATCTGCGGAAATATTCATTATTTATGAGTACGAGCTGTGAATGGTATTGGGTTTATTATTTTTATATAATTGTGTGATTCAAAGGGCAACTGCGGGTACTCGCGCGAGTGTGTACGGTACGATTTTCGAATAGGCGAGTCGTGTGAACGAGACCACATGAACTTATGCGCCACTGCGTCTCGTATTCGATAACAGCGTTTCGAGGCACGACATTCTCTGTGGCAACTTCGTACGGTATATACGGTAAAAAATGTATCTCGAACACGACGTTTTCCCGTAATGACTTCATGTGAACAGTTTGACATATTGTCTACTGCCACTACTATGTTCGATAAAATCTAGTGTACGGCATACGGGAATAGTATGACCGTTTGAACGTGGCTTAACAGAATGTATCATTTCATTGCGTCCTGTGGGTGTCGTTAGAGGTATGGAGTGTAGAGTACAAGGAGAACCATCTTATAAGGGGCGAAAGTTGAAAAAGTATCTTACTATTTACTGAAAATAGAGGTTCCAAAACCTACCACCAAAGAGAATATAATCACTACGTTCCTACCACAATAGCGCAGGCGTCTGAAAAACTACGATATGAAGTTAGCTGTTGTAGACGGAGTGAAGTCAGCTGAATTTAAATATTTGAAAAATTTCATGACTAGAGTAGTTAGTAAAATGCCAGTATACAAAACCTCAACTATTTACGTAGTACAAAACCAAGCGGATTGGTCGGTCCTTGTTTATTTCTCCATCTTATTCTAATTAATTTTGGCGCTTTTTTTTAATTTATCCTACGCTACTGCAGCGCCATCGTTATTGAACGCGCTTTTAGGGACACTTTTCATATAAGGCGATGGTCCTCCTTGTACTCTACACTCCATAGTTAGAGGAGACTATGGGAAATAGCTGTAAAATCTTAGACGTTCCGATAGATGGCGTTGTAACTATTTCGTTTACATCAGCCTTAAAATCGTTTCTGCAGACGTAAAAAAATCGAGAAATTACTACACATCATGTTCACGTCAGGTACACCTCAAAACTTGAAAACGAGATTATACAAGCAGTGCGTGTGTGTATGAGGAAGCTCAAGGTCGATCAGTGAGCTTTCTCTCTCTCTCTCTCTTTACCACGGGGTTTCTCTGTGTGATAAACTTAGAAATGAGAATATCCTCAGTAAAACCAGAGTGACCGACATAGCCCAACGGCCGGCCAAATAGCTCGAAGAACCGACAACCGATGGGGATAAAAGATTCTCGAGTGGCAGCCTCGTACTGGTAGGCGAAGTGTATAGATACCTCCCCCCCCCCCATATATAGTGACGACCTGGTAATACATGTAGGAAGTCAATGGATGCAGGTGGCTCAGGACCGTGCTTTGTGGCATTCCTTGGGGAGGCCTATGTTCAGCAGTTGACTTGTGAAGGACTGTAATGTTAAATGATGAGACGTAAAAATCCCATAGAGGCGACGGGCAGCAGCGCCAAAGGTGCAAGGCAGCACCAGCAGCAGCAGCGATCGTTAATCCGTTTGCCAAGCCCGATTAACCGATTCGTTGCAGCACCCATTTTCGACAACTTCTAGCTGTGGCGGCGAACAAATATTTCATGACACGCCAGGCGTGTCAAGCGTCACAGACAGTTTTTTACTTGTTTAGACCTAATTAAGTTTATTTGACATCAAACATAAGTTACACATGGAAGGGTACTTGTTTTTAGTGGGTAACTACGTGTTTTTTTTACGCGTTTTCTTTGAAATTGAGAGAAAGTGACTTTTTTATGAAGAGATTACAAACCTTTTGTACAATTTTTTGTTGTTATAAAAAAATCATTTATATAAGTAGGTACAGCTAAATCACCCTGGAAACCTTGGTTTTTATTAAATTAAATTTTCACCTAATAATAACATTTGTAACTATCAAACAATGAAGAACCTAAATTTGAAAAAAAAAAAGGTATATCATTGATATTTACAAATGTTAAATATTATTTAATGTTATACAAATGTAAAAGTAAAGTCGATCTGAAAACGTCTAATTAGTAAGAATAGCAAAACAAGTGTTTTCAAAAGGAAAAAATACGCCGGTGCTATACGGCGGCGGATTGACAAAAGACTATTTATTAGCGAATTTTTTTTATGCATGAACGGTTTCGAACTGTTTCAAGCAAAAATAAACCTTATACCATATCACAAGAGTACATGGTACTTCGTAGGTCCATTCGGCCAAATTATAGTAATAAGTCCGCACTTCAACCATTTTAAGCACAAGAGATAAAGGCATTGTTTTTTTTAACAGGAGAGTAGTTTCTAGAAACTTGTTTACAACTTGAGTTTGTGAGCGATCGCAATGAGTGCTATTATTTGTTCATTTGTTTCTTAGTAGAGTATTTTCCACAACATGTTTTAAAAACCTATAAAGTAAAAACGGTACCATGTACAAGTTAAAAAAGGTTGTCAACTCCTAAAAATTTCAATTTTTCAAAATATCCAGAAACGAAGCCGCAGGTATGAACTATTTGCAAAATAATGAATATTTTGTTCTGGATAAATTTTCCAAAAAAGCAATTTGAGCGAGTTTAAAAAGACACGCCTTGCGTGTCATACGCCACACACAAAAGTATTCGATGGCACGCCTGGCGTGTCACCGCACTGAACTGGTTAAGGCAAGTCCTCCTGTGGCCTATGGAGAGTAAATGTAGTTGTGGTGGTACCTGCAGACCTATTGCCGGAATGTATTTATTTATTTATTAGATTTATTTTATATTAGATTTTACGTGGTAGAGCCATGCTGCAGCTATTACTACACCACTAATCCCAGCACCACTACTCCCAACACCACTACACTAGGCAAGACACACCACTGAATACGACACGTGTATCGCCTCTACACGAGGCATCCTCAGGTGATATAGACTCTACGGTGGCTAACCGCTAAGTGAGCGGCGAGCCATAACAACTGACTTTTATACAGACCGATGACGCAACCGCTCTCTACTTAAGGAGCGAGCGACCGCTTCATGCGATAAAACATGCGACCAATCACCGCGGACTTAAGCAGCCGTTTGTAAAATTAAAACAAACCGCCGCGCAACCTACCCTCCAACCACGCAACCAATCGCCGATCACCATGAGGTTGAAAAACGACCATATTGCGAGGGTGTCTATTATTAGAGAGCAGGCTTAAAGATATTTAAGAGAGGCGAGTTAGTAACATTTGTTTGTTCCTTCAGTAGTGCAACGGTACTATTATTACTTTTTAATATTTCTAACTGTTCCAGCACACACAGTCGCAGCCCTTTATTACACGTATGTAAGACTTTAAAGGAGTGGTCGTTGGCTAGGTTGTGTCCAGTGTCCAAAAGATGTTTGGCAAAATGGGATTTATCGGGATTGCCATTCCTGTACGCGGCTAAATGCTCTTTATAACGTGTCTCGAAACTGCGACCAGTCTGACCCACGTAAACGGCGTGACATTCGTCACAAACAAGTTTGTAAACACCTGACTTTTGACGAATATCCAACTTATCTTTATTATTACAGATATTTCTAAGCGAATTGTTTGTTTTGAACGCCACATAAACGCCGTTTTGTCGAAGAGTATATGCTACTTTTTCAGATATGGGGCCTAAGTACGTCAAACTGCTCACGTATCGATAATCATATAATAATAATAATAAACATTCTTTATTTTCGCCACAATCTAAAAACTAATATAGTAATGAACTGGGGTTAACACCAAGGAACAAAATTATTTAGATTGTGAAAGACTGGCGTCTGAGCTAGTGTAGTAATGATTAAACTAGTAACAAAAAAAAGAGAAAAAAAGAAGGAAATGTTGTGTGTGTGTGTGTGTGTGTGTGCGTGTGTGTGTGTGTAAGAGGGTGGGTGTGTGCGTGAATGGTGTATGTGTGTGGGTGGGTGTGTGTGTGTGTGGGTGTCGGAGTGGGTGTGGGGTAGTATATTTCCTACCTGATAGGATAAAGGAGAGATTCAGTCTCCTCATAGTTCATAGTCTGCAAATAATTAGAGACTTTAGATTTGCATAACAGTTTTGTAAGAGGAAAGATGTTGAGCTCACGATGTAGTCTATTGTAAAGTAAGGGGCCCAAGAAACAGAAAAATCGTTGTGAGGTCAAGGTTTTGAACGAAGTTGAACGTACTACCAGGTGATTTCTCTGGGAAGACAGTAAAGAGGGATCATAGCTGCAACTACTATGTTGTTTGAGGACAATTAATAAAATAAAAAGTTGGCGCACGGAAAGAACCTCACATTACTGGTAAAGATCGAAGGTTGGTGATAACAGGGGCTTAAACGTACAGACTTTGAGGACCGCTCTTTGGGCTCTTTCCAACTTGATTAGTATTGATTTACTCGCGCCACCCCAGGTTGTTAAACAGTAAACAATAAGTGACTGACAAAGTGCTAAGTAGACTGATTTGACCAGACACGGATTTGCAACTTGGCGAATATTTTTTAAAAAAAACCTGACTTTTCGGAGTCTACAAGCGGTGAGGTTGATGTGGGGCTGGAAGGTCAGTTTACTGTCTATAATAATACCTAAATATTTTGTGGAATCGGTAGAGGTAAGAGGTAGACAGTTACATGAGAAGGAGGGGAGGTCAGAATGGAAATGAGCAATTAAGCGAAAATTGTCAAATGCATTGAGTGGAATGCTGCGAAGGGAGAAGGTGATATACTAAATTTTTTTGGAATTGAGAGTGAGTAGATTTGTAAGGAGTCAGAAGGAGACTAAGTCTAAACCGGATTGGGCAAGTTGGAAGGTATCTTTCCAGGAGCAGGCTGAGAAAATTAGCGCGGTATCGTCTGCAAAGGAGATAATCTTACAGCCAGAGATTTTGAGAGAGCAGAGGTCATTGATGTAGACCAAGAAAAGCTTAGGGCCAAGAATGCTTCCCTGGGGGACACCGTAATTCATGAATAGTTCAGAACTCACTTTTCCATTGATAATGAAAGCCTGGTTACGGTTTGAAAAATAGTTCCGGAAGAGAGATAGTTGGGTACCTCTGACACCAATTGCCTCCAGCTTAGTCAGGAGAATGGGAATCGAAACCATGTCAAACGCCTTGGCCAAGTCGAGGAAGACCGATAGGCATTTATTACCCTTGTCTAAGTTTCTGATCATATGATCCGTAAGAGAGTGAACCGCATCTGCTGTGGATCTGCCAGATCTAAAACCAAATTGTTCAGGGGACAATAAGTTCATTTTCCCTAGGAAATCGATTAACTGGTTATTGATCAGTCTCTCCAGTATCTTAGACAAGGCGGGTAAAGCTGAACGCACATATGTCCGCGCCGTACGCGCCGCACGCGCCGTACGCGCCCAATTTTATAATTCGTTGTATGAAATCATATGAAACCTCGCACATTACACCCGCACCGTACGCGCCGAATTTTATAAAATGCGGTAGGTATACGATATCAAAGGACGAATGCTGATGACGTCATATAACGCGGCGCGTGCTGATACTGTGTTGTCTAATATTGCCAACTTAGTGGATTTTCCGTTATAACTGGTAGTTTCGACTGACGTGATAATTTTTGTATTTTTATAACTTTTAATTAATTCGTAATTAATTATACATAATTTGATTTTTTTACATTGATTATCAATATGAATACTTAGTGATAAATTATTTACATACTGAACTAAAAAAATTGGTTAAATTTAATTCAAAAACCCAATTATACCTGATTACTTAATTATTAATAAAAATACTTAAACATACAACAAGTCTTTTTTCTGGTTCAATTGGTCTTCTAAATCTTGGGTTTCAATTTCAAATCGTTTATTACTTCTATAATGTACAGTAAATTAGCAGTTACAGTGACCATTATAGACCCTGTCGGGCGTTGCAATATACAAGAAATATACAATAAAATAATTAAATGGACTTATAACTATGTAACATCATTATATTATATTTGGCTATTTTGAAAATAAAATTTTATTTAATACTTAGTAATTTACTGCTTAGTAATTAACTATCAAAAAATTCAGTGAGCGTGTAAAAGCATTTGGAAATAAGATAATAATGAAGTTTTTTTATTGAATGAACTTAATTTAAATTCAGATTTTATATTTATGGGTAGTTTATTGAATATTTTAATGGCCATGTAATATGGACTACAATTGAGCATTTTGGTTCTAGATGGGGGTAAATATAACCTTTGTTTATGCCTAGTATTTACATTGTGTGTTTCTTTTATCTGGGTGAAGAAGTGTTTATTTTTAAATACGAAGTTACTTATATCTTTTATATAAATAGAAACTAAGGTTAATAATTTAAATTTAATGAAGTAGGGTCGACAGCTGTCTGTTATCAATTCTGGCAAGTATCCTAACACATTTTTTTGTAAAATGAACAATTCATCTGCATTAACACTATTACCCCAAAGGATAATGCCATATTTAAGCCATGAAAAGGCGCGTAATATGTGGAAAGTGCAGTTTCTAAATTTGTGCTATGATTAATTTGATAAAGCGCATATGTAAATTTAGAGAGCTTGCATTTAATTTTTTCAATATGCGACTTCCAGTTTAAATGTGTATCTACATTAAGTCCAAGCAAGTTATACGAGTCTATCTCTTCTATTAGGGTATTTTGTAATTGAAAATTAATTTTTAGGGGTGGTTTATTATATGAACGAAATTGTAAAATTTTTGTCTTTTTAAGGTTTATTTCTAAATTATGGCTATCAAGCCAATGAGTGACATTATGAAGTGCATCATAGACAAGGGCTTCAGAGCTAATGTTGTCGTTACTTTTTATAAGTATTGACAAGTCATCTGCAAATAATACTGGCAGTGTTGATTCTCTATACAAACATTTTGGCAGGTCATTTACATAAATAAGAAACAGCATTATCGGCTGCAGCACCCTCGAAACCCATGAAAATGACACCCATGATGAAAAAATTGATATCTATTGCAGCCGCCATCTTGGATTTACATTTCGACAGCACTATCGGCTTCAACACCCTCTAAAACCATGAAAATGACACCCATGACGAAAAAATTGATACTACTTACTTTTAGTACGTACTACTATTATTTATTCTGTGCTTTTAAAATATTGTCATAAAAAAATCTCTCATTATTATTTTAATCAAGTATTTAAGAAATTTGGTTATTCGAATATTGTGTATTTGTACAGCGAACTTTTTGAGCCACTGAAAACAACCGAAACAATGTCCACTCACGACGGCGACTGACGCCAACGCCAAACTAACTAAAACGAGTCAATATAGACAGTTGGCGCTTGCGCGTGGCGAAAAATGGAACTAATTTTGACAGTTTTCAGTTCCTAGTATATAGTGTATTATCTATGGTTTTCAGTGCTTTGTTGTTTCGTCTCCTCAGTGCTTAATCCACAGAGTACATATGGCTTAATCTTAAATTAATAGCTACCAAATATGCCGAAAGCAGTGCGTAGTGCAGCTAGAAATATCTTTCTTGCCGTTAAACATTTGCGTGAGCAAGAAAAGCTTAACAAAGGACCGATAATTCCATTCCACAGTTCCATTCCAAAATTTGATAGCTCGAACAGGGGCTATGACGGATTTTCTTTTTTGGAGTTTATGGCCTGGTATCTAGACCTTTAGGCCAAGTCTTAAGTATTTTTATTCGGTTTATTATAATTTCTCCAAATGTATAATTATCCTTCATAGTTCACTACTTCACAATATGTTGATGCGTCACATTGTGCAGCCCTTGGGAGATTTTGACGGCAACTTGAGCCAGCAGACAGCTGACAGTTGGTGATGGTATCTAAAGGCGCCTATGCAAATAGCTATCTTGAGAATTCATCACCATCAGAGCACTTGTTTTACCGTTTCCACTAATAGTTCACATGCGTAAACACGAATATTCGAATATTCGTGTTTACGCATGTGAACTATTATCATCATTATCATTATCATTATCATATTGTATGATATGTAAAAGTGGTACATAAAATCGTGCCACTTTTACATATCAAAATCGACTTCAAACTATTATTTAAACTATAAAACAGGAGCAGCAAACCACCGCCGATCAAGTTCCCGCCAAAACTCCGGCTATGACAGTGACAATTAAAATGTTACCAGATAATTAGTTTATTATTTCCGTTATTTTAGATAACATTTTACTTATGTGAGTTAATTAGTAATGTATGTTTGCATTTTAGGTGTTTCCGAAAGAACCGTAAGCCGCATAGTTTCAGAGGGTAAAGCCCTTGAAAATAATCCTACTGAAAGAATAGAAAATCCTTCCTGATGAGACCCAAATCAAGCAGCTGAAGGGCCTTCTACAGTAAGTATTGACTCCACATCAGACAACCCAATAAAAACAACAATGTTTCATATTTCATTTTTTTCATATTACATTTCATATGGCAGAGTCGGGAAGGGTCGCCCTAGGCGAAAGTTTATCGACCAAATAGGCGATATATTGAAAATGGGCCAAATTAAGAGTACCTTTAACCGACGAGCGTGTATGCGTAGGTATATGGATGTGGAGGAAGCGAGAGAGGTGTGTCAGGATCGTGCCAAATGGAATTCCATAGTCTCTGCCTACCCCTCTGGGTGACAGGCGTGAGTGTTTATGTTTATGTTTATGTATGTTTCATATTCGGAGGGCATGAAAAAAGCAGAATGATTAAACAAGATGATCTCTACATAATTCATGAAATGGAACATGGTTACGAAGCTGTCAAACTACTTCCTTATCATTGTGATTTAATGCGATTGAGTTTTTATTGAATTATTTTAAAAGAATATTCGCATATTCGAATATCACAGGCCTCTCTGAATATATGGAGCAGCGAATCCATAACGCATTTTATAAAATAACTGCTATAGAGTTGGAGAAATACTGCAGTCATGTCAAAAATACTGAAGATAATAATCGACGTACAGACAACCGTCATGAAATAACTATGGAACTATTTTTGATCAATTTGGATAGCAGTCATTCAGATTTATCTGATTCTGATGATTCTGATGAATTAGCATAGCACCACTAATGGACCACAACTATTATAAAAAATAAAATATTTTATTACTTTTCTTTTTTTTTTTAGAAAACCCACGTAATACATGATTAAATAGATAGTCCAGTGCAACAAGGATCTGTTGAGCCTTGGATCGCTTTTAGTCAAGGTTTATACCTAAGATCCTTGTCGCACTTGACCTCAATACCGGACATACTTTTAACATGACAAAAAGTAGTATTGGTCACTTTTGTAGGGAATGGAAAAGCATGAGTTAGATAGTGGCAACACCGTATGAGCTGGCGCCGAATCTTGTTGGAATACCCAGTGCCTGTTATTGAACATGGTATGAGAAACCCCATCTGAAGGGCCAACAGTTTCTGCTTACGTTTGGGATTTCTTTGAATTCGCGCCTTCTCAGCTTTTATCACTGCTGGAGTCCTAACAGACCGAGGGCGACCACTTCTTGACCTGTCATCTACACAAGAGTCTTCATTGTATCGTTTGAAGGTACGATAAACGAATCTTTTGGTTATATTCAAATTTTTCAGTATGTCAAAAATTTGAATTGGCGCGTAACCGCAACGATGCAACGCAATAACTGCAACACGGTCTTCTTTAAGCGTCCACTCCATATTTAAAAATGAGTAGAATTCTAAAAAGTATACAGTTTTATGAAAATACTAATTCATAAAACTGTATACTTTTTAGAAATATGAACTGTATTAAAAATAGTAATTTATGAAAATGAACAATTCCAAATTCGAATTCAATAAACTTTTTTGTGGCCAGCATTCTAAAAGAAAAGTTACTTATGACAATTCATAAGTATTGTCACACCTGTCACACCATGACCTGACTGTGTATGTATGAAGTGTGGCGGCGCTGACGTCGCGCCACAAGCGAAAAACATCGAAGCCTAAATCGCGCTTACAAAGTTCCGAAGTTAAAGCATAGAATAGCTCCGAACTACCAATCGGAGTGTTGGCCGCTTCTCGGACAGAACACCTTGCCCGGCGGGAGATCTCCCCTTTTCCTTCCACCCGCCACAGAAGTATGTATGAAGTATGAAGTTTGTATGTAGTTTGTATGAAGTTTGTATTAAGTTTGTATGAAGTTTGAATTAAGTTTGTATGAACTTTGTATGAAGCTTGTATGAAGTTTGTATGAAGTTTGTATGAAGTTTGTATGAAGTTTGTATGAAGTTGGTATGAAGTTTGTATGAAGCTTGTATGAAGCTTGTTTGAAGTTTGCATGATTGTATGAAGTTTGTATGAAGCTTGTATGAAGTTTGTATGATGCTTGTATGAAGTTTGTATGAAACTTGTATGAATCTTGTATGAAGCTTGCATGAAGCTTGCATGAAGATTGTATGATGCTTGTATTCATGTTCAGTTTGTATGAAGTTTGTATGAAGTATGTATGAACTTTGTATGAAGTTTGTATGAATTTTGTATGAAGTTTGTATGAAGTATGTATGAAGTTTGTATGAAGTTTGTATGAAGCATGTATGAAGCTTGTATGATGTATGTATGATGCTTGTATGAAGTTTGTATGAAGTTTGTATGAAGTTTGTATGAAGTTTGTATGAAGTTTGTATGAAGTTTGTATGAAGTATGTATGAAGTTCGTATGAAGTTTGTATGATGCTTGTATGAAGTTTATATGAAGTTTGTATGAAGTATGTATGAAGTTGTATGAAGTTTGTATGAAGTTTGTATGAAGTTTGAATGAAGTGTGTATGAAGCTTGTATGAAGTTTGTATGAAGTTTGTATGAAGCTTGTATGAAGATTGTATGAAGCTTGTATGAAGTTTGTATGAAGCTTGTTTCAAGTTTGCATGATGCTTGTATGAAGTTTGTATGAAGTTTGTATGAAGCTTGTATGAAGCTTGTATGAAGTTTGTATGAAGTTTGTATGAAGATTTGAATGAAGCTTGTATGAAATTTTGAATGAAGATTGTATGAAGTTTGTATGGGGTTTGTATGAAGCTTGTATGAAGCTTGTATGAAGCTTGTATGAAGTTTGTATGACGCTTGTATGAAGTTTGTGGAAGTATGTATGAAGTTTGTATGAGGTATGTATGAAGTAGGTATGATGTATGTATGAAGTTTGTATGAAGCTTGTATGAAGCTTGCATGAAGCTTGCATGAAGATTGTATGATGTATATATGATGCTTGTATGAAGTTTGTATGAAGTTTGTATGAAGTGTGTATGAAGTTTGTATGAAATTTGTATGAAGTTTGTATGAAGTTTGTATGAAGCTTGTAGGAATTTTGTATGAAGCTTGTATGTAGTTTGTATGAAGCTTGTTTGAAGTTTGCATGATGCTTGTATGAAGTTTGTATGAAGTGTGTATGAAGTTTGTATGAAATTTGTATGAAGTTTATATGAAGCTTGTATGAAGTTTGTATGAAGTTTGTATGAAGTATGTATGAAGTATGTATGAAGTTTGTATGAAGTTTGTATGAAGTTTGTATGAAGTTTGTATGAAGCTTGTATGAATCTTGTATGAAGCTTGCATGAAGCTTGCATGAAGTTTGTATGAATTTTGTATGTTTGAATTTTGTACTTGTATGAATTTTGTATGGAGCTTGTATGAAGCTTGTATGAAGTTTGTATGATGCTTGTATGAAGTTTGCTGAAGTTTGCTGAAGTTTGTATGAAGTTTGTATGAAGTATCTGTGAAGTTTGTATGAAGTTTGTATGAAGTTTGTATGAAGTTTGTATGAAGTATGTATGAAGTTTGTATGAAGTTTTTACGAAGTTTGTATAAAGTTTGTATGAAGCTTGTATGAAGCTTGAATGAAGCTTGTATGAAGTTTGAATGAAGATTGTATGAAGTTTGTATGAAGTTTGTATGAAGTTTGTATGGAGTTTGTATGAAGCTTGTATGAAGCTTGTATGAAGCTTGTATGAAGTTTGTATGACGTTTGTATGAAGTTTGTATGACGTTTGTATGAAGTTTGTTGAGGTTTGTATGAAGTTTGTATGAAGTATGTATGAAGTATATATGAAGTTTGTATGAAGTTTGTATGAAATTTGTATGTAGTTTATATGAAGCTTGTATGAAGTTTGTATGAAGTTTGTATGAAGTATGTATGAAGTATGTATGAAGTTTGTATGAAGTTTGTATGAAGCTTGTATGAAGTTTGTATGATGCTTGTATGAAGTTTGCTGAAGTTTGTATGAAGTTTGTATGAAGTATGTGTGAAGTTTGTATGAAGTTTGTATGAAGTTTGTATGTATGTATGACAAGTGGATCACGTCGGGGTCACCACTGTGGCGGGTGGAAGGAAAAGGGGAGATCTCCCGCCGGGCAAGGTGTTCTGCCCGGGGAGCAGTGTGGTGTACATAATATATTATTGATTAATATTTATTTAGCCAATTATAATACATAAATTTTGACCAATAAACATTAATCAATAATATATTATAGCTATTATATGTATGTCGCGCTCCGTTTGCCGGCGTAAAACTCGTCGATAGCTTCTTGTAGCTGCGTTGCTGTACGGGGCTATAAAAGAGGTGCAGACCGGCGCGCGCGCGTAATCGGCGAGCGGCGGCGGCGAGGGACACATCTCCGGAACAGCAAGAAGAACCGAGCTGCGGCGTTGAAGAAACGGCTCGAAAATGGTCGACGGATGCTTGAAGATAGCCGGCGTGTGAAGACGGTGCGGCGCTGATGATATCTGTAGCTGCTTCTTGTTTCTATATAGAACGTTAAATATATACGTCAAATTATCTCACATTGATATGCAGCCCGCAGTATCTCGGTAGCCGGGGGTAATTAGGAAATAAATGTTTTCTTCAGACCTTCACCTTTTGTGTTATGGTAGCAGCAGGGTAACGCTATTAATTTATTTAGTAAACGGTTTAGGGTTGATTAGCCTGGCTGCTACATATGTATGTATATAATATTATATTTTTATTGCCATTTATATATTTTATGTATTTTATTTCCATGCTAAAATTGCTTTTTTGTTATTTTAGTTTAGTATTAGCATATTGTGCCCTTTTTTTTTTACGTGGGGAAATCCTCATGGATACCTTCCGCTGCGGGGGCAATGAAAAGGTTATGCCGGACTCATACCGGCTAAAACTCCACGGTGGTCACCATCAGCGTATACGAGGGGTCCCGGGATCTCCGTTCGGAACGCAACCGGGGCCCCTCCATCGCTTTGCTACGCTTATAGCACGTCCCGGGGACAGTAATTACTGCCCCCAGCACCCTCGCAGTGCTATCACGATGTCTCGAGACCACTTCCGAGTCATCGTCCTCCTCGGGGGTTACATTACTAGACGTTCGAGGCCCCCGCCCCGAGCGTTTGTAACCCCGGAGGCCCCGTTTCTGGTAGGGGTGCCCTACAGGCACATTTGTGTGCTGGGTTGGTGGAGAATAAAACCGCTGCAATATTTTTCTTTCTTCTATATTTGGTGTTTTCCTTGAGGTAGCTGGCCGCCGACTGTGTCGAACGACGAAAATCGCCCCTCTTTTATACCGCCTCAGCTGGGTATTGATCTATTAAGATACGGCGTACGTATCGTACAAACGGCGTCGACCAATCAGCGCGAGGCGTGACAGAGCAAGTGACGATGCTGAGTCCCGTTACATTGTTTATCTTAAGCTAGTTCTATACCTTACTGAGTCATTGTTTACATTGTCTACCTTAAGCTAGTTCTATTATACAAAGTGACCAACTAATTCTATTACAAGAAATATAAGCTCTACACTATTATTTTCTTAACATAAAATGCTTATATCCTATATAAACTATAATCTTTATTAATGTAAATGTTTATCCTATCTAAGTACAAACTAACTATAATATTTATTCCATTAATATAAATGTTTTGTCTTATTTATGTATCACTATTTGTTTTCTTTTGTCCCGCACATCACTCCCGCCGTGCGACCGCGTCGCATCAGCTTCCGGTGCGGGCTCGACGTCCGTAGATAGAGGCAGGATCAAAAGCTTCCTTACTGGCCGGCGTAGGACACCTCCCTTGGTCAGCACGTCCACAGTCCGCACGACGTTGTCGGGACCCGGATATGTAGCGATGACTCTTCCTCGTATCCACACGTTGCGAGGCAGGTTGGGATCGACGATCTGTACGAGGTCGTCGACGCGTGCTGCTTGGCCTCGTCCGTGGGGCTCCTGCCGGTGTTGGAGCTCAGGGAGATACTCCTTCACCCAGCGTAACCAGAAGATGTCGGCTAGCCTCTGCGCAGCTCGCCAAATTGACCGTGAGAGGGCGTCTTGTTCGGTAAAAGTGCCTGGCTGTGGTACTCGTCCGGGTCCTCCCAACAAGAAGTGGTTAGGAGTGAGAGCTTCGGGATCCTCTGGACTGACTGAGACGTGAGTCAGCGGGCGGCTGTTGACGGTGTATTCTACTTCTACCAGTAGTGTCGTGAGGACTTCCTCCGTCGGATGACGTTCGTGCAACGTCGCGATGAGAGCGGTCTTGACGGAGCGAACCATTCGCTCCCAGGCTCCGCCCATAAATCGAGCTCCAGGCGGGATGTAGCGCCAGGAGATAGTCCTCTTCGCTGCTTCTTCTGCGGTCGCTGCGTCGACCGCCTGTCGTAGTTCCTTATCGGCTGCCTTCAGGTTGGTGCCGTTGTCTGACCATATTTCTGTTGGGCAGCCTCGCCGTGCGATCATTCGCCTTATGGCCATTACCGCGAAGTCAGCGCTAAGTGAGCCGGCAACTTCTAGATGTATGGCTCGCGTAGTGAGGCATGTAAAATGGCCACATATCTCTTTTGTCGAGTTCGTCCAACGTTCACCAAAAGAGGTCCGAAATAGTCCACCCCGGTGTAGGTGAAGGGGCGCTTGTGGTGAGCTAAGCGACATGTTGGAAGGTTCTCGGTTCTCGGATGCGGCGGTACTTGCGTCTTCATTCTGCAGAATAGGCATCTTCGTAGTATTGTGCGTACGATAGGGCGCAGTCTCAGTACCCAATACTGCTGCCGGCACTCGTTGACTGTGGCCTCTACACCGGCGTGATGGAGTTGCCGATGTATAGCCTGCACCCAGAACTTAACTGTATGATGATCACCGTCAATTATCAGCGGGTTCTTGAATTTTTCCTCCATGTCGCAGACCGCTCGAATACGACTTCTAAGTCGTAGTGTGCCGTTTATTGACTCGACGCTGAGCTGGCGGAGGCGGCTCTCCTTATTGATCGGCTTCCCGCTGTTTAGGCTGTCTATTTCTTCCGCAAAGGATTCTTCTTGGGAGGATCGCATCAGAAGCTCTTCAGCTGTCTTAAGCAGCTGTTCAGTTCAGTCGGCTGAGACCATTAACGGCTTTATGTCTTCTGGCGACCGCTTCTTTGTCGTCATGTGCGCCTGATATTTCACTGTAGCTTTGTTCTTTTTCTAAGTGGGATCAGCTTCTTTATTTTTCTTTGTTCGTTTGTAGTTGACTCTCTGTTTGGTGTTTCTGCAGAGTTGAATGAACTGTAGAACACGTGCGGTTGAGTATCGGAGTCGGTCCCAGTTGGAGAACTTCGCTGGATCAGGTAGACCTTCGGCAAGCTTCAATCTTCTTTTGTTGCTCACGTAATGTGTCCTTTTTTCGTCGGAAGGTTCTTCCGCCGTTGCTCTTGTGGTTTCTGTCGGCCAGAAGTCTTCTGTTAGGTATAAGAAGTCAGGCCCTTTGAACCATCGATGTTCTTTATTAAATGCTGCTGGTACGTCTCGTGTGGCGTCGTCCGCCACGTTCAGCTTTGTCGGAACCCAGCGCCAGTCTTTGACTTTGGAACTCTCTTCTATTGCTGCTAGACGGTGAGCCACGTAGGGCTTATATGAACGTGACCCTGTCCTTATCCAGGTTAGTACTGTCTTGCTGTCCGTCCAGAATACTTTGCGGTCAGGTTTCCTCTCGTATTCTTCGACTACTGTTTCTGCGAGTCTGGTGCCCATGACTGCTGCCTGTAGCTCCAATCTTGGGATGGACGTCAGTTTTAACGGTACCACCTTTGCTTTCGCCACAATAAGGGATAGGTGGACCTCGCCTACTGCTGTTACAGCTCTCCAAAAGAGGATCGCAGAGTAGGCTGACTCGCTGGCATCGCTGAAGACGTGGAGTTCTAGGGAGGCCGCGTCGCTGTAGTGAAGATATTGCCGCGGGATTGCTACTTCGTGGAGGCCTTTCAGATGCTCCATCCACATTTCCCACTGCTCCGCCAGGTCTTCGTCGATCTTGTCGTCCCATGTTGTTCCTCTACGCCAGACTTCCTGGAGGAGTTGTTTTGCCCTGATGGTAATAGTCGAGGCGAATCCGAGCGGGTCGAAGAGCGACATCACTATTCTCAGTGCTTCCCTTTTCGTCGCCTGCTTCCCTTCTAGGAGTGTTGAGGGTATTCTGGCTAAGTTGAGGTTGAAGGTGAGTTCGTCCGAGTGGATCTTCCAAACAACACCCAGAACTCGTTCCATCTTTTCTTCTGTTTTGTAGAGTTCCATGTCTTCTGTCTGGCTGTCTTCTCCAAGTGTTTCTAGGAGTGATGCTGAGTTTGATTTCCACTGTTTCAACTCGAAGCTGGCTTTCATGTGCACGGCTCGTACACTCTTCGTGATGCGTTTGGTATCTTCGAGGGTTCTGAAGCTGTCCAAGTAGTCGTCGACGTAATGCTTCATTATGATGGCAGCTGCGGCTTCTGGGTAAATTTCCCCGTGCTGTTTGGCGTTTAGGTTCTTGACGTATATTGCTGTCGAAGGCGAACTCGATGCTCCGAAAATTAATGATGTCATTCTGTACTCTTCCGGAGGTTGGTTGTCTCGTCGATCCCCACGCCACAGGTACCGCAGTGCGTCCCTGTCTTGTTTTCGCAACTTGACTTGCATGAACATCTCCTTGATGTCCGCCGTAACCGCGATCATGTGTTGTCGGAAGCGCATGACGACACCTGGTAGCGATTGTAGTAGGTCGGGCCCTTTGAGTAGCATGTCATTAAGTGCCACCCCTTTGGTCTTGGCTGCGGCATCGTGTACCACCCGTAATTTCTCCGGTTTCATTGGGTTGACTACTGCAAAGTGAGGTAGGTACCAAGTTTTGTCAGCTGTCTTCTGTTTTGGGGCGGGTTCGGCGTACCCCTTTGCGACGAGAGCGTTCATTTGTTCCACGTATTTCTTCTTTAACGTGGGGTCACGATCGATCTTCTTTTCTATGTTGAAGAGCCTCTTCAGCGAGTTCTCGTAATTGTCTGGTAACTTGACATCGTCTTTGCGCCAGAGAAGACCGGTCTGGAATCTTCCTTCTTCTGTCTTTGTTGTGGTCCTTTCCAAGATACGAAGTGCTTGTTCTTCTGGATCAGTCTTCGGTCTCTTGGGTTTTATGCAGAGTGCGTCCATCTCGAAGTATCGCTTTACGTGGTCTTCTAGATTCTCCTCTGGATCCTCTACGATGTGTGACACGAAATCGATGGATACTATTATATTATGGTTGTAGCACGAATGGGTCGGATCGACCGGGGAAGGAACACGCTCTCACAGAATACCAGCGTGAAATAGCAGCTTAACGCTGCTGTGTTTCGTATGGTGAGTGTAGAGATCCGGAGACCCTTGTTACTGGAAACGAGGCATTACATCTTAGTCCTCACGGGTGACAACTCATCTGCATTTTGATTCGTAATTGAAGATAGATGTACCTAGATGTCTATGGGCCGCAGCAATCACTTAAAGCAAGCACAGGTTTCGCGTCAGACGGCTAAATCACGAATACACTATCGACCTCCGGTCTCAGCAGGGGGTAATACGGCGGTGCTGTCCTCGCGCCACACCAATGGGGCCAGTGGAAGTAAAAGGGGAGATCTCCCGCCGGGCAATGTGATAGGCCCGGGGAGCAGCTAACGCCCCGTGCGTTATATCTGAAACTAGTCCGTATATAGCGCGTTAACTTTAGAACTTTGATAGCGTGATTTAGGCTTCGGTGTGTTTCACTTGTGGCGCGAGCATAGTACCGCCACAGGCCTATTATAGTCTGACGATGAAGAAGAAGAAAACACAAATAATTCGGTTTTTTATAAACTTTTATCTATTTCTTCATCATTATTATCTTCACCAACATCATTTTTACAGATTTATAACTCCACTACGAACATATGCCTTCCCCGAGGATGCCACAAATCATGGTCTTGAGCCTGCATCTATTTCATAAGAATAAATCATAAACAACGCGATTTTCTTTGAGAATTCTGCATATATGAGACCGCGACTATGCATTTTTCGTTTTTGTGGATATTTTCTTAACTTACTTGTGACAGAAGTCGGCTACGTGTTTGTAGTACTGGCAGATATTCCCTGGACTCTTCGGTGTGGAGCAGTACTGGGGCTCGTCGCACAGATTGTACCTGCCCGTTTTGCAGTACTCGCATTTGCGACACGGCTGCGTGGGTTCTATCGCCACACGGTCTCCCGCTATCAATCCCTTAACATTACCACCGACCTGGAAGGAAAAGGACAATTGAATACATACACCGACACGAGTGTTTCGTGTCGTCTTGCCATCCTATCGGACTATGAGAATGAGAGAAAAGGGCTTGCATCTGTGCAGTCTTGGTATAACTATTGACGCGAAACTTCAATGGGGCCCCCATATGTCTAAATTAGCAAGCAGACTTAGTTTTGCAGCATATGCTGTAAGAAAAATTAGAAGTCTCACAGATGTTGAGACAGCTAGATTAGTGTATTTTAGCTACTTTCATAGCGTAATGTCTTATGGAATTTTGCTATGAGATAATGCGACTGATATTGAAGTTATATTTGTTTTGCAAAAGAGAGCCGTACGGGCGATTTATACCCTCAATTGGAAAAAGTCCCTCAGAGAAAAAAATTAAAGAAATAACAAAAATTAAAAAATTAACTTTGGCATCGCAATATATTTATGAAAAAAATAACGCGCAAATACGAGTTGATTGCAAGCTGTGCTTGGGACAGCACGCTGTGAACTTGTTCGGGAACGCGGAATAGTGCAGGCGCGTCGAGGAAATATACTGTCTAGGATTCGTAACGCGCATTCCTTCTTTGAGAGCTTCTCCCGGTTAGTTGTCAAGATAGCATTATAATTCTGTAGTCGCGTAGTGCCCCTTTTGTGTTTGGTTGGCTAGTTAAATTAATCGGCGGGTCAACGAGGCGTACTTTGACTCTGGCGCGACGTTTTTGTTCCGGTGTCGAATGAAGAAACTTAGTTGTGTTTAACTCTGAATCCGTATATAGGTGCATTCGACAATATTAACTACTAGCGCGGCATTTGATATAGTTCGGAAACATTTTCCGTTGTCGGTTGAACGCTGAGCTTTGTGATACTAGAGAGGTAGTGTTAAGTCCAGAAATAACTGTTGCCACGCGAAACGGTAGTGACCTTTGATCCGGACATTTGTATTCGTGTTGTGTGTCACGCTTATAAAAAACGAGAGTTAGTGGCTTCTGGAAGTTAGTTAATTGTACGATAAAGTTAATGGACTGTCGTCGTGACGAACGAAGAAAGTGACTGTGGGTGGCTACGCTGAAGATTACCACAATTTGGAGCGGTGCTGAAGTCCGAGCTGCTGCCGACGGCAACGGTTCAATCAGGTCTATCACAACCAGTCACACACATATACACATCACTAACCGTTACTTCCCATGCACCCTACAACCACATGCGGCCTGACCGAACCCTGAGACAGCAGTCGCCTTGGATATAGCTAAGTAAGCTCTGTTTGACTGTTCTCCCTATTGAGTTGTAGCCTACTATCCTAATGGAACGTTTTCAATATAGTTTATTGTGATAGGGTAATTCCACGTGGCCTCTTTAGGAGGCCCGTCCTGCTTCTGCTTGTAAGGTCTTCCGCTCATGGGCCCCGGAAGATTCTACTCTTAGATAGGCAGCTGCAGGCCGTAACTTTTCTGGTAGCAGAGCGTGATTCCAGGTTCGATTCCCGGTCGAGTCCGACCGTAGTACTTCATAAAAATTAAACATTTGGTGGCAGGGAGCGTGTTTGGATTGGTTTAATTTGTGTCTGCAATCACGCACGGCCGTAATACGTAATAATAAAATTCTTTTCTTTTGTGGCTTGCTTTTTTTGTTGGTTAGCGGGTAGATTTGAAAAGCCGCGCCCGTTTAGTGCGCAAGCGGGAGTTTGCTGGAGCTGGTTATGCGTCGTGTAGGTAGATGGTTATTATCACGTAATCGGATAATTATCGTTGTCGGATAGTTATAGTGGATTAATTATCGAAGGGTAGATTTCCGAGCGAGGCATTTTTTGTTGATCGACCGTGATGTCTATCTTTATTAGAATTGTAATTTGTATTTGAACAATTTGAATTTAACTTGATTTGATCGCACTAGTATTTGTTATTTGTTAATTTGATTCGTTTCTTTTTTTTTGTGCTAACTTGTATTTAATTTAATAAGTAGTAATTCGTATTTGTGTAATTTCTATTCCACTTGATTGGCCACTAGCGCCCATGCTTTTATAGGTCGACCGGATAGGGTCTATAACTTGAGGAAGCGGCTCGAGCAGGTCGATGCTCGAAGGGCCGCAGTGGAGGAGGCTTACGCTGAGCTCGAGGATTCGGATGTGGAAAAGGGAGTCCTGGACTCCTGCTTCGCGGACTACGAGCAGTTCCTTTCGCTCACGGACGAGTTGATCGAGGCTGAAGGTAGGTATGCTGAAGAGGCGCGTGAAGTTCGGATGAGAGTCCTCTCGGAAGCAGCCTCAGCCGGAGCTGTTGGGACGACTCCCAACTCTGGACCTGCCAAGGTTCTCCGGGGTCCTTTCCGAATGGCTGACCTTCGTTGGTATTTTCGACAGCCTAGTGGACGCCCGGAGGGAGTTGACCCCGAGCCAGAAGATGGCGTTTCTCCTGGCCTCATTGGAGGGGGAGGCTCTGGGCGTCGTCGGCCACTTGAGATTGTCGGACGACGCCTACCAGACTGCTCGGGACCTCCTAGCCGGAAGATAGGAGAAGAACGTCCGGCGAATTGCGGACGAACATGTTAAGCAGCTACTAAGCCTCCCGCTGCTTAGTGACCGGGCCAGACTACGTCCGGACCTGGTGAATCTAATCATGGTGGCATGTAATGCGTTGAAGCGGCTGGATTTACCAGTGGCCGAACGGTCCCTTTTGTTGCTCCACATCGTGCTGTCCCGTCTGCCTCTTGACCTTCGGATACATTTTGAGGAGAGGTACGGCGGAGACGGGGCCTCCTATATTCCGCCCTTCAATGATCTGCTACGGTTCTTAGAGGAACAGTGCCGGCAGATTGAGAACGCGGCGGGCACCGTTGACGACTTACGAGCCGTGCCCAGTGAGAGGCGGAATCCAAAATCAAAAACCCCTCCCGGCCTATCGGAGCTCCCGCGGGAGGGCGTCGCTCTCTACCATCATAAAGTGGCCTAGCAGCCAGAGAGGCGCCCCCCTGCTTCTATTGTCGAGCACCAGATCACCGGGTGACGTCGTGCCCTAAATTATTAAGTAAGCCGGTTCCGGCGAGGCGAACTGTTGCCAAAGGGCACCGCTGGTGTTACTCTTGTTTGGAAAGGCACCTCCAGCGAGACTGCCCGCACCAGCGGCCCTTTCCGCATTGCCAGGGCAATCACCATGCAGTTATGTGCCTGGGTGCGAACGGCGTCTCCTCTAGAGGCTCTGCCGGGCCATCAGCCCCCACGGGCGGGGGCGCCCAGCCACGCCCTCTGTCGCGCGACGCTCGGCGCCCGCCGGCCAGTTACCGGGCCCCTAGGTTTGAAAGGGCCCCCCCCCCGACCAGTCGGGGGGTAATTCCCCAAGGGGCGGGGGGGTCGACAACCCCCCTCAGCGTATTGAGAGGAGCTTCACGGCCGCTCAGCGGTCGGCTGGACCCTTCTCACCCCCGTTAGCTGAGTGGCCGCGACTGGTGTACCACCGTCCCCCCTTTGATGGAGGCAGCCCTAGCTAGCTGCCGCCCTAGCTCCCACCAAGGCCGCTTCCACTGAGCCTTTAAGCCGTCAACAGTCCACTTGTCAAACTGTTCTATTGTCGACGGCCTCAGTGAAGGCGTACAACCCGAGCGGCGACTGCTAGCGGTTGGTGCTTCATTAGTCTCAGGTTTACGCGTTGTGGCCTCCACTTGGTGGTGGAAAGATTAGGGCCCCCCTGGAGCGTTGAATCACGCTGTCAAGGGGTATTAGATTTGGTTTTGGTCGAGCACTTGGTTAAAAATTCTTTAAATTAAAAATAAAAATCGTTGTGCCTTCCGCGAAATGTTCCTGTTTGTCGCGGACACTATTTGTGCCGAAGGAAATAAAAATCAATCCTCTCTTTGTTTTCATATTTTGTTGGCATTGTCGAAGATTTATTTTGAAAAAAAAAACTTTTTGGCTACCTCTTATGTTTGTCGTTTTGCTTAATTTGTCTGTTTGATCTATGCGCATCAAGAAATAAATTTATTACAGTTTGTTTTCAAGTTTTACATAGTAGATTGAGTATTGATGTTTGAAATTTGGTTGAAATATGAGCACAGGACTACTTGTCTAAAGGAGCTGGCTGGTTGTGCGATTATCAGATTGAAATCGGCTACTGCACAATTAAGTAAATAATTATATAGTAGATGGCTTGATTGTGCCCACTGTTTGAAAGTCTATACTAAGGACTATCTGTGCGTTTCGTTTGGCTCTCCACAGACGACGTTCATGTGGAATTTGTGGGTGCACTCTGAGGCCGCGCTGGGCCGCTTCCTATCGCGTCGCTGTTTGTAGACCTGATTCGGTCGAATTGCGGAACGAATGATAGGGGCACAGATAGGTGTTTGAAAGAGGTCGTCGGACTTCTGTCCAGTAACAGGACTTATTTAGGTAATGCGATGTCCAGGAAGGGCATCCAGTTGAGGCTCAACCCTCCGGCTTGCCCACATTGGGGCGGTATTTTTTGAGGCGGTGGTTAGGGTTGCAAGATCTGATGAGGTGCTTAAAGTGACCTAGATTTGGTTGTAGATTCGGTCTTGCAGCGTGCCGTCGCGACCCTGTCCCGCTTACCAGTTTTGCTCGCGGACATAAGTCCTTATGTCCGGGACGGGGGTTTGTTCACGCCCGAACGCTGGTTTCGGGCAAACAGGCAATGTATACGTTTTTACAACATAATCCTAGAACATGTTCAAAGTTTGTCAATAAACAAGTTTAAAAGTTTTATTAAAGAAAAACTGTACAAAAAGGGTTATTATAATATCAAGGAACACATGAATGAAAACCACCCCTGAGAATAAGGGAATCGCCACCATGCTGGTTATAAGAAAATTAATTTAAAAATTGTATAAATAAAATTATTGTTAAGTAAAATATGATTTAAAAAAAATCTCGCTGGGTTTCTTGCTGGTTCTTCTCAGGACAGAGATTTTCCGAACCAGTGGCAAATAAAAAATGACTTTCAATAAGTATTGTGTAATAATCAATATTGAATAAAAAATCATTCTATTCTATTCTATTCTTGCGTATGCACTTGGACACTGTAATACCATCCTGCGTAGATAGCCATCTCCGTTGGACTGGCAACTCTGACCGAAATTCGATCTGGAGGACATTGTATACACCGACAATATATAAACATACTGGCCGAGAAGAAACTGCATACTTAAAAAAATGCGTAAAAATTACGACGACCACAACAAGACGGACGCTATAGATTGGATTTTGATTTAGTAATTACAGTCAAAATTCTACAAAAGTCCTAACAGAGGACTTTTGTTGAATTTTTGCAAAGGACTCCAGGAGTTTTGGCGGGAACTTGACCGGCGGCGGCTTGCTGCTCCTGTATTATTGTTTAAATAATGGTTTGAAGTGGACTTTAATATGTAAAAGTGGTGCGATTTTGTGTATTAAGTGTCTGCGCCTTAGAGTATTCAACTAACTTTAGTTTAATACTCTAAGGTCTGCGCATGTAAACTATTAGTCGAAACGGTGAAACAAGTGCTCTGATGATGATGTGATTCTCAAAATAAGGTGTCTGTCTGCTTAGGCGCCTTGAGATACCATCGCCAACCGTCAGCTGTCTGCCGGCTCAAGTTACCGTCAAAATAAAAAAAAGCAAAGCAGTGGACTTTTATATGTATGGTAATTATTATAAATATTTTGTGTGCTCTAAATGGGAAACACCTCAGAGCAGGTGGAGAGCAGGAGGCACAGGCCTCCTTTCATTTCTGAGAGAGTTATGGAGCTATCAGTCGACCGCGCTGCTTTACAAAGACTTCTATGTAGATTAGACTACATCGGCAATTCAAAACAAAAACTGTGTGACAGCTCACAGATGTGGATCGCGCGGATGCCGACCGGGCGGGTAGTACATAAATAATGACAGCGTTTTCTCAGTCACATAAAAAATAAATCAGTGTTAGATTGTCGAAAACAACGTTCGCGGTTTACAAAACAAAGAACTAGTCTTATCGCCCACTCACTGTCTACTATAGGAGTTACGGCGAATTGACCGTAACATAGTACGAAAAGTAATAAAGTCGAAGAGACTGTCTAGCAGTATTCATAGAAGTCTTTGACTCTATTATAATTTCTATCTCAGACATGCAGGTTTCCTCACGATGTTTTCCTTCCCCGCCAATCACGTGGTAAAATTGCAATTAATAATTTATTGGTGCCGGCGGGAATCGAACCCATCAGGTTGCACGCGTGCTGTGAAATTTGCGGCGGGCTACTAGTCCCTGAGTCACTGCTTCTTTACCAAAATGGGAGAGTAAATCTTCCATGGGGTGAATGCACCTGATGGTTAACATTGTAAAGTGTGATCTTAAATATGATAATAGAAAAATTGCTTTTCTAACTATTCAAATACACAAACCTTGACAACTACGCCGGCTGCTTCGTGTCCCATGACCATTGGTCCGTCTAGGACCTCCTGGCCACATTTTCCTGCGCTGTACATCTTCAAATCCGACCCGCAAATACCCACGCACGATATCTTTATTAACGCCTCTATAACAACAAACTAACTTTAAGATTGTAACAAATTTTTGGTCACTTATTGTTGACTAGAATAGAGAAATGTCGAACTTCCCCCACTGGTTCTTCTGTTTGTGGCTCAGACAAACAAAAAACATAGACGCAGCGCTATGTAAATTTCAAGTGACTCCAAAAATATATTTTTTAAAAACGTTACTACACTAGGATTTTCTCCTGTATCGCAGAGGCAGTTTATTATATATTTATTATTTCAGCTTGATACCTCCACGAGTTCCTGGGAAAAAGGGTCTTGACAGACAGACAGGCGGACAACAAAGTGATCCTATAAGGGTTCCGTTTTTCCTTTTGAGGTATGGAACCCTAAAAAGAATATTCAATTGCAAACATAATACATAAGTACACTGTTCCCGAGTGGCAGCCTCGCACCTAACCAAAGTAGTTGGAGTGTTGACCTGGTAAGAGATGCAGGAAGTCGATGGATGCAAGTGGATCAGCACCAAGTAGGATGCAAGTGCAAGACTTTTACGAGCTGATGCAGAAATCTTAATTCAAGCTCTTGCAAAAGGTCGTTATTTGCTACAGGTTCGAAACGTAAGACCCCTACAGGTCTACCTGTTGGGCTCACTGGGGGTTCTGCCATTGCCACCACGAAATGGTCAATCAGAAATTGTGCTTGAAAATGCAATTCCTTCAGTTTTTTTGATGATCATTTACCAAGTAAGCCGCAAGTAAGACGCATTACGTGGTAGAGCCATGCTGCAGCTATATTACTGGTATAGTTGTAGCACGAATGGATCGGCTTGACTGGGGAAGGACAACGCTCTCACAGAATACGAACGTAAAATAGCAGCTTAACGCTGCTGTGTTTCGTATGGTGAGTGTAGAGAACCGGAGACCCTTTTTACTGGAAACGAGGCATTCCCTCTTAGTCCTCACGGGTAACAACGCATCTGCATTTTGATACGTAACCGAGGATAGATGTAGATGTCTATGGGCCACAGCAACCACTTACCATCAGGTGGACTGTGTGCTCGTTTGTTACCCTTACCTTATATAAAAAAGGTGCAACTTTTATAAAAAACGGACAACTGTTTGTGCGTAACATACAAATACTTGAATATCCCACAACTGCAGATATTCTATTATATGTACCTATGTAGAAGCCTTGAATACTTCAAAGTCTTGTTTATCGAGTATTAGATCGGCCTACCCCAAGACCGAAACAGGTAGTTCGGTCTGAGGTTCGTATTGCAAAGGCAAATTATAGCAGAACTTTAATGATAAGCTTTGTCTCCAATTATCTATCAATTATTTTATCATTCATTCATTACAGACTATCATAGTCCACTGACTAACATAGACCTCTCCATAGCTTACCACATAAGGAGATAACAGCTTAGTTTCCACGCTTGGCAGTTTTTTTATTTTCTAGATGCAATTAGGAAAACACTACTGCCCACCTTCTGGCTTGTTCCCGCTGTCGCCTCTTATGGCACCCACGGGACAATATGGGGTAGAGGATATTCCTAGACCGCCACTACATGGAATATCCATCTAAACCAATTCATATAAATAAACACTGAATTTGTGCTAACCGTCATCGTTGATCACCGGAACTTGCAGATTTTCCTGAAATACAAATTAAATATATTAGCAAATCTCGACGAAATGAAGTGACGAACATCAGGACACAGGAGGTTCAGGACTGTGTTTTGTGGCACTCCTCGGAGGGGGCCTATGTTCAGCAGCGGACTTGTAAAAGGCTGTGGGCGTTGAGCAATGTCGGTTACTCTGGTTCTACTATGGACATTCTCGTTTATAAGTCTATCACACAAAGAAACCTCGAGCACAACCCTCTTCATAGCTCGCTTAGCGACCTTGCGTTTCCTCATACGGCCAGCAGTGAAGGACCACATATCAGATCCATAGGTCAACACTGGCAACACTCACTGGTTATACAATCTTGTTTTCATGTTTTGAGGTATGTCTGTCGAGAAGATGTTTTGGATCATGCGAAGCCGAGTTGAATCCGTCGACTGACCTCTCGTTCAAAGTTGGACTATTTGTCCCAGGTAAACGTACTTCTCAATAACTTCAAACTTAGTGCTCCTAACAACTACCGGCATAGGTGTGACAAGGACGTTACACCTGACTTTTATTTTGTCCATGTTCATCTTAAGACTTATTCGTTGGGAGACACTATTGAGGTCATTGAGCATAGTACTTAGGTCTTCCAGCGATTCTGCCATAAGGATTATATTATCAGAAAATCCGAGGTGAGTGATGTACTCACTATTGACGTTAATACCGCATTCTTTCCAGTCCAGTAGCTTGAAAACGTCTTCCAATGCAGCGGTGAATAGATTCGAGGATATTACGTCAGCCTGTAGGCAAGGAAGACCGTGTTGCTGAGAGGCTGCCCTTTTTTTGTACATGCGGAAATACCTACACATACCCGCGTCGCGAGGGTAAGTACGGGTTGTGTCGGACTCTCGGACACATGGTCTTCCACACTCGTCGCAAATTGGCAGGGCTACGGGAACGCTTTCGCTCACATCCACGGTTCTAACCAGCGCTGGCCGCCCCATGGCGGCCCCTCCTTGGGAGAGGACAACTCCCACCCATCTCCTTCTCAGGTAAGGTGCGACCAGAACACATAGCGCGCCCTCCTCGACAGCCTCCAAATTCATGTGCGCAAGCGACGCCCCCGTGTCCGATGCGCAAAGGCCATGGGGCCAGGAAAAACGAGCACTCAGAAGCACTAGCTTTCCTGACCCCAGTGGCGGATCTGGTCTATAGCTCCGCCGCCAACCAATATTCGGCTGCGGAGGGTAGGGAGAGCGTCGCCTCACAATACCGACACACCTCTCTCCCGTTGCCCCACCAGCACCGCATCAACAGTGGCGGCCCCGCCAGAATCGCGAAGGATAGCGCGAGTGGCGCATCGCCATACCAACATGCCTCTTCCTCCGCAACTCCATCTCGGCTGCAGGGGTAGCGAGAGAGGCCATCCCTCGCGTCGCAGCCCACCAACACGTATCCGAAGTGGACTGGCCAAGCCCACTCGGAGTGGCCTCCTCGGGCCGGCCCTACACTTCGGGTCAGCCAAGTGGATTCCTCTTAGTTCACCGCGGGTGACCAAGCCACGGCAACTAAGCCCCCCCCCCCCCCCTCACGACAACGCGGGAACCCGTTCGAGTGAGAGGCTGTCCTGTGTTACATTGAGATGGGTAGAGTTGCTGTTACTTTGCATACTTTGGTGATATCATGTAGTTCGGTCCTTCACGTTACGCCGGTGTGTGATTGTGACGGGAACATGTTACGGTTGGTCGAACTGTATTTCTCTTTTCTATACTGAATATATAGTGCAGTGCGCTGTACTCCGGAATGTTTTCTCATAGTAAGGATGGTTTGTTACAGAGTAGTGTTCTTTTATTTAAATAATTTGAGGATAATTTTTAAGAGTACATTATGTACTTCTATGGGTTTATCAGCAGATGCAAGATGAGTGGTAGCGTTAGACCTCACCTGATAGCCGTTCACGAACGACGAAGGTTTACCGGCGTTGCGTCATTTTGGTGCCGAGTTTCATGTAATGTGGAATTAATTAAATCCGAAGTTAATACAGTTCCCACGTCCAAACACTTATTCGAAATCAACATAAAAACAAAGGAACAGGAACAAACACACTGATAATCGCATGTCGATCTAGTCAAGATTCGAAATTGACTCGGTACGTTTTTAAAAAGACTTTATTTTAAACTTATTACTATTAATGTGAGATACATTACTTATATACTCGTACTACTTAATTAATCCGCGATGGATTCTAACTTAAAGCTATATGTCTGATACATGTAAGAGCCTAACTATGACTATCCTACTTCTTATTCGAGATGTTTAAGCTAAGGAATAGTTATCAGTATTCACACGAAAGACCACCCGTCTTCCAGACGCAAATCAGCAATATACGCCCACTCTTACGCTTGAATTGTGATGGTCTCTGGTGCAGTTCCGGGAATACCGGGATGCATAACTATCTTTTACCTGCAGTGTATTAACAGCATATTGCTGTCATAGAATCTGATGATTCATGAGTTAGGTTAGTGAGGAACAAGTAGAAAATAAACCCCTCTTTGAACGCTACTTAATACTTATGTTATTGTATTTATAAATACAACACATTGATAACAAGTTCAAATACATAGTTCTGTGATTATAAATAATTACATAAACACAAAACTATTGGGTATAATAATTTGCTTTTGAACAAACAGCATCTGGGGTTTTGACGTTTGACCTTGCGCGATCCGATTGTGATTTATGATTGTATGAATGCGTTTTTTTTTAATAGCCATCGCCTACACTGAGGGATAGTCGTCATGTTTGGAAGGAATTTTTCAGTTTATCTCTGTAATCAATTTACGCGTTCAGCCTTCCCTTTACGGAAGAAGGTAGTGTATGAAACGCGTAACGTTTCGTACACTACCTTCTTCTTCCGTCTCATTGGCCGGCTCGAACCGGGGTGGTACCACGACCTCACAAAAAACCAGCGTGAAGTAGAGGTTCACCTCTGCGTTTCGCTTGGTGAGTGCAGGTGGCCGGAGGCCCTTTTTACTGGAAATGATTCTATCTTAGTCCTCACGGGTGACAACGCATCTACATTTTGAATTGTAATAGAGGATAGATGTAGATGTCTATGGGCCGCAGCAACCACTTACCATCAGGTGGACTGTGTGCTCGTTTGTCACCCTTATCCTATAAAAAAAATTGCTGGTCTACCATTTACTTGCAAGTGGTAAAATTAAAAATTTTGTACAACGGACGTCAATATAAATAAAATGAGAATATCATCAATGTAGTAAATTAAATACGCATTATTAAGGATAACTCAACAAGTCAGATTATATGGGATTATATGAGAAGCAACAGCTTTCAAATAAAAAAAGAATCATCATAATCGGTTCACATACAAAAAAGTTCTGAGATAACACACATAAAAATATGCAGTCGAATTGAGAACCTCCTCCTTTTTTGTATCGGTTGAACAGTGACCCCTGTCGGCAGACTCACTGGCAAGTGATTGCCACGCTCCACAGAACGATCGTAGAACCAATCGTTTCGCACCTTATCTCTTATTCGACTTGTACTACTTGACACCTACGAGAGGAAATAGGCGTAGGGTTTTCTCATGCCACCCACAAATGACGGCTCCTTTCTTACCCAAAAAATAATTGGTTTATTGATGTCTGATCGTAACTTCAAATATCTTTGCTATAATAGCTAATTGGGCATAATAAACTGTCTCAATATTGAAACTCTTAAAATCAGATCATCAAACAAATATATTACCTATATATAAACTTAGATTTCAGTTCTTGCTTTGATTATGTATGATATTTTAAAAATATGCCGCTGGTGCTTGCCTATTTTAATCACTTGGGTTTGTATGTTTGCGTTTTAAATCTGTATATCATATAATAGGTTCATTCTTTAAAATACATGATATTTATTAGGTACTTACAATTCTCACATCGTATGGCCCGTGCAACACAGCGGCTAAATTATCCATCTTGTAGAGTAGATATAGTAACTATTTTGTATCCAACGACTAAACGTAGTGATTATATTCTCTTTGCCAACGACAAGTTTTATCAACGCTTCCTTTCAATTAACTTTATATTCCATCTTATCTTTGTCTTTCTCTCAGTCTCTCTCTTAAAACACGCAATTAATTATAGCGACATCTGTTATGTAATCTATAAAAGTCTAAGCATGACAAAGAATATTATTATTTTTCATTTCGAATCTTTTATTGCATAATTGTATATTTTCGTTAGTGGCGGCGTATGATAATCCACTACCCCATATCATGCCGTGTGTAACATAAAAAGCGATAGAGGGAAATGAAACAGGAGATGAACAGTAGCATCTTCTTGATAACAACTTAAAATAACAAAAACCTGTGGTTGCCAACCCGCTTGCCAAGCGTAGTAACTGTGGTAAACTTTCGCCTCTATGAGGTAATCTATAGCGGATGCCTATGTTCACCAGAGGACTTTAGTTAGGCTGTGTAATTAACGAATGAAAAACTGATGTGTTTTTAAGCCTTATAAAATATGAAATTGGAAATTAAAGATGTCAAAGTCGACTTTTGGTGACGGCGAAGACTTCTTATTAATCTCAGATGCTCGTAATACAAACTATACCTAAACTAGCCGTGCCAAATGCAATTGTAACGGAGCCGTTTCTGAGGCATGGGCATGGGGACAGTCACAATATAACATGACACCAAAAAAATATCAATTTGTACATTAAGGCTTTGGCTTGGACTCTAATTGAAGAATGTGTCGTGTGTGTGTGACAATGAACGAGTAACCACGGATTAATAAATACAGGCCCATGCGAACAGTTGACAGTATGGTAAATTATACATTATACCAGTGATATTTTACAAGAGGATACGAGTATAAGGGAGGTACGACATTTGAGGAATAGACTGATCTATTGCTATCACACTGTACCCCAACGACCGGGCTACACAACCGAGATAGAAAACTGCAGATCAGACTGCTTATGACTATGAAAAATTTACGAACTCACCACCTTGTTTTCCACAAATTCTTTCTCCAAATGTGGCCCGATTTCAATTTTCTTCAATAACGATATAAGAAGGATTGTGTGTCTGGATGCCTACTAACGGTGTAACTGGGCAGGTTTAGAAATTTTAGAGAATATCTCAGCATCTTATGTCGACAAGTTTTTAAATTAGCGCACACATTTTTTTTTATAGAAGAAGGGGCAAACGAGCATGCGGCTCACCTTATGATAAGTGACTACCACCGCCCATGAACAAACACCAAGGGAATTGCAGATGCGTTGTCGGCCTTTTAGATAGGTGTAAGCTCTTTTCCTAGGGGTCCCTAAGTCGTATCGGTCCGGAAAAATCGTCGGTGGTAAACAATTCCACAGAGAAGTTGTACGAGGAAGAAAACTTCTAGTACAACGCACAGTCGTGGAGTGCCAATTATCCAGATGTTTAGGATGGTATCGTGAATTTTGACGCGATGTGCGTTCGTGAAATTTGGCGGCTGAAATTTACTTATCGTCACGCACAATCCCTGACGGGGTGGCCAGAGAGAACAGATCGCCAAGTGTCACGATCCTTACATACCTCTTTCGCTTCTTTCAGATTCATTATCTTCTTCATACATGCACGTCTAGGTATCCGAGTACTCTTGACCCTCCCCTCTTCGAGCAGTTTGCTCACATGGTCTTCGAAAGTTAGTCTCGGTCTACCTCGACACCTTTTAATATTAACTTTCGCACTATATATTTTCTTCACCATTCGGTCTTTACTCATTCTCTCAACGTGCCCAAACCATCGAAGCACGCTCTTATCAATTTTTGTGATAAGGTCATCTTTCAAACCTGCCATATTGCGAATCTCTTCGTTTCGCTTCCGGTCGGCCATGGTAACGCCGCACATTTACGAAGAGATCGCATCTCCACTGCATTCAACTTGCTTTTATGCTTCTTCTGGCATACCCAGGTTTCGCTGCCATATAACAAAGTCGGTACCAACACTGCGTTATGTATTGCAAGGCGTGCACTCTTCACTACGCCTTGCCTTTTGACTAACGCAGTCAGGGCACCATTGACTTTGTTCCCGGCAGCGATACGCCTGTCCACATCTAAATCACATCTTCCATCCCGGCTAAAAGCACTCCCCAAGTATACAATTTCATTTACCTGTTCTAGACATTCCTGATTTACCCATATTTCACACTTCGTTCTCTCTTCGTCCCTTTCAAATACCAGAACCTTAGTTTTATTAGCATTCAAGCGGAGACCTTTAATTTCACATTCCTCTTTCATACACGTGACTAATGCCTGCAGTTCTGCCTCTGATGGTGCAATAAGCACTGCATCATCAGCATACAGTAGACAATTTACTTTAATGTCACCCAATTTCACACCCAAACAGCTATCTTTCAGCTTCTGTAAACAGCTGTCGAGATACAGTATGAACAGCCAGGAAGACATGACACAACCCTGTTTTACGCCCGTTTGGACGCTAAACATGGGTGACAGGTCATGCCCTACCCGCACACAGGCTTTACAGTCACAGTAAAGTGACTGCACAGCCCTTAGCAATCGACCATCCACACCATACCCCGGCAACAGTTCCCACATTTTCTTCCTTACAACCTTATCAAATGCTTTCTCAAGATCCACAAAAGCACAGAAAATCCTCTAGTTAGCAGCCAGAAGCTTTTCCGCGATCATGCGGAGAGAAAACATTTGATCCGTGCATCCTCTTTCAGGTCTAAATCCGCATTGTGCCTCCCATAGAAATCTTTCCGATTTCTCTTGCATCCTACGTGTCAAAACCTTCGAGTAAACTTTACTTGCTAAACTGGTCAAGCTGATCGCCCGATAGCACCCGCAGTCAAAATGTGAACCTTTACCTTTATATAAAGGCACAATGACTGCGGATCGCCAATCATCCGGTACATCCCCCGTCCGCCAGCACAAATTGCACAGCAGATGAAAGCTGTCCCAGACGCGAGGCCCACCATCCTTGACCATTTCAGCAGTAACTCTGTCTAGTCCGGCAGCCTTACCACATTTCAAACTTCGAATCGCACGTTCAATCTCTTTCATACTGATGACCTCAGTGTCATCGAGGTCCGGGTCTGGCGTACCAGTCTCGGCGTCATCCCCGGATCCCTCACTAAGATCATCACACGCATACATTTCTCTATAAAATTCGCTCCATCGCTGCATGACGTCCGATTTGTCTGAGAGGACGTCATTAGTTCTCGAAAGCACTTTTTTCATTCTTAAGGCCGTCGCACCACTTCGGGTCCTTCCAACCTTTTTCCAGAAGAGTTTGGAGTTCTCCTTAAAGTTGTGCGACAACCTTTCGTCCGCTTCCATTCTACACCTTTCACGCACTTCCTCAATCAATGCTTTCGTGTGAACTTTTTGCAGCTTATATCTTTCTTTCATCTTCTCTCTCATATCCTTATCATTACTAGAGGCCAAGTAGTCTAACCATGCTTTACTCTTCTTCTTTACAGCTTCTTTCACTTCATCATCCCACCATGCATCTCTTCTTTTACTACTGCCTCTTTTAATCGTTCCACACACTTCTTCCGCTGCACTTATCATTCCATCCCTAAGGTTCTGCCATGTTCTTTCCACACATTCATTTCTGCCATCGATGGTGTCAAGCTTTTCGGCTACCCTCGCATGATATTTGTCCCTAGTATTCGCTTCCTGAAGCTTCCAGCTTCGGATGCGACAGACCGACTGTGGTTCTGTTACTGCCGTCCGGTAGCGCCAACCCGCGAACAGACCCCTAAATCTAGTAATCACTAGATAGTGATCCGTTCCCAGGTCAGCACCCCTGAACACTCGCGTATCCATCACCTGTTTTCGCAGTCGGTCATCCACCAGGAACAAATCGATCATACTTCTCTCATTCTTTCTTTCTCTAGTATACATATGGATTTTCTTGTGATTAAACATAGTGTTTGTCACAAGAAGACCCTTTTCCTTGCATACCGCCAGTATAAGCTTGCCAGCATCATTAACCCTTTTATCCCCAAACTTTCCAAGCACCGACTCGTACCCTGGTCGAACGGTACCAACCCATCCATTCAAATCACCACATACAACAATTCTTTCGTTTCCCCTAGCCAAATCTAGAACTTCTCTTACATTCTCCCAAAACTCCTCCAGCTCAGCCCTGGACGACGAAGCTACCGGCGCATAAACAGCCAAAAGGAATAACTTCCTCAGTCCCAATTTAAAGCGAACCCAGAGAAGTCTTGAGTTCACAACTTTATATTCAGTCATAACATCGACCAACCGAGACGACAGCAGCACCCCCATTCCCTGGCGGGCGCTCTCGCTCTCCGGGACTCCGGACCATAGAGCTAACGCCCCGCCAGGGAGCTCTTCAGTACCACTGCCCTTCCGTTTGGTCTCCGACATACACACGACATCTAATTCTCTTTCTTTCATTATTTCGATCAACTCATTCGTCTTATCTCTCATGCCTCCTCTAACATTCCACGTGCCAACTCTGCACTCTGTCCTCCACCTTCCGCCGTGTCGGGCTGTGCGTGACGGGTGGCGGTCCCCATCGCCGCTTTGCGCGCTGCATTCCACACCAACGGGGACGAGCTGGTGTGCGTCGCCTTGGGGGGACGCCCTAACCCTCGTTGGCATAGGTGCGCAGCTAAGTAGAATTGCAGCCCTGAAAAGGGCTGGCAGGGGTCGCGACGAGCACGCTTCTACAGTGACCCGAAATTAATCCGAACAATTCCTCAGAGCACTCCCCGTGGTAGATTCAATAGAAAATGCAAAGCGTATCCCTACGCAGCGCCAGTGTATTGAGCCGATCAGAAAGAACTCGGTCGTTATTTTAGCGGTAAACGCGCAAACTTGTGTCTTCTGGGGATTGAATTGAACTAGATTTAGTTGCCCCCAATCGAGACGTTGTTCATTAAAGACTCGACTTCAGACACAAGTAAAGTTTGTCCCGGTACTCGGCGACGTTTTCCCAAGAAATATTGGCACGGCCGGTGTATAAGGTATCACCAGTGCTGTCGTCTGCATAGCAATGAATGTTACCAGCTTGCAACATATTATTGATATGCAAGAGAAACAGCGTTGGTGATAGCACGCAGCCTTGTGGAACACCAGCATTAGTAGGCTTGTAATTAGAGAATGCACCAGTTGTGTATCGCTAGCAACGCAAAGTTGGGAATTTGCATTTGGAAAAATCCAAAATTAGGGGCTTTTTAGGTGCTAATTAGGTGCCAAGTTTAAAAATTAGGTGCTCTAAATTTGTCACCGCAACGAACTGTTGAAATTTGCGTTGCTAGCAAAACGTCTCGCTAGCAACGCAATGAAGTTATTAGATATACGATAAATATTAATAGCAAGGAATTAACTGCTAATTAGGTGCTGCAAGTATACGCAATAACAAGGCGCCCCTAATAAAAATAAAGTCGTTATTCAGAACATAGCAGATGCAAAATTCAGATTTCCTGAAAATCAAAATAGAATCAAAATTGCTTTCAGAAAAGTCCAAATTAGGGGCTTTTTAGGTGCTAATTAAGAACCAAGTTTAAAAATTTGTTGCTCTAAAATTTTCACCGCAATGAACGATTAAAATTTATTTGCTATATAATAGTTGCTAGCGATACGTTTTGCCAGCAACGCAATGAAGTTATTAGATATACGATAAATATTAATAGCAAGGAATTAAGTGCTAATTAAGTGCTGAGAGATTATTGAAACCCGATACAGATTAAGATATTATTCTGGGAATTATGGGGTCCACGACCACCATTACTTTATCATAATGTATGAACGGTATTTTTTGTTCTTTATTAGTGCCTAAAAATTAAGTGCTAATTAGGTGCTGAAAGATTATTGAGGTCGCATGTATATGACGGTAATATTCTGGGAATTATCGGATTTAAAATCACCATTACTTTACTATAAGGTATGAACGGCATTTTTTGTTTTTCAGATTTAATATGATTATATTTGAAAATGGCTGAAAATTGGTTAAATAAATGTTACAATTCTTATTTTTAGACATGTGAAGCTTAACTTTAGTGTACTAAATCGAAAGGATATTTTCTTTCCAGTAAATTGCTTTGTAATAAATATCGCCATCTACAAAGTTCTATAGTTCTAGTTATTTTATCGAATCAAAATCGATGGACTCTCAAGGTGGTAAGTACGATAGACGCTAGATGGCACAAACACATAGACCTGATTTTTGCATTTGCTTTGCCGAAAAATTTTCTGAATAACGACTTTATTTTTATCTGGGGCGCCTTGTCATTGCCTATACTTGCAGCACCTAATTAGCACTTAATTCCTTGCTATGAATATTTATCGTATATCTAATAAATACATTGCGTTGCTAGCGATATGTTTTACCAGCAACGCAAAAGTTCGTTGCGGTGAAAATTTTATACCACCTAATTTTTAACTTGGCACCTAATTAGCACTTAATTTTTAGACACTAATAAAGAACATAAAATGCCGTTCATACCTTATGATAAGGTAATGCTGGTCATGGACCCTATAATTCCCAGAATAATATCTTAATCTGTATCGGGTTTCGATAATCGCTCAGCACTTAATTAGCACTTAATTCCTTGCTATTAATATTTATCGTATATCTAATAACTTCATTGCGTTGCTAGCGAGACGTTTTGCTAGCAACGCAAATTTGAACAGTTCGTTGCGGTGAAAATTTTATAGGACCTAATTTTTAAACTTGGCACCTAATTAGCACTTAATTTTTAGACACTGATAAAGAACATAAAATGCCGTTCATACCTTATGATGAGGTAATGCTGGTCATGGACCCTATAATTCCCAGAATAATATCTTATTCTGGGATTCCTTGCTATTAATATTTGTCGTATATCTAATAACTTCATTGCGTTGCTAGCGAGGCGTTTTGCTAGCAACGCAAATTTCAACAGTTCGTTGCGGTGACAATTTTAGAGCACCTAATTTTTAAACTTGGCACCTAATTAGCATCTAAAAAGCCCCTAATTTTGGATTTTTCCATATACAAATTCGCGATTTTGCGTTGCTAGCGATACAGAACTGAATGCACCGTCTACAACAACCTTGATGCTCCGATCAGCAAGGAAACTGGTGATCCAATTGCACAATTTCTCGGGAAGCCCATAGGAAGGGAGCTTTGAAAGAAGCGCTTTGTGCCAGACCCGATCGAAGGCCTTCGCTATGTCCAAACTAACGGCCAATGCCTCCTCCTTGGACTCTACTGCCTGCGCCCATCTATGACTCAGGTAGACCAGAACATCACCAGCTGATTGACCTCGACGAAAACCGTATTGGTGGACAATAATCAGCTGGTGAGCCTCAAGGTACCTACCTCTTGAGCTGGCAGTTTATAATGGATTCCATTATTTTGGAGAACAAGGAGGTGATGGCGATAGGCTTGTAGTTGGACGGGTCTGAGCGGTCGCCTTTTTTAGGGATCGGGTGGACCAAAGCTATCTTCCATGAATTCGGGACTACGCCGTGGGAGTAGGAGTACTGGAAAAGACGCGTTAAAACTGGTGCCAACTCCGGATCACACGTCCTTAGTACCATGGGAGGGACTTCATCAGGCCCACTCGACTTGCATCATGCATGGACATCCGGCATGAAGCACACACATCGCGGAATGGTCGCGGTGTGTTCCCCCGGTCATCAGTTGGATGCAAAGACAGAGCCTAACAGATCGGCTTTCTCCTTTGCCGCATGGGCTAGTGAGTCATCCTCTCTGTGCAGTGATGGAAAAGATGGCTGACAGAAGTTCCCTTGGACAGCTTTGGCGAGAGACCAAAATGCACGGGTTTTGGAAAGGAAAGTGAACTAGCTTCTCGCCAATTCTGCTGATGTGCTCAGACTTTGCCTTCGCAATGACTCTTTTGTAGGACTGGAGGCGGAAATATACTTCTTTTTAAGAGTGCTGGTGTTTACATCCCGAGACGTTGATGCGTCAGCTCAGGCCCGGTAGCACTCCTGCTTAAAGCATGATGCTATTTTACAGGAGGGACAAAACCATAGCTGGGATCTGCCTCCGATGAGCAGCACAAAGGATGGAATAAAAAGTGTCATACCGTGAAATGAAAAAGAATCAGCAACAACGCTGGGATCTTCCGGCGAAAAGCAAACCCGTCTCCAAGGGTAAGATGCAAAAAAAAGACCGCATCCTATCCCAATCGGCTGACCTATAATGTCAAACACGGCTGCTGCCTGCAGGAGCGACTAAACCAAGGCTGAGATCTGCCTCCAATGGGTACCACAGATGATGGAATAAATAGTTCCATTCCCTGTAGCACCACATCAGAACCAGAGTCAGCAACAGCGCTGGGATCATCCGGCGAGAAGCAAATCCGCCCCTTATGGGTAGGATGCAAAGAAAGACTGCATTCCGTCCTAATCCGCCGACCTGTAATGCCAAATACGGTGGCAACCTGCAGATCGCAACTGCGAGGGGAGCGTGTGTGGCACCACACTCCGGACCAGACAATGGTCCGACGAGCCTAAAGGAGCGTCAAAGAAAACCTGATATCTGTCCGGATGAGAGGTCAGCAGAAGGTTCAACAGGGAAGTTGCATGATCCTCCTCGTCTGGAATCCGCGTATGCGAAGTAACCAGCTGTGTAAGACCATATGCCAAAGCAGTCTCCGCTCTAAACTCACTACTTCATGCTGGTATTCTGTGAGGTCGTGGTACCACCCCAGTTCTAGCCGGCCCATCCATGCGACGTTGCTCTACCACCGTGACAAACACATTTGTAGGATTCGTATGATAATAAGAGGAAACTTGTGTTTAAGGAGTTAAAATATATTGCAGCCAGTAATATTAACACCTCAAAACTCGAGAGTATCCATCACACCATTTCGTCCCATGGTTGTCGTAAAAGGCGTCTATGGGCAATGCCAGAAAGATCTAATGACCTTCAACAGAGCGTAGTTTTATCATCTCGTTTTCTCCCCGAGACTTCCCCCTCCGCCATTCGTGAGAAATCTGAAGCCTTTTTAAAATTACAGTGTCAGAATTAGAACGAAGCAAAAAACAATGATTAAGGCTGGTACTGTAACAAAAACGAAAGTACTGTATTAGCGTTCTACCAACTATCCTTGTTAGTTGCAAAACGTGTTAAACCCCACACCATTGCTGAATAATTAATATTACTGTGCGCTACAGTTATGGTTTCTACTGTGTTGGGAGACAAAGCTTCAAAAGAATTGGACGATATATCATTATCCATCAGCACAATTAAGAAGAGAATTGACGAAACGTCAGAAAATGTTAAAGACCAGCTGATTTTGAACATTAAAGCGAGTGTACAGACGGACCGTGCAAGTGGTGAATTTTTTAAAGCCAGGCCTTTAAATTCCAGTATTTTCGGTATCATTTGTGACGAAATGGGAAGCATTGACAAGTAGTTGTTTTTGCATTTTAAAGTGCGTTGTTTATCTCTTGACACAGTTGTGTCGCATGTTTTAGAGCTGAGAGATGAGATCAGAATTTTCTTTTTAAATGCTGTATGTGGCGTCAATAAATGTGCTTATCATTTCAATGACTTTGGTTGGCTCACAATGGCAGCATATTTGGCTGATATCTTTAGTGCCATTAAAGAGCTAAACTTGAGTCTACAAGGGAGAGATAACAACATATTCCAAGCTGAAGGTAAAATTGAAACAATGCTAGAAAGCTTCACTTTTGGACAAATGGTACAATTCAAAAAAATCCTAGTCTTTTAACTACACTGTCAGCGTTTTTTGAAACCTCTGGTGGAGCAATGTTACCAAAACATCAACCCGAATATGACTAATTTAGTTGCAAAAAACAACATCACCCTTCACATAACGAATCGTATGCTAACGCATTTATAATAACGAAAATAATACATATACTTACGTATTTTTTAATAAAAAAGTATATTTTTTTATTCGTAGTACTAATTTAAAACGTTGGGAAATTTATTGCTGTATTTTATAATGGAGGTCCTTGATAATTGCGCTTGATTCCCTAGGTGTCCGTGGCTCAAAAAGGTTAGGAAACTATTTATTATTTTATCCGAAAATCTTAGATTAAAAATTAGAAATCGTAAAATTGATAAAATAAATGTTCCTTGATGATTTTCTGTTGCTGGTTTAGTTAGTTTTTTGTTTTAATAAATTACCACGTATATTGTATTAAAGAGAAACATTTAATTGTGCTAAAACATAATATTTCACAATACATACTAATTTCTTCATATCCAAAAAAATCCTACACAATTATTTATCATTATGTCTGCGAAAATTTGTTTTTACAATGACTAGAAATCATTTTACTAAAAAGACAAGCATTTAATAAATAAAAAAATTATGAAATTTAAAAAAAACAATGTCGAAACCTCATTCCTTGTAACCCTCATTTCCTAAATATTGAAGAATATAAAACATTAAACTATATTTTTGTGTCAAGTAGTTGTAAAAGACCAGGTAGGTTTTACGTCATAAGTGTTTCAGTTTATACCACATAATCCTTTTGGGGAGAAATATATACATTTTGTGTAAATATGTAAATGAAAAGAATATAAACAAAAATATCTTATAACTAACTACATAAAACATCTTTTAGTCAGTTCCGGGTTAATTTCGATTAAAAAAAGTAACTTTGTTTATAGATTGTGGTAGGTATTATCCATATTGCACAAAGTAGTAAACCAAACTATAGTATATAACTAAATTTTTTTGAAACCTATTTTGCTTCTATTATTATATTGACAAACATTGGATGAAAGAAAATTCTTTGGATAGCAACATTGTATTCAATATAGAGAATACGTACAACATAAGCTCACAAGTATACTCTTTTATGCATGAAGAAACTGACCCTGCTGAGGTAGATTCTATTTTAATGAACTTAAAATCTGACAGCGCTCCCGGATGCGATAGTATACCAACTAAATTTATTAAGCTAAATTTATTATTATCGTAGTTCCAGTTACTTCATATTTGGCTACTCTGTTTCAAACAGGATGTTATTCCGGCATCACTTAAGCAAGCAACTGAAACGCCTGTTTTTGATAGGTCAATTTCTGTTCTTCCTGTTATTTCTAAAATGATAGAAAAATAATAAATAAACGTTTAATAGAATACCTAAAACATTTAACATCCTGTCTAAATCGCAATTTGGTTTTAAACAGAGACTATCTACTGAAGATGCTGTTTCTGCTTTAACTATTCATATCACTAAAAATGTAGATAAAGTTAAAAAGTGTTTAGCGATCTTTCTAAGCTTGAGAGAAAAAGCTTGTGACACTATCTCTGACTCTATTCTTATTCGCATACTAGAAAACATAGAAATAAGAGGAGCTCCACTTTCAATCTTTATTATCTACATTGAGGATCGCAAACAGTGTCAAAAAATTTGAAAATATGTCAGTAAAGAGGCTAAAATAACATGGAGTTCCTCAAGGTAGTATTTTTTTTTTTTATAGGATAAGGGTGAAAAACGAGCACACAGTCCACCTGATGGTAAGTGGTTGCTGCGGCCCATAGACATCTACATCTATCCTCTGTTACAGATCAAAATGCAGATGCGTTTTCACCCGTGAGGACTAGGATGGAATGCCTCATTTCCAGTAAAAAGGGCCTCCGGCCACCTGCACTCACCAAGCGAAACGCAGAGGTAAACTTCTACTTCACGCTGGTATTCTGTGAGGTCGTGGTACCACCCCGGTTCGAGCCGGCCCATCCATGCGACAGCAAAAGCTGCCGCCTGGCTCTACCACTGTTGAAAACTTACTAAACTAAACTAACTTACTAAACGTATTCTTGTTCCAACGTTGTTTTTGATATATATTAACTACCTTTGTAAAATTAAACTTGATTTTGGGTGTTTATATTATATTTTCTTACGCGGACGATACTGCTGTCGTTTTTACTGTTGAATCATGGAATATTGTACGGAGTACTGCAGAACAAGGTCTTGCTAAAATTTCTAGATGGATGAACCTACATCTTCTATCGCTGAATTCCCTAAAACATACTACATATGTTTTGCTTTTGCACGCCTCATAACGCTAAGCGTTATTAGGTAGTGCATTACTCTCAACACGCCAAGATCAAGCAATGTTGTGGTCATAAAATGCCTCTATCATATCCATATTGCACATATACTGTAATATGAGTAGTCGTATATCAAGAAAACACTAATTAATCCATCTTATAGTTTCTAAAAAAACATTTTATATTGATATTTTGATAAAACACGGTTTCAAAAAATTTTTCGTGGACGTCCGCATGTTGTTTTTGTATGTGGTCACGATAACTCCCGAAAAAATTAACGTAACGAGACCGGCTTTTTTTAATTAACTGGTTGTTTGTTAATAAAATGATTTTCAAGTTTTATAACGTTTATTGCAATTAAACATTTAAAGGCGCTTTCATTTTTTTCTTTAGCCCTTTATAGACAAAGGACAAATGTACCACAGCCTATATCGATTTCATACTTTGTGTAATCGATTTATTTTGGTAAACATTATTATTTTTCCCCTGTAGGTGACACTACCTATTAAAATAATAGAACGCTAAATTTTAAACACAAAATAATATATTTTAAAAGTCTGGAATACAATTTTTTTTTTCATCAAAATTAAATGAAACACTCTTGAGGCGTGTACTTTGTATTTTCCAAACTATTTAGAATAATTTCCAAGCGGATACTAACTTTCAGATAAAAATTTATAATTATGAAAGTGCTTATTACAAAAGTTAAAAATAAAGACCAAATATAAGGCGTAATGTTAGATCAACGGCTCACTTGGCATGCACATTTAGAGTTATTTATGAATAGAATCCGAAAGCTCATATGGATATTCAAGACGCTGAGACACATTGTCACTGGTACAACCTATATTGTAAATTACGTATTGTATACCACCTATACGGGATGGTACCGCAAAAACTAAATTTCTGAAGTTGGAAAGAGCTACGTTTGTAAAAACTTTTAAATATCCAAAATAATATTTGTATTCTATTTGTAACATACTAACAATAAGAAAATTGTACATTTGCATACAATCTTAAAATTACATAAAACCTTACTATATGAGCCCAATTTACTAAATAAAAGGAGAAAATATATACACTAGTCACAAAAATTAAGGGCTATAAAAAATCTAAATTTTTGGGTGATTTTCAACAAGCTGTAACTCCGAGAAAGATTATTGTACAGCAAAAAAAACCAAAGCAAGTTGTTGCTACAAGTGTTTAGTTTTCAGATATGGCCAGTAAATCTTTTTATCATGTTTGATTCTGAAGTGATCCTAAGGAAACTACCGAAAAAAAATCCAAATTTTTGCTATAGGTAATGTCTACGGGCTTCAAAAATTTCTTTTTTCGTTATTTCACTAAAACGCTTTCTTAGAATATTAATATGCCATTTAATTTCACGTAATCAAAATGTTTGTACAATGATTTGCTGCGGAGTTATCGTCAATCAAAGCAATACAGTTTTTTTTTTTAACTTTGATAATCAATAACTCTGGAAATAATGATCGTATAGAAAATTAAACCAGGGTTTTAAAAACTATATGACATTCCCCATGAGGTATCATGAATGGCCTTTAACGAAAAAGTTTTTTCCGAAGCGATACTTTGACAAAATAAAAGATAAACATTTGCATATTTAAGGATATTTGCATACTGGTATAAATTTGGATAAAGTGGATGAACGAAGAATATCGTCGGTAATTTTTTAACCTTTAACTGTCTTGAAAAATCCTTGAAAAATTCAAGGCGCTGCGATTTTAATTTCTTAGTAACCCGAAGCTTCAAATTTATCGTTTTCGAAAAAAATCACCATTATGAGCAATTTTTCGATTTTTATTCATTTTCTAATAAAATAAAACATTGGAAGAAACAAATACAAAAAGTTCAAGTTTTGTGTGAAGAAAAGCCGGAATCCGCTGGGGTTATATCAACTTTTTTAATGAATTTTTAAATGGATAATTAAAACTAAGGCAGTTGCGGCGGTCAAAAATCAAGTAAATTATTTTGACAATAATGAAGCATTTTAAAGGCGAAAAAGACACAGGCTTTTTGATTACGTCAAATTAAAAGGCATTAAAAATCTTAAAAAAGCTTTTTAGTGAAATAATGAAAAAAAATTTTTGAAGCCCGTAGACATTTTTTAAGACCAGCAAATATTTGGAATTTTTTTTCGGGTTTCGTTAAGATCGCTCGAGAACCAAAACATGATAAAAAAATTCATGGCCATATCTGAAAACTAGACACTTCGAGCAAAAATTTTGATTTTTTTTATATTCCTTAATTTTTGTGACTAGTGTAGTTGCTCCTATCACTACAGTGAACGAATTTTTTGCTAGATGACAATATAACACAATTTTTGCGTATATAAATAATTTAACTAATAAATACACACACACACAAACTAACACGCACGCACGCACACACAAACACACACGCACAAACACACAAAGGTTATGGAAGTGACTTGTTATGGAAGAGCAGAATCTTCTAACACAGGTAACTTTTTTACTTAAAAGGATATTCCGGACACGGTTAAAACTGTAATATTTATATTACTGAAATAAGGTTTATTTTATTTTATTTATTTTAAAACCACAGGACACTAAAAGTTTCTCATCAACGCACCTATTGCACATTAATTTGACTTAAATGTGAAGGAAAAATGTAAACTATAATAATGCTTGTCTTATATAGAAATAAAGCACTATTTTCACAGACATTCAATTTAAAAGTCCAATCTAAAAATAAAATAAATTCGATCTTACCATCATAACATACATAAATATTTTTTCATATATTCGATGGTAGGATCGACACAGTAATAATTATTTTTAATTCTCATTTCAATATGTATTTATGTTTTCTATATATTTACATACATTCGTTGTGATAAGTTTTTGACTATTATGCTGTGTATTTAATATATTGTGTGTGTTCAAATATAACTTTTCCATTATACTTAGAATCCAAACCCCATAACATTTTTAATCATAAAAGTAGTTTCGTTATTCACCGAAAAGAAAATAGCAAAAGTAAAATAGTTTTGTTCAAGTCCTCGTCAAAGTATTTTGTTGATTAGTAAAATGAATTTGTCAAAATTACGTTTAGTCAGAATTAAATTACACTCTTGAGCAAAACTGAAGTCATGACCACTCTGTGGACAAAACTAACTCTTTGCGTGGACATGACACGTTCCTTTTGAGGTCTGAAATTATTATTTTACATTCGTATTTATATTATTAGATTACATAAATTACATATATTATTTCGCAGTCCTAAGTGGTTTTGATCATACTATGACCAACATACATTATAATTGAGCGACTTTGACACTTTTTTTGCTTTATTTACATAATTTATATTCATATGCATATTCATTTTAAGTTCAAAATTTCAGGTCAAGTTTAAAATTTCTTGGGGTTGTTCGCGTCTCTGGGCTGCACATGTATCATTACTTTTATCCCAAGACCTTGGCGGGCGATCTCGTAAGCCTCAAGCGTTTCTTCCAGGGAAAAGTGATGCGACACTAGAGGTTTAACGTTGATCAGTCCACTCGATATCATTGACAGTGCTATGGGATATCTGAAATAAAACGAAAGTTGCTGTATCCTATTATTAATATTAAAGTTTATGAGAATTTCATTCATAAATTAATTCATCATTGATTATGAGGTGAGTGTGATCCTAGTGGTAATACTCGCTCATAATCTTGGAATTATTGTATTGTTCTCGGTTGTTCATATATCTGCAAAATTTCATAATATTATTCAGACGTCTGGAAGTGGGTGAAAACATTCATTCATACATACATACATACAGGTCAAGCTAATGAACGCATGTTAATTTCAAAACGGTTCTCTTACTCTAATGTGGTGCTCAATGGTTGCTCTTTAACTTTTTAACATAATTTTACACATTTTTTCTAACTATTTCATTCCTTTATTTTAGGAGTATCCGCACGTCGATTTATCCATTTTAATCTAATTAATATAAAAGATATATTGGTAAATCCAATTGGGCATACCTTAAGCGCATTAAAAAAATTACGTATAACATGATTATACGGATTATATATTATATTATAATATATTTAAATACATTTCGACAGCACTATCGGCTTCAACACCCTCGAAAACCATGAAAATGACACCCATGATGAAAAAATTGATACCTATTGCAGCCGCCATCTCGGATTTACATTTCGACAGCACTATCGGCTTCAACACCCTCGAAACCCATGAAAATGACACCCATGATGAAAAAATTGATACCCATTGCAGCCGCCACCTTGGATTTACATTTCGACAACCCTATCGGCTTCAACTCTCTCGAAAACCATGAAAATGACACCCATGATGAAAAAATTGATACCTATTGCGGCCGCCATCTTGGATTTACATTTCGACAGCACTATCGGTTTCAACACCCTCGACAACCATGAAAATGACACCCAAGATGAAAAAATTAATATATTTTGCAGCCGCCATCTTGGATTTACATTTTGACAGCACTATCGGCTTCAACACCCTCGAAAACCATGAAAATGACACCCATGATGAATAAATTGGTACCTAATTCAGCCGCCATCTTGGATTTACATTTCGACAGCACTATCAGCTTCAACACCCTCGAAAACCATGAAAATGACACCTATGATGAAAAATTTTATACCTATTGCAGCCTCCACCTTGGATTTACATTTCGACAGCACTATCGGCTTCAGCACCCTCGAAAACCATGAAAATGACACCCATGATGTAAAAATTTATACCTATTGCGGCCGCCATCTTGGATTTACATTTCGACAACCCTATCGGTTTCGACACCCTCGAAAAGCATGAAAATGTCACCCATGACAAAAAAAATATACTACTTACTTTTAGTACGTACTACTATTATTTATTCTGTGCTTTTAAATATTGTAATAAAAAAATCTCTTATTATTATTATAATCAAGTATTTAAGAAATTTGGTTATTCGAATATTGTGTATTTGTACAGCGATCTTTTTGAGCCGCTGAAAACAACCGAAACAATGTCCACTCACGACGGCGACTGAAGCCGAACTAAACTTAATACAAAGTTACAAAGGTACTCTGTGAACTAAACTACTCTGTGGCTGTAGATCCCCATTTACAGAAACAATTTATATACGAGGCAACGAAATCAACGAAAATTTCGCCATTTTGGAGCCGAAAAAAATTAATTATAGCTAAACAAAACAAAATTACACTGCCATTTACATTCAGTGGCTTCCCACATGATAGATGAAGAGATTAAAAAATAGATTGAGTTAAACAATTGATATTTTCAAAAGTTATAGTGTTACGGCCGGCAGCTGCCCATCCCAGGAGTAGAATCCTTCGCGGCCCATAGACGAAGAAGCTACGGGCAGATGCTGGTCGGGCGTCCTCACGCCACGGGTTAAAAGTCTAATTACACTAAACAATCCGGGGGGAGCGTTACAATTATTGAACAGAGCTTACTTACCTCTATTCAAGGCGACTGGTCCCTCAGGATTCGGTCAGGTCTCGTGTGGATGTATTGTGTTAGAAAGTAAAGGTCAGTGATGTGTATTTGGGTGTGGCTGGTAGTGTTATTGACCTTATTTGACCGTTCCCCCTGCAGCAGTTCGGCCCTCAGCTCCTCTCCAAGCTAAGGTCGCCTTCCGCAGTCACTTTCTTCCTTTGTTACGATTGACTCGCGAAAATGAACACAGAACGTACGGATCAAAGGTCACCGTTATTTCTAGAATATTAACTACCGCACTAGTAACTAATACAGTCGAATCCAATTATACAGATTCTGCGTTAAACCTAAAGTCCCGGGTAAAACTCTCAACACGCGCTACCATTTCCAGTGGTATATTTACTATACGCGCCTAGCCTAAAATTAGATCTAAGAGCTCCCAATCAAAACGGACCACCTTCTATATCGACGCGCAGAAGATTTCTAATCTTTCGCTCTCGACTCCCACCTTTCAGCAAGCTCGGACGTTCAACACGCACGAACGTCATTCCGTATCGACCGAGCCGAGTGCCATCTAACGTCGATGCCTGACACTAACGCTTTTGCGTGAACAAACCCCCGTCCCGGACATAAGGATTTAGGTCCGCGAGCAAACCGGTCAGCGGGACAGGGTCGCGACGGCAAGTTGCAAGATCGAATCTACAACCAAACTAGGCCACCTTACGCACCCAATCAGATCTTGCAACACTAACCAACGCCCCAAAATTGCAGCCCCAACGTGGGCTAGCCGGAGAGTTGAACTGGATGCCCTTCCTGGACATCACAGCACATAAATAAGTCCTATTCCTAGACAGAAGTCAGACGACCTTCTTCAAACACCTATCTGCGCTCCTATGATTAGTTCCGCAATTCGACCGGATCAGGTCTGCAAACAGCGACGCGACACGAAGCGGCCCAGAGGGACCTTCAAGCTTCAGTGCAGAGAGCACCCCCAAATTCCCCATGAACGTCGTCTGTGGAGAGCTGAACGAAACGCACAGATGGTCCCTAGCAGGTGATCCTATGCTCATATTTCAACTAATTTTTCAAAAGCATCAATGTTCAATTACAGAATTAATTAAAACAAGTAATCACCGATGCACATAGGTCAACTTGGCAAAGTAAACAAAACAATAAACGTAAGGGACAGCCCTATTTCTTATTTCAAATAAATATCTTAGACAGTGCCAACAAAATCTAAACCAAAAGAGAATTGACTCCTATTTCCTTCGGCAACCACAGGGTTATCTAATTTCAACCTTCCTTATCACAAAGCAAAATGATTAAACACTATCACAAGCATTAAACAAGGGCACACAATTTAATCTCAATTTTCCGTGCAACAACAAACGCAGTGATCAAATGTATTTACAAAACATATGCAGCAGCATTTAAAGGAGTATTTTAAATTCATTTCTTTTAATCATAACCACTACAATATGAATTTCGCGGAAAACCCAAAAGCATTTTAATTTAAATTTAAAGAATTTTTAACTAAGTGCTCGACCAAACCAAATCGAATACCTCTTGAGAGCGTGATTCAACTCTCCAGGGGGCCCTAATCTTCCCACCACCAAGTGGAGGCCACACCGCGTGAACCCGATACTAACAGAGCGCAACCGCTAACGGTCGCCACTCGGGTTGTACGCCCTCACTGAGGCCGTCGGCAACAGAACAGCTTGACAAGTGGACTGTTGACGGCTTAAGGCTCAGTAGAGGCAGCCATGGTGGGAGCTAAGGCGGCAGCTAGCTAGGGCCACCTCCATCAAATGGGGTACAGTGGTCCACCAGTCGCGGCCACTCAGCTAACGGGAGTGAGAAGGGTCCAGCGGACCGATGAGTGGCCGTGAAGTTCCTCTTCGCACGCTGAGGGGGGGTGATGACACCCCCGCCCCTGGGGGAATTACCCCCCGACTGGTCGGGGGAGGGACCCCTTCCAAACCTAGGGGTCTGTTGGCTAGCCGGCGGGCGCCGAGCGTCGCCCGTCAGAGGGCGTGGCGGAGCGCCCCCGCCCGTGGGGGTCGAGGGCCTGGCAACGCCCCGAGAGGAGACGCCGTTCGCACCCAGGCACAGTACGGCATGGTGATTGCCCTGGCAATGCAGACAGGGCCGCCGGTGCGGACAGTCTCGCTGGAGGTGCCCTTCCAAACAGGAGTAGCACCAGCGGCGCTCCTTGGCGATAGTTCGCCTAGCCGGACTCGGTTTACCTAATAATTTTGGGCAAGACGTTACCCGGTGATCAGATGCTCGACAATAAGAGCAGGGGGGGGTTGACGACGACTTGCCCGGCGGATTTCGCCTCTCTCTGGGCACGGCTCGTAAGTCGTCGACGGTGCCCGCCGCGTGCTCGATCTGTCGGCACTGCTCCTCCAAAAACCGCAACAGGTCATAGAAGGGCGGAATATAGGAGGCCTCGTCCCCGCCGTACCTCTCCTCAAAATGCATTCGAAGGTCGAGAGGTAGACGGGACAGCACGATGCGGAGCAACAAGAAGGCCCATTCGCCCACTGGTACATCCAGCCGCCTCAACATATTACAGGCCACCAAGACTGGATCCAACAGGTCCGGACGTAGTCTGGCCCGGTCACTAAGCAGCGGGAGGCTCAGAAGCTGCTTAACATGTTCGTCCGCAATTCGCCGGACGTTGGCGTATCTTCTGACTAGGAGGTCCCGAGCAGTCTGGTAGGCGTCGTCCGACAAGCTCAAATGGCTGACAACGTCCAGGGCCTCCCCCTCCAGTGAGGCCAGGAGGTACGCCATCTTCTGGCTCGGGGTCAAGTCACTCCGGGCGTCCACTAGGCCGTCGAAAAGACCAATGAAGGTCAGCCACTCGGAAAGGACCCCGGAGAACTTTGGCAAGTCCAGAGTTGGGAGTCGTCCCAACAGCTCCGGCTGAGGCTGCTTCCGAAAGGACTCGGGCAGGCCACTCGTCCGAGCTTCACGCGCCTCCTCGGCATACCTGCCTTCAGCCTCGATCAACTCGTCCGTGAGCCACAAGAACTGCTCGTAGTCTGCGAAGCAGGAGTCCAGGACTCCCTTTTCCACATCCGAATCCTCAAGCTCAGCGTAAGCCTCCTCCACTGCAGCCCTTCGAGCATCGACCTGCTCGAACCGCTTCATCAAATTATGGACCCTATCCGGTCGACCTATCAAAGCATGGGCGCTGGTGGCCCAGCGTAACTCAGTCCGCAGGCAATGGATTAGCATCTTGGGCGAGGACATCACTACTAAATACAAATTACGACGCCGCTCGAGCACAATTACAAAAATAACAAATAAAAAATACAAAAATTAACAGCTAACTAATGCAGTTCCTATCAAATCGAGTTGAATAGAATGTACACAAATAAGAACCGCTATTTATCAAATCAAACACAAGTTAGTACAAAAGAAAAGGTAAATCAAATTAACAATAACAAATACTAGTGCGATCAAATCAAGTTAAATTCAAATTACGTAAATACAAATTACCACTCTTTAGTTCAAATACAAATTACAATACGAAAGATACATAACGAAGATACACATCAACAAAAAATGCCTTGTTCGGAAATCGACCCTTCGATAAGTAATACACCACAACTATCCGCAACGATAATTAACCGATTACGCAAAAATAACCATCTACCTACATGACGCAAACTCCCGCTTGCGCGCGAACCAGGCGTGGCTTTTCAAATTTACCCGCAAACAACAAAGCAAGCCAACAAAGAAAGGAATTTTATTATTACGTATATAATAAAAAAAATATTTTTACGTATTACGGACGGGCGTGATTGTAGACACAAAATTAAACCAATCAACCCAACGCTCCCTGCCACCAAAATTATTTAATTTTTATCAAATACTATGGTCGGTGGATCGACCGGGAATCGATCCCAGCACCGCGTTCTGCTACCAAATGTTACGGCCGGCAGCTGCCCATCCCAGGAGTAGAATCCTTCGCGGCCCATAGACGAAGAAGCTACGGGCAGATGCTGGTCGGGCGTCCTAAACGCCAAGGGTTAAGTTTATAATTACACTAAACAATCAGGGGGGAGCGTCACAATTATTGAACAGAGCTTACTTACCTCTATTCAAGGCGACTGGTCCCTCAGGATTCGGCCAGGTCTCGTGTGGATGTATTGTGCTAGGAAAGTAAAGGTCAGTGATGTGTATTTGGGTGTGGCTGGTAGTGTTATTGACCTTATTTGACCGTTCCCCCTGCAGCAGTTCGGCCCTCAGCTCCTTTCCAAGCTAAGGTCTCCTTCCGCAGTCACTTTCTTCCTTTGTTACGATTGACTCGCGAAAATGAACACAGAACGTACGGATCAAAGGTCACCGTTATTTCTAGAATATTAACTACCGCACTAGTAACTAATACAGTCGAATCCACTTATACAGATTCTGCGTTAAACCTAAAGTCCCGGGTAAAACTCTCAACACGGGCTACCATTCCCAGTGGTATATTTACTATACGCGCCTAACATAAAATTAGATCTAAGAGCTCCCAATCAAAACGGACCGCCTTCTATATCGACGCGCAGAAGATTTCTAATCTTTCGCTCTCGACTCCCACCTTTCAGCAAGCTCGGACGTTCAACACGCACGAACGTCATTCCGTATCGACCGAGCCGAGTGCCATCTAACGTCGATGCCTGACACTAACGCTTTTGCGTGAACATATAGTGTTTACAAGCCACAGGGACATGATAAATCCACACCATAAGCCACTAAATCCCTTTTTTTAATTTAAAAATAGCAAATAATCGATTTAAAAAAAATATGAATAAGTTCAACAATCATTTATCTTTCTAACAATGTGCTTTTTATATCATTTATATGTATAATATGATTGCTAGATACGATTTTATTCGATAAAATGTTGGAATTTTAATTTTTAGGCGATAGTAGAACATTACCTTGCGCTTTCGCTTATGGTATGCAATACCTTGCGCTTTCGCTTATGGTATGCAATAGCTAATATTAATTTAAAAATTTAGCCTGCTCAAATTTCAAAAACTTTACTAAACAAAGTTTGTAAAAAAGGGTTATTATAATATTAAGGAATTTATGGATGATAATAACCCCTGGGAATGAGATGATCGCTTCCAAGCTATTTCTAATTTGTTTATTGTGGTTAATTGTGATTACATGATTGTATGGAGTGCAGTGGCGTAGCGTGCCTTCGAGGGGCCCTGTATCAAAATTTGTTGGGGGGCCCCAATGAAGAGTAAAGATTTCATAAAAGGAACAAAAACGCTTGCATTGAATTCAAATTATTATATATTGATTTTAAGTTATTCATCATCATCGTTACAGCCCTTCATAAGTCCAAGGAATGAAAAAACGAATAAAGGAATAAAAAACATATACATAAAAATGGTCTTCAGTTCTCTATGTACACATAAATTATCGTCAATTATCACGACAACGGCAAAAGTACTAATTCCACTAGTTCATCATCATCATCATCATCATAACAGCCCTTCATAAGTCCATTAAAGAGCATAGGCCTCACCCAAGGAATGCCACAAAGCACGGTCCTGAACCACCTGCATCCATCGACTTCCTGCATGTCTTACCAGGTCGTCACTCCATATAGTGGGGGGACGCCCTACACTTCATCCGCCGGTACGAGGCCGCCACTCGAGAACCTTTTTCCCTATCGGTTGCCGGTTCTTCGAGCTATATGTCCGGCCCATGGCCACTTCAGCTTACTAATTCGTTGGGCCATGTCGGTGACTCTGGTTCTACTGCGCATATCCTCATTTCTAAGTTTATCACGCAGAGAAACTCCGAGCATAGCCCTCTCCATAGCTCGCTGAGCAACCTTGAGCTTCCTCATCCGGCCAGCAGTGAAGGACCACGTCTCAGTTCCGTATGTCATCACTGGCAACACGCACTGGTTGCACAATTTCGTTTTCAAGTTTTGAGGTATACCTGACTAGAAGATGTGCCGTTATTTCCCGAACGCTACCCAGTCGAGTCGAATCCCTCGATTGACCTCTCGGTCGAAGTTGGACTTACTTAGTCGGACTATTTGTCCCAGGTAAACATAAACGTCAACAACTTCGAGCTTAGAGCTACCAACAACTACCGACATAGGTGTGACATGGACATTAAACATGATCTTTGTTTTGTCCATGTTCATCTTAAGACCTATCCGTTGGGAAAAACTATTGAGGTCATTAAGCATAGTGCTTAGGTCCTCCAGCGATTCTGCCATAAGGACTATATCGTCGGCAAATCGAAGGTGAGTGATGTACTCGCCATTGATGTTAACACCGTATCCTTACCAGTCCAGAAGCTTGAAAACGTCTTCCAATGCAGCGGTGAAGAGTATCGGGGATATAACGTCACCCTGTCTTGCACCTCTCTGCAATTGGATAGGTTTCGTACTCTGGTTCTGTACTCGGATAGCCATCGTAGCCCTACTGTACAAGCACTTCAGCACTTCGATATACCGACAGTCAACTTGGCATCGCTGAAGGGACTGCAGCACCGCCCGAATTTCGACGTAATTTTGATTGAAAGTCTTTGGGCTTTCTCATAGTCCACATACGCCAGAAATAGTGGTAAATTGTACTCCTCGGACTTCTGTACAATTTGCCGAAGGGTATGTATGTGGTATATGGTGCTAAAGCCTTTTTGGAAACCGGCTTGTTCGGGAGTAATGACTCTCGAAAACAGCATGTAGACGCGGCTCAAAAGGGAACTCGGTCTGTAGTTCTTCAAGAGAGCGTTGTCACCTTTCCGGAGTAGTGCCACCATGGAGGACGGAATTAAAGAGCTTCTGAAGGACATCAAGTATCGGTTTTCCACCCGCTTTCAGAAGCTCCACTGTAATTCCATCCAGCCTGGGATCTTGCCGTTTTTAAGATGCTGGAGAGCCATTCTAATCTCGCTCAGACTGACGTCCGAGATATCATCGGAATAGTGTCGGATAAGACTCGCTCTTGGATCGTTACTCACACTTACGTGTGGCTCCAACGATAATGTGTACAGCTGCCAATAGAACCTCTCAATCTCACTCAAAACCTCAGGTGTCCCGGAAACGACGCTGCCATACTCGGTCTTCAGCTTCGACAGTTGGCTCTTTCTGGCAGACAGATCTCTTGCAAAGACTTGGGAGCCCTGGTTCTGCTCGATCTTTTCTTTAATACGAGCAGAATTAAAGTTGCACAAGTCCCGCCGCATGCATTTGGAGATCTGTATGTTCAGTTGCCTGTACGCTGTCAAATCTACTGAAGACTGCAGCTATATACCCCGTCTAAAAGCCATTGAGATTAGAGTGTGATCGGAGACTTTTTGTTTCTTCTGCGGCGGGTCTTGCAAAACTTAGCTCAGACCGCATGGACAGTTTCCACGAGCTTGTCATTCATATCGTCCATTGTATTGCAATCTTCTAGGCACTGAAAACGGTTTCGTAGCTCGAGCTGAAAGGTTTCTGGACTTTGGATTAGAGCACGAGAAGGACGGAGCGTTGACTTCATTAGACGTGACTTCTCCAACTTAACGTTTAGGTTCAGTGTGCCTCTCACCATTCGGTGATCGCTGCCGGTTTTCACCCTCGCGATCACTGAGACATCACTGAATAGTTGTCGTCTGGTCGTCATAATAAAGTTAATCTCATTTTTTGTCGAACCGTCGTGGCTCGACCAGGTCCACTTCCTGTGGGGCCGCTTCTGGAAGAAAGAGTTCATCATAAAGAGTCCTTCTTTCTCCATGAAGTTCGCCAGCTGCTGGCCCTTTGGGTTCCGTTGCCCTATTCCGAATTTCCCTACTTTCAGCTCACCGTTCTCTCTTGTGCCTAGTTTTGCGTTGAAGTCTCCCATTAACACCGTATAGTGGGTTTTGGAGGAATGCATTGTTCTAGAGATATCCTCATACATTTCTTCCACCTCCTCATCGGCGTGTACCGAGGTTGATGCGTAAACCTGTATAACCTTCAGCGATTACCGTTCGGTGATTCTGAGTATAAGGTCCGCAACCCTCGTCGACACACTCCCAATCTTTACAACGTTGTTAACGAGAGACTTGTGGACGATAAATCCGACACCTCCTTGGGACAGATGGTCGCCCTCCTGGTGATAGAACAAATTGCCGGATTCGAGGATTACCGTGACCTCCCCCTCTCTTCAGACTTCGGATAATCCTATGACATTCCAGTGCAACTTGTCTATCTCTTCTTCTAGCTCCAGGACCTTCTCGTCAGTCCTCAGGGTGCGTGCGTTATAAGTTGCCATGTCGAGTCGTCGTAGGTGGCAACAGAACCTCCACCGGAGACTCTTAGCACCCCCTGCCTCGCTGTTACCATGGTCGCCACCTTAGCCAGGAATAGCGGGGCTGCCGGGGACTGGGGGCCATCTCTTCGTTACTTTCATGGGGGTATATTGCCATAGTTGCCACGCTTGGCGAGCGGGTTGGCAAGCGCAGTTTTTTTATTGTTGTTTTGCTGTTATCAGAAAGATGCTGCTGCCCATCCTCTGCCTCAGTTTCCGTCTGTCGCCTTTTACGACACCCACGGGAAGATATGGGGTTGTGAGTATTCTTACCCGCCACTACACGGGCTTATGAGTTATTACTTACAATAAATACTCCTAGGAACTAAGCTAGCCAAACAATTTAATTTTCGTGCCTTTTGTTCGGCGAACATAGCTGAAGACGATTTCAGTTTTACTAAATTCTTTACTTCTTTAGAGAATAGTGATAGCCTTTCCTGTCCCATTAGAAGTCCTTGGAGTTTTTGCTTACACACGTTGGGGGCCCCTGTAGCCCGGGGGCCCCGTATCATTGATACGGCTGATACGGCGGTAGCTACGCCCCTGATGGAGTGTAGAGTAGAAGGAGAACCATCTTATAAGGGGCGAAAGTTGAAAAAGTGTCCTACTATTTACTGAAAATAGAGGTTCCAAAACCTATCACAACAGCGCTGGCGTCTGAAAAACTACGATATGAAGATATCTGTTGTGAAAGGAGTGAAGTTAGGTAAATACAAATATTTAAAAAAATTCTGGACTAGAGTAGTTAGTAAAGTACCAGTATATAAAATATCAACTATTTACGTAGTACAAAACCAAGCGGATTGGTCGGTCCTTGTTTATTTCTCCATACTATTATTCTAATTACTTTTGGCGCTTTTTTTAAATTTATCCTATGCTACTGCAGCGCCACCCTTATTGGACACGTTTTTAGGGACACTTTTCATATATAGAGATGGTCCTCCTTCTACTCTACACTCCATACATGATTGTATGAAATCTGTCAGTTACTTTGTTTACAATATTTAGTTTATTTTAATTTTACTAGATGTCGTTTTGTCCATAGCTTGTGTTATTTATATCGCGTTGTAGAGATTTGTTTCAAATAGTACATAAGGTTTCTTTACATAATATACGATACTTTTCGACTCCTACTGTTAATTGATAGCTGAGTTTCATTTCATGAACCCTATCTCCTAGCGGCTATTTTTTGGGATCTCTTAGCTCTCACTTTGTAATTATACTGTGTCTAATGTGTATGCACCCTACAGCCTACACATTTTTTTAAATTACACTTTTGAAATCTTTCGTTGCCAAAAGTCGGGAATCAAACGAAATAGGGAGATACAGAAGGTCATTTCCGAAAAAATCTTAAATAAAATAACGAGTTCTTTTACAATTAGACAAATTAAAAACAAAGTGATATAAAACTATAAGACAAACGGTGTTGTATTATTACAAGAATACAAGATAATCATCAGCACTACAAAAATTCTATTACGGCTCTGTGTACCAAATTTCAAGAGCAATCAATTTTTTTCCAAAAAAATTTGAAGCGTTACCAAAAAATTTTTCTCACTAAAAGCACACTGTGAAAAAAATATAGGTACTACAGAAAAGTGACCCTGGAAAACTTGCTGATTTAATGCCGATTCAAATGAGGTGTAACACATCACTCTTTGTTTATTAATTCTGGTTTTATGATCGTTTTTAATATCAAGGTGCAAAATAATTTTGAACTTTATCATGCTGCTAGTTAAGCTGCAAATTTTTTGTACGTTGGAATGCCAGAAATATCTCTGTGCTTGTCACACTTAGAATTTGTGAAAAGGACAGAAACTCTTCACTAATTTTATCGAAATACTAGCTATGCCCCGTGGTTTCACTCGCGTATTATTTAAGGAATTACTGATTGATTAATTGATTTATAGTACTTCAGTATAGACAAAATTTTTAGTAACCTTTTCATTTGGTATTATATTATATTGGTTTTCACCGCATCATGTTCTAGATAAGCAACATATAACTAGCCCATGGGAAAAACAGCATTCTCTTAAATCTATCCCCACGTGCTTGAAAGTCTGTCCCTGTGCTTTATTTAGTGACTGCAAACGATACTTTTATGGAAAATTGTATTCTTTTAAAACATATCGTATCATAGAAATTCGAGGTATTGGTACCGTTTGCCCAATCGCTGGTCCCGTCAAAACTATAGCAACTATGATATTTACGGCAGATTTAATTTATTAGCGGAGTCAGAAACCAGATCCGCCGCTGGGGTCGGGAAAGCGGGTGCTACTAAGCATATATACATTCTTATCTATGCTACTAAGCGCTCGATTTTCCTGGCCCCATGGCCTTCGCGTATCGGAGTGGGGGGGGGGGTCCCATGAAGAGAAGGAGAATGGGGAGGAGAGGTCCTCCCCCGAGAAAGGGCTGCCATGAGGCGGCCGGCACTGGTGGGGCCGTGGATGTGTGCGAAAGCGTTCCCGTGGCCCTGCCAATATGCGGCCAAGGTGGAACACCATGGGGTATTAGTCGATGCGTAGGCGTTTCCCCATGTTAAAAAAGGGTCGTGTTAGTTATAATGGCGGCGTACAGAATCGACCACACCATATCATCCCGTGAATGTTATAAGAGACGACAGAGGAAAATTAAACAGGACATGAGCAGCAGAAACTTTCTAATAACAACTAAAAATAAATAAATTTCGGTTGCCAATCCACCTACCAAGTTGGCAACTATGATGTAAATCGCTTGTATGAAGCAATCTGTACGGCAGACCTATGTTCAACAGTGGACCTACGATAGTGCATGGTAGTTAGGATAGATAAAATTATATTGTAAAGATATGAGCCTAATGTAACAGAGCGATGGGTAGATGTGAGTCCCTTGCAAAGGTGCAATGGGTATATGTCAGATGGGACGATGTGAGTCCGGTGTAACGGTGCGGTGAGTAGATGTGAGTCCAGTGTAACAGTGCGGTGGGTAGATGTGAGTCTGGTGTAACGGTGCGGTGGGTAGATGTGAGTCCCGTGTGACGGTGCAGTGGGTAAATGTGTTTGATGTAAATTTGCGGTAGGTAGATGTGAGTCCGGTGTAAAAGTGCGGTGGGTAGTTGTGAGTCTGATGTAACGGTGCGGTGAGTAAATGTGAGTCCGCTGTAACGGTGCGGTGAGTAGATGTGTTTGGTGTATCGATGCGGTGGGCAGATGTGAGTCCCGTGTAACGGTGCGGTGGGTAGATGTGATTCTGGTGCAACGGTGCGGTGGGTAGATCTGGACCCGGTGTAACCGTGCGCTGAGTAGATGTGTTTGGTGTAACGGTGCGGTGGGTAGATGTGAGTCCGGTGTAACAGTGTGGTTGGCAGTTATGAGTTTGATGTAACGGTGCAGAGGGTATATGTGAATCCGGCGGAACATTGCGGTGGATAGATGTGAGTCCGGTGTAACAGTGCGGTGGGTTGATGTACGTTCGGTGTAACGACGCGGTGGGTAGATGTGAGTCCGGTGTAACAGTGTGGTGGGCAGTTGTAAGTTTGGTGTAACGGTGCGGTGGGTAGATGTGAGTCCGCTGTAAGGGTGCGATGAGTAGATGTGTTTGGTGTATCGGTGCGGTGGGCAGATGTGAGTCCCGTGTAACGGTGCGTTGCGTAAATATGAGTCCGGTGTAAGGGTGCGGTGGGTAGCTCTGAATCCGGTGTAACGATGCGGTGGGTAGATGTGAGTCCGGTGTAACGATGCGGGGGGCCGATGTGAGTCCAGTGTAACGATGCGGTGGGTAGATGTGAGCCCGGTGTAACGATGCGGTAGCTACATGTAAGTCTGGTGTGCGGTGGATAGATACATATATGTCCAGTGATACGGTGTGATGGGTAGGTGTGAGTCTGGTGAAACGATGCGGTGAGTAAATGTAAGTCCGCTGTAACGGTGCGGTGAGTAGATGTGTTTGTTGTATCGATGCGGTGGGCAGATGTGAGTCCCGTGTAACGGTGCGGTGGGTAGATGTGATTCTGGTGCAACGGTGCGGTGGGTAGATCTGGACCCGGTGTAACCGTGCGCTGAGTAGATGTGTTTGGTGTAACGGTGCGGTGGGTAGATGTGAGTCCGGTGTAACAGTGTGGTTGGCAGTTATGAGTTTGATGTAACGGTGCAGAGGGTATATGTGAATCCGGCGGAACATTGCGGTGGATAGATGTGAGTCCGGTGTAACAGTGCGGTGGGTTGATGTACGTTCGGTGTAACGACGCGGTGGGTAGATGTGAGTCCGGTGTAACAGTGTGGTGGGCAGTTGTAAGTTTGGTGTAACGGTGCGGTGGGTAGATGTGAGTCCGCTGTAAGGGTGCGATGAGTAGATGTGTTTGGTGTATCGGTGCGGTGGGCAGATGTGAGTCCCGTGTAACGGTGCGTTGCGTAGATATGAGTCCGGTGTAAGGGTGCGGTGGGTAGCTCTGAATCCGGTGTAACGATGCGGTGGGTAGATGTGAGTCCGGTGTAATGATGCGGGGGGCCGATGTGAGTCCAGTGTAACGATGCGGTGGGTAGATGTGAGCCCGGTGTAACGATGCGGTAGCTACATGTAAGTCTGGTGTGCGGTGGATAGATACATATATGTCCAGTGATACGGTGTGATGGGTAGGTGTGAGTCTGGTGAAACGATGCGGTAGGTAGATGTAAGTATGGTGTAATAGTGCGGTGTGTAGATGTTAATCTGGAGTAATAGTGCATGGGTAGATGTGAGTCTGGACTAACGATGGAGTATATAGATGTAAGTCTAGTGTAACGGTGTGGTGGGTGGATGTGAGCCCGGTGACCGGTGTGACGGTTTGGATACTGACATGTTGACGTAGCGGAAGATGCCGCGGATGTCGACCTCGCGCGAGACTGCGCCGGCCAATGGCACGGTGAGCTCGTGGCTGCCCATGCCCACCAGCACTACCACGCCGCCGGACTTCGTCACCTTCACACAAAAAATATTTATATAATTGTTTCTTTCTAGCTGTTCCCCGTGACTTAGTCCGCGTGGAATTTATTACAATTGGATTTCATAGGTTTTAATTTTTCTGCGCGGATCCCTAATTCATTCATAAAAGTTACTTTTATATAATATCAGCTATCTACCAGTGAAAGTCCCGTCAAGATCGGTCATTTCGGAGATTAGCCGGAACAAACAAGTAGACAAAAACTTTAAAATTAGTTTTTTTTTATAAGTACCGTGTATACTTTTTATGCATTTCGTAGAAAAGCTGTTATTTGGACATTACAAACAGACACTTAAATTCTATTTACTTGTATAGATAGGTGTTACAAAAAATATTAAAAATAAGAGAAAATAGAAATGAATTTATTCAATAAATTTAACTAGCTGTTCCCCGCGACTTCGTTCGCGTGGAATTTATTACGATTGGATTTTATGGATTTTTTTTTATGTAGACCATGAACAAGATAAAAACCATTTGTAATATCCATGTCATTTTTATTTATTTTTCAAACGCCTTCTAAAAAGGAGGTGGTTCTCAATTCGTCGGCATCTTCTTTTATGTATGTTCACTGATTACTCAAAGACGCCATAACCTATTTTTAAAATACTTTTTTTGTTTCAAATATTATACTTTCCAGCTAGTCCCATTTAAATTTTGTCGAGATCTGTCGAGTGTTTTTAAAAAAATCTATTCTTCTATAAATTATATTCTTATTGAAGTCGTTTATACAAAATTTTAAATTTGCTACTTGTAGAAACCAACAGAAATCTAAAATATAAAGCTTAAATCTAGGGCCTGTTAAAGGTTTTTCGTTTAAGTACCTATATAAACAAAATATATCATGGACGATACTATTTAACTATTCTATGGATTTATTATAATAGGGACGTAGTTATGCAAAAAGGATCCAACCCGCATTAAGTTAATTTGAGTTTATGATATTTGAAGTATCCATACTTCAAATATCATAAACTCAAATTATCGGTATGGTTTCTGTCTGTTTGTAATTTTTCTTCTTATTTGTGTTACGTTTGCTAAAATTGTTACATCACATAATAGTATAGACCACAAACATTATTTTTCAAGTCAACATTTTTTGACACAAACTCGGGTTGGATCCTTTTTGCATAACTACGTCCATTAGGTATGTACTAATTTGATTATAATATATATTATGTTCATAGATAATATGTATTAACTAATTATTTATATTAATTATACTTTGTATATGTGTATGTAGAATTACTTCTACATACACATATACAAAGTATTTATTTCTCTGCAAAATGCTTAAATGTAGTTAAATATCAACACTCTTATATGTAATTTAATGAAATATTACACCTGTTAATTTAAATATTTTTCTATACTATTACACAGATTTATGTCAAATTTTTACCACTATAGCAATAAAGGATAAACAATCCAATTAAGAAATGATTACCAATATTAAATGATTCAAAGTATAAATTTATTTTCATTGTTGATTTATGTTGATTTACTATTTACTTATTTTTGTGTACCTGGTAAGACATGCAGAAAGTAGGTGAATGCACGTGGCTCAGGATAGAGCTTTGTGGCATTCTCTGGGGGAGGCCCATGTTCAGCAGTGGACTTGTGAAGAACTGTTATGATGATCATCATGATTTACGTAAATCAAAATGATTACCTGTATAATCCAATTATCATTAAACATTATTATCAATGGTGCACAATGTGTCTGTAATTAGTTATAAATTTTCAAACTTTTAGAAGCGATAAAATGCATAAAAGTAGTTTTATTTTATATTTAGTGTTCGCGTAAATATAAGAAGTCATTTTAGAACCAGTTTTATCGCGATTTGGCAAAATTGACAGATAACTGATTTTATCAGCAAACCCTCAAAAGCGAACATAGGTGTAAAAACCTGTGTTCGTGCTTAATAATGCAAGAAATATTTACGCGAATACTTCACATTACATAAAACCAATTTTACGGATTTTATCGCGTTTAATTTAGTTTTATTCAAAAACCCACTCGCATACATCACTCAAGTGCGCTCCTTATCCATTTTGTATTTTGTACTTTCTTTTCTTTTATTTTGTTTTCAATTGCATACACTGCATAATGTTAAGTGAAAGAGCGGAGTCACCTAACATAAGCATCTCCTTGCTTAAAAGGGGATCTTCAAATAATGTTAAAGCATTATGTAATTGTAATAATTTTTTTATTTTTATTTATTATTTTTATTTTGACTTTATTAGTGGCCAAAACCTCGGGAATTAAAAAAGGTAAAATTAAACACGGTAAAATCCGTACTTTTATTCCATATTATGCTATTATTCCATTAGTAATGACGGCTGCAAAACGACCTACATTGTTGAAAAAAAAACTCACCAGCAAGGCCAATCTAACGGTAGCTTGGGCACCACTCGCATCAATGGAGACGTCGGGATAGTTTCCTAGCAGCTCGTGGATCTTCACCGCCATGTCAGCTTCGTTGGCATCGCGTTTTACAAGGATCGCGTGGTCGACACCAAACTGCTTTGCGAAGTCCAGCCGAGGTTGGTGAATATCTGGGAATTGTGTATTTGAGAACTTAATTAGCAAAACAAAAACCCGTATGTTTGATTTTGATTATGATAAATAAAACGAACTGATTATTTGACAGCACTTTATTCGCCGAAGACCAGAGATCGATATAAAAAAAATTCTAATTTCCTGTTTCAATTCAGAAAAAACCGGCAAAGTGCGAGTCGGACTCGCGCACCGTGGGTTCCGAACAAATCTGTAGGTATATAAGTTTAAAATTATTAAAAATATTTTTATTATATGATGTAACTAAAAATTTATGCTTTTCGAAATTTTTCCTTTATCTGTGCTATAAAACGTTGCTTCGTACCAAATTTCAAGATTCTGAGTTTATGGGAAGTACCCTGTAGGTTTAGATTCCCTTGCGAATGTCGAAAATTTACGGCATAAACGGCTGTATCTTTTGATTGCGTTGACTTAGAAGTTTCATTTTTTCACAGCTCTAAGGGACAGTAGACTTGAGTATTTGATATGAATTTCAGCTTGATACCTCCACGCGTTCCTGAGAAAAAGGGTCTTTTCTTCTTTTTTTTATTATTTTTTTTATTATAGATTTCTTACCATGATTTGCTGTTTTTGTCATATAAATTACGATCACCAAAAGTCAAGTCCCGTGTTCTTCTGCTGCGTAATTTTGCTAGAACGAACGTCGACCGTCTTAAAAATGATGCTGCCAGTATAAACTGGTCGTTAATTGATGAGACAACAGATGTTGACGAACAATTGCGTCTTTTAAATGCCTTTATAATGCAACTATATGACAAGCATGCAACTTTACGACCAATCAAACTTAAGTATGCGCCGGCTCCTTGGCCCACAAAAGAAATCATAGATTTAATGACAAGAAGAAAACTAGCCAAAGCCAAATTTAAAAAGAACCCTTGTGATACGTGAGAAATGCAGGATACTTAGGAATCGCTGCACACTATGTTTAGAGATGCACAACGACGTCACATTCACAAGACAATTGAGGAATCTGATCCCAATAGGGTTTGGAAATTTCTTAAAAGTTTGGGAATTGGCAAAAAGCGAAATGACTCCCTTCCTCCTGATTTAAACTTTGAAATGCATAATCAATACTTTTCCTCTAGTTCTCGATACGTTAACAGTTGTAAATCTAGGACACTAAATCACCTTCATTCTTTGCCGACTTCCGATTTCCCCGAATTTGTTTTATGTCAGTTTGCTGATTGTGACGTTAAAAAGAATATCACAGCTGTAACTTCTAATGCAATTGGTAGTGATAATGTCAGCCGAAACATGATTCTCCCGCTATTTGATCTCTTAACTCCTATCATAACTAAAATTTTCAACAATTCTATATTTACAGGAACTTTTCCTACACTATGGAAAGATACTCAAATTATTTCACTACCCAAGAAATCAAATCCCAAGTACTTCTGTGATTATCGTCCTATTTCCATATTACCATTTCTTTCTAAAATTCTTGAGCGTCTTGTCCAACAGCAACTTAATCTATTTCTGAATCAAAATAACCTCTTAAATACATTCCAATCAGGCTTTCGTCCTGGCCATAGCACGATCACTGCTTTGGTTAAAATCACAGACGACATTCGGGCAGGAATGAAGAATCGGCAAGTTACTATTCTTACTCTTCTTTATTTCAGCAACGCCTTCAACATAGTGGATCTTGATATACTTCTAGCTGTGCTCCGTTCTATTAACGTATCTCCAGCGGCAACCGACTGGTTTCGTAGTTACTTATTTGGACGCCGTCAATGCATCCGTATTGAAGACTAGTGTCCGTGATGACACTAGAGTAATGTTCACAAGAGTAAAGTTGTGTTCGAACTCGGGTCCGACAAAATGTTATATTTTCAAGGAAGTCCTTAATAATTTATACTAAAATTTTATAAGACTAACTAATTCTCAAAAAGAACCTTCTCTTTGATGAGATTGAAAGAGAAGTCACAAGAACCTCTCAGCCATTTAATTGTTACGTATTTTCGTGTATTTTGCGACCGTTATGCAAATCAGATAATGATTCGAATGTTTTCCAATGGTTCTGTTTTAAGAATTTAAATTAATAGATGATTTTTTTGTTCAAATTCTCTACCTTCAGCTCGCCGTTCTTTCTTGTGCCTAGTTTTACATTGAAGTCTCCCATTAACACCGTATAGTGGGTTTTAGAGGTATGCATGGCATTACAGATATCCTCATATATTTCTTCCACCTCCTCATCGTGATGTTCCGAAATTGGTGCGTAAACCTGTGTGACCTTCAACGAATACGTTTGGTGATTCTGAGTATAAGGTATGTAAACTCTCGTCGACACACTCACAATCTTATGAACGGGAGACTTGTGGATGATAAATCCGACACCTCCTTAGGACAAATGGTCGCCCTCCCGGTGATAGAACAAGTTACCGGATTCTAGGATTACCGTGTCCTCTCCTTCTATTCGGACCTCGGATAATCCTATGATATACCAGCGTAACTTATCTATCTCTTCTTCCAGCTCCAGGATCTTCTCGTCAGTCCTCAGGGTGCGTGCGTTGTATGTTGCCAGGTTGAGTCGTCTTAGGTGGCAACCGAACCTCCACCGGAGATTCTTAGTACCACTGCCCCGCCGTTACCATGGTCACCACCGTAGCTAGGAATAGCAGGGCCGCCGGGGACTGAGGGCCGTCTCTTTGTAACTTTCATCATTATGATGGGATAGGGGGATATTTGCCAAAGTTGCCACGCTTGGCGAGCGGGTCGGCAACAGACACAGATTTCTTTATTGTAATATTGCTGTTATCAGAAAGATGCTGCTGCCCATCTTTTTTATAGTATAGAGTGACAAACGAGCACACAGCCCACGTGATGGTAAGTGGTTACTGTGACCCATAGAAAAATCCTCGTTTGCCAATCAACATGCAGATGCGTTGCCACCCGTGCGGACTAAGATGGAATGCCTCGTTTCCAGTAAAAAGGGTATCCGGTTCTCTACACTCACCATACGAAACACAGCAGTGTTGAGCTGCTATTTGACGCTGGTATTCTGTGAGAGCCTGGTGCTTCCCTGGTCGAGCCGGCCCATTCGTGCTACAACTAAATTACTAATATAGCTGCAGCATGGCTCTACCACGTACAAAATATGTCTTCACGTACGCCGTGTAGTGGCGGTGTAAGAATATCCACTACCGCATATCATCCCGTATGTGTCGTACGAGGCGACAGTGGAAAACAAATCAAGAGATCGGTAACAGCGTCTTCCTAATAACATCCCTCCTATTAGACAATCTATGGAGCAGTGGACTTTAATATGATCTAACGGTAACGCAAATTCAAACTTGTTAATGACACAAGGTGAGAGGCTATCAATCGCTTTCAAGTATAATTACCAGTCATGATGATTTTGCAGGCGCCCATGGCGCGCGCGACGAGCATGGTGACGAGTCCGATGGGCCCGGCGCCCAGGATGAGCACGCTGTGGCCGGCGCTCACGCCGCCGCGCCGGCACGCGTGGATGCCCACCGACAGCGGCTCCAGCAGCGCCCCCTCCTCCATCGTCACGTGGGGCGGTAGCCTGAACAAGAGCGACATGCTTGCTTTACTGTCCTCCAGACTGACTCAACATAGACTAATTATCTGCGCAGTGCAGAATTACCCAAGATACATCACCAACAGTTGCCCAAGTGTATACGCAAGTACATGAGTATGAGAATATGCCATGGGATACGAAAAATAAAATATTTATTGCTGATACTGCCTTGGCTAGGGTTACCAGATGAAAAAATCAAAAGTCCGGAGAAAAGGCCTGATTTCCATTAAAAATCCTGAGATTTTTCTTAGTTTGAGAAAAAAACCTTACTCTCGTAAAAATGTATCTTCACATATTAAGTATGATAAAACTGTTTAAGTACCTACTTGGATAAATAAGTTTTGATTTTAATTGTGCAACTATTACCAAAGGAAGATTGTTTTTAGTTTGTTTTACCTTTTTATTAAAGAGATCTTTAAAATGTAAGCGGTATTGTATTTAAAATTCTAAAAATCCTGAGATTTCATGAGATTTGCAAAATCCAGCCGCAATCCTGAGAAGAGTCTAAAAATCCTGAAATCTCAGGACAAATCCTGAGATATGGTAACCCTAGCCTCGGCTCTAAACGAGGTACCCCTAAAAAGAGAGGCTGCCAAAGTGTCTACCCTACACTAGGGTTTTACCTCTCTCCAAAGGGACCAATGTCATACCGTCGGGTCTCTAAAATAAAGCACTTCGGATGACATCGTTCAAAGACATCAAGAGACAACGTTCGGGAAAACCTACCAGCACTTTTCTTACATGAAAGTCCGTGGAGCCTAAACTCGTTGACGCTGCTACCACAGGGGCATTGATGAGGTTACTCTTTAATGCCGCCTTTCCTTATGGCATAAGATGACCAACAGGACTGTGATCAAATTGGTAGCCTAAGAAAAAAAAATCCACCGAATTTTCAGTGTCATGAAGTACGATCTTGCGTTAAACGTATTAATCAACTGGTAGAAAAGTTGTATAAAGATGATCATTCTCCCTTACTCCGTATTAACCATAACCACATGAGTAAAGAGACCTTTCTTTACTCATGTGCCATAACTAAGATTAAAGATATCAAACATTAACTATCTAAGATTCGCGTAATAAAATTAAATGATATTTAAAATATATTGGTAAATCCAATTGGGCATACCTTAAGCGCATTAAAAAAATTACGTATAACATGATTATACGGAATTTTTAAAGTAGTTTAAATACATTTCGACAGCACTATCGGCTTCAACACCCTCGAAACCCATGAAAATGACACCCATGATGAAAAAATTGATACCCATTGCAGCCACCACCTTGGATTTACATTTCGACAACCCTATCGGCTTCGACTCTCTCGAAAACCATGAAAATGATACCGATGATGAAAAAATTGATACTTATTGCAGCCGCCATCTTGGATTTACATTTCGACAGCACTATCGATTTCAACACCCTCGAAAACCATGAAAATGACACCCAAGATGAAAAAATTGATATATTTTGCAGCCGCCATCTTGGATTTACATTTTGACAGCACTATCGGCTTCAACACACTCGAAAACCATGAAAATGACACCCATGATGAAAAAATTGGTACCTAATTCAGCCGTCATCTTGGATTTACATTTCGACAGCACTATCAGCTTCAACACCCTCGAAAACAATGAAAATGACACCTATGATGAAAAATTTTATACCTATTGCAGCCGCCACCTTGGATTTACATTTCGACAGCACTATCGGCTTCAGCACCCTCGAAAACCATGAAAATGACACCGATGATGAAAAAATTGATACCTATTGCGGCCGCCATCTTGGATTTACATTTCGACAACCCTATCGGTTTCGACACCCTCGAAAAGCATGAAAATGTCACCCATGACAAAAAAATTATACTACTTACTTTTAATACGTACTACTATTATTTATTCTGTGCTTTTAAATATTGTAATAAAAAAAAACTCTTATTATTATAATCAAGTATTTAAGAAATTTGGTTATTCGAATATTGTGTATTTGTACAGCGATCTTTTTGAGCCGCTGCAAACAAGCGAGACAATCTCCACTCACGACGGCGACTGACGGCGAACCATAGATAAATATAAATGTAGCAAGCTAATGCGGCGAACTGATATATACAGTAATCTATGGCGATGGCCAACTGAGTTAGTGAGTAAACTACTCTGTGGCTGCAACTCCCCATTTACAGAAATAATTCTATACGAGGCTACCAAATCAACGAAAATTTTGCCATTTTGGAGCCGAAAAAAATTAATTATAGCTAAACAAAACAAAATTACACTGCCATTTACATTCAGTGGCTTCCCACATGATAGATGAAGAGATTAAAAAATAGATTGAGTTAAACAATTGATATTTTCAAAAGTTATAGTGTTTACAAGCCACAGGGACATGATAAATCCACACCATAAGCCACTAAAACCCTTTTTTAAATTTAAAAATAGCAATTAATCGATTTAAAAAAATTATTAATAAGTTCAACAATCATTTATCTTTCTAACAATGTGCTTTTTACATTGATCTATATGTTACACTAGATAAGTAATTGCCGCGCCAAAGCGTTGCCACTTCACATATGGCCACAGCCTTATACTCAGCGAACGTCGGTTCAGTGTCCAATGCGACGCCGACCGAGTTGAGCCGAACGATTCACGACAAAAAATTGGTAAATGCGTAGTGAAAGAATGCGATTCAAGGTCACAAAAACATAATAAATGAAGCGGAATCACTTTCCACACGTAAGTTTTTATTTATATATTCATACTAACGTTTAAAACACTAAAAAATTTAATAAAATATCGAATATTGCAATTTAGGTTCAATGTAGCCACTTTTCTGTGTTTGTGATTTTTCCACATTAATCGGAGACTATATAATTTATGGAATAAGTTAATTTTGTTTTTAAATAAACAAGTAAAATTGTTTGTTTAAAAATAAAAACTATGTTTCAACCTTTATACAAAATAATTAATTATTCTTATTTTAGTTTATTCATGAATGGTCTATTAATTATATTTTATAAATTTTATTTTATATTAATAAATTTGCATTGCAAACTTTCCGAAACTAAGTCTTTGTCTACTAAATTTGGTCTTATGACATTAGCTACAAAAATATTAAAAGAGGTTTAAGGAAATAAATTATTAAAAGAATTTGCAATACACCCGGGGGATCATTTATCTTCAATACAAGTTGATCATTCCTTTTTATTGATTAATGCCATTATTTATAAGTATTTAAAAATAAAATTGTAACCACGAAAGTAAATTATACACTCAAACACACAAAAATGAATCCAAAAGGCAATTATATAACAAACTGATGCTTCATAGCGGAGTTTGAGAGTATGGACTATTATGAATATTTAAGCGGATTAGTATTACAGACTAAACCATTTATATTATCTTACAAATAATCTTCCGCAAAGTCACGCCTGAATCCATTAACTATCCTCAGTATTGTTGCAAAAAAAATATAAATTTTTTGAAAGTTGTTAAGTAGTATGGAAATTTTATAAACAAGAAAATCAACGAAATTTATTGATAACCAAAGTTTTTGTAGTTAATGTCATGAGACTAAATTTAAGAGACAAAAACTTGCTGATGATTTCACAACTTATGCATATTCAACACAGATCTCGCTTCAGAAACCTTAAATTGTTTTTTTTTATTTGCTTTATTTTTTTGTTTGATTTATTAGTACAATAAAAATAATATATGAAAACATCTTTTATTTCATTAGTTATGCTTACTTTTGTTCATCTAATAAGAAAATATACAAATTAAAAAAAAACAATTTACTGCAACTTTAAAAAAACTCCTTTATATTGCTCATTTTGGGTAAAATTTCATAAAGTATGCAACACCAACCCGCCACTGCATGTTTGTGTGTCTATCTTTATCTAATCTTAGGGACGATATTATTTTCCGCGACTTGTGTGAGTGAGACAGATATATGTTTACTTTAAAATTTTAATGATTTCAAAGCTACGTCGTCGCGTTTGGATAGTGGTTACACTTTTTACGACGCGCGGCAATGTGGTTTGCTTCTCTAGTTTTGTATAACTCAATGGCTTTTTATATCATTTATATGTATAATATGATTGCTAGATACGATTTTATTCGATAAAATGTTGGAATTTTAATTTTTAGGCGATAGTAGAACATTACCTTGCGCTTTCGCTTAAGGTATGCAATATGTCTTACCTAGTTCTCTTCAAACCAGGGAAGACACATCATTTTATTTTATAGAAAAATAATATCTGTTCCCTGCGATTTCGCTCGCGTGTAAGGGTTTTTATGTTTTTGCGAGGAATCCTAATTCTTATCTAAAATGAAAGTAGCCTAAGTTACTCCTTGTGAAATCAATCGTTTGAAAAATCGTTTCGGAGATTACCCGGAACAAACAGACAGACAGACAAAAATTTTAAAATTTGTATTTTAGTTATAGGTACCGTATTTACTTTCATATGCATTTAGTTAAAAACTGTAATTTTCACATTACAAACAGACACTTCAATTTTATTTATTTGTATAGATAAATAACACAAATGACTCTTTTCTACCGACTTCAAAAAGGAGCCGGTACTCAATTCGACTGTATGTTTTTTACGTGTGTTACCTCGTAACTTTTTACTGGGTGAACCGATTTAGATGATTCTTTTTTATTTGAAAGCTGGTGCTTCACATGTGGTCCCATACAAATTTGATCAAGGTCTGGCCAATAGTTTTTGAGTTATTCTTAATAATTTATATTGAAGTTGATTGTACAAAATGTATAATTTTAAATTATTAATCTAACTATTCCACAGATTTTAAAAAGTTAGCACAACAAGTGGTCAACCCTTTTCCTCATATTATGTTAATACATTCTTCAGACGAAGTGTCACATAAACATGAAGAAGTTTAATTGTAGATTATGTGCCCTAAAACAATTAAAAAGCTAATAGCTTGGCTTTTCAAACATAATACAATAAAGAGTAATTGGCCCAGTGGTGACGATCAAAATGTTCGCCAAGCCTCCGATAGATGGCGGTATCTTTTATATGTGCTCGATGTAAGCCGGTTGGCAATGGGAGCAGCTTTAAAGGTTCTTTGAAGTTGGCTGCAGGTGTCCATGGTCCATAGTGGAGTAGCAACTTTCTATCCGGTAGACTGTATCTGTAAGTTCGTTGGTCACTTCTATATTATATTTAAAAAAAACAAAAATGTTACTTACTTGTAGCAGAAATCGGCAGCATGCTTGTAGTATCTAGCTAAGTTGCCATGTATAGGGGGAGTCGCACAGAACTTCATGTCGGGGCAGAGGTGGTAGCGGCCGGTCTTACAGAACTCACAGTAGCGGCAGGGCACGCCTGGCTCGATCGCAACGCGATCACCTACCTCCAGGTTCTTCACTTTCGCTCCAATCTGAAACAGGGGCAGAAAAACACTTTTCATAATATTAAATGATCACTGATGGTAATTCTAATCCTCAAGATGGTGGGCTGGGAGAGCAATGAGTCGTATGAGCATTTCCTGTAGTCATTTCTTACGACACACATAGGACAAAATGTACACCGTCACCACACGGCGACTCTTATGAAAAAAGCAAAAATAATAAACAATATCGTTGCAAAGCGAAGGAAGTTTCTCGAGTGGGCCTTACGGAATCCCGCCAACTGTGCTGAGGACGTGCTCTCCAGAGTTGGCACCGGTTCTAACGCGCCTTTTCCGGTACTCCTACGGTGTCTACGGTACTCGAGTGGCGGCCTCGTACCGGCGGGCGAAGTGTATGTAGGTCAACGCCCCACTAGATGGAGTGACGACCTGGTAAAACATGCAGCAAGTCGATGGATGCAGGTGGCTCAGGACCATGCTTTGTGGCATTCCTTGAGGGAAGCCTATGTTCAGCAGTGGACTTGTGAAGAGTTGTAATGATAATGATGATGATCGTTACAAAGTAGCAATATGTTTAATATCGACGTGACTATACAAAATATATTATATCAGAAATTTACGTTTTAAAATTATTAAGAATAGAATAGAATAGAATAATTTTTTATTCAATATTGATTATTACATAATTCTTATTGAAAGTCATTTTTTATTTACCACTGGTTCGGAAAATACCTCTGTCCTGGGAAGAACCAGCCGGAAACCCAGCGGGATTTTTTTTTTCAAACATATTTCACTTAACAATAATTTCATTTATACAATTTTTAAATGATTTTTAATAGAACCAGCATGGTGGCGATCACCTTATTCCCAGGGGTTATTTTCATTCATGTATTCCTTGATATTATAATAACCCTTTTTGTACAGTTTTTCTTTAATAAAACTTTTAAACTTGTTTATTGATAAACTTTGAATATGTTCTGGGATTTTGTTGTAAAAGCGTATACATTGCCCCATAAATGAATTACTGATTCTGTGGAGTCTAGTAACTGGTATTACAAGCTTATGTTTGTTCCTAGTGTTTAAAGAATGCACATCGTTATTCTTATTAAAGCTATTTATGTTTTTATGTACATACATTAGATTTTCATAAATATATTGCGATGCCAAAGTTAATATGTTTATTTCTTTAAATTTTTGTCTGAGGGACTCTTTACAATTTAGGTTATAAATCGCCCGAACGGCTCTCTTTTGCAAAACAAATATAGCTTCAATATCAGTCGCATTACCCCATAGCAAAATTCCATAAGACATTACGCTATGAAAGTAACTAAAATACACTAATCTAGCTGTCTCAACATCTGTGAGACTTCTAATCTTTCTTACAGCATATGCTGCAGAACTAAGTCTGCTTGCTAATTTAGATATATGGGGGCCCCATTGAAGTTTCGCGTCAATAGTAATACCGAGAAAAACAGTGGTATCCACAAGACTCAACTCCTCCCCATTTAATAGCACATTGGTATTCGAATGTTTTACATTAGGTATTGTAAATTTAATACACTTTGTCTTATTGCCGTTCAAGAGCATATTGTTGGCGTTAAACCAATGTACTAATTTCGATAGAGCATTATTTACATCGTCATAATTAATTAACTGCCGTTTGAGTTTGAAAATTAAAGAGGTATCGTCAGCAAATAATACTATATCGTGATTGTCCCCTACAAGATAAGGTAAGTCATTAATATAGATTAAAAACAGGAATGGGCCAAGAAACAAGCCCTGAGGAACGCCCATTGATACTACCGATCCGGAGGAACCTTTACCATTTATCACGACTTTTTGAGTTCTGTTACTTAAATATGAAGTAATAAGTCTAAGCGCCAAATTTTTTACACCGTAATGTTGTAGTTTCCTGATTAATGTTTCATGATAAACACAATCGAAAGCCTTGGAAAGATCACAGAAAACACCTAAGGCATCCTGTGAATTCTCCCAGGCATTAAAAATATATTTCATAAGCTCAACGCCAGCATCAGACGTCGAGCGACCCCTTGTAAATCCAAATTGGTTTTTATGAAGTAATTTATTTGTATTAAAAAAAATTAACAATTGATCCAAAATAATTTTTTCAAAAATTTTACTAAGAGTTGGTAGTACAGAAATAGGTCTAAAATTAGCGGGGTCCAATGTACTACCAGATTTAAATAAAGGTATTACTTTACTATACTTCATTAAATCAGGAAACACACCAGAATCGATACAAGTATTAAAAATAATAGCAAGATGAGGTGCAATTAAATCTATTATGGACGCAATAACTGTCACGGAAATCCCCCACAAATCTGCGGTTTTCTTTACATCAATGGTTTTGAAGTATTTTACAATATCTTGCGGTAATACTTTTTCAAATCTAAATTCTTTTAAACAGATATTAACATTCTGTTTGAGTAATGACTCGGCGACAGTTGGAGAAGAATTCAAAGACTCTGTTGTCAAAATAGGAATATCAGTGAAATATTTCTCAAACACCGCTGCGACTTCTTGATTTGATTTAGTCAATTCATTGTTAATTTTTAATTGATAGTTTGAGTTACGAGGTTTTTCATTACCGGTTTCGCTGTTAATTATACTCCACGTCATTTTAATTTTATTCTTAGCCGTCTTAATTTTGTTGCTAATATGTAACGATTTGGCTGTGGAGCAAACTTTTTTAAACATTTTAGAATAATTTTTGACATATTCTTTAAAAGCATCAGAAGGATTATATATATATATATATATATATATATATATATATATATATATATATATATATATATATATATATATTCGACGAGAATCAACATCAAAGTTCGCGAATGTAAATATACATAAATAATTAATAATTTAATGTAGTAGTGAGTTAAAGTTGTGCAGGTGCCTATAAAAACGATACTTCTATTGTAACATAAAAGAAAAAAACAAATTAACTTATGAATGCTTTAACGTGGTAGAGCCACGCTACAGTAAGTTCGTAGCACGACTGCGTCGGCTCCACCGGATCCATATAACTCAATGACCGGATCACGCTCTCACAGAATAGCAACGTTAACCGACAGCATAATGGTGCTGTGTTTCGTATGGAAAGTGTAGTAGAGATCCGAAGACCCTTTTTACTGTGAAACGAGGCATTCTATTTTAATTTTCAGGGGTGACGACGCTTCTACATTTTGATTCTTAACCTAACATACGTTAGATTTTGATAATGGACATAAATAAGTAACAAGGAGGGTGTGTTTTTTACTATAGAATATAAAGGTGATAAACGAGCACACAATCCACCTAATGGTAAGTGGTTGCTGTGGCCCATAAACATCTACATCTATCCTCGATTAAGAATCAAAATGCGGTTGCGTTGCCAACCCTGAGGGCTAAATAATGTCGTAATGCCTCGTACCCAGTAAAAAGGGTCTCGGTTTCTCTACACTTACCATACCACACAGCAGCATTAAGCCGCTATTTTACGCTGGTATTCTGTGAAAGCGTGGCTCTTCCCCGGTCGAGCCGATCCATTCATGCTACATCTATAATATAGCTGCAGCTTGGCTCCACCACGTAAAATAGGAGTAGACTATGAATATGTCAAAAACGCATCAGTGACACATAAAGGATAAAAATAACTGTCATTGATAAACCCGAACCACGAGTTACGATAGTAAAATAACTTATTAACGTATTATATGTTTACCAAGTCGCAAGAGAAACCTTCAAACAGGTTCAGATTTCTTTACACAAGAAACTAAATAATTGTGCTTACCTTGGCTACAACCCCCGACGCTTCGTGGCCCATTATCATGGGTTCTTTCATGTCGAAACTACCGCACGCGCCGCTCTGCCAGTAGTGCACGTCCGAGCCGCAGATTCCCACGCAGTCCATCCGGATGAGCGCTTCTACACGAAATATAAATGTAAAAAAAAATGTCAGTCGTAGGACTGCACGTCACCCCCACGAACGAGTTACCGCCTTGTCGTGGCGGGGGGGCTTAGTCACACGCGGTGAACAAAGAGGAGAATTGGCTGGCCCGTGGTGTAGGGTCGGTTCGAGGAGTGTCCTCTCCCCCTACCGCTGCAGCCAAGGTGGAGTCGCGGAGAAAGAGAAGTGATGATCTTATGACGATGCGCCACTCACCCTATCCTCTGCGACTCTGACGGGGCCGCACCGTTAATTGATGTGGTGGTGGTGGGGCTGCGAGGGGAAGGGTCAAAATTATTAAAAATTACTTGCAAGTTTTATAGTGATTGCCGCCTCTAATTCTTTTGTCGCCGGCAATCAAGTCTTAGTAGGTAAATTTCGGTGCAACATGGCAGTGTTGCCAACACCAATTTGTCAAATTCCTCGAAAATTCATGTCAAATTTCCTAATTTATGGACAAAACTTCAACAGATTCCCCACAAATTCCCCTCAATTTTATTTTAATAAATGAATAAATTTTCAGCTAATTTTATAAGATTTACTTTTTAACTGACTTTTTTTTCTTTATAATTAAAACATAAAGAAATGAAAAGCATTAAATGATACACAAAAGTTGCCGCAAGAAATCCGAAAATTAAATGTGGTGAAATGAAGATAATTAAAAATGAATATCGAATGACTCCCTAGTCATTCGATATTCATAAGTAACCTAACAAAATGTTAAGATAAGTATTTAGATTTCTTGAAAAAAGGTTCTGACTTGGCCTTGGCTATCGATTTTCAAAAACAAAAATAAAAAGGGAGGGTAGAGTGAGTAGGCATTGTTTCGCACTGAGCTAGATAAGAGTTCGGCGTCCGCGAGAATATTGACCCAACCAATTATCAGCTGATTTATTTTTAATGTTACAATGTCTCGTGAAGCGACAATTAAAAGAGAAAGAACCTAACCTAAGAACAGCAAAACAACAAAAATACAACAAAACAAATAATATATTTAAGATTCAAAAATATTTACAATTTTATATAACAAAAATGGAGTATGAATATGAGGATGGATGATGCGATTTACAGATTATTTTAAAAAAAAAAGTAATAACAAAAAAAGAGATAAGTGCCGAAGCTGAGTCGGAAGATCCAAGGTGTGCTCTCAGCGCCTGGAACGAGCACGCACGGCGTAGGTGAGAAGGCGTGGGCGTCTCTAGGCGGCGACCTCCGGTGAATGTGGTAATTGCGGGATCCGGCGATTTCAGGCCAGACAGGGGCTTGCAGGATCCTCGGCGGCTTCAGACATCACAGAAGCCTGCAGGATCCGGTGACTGCAGGCGGGACAGAGGTTTGCAGGTTCCGGTGACTTCAGGCGGAACCGAGGTTTGCAGGTTCCGGCGACTCCAGGTAGAACAGAGACTTGTAGGAACCCGGCGACTTCAGGCAGAGCAACGGTTTGTAGAGTCCAGCGACTTCAGATAGAGCAGAGGTTCGTAGAGTCCAGTGGCTTCAGGTAGGACAGAGGCTTGCAGGATCCCGGGGCAGAGCGGCCCCGGGATAAGGCCTTTAGAAGATGCTTCCAATTCGAGAACTGAAGCAAGACTGAATTTCTTCACCGATTGTTCGGCTTTTATATCTTTCTAGAGAGAACGGAAAAATTATTTAAATTAAACGCAAATTTTTTGTAAATGGTCAAGAGGAAAGAGTATTTATGTGGAATTATTGAAATAGAAACAACAGACCGGTAGCAAATTTGAATATAATTTCCATGGAGACCAAATAAACAACAATAACAAAACATGTCAAATTTTAGTTTTAGGCTTGTAATAAGAAAACGGCAAGATTTAAGTGGAAAAGGAGATATTATTGATATAGGAAAAAAGGTAGCGCAACTACCTACACAAAGCCCGAAATTGTAGAGTTAAGGAAAACTAACTAAAAGATCGAAAAAAGGTAGACTTCATTGACACCAATTTAAAAGTGCTGATAATGTGAAAATACGAAGTAGAAATGATTTGTGATTGTGTTCTTATGGTTTAAAATCGTTACAGGATCCTATGGAAATAAAGGTGATGTAAAATATCCAGTTTTGAAGTGAATGCAGAAAATCGAAACAGAATGGAAAAATGGATTTAAATTAATGTAAAATGATAAGTAAGTAGCATAACACTACAAATGTTGGTTTTATATTTAAGTATTTTCATGATTTTTTTTTATGAAATTATCGTTTTATTTAGCTGTACTAACATGATGGAGCGTGAATGAAGTTAATAAAACATTGTGAAAAGATGATTTTTTTCCTCGGGATCTAATTTCTTTCTGACCCATCATCGTTAGTACTATCGTCTGTCTTCGTTTACGGAAGCGTTTCACTAACCCCCGGAATATATGTATCTGAGCGTATCGGTCATGCGAGTTCAGTGCTTTTTTCCCATCCCAAAGGTGCCCAACGTGCCTAAAGAAGTTTTCACTTTAAAACAAGGTCGCCAACATGGTTTAGTGGTTCAACGCGGCGCTACGGGCCATATAACCATTGTATTTACGCCCAGATTTAAGAAACCCAGACCAACGACGTGGAGCAACGGGTTTCTCGTAGGACAGGCCGATTGGTAACTACAGCTTTTTTTTATTTATTATTTTGACTTGTTATTAGGTATATTTCGCTGTCCATCTCATTTCTCTCTCGCTTCTTATGTCATCAACGGGCTTTAATAGCAACAAACATGTGTCAATCATTCATTTCTAGTAACCTGCTCATTCAAGTATTGATTCTTCTTACGAACCGGGTCATTCAGGTCCATCATTCAAATGGATTATTGTAAGTTTCAGTACTCTGTGATCTAGGAGACCAGATCGATAATGTCGGTCGTCGGAATTTACTATACTCTTTTGGTCGTAGTTCTTGTTAATTGTTTGATCCGGTATGTTCAAAAAGTATAATTGCAATCATCACTCACGATTGACATATTATGTCTAATGGGGTAGTGGATTCTCGTACTCCTCTACTACACGGCGGCAATTTCAATTAATCAAGACATATTCGAACTAATTTCAGGAATTTCAATGACATTGTCCAAAAACCTTACTAAATAGTCGTCATCATCATCAAAGTCCAACACGAGTACACTGCTATAAAACCTTCTTCGAGTACTGACTGAAAGTACGCAGTGCGACTGTGTAACTATGATATCGCTTGGCTTCGTTTCGATGCAAGGAAGAGGTACTCAATTCCTATGTTTTTTTAATGTGTTACCTCAGAACTTTTTATGGGAAGACTTTGAAATTCTGATCCGAAACCTTTTTGTATGACGAAAAGTGGTGGTTCGATCAACCAAATCTTATTGTCTAGTGGTGTTTTTTAAATTCAAAAAAAAATTAAAATTAAAAAACATCCTAATTTCACTTAGAGTATTCAACTAACAGGAGACGCCATGCGCATAAAGTTCCAAACAAAAAGGTCTGTCACTTCTAGCGAGAGACGAGGTAACGCACACTAAGCAAATCGTAAACATTGGGTCACGTCGTTACGCACGCACAGCATAATATGAGCATATGATTAAGCAAAACGTACACAACCTTGAAAATTTCTTATAAATGTCTCATCGTTACAGTACATAAGCCATAAACAACTAGCGCGAGGGCCTTGTCGATATGGATATGTCGATGAAATTTTATGCAAGTTACATTAGCAAATAAAATAAAATAAAAATGAACAAATGTTTAATGAGTAATATTACATTCAAAGTAAATTAAAAAAAATACATAAGGTACAATATAATAATACAAAATTACCAAAATTAAAACAAATTGAAAAAGTATTATATTATAATTTAACTGGTTTTTAAAGTGAATAAGTTTGGTATGTGGTGACGAATACACTTTTTGGGATCACTCTTTTTTTGCGAGGTAGCTAATTCTGGTGTTTGCATATTTTTCCATCACTAAGTTTGCCAGTTCAATGTTATGTGGAACGTAATCATTATCGAAATTATGTTCCTGTATGCTTAAAATATATAATATGCCTAGTCTATGAAATGTTTTTACCATTTTTTAATGTCATGATCAACCGGAAAGGTTATCTGTATAGGGGTCTAATTTTACTGATTTTATCCAACCTATAGAGTTAAACCGTTTTAAGGCTTAGGGTTGAACTACATCTGGCAGCACGGAATCGCACTTTCCTGTGCTTCTATCCTTTTTGGTCACTCAGAAACGTTATTTACTAGAGCAAGAAAGAGAGCGGGAGTGTATAGTTTCACCCTCAAAAAGCCAATTGTAAACCGGTTTCAAAAGTTTTTTTATAGGATAAGGGTGACAAACGAGCACGCAGTCCACCTGATGGTAAGTGGTTGCTGTGGCCCATAGAAATCTATATCTATCTTCGATTACGAATCAAAATAAAGATGCATTGTTACCCGTGAGGACTAAGATGGAATGCCTCGTTTCCAGTAAAAAGGGTCTCCGGTTCTCTACACTCACCATACGAAACACAGCAGCCTTAAGCTGCTATTTTACGCTGGTATTCTGTGAGAGCGTGGTCCTTCCCCGGTCGAGCTGACCCATTCGTGCTACAACCATAATATAGCTGCAGCATGGCTCTACCACGTTAAAAAAATATTTTATATATCATTTTCAATAGTTTATATATCATTCTTGACAATCAATAATACTAATATAATATTATAAATGTGAAAGTGTGATTTTTTGTTTATTTGTTTTTGTCCTTCCTTTACGCGGCAACGGAATGGAGCAATTAAAAAAAAGTAAACATTTGCTATCTCTTGGTCGAAGTTTACGCTTAACCAAACATACTTTTTTTCGTCATTTTACTTAGGATTGAAAAATAATTAATGTCTTCGTAAAAAGCGGTAATATTTTGTATTCTACAGTACAAAAATGTAGTACTCTGTATATATTTAATAATAATAGATTATAAATATGACACAGAAATTATTTGTTTGTCCTTATTTATTTATTTAAGCGCTAATAATTCGTGTCTCATCTGAAAACAACAATCTGGTTGACACCATCTAAAACGATATGAATAAATATCGTTCACTAAACCTTCCATTTCGATTTGTTACATGTTTTAAATTGTATCCTTCATAATGTAAAATAAACTTGTAGCAAAATAATAAACTTACTTCCAATAATTTCAAAGTTGGTTTCAAATAATAAAAGGAAACTAAATGAAACTGCTCTAGTTTCATTTAGTTTCCTTTTATTATCTGATTGGGTTACGAAAACCGATTGGTCAAAATGCTCGGAACAAATAGTGCTTGTTCGTTTAGGTACCCAGGTTATATGATTGCCACATGCTTTTATCCAAACTTGGCGCCTGTAAGGATCTTTTGGAAAACTGTAAAACCAAAGATCTTTTTTAAACATTGTACAAAAAAGAATTTTAAATAACACCTTGGTATTATATATCAAAGTATTACTTATAGTCAAATAAAAAGATCGACACTAAAGATTACAGTGAACATCACTATTATAGTCTTGATGATACCATTTTATATACTCGAAATTCCCCTTCTTTTCGTTTCATAACGTAACATAATGAAATGAAAATATCTATTCAAAATGTTTTATATGTATAATGTGTAAAATAAAACAATTTAAATTGATGTTTTCATTTCGTTAAAAACAATTAAAGATTATTAATGTTGTTGGAAGTAATATAGTTTTGCAAATAGATCACAATAATATTGATGAATTTAAGACTATTCAATAACACGATTTTGTCTTGTGTAATTAGAACAAAGAGAAACGACATTTGTCTACAATTAAGCAAAATTTAATTATGTCCTAGTAGTGCAAAAGTCCTTACTATAGTATTAATACTTTAAGTTGGCAACACTACCTGCTCAGCTATATTAATCAGAATTTTCGTGATTTAATTCTTATATTAATTATTGAAATCAAAATAAATACTTAAAGATGAAAGGTAACGCCGTCTTTTTGTAAATTTGAGGTCTGTGATCTTTTTTTACAAGAAAACACAATGCCATTCGGCATTTTTCTGGAGGTCAACTCACGCTTACGACTACTTGTTAACTGACGTCGTACGCGGCGCAACTAGTTTTATATAACGGGAATGATCCGCGCTCTCGTACTTTTGACAGCGGGGAACGCTCTCCAATATCGTCTCCTGTTAGTTTAATACTCTAAGTAATTTCAATAGAGCAAATGGATAGGTGCTGCTATCTGCTTGGGATCCTATAATTAATAAAATTAAATCCAAACCTTCAAGACTTCAAGATACTATAAGCTCATTCTGCGTAGATCGGACCAAAAATTAATATTCAAAAACTGAAGGTAGCCGGGCTAACTATGACATCGGTACGTCAAACACCTCATTTAAATTATGGAGTGTAGAGTAGAAGGAGGACCATCTCTATATATGAAAAGTGTCCCTAAAAACGTGTCCAATAAGGGTGGTGCTGCAGTAGCATAGGATAAATTAAAAAAAAAGCACCAAAAGTAATTAGAATAAGATGGAGAAATAAAGAAGGACCGACCAATCCGCTTGGTTTTGTACTACGTAAATAGTTGAGATTTTATATACTGGCATTTTACTAACTACTATAATCATGAAATTTGTTAAATATTTGAATTCAGCTGACTTCACTCCGTTCACAACACCTATCTTCATATCGTAGTTTTTGAGACGCCAGCGCTATTGTGGTAAGTTTTGGAACCTCTATTTTCAGTAAATAGTAGGACACTTTTTCAACTTTCGCCCCTTATAAGATGGTTCTCCTTGTACTCTACACTCCATAATTTAAATTTAAAGCACCCGAAACGTCGGGAATTAAAAAGTAAAATTAAACGCGATGAAATCCGTAAAAATTAGTTTCACTTAATGTGTAGTCTTCGCGTAAATATAAGACATCATTAATTGAAATGTTTCCCTTTAATATAAAAGTTTCACTTCTATCGTGTCTTCACGACACACACTTTTTTCCAGGTGAACCAATTTTAATGATTATTTTTTTTATTTGAAAGTGGTTTTCTCACGTGGTTCCACATAAATTTGACCAAGATCTGACAAGTAGTTTTTGAGATATTCTTAATAATGCATATATTGACTTCGACATTGACGATATTCTCATTTTATTTATTTTTTAATGAATTTTTATTTATTGAAGCCAGCTGTATTTTTTTTTTAATTTTACCATTTTTAAAATTTATCTCGTATTTTAGCTTATAAAATATTATAGTGCGATTTGCACCGACAAACGATTTCCACCCATGTTACACAATCGCATGTCGGTTCTTGAAAACTTCCCATTTAGTTATGAAATTTTACGAAGGAAATAACTGACATTCGACGGCGTAAAAAAATTGATCACCCCACTTCGTACCGCGGATGTTGTAAGATGCATCTATGGAAAAAGCTGGAAAATCATCACAGCCTCCAATAGATGCCTATATACCATATTTATTGTGCCAAATGTAAATGTTCGATGTCGGGAAGCACAGGCAAGCAAATACTGGGTATAAGGAAACACAGTACTACAGCTTGGCCAAAACAATTAGACGCAGGACTGGAATGCGGTTTCCGCGCCCGCACCCCGCCTCTATCCCCACTTTTCCCCTAGTGAACAATCACCGTTCCGATGTTCCCTCCCTAGTTCTAATGACGTCTTAGCTGTCATGCACCTAATTGTTTTGGTCACGTAATACGATCACCAACTCTCCTGAGAAGCAAGGCAATTACCAATGGTTTTCATTCCCACTGCCGCACTGTGTCGCGCGCGCAATCCCCGTTGTATCGCATGCATGGTGCTTTAAACTCCTTAATGGAGACAGTCCTGGAATGTGACATCTTTAATGACACACTCAAGGTGATCATGTCAAACTGTCTCATGTTATGTGAAAGCCATGTTTGTTAGGTAAATAAGTTATATGTTGTTATCACTTTATTCTGTTTTATATTATTTTATTTCCTCTAGTTATTGTTAAGTATCTTTGATCTCTGACTTGTTATTTGTTTTTGAATTATGTTAGTTATGTTATATGTTTAGTTTTACCTATTAATTACTGTCATTGGCGCAAGCCGTTGTAATTAATTATAAATAAATAAATAAATAAATAAATTACGATATAACCTTCCTACGAATGGAGACGCCATCTATAATAATAAAATAAAACGGAAGAGTTTTTTTTTGTTTGTTTATACACACTAATCTCTGGAACTACCAGTTCGATTTGATGAAGATAGCCAGATTCATGAGGAAAAGTATAGGCTATGTAGCATTGGGCCACACATCTCATATAGCCTTAAATGTTGAATTTTATTAAGCAAGTCGGAAGAAAAAGCGCTCTCGAACTGCTTTATCCACGTGCGCTGGCGTAATGGTAAGTGATAAATACAATGTTCTACAAAAATATTTATTTTTACTTCATCTAAAAATAGTCCGCGATGCATAAGCACAATAAGATATTTTGTGACAAAAAATTCCAAGTCCAAAATTACTTCATCACCAAGACAATTTTATGAACATTTTAGTTCTGTATAGCATGTTATTTGGACGCATAGTTTAAGAGATAATGAAAAATTTAAATATTTCAACACTCAGCTCGGTGCGCGAACGACGCATACCCCTCCCTATCCGCCCGATGAGAACCGTAGGAGCACAGAGACAGACTTTTATGTACATGGGGATATATTTAAGGGAATGCTATTTACCGCGTGGGCAATTATATTATGTTGGTTTAAAATATTGTCTATACTGAAGTATTATAAATTAATCAACCAATGAATGATTTCTTAAATTATACGCGGGTGAAACCGCGGGGCACAGCTAGTTATTTAAATAATTTGACTGTAAAGTTCACCGAATTGCAAAAGAAAAAAAGAAGAAGGTGATAAAAAGTAATTCTTACCATCATCAGCGATTTCTGGAATCGGTGTTTGCTCCTGAAAAAAAATTACAAATACTCATAATATTATCTATAGTCTGTAAAGCTAATGAGGGCTAATAATCTTCCACTCACCAGATGTCGCTAGTTGGGACTGAGGTAAAGTTTTTTGTTACACAGTGTCAGTTAATTGAGAAATTAGGTTTAAATAATAGTTTATCATTATCTAGAGTATTATATTAATACACAACACAATGCGTCAGTGGTTTGATTTTTAATTTTTTGCACATTATAACTCTTTTTTTTAAAAAGTCGTCTTTTAGTTATATTTTTATTTTGGTTTATTCATTTCTAATGTAATTAATATAAAATATAACTAATAATACAGAAAGAAACCTTAAAGATTACATTTTCCTAAGAAATTATCGTGCCCGCTATGAAATCTGTCAAATATTTTACCTCAGTCTATAGTGGCGCCGCCCTGGTGGCAGAAAAAGTCGTGGATGCCCTCATTGGGTCATCGTATAGATTTAGTATAAACTGACCTTGAAATAGATTGGCAATGCAAAAGAGAAAGAGCATAGTGTACGCGTATGTTAGAGCAAGAAAAATAGATGGGACCATTCACGTACACGCTATCGGCCTGTATCAGCCTGGCATCATTCATGAACAAAACAAATCCCGCTTGTATTTACAAAATCTCAGGCTTAAAAGTGAAAATTTGTGTTTAATAGACGTAATTAATTATAGCTAGGTGCCTAGTACCTACATATAATTCACCTCAGAAATAAATCCCTCATTATTATTAATTTAACCCGTAGGTACGATTGGAATGTTTAGCTGTCTAAATGTTATAATAGGGAATGGCTAATCTGTCTGGCATTTACAGGTGGAACAGGTACTGCATAAGGTAAAAGTAAGGTGAAATATTTGGGTTAAAAAATATAATTGACCCAGCATGAAATAACAAAATTTGTATTCTATTATCAATAGTAAACGTAGTATATCGATTGCAGATCATTTGAGTGGGGTGGCACGGAACCAGACAACCCCAATGATATTTTTAAAAACATTAAAAATATATTTTTGACCCACGATGAAAATTTAATAGCGTGTCAATCCCAAAAAGCTACATTATTTCGGTGGTGGCAAAAATTGCCAGGCACCCTAAAAATATTCCTTCAAATAGAACGATACCGAAGACTACAATGAATTAATGAGAGAGAGAGCGTTCATGCTGCGTTTTCATTGGCGCAGAAAGTTCACGTGATTTGAGCAGCTGCGCTAACCCTCTCGTCTCTCGTAAAGCATGTTTAGTATATTATGTTTTTTTTTAATAACTGGCTTTACAGCTCTTGATTCTAGCCATTCTGAGCCTGAAGTTACAATGTATAATTATCCTTCATAGTACACTGCTTCACAATATGTTGATGCGTCACATTGTGCAGCCCTTGGGAGATTTTGACGGCAACTTGAGCCAGCAGACAGCTGACAGTTGGCGATGGTATCTCAAGGCGCCTAAGCAGACAGACACCTTATCTTGAGAATCATATCACCATCAGAGCACTTGATTCACCGTTTCCACTAATAGTTCACATGCGCAGACACTTAATACAGAAAGTCGCACCACTTTTACATATCAAAATCCACTTCAAAGCATTATTTAAACAATAATACACGAGCAGTAATGTGTCGGCGGTCAAGCTCCCGCCAAAAGTTTTAGTATATTATTATGTTTGAAGTATAATCACAGAGTACTTTTAAATATATGTATATGAAGGAGTAATATTATTTGCTGCGTTACGGTGAACACGTGTTCCTGTTATTGTTAGTTAACTAAATATTATTTTCTGTAATATTTTATTAATTAACAATATTAATATTTATAATTTAATATATAATTTCTGTATTAACCATAACCTATTTGTCATTGAGTTATATGTACTACGTACTAGAGAAGCCATTCCGAACATAGACTATGTTCAACTGAACTGTACTGCAATCCATACAAACTAAATATTGCGTAAATTGAAGATTTGTGAATTTCATAAAATAATTATTATTACATTTTATTTAGAAATATAATATATTTGTTTAGATTAAATTTAGATATTATATATTAAATTCTTATATTTATTTTATATTAATATCTTATTTTATATCAAATTAAAGTCTTCGCGCGTGGGCGACTACTACTCCCGCGCATGCGCGATGACATAGAGTAGGACACAATTTTTGTTTGGAATGGCTTCTCTAGTACGTAGTACATATAACTCAATGCTATTTGTACTATAAACTATTGCTCTGTGTAGTAAATTACAACAACAATAATTGTTATTTAAAAAAAATGGAAAATATACCAAACTCTTGTGTTTTTTGTAAAAACCACAGTGCTCAAAAATTGACTTTGTTTACCGACGAAACGAACTTTACAAAAGTGCAAAAATGCAAAACAATCTGACAGATTTATAAATGAAAATATGAAAACATTATTTCACCAACAAACGTGTCCCATGCAGAAGGCTACCACAGTCGATTCTACTCTAATTTCACCGCATTATCAAAGCGGTACAGAGAAAAATTATCTAGCATTATTATTTTTTATACTGGTAGAGCCATGTTGCAGCTATATTAGAAGTATAGTTGCAGAACGAATAGATCGGCTCGACCGGGGAAGGACCACGCTCTCACCATCTCTAGTACGTAGTACATATAAATGTACTACGTAGCGTACTAGAGAAGCTATTCCAAACAAAAATTGTGCGCTACTCTCTGTCTTCGCGCATGCGCGGGAAAGACTTTAATTTAATATAAAATAAGATCCTACTATAAGATAAATATAAGAATTTAATATAAAATACTCTTATTTTAATTTTAACAAACATATTTCTAAATATAATGTAATAATAATTATGTTATGGAATTCAAAAATCTTCAATTTACGCAATATTTAGTTTAGTGTACGGATTGCAGTACAGTTCAGTTGAACATAGTCAATGTTCGGAATGCGAAATCTAGTGCGTAGTACATATATATCGATGGCTCTCACAGAATACCAGCGTAAAATAGCAGCTTGACACTGCTGTGTTTCGTATGGTGAGTGTAGAGAACCGGATACCCTTTTTACTGGAAAAGAGGCATTCCATCTTAGTCGTCACGGGTGACAACGGATCTGCATTTTGATTCTTTAATGAGGATAAATGTAGATGTCTATGGGTCACAGCAATCACTTATCATCAGGCCTGGATTGTGCGCTCGTTTGTCACCCTATCCTATATAAAAGAAATAACACAGAATCCCAATCCCTAACCTAATCTACATCAGACACGGTATCAAATATTGATTCCATGATATGAGGTTCAATGCTATTACGGGTTGTGATTACAATCCATCTTTTTTTTTAAATACAGAAAAATGCAGGTTACCAGAAATTACCAACAGATTTTGGGATAGGAATGCGATATGAAACTTTAGCGGCACTTGAAACTTTCGTTTGTGATTTATATGGATTCCAAAACTTGTCGGACACTAACGCAGCAAGATTCCAAAAATTTTGTTCGAAGTATAAATCCAAAAGTACCTACTCATGAACCGTTTAAAAAAAAACTCTTCAAAGCTATTTGCCTCCATGTCAAGCTGAGTTACATGAACATTTGAAACGTACTCATTACATAACAACACTTTGGCGGAATGCTAATCAATCTAATCCTACACATTTAATACCAGAAGGAAATTGGTTGGACATTGAATGATGGAAAATACGAGTTTTGTTGGATCAAAGGCGACTGCATGCCTTGTACCGTGTTAGACGCTATAAGAACCAATGAAAATCACGACAAAGAAGCAGAAGATAATACAGATATATAATTTTAAATCATTTTTATTCAATCGCTTTTCGTATTATAAAAATATTTTTTTTCAGAAACTCATAATAAAGGTCAATATGAACAATGGTATTCCAGTGATGAATCATGTGATGAAGAATGGGTTAGTAAAAATGAAAACTAAATTCGAATGATGTTTAAGCCAAAAAAATTATTTAAATAAATTAAAAAAAAATAATGTTAATTATTGTGTGGAATTAGCAAAAAAGTATTTTTAAATATACTCATAACTTTTATATCTTTTATTTAATTTTATATTACTTAAGTGCTATAAATAAAAATAATTCACATATAATTATTTTCGGGAACAATCAATATAATTTGAAGCTAATGATTCTGTATTAACTAGAAAAGTAGCAATTTTATTAGATAAACTAGCTTTTTACCCGCGGCTTCGCGTGAGCATGAATTAGGAACATCATTCAAATCATCAAAAGCTGTTCCGTGCCAAATTTAGCAAAATTCGATTACTTTTAGAGTCCCGCTGCCTGTCTTAATGTCTGTCGAAAATATTTTATGAATCCTAAAAGACTATTAGACGTATGTTATTGGTGTTTGACATAGATATAATATGCTACAGGAACACTTGAATATATGTCTAGAAACACCTTCTATTTTTTATATAGCGCGTGTCCTCCGTTTAAATGTATATAAGAAAGGTAAATTTTCTTGGAATCAAATTTTATTATTACTATTTACATTTTACTGTTTACATTCATTAATAATTAAAATAAATTTAGTTTTAACAAAATAATGATGAAATTCATGATCTATCAATTTACGGTATAATGTTTATATGAGATATTTTATTCATATCATTGGGCCTATTTAATATTGATTGGTACCATAAAATACGTGTACACAGTAGATATTTGTTTTACGTTCGAGTAGACTTCAAAATTTCATAAACGCAGTTCTATAATGATGTATACTACACTTGGAATAAAACTAATGTTACGGATTTTATCAAGTTTAATTTTAACTTTTTAAAGTTGGGTTTTTTACGCATCTTTAACTGAAAGTTCCATAAAAACCTTCATGAAAGACCATATCGTTGATGTGAAGCACGGACGCTCCAGGAATGTATCGTCCCAACCATTAGATAGATCATAACTGATAGACAACAAATCCTTACAATAAAACATCGATTCCCACCATTGAGGATTCTGAGGCTATTGAAATTAACAAACATCCTAATTTTAATAGGGAAGATGGCTGAGTGCTAAGAACTCCATACTTAATAAACTAATATTCAAACCCAAGCATACTACAAACCAAGCATTTATTCTCTCTATACTATTCTTATTCTATTCTAACTATGACATCAGGTCGTCAAACACCTCAGTCCTCTCGTGACCATGGGTGCTGTAAAGTGCCCAAAACATCGGGAATTGTAAAGGTTAAAATTAAACACGATGAAATCCTTAAAATTAGTTTTATTTCTTATAACTTTTATTCACAGTGAACGTGGGTAGCACTTCACTCATAAACGGGAGTAGAAAAATGTTCGCCTTGTGGCGGTGAAAGAGAATCCGCCACCTCATATCGTCCCGTCGTAAGAGGCAAAATAGGAAAACAAACAGGAGATGGGATGGGCTGCATCATTTTCTTGACAACAGATCAAAATAATAATAGCTGCGGTTGCCAACCCGCCTACCAAGCGTGGCAACTATAGCAAATAACCAGCTACTTGACAATTTATGAGGGAGGCCTATGTTCATTTCAGTGAAATTTTGATAGGCTGGCGATAATGAGTTCTACTCATCTTTGCAACCCTTAATATTTACGATAGAGTAAAAACAAAAAATTAACATACCCGAAAATATGAATGAAATAATTATTCTATACATTTACATTTATTGCCCCATGAAAAGTAAAAAAAGTAGCAGCTTACATACATGTCACTGCCCAGTAGTAACATGTATGCTGCTACTTTTTTTGAAGGTTTTCAGGCCGCAAAGAAATTTTGACCAAAAAAGTGTTCGCTGCGCTGATTCCAACGCGGGATGACCTCAACTGGGAAACTTCTTAGATATGCAGGTTTTCCTTCACCGCCGAAAAGGTGGTAAATTGACACTTCAGATTGCAACTAAAATGTATGCCAAAATTTATAATGCTAATGCTTACGTACCATGAAATTTAAGTTTTAATCAGTGTGATTACTTTGACAAGTAAAATAAAATAAACCTTTGTTTAAATCTTTCCGTAAGAGCCTGTTCATTTACATATGAGCTATGAAACCAGGACTGTCACAATTATGTCTGCAAATATGAAAGTTTGTTTAAATACAATTCATAAAAACTGAAACTAAACTTTTGCATGATTGTTGACCACATCTACCTAGTAATAAGACATCCACAGATGCCACGAACAAATTCTAACTATTTACATCGTATATTCAGTAGTATTCTATTATTTAATATTATCAGTGACTTACCATTTTTTAGTTCATTAAGAAGTAAGTAGATGGCGCTAGTATTAGATGAAACAATGAAAGTCAGAACTATACTATCTAGTAATATCAGCGACAGAAGCGAAAACTAATATATTTATTATAATAATAAGGCACAAATTGATGGCAATTCTTTTAAAGCTTCTGTTTTTGTTACAAAATACGCTATCAGCGCCGCTAGATTTAATGATATCGTCATATGACTATACTATGAAATAGCAACGTTGAGTTTGGTTATTAATATCTTCAAACGATTTGTATTCAATTATTTGGTCATGCTATATCATGACATGGTCAACAAACAGTGTTAAATATCATGAAATGACCACACCATTTCAAGAAAATGATATAGGTACCTTCTACGAGTACTTAATTATGATCGATTCTACGATCTGGACACTACATATATATAAAAATCTCTTTAATAAAACATTAATGATAATAAAAATTTTGCAATAATTGCAGTCATTTTACATATAGTTTAGTAATTCAAATATAGACCTTGTAAATTTTCATATTTTTGATAGAAGTCACTATTACTTGCGAAGTCACTTATTGATTTCACGATGTCTGCCCGTCTGTCCGTGTCTGTCCGTTTGTCCGTTTGTCCCACGATTATCTCGAGAACGGTTTCGAATTTTCAAATCCTGTTTTCAGCAATCGATTACTGATCACCCAGGCATCTGAACCTCCTATTTTGAAAAAAAATTTTTCCGTTAGAAACCGCTACAAAGCTGATTGCTTCGCCACTTTGCTATGCTGTTAGCTTGCTAGGTTTATTACACTTTTAAAATAAAATAACAAAAATGCTGAAAAACTAAACGTTAGAATTTTCAAATAATTTTGAAACTCTAATTATTTAAACAAATAAATGTAAGTTATTTATATTATTAAATTTATTAATAACTGAAAGCAAAATATAATACTTTTTCCATTTGATGATAGATGGCGCTATTTTGATAACCAAATCGGTGTAGTTTCAAATTATTCTACCAAGGTTATAACTATATCTTTAACTTTATTTATAAATCTGGTATTTATTTGAAAAACATTTGTAATCCCGCCTATAACTAAGATATAATAGAAAATTAATATCTAAAGGAAGGAAAATACTTAACCTTCTTTTTTAAAGTTCCGTAATCGGATAAAAAGTACCCTATAAGTTGCCCCGGGTTACTAACTACCTAAATACAAAATTTCATGTAAATCGGACCAGTAGTTTTTACGTGAATCCGGAATGTAGACAGACAGACAGACAGACAAAAATTCTAAAAACCACTAATTTGGCTTCCGAACCCTTTATTTAGTCCCCTGGACTTGTTTTTTCAAAAATATCTTAGAATTACAGACACGACTTTTCTACAGATTTATTATATGTATAGATTACACAGTATTCTGCAATTTTTACTACATTCATTATAACAAAAATATAGAACAAAAACAAAGTTTATTATATAAAAAATTTGTAAGTAATAACAAATGTTGTTACGTAGACAAACTGTTGACCTCTTTAACAATTTGGTATTATCTTTGTTGCGGACAGCTAGAGACCCGCCGCCCCGTCGCCCCTTCGTACCCCGTTGCGCCCCGCACACCCCGCGCACCGGAGCCGAGCGACAACCAATGGGCGTGCAGCATCGTCGCGCGGCACTACTCACAGACTGAGACGCTCTCTTGCGGGATATAAGAAGGGTGTTTGTCGTGAAGCGACAATTAAAAGAGAAAGAACCTAACCTAAGAACAGCAAAACAACAAAAGTAGACCAAGAAAATAATATATTTAAAGTTTTAAAAGAGTATTTACAATTTTATAAAAAAATGAAATATGAAGATGATGTATGAAATGAGATTACAATTAGTTTTAAAAAATAAAGGTAGGAGAATAGGACAAGATAGTTTTATAGTGGAGCCTGGAGCCTCGCTGCTTTTGTAGAAATAGGCACACACAGAGCTTGAAGTTTCTCAGCGGCGACGGCACGCAGCGCCTGGACTGGCACACGCAGCGTCCGGAGCCGGCGCACGTAGCGCCTGGGGTAGGTGCGCTCAGTACTTGAAGAAGTAGTCGCCGCGCCCAGAGGTAGCGCGGGCAGTAGGCGCACTCGGCGCCTGGAACAAGCAGTCGTAGCGTGCCCGAAGGTAGCGCGGGCAGTAGGTGCACTCAGCGCCTGGAGCAAGCAGTCGTAGCGTGCCCGAAGGTAGCGTGGCCCCGCGCTTGAAGCAGACTGCCGACGACTTCACATGTAGATGGAGGCTTGCAGGATTCCGGCGCCTGGTTTGCAGGATGCGCCGACGACTTCCGGATGCGCCGGATGTAGATGGAGGCTTGCAGGATCCCGGGGCAAAGCGGCCCCGGGATAAGGCCTTTAGTAGATGTTTCTCGTTTGAGAACTGAAGCGAGACTGTCCCGTATTCTCCAATTGTTCGGCTTTTATACCTTTTTAGAGAGAACGAGAAATTATTTAAATTAAAAGGAAATTTATTGTAAATGACCTACAGCCAAAGAGTATTTATGTAGAAAGAACATCATACCAGAGACGAATTTGAATAAAAGTTACCATAACAACGAAATAAATAACGGCTGTCAAATATAAAATTTTTGGTTTTTAGGAATATAATTGGAAAATCATTACATTTAAGTAAGAAATGAGATATTATTCACATAGGAAAAACCAATGCACGGCAGCGTACATGAAGCCTGAAATTGTAGAGTTACAGAGAATTCAATAAAAGACCGAAAAAGGTAAGACTTCATTGACAGCTATTTTAAAAGTACTAAATAGTGTGAAAATATGCAGTAAAATGATATGTTATTGTGTAAAAACGTTACAGGATCCTATGGAAATAAAGGTGATGCTAAATATAAATGCAGAAAATCAAAAACAGAATGGAAAAATAGTATAAAGTGATGCAAAACATGAATGCAGAAAATCAAGAACAGAATGGAGAAATAGTGTACAATGAAATGTAAGTAGTATAACACTACACGTTTTGGTCTGTGAGCTGTTCATTTCTGAAGCGGCACTCGAGAAGACACCAAAGAAGACTCAAGACAGAAAATCAAGACTCCATAATTCAAGACCTCCCTCTGTACATATTATACAGTTTAATAGTGCCGAATTATTGTAAATAGTTTAATACAGTATAGTCAAGAGTACCATCTTTTCTTCGAGCAGTCCCCTAGCATAGTTAACCTCAGATCAGTCAGTCAATTAGTCAATACAGTCCACTAGCTACAGTAATAAATAAATACAGTCCACTTCGATCTCTTATAATCTTTATTTTATTTATGCATTTTTATTAAAATATCCCTTTTAAAATGTATTTTAGATTTTTCTACAATTATTTAAGAAAATTCATATCTTTGTTATTTTTACTCCAAAAATATGATAACTGACAAGAGTATAAAACGTTAGTACAGTAGACTCGGGTTATAAGTTACATCGGTTCGACCTACTCTCTTCAACTTTTGGTAACAGTTCTTCTTTTATTTCATTATTTCTTTTATTTTAAATGAGATGTTGCTTTTCGTTAACCAGTCCTGAATGTCTTTGTTTTTTGTAGCAGATGTTGCTATTCTACCATTTGCATAGAGTGGTTGCTGGCGTTATCGGTAATAATTACTGAAGGTCCTTCTAAAACTTTCAAAAAATCAATGAACCATTCATTCTTTCTTCCGGATGTTGACGATGAATAAAATACTAAAAATATTTTTTCTTCTGTCCACAACCGAAAAATGTACGTACCTATTTGGGCTCGGCAATGATAATTCGAACTTCGAATCCTTTAAATATATTATGTGTCAAGATATTAGGATAGGGAAAGGTAGCTACGCTATTTGTAACAACATCGTGTATATCGTTTAGTATTAGTTCTTGTACTATTATTTATTCTGTGGCATTAGTTACTTTAGTTGATATAACTTATTAGTGAGTTATTTGATTGACTCATTATGTTATATCTTTAAGTTTACGGAATAAATAAATTAATAATTTAAACTTTTAATATATGGACCACGCTCTCACAGAACACCAACGTCAAATAGCAGCTTAACGCTGCTGTGTTTCGTATGGTGAGTGTAGAGAACCGGAGACCCTTTTTACTGGAAAAGAGGCATTCCATCTTAGTCCTCACGGGTGACAACGCATCTGCATTTTGATTCGCAAACGAGGATAAATGTAGATGTCTATGGGCCACAGCAACCACTTACCATCAGGTAGACTGTGTGCTCGTTTGTCACCCTATCATATAAAAAAAAATGTTATACCTGTAATTTGTAATAATTAAATTATAAATCTCAAACTCATATAAATGTCGTCCACAATATATTAAATAAAACAGTTACCAGAACTGATTTATTTCAATATTTATGAAGAATGGATATGTGTGGAGATTAAATAATAACTATCTACACGTAACCTATCACTTTCATTTAGGAGGGTAGTAAAGAATATGTAGGTATATTTATATTTTATAAACAGTAATAGTCATTGACAACAACACTGTTAAATTAATTACAATAAGAAATAATTACAATTATATATATATATATATATATATATATATATATATATATATATATATATATATATATATATATATATATATATATATATATATATATATATATATAATGACACTACCTATGAGTTTAAAGCTTATTTTTACAATTCAAGGTACGACTTTCCATTGACTCCCATCGAGTTGGGGGTTGATACGTATTTTTACAGAAAAGTTACACTATTATAAGCACACACACACAAAGTTACAGCATGCGGAAACGCGTAATTTTTGAGAAAAAAGTTATTGAAAGTCAATTATTCTTGCATTGTTTATGTCTAATCCTACAATAAAACTGACGCCATTTTTATTGTTATTGTCAGTAGGGATGTCGATTCTTTCCGAAAAAGATCGATTTTTTAAGTTGATTCGAATTGTAAGCTGATGTATCGATTCCCAAAAAATCGATTTCTAAAATATCTATATTTTTTTCATGTCTGCATTTATAATGTAAATATAAATCCATTTTATGAGAAAAAAATCCCCGTCATCATAAAATATAGAGGGACTGATTCAGAAGGATTTCTGTATCTATTTTGAGACAGCTACGTCTCCGGCGCTGCGGGAAGAGCAGCCTCTACGCCTTAGCATAACAAATCGTAGGCATCCCTCCTCGCCTCCGCAACTCCTACGATTTGTTACAGCAGGCGGAGACTGCTCCCCCTACGCGCCTCCGGCTCTTTAAAACCACTCTAGGGGTAGGACAGACTCGTACCAGGTGGAGTGGGGGTCAATCAATTCGGTTCTTTGACATAAGTTGAACCTAACCTATTTTATTTGTTATCTGCCCTAATTGGTACTGTTAAAATAAAACAAATTTTAATAAGAGATCATTTATTATGGAATCTTTCTTGTTTTTCATAAAATGTTTTTCATTTTTATTTTACCCTAAACCTTTTGGGAATATATTGGTTGCATCGTTACAAACAATTTTAGCGAAATCACTCTTTACAGAATATAATACATTTACAAAAAAACTACTTTTAAGTTTTTATTGTCATGTTTGACTCTTTGTAAGTCTATATTTTGTAGTACCTAGACAATTTCTGAATAAATCGTCACAGAAAAAGCCTTTTTTTATATCAGTATCACATATCGTGTTGAAATCATTACACATAATTAAATAAGATTAAAAAATCATAAACATTAAAATGTATAATAGGTAATTATGAAGTATGATCTCTGCGACGCTAATTTTCGACGTTCGCAATATTAATATCACAACGGAAGGACAAGCGTCGCAGGCGCATCAAAGGCGACTGACCTTAGACCTTAGACACAGGTAATTAGGTCAAGTTCAAATGAGTAAGCGGCGCCTCCTACACACCCCTACGTCCCTCCGCCCCTACCCCGCCACGCGCTTTGCTAAACTAGGACTATTGCCGTTTAGAAGGTCCAATTAAAATACTTAAATTTTTGTATGAAAATAAAAATTGAAGAAATATATTTTATTTTCTTACAGATGTTGTTGTTAGGATGTGAATAATATATTCCCAAAAGGTCTTCAGTAAATTAAAAATCACCCTGTATATATATATATTTTAGAAATCGATTTTTTGTGAATTGATACATCGGCTTACGATTTGAATCGATTTAAAAATTGACCTTTTCCGGAAAGAATCGACATCCCTACTGACGACAATGACATTACAAAATGGCGTCAGTTTTATGGTAGGATTAGATATAAACAATGCAAGAATAATTGATTTTCAATAACTTTTTTCTCAAAAATTACGTGTTTCCGCATATTGTAACTTTGTGTGTGTGCGTATCAACCCCCAACTCGACGGGAGTCAATGGAAAGCTAAGCCCAATTCAATATTATTTAGTGAAAAATAAAGTAATAAAATATTGTTAGTGAGGTATTGTTTCAGATATTTAAATTTCGTACATCAACAAGACATTAAGGATTAAATAATTTGATATAAAATAATAAAGAAAAAAATATTTAAAACATAATAGTTTTTATATTTTACTGAACTATACGGCTAACAATCATTTATGAAATAGCAATAATTCCTTCGGTCAAAAATTAGAGATATTATTCGATTATACACTGTTAACGATATATTTTATTATATATTATATATGTTAAGAACGTCCCTATCTCTTAGAACGCAAACTGTCATAAATAAAAACATTCTGCAGGCAATTAAAAAAAACTTACCAAACGCAAATCTTTCGTCTTGTGCAATACCGCGGTAAGGTTATCTTGTGACATATTTTAAGCGTGCGCGGGCTCGGACTGTGAATGCACTACTGAATTGATTGCTCTTAAATGTATAGCGAGTACTAACACAAGCTGGTATTGATAAAGTTTTAACATTTCTGTCAATGAATAGGAAGCGCAGCATCCACGTAAAAGGGTCATACACAAAAATTAAAGTAATGTTGGGGCGTCAAAAGATCTACATTTCGATTTCTGTTAGAATTAATAGAAAACATCTCCTACTGTAGACTGTTCCGAGGTACTCGACTTTAAGGAACAATTCAAAATATTTAACACACTGCTAGTGCTCATATTTCTTTTTTTTTATCATTCGTTACATCATAAAGTACGCAATGAATTTAAAAAATATATACGATGTTCATTTGATTAATAAAGCAAATACACACCATGTTCTAAGTACTGTACACAAGTATACAGGAAGAGGAAGTAAAGGTAGAAAAATGTGTCAGAGAAATTAAGAAAAGGGAGGAACTAAAAGTAAGACGAGACGATGAGTCGTAATTTCCCGAACGCTGCCCACCCGATTGACCTCGAGGTCGAAGTTGGACTTACCTAGTCGGAATATTTGTTCAGGTAAACATACTCGTCAACAACTTCGAGCTTAGTGCTCCCAAGAATTACCGACATAGGTGTGACATGGACGTTATACATGATCTTTGTTTTGTCCATGTTCATCTTAAGACCTATCCGTTGGAGACACTATTGAGGTCATTGAGCATGGTGTTTAGATCCTCCAGCGATTCTGCCATATCGTCGATTCTGCCATATGTGCTATATAGTCGGCAAATCGAAGGTGAGTGATGTACTCGCCATTGATGTTAATACCGTATCCTTTCCAGTCCAGAAGCTTAAAAACGTCTTCCAATGCAACGGTGAAGAGTTTCGGGGATATAACGACACCCTGTCTTACACCTCTCTGCAATTGGATAGGTTTCGTAATCTGGTTCTGTACTCGGATAGCCATCGTAGCCTTACTGTACAAGCACTTCAGCACTTCAGCACTTCGATGTACCGACAGTCAACTTGGCACCGCTGAAGGGACTGCAGCACCGCCCAAATTTCGACGGAATCAAAGGCTTTCTCATAGTCCACATACGCCAGGCATAGTGGCAAATTGTACTCCTCGGACTTCTTTACAACTTGCCGAAGGGTATGTATGTGGTCTATGGTGTTCATCTTAATACATATCCGTTGGGAGGTAATATTGAGGTCATTGAGCATAGTGCTTAAGTCCTCCAGCGATTCTGCCATAAAGACTATATCGTCGGCAAACCGAAGGTGAGTGATGTACTCGCCGTTGAGGTTATTACCGTATATTTTCCAATCCAGTCGCTTGAAAACGTCTTAAAATGCAGCGGTGAAGAGTGGGGATATAACTTCACCCTGTCTTACACCTCTCTGCAGTTGGATGTGTTTTGTACTCTGCTTCTGTACTCGGAATCAAAGGCTTTCTCATAGTCCACATACGCAAGGCAAATTGGCAGATTTTACTCTTCAGTGTTCTGTACAATTTGCCGAAGGATATGTATGTGGTCTATGGCACTAAAACCTTTTCGGAAACCGGCTTGTTCAAGAAGCTGGGAGTCATCGAATTTGCGTGTGAGACGATTCGTAATGACTCTCAAAAACGGCACGTAGACGTGGCTCAGAGGGGAAATCGGCCTGTAGTTCTTCAAGAGAGCGTTGTCGCCTTTCTTGACAAAACAAGAACACCGCAATTCTACTCCACGCATTCGGAGTAGCCCCACCATAGAGGACGGAATTAAAGAGCTTCTAAAGGACTTCAAGTACCGGTTTTCCACCTGTTTTCAGAAGCTCCGCTGTAATTCTATCCTCACCTGGGGCCTTGCCTCTTTTAAGGTGCTGGAGAGCCATTCTAATCTCGCTCAGACTGACGTCCGGGATATCATCGAAATAGTGACGGATAAGATTTGCTTTTGGATCGTTACTCACAATTGCGTTTGGCTTCAACTATGGCGTGTACAGCTCTTAACTTCTCAATCTTAGTCAAAATCTCAGGTATCCCGGAAATAATGCTGCCACACTCGGTCTTCAGCTTCGACAGTTGGCTATTTCTGGCAGATAGATATCTGGCACAAACTTTGGACCCCTGGTTCCGCTCGATCGCTTCTTCAATACGATCTGTCATGCTTTCAAATCTGCTGAAGACTGTAGCTTTATTTCCAAGTGTACAATAGTGACGTTATATCCCCGAAACTCTTCACTGCTGCATTGGAAAACGTATTCAAGCTACTGAACTGGAAAGAATATGGTATTAACATCAATGGCGAGTATATCACTCACCATCGATTTGCCGACGATATATTCCTTATGGCAGAATAGCTGGAGGACTTAATGCACAATGACCTCAATACTGTCTCCCAACGGATAGATAGGTCTTAAGATGAACATGTACAAATAAACACTAAGCTCGAGGTTTTGACAAGTATGTGCCTGGGACAAACAGTCCGACTAGGTAAGTTCAACTTCGACCGAGAGGTCAATCGAACGACGAATTCATCTCGGCTAGGCAGCGTTCAGGAAATTACGACATATCTTCTTAGGTTAGGTTTACCTCAGAAAAACCTATAGAGAGGGCTATTCAGGGTATCTTTGCGTGATAATGATAAAATTAAAAATAAGAATATCCGCAGTAGAACCAGAGTGACCGATATAGCCCAACGGATTAGTAAGTTGAAGTGGCAGTGGGCCGGCCATATAGCTCGAAGAACCGACAACCGATGGGTAAAAAAGGTTCTCAAGTGGCAGCCCTGTACCGGTAGGCGAAGTGTAGGGCGACCCCCTACTAGAGGGAGTGACGATCTGATAAGACATGCAGGAAGTCGATGGATGCAGGAGGCTCAGGACCGTGCTTTGTGGCATTTCTTGGGGGAGGCCTATGTTCAGCAGTGGACTTGTGAAGGGTTGTAATGATGATGATGCTGATGAATGAAGAACATAAATAATATAAATAAATAAATACCATACGAAACTGCAAAATTAAGCTGCTATTTTACGCTGGCATTCTGTGAGAGAGTTGGGCTTCCCGAATGGAGCCGACCCATTTGTGTTACGACCAGTGTTGCTCTACCACGTATAACAATTATTGTAGGAAACATTTTGAAAGTTTACGAAGCAATTAAATTCACGACTAAATGCCCTGGTGCTTTGACACAGTCTTAATATTTTATAATTATATTTAAACCTCTCAGAAATGAGAAGAGGCCTGTGCCCAGCAGTGGGACGTATATAGGCAGTAACTTTAATTATATTTCATACTGTGCCGCTGGCCACTTCAGCTCTTTTTCTTCGTCTTTACTTTATGACTTCTCATAATAGAATTCTGTCATTATCAAGTCAGTCCACTTCACCTCCCGGTTAACAAATAAATCTAGCCGCTGACGGCATATTGCATTGCATCAAAGAGTATAATAACTGTCCATGTAGGCATTGCATTGCATAACTTACTTGAGCGTTATATTTGGGAATTTATGCTTGGTATTGCCCGCCACAGATAGTAATATGGACACTATCAAATTAACATAGCTAAAAATATAAAATGCGTTTGTATTTCAAATAACCGGTATCAGTATGCCCTAATTTGCTATGATGTAATATAATAGTTGTAAATGTGTCACTGAATAATTTTTGTGCAACATTAGAGTAAATAGTCTTTTTTATAGGATAAGGGTGACAAACGAGCACATAGCCCACCTGATGGTAAGTGGTTGCTGTGGCCCATAGACATGGTCCTTCCCGGTTGTGAAGACCCATTCATGCTACAACTATACAAGTAATATAGCTGCAGCATGGATCTACCACGTACAGTCTTCACTAGGGTCGCCTATAAAGTTGGTAGCTTTTTTTATCCTCACGGGACAAACGATCATGATGCTTAAAAAATAGGAAATCTCTTTTGTATCCGTGACAAAAAAGTCTACCATTTGAGTTATTTCTTTTTATTTAAAACTGGCTGGTCGCATTAGTCCGGCTCATTGCTGCCACAGAAAAAATATTTATTTGTCGGTACGATACGCTCGCCACCTATTCTAAGTTAATTGTACTATGCCTATAATCTTCGCGCAAGTGCAAGCAATAAGTTGACATAGTTTTACCGCAAAGAGATTTAAATATATAGGTATACTAATACTATGCAATCTGATTGATATGGCAGCGCATAAAATACGAACAAAGAAACATTAATTTTTATATTATTTAAAATTAATTTAATAATTTTTACTGACTTTTGCACACAACATAGTTTTTGATATTTAACATGTTTAATACTCAATCTTCATTAAATAATTTTAATTAAACGTAGTACTACGTAGTACCTACTATTATTTATTCTGTGGTGGTGCCTATACAGTTCGGCATTATTAAAATTCGGCATTCTTTTATACGGACATCATACTGTTAGTGTGTTAGTTTTATTTGCGAAAATACCCTTTTGACGAAACAATTTTAGCTAGGAATGCTATAGCAAAAAGTAATTTTGGTGAAACCTGGCACTGGCACTTATATACAAAATGTTTAAATGAAATTAAATACTATGTCAGGCGTAGAATAAAATAACTAGGGATTTATTACCATAATACATTTTACATACAAAATAAATCAATATATAACTTTCATAAAGTGAAAGATATATATTTATTTATTTTGTAAAATAATTAAACATATTATATATAATTATTTTGAAGATACTAAGTAGATAGTATTTTCGAACTTATCTCTCAAAATAATTCTTCAAAACAATGTAGTTTTCTTGATATTTATTTATTGATTCTTTATTGCGTTCCTTAAAACAAAAGAGTTCAAAGGGCGGACTTAAGGCCTTAACAGTGGTTGAAATGCCTAAATCGTGGATATTTAAGTAAAAAAATCTCCATAATTGTTCATTTAATCCACAAAAAAAATACAGGGTAACAGAAGAGGATGTGATAAATGGTTTTAATTGAACAAAATTGTATTTTTGTCAACCCCTTATTAGAAAAAAAATCTCCAAAGAGTACCTATCTTTGTCATATTTTGCAAAATTTCTCCAAAACGGCACAAGCTTTTTAAATAGTTCTTACACTAAAAAAAGGTCTTAAAAATATTAATATTTTTAATTGAGAGTTTTATTTTTATTCCCGTTTTATAAGAGAATATATAATTTTTCCCTGAAATTGAATATATTTACGAGAGCGCGCATGCTCCGTCGCCCTGTCGCAGTCCGTTTTCGGACTTCGTCGAGGGTGGACCGCATGTTGGTGTTGGAGCGACTTCGTTCAAATATATATTAGTTTTTTAAAAGTTTATACTCAATTATAAATATTATTATCACTAGAAATACTTATTTTACCAGCGTGAAGTAGCGGTTTACCTCTGCGTTTCGCTTGGTGAGTGCAGGTGGCCGGAGGCCCTTTTTACTGGAAATGAGGCATTCCATCTTAGTCCTCACGGGTGACAACGCATCTACATTTTGATTTGTAATAGAGGATAGATGTAGATGTCTATGGGCCGTAGCAACCACTTACCATCAGGTGGACTGTGTGTTCGTTTGTCACCCTTATCATATAAAAAAAAATTTAATTAATATCTGTACACTGGTAACTGTAAATATTATTATCTAAATAAATTAATTTTTAAAGTGCCCAAAGAAGAAGAAATTTTTGCGGCGACGTCGATTAGTGAAATTGAAAAATGCATTTTTATATAATTTAGATGCGGAACGACGAACATGCTCTCGTTACTTAAATTTCGATAGTTTTTAATACATATGTAATTTTATTGTTGCACATTTTTATTAATTAGTTGATATTGAATTTTATAATTATGTATTACAATAAAACGCTATTTTTATGAGTATGACTTTATAAAATATTATTGGGGAGGGAAATATAGATACAGATACTTATATTTAGGTACACTGTTATCAAATTAAATCAAACAATTTAAATAAATAAAAAAATGGTGCTTTCCTAAGTATAAATAACTATATAAAGACATTCTTGGGTTTATGGTTTTTTTTATGTTAGACAAACTATCATCTAAAAAATGTAAAATTTTTAAATTGGAGAGGGGTTTCTCTACATGATAAAGTTAGAAATGAAGATATTCGCAGTAGAACCAGAGTAACTGACATAACCTAACGGAATATTAAAGTGAAATGGCAATGGGCTGGCTATATAACTTGGAAAACCGATAAAAAATAGGAAGAAAGGTTCTCGAGTGGCAACCTCGTACAGGTAAGCGAAGAAGTACTCCACCTTTATTCCTCTTCATGTATTCTCATACACTTTTCTTCACACATACACACACACACACACACACACACACATACAAATACAAATAGCATAATTATTATAATTAGTTGAATAAATAAAACACTACTGTAGCTCTTACTTTTAAATTATTATTATTTTTTTTTCATATGTTTTTGTTTATATTTCGTTTATATTTTCTTTATATTATGTTTATCTTTTGTACATGAATATTAATTATCAATTTATTAATAAAAATAACATGAAAACTTGTACTGGTAAATGAAATAGTTCTTGTACTGGCTGAATGAATAAATAAATAATTTAACACTAAAATCTATTTGTAATATGTATAATCAGTGATGTACTTGATACTTTAGCTCACTAAGTAGGTATATTGGTGCTGACAGAATAACAGCGTTGTAGATTCTCTGCAACAAATGCTGAGTCAGAACCCTTTCATTGTCCTTCTAAAAATATAATTTTTGTATTAGTTTAACTTTTAAATATTTTATTTCTTTTGGTCAATGAATAAATATTTTATTATTATTATTATTAAATAGGTCGCAAATAATACTTTCCTAGTACTAATAGGCAAGAGTGAATAGGTTTTGTTAAGTCAGTGCAATTCACCATCTTAGGCTATATAACCACTTACCGATGGAATTGTAGTTGCTTTACTACTTGCTGGGTAAAAATAGTAAAAAAAAATTACCCTGTGAAAGTTTGAATTTAGATATAATTTTTCTAACCAACCATAAAAATATGATGAGAATATGTATGTAAGTATAAAGGTTGCCTCACACGGGACAGTAATAATATAATATTATATCTTCCATTATCTACGTATGAAAACTTTTAAAATCTCTGAATCCCGAGGTATGTCCATATTAAGAGGCTGAATAGAGCCATAGAATAGAGCATTGATACGCATAGGGGTCATTTTGTAATTTCACGTCGTTATCGAAAAAAGATTGTACGTATTTCAGGTGGAGTTTGCAAAACACGATTCCACAAAAAATCACTCAATAGAAAATAATTGATAAGTTGCTTCTGAAAAGACTTAAATTTTCAACGTCAATTTTTTCTTACGTGGTAGAGCCATGCTGCAGCTATATTAGTAGTAGGTATAGTTGTAGCACGAATGGGTCGGCTCGACCGGGGAAGGGCCACGCTCTCACAGAATACCATGTAAAATAGCAGTTTAACCCTGCTGTGTTTCGTATGGTGAGTGTAGAGAACCGGAGAACCTTTTTACTGGAAACGAGGCATTACATCTTAGTCCTCACGGGTGACAACGCATCTACATTTTGATACGTAATCGAGAATAGATGTAGATGTCTATGGGCCGTAGCAACCACTTACCATCAGGTGGACTGTGGGCTCGTTTGTCACCCTGTACGCACACAGTAGTGAAGAAGCGAGCAACCGTATTCCGCGTGTCCAACGAGGTCATTTTCCATCCTCGCTCATGGTATAGTTGGGAGTTTCTTATTAGGGCTTAACAGAGGTACATTTTTGTGAGAAATGTGTAAAAACGAATGCAGTTGTGTATCAAAATACAGTCCTGACGAACCTTGTGGAACCTGTTTTTCATACCATGTTCAATAATAGGCACTGGGTATTTCAACAAGATTCGGCGCCAGCTCATAGAGCGAAGAGCACACAAGACTGGCTGGCGGCGCGTGAAATCGACTTCATCCGGCACGAAGGCTGGCCCTCCTCCAGTCCAGATTTGAATCCGTTAGATTACAAGATATGGCAACACTTGGAGGAAAAGGCGTGTTCAAAGCCTCATCCCAATTTGGAGTCACTCAAGACATCCTTGATTAAGGCAGCCGCCGATATTGACATGGACCTCGTTCGTGCTGCGATAGACGACTGGCCGCGCAGATTGAAGGCCTGTATTCAAAATCACGGAGGTCATTTTGAATAAACTTTAGTGTCATAAGAATCTATGTTTTGTGAAGTTCATTTTGGTATATAAATGGTTACATAATGAATAAACTTGTTTCAATTATTTTATATTAAACATGTGACAGAATTTATGACCTGACTAGGTACATATATACTATATATATATATATATATATATATATATATATATATATATATATATATATATATTGTTTTTTTTACCAGTAGAGTTTCAACACAATCTTAAAAAAGTTCAATGAATTAATAAAATGCCGATAATTATATATAATTTTAAGTCAGAGTTTTACATTTAAAGATCAGTTATAAAGAGCCAAAGTTCTTATTTTCATTTTGATTAATTTAATTCGAGACTAAAATAAATGTGAAAGGGCTTTTATATGCAATAATAATTTTCATCAAAAATAACATGGACTTATAAAAGTCATATACACGGTCAATCATACTGAAGATTATCAATTGTACTACAAAATATTTAAAAGACTATTTCCAGTATAATGACCCGAATATCATCATTTATGCTTGACTGGCACACTTAAAACTTTTATCACATGGCTAAATGATTGACTATTATATTATGATAAGGTCATGCTTTTCTATAAAAAGTTGCAAGAAATTTTAAATCACGGACCTATTGGTTTGTTTTACTTTTCAATTAATTAGTGAAAAACAAGATGGACTGATCTAAAAGCTTACTTTCTTGTCTAAAAAGTGCTATTTAGAATTTTATGCAAATGAAAATTAAAATTTCTATGTAAATAAGTGTAATATAGCGGGTATTATATTAAATGGTAGCGGCCATCCATAATTGCAAAGCCAGCATCATTTTCTGTACAGAAACGGGCAAAGTCTTGCTCAAGGCATTAAACACTACACACACACACACTACAGCTGATAAAAATGTTACATTCATAACTGTTAACCAAAACTGTTTCTGCAAATTAGTGGTCTTATAGACAATAATAACTATTCCGCCGTGTTAGGTGCAGGAGCTATTATTAGAAGGAGAAGAGGTAAAATTTTGTTTTAGAGATGCGCAATCAATATTGTTTTGTCTGCAATTGAGCATAAAATAAAAAATAACTTCAGCCAAAGAGCATAACTGGAATTATACTCAGGCCCATGAATCGGTATGGAAAAAATAATTTTACCAGGTTTCAAAAAATCAATCAAAATTAAAAAAAAAACATAAATGCCATCAAAAACATAACTTGTAAAAAAACCAAGTCTCGCAACTCAGTTCTTCTACCGTAAAAAGTTGTGAGATCCATGAAAACACAATGTATCTCTCAAGTAATACATTTTATATTAAACTAGACGGCCAGGTAGACGTTGTTCTGTCCTCCCGACGAGCCTGTGTCCTATAAAAATTCTTAAATTCGTAATTAATAAATATTGAGGGTCACGTATAGAGATAAAAAATATCCTATCTCTCAAGTCGAACCAAAATGCACACAGTGTGCAAAATTTCATTGAAATCAGTTCAGTAGTTTAGGAGTCCATCGCGGACAAACAACGTGACACGTAATTTTTATATATAAAGATTAGATTGTTTAGTGCGATTGCCAATTCAATCTGGGGGCACAGCAGTGCCCCCGCCAAGTCGAGCAAAAAAGCGGCACGGCCGTACCATCCTTTTCTCTAAGCAGTTCAGGCCATTTCCGAAACCCTATAACTTCGATATGGATAAGACTAGAAACCTGAATTTTTATTAACCAAGTAGGCATTGTATAAACTCGGTATATTTCAAATTTCATTGAATTTGATCTAGTAGTTTAAGAATTATAACTAGTCAAAGTTTCTTAATTTTGTCACTCACTGACTGACCGATCATCAAAACTCTAAGGCACTTCTAGCAGACATAGAAACTTCAAATTTGGAATACAATTATTGTTTAATATATAAATTAAGGAAAAATTAAAATATTTTACAATTTCGGTCCAGTTTTCGAGATACACCAACTGCATAAATAACTTTGTAATCCTATATAAACATATAGTATTACAATGTTACATTTGCAGTGAATGAATCAGTGTATTTATATATGGGTAGTTCTACAAACTAAGGAAGAATTCGAGTCTGATTTCGGCCCGACATTTTTTATACATTCGGGTGGCGGAATTCAGTCTAATAACTAGAGTACAGTGTCTTTTAGCTTATCCTAAAGGGAACAGTCAAAATATTTAATATTTTTTGATTTATGGCCATTTAAAAAAAACGAACCACAGGAAACTGAGAGTGTCACCAGGAAGCTGAGGAAAACAACAGAAATCAATCGAGATCAATCATTTATTTTACAAATGTTTAAAAATTTGCCTCTTAACATTAATTTGTAATAATCAAAGTTTATTTTATAATAACAAAAAGTAGTTTTAAGCTTGGCTTAGATACTAATTCTGTTCCTAATACAGCCTTCAACAGGAACATTAATCATCAAATGATTATTGAATATAAGAATAATAATAATCTCTCTCTCAATAATAAAATATCTCTTCAAGGTAACAATATGAAGTTTTTGTAACAAATTGTGACTAAACGATACTTGAATCTAGTATTTTACTTAAATCTATTTAATATATCTATCTTTTAAGCTATGTTTTGTAAACACAATCAGCTAAACACCCAGAGCATGTAAATAATGTAGATTCACCTTTATTCATCCATCTTGTGCCCAATTATTACATATTAGACACTGGACCCAGTCATTTTCTGTCGTATCTTCATATATAGAACACCACATATAAGGCCGCAGTCACTGAACTCGTATTTATTTTTCTGTGCTTTTTTTGATTCATTTTCTATTTTATTTTATTTATTAGAGTCTTCAGATTATACATATTATCTGATATTTGTTTTTCCAATATATCACCAAATAAAGCTTTTTTGAAGATGTCTACCCGTGTCGTTGGATCTTCAGCAAGTTTGGTCATTGCGGTTTTAGGCGTAAGCTCCATTTGTTTCTTTTGTTTGTTCAATCTCTGGCATCTCTTTTTTATTTGCTAAGTTTTTGTTTCAATTTTACTATTAGCGCATTTTTATTTTATCTCCTGGTTTTTCTTACGACGCTGCTTCTGTGACCGTTCTCGTGCTGATTTCAATCTTGGATTTGGCTTCGGTTATAATGTTTGAAGAAAATTTATCTCAAAATTTACTTGCTGACGTTGTTTATGATCACGGAACTCTGGACCCACAGGTTCATCATCTAAACTAGACGGTTATTTTCTCTAACAAATTGGTTCATCATATTAGTTATTAACTTTTTCTTTTTGTAGAATTTGTATGAGTATTCCCTCCAACTTCTGCGAGCTTGCGTTTTTTCACGAGCCGACATTTCAGAAACTAGTTTTTTTTTTACCAGATTCTTGCAGCTTTTTATACTTTTGCTTTCTTTTTTCTTTTTCAGCCGCTAATCTCTGAGAGTCGTTCTTAATTTTTTCATATCTAATTTTTCAAACTGTATATAAACAAATTACTAGTTTAATGTTTATGTGTAAAAAATACTATTATTGCACAGAAACAATATTTTTAATATGATCTGCTCAGGTTCTTAGTATCCTAAGTACTAATTGGACAGGATCCTGAGGTCAGGTTCCTGAGAATTTCTGTCTAAAAATAAAATAAACACACCAATTTATAACTTTCAACAAAACTTAACCTTAACTAGGCCTATGCGCTAGCATCTTACATATCAATATGCTAAAATTAGTCATATTCATTCTTTATATCGTAAATAAAAATCTTACCAGGATTCTGTGAACTCCACTGATTACGACACCATTTCACTCGCTGAACGCACTCTGCTCACTAAACAACGTGCTAGGTGAGAGTAGGTAAATGGCATTCTTTATCTCTTTCATAGGTACTACCGATTTAGCGGAACGGTAAAGACGCACGGCAAATAGTCTAGTGAATATTTGCTAATTCATCAGTGAACAGGATACTGATATAAAATCGTGGGGACAAAATGTAAACACGATTTATTCAATATTTTTTAAGGAAATACTATAGTAATTGTTCTATCTAGATACGAAAAATAGTAAACTTATTAATTTGGGATTCTTTTAAAACCCTAATGTAGAAGTAGACGTATCACGACGCACTTTGAACTAAATTTTGTACGAGGGACACTGCAGGATCCTGAGAATTCGGCACTTTGAACAGTAATTTTGTTCAGAAAAGAATTGTGAATCTTAATTATTTTCACTGACCATCTAGAAACAATTGTAATTAATAGTATTCCATCCAAAAAAAAATTGTTATTAACAATTTTTTTATCATATTTTGGTGGAGCCGCCAAAAATTCCTTAGTTTGTAGAACTACCCATATATGTATAATGGAATAATAGGTGTAAATAGCTACCTAGATATTACTATCTACAATAAGAAATGAGATGCCATCAAGAACATAACTTGTAAAAAAAGCCAAGTCTCGCAACTCAGTTCTTCTACCGTAAAAAGTTGTGAGATCCATGTAATACCAAGTCGGTTAATTTATTCAGTTCATAGATTGATACATAGATTGACTTGGCAATCGCATGAAAACACAATATATCTCACAAGTAATACATATTATATTAAATTAGATTGTTTAGTGCGATTGCCAAGTCAATCTATGTATCAATCTATGGACTGAATAAATTAACCGACTTGGTATTACATGGATCTTACAACTTTTTACGGTAGAAGAACTGAGTTGCGAGACTTGGCCTTTTTTACAAGTTATGTTTTTGATGGCATTTATTTATTTAAAACATAAACGATTTTTAATATCGATATGGTTACTATAAGATGTTGTTAGATTAGCTAATTACGTAATAGCTTGAGGCAGAAAAACCTTAAAGTAAGGACTGAATAAATTAGCCGACTTGGTATTACATGGATCTCACAATTTTTACGGTAGAAGAACTGAGTTGCGAGACTTGGTTTTATTTACAAGTTATGTTTTTGATGGCATCTCATTTATTTTTGTAGATAGATATGTCTAGGTACCTATCTACACCTATTATTCCATTATATTATACATATGTGGGTTCACTGATTCATTCTCTGCAAATGTAACTTTGTAATCCTATATATTTATATGGGATTACAAAGTTATTTATGCAGGTGGTGTATCTCGATGTGTGAGATCTGGACCAAAATTGTAAAATATTTTAATTTTTCCTTGATTTATATACCAAACTTTAATTGTATATCTAAATTTGAAGCTTCTACGTCTGCTATAAATGCCTTAGAGTTTTGATGATCGGTCAGTCAGTGAGTGACAAAATTAAGAAACTTTGACTAGTTATATTTCTTAAACTAATTCAGCCTTCTAGTTTTATTCACAACGAAGTTATAGGGTTTCGAATATGGCCTGAATTGCTTCGAGAAAAGGATGGTACGGCCGTGCCGCTTTTTTGCTCGACTTGGCGGAGGCACTGCCGTGCCCCCAGATATTAAAATCAAAAAATGTATATATGTATGTCTATACATACATATAATGATTTATAGCCGCTTAGTAACTGACGGTGACTAAGTATAACATCCTACAGTCACACCGAAACTAAGAGGAGAGAATCACTGTAGAAAAGGTAATAATTTATTGCGGAAATTTTGTGATAAAATTAAAAAAATACAAACTTATCCAAGTTAATCTAACTTAGTCTAACTTATCCTTATGCATTACAAAAAAAAACAAATAATAAAATAGTGAGATGGCGTCAGTTTTCAAGAAGATATAACAAAAATAAACAAAAAAATAAATTTCAAAAAAGTTCAGTGTTTAATTGTTTATATACCGCTGACATTTAATCACGCTTTTCGAAACCACGCCAGTTGTAAACAATACTTGTGTGAAAAATGGTGTGCACAAGATAATTAAGAACAGACAAAATGTTCTTTTCGAATTTCCGCCGAGTTGTAAATAGAAGGCCAAATAGGTCATGAGTCAATTTTAATGGAATATATTTTATATGAAGTGGTCTTGACTACGTTTCATCAATTAATCATTGGTAAAAATTAAAACCGGAATTTTACAATCGTGTTTACAAGAAACATTATTAGTTGAACCATGCAGTTTGTTCATTATTTTTATTATAAATACCTATAAATGCATATATTATTAATAAATAATTCCCATAATATTTTGTATTATTTTTTATTTTGCCCTCTCTGCAATGTTCCAGGCTCTATAGAAAATGTGGCGTATGACATGACTGACAATCTCTCGAACGTTTTATCTAGGTACAAAGATGTTTTACGTTTTCGTCGCTTCCACATGATATTTTTGTCAGCATAAGGTACCCTTCTGTATCTGAAACGAATATGAATATTGCTACAAAGTAAAGTAATAGGCTATACAAGTCCCTCTACTGGGCACGGGACTCTTTTTGTTTCTGAGAGGATTTTAGGGCAAGGAAATGCCTGCCGCGCTGCCCCAATGCGTGTTGACGAAAATTGCAATTACAAATTTCATTCGTGCTGTCTGGGATCAAACCCGGGAAAAATTTACAGCGAAAGCTTTGACCCAGATAGTAGATCTGGGTCAAAGCTTTCGCTGTAAATTTTTTACTTTAATTTAATACGACACAAATAAATACGATTTAACATATATAATAAAAAACTCTTACGTACTTGAAACTTGAACACTTGATAGCTCGTGACGCCTACCGGACAAAGCTACAGCACAATGTAATTGAAGATGGGTAACCGCGACATAATTCTCAGCGATGCGCAAGCATAACAGGCAGTATGTCACTTATATAATTGTCATCTCTGCAGTCTATTAATCTTTGCACTTTTATAAGTAATACAGAACGTAGTTGCTAGACGGTGTTGGCGTCGGCTAAAATCTTTGTGATCGCCGTTTCGTCAAGGTCATTCAGGCTAGATAAAGCCTTAATGTCTTGAGGCATTCTCTATCAGTCAACCCATGGAGTGGTGAGAATTTGACGTAGGTGTGGCAATATAGGATAAAAAACACAAAACAAAAATGATTAATTAACTACATAATATATACATTTTTCTAATATATAAAATATACATATATAAACTGTAAATACATATATACAAATAAACTATTGATAAATCCAATTGTGCATGCCCTAAGCGCATTAAAAAAATTACGTATAAAATGATTATAGGGAATTTTTTATGTTGTTCAAATACACACAAGTTTTCACTAATAACATTATTATTATACTTCCAATTTTCCTATAATTTTATGGCAAACTTCAATTAAAAAAAAAATTTGGAAAATCCAAAAGTGCACGACTCATAATGCTCATATGTTCATCATATCATCATTCAGGTAACTCCATAAAATCCAAGACGTATTTAAATATAAATATACTTAAATATATACATCCTACTTACTTTTAGTACGTAATACTATTATTTATCCTGCATTTTAAAAATATTGTAATAAAAATGTCTGATTATTACAAATAATCAAGTAAAAATAAAAATAATTATAACTAAACAAAGCAAAATTAAACTACCATTTACATTCCATGGCTTCCCACATGATACATGAAGAGATTAAAAAATAAATTGAGTGACAATTAATATTTTCTAAAGTTATCGTGTTTACCACTCCATGCGGACTTGATAAATCTACACCATAAGCCACTAAAACCACTTTATTATGTAAAAATAGCAATTCATCGATTAAAAAAAAATTAATAAGTTCTACAATCATTTATTTATGACAATGTGCTCTTTATATCATTTCTTTGTTCAATACGATTACTAGAGACGATTTCATACGATAAAACGTTGGATCTTGATTTTTAGGCGCTTGTAGAACATACCTACGCGCTTGGCGCTAGGTATGTAATATACAAATATAATAATATATATTTATATACTTATATAATTAGTAAATACAAATTACTATGAATATACAGATCTGTTTAGCAATACATATTACATGGACGAATCATCTAAAAAGCTTTGTCTTCAGTAGATGATTACGGACCAACTTTTTAAAAGCATACTTATTGGGTGCTTTTCTGATGTCATCAGGCAAGGAGTTCCAAAGGCGTGCAGCCTGAACTGTGAAGGAGTTACCATAGAACTTCTAATAAAATTCCGGACACGATGCCTATGACGAATAGAAAGTCGAAACTTAGAACGGTACTAGACTGGGAAACATGGTCATACGTACGTTACGTAAACCAAGACCTATCTAACCTAGAAAATTTCGAAATAGATCTGAGTAACACACACCCGAACAATCAAAAAACTGGCCAAGTGCGTGGCGGGCAGTTCCGTAGTTGCCCTTCACAATACGTGGGCTTCCTTGATAATAAGCATAATAAGTCAGTTCGCGATTTGACTGCTATAACGACGAAAAATGGGCCCAAATAGGAAGATCGTAACTGAAGGACTTATTTTCAAATCAGCCTTATAGGGAATGGTACCAAAAAATAATAAATAGCTAATAGTAGTAATGATATACCTAAGTCGTTTTCTTCATAAAATGTTTAGTTTTAACAGTAATTTACAATAACATTACAAAGTTATTAAGGCAGCTAGTTTTAGGTCATTTTCTATGAAGTTGTAACGAAATTTTTACTAATCCGCGTGAATTTTATAAGTTGGTCGACTATTACTCGTAAACTTCTTAATTCTACTTAGCTGTGATAATTTTCTTTTTAACTTCATTTATACATATGTACTACTATTGTGTATACCTTTCACATTTCCAAAAACAGCGGTTTTAGATGGGAGAGGGGAACACATGACTCTAATGAAAAATACCACTTTCAAGCTGAATATTGGTTTGGTCATGTAGAAAGAATGAATGAGGAAAGAGTGACAAAGAAAATTTATGTTGCAGATGTGAACGGCAGAGTCGGGAAGGGTCGCCCTAGGCGAAAGTTTATCGACCATATTGGCGATATATTGAAAATGGGCCAAATCAAGAGTACCTTTAACCGACGAGCGTGTACGCGTAGGTATATGGATGTGGAGGAAGCGAGAGAGGTCTGTCAGGATCGTACCAAATGGAAGTCCATAGTCTCTGCCTACCCCTCTGGGTGACAGGCGTAAGTGTTTATGTTATGCTGAATATTTCGCAAACGGATAGATTATATTTCACAGTCCCCTTGTTGCCTCAGCCAGTATCGGAATCCTCGGCGTCGACATATCGAGTGACGTGCAGTTTCGTGGCCACTTGGGAGAGAAGGCTAAATTGGCCTCTAAAAAGCTTGGCGTACTCAGCAGAGTGGGGCAGTATTTCATGCCGGCACAACGCCTGCAACTTTACAAGGCGCAGGTTCGTCCTCACATGGAATACAGTCCCCATCTCTGGGCAAGTACCGCGTGCATCTCTCGAGATTCGGCCCGTATAACCGTGAGGTTGGTGGGGCCATGGGAGGTGGAGTCCCCATCTCTGGGCCGGGGCTCCCCAGTGCCAGCTCCTTTCACTTGACTGCATCCAGCGCAGAGCGGCTCGGATTGTCAACGACTGAGTCCTTTCCGATCGGTTCGATTTATTGGCGCTGCGAAGGGATGTTGCATCCCTTTGCATTTTCTTTCGCATTTACCACGGGGAGTGATCTGAGGAATCGTTCGGATTAATCCCAGCCGCCAAATTTCAGGAACGCACATCGCGGCAGAACTCCCTATACCATCCACACCATCTGGGTGATTGGCATTCCACCACTGTGCGACTTAGAAAATGTTTTCTTCTTCGCAATACTTCCTTGTGGAATCGATTACCATCAGCGATTTTTCCGGACTGATATGACTTAGGGACGTTCAAGAAAAGAGTCTACTCCTTTTTAAAAGGCCGGCAACGCATCTGCAATTCCCCTGGTTCCCCTGGTGTTGCAGTTGTTCATGGGCGGCAGTAGACACTTCCACCATCAGGTGAGCCGCATGCTTGTTTGCTGTTTTCTCCTTATATCATAATATCTATAACTATGCCAAATTACAGATTTGTAACACCTAGGGTCTCTGAGCAAAATCGCTTATAGGTTAAACATTGCCTACTTTACCTTTTGGTTAAGTGTAAGTATGTAAATGTGATACTTACGGTAGTACCTTTTTCTTACATGGGGAAATGCCTGCGCATATCCGCCTCGCGGGGGCAAGGACGGGTTATGTCGGACTCACGCCGGCTAAAACCCCATGGTGTTCCGCCTTCGCCGCATACTGACAGGGCCACGGGAACGCTTTCGCACACATCCGCGGCCCCACCAGCGCTGACCATAGCAGCCCCTTCTCGGGGAAGGACCTCTCGTCCCCATTCTCTTTCTCAGGCAAGGCGCACCAGGAACCCAAGGGAAACTCCCCTCCACGGCTTCCAATTCCACCTGCGTATCGGAACCTCCCGAATCCGATACGCAGAGGCCATGGGGCCAGGAACATCGAGCGCTTAGTAGCACCCGCTTTCCCGACTCCAGCGGCGGATCTGGTCTCTGGCTCCGTCGTAGACACACATCCGGAGTAGACTCGCCAAGCCCACTAGGAGTGGCCACCTCGGGTCGGCCCTACACCACGGGCCAGCCAAGGGGTTCCTCTTTGTTCATCGCGGGTGACCAAGCCACGGCTACTAAGCCCCCCCGCCTCCCCGCCACGACAAGGCGGGAACCCGTTCGGGGTTTGCGGTAGGACCTACCCTTCCTTTCTTCTTCATCCTTTTCTGCCTATGAGTTCGTCTAGGTACGGTAACTTTTACCTTTTTCTACAGGCAAATGGCATTGCTTGTATGAAAGCCCGATTGATGTCTGAAAGCCTGGATAATTATTGAAGGCGGCAAGTCCTCATGGGTGACAACGCATCTGTAATTTTTTTTATATAAATTTAGCTGTAGGTATCAATCGTCTGCAGCAGCTGCTTGCCATCAGGTAGATGCACTGTAAGTTCGTTTGTCACTTCTGTTTTATAAAAAAAAACAACCAACTTCATAAAAGATGGCGACAGATGCGATGAAGATAAAAACATGACGATAATAATATGTGTTGAATTTATTTAACCTTTTTTCATTGTCTTTATTTCTTTTACCAAAGTAGAGTTATATTGCAGCAGCTGTTCGTGCTACCACCATAAAGGGAAGGAACATGCTCTTACAGAATACCAACGTAAAGTAGCAGCTCAATGCTGCTGTGTTTCGTATGGTTAGTGTAGATGAATGGACACCATTTTACTGTAATGGTGTTGTGTTCGCTTGTCAGCACTATTCTATAAAAAAATCACAAACACACAAAAGTACATACGTAATAATATAACGTAATACATAATAAAGGCGACAGTATGGCGGGTTTATTTATTATATTAAAAAAAAAACTATGGAAGGAAAGTAATTCAATCAATAAAATATTCAAAAGATTAAGCATTTTAATAATAATAATAATGTAAATAAAATTTCAGATAAGTACCAGCTAATCACAATTTATAATATATTAATATAATAAAGCGGAAAAGTTTTTTGTTGACCGTGGAAGGAAAATGGAAGATCACACGCCGGGCAAAGTGTTCGGCCCGGGGAGCGGAAAAAGCTTCGAGTGGTAGTTCGGAGCTATTCTACATAATATACCGCAGTAGTTTCGGAACTTTGATAGCGCGATTTAGGCTTCGGTGTGTTTCGCTTGTGGCGGGACGATAGCACCGCCACAAAATCCCCCTGCACAGACCGGAGGTCGATGGTGCAGTCTAGTTGTCGACAAAGTGTGCAAGTGCCAGGTGATTGCCTCGAAGTCTGAGGTGAGTCGAGAAGAAGGCAAGTAATGTGCGAGAGTGTTAAATGTAAACGTAGCAGAGGCGAGCAGTAAGGTTCAGAGCCGTGCCGAACACTGTAGTGCAGAGAGTAGCAGAAGAAGTTGAAGGAACAGGAAGCATTATTCCAGTGCTGTGTTGAACCTTGTAACGCTCGACGGCTTGCAGAATCTGAAGACTGCAGGAGACGATTCTCGGGAGTGAACAGTAGGGGTGCTTGTTGTGGTTGTAGACTTTGAACACGCTAATCTCTGGAATTACCAGCCCGATTTGAAAAGTTCGCAGATCTAGCCTTAAGCTACTCCTCTAGCTGGGCTACTCTTAAATATTGATTTTCAACCGACTAAAAAAGAGGTTCCCAATTCGACTTTTTTTTTATATGATAAGGGTGACAAACGAGCACACAGTCCACCTGATGGTAAGTGGTTGCTGCGGCCCATAGACATCTACATCTATCCTCTATTACAAATCAAAATGTAGATGCGCCGCCACCCGTAGGACCAAGATGGAATGCCTCATTTCCAGTAAAAAGGGCCTCCGGCCACCTGCACTCACCAAGCGAAACGCAGAGGTAAACCTCTACTTCACGCTGGTATTCTGTGAGGTCGTGGTACCACCCCGGTTCGAGCCGGCCCATCCGTGCGACAGCAACAGCTGCCGCGTGGCTCTACCACGCGGCAGCTGTTGTGAAAGGATTTTGATTATTCTTTTTTTATTTGAAAGCTGGTGCTTTTCTCTCCATCTGACCAATAACTTTTGAGTTATCCTTAATAAGACGTATTTAATTGACATCGACTACATTGATGATGTTCTCATTTTATTTATATTGAAGTCGGTTGTACAAAAGTTTTAATTTTACCACTTGATGCTGAGCAAGTAGTGATACATAAATACGATGTTCTACAAAAATATTGATATTTACTCCATCTAAAAAAAGTCGGCGATACCATATATCTATTTATTATACATAAGCCGCAATAAGGTGTTTTGTGGCAAAAAATTAATCCATGGCATATTAATCCTTACGAACAAGAGTTACTTCATCATCAATACTATTTTATCAAGATAAACATTGTTCTTAACAACTTGTTGTTTGTACACATAGTAACAGAAACTTTTTTATTCAATATAGATTATAAATAATGCTTATTGAAAGTCACTCTTTTGTATAATTACCACTGGTTCGAAAAAAAACCTCTGTCCTGGGAAGAACCAGCAAGAAACCCAGCGGGACATTTTTTAAAAATAACAGCTTACAATCATGTATGTTACACAAATTAGCAACACAACAAATTAGAAATAGCTTGGTAGCGATCACATCATTTCCAGGGGTTATTATCATCTATAAATTCTTTAATACTATAATAACCCTTTTTATACAAACTTAGTTTAATAAAGTTTTTGAACTTTGAGCAGGTCAAATTTTGTATATTTTCTGGAATTTTGTTGTAAAAGCGTATACATCGCCCCAAGAATGAATTACTGACTCGATGGAGTCGAGTAACCGGTACTACTAGCTTGTGTCTGTTCCTAGTATTTACAGAATGAATATCACTTATTTTTGTAAAACTACTTTTATTTTTGTATACGTACATTACATTTTCATAAATGTATTGAGAGGCCAAAGTTAATACATTAATTTCCTTAAATTTTTGTCGCAGCGACTCTTTAGGCTTTAAATCATAAATTGCCTCTATGGCCCTCTTCTGTAAAACAAATATAATTTCAGTGTCAGCTGCGTGTCCCCATAGCAAAATACCATACGACATTATGCTATGGAAATAGCTAGCTGTTTCAACACTAGTTAGACTTCTAATCTTTTTTACGGCATATGCTGCAGAACTAAGTCTGCTTGCTAGTTTTGATATATGGGGGCTCCATTGAAGCTTCGCGTCTAGTGTGTTTCCAAGAAAAATGGTGGTATCTACAAGACTCAGTTTCTCCCCATTTAAAATGACATTAGTATTTAATTGTTTGACATTTGGAGTCATAAATTTTATACATTTCGTTTTAGTGCCATTTAAATGCAAATTATTAACATTGAACCAATTTACTAATTTAGATATAGCATTATTTACTTCGTCATATTTTAGCAATTGTCGACTTAATTTGAAAATTAAAGAAGTGTCATCTGCAAATAATACTATATCATGGTTATCTCCTACTATGTAAGGTAAGTCATTAATGTATACAAGAAACAGAAAGGGGCCTAGAATTGAGCCTTGAGGCACGCCCGTCTGTACCATCGACCCGGAAGAACTCATACTGTTAATGACAACTTTTTGCGTTCTCTTACTTAAATATGAAATAATTAATTTAAGAGCATCACTTCTTACACCGTAGTGTTGAAGTTTCCTGATTAATGTTTCATGGTGAACACAATCGAAGGCCTTGGATAGGTCACAAAATATACCCAAAGCATCCCGTGAATTCTCCCATGCATTAAATATATATTTAATCAGCTCAACACCGGCATCAGTTGTCGAGCGACCCCTTGTGAAACCAAATTGATTTTTATGAAGTAAATTATTTATATTAAAGAAATTTAACATTTGATCAAGAATAATTTTTTCAAAAATCTTACTAAGTGTTGGTAGTACAGAAATAGGTCTAAAATTAGCGGGGTCTAATGTACTACCAGATTTAAATAAAGGTATTACTTTACTTTACTTTATTAAATCAGGAAACACACCAGATTCGATACTAGTATTAAAAATAGTAGCTAAATGAGGCGCGATTGTATCTATTATAGACGCAATAACTTTAACGGAAATCCCGCACAGATCCGCAGTTTTCTTAACATCAATAGTTTTAAAATATTTTACAATATCTTTTGATGATACTTTATGAAATGTAAAATTCTTTGTACACGCATTTACATTTTGTTTAAGTAATGATTCGGCGACCGCAGGAGAAGAATTCAGTGACTTAGTGATTAATATCGGAATATCATTAAAATATTTCTCAAAACCATTGCAACGTCCTGATCTGATTCGGTTAATTTGTTATTAACACTTAACTGGTAGTTTGAATTGCGAGAGTTAATCTTACCAGTTTCGCTATTAATTATACTCCATAGTTTAAAAGATAATGAAAAATTAAAATATTTCAATACTCGGCTCGACGCACAAACGACGCATAATCACAGAGCACAGACTAAGGAGTAAGGGCATAACCCTAGACGCCCGATTAGAACCGAGAGAAACCAGCAGTGAATACTTTTAATATGTGTAAGCGAGGTGTCATGTCGCACGGCTCAGACACGTGATATACACAGGTGAAACTGCGTGGCACAGCTAGCTAGCATCAGTTATTTAAATAATAATAGTAATGCTTTCAAAATTTATGGGCACAATATTTAGATGAGATTATATGCTTCATCACCATCATCATCATTACAGCCCTTCACACGTCCACTGATGAACATAGACCTCCCCCAAGGAAAGGCCACAAAGCACGGTCTTGAGCCACCAACGCCAACTCCATCTAGTGGGGGGGCCGATATACGCTTCGCCTGCCCGTATTTTTTAAATTACCCTCTTACTAGGATTTTCTCATGAATTATGGAGGCATTTCATATACGAAAACAAACACAAACACCCAGACCCGTAACAATTATTTCGACACCCTTAATAAAAAACAAACTGATAATTTACGTGATAGGGCCATGCTGCAGCTATATATTAGTAGTATAGTTGTAGCACGAATGGGTCGGCTCGACCGGGGAAGGACCACGCTCTCACAGAATACCAGCGTAAAATAGCAGCTTAACGCTGCTGTGTTTCGTATGGTGAGTGTAGAGAACCGGAGACCCTTTTTACTGGAAAAGAGGTATTCCATCTTAGTCTTCACGGGTGACAACGCATCTGCATTATGATTCTTTATTGAGGATAGAAGTAGATGTCTATGGGTCACAGCAATCACTTAGCATCAGGTGGACTCTGTGCTCGTTTGTCATCGTTATTTCAGATACGTAAACTACAGGTTGGAATACACATTTGTAATTTTTTCCAGATTTTTTCGAGCTTTATGTAAGGAGATATATTCATAATTAATACTTTTATTATATGGAAATTTACAAGTTTGTTTGTTAATCACACGGAAAAGTATCGTTACACGTCAAAACAACAACATGTTTTCGTGTTTGATTTCGTAAAGTCCTGTTGCGTAAACAAAGCGTAAATAATTATGTAGTATGCAGCTTTATTTTAAGTAAAATCAATCAAGTAATGGGATCTAACGTAATCTAATCTATATGAATAATAATATGCATATTTTTAGGGTTCCGTACCTCAAAAGGAAAAAACGGAACCCTCATAGAATCACTTTGTTGTCCGTCTGTCTGCCTGTCAAGACCCATTTTCTCAGGAACGCGTGGAGGTATCAAGCTGAAATTCACATCAAATATTCAAATCTACTGTCCCTTAGAGCTGTGAAAAAACCAAACTTCTAAGCAAACGCAATCAAAAGATACAGCCGTTTATGCCGCAAATTTTCGACATTCGCAAGGGAATCAAACCTTACAGGGTACTTCCCGTGAACTCAAAATCTTAAAATTTGATGCGAAGCAACATATTTTAGCACAAATAAAGGAAAAATTGCGATAAGCATAAATTTTTAGTTACATCATATAACAAAAATATTTTTTATAAATTTAAACTTATATACCCATGGATTTTTTCGGAACCCTAGGTGCGCGAGTCCGACTCGCACTTGGCCGTTTATTAACTATATGATTTAACATTTACGTATAGTTTATTTAATACTAGTTTTTCAACCGCAGCTTCACTCGTGTAGGCTTCAATTTAGGAACATCATTAAATGGTGTTCCGTGCCAAATAAAAAAAAATATCACTTTTCGAAACACCTCGGTGTCTTATGTCTCTATGCTTATTTGTTAAATTGGAGGTAGATTGGGGGATGAGTCGCTCGCGTCCGTAGGCTTCGACCACCTAATCCTAGACCCACCCTACACGTGTCCCCCGGGTGATGCTAAACGAGCGACAAAGCCGAAACGACAGACTCGGCTCCTCGCCGTGTGGTAGCGGCGTAAAATCCATGAGCCAACAAGTTAAAGAAATGGCCCCGAGTTCCCGGCGCCCCTTTAATGGGACAGGGGTGCGAAGAATCTCCGGGAGGAAAACCGGCGACGAGGTTCGCCACCCGTCACGTCCTGTCTCCCGGAGGTGGATTGCGGAGGCCCGTCTGGCTACGCTGAATGTATGTGGAGCAATGAATGATAAGATGGATGAAGTATGCGAAATGATGAATGATAGAGGAATAGATGTGTTATGTGTAAACGAGACAAAACGAAAGGGAAGGGATGTCACTGCACATGGCATTAATACCGCTTACTGGTCTGGAGTAGACGAGATCGAGCGGGCATGCCAGGGAGTCGGTGTCATCCTTTCAGAAAGAATGGGCCAATGTGTGAAAGAGTATGAATGTGTAAGCCCAAGGCTGCTGTGGATACGAATGAAAGTGGGCTTAAAGAAGTTGTTTGTGATAGGGGTGTACGCCCCAGATATGTCTAAGCCCACTTATATCCGAGAGCAGTTTTGGGACATGGTAAGGTTGGTGCTAATGAAATGCAAGGAAAATGAAAATATTATTATGTTAGGAGATTTTAATGGAAGGGCTGGGGTGAGGAGGTCTGGTTATGAAAGGATATTAGGAACGTTTGGTGATGAAAGTATAAATGAGAATGGTGAAGACCTCCTCACCGTATGTGTGGAAAAGAATCTTTTTGTGACGAACACTTTCTTTCGTCATAAGAGGATTCACATGTATACATGGGAAAGAGGGGATGATAGAAGCATGATAGATTTCATAATTGTGGATGAAATAATGAGGAGCGCAGTGTTAGATACAAGGGTTTACCGGGGGTCCAACGTAGGAACGGACCATTACTTGGTCGTCTGCTGAATTAATGGTCTATTCAGGCGTTGGCGGCATCGGACATCTGTATCTACCACTGCGTTAGAGCGTATAAGAATAGAGAGGATACAAGATGAAGGTGTGAAAGAGAAGTATAAATGTAGACTGAGGGAAAATATAAGTGATGTGAATGAATTATGTATGAGTGATTTAGACTTGAAGACTGTATGGAATAATGTTAAGAAAGTTTTGGTGGATGCAGCCACCGAGGTATGTGGTGTAAGTAAGAGAAAGAATGAAAGGAAAAGTAATACGTTGTGGTGGGATGATGAGGCACGGATGGAAGTTGAAGCAAAGAAGAGAGCATGGCTAGATTTACTAGCAACCAAAGCTGGTAATTCTAGCGGTATGAATGATGAGATTGAAAGAAAAAAGGCAGATTTTAAACGTATAAATAAAAGAGTAAAAGAAGTTGTTGAAAGGAAAAAGCAAGAAAGGATGGATAAGAATGATAGAAAGATATCTGATAATTTCCAGGCAAATATTAAAATGTTCTAGAAACTCGTAAGAACTGCCAGGGGAAATTCAAAACAGCCTAGAATGAATGCTATACGATACGAGAATGGCTGCATGCTGAATGATGAAGTTTCGAATCTAAAGAGATGGAAGGAATACTTTGAAAGCGTGTTTAAGAGTGAAGAGTCGTCTGAAGTAAGTGTAATAGAAATTCCGGAAGAAGTGAAGAGAGGTAGGGAGATAAGTGTAGATGAAATAATGAAAGCAATGAAAAGCATGAAAGCAGGTAAGGCAGCCGGATATGATAGAATATCACTCGAGATGCTAAGGGCTGGAGAGGGTGTGGTTACAGGCCTGCTCTGCACCTTGTTTAATTTATGTTGGGAACTGAAGCGAGTACCGGAAGACTGGTGTAAAGCCGTTATAGTCCCAATATATAAGGGAAGGGGCTCACAGCAGGACTGTAAAAACTACCGTGGTATCAGCTTGCTTAGCATTGTGGGTAAACTGTATGCTAAGGTGTTAATTGAAAGAGTTATGGAAGAAACTGATGGAAAAATTTGGGATGTGCAAGCTGGATTTAGAAAGGGGATGGGGTGTACGGACCAAGTCTTTTCCATGCGCATGATTGCGGAGAAGTTTTTGGCCAAAAACCATAAAGTTTTTTGTGCGTTCATGGACTTGGAAAAGGCTTATGACAGAGTGGACAGGAATGTGTTATGGCAAACATTTAACTCATTTGGGTTGAGCGCTGGTTTGATACAGGCATTGAGGTCCCTTTATAGGGACTCTAGTGCTTGTATCAGGATCAACGGGGTCTACTCGGACTGGTTTGGCATACATAAAGGTGTCAGACAGGGATGTGTAGCTTCCCCGTGGCTGTTTAACCTATATATGGACAGTTGTTTGCAAACTTTGAAAGTTGAAGAATGTGGGTTGAGAATGGGTGAGTTAACCGTCAAATGCCTTTTGTACGCCGATGATCAAGTCATATTTGCATCGTCGGCGGTCGAATTGCAAATGATGGTTACTCTAATGAACTTGTCATTGAAAGAAAGGGGTATGAAAGTGAACGCAAGTAAGACGAAAGTGATGGTTTTTGAAAGAGAAGAGAGTAAAACGTTATGCGAAATAAGAATAGAAGGGGAGTTGATTGAGCAAGTGGATGAGTTTGTATATTTGGGATGTTTATTTAGCAGGGATGGTAGATATGATAAGGATATAGACCGACGAGTGAATGCAGGAAATAGAGTGAATGGGGCTCTACACGCTATTATGAGGAGTCAGAATGTGTCAAATAAGGCACGTATGGCAATTCATAGTGCTGTGTTAGTCCCTACTCTAATGTATGGTAGTGAAAGTTGGGTCTGGCAGAAGAAGCATGAGAGTAGAATAAATGCTGTAGAAATGCGGTCCTTAAGGAGTATGCTAGGGCTGAATCTAGATGACAGGGTGAGAAATAGTGTGATAAGAGAAAAGTGTGGTTTGCAAGATGACGTTGTGACCAGGATTAAAAAAGGAATGCTTCGGTGGTTTGGTCATGTAGAAAGAATGAAAGAGGAAAGAGTGACAAAGCAAATTTATGTTGCAGAAGTGAACGGCAGGGTCGGGAAGGGACGCCCTAGACGAAAGTTTATCGACCAAATCGGCGATACATTAAAAATGGGCCAGATTAGGAGTACCCTTAACCGACGAGCGTGTATGCGTAGGTATATGGATGTGGAGGAAGCGAGAGAGGTGTGTCAGGATCGTGCCAAATGGAAGTCCGTAGTCTCTGCCTACCCCTCTGGGTGACAGGCGTGAGTGTTTATGTATGTATGTATGTATGGAGGTAGATAATTGATATTTTGCATATATATAATAGGCTACAGGAAAACCATCACACGTCTAGAAACATTTAGGTACTAATTTCTCTATCGAGCGTGTCTTCCTATATATCGATAGATAAGAAAGGTAAATTAAGTATCTTGGAAACAAAATTGCGTTACTTACATTTTACTCTTTACATTCATTCATGATTAAAATAATATTATTTATGATTAGAATAATTAATAAATTTAGTTTTAACAAAATAATAGTGAATTTCACGGTCTTCTATTAATTTACGGTATAATGTTTATTTATTCTTTATTCCAGATTTTTTCTTTATTCCAGAAGCGGCCCCACAGGAAGTGGACCTGGTCGAGCCCCGACGGTTCGACAAAAAATGAGATTCACTTCATTATGACGACCAGACGACAACTGTTCAGTGATGTCTTAGTAATCGCGAGGGTAAAAACTGGTAGCGATCACCGAATGTTTAGAGGCACACTGAACCTAAACGTTAAGTTGGAGAGGTAACGTCAAATGAAGTCAACGCTCCGTCCCCCTCGTGCTCTAATCCAAAGTCCCGAAACCTTTCAGCTCGAGTTACGAAATTGTTTTCAGTGCCTAGAAGATTGCAATGCAGTGCACGATATGAATGACAAGCTCGTGGAAACTTTCCATGCGGTCTGAGCTAAGTTTTGCAAGACCCGCCGCAAAAGAACACAAAAACTCTCCGGTTACACTCTTAATTTCATGGTTGTGAGACGTGAAAAGAAGTTGCAGTCTTTAGTAGATTTGATAGCATCCAGGCAACTGAACAGACAGATCTCCAAACGCATGCGGTGGGACTTACGTAACTTTAATACTGCTCGTATTGAAGAAGCGATCTAGCGGAACCAGGGCTTCAAAGTCTTTACCAGAGATCTGTCTACCAGAAAGAGCCAACTGTCAAAGCTGAAGACCGAATGTGGCAGCATCGTTTCCGGGGCACCTGAGATTTTGAGTGAGATTGAGAGGTTTTATAGACACCTGTCATCGTTGGAACTACACGTAAGTGTGAGTAACGATCCAAGAATAAGTCTTATCCGACACTATTCCGATGATATCCCGGACGTCAGTCTGAGTTCGGTGTATATTTTCTTTGGTCTGAGCGAGATTAGAATGGCTCTCCAGCACCTTCAACAAGCAAGGCCCCAAGCGAGGATGGAATTACAGCAGAGCTTCTGAAAGCGGGTGGAAAACCGGTACTTAAAGTCTTTCAGAAGCTCTTTTTCCGTCCTTCATAGTGGCACTACAGTGGAGTCGTGGAGCAGAAGTGCGGTGGTCTTGTTCTTCAAGAAAGGCAACAACGCTCTCTTGAAGAACTACACACCGATTTCCCTTCTGAACTGCGTCTACGTGCTGTTTTCGAGAGTCATTACGAATCGTCTCGCATGCAGACTCGACGACTTCCAACCTCTCGAACAAGCCGTTTTCTGAAAAGGCTTTAGCACCATAGAACACACACATACCCTTCGGCTAATTGTACAGAAGACAGAAGAATACAATCTGCCACTTTGTCGTGTGTTTTTTTTTAGGATAAGGGTGACAAACGAGCACACAGTCCACCCCAAGGTAAGTGGTTGCTGCGGCCCATAGACATCTGCATCTGTCCTCGATTACGAATCAAGATGCGCTGTCACCCGTGAGGACTAAGATGGAATGCCCCTCTTCCAGTAAAAAGGGTCTCCGTTTCTCTACACTCACCATACGAAACACAGCAGCATTAAGGTGCTAATTTACGCTGGTATTCTGTGAGAGCGCGGTCCCTCCCCGGTCGAGCCGACCCATTCATGCTACAATCATACCAGCAGCACAGCTGTAGCATGGCTTTACCGCGTATAAAACGTATGTGGACTATGAGAAAGCCTTTGAAATTTGGGCGGTGCTGCAGTCCCTCCAGTGGTGCCAAGTGGACTGTCAGTATATCGAAGTGCTGAAGTTTTTGTACAGTAAGGCTACGTTGGCTATCCGAGTACAAAACCAGACTACGAGACCTATCCATCAGCAGAGAGGTGTAAGACAGGGTGACGTAATATCCCCGAAACATTTCACCGCTACATTGGGCGACGTTTTCAAGCTACTGGACTGGAAAGGATATGGTATTAACATCAATGGCAAGTACATCACTCAACTTAGATTTGCCGATGACATAGTCCTTATGGCAGAATCGCTGGAGGACCTAAGCACTATGCTCAATGACCTCAATAGTGTCTCCCAACGGATAGGTAAGATGAACATAGACAAAACAAAAATCATGTTTAACGTCCATGTCACACCTGTGCCGATAGTTGTTGGGAGCACTAAGCTCGAAGTTGTTGACGAATATGTTTACCTGGGACAAATAGTCCGACTAGGTAACTCCAACTTCGACCGAGAGGTCAATCGACGGATTCAACTAGGCAGCGTTCGGGAGATTACGACATATCTTCTCGTTGGACATACCTCAGAACCTCAAAACTTGATTGTTCAACCAGTGCGTGTTGCCAGTGATGACCTACGGATCTGAGACGTGGTCGTTCACTGCTGGCCGTAACGGAAGTTCAAAATCGCTCAGCGAGCTATGGAAAGGGCAATGCTCCGCGTTTCTCTGCGCGATAGACTTAAAAATGAGGATATCCGCAGTAGAACCAGAGTCACCGACATAGCCCAAAGCATTAGTATGCTGAAGTGGCAAATAGGCCGGCCATATAGCTCGAAGAACCGACAACAGATGGGGAAGAAAGTTCCTCGAGTGGCAGCCTCGTACCGGCAGGCGAAGTGTAGGGCGTCCCCCCACGAGATGGAGTGACGACTTAGTAAGACCTGCAGTAAGTCGATGGATGCAGGAGGCTCAGGACCGTGCTTTGTGGCATTCCTTGGGGGAGGCCTATGTTCAGCAGTGGACTTGTGAAGGCCTGTAATGATGATAATGTTTATTTGTATTTTATCCGTATCATTGCATTGGTCCCATTTAGTATTGATTGACAACATAAAACAGATGCTGATATTATTTTTAAGTTTGAGTAGACTTCAAAATTTCATGAATGAAGTTCTATAATGATTTGTTATATTTACGCGAATAGTACACATGGAATAAAACCAATTTTACGAATTTTATCGCTTGTAATTTAAATTTTTTTACGCAGGTTTTTTACGCACCTGTGGATGACAAATTTTTTTTTATAGAATAAGAGTGACAAACGACAGCATGCAGTACTTCAGTACTCGAAAGTCAGGAATTTAAAAAACTTAAAAATTAAACGCGATAAAGTCCTTAAATTAGTTTTATTTTAAACGAAGTTCTATTCACGGCGAACGTGGGGAAGAATTACACTCATAAACGGGGGTAGAAAAATGTTCGCCTTGTTGTGGCGGCGAAAGAGAATCCGCTGCCTCATATCGGCCCGTGGGTGTTATATTATGAGGTGACACAGGAAAACAAACACGAGATAATGTATACATTATCAAAATAAAAGTATTACTCAACTATTATTTATTCTGTGGTAGTAATTAAATATATGCTACGAGGGTGACACTGAAAGTTCTTAGAAAATCAAAAATTGATCAAACTAACAAGTTATTAGTTTTATTATATCTTTTCAAAATAGTGTCCATTTACGTCAATATATCGATGCATCCGATGGAACCACTGCGAAAAGCACTTTGCCCACTCCTCCTTAGGGGTCTCTTTGACGGCATTTTGAAACGCAGCCACTGCTTCCTCGGCGTCCATAAAACGTTTTCCTCGAAGTTTTTCTTTTATTTTCGGAAATAAATAAAATTCCAATGTTCGAGGTCGGGTATAGCCCTATAGGTCGGGTGACCCACTAATTCCACGTCTGAGGTCACCAAGTAGTCAATTGTTTGCATGACGGTGTGCGACGCGGCGTTGTCGTGATGAAGGAGGACCCTACTGCGAGGTCGTTTCTCCCGAACTTTTTCCAAGACAAGTGAGCACGAACTCACGACATGATACATTACACAACGCAAGTGATTGTGTTGCAAGCACTTGTTAGTGTACCACCCTGCAGTTACTGTTTTTCGATCCTCTAAAACAATTTCTGTCCTTCCAAAGAACGAGGCCACCATTTTTTCCCACGCTTCGACCTCTCTTCACTTTAGTTGGCTACTCCTCGGAAGGAAACACCCAGACAGCAGACTGTCTCTTAGTTTCAGGATCAGAACAATAAATCCAGCTTTCATCACCCGTAAGTATGTCAAACACAGCATTTGAGTCATCTCCGTTAAATCTTTGAACCATTTCACGACACCAATCAACACGACGGAGTTTTTGGGCCTCTGTCAAATTATGAGGTATCCACAGGACACAAAGCTTCCTGACCGCTAAATGTTTATGGAGGATTTTATGCACTTGACTCATACCGTTGCTTAAGTTTGTCCGAATCTGCTGATAAGTCAATCTTTTGTCAGTCTCTATCATACGCCGCACAACACTGCTGTTATCTTCAGTCGTCACCGTAGAAGGCCGTCCCTCACGCAGATCATCGATGAGATTAGTGCGACCACGTTTAAACTCATTAAATCTTAAACCATTGTAAATAGTGGCATGAGATGGGGCTTCATCGTGAAAGACCAATCGAAGTCTATCATAACTTTCTTGTTGACTTAAATGACATCGAAAGTCACAAAAAATCATTGTGCGAAAATTTTCTCGCGTTAAATTCATGCCGACGTGACACAGACAATTTTGAATTTGCCGTTACAAAAAATGACAAACTAATAAAATACATACGCAATAATATTGGCAAAGTGTTCCATTTTCAAAATTTGAACTTATTTTTTTATTATATCGTTTACAAGTGGCCAGTTCTAAAAACTTAAGTGTCGCCTTCGTATCAGCGCCGCTAACGGTGAAAAACTATCTGACGATATGACCCTATCATGAAATAGCAATGTTGTGTTTAGTTATTAATATCGTTAAACGATCTCTATTCATTGATTTGGTCAAGTTATATCATGACATGGTCAACAAACAGTGTTAAATATCATAAAATGACACTATTTCACGAAATGATAGAGTATAATAAATGATCAATTCTACGATCTTGCCACGGCATATTATATGAAAATTTCTTTGATCACACGATAAATATAATGAAATTTTTGTAATAATTTCAGACAGACCAGTTTTAATCAGTTATATGTAAACTAATTAAAACTGGTCTGTCTGCAATTATTATTAATTTAATACATATACTACATAATACAGATTAGTAATAGAACTAGAAACCATTTGAATTTTCTTTGATACACGTCACTATTATCTATTGCATGCCGTAAGCGCTATGCGCGCAGGTATGTTCTACTAGGGCTTAAAAATTAAGATTCCAATGTTTTGTTGCATGAAATCGTATCTAGCAATCATATTGTACATATAAGTGATATAAGAAGCACATTGTCAGAAAGATATATATAATGATTGTTGAACTTATTGGCATGGCTTCGTAAACACGATAACTTTTGAAAATATCAATTGTTCAATTCAATCTATTTTTGAAACTTTTCATCTATCATGTGGGAAGCCATTGAATGTGAATGGCCGTTTAATTTTGTTTTGTTTAATTATAATTAATTTTTTTCGGCTGCTAAATGTCGAAATATTCGATGTTTTAGCAGCCTTGTATGAATTTATTTTTTACTAAATAGAGACTGCCTCACTCACTGAGTTAGTTAGTTAGTTTCGCGTCATCATCTTTTAGCTAGTCCCTGCTTTGTTTAAGCAGATTTTGTCACTTATAAAGTAAGAATCTCGTGGATCGTGGACATTTTTGATCATTTGAGGAGTACCCTTCTTAGTAAAAAAACTATAGACGGCGAAAATCTCCATTTTCTTCATTCTTAAGAGGATGTTCAGATTGAGTTTAGTTGGACTAAATAAACAAGCACTAATGTATTCCTGTTTTGTCTCTTGATAATGGACACTATAATAAAATTACTTTTTAAGATACAATATAAGTAGATTACTTACTACTCTTATGTTCCTATGCTTTTTTTCATAAATTACATATTTCAAAAACAAGAAACTTTCTATATAACTAAAATTAAGAAAAAAAATAGCAGTCTTCTTAATTATACTTTTATAAAATCGATCCGTTTTGGAAAATTAACCTCATTAGTTTTCAAGTACTTCATTCCACCAACTTTTTGATACAAGTATATCGTACAAAGGCGTATTGAAACTTTTTTGGGATAACTAGCATTCGGAAATTAGTGTGAGATTCCCTTTCTGTCGACATGCAAAAGTTTAGTTGCAAAAAATTACAATTAATTTTCCTGTCTAATTTAGAATACAAACAGAGAGAGCGTAGTGCCAGTGAGGACAAATGGAACCGAGGCGTAGTCTTGCACTGACTGACCATAGGCCGTAGCTACTATTAGGCTAAATTCATATGACTGCGCGGTACAAGATCAAAGTAAATGATGATTAACGTCTACACCACTACGCGGTATCGCGGGAACGCGCGACGCGCTCTGACCCGCGCGCAAGATTTTACCCCGAGACACCGCGGGGTACCACGCGGCAAGTTCTACGAACCTGTAACCACCTGTTCAGTTGATCCGCGCGAGTTGGGACAAACCGTCTATGCGTCTGAGTGTGAATAAGTTTTTCTGAAAATAGCCATACAATGGGATTATGCGAACTTAGAGGGTTGTATTGATGATTATAATTATTATAATTCTGTAAATACATACTCGTTACGGTCGCGAATCATATTTTGTTAAACATATAAACTGACACTGACTTGCAAATTGCAAAAACGTAAGAAAATTTTAATTTCGCGGGCTACCCTGGCGCTTTCACCAAGAACAGGAATGAGCCAAGAATCGAGCCCTGAGGAACACCTATTGATACTACCGATCCGCAGGAATATTTACCATTAATAACGACTTTTTGAGTTCTGTTATTTAAATATGAAATAATGAGTCTAATTGCAATATTTTTGACACCGTAATGTTGTAGTTTTTTGATTAGTATCTCATGATGAACACAATCGGAAGCCTTGGAAAGATCACATTTTACAGGCATTGAATATATATTTTATAAGCTCAACACCAGTCTGTTGCCGAGCGACCTCTTGTGAAACCTAATTGATTTTTATGGAGCAATTTATTAATATTAAAGAATCTTAACATCTGATCTAAAATAATTTTTCAAAAATTTTACTAAATGTTAGTAGTACAGAAATAGGTCTAAAATTAGCGGGATCCATTGTACTACCATATTTAAATAAAGGTATTACTTTACTATATTTCATTAAATCAGGAAACACACCAGATTTGATACTAGTATTAAAATAATGAGCAAGATGAGATGAGATGAAATGAGAGCTCCGCGATGTTAGCACCTCATGTGCGGAATTTCGATTTACCAATTACACCATCTAAAAGGTCAGAAATTGGTCATAAAAGGTCAGTTGATCCTATTAGTTGGTCAGCGTTAGAAACATTTTTATTAACGGTTAAAGTTTTTCAAGGTCATTGAGAAATTTTAGCACCTCATTCGCGAAAAATATAAAAAATAAAAAATATTCGCGATCGAGAAGCATTCCCTGATAATTATCCAAATTAAACTGACCAAATATTTATATAGGCTGACCAATTAGTCAGCCTATATAAATATTTGGTCAGTTTAATTTAATATTAAAAAAAAATAAGTTGGCATTGTCGTAACACGCATGCCTTAGGACGGTTAATTGTATCAGGACAGTGAGCACTTACGCACAGCTATTTACTATGAGTGAGACGGAGGGGGGGGGGGGAATATTTTTTATATATTTTTGAGAAAAAAAAACTTTCTAAATTTTTTTTTCTACTATCAAATATATAATAGTGGAGAAAGAAATAGGATATTTCTTTAAACCACGTGAAAGTGAAAGTGCTTGCATGGGATTTGAGGGAAGATAGTTAATTAGCTTATTTTATAATAATTTTATATTAACATGATTTTTAGAGTTCCGTACCTCAAAAACAAAAAAACGGAACCCTTATAGGATCACTTTGTTGTCCCTCTGTCTGTGTGTCAAGAGCCTTTTTACCCAGGAACGCGTGGAGGCATCAAGCTGAAATTCATATCAAATCCTCAAGTCTACTGTCCCTTGGAGCTGTGAAAAAATCAAACTTCTAAACCAACGCCATCAAAAGATACAGCCGTTTATGCCGCAAATTTTCGACATTCGCAAGGGAATCAAAATCTACAGGGTACTTCCCGTGAACTCAGAATCTTGAAATTTGGTAGAAAGCAATCTTTTATAGCACAGATAAAGGAAAAATTGCGAACAGCATAAACTTTTAGTTACATCATATAATAAAAATATTTTTAATAATTTTAAACTTATATGCCTAAGGATTTGTTTCGAACCCTCGGTCCGCGAGTCTGACTCGCACTTGGCCGGTTTTTTTTAATTAGAAATATTTTATTTACATAAAATATTACCATGAAAATTAATTTCTAAAATACATTTATTATAATTTAAGTATATCAACTCTAACTTTATATTAATACTCTAAAATATTTTAGTACAAGGCTGCTTAAAACACCGAAAATTTCTCCATTTCTTAACAATATATACACAGTCAGGTCATAAGTATTGTCACACAGTAAAAACTTTTCTTTTAGAATGCTGGCCACAAAAAAGTTTATGAATTCGAATTTCGAATTGTTCATGAAAATAAAACTGTATACTTTTTAAAATTTTACTCATTTTTAAATATGGAGTAGACGCTTAAAGAAGACCGTGTTGCAGTTATTGCGTTGCATCGTTGCGGTTACGCGCCAATTCAAATTTTTGACATACTGAAAAAGTTGAATATAACCAAAAGATTCATTTATCGTACCATCAAACGATACAATAAAGACTCTAGTGTAGATGACAGGTCAAGAAGTAGTCGCCTTCGGTCTGTTAGGACTCCAGCAGTGATAAAAGCTGTGAAGGCGCGAATTCAAAGAAATCCCAAACGTAAGCAGAAACTGTTGGCCCTTCAGATGGGGTTAAGCAGAACCACGGTGAAAAGGGTGTTAAATGAAGACTTAAGGCTTCGGGCATATCGAAAAAAAACAGGACATCGTTTGAATGCTCGTCTAATGGACCTGAGACAGTGAGACTGAAGAGATGCCGCGCTTTGTTGAAGCGGTACGCGGGAAAAAAATATCGGAAAATTCTTTTTTCGGATGAAAACATTTTTACCGTAGAAGAGAGCTACAAGAAACAAAATGATAAGGTGTACGCACACAGTATTGAAGAAGCGAGCAACCGTATTCCGCGTGTCTAACGAGGTCATTTTCCATCCTCGCTCATGGTATGGTTGGGAGTTTCTTATTGGGGCTTAACAGAGGTACATTTTTGTGGGAAAGGTGTAAAATCGAATGCAGTTGTGTACTCGTATCAAAATACAGTCCTGACGGACCTTGTGGAACCTGTTTCTCATACCATGTTCAATTACAGGCACTGGGTATCCCAACAAGATTCGGAGCCAGCTCATAGAGCGAAGAGCACACAAGACTGGCTGGCGGCGCGAGAATACGACTTCATCCGGCACGAAGACTGGCCCTCCTCCAGTCCAGATTTGAATCCGTTAGATTTCAAGATATGGCAACACTTGGAGGAAAAGGCGTGCTCAAAGCCTCATCCCAATTTGGAGTCACTCAAGACATCCTTGATTAAGGCAGCCGCCGATATTGACATGGACTTCGTTCGTGCTGCGATAGACGACTGGCCGCGCAGATTGAAGGCCTGTATTCAAAATCACGGCGATCATTTTGAGTAAACTTTAGTGTCATAAGAATCTATGTTTTGTTAAGTTCATTTTGGTATATAAATAATGAATAAACTTGTTTCAATTATTTTATATTAAACATGTGACAGAATTTATGACCTGACTAGGTATATATATACAGGTTCACCACCCACACACACAGTCCACCAGTAATGGTGGATAATCTGGTACTTACGTGTTCGGGTAAGGGAGAGGTGGCCTCAGTTCCCTAAAAAAAAAATTTTACTTTACTACCTGCTCGCCTTGTTTGGACGAATTTTAAGAGATAAACGGTGCTTAGGATTAATGTGAGTAAAAAGGATCGACAGATTCTCCATTGTATGAATTCGTGTTTGGAATTCGTGTTTGGTTATTGTTAAATATGGTTACTGCGTATCTCGACCTTCTCGACATCGCATGTGCAGTCGAATTGAGTACCGTTTCCTTTTAGGAAATCGGCAGAAAATATTCGTCTATTTCGATGCGAGATATCGAACAACGCACTGGAGTATCGCACTTTACAGCACATCGGATTGTCAAAAAATGGAGACGTCACCCTTATCATGTTACACGTGTGCAAACTCTTCAACAACGTGACTACCGAGCACGAGTTACTTTTTGCAGAGAAATGCTGAGGTGAATTGATGAAGATCCTGCGTTTTTTTAGAAAATATTTGTTAAGCGACGAGTCAACGTGTAAAAGAGACGAATACCCTAACTTGCATAATCTGCACAGTTGGCAGCGAACAAACCGGGTAAACTAAATGGAAACAATTATTTAGAATTTCTGCAAAATGAGCTGCGCCATTTATTAGAAGATGAGCTACTAGCCATCTGGCGAAGAATGTGGCTCCAAAATGATGGTTGTCCGGCACATTACGCCATCTAAGTAAGGAGTTACCTAAACGAAGCCAACCACCAAGCCACCAAGATCACCTGATATTAACCCATTAGATTTTTTGTTGTCACGCTTACACAGCTTAGAACTCGTCCAAACAAGGCGAGCAGGTAGTAAAGTAAAATTTTCAAGGGCGACAAATGTACTTACCTAATAAAGACATGCAATGTTTAAAAAACTATCTGCCAATAATTTTGTAATTTTGTAATGAAACGCCTACTTTTACACATTAACGGCTATAGCTCAGTAAGTAATGACATGAAGTACATGGTATGCTGATGTTTTAGAATCCTTATGATATAGGCAAACTTTTTAAATGGTTGGCCACACAGATCCTATACGTTTTTTTTTTTCACTACAGGTGCTCAAACTTAGCAGTTAAATAAAGTAAAAAATTTAAACTTATGTTTAGTGCCGTCTTGTAAAATACTACCCATAGTAGTTGAAAACTTTTAAGAGTAATTTAGAAACATCATTATTATAGAACACATTAAAATAAAATAAATCCGATCTAGGTATTAAACTGCGGACGTGATGACCATAAATGTGAGCAGAAGTATGAATTTTCGGAATTTTATAAAACATGGCGTAGAGCGCGAACCGTTTGGGATAGAATTTTTTTTAGGGAACCGAGGACACCTCCCCCGCCCGAACACGTACCTACCAGATTATCCACCATTACTGGGACAACCTGTATATATATATATTAGTTATGCTATGCCGGTAGTTGTTGGGAGCATTAAGCTCGAAGTTGTTGACGAGTATGTTTACCTGGGACAAATAGTCCGACTAGGTAAGACCAACTTCGACCGAGAGGTCAATCGACGGATTCAACTCGGCTGGGCAGCGTTCGGGAAGCTACGACACATCTTCTCGTCAGACATACCTCAAAACCTTAAAACGAAATTGTACAACCAGTGCGTGTTGCCAGTAATGAACTGAGACGTGGTCCTTCACTGCTGGCCGTATGAGGAAGCACAAGGTTGCTCAGCGAGCTATGGAGAGGGCTATGCTCGGAGTTTCTCTGCGTGATAAACTTAGGAATGAGGATATCCGCAGTAGAACCAGAGTAACCGACATAGCCCAACGGATTAGTAAGCTGAAGTGGCAGTTGGCCGGCCATATAGCTCGAAGAACCGACAACCGATGGGGAAGAAAGGTTCTCGAGTGGCAGCCTCGTACCGGTGGACGAAGTGTAGGGCGTCCCCCTACGAGATGGAGTGACGACCTGGTAAGACATGCAGGAAGTCGATGGATGCAGGTGGCTCAGGACCGTGCTTTGTGGCATTCTTTGGGGGAGGCCTATGTTCAGCAGTGGAATTGTGAAGGGCTGTAATGATGATGATATAATAGTTAAATAGCAATATACAGGGTTATTTTTAATTTACTAAAGGCCTTTTGGGAATATATTGGTTACATCATTACAAACAATTTTAGCGAGATCACTCTTTACAGAATATGATACATTTACGAAAAAACTACTTTTAAGTTTTTGTTGTCATGCCTGACTCCTTTTAAGTCTGTATTTTGTAGTACCTAAACAATGTCAGAATATATCGTCAAGAAAATGCCTTATTTATTTTACACTTGATATCAGTATCACACATTGTGTTGAAATCATTAAACATAATTAAATAAGCAAATGACATTCAAAAAAAATCACAAATATTAAAATTTATAATAAGTAAGTATCACCGCCAGGCCGGTCGACGCCCGCGCTCAGCTGATTGCGTTGCGAGTGCCTACTAAACCATTCATCACTGTGCCTATTGCACCAGGGCGCTACTTTAAATGACTACATTAACTTTTCATATACTTCTTTATTTTGCATAAAACTATTTGATGAACTATTTGATTCTTTTATTAATTTCTTTACGAATTAATAGACATTCTTTAAAAGACATTTAGGTACTTTTTTTACGAATACTGTTTGCTAGCAACGCCTCAACGTCGCACATGCAGCGGCTCAAGGCCAAGCCAAAGGTATATTATGACGTCGACACAAGTGTCATTGTCATCAAAAGCGCCGCCTGTGATTTTCGGTTTGCAGCCATCGATTTGGTGATCGATGTTTGCAGCACATGCAAATTAAATGAGTATTATTAACTATTTTTTTTTATTTAATGTAAGTTGTATTTAAAAATGGATGCAGGTTAAAATAATTACAAATATTACAATAAAATATTTATAATGATTAATACAAAATAACAGTAGGTAATTGAATAAAGATATTAAGTTATAATGGTTCAATAAAAATTATAAAATACAAATTTAAAAATTAGACTTACCTAGGTACTTGTCCGCGGATGGCGGTGAGTATCGCGGACATAGCGTTCAAAATAATTACCTCCACATTCTATGCATAGGTGACACCTAAAACTTAACTGTTCACCGACACGAGATAATACTTGATGATTCATTTTGATTTGATCGAATGCCCAAATTATTTTTTTCTTTCAAGATGTCACGGGTTTCGAATGCGCGACCAGTATACACTAATGTCTTTACATGCCCCCACAAATAAAAATCCATTGGTGTGATATCTGGCGTTCTGGGAGGCCATGCACAAGCCCCGTCACGACCGATTCAGTGACCAGGGTATTCTCTGTTTAAATAAAAAGTTAAGGAACTTGGCGAGCATAGTGCGCCGGTGCCCCGTCATGTTGGTAATACATACGCGCGTCGTCATACAGCGTGTCGGTGAGAAAAGTATGATAGCTTTCATCGTTTAATCTTTCTATGAAGACCGCGCCTGCCTACACATTGACACTAAACTGGTGTTGAAAACTATGCGGTCTTGGTTCATGTGGATTTTCATAGCACCACAAGTGTTCATTGTGCGAATAAAATAATCCTATTCTGCCAAATGTTGCTTCATCAGTCCATAAAATGTTAGCTCGTTCAGCAGTTAGTAACAAGTTACAAAATGTAGCTTGCGCTGGTTTGTCAGCTTCGCTGAGTTCATGAACACGATGCAGGTGGAATAGGTACTTCCCTTCATTGTGTATGACACTCCATGCGTAGTACTGTGACACATTGAACTGTCGGGCTGCGTCATAAGTGCTCGCTGCTGGATTTTGTTCAAAAAGCTGCAGTATGTCTTCCTGCCCACGTACTGTGCGCAGCGGTGGACGACCACGATCGATTGATACAGGCTGCGATTGCCCGTAATCTCGTAATCGCTGTGCAGTACCTAGCATCGTAGCGTAGCTCGGTGCACGTGAGTTGGGGAAAATCGCCTTGAATATTCAGGGCAGGCTTCACTAACGTTATCATTGCAAATTGCTAAAATTCGCACTATTTCGGTATACTCAACATTTGAGTATCGGTAAGCCTGATGGCTTACCGATACTAACGTACAACGTAACGTTCGCGATATTAATCTCACAACGGAAGGAGAAACGTCGCGGGCGCACCAAAGCCAAAGGCGACTGACGACACAGGTAATTAGGTCAAGTTCAAATGAGCAAGCGCCGCCTCCTACACCCCTCCACCCCTACCCCGCCACGCGCTTTCTTTTGCTAACTAGGGCTATTGCCGTTTAGAAGGTCCAATTAAAATATTTTTATTTTTATATGAAAATATAAATTGAAGAAATATATTTTTTTTTCTTACAGATGTTATTGTTATGATGTAAATAATATATTCCCAAAAGGTCTTCAGTGAATTAAAAATTACCCTGTATAATAATTGAAAAAATTAATCATAACTAAACAAAACAAAACTTAGCTGCCATTTACATTCCATGACTTTGATAGATGAAAAGTTTTAAAAATAGACTGAGTTACAATTAACCGTCCCAAAGCATGCGCGTTACGACAATGCCAACTTATTTAATTTTTTTTAATATTAAATTAAACTGACCAAATATTTATATAAGCTGACCAATTATCAGCGAATGCTTCTCGATCGCGAATATTTTTTTTTCGCGAATGAGGTACTAAAATTTCTCAATGACCTTGAAAAACTAACCCTTATTAAAAATGTTTCTAACGCTGACCAATTAATAAGATCAACTGACCTTTTATGACCAATTTCTGACCTTTCAGATGGTATAATTGGTAAATCGAAATTCCGCACATGAGGTGCTAACATCGTGGAGCTCAACTTATTTAATTTTTTTAAATATTAAATTAAACTGACCAAATATTTATATAAGCTGACCACTTATCACCGAATGCTTCTCGATCGCACATAAGTGGAAATTTTTATTTTTTCTCGAATGAGGTGCTAGAATTTCTCAATGACCTTGAAAAACTTTAACCCTTAATAAAAAAAATTCTAACGGTGACTAATTAATAAGACCAACTGACCTTTTATGACCAATTTCTGACCTTTCAGATGGTATAATTGGTCAATCGAAATCCGCACATGAGGTGCTAACATCGCGGAGCTTGAAATGACTAGGTGTCGCTAGTTGTCACGGTTAACATCGAGCTCCGTTATAAATTTATAAAAATTAACAAAAAGTGATCTAAATATAGTAAATAAGTGTTTTGTACATAAAATTAGATACAATAGAGCGGTGGAAATGTTATCCCAGTAAACACCAGTGTATATTGTGTGAAAATCAATCAGTATTGATAAGACAAATAACACCGTAATAAAAGTACGAAGTGTTCAAGTGCAAGTGAATTAATAAGTGCCCCAACCTAGTATTTCTACAACTCATGTCGTAAGTGCAAAATTAAACCATAAAAGCTTGAATTTACTATTTTTACTCAACTGTTGAAACGTTTGCTGTTTAAATTTGTAAACACAAGTCAGCTGACCAATCAGCTGATTTTAACTGTTCGAAGTGAATTAGATTCCGTAGTAAACAGCCGCCATCTACCGGTAAAACAAATTCAATGATTGATTGACCATCGACGACAAGATAAAAAGCATGCCTTTGTATAATAATAGTGCAGTTACAACACAATAGATGGCGATATCTAAAAATTAAAAACTATTTGAATTGATTTTACAAAAGGAAGAAAATACTACAAAATGTCGAAAAATTGTTTTAAATGCAGGGAAGAAATAACAAAAAGAGGCTTTATTGAATGTCCCAAATGTAAGAATTTCTTTCACTTAGACTGCACAAGTATAGGAGAAAAATTTTTCTTCTTACTAGATGTCGAAAAAAGAAAAAAATGCCTATGCGATTATTGTAAATACCAAAAACTGCCAAATTTTGATCAACTAAATATAAATATACCTACAACTAACTCCTTTGATGCACTAGACGTGGATGATGAATACGCAGAATTTGTAACCTTTCGTCAGAAAAATAAAAAACTACCTGAATCACTTCCAGATTTCTCAGACTCATTTATGTCTACTAATACACACTCTCGTTCATTAAATTTACAAAAAACCTCTCGCAGTCTACCAGATGACGACTTAAGAGACTGCTTGATGATACGAGAGTTAAAAGAAGAAGTTTTAAGACTACGAACAGAACTAATTATAGCAAACAAAGAGGTGGATAATTTAAATATTACTATTAGGAAACTTAACAAAAAAATTTTAGAACAAGAAAAAATTATAAAAATTTACAAAACTGTTAGTATCGATGACGTACAATTGAGAAAACCAGGTAATAATTCATATAACTCAACGCCTTTAAGTAAACTCAAAAAACAAAAAGTTTTAAGCCTGATACACGCCATAGTTCCGGATGTGTTGAACAAATAAAGCTTAAAGAAACATTGCCTACTACTCAACCTGAAAAAACTGTAAGCGATAGAAGCCGTTTTTACGCCGAATCTCTAGCCTCAAAAACTAAGACTAGTGAAGAAACTTGCAAGTACTCTCCGAATAGGAAACTGTGCATCATCAGCAGCATTCGCAGCAATAAAATGGCAACCACACTAAGAATCACTTCGAGACGCAAAACATCTGCCACTACCGCATAACAGGAGGTGGTGTTAACCAACTATTAAGTGGTCTACAAACAAAACTTGAAGATTACACCCTTAATGACTTTTGTATTTTGATTGTAGGTGAAACTGATTTTAATGTTTCCAAAAATTATAATGAATTAGTTTTGAATATAAGAAAAGCCCTTTTGATCGTTCAGCATACAAATATTTTGATATGCCTGCCCACTTTTAAATTTTGTAACCAATCAAATATATATAATAGAAGAATTGAAACCTTTAATAACTTATTATACTCTGATAATATTAATTTTGAATACTGTTACATTTTAGACTCAAATAAAAATTTAGAGTATTCCACTCATATGTTCTCAATATATAATGGAAAAATAAATAGACTCGGATTAAAGACCTATTTGCACGACATTGACGAATTCATAACAACATTTGACGATGTAACATTCAATGAAAATCGACGAATGGAAAATATCTCTAATCTAGAAGTAATAACGTGTCAAGAAAATAGAACTGATTCAGAGAGGTCTTCCTTTCGCCCTACAAAATTTCGATACTACAAAATTATGTATCAAAACATTCAATGTCTTTCCAACAAAATTGACGACTTAAACTTATTATTAATGGAATTTAATATAGATCTATTAATCGTGAGTGAACATTGGTTATTACCTATTAACTATCATTTTTACACATTAGAGGGCTACGAACTACGTGCGAAGTATTTACGGCAAAAACATATACACGGTGGGGTTGGTATCTTTGTTAGAGAAAATATGAAAACTAAAGAACGTTTAGACATTCAATCATTCACAGTAGAATTTATTATCGAATTGTGTGCGTTGGAGATTACCGAATCCAACTTATTGATTGTGGCCATTTATCGCTGTGAGAGGGAAATAGAAACATTTTTCGTTCAAATGCAAGCTTTACTACACCACTTTTCCAAAAATTCTCATAACAAAAAAATTATCATTGCGGGTGATATAAATATTGACATTACAAAGAACACAAAAATATCTCGTAGACTTATCAATCTTTTAAAATCATTCGGGTTACGCTGTCTTATAGACACCCCCACACGTGAGACCCAAAACAGTAAATCATGCATTGACCAATTTATAATTTCTAAAAATACATACATGACGGCTTTTGTACAAAACTATGACTTATCAGACCATCACACATTAATTGGACAAATACCAGTAAAAGAGAACATAAATAGAAAAAATATTACTTATAAAATAAACAAACGACTTTTTAATGAAAATAATATGAATAATTTCAGAATTAAACTAAATGAAATTAATTGGAGTAACATAATGGCCCGAACGAGTGATATAAATACAAACTATAATAAATTCCAGAACCAAATCTCGTCTATTTTAGATGAGCATATTCCACGAAAATTTTATAAATTACAAAATAAAGTGAAGACAAAATGGGCCACAAAAGGCATTAAAAAATGTTGTCATAACAAACGTTTTTTACGTTATCTTACGAACTACTACAATAACGAAGCCTTAAAATCTTATTTAAAAAATTACAGCAAAATATTAAAGAGAATAATAGCGGCAGAAAAAAGAAAATCGTACATAAAAAGACTGCAAACGTCACGTAATAAATATAAAACTATGTGGACTATGATTAATGAAAAAATTAAAAAATCTAAAAGTGTAAAAAATGAAAACATTTGTTTACGTAATGACGGATTAAAAACATCTCCTAGTAAAGTTGCAAATATATTTAATAATTATTATATAACCATAAATTCAAAAAACTGCTGCTCTCTAAATAAACAGCCATCTCGAGTATCCTTATCAAATTCACTATATCTGGGTAGTGTTACAGAGGCTGATGTAAAAAGAACAATAATGCGACTTAAAAGAAACAACTCTTGTGGATATGATGAAATCCCAGCTACCTTACTGATATATTGCGTAGATGAGTTCGTAAAACCCTTAACTTTTCTTATAAATCAATCGTATGAGGATGGCGTTTTTCCGGAAAATCTAAAATTAGCAGTGATAAAACCTGTTTTTAAAAAAGGAGATAGAACTAATGTGTCTAATTATCGTCCCATCGCATTACTGTCTGTAATTTCGAAAATTTTTGAGAGAATAATTTGTAGTACAATATATATTTTTTTTTGAAAAATACAACATTTTTAATAGATATCAGCATGGTTTCCGAAAAAAAACATTCTACCACATCCGCTGTATTTGACATCATCTTAGAAACTCATAATGCTCTAAATGAGGGAAGATGTGCTGTAGCTATCTTTATGGACATGTCCAAAGCATACGATCGCGTTTTGCATGGTCCCTTGCTAAAAAAGCTATATTCTCTAGGAATACGAGGGAAATCGCACGAATGGCTCTCTCCTTATCTTGCGAATAGAAAACAGTACGTACAGATATCCCAGTCGTTTTGTTTGCAGACGACGCGACAGTTGTAATTACTTGTGAACAAAACACCTCACTAGTTTGCAGGAAAATATAGCTTACTGCCTTAGCAAAATTGTGGATGAATTGGACGTTTTGGGTTTATTGTTAAATTTTGAAAAGACAAAAATAATGCAGTTTCGCCCATATCAGAGACTAAAAGTCCCACTCGCTATATCTTACCAAGGTATAAATATTGAGGAAGTTCGCCCATTTTCGCTCCTAGGGGTAACAATAGACTCAACTTTTTCATGGAAAAATCATATAGAGAGCGTAGTAAGTAGGTTGAGCAGCTTTTGCTATGCCCTGCGCGAGCTACGTAAAGACACAAACGAGCAGTGTGCGCTTACTGCGTACCACAGCCACGCCGCTGCCTGGATCAGATACGGCATCATATTCTGGGGCAATTCTACCGAGGTGCACGCGGTATCCGTGCTCCAGAAACGTTGCCTTAGAATAATTGCATTCGTAGCTCCAAAGGATTCATGTCGAAAGTTGTTCCCTAAATTCAGCTTATTAACTGTGACGTGCATTTATATTTTTGAATTGTGCCGCTTTGTTAGGAAAAGTCCTCATTATTTTCAACGAATTGGGGATAGACCCAATCGATACGGCGCACGTCACCGTGGTTATAACCTGGTTGCTCCTACCGCACATCTAACAATATATAAAAATGGTCCCTACTACATGGCTATAAGGGTATACAACCATTTACCTAACAATATAAAAGCCCTCCAGTGTCGTAAATTTGAAATAGTACTTAAGAAAATGCTTATTGTAAAAAGCTATTATAACTTAAATGAATATTTTAATGACAAATTATAAATTTAAATTATTTTGACAAAATTTATTATTTCTATTTATTTAAATGACATTATTAATATTTTCATCAAAGTTTTAAATCTTATTTATATGAATTAAAATGACCAATAGTTAAGATGAAATATTTATTGACATTTCATTTTAAATAAATGTGTGTATTATTTGGTTTGATATTTAATAAATTAATTAATAATAATGTATAAATGATGTACCTTAAAAATTGTAATTTAATTTGATTTCATATTAATTAACAATTAGAATCCATCTTAATGTGCTACGCCCGTACAGGGTTGCCACATGCTCTGTAGATATATTGTAACAACTTTATACTTTGTGACATGCAATAAATGAATTATGAATATGAATTATGAATGAGATGCGTGACAAGCGTGGTGGTTGTAAAAAAATCTTCCCTACAACGACAGAGCCCATGTTTAGCAATGGATTTTAACGAAATGAAGAAGAAGAAAGCAACTATATTTATGCGGAGTCCCTTTGCCTACCGTTACCGTTAGAGCCTATAAAAGTCAACTGCTGAACATAGGGCTCCCCCATAGTTTGTCTTATAGGTTTGTCTTGCCATAATTGCCACGCTTAGAAAGGCAAGGCCGCAGTTTTATTTATGTTTAGTCATTTTAATTTTTAATACTAGTTTGGAAAATCCAAAAGTGCACGCTCATGGACGTTTCCTTTAAGTTTGATGAAAAAAAAAATAGTGACGATAATTTTTACAAGAAAAAAATAGCAGAGAATCTGATCGACATGCATTAATAACTTTTTAACGGTGTTGAGTTCCTTAGAATATATGGAATTTTATTTAATACTATATATCTCAATCTATTGCTCACATTTCGAGTAAGCGAGAAGAATAGAATAGAATAGAATAATTTTTTATTCAATATAGATTACATGTGTAATTCTTATTGAAAGTAATTTTTTACTTTACCACTGGTTCGAAAAAAATCCTCTGTCCTGGAAAGAACCAGCAAGAGACCCAGCGGGACTTTTTTTTAAAAGCATATTTTAGATTAATAGTTGGTACATAATTTATTTTAGGAACAGCTTGGAAGCGACCACCTCATTTCCAGGGGTTATTATCAACCATGTATTCATTTATATTGTAATAACCCTTTTTATACAGTTTTTTTTTTTATAGGATAAGGGTGACAAACGAGCACACAGTCCACCTGATGGTAAGTGGTTGCTGCGGCCCATAGACATCTACATCTATCCTCGTTTGCGAATCAAAATGCAGATGCGTTTGCACCCGTGAGGACTAAGATGAAATGCCTCATTTCCAGTAAAAAGGGCCTCCGGCCACCTGCACTCACCAAGCGAAACGCAGAGGTAAACCTCTACTTCCCGCTGGTATTCTGTGAGGTCGTGGTACCACCCCGGTTCGAGCCGGCCCATCCGTGCGACAGCAAAAGCTGCCGCTTGGCTCTACCACTGTTAAAAAGTTTCAACTTAACAAAAGATTTAAACTTGGTAATAGAGAAAGCATGTACACTTTCCGGGACCTTGCTGTAATAGCGTATACATTGCGCCAAGAATGAATTACTGACTCTGTGGAGTCTATCTTGTGTTTGTTCCTAGTGTTTACAGAATGTATATCACTTGTTTTACGAAAACTACTTTTGTTTTTGTGAACATACATTAAATTTTCGTAAATATACTGAGAGGCCAAGGTTAATATACTTATTTTTTTACATTTATCTCTAAGAGACTCTCTCGGTTTTAAGTTGTAAATAGCTTTAATGGCCCTCTTCTGTAAAACAAAAATAGTTTTTGAATCAGCCGCATTTCCCCATAGCAAAATCCCATAAGACATTATGCTATGGAAATAACTGAAATAAACTAATCTAGCTGTCTCGACACCAGTGAGACATCTAATCTTTTTTACAGCATAGGCTGCAGAACTTAGTCTGCTTGCTAGTATGGACATATGGTGGCCCCACTGAAGCTTTGCGTCGAGAGTGATGCCAAGAAAAATAGTGGATTTAACAGGGCTCAGTTCTTTCCCATTTAAAAACACATTGGTACTCAGATTTTTAACATTCGTTGTTGTAAATTTAATACATTTAGTTTTATTTCGTTTAAATGTAGATTATTAATGTAAAACCAATGCACTAATTTTGATATAGCATTATTCACTTCGTCACATTTAAATGATTGACGTTTAAGTTTAAAAATCAAGGAAGTATCATCAGCAAATAATACTATATCATGATTATCCCCTATAAGAGAAAGTAAGTCATTAATATACACTAAAAATAGGAATGGGCCGAGAATGGAGCCCTGAGGGACACCCATTAGTACAGGTGACCCGGAAGAACTTTTACCATTGATAATAACTTTCTGCATTCTATTACTTAAATATGAAATAATAAGTTTAAGCGCTGTGTTCTTGACACCATAGTACTGTAGCTTCCTGATTAGTGTCTCATGGTGAACGCTGTCGAAGGCCTTGGAAAGGTCACAAAATATACCCAAAGCATCTTCTGAATTTTCCCATGCACAAAAAATATGTTTAATAAGCTCAACTCCAGCGTCAGTTATCGAGCGACTCCTTGTAAAACCGAATTGATTTTAATGGAGCAATTTATTAATATTAAAGAATCTTAACATCTGATCTAAAATAATTATTCAAAAATTTTACTAAATGTTAGTAGTACAGAAATTGGTCTAAAATTGACGGGGTCTAATGTACTACCAGATTTAAATAAAGGTATTACTTTACTATATTTCATTAAATCAGGAAACACACCAGATTCGACACTTGTATTAAATAAAGTGGCTAGATAAGGTGCTATTATATACATTATAGATGAAATAACTTTAACGGAAATCCCCCATAAGTCTGCCGTTTTCATAACATCAATAGTTTTAAAATATTTAACGATATCTTTTGGCAGTACTCTATGGAATTTAAAAGTATTTGAACAAGCCTTTACATTTTGTTTAAGCAATGATTCAGCGACAGTAGGAGAAGAATGATTAATGATTTAGTTGTCAAAAAAGGAAAATCAGTAATATGTTTCTCAAAAGCCATAGCAACTTCTTGATCAGATCGAGTTAAATTATTGTTAATATTCAATTGAAAACCTGAGTTGCGCGGTTTCACCTTGCTCGTTTCACTATTTATTATTTTACAGGTCATTTTAATTTTGTTAGATTCAGTTTTAATTTTGGTACTTAAATGTAAAGCCTTAGCTGTGGAGCTTTTTTTTTAAATATTTTAGAATATGTTTTTACATAACCTCTAAATATAACACTACTATTATACGATCTACAACAGGTCCCATCAGCAGAGATCGTGATCCTTGGCGATTTTAACGCCCACCACGCCGAATGGCTCGGTTCACGTTTAACCGATCATGCGGGGAGATCTGTTTATGACTTTGCTTTGGCATATGGTCTGACACAACTGGTTACTTCGCCTACGCGGATTCCAGATGTGGAGGATCATACACCTTCCCTGTTGGACCTTCTGCTGACCTCTCATCCGGACGGATATCAGGTTTCCGTCGATGCTGCGATGCCGTCGTCTCTCGGCTCTTCGGACCATTGTCTGATCCGGAGTGTGGTGTCACTCACGCTTCCCTCGCGGTTGTGTTCTGCAGGTTGCCGCCGTGTTTGGCATTACAGGTCGGCGGATTGGGCGGAATGCGGTCTTTCTTTGCATCCTACCCATGGGGGCGGGTTTGCTTCTAGCCGGATGATCCCAGCGCTGTTGCTGACTCTGTCACTGATGTGGTGCTACAGGGAAGGAACTATTTATTCCATCATCTGTGGTACCCATCGGAGGCAGATCTCAGCCTTGGTTTGGTCGCTCCTGTAAAACTGCATTACGCAGTAAGCAGGAGTGTTATCAAGCCTGGGCTGCGGCTTCGGCGACTCGGGATGTAAACACCAGCATACTTAAAAAGAAGTATAACTTCGCCTCCAGGTCCTTCAAAAGAGTTATTGCCAAGGCAAAGTCAGAGCACATAGGCAGAATTGGCGAGAAACTAGTTCGCCTTCCTTCGGGAACCCGTGCATTCTGGTCTCTCGCCAAGGCTGTCCAAGGGAATTTCTGTAAGCCATCACTACCATCTCTGCACAGGGAGGACGACTCACTGGCCCATGACGCAAAAGACAAAGCCGACCTTTTAGGCTCCCTTTTTGCGTCCAACTCGACTCTTGATGACGGGGGAAAACACCGCCAACCATGCCGCGGTGTGAGTGCTCCATGTTGGATGTGCTGTTCTCACAGCGCTCGGTTCGTAAAGCGCTCCTCTCCCTGGATATCCAGACGTCGAGTGGGCCTGACGGAATCCCCCCAATTTATTTATTTATTTCCAACTATACAATTATCATTACATTTATCACCTAATGCGATAATGTAGACAACTATTTTTTACAAAGTACAATTACAATTACACAACTATTATATTGATGATGTGTACTTATTTCTATTACAAACACCATATTTATGTCACAGTAGGACCATAACTTATTTCAAAGAGAGCTCTCGCTATGAACCCATCCAGAGTACAACAAAATAGATCAATGTCTTCTGCTATACGGTTGAGGATGTGGAGTGCTGAGTGCTGTGTGAATTATGCCGAGAACGTGTGCTCCGGAGTTGGCACCGGTCCTAACGCGTTTTTTCCGGTACGCCTACTCCCAAGGCGTAGTCCCGAATTCATGGAAGACAGCTTTTGTCCACCCGATCTCTAAAACAGGTGACCGCTCAGCCCCGTCCAACTATAGGCCTATCGCGATCACCTCCTTGTTCTCCAAAATAATGGAATCAATTATTAACTGCCAGCTCATGTGGTACCTTGAGGATCACCAGCTGATTAGTGACCGCCAATACGGTTTCCGTTGGGGTCGATCAGCTGGTGATCTTCTGGCCTACATGACCCATAGATGGGCAGAGGCAGTAGAGTCCAAGGGGGAGGCGTTGGCCGTTAGTTTGGGCATTGCGAAGGCCTTCGATCGGGTTTGGCACAAAGCGCTTCTTTCGAAGCTCACTTCCTATGGGCTTCCCGAGAAATTGTGCCATTGGATCACCAGCTTCCTTGCAGATCGGAGCATCAAGGTCGTTGTAGACGGTGCATGCTCCGACTACAAGCCTATTAACGCTGGTGTTCCACAAGGCTGTGTGCTATCACCAACGCTGTTTCTTCTGCATATCAATGATATGTTGCTAACTGGTAACATCCATTGCTATGCGGATGACAGCACTGGTGATGCTCTAGACACCGGCCGTGCCAATATTTCTCGGGAAAACGTCGCCGAGTACCGGAACAAACTTATGTCTGAAGTCGAGTCTTTGCTGAACAAAGTCTCGGATTGGGGGCGACTAAATCTAGTCCAGTTTAATCCTCAGAAGACACAAGTTTGCGCGTTTACCGCTAAAAAGAACCCCTTTGCCGTATCTCCTCAGTTTCAAGGCACTCCCCTTCTTGCCTCAGCCAGTATCGGAATCCTCGGAGTCGACATATCGAGTGACGTGCAGTTTCGTGGTCACTTGGAAGAGAAGGCCAAATTGGCCTCTAAAAAGCTTGGCGTGCTCAGCAGAGCGGGACAGTATTTCATTCCGGCACACCGCCTGCAACTTTACAAGGCGCAGGTTCGGCCCCACATGGAATACTGTTCCCATCTCTGGGCAGGGGCTCCCCAGTGCCAGCTCCTTCCACTTGACCGCATCCAACGCAGAGCGGCTCGAATCGTCGACGACCGAGTCCTTTCCGCTCGGCTCGATTCATTGGCACTGCGAAGAGATGTTACATCCCTTTGCATTTTCTTTCGCATCTACCACGGGGAGTGCTCTGAGGAATTGTTCGGATTAATCCCAGCTGCCAAATTTCACGAACGCACATCGCGGCAGAACTCCCGATACCATCCACACCATCTGGATGATTGGCAGTCCACCACTGTGCGATTTAGAAGATGTTTTCTTCCTCGCACGACTTCCTTGTGGAATCAATTTCCATCAGCGATTTTTCCGGATCGATACGACTTAGGGACCTTCAAGAAAAGAGCGCACTCCTCTTTAAAAGGCGGGCAACGCATCTGCGATTCCCTCCTTGGTGTTGCAGCTGTTCATGGGTGGCGGTAGGCACTTACCATCAGGTGAGCCGCATGCTCGTTTGCCCCCTCTCCTATATAAAATCTTTCCTTATAAAGCTCCTATAGCTTACTTTTATAAATTCCTACTGTCGGCCATTCATTAAATGATTTGCGACTGTTAAAAAAGAAAGTTTTAGAAGTAAATATCCTACTAAATTCACAAGTTATAATTTTAAATAACGTACCATACAAATAATTAGCACTATGTTTAAATGAAAGTGATGGAAGTCTTTTTATTATATTACTTCGAAACCTCTCCAAGCGATGTTTATTTATTACAACAAACACAACTTTCACATTTTTCTGTTTCTTGTGTATGTAAGGCAATGATACCAACTGTCCACAGTGATCTGAACTTAAATTTTGAATAATTGATTTATGCAAGGGCTTAACATCTGTAAAAATTTTATCTATACAAGTTGCACTAGGCCCAGCAATACGTGTTGGTTCTAAGAATAAATTAATAAGATTATACGATTTAAACAATGACCTAAACTTAATACTAATAGCAGAAGTTTCAAGGAGATTGATGTTAAAGTATATATACATAGTATATTACAACAGAATTCTTCTGTTTACTAAGTTTGAGCAAAACTTCTTCCACAAACCTTTCAAAATAGTAGTAGCACATGGGGGTCTGTAAACACTTTCAACAATGAGGTGCTCGAGCTCGACACAAGCCATTTCTACAATTCGCTAAACAGAGGCTCACTACACTATCCTTACGATCTTTATACAATAATGATTTATATAAAGAAAGACTCACCAACACAGAGACCAACGGACGGCAGTCCATATATTTTTTTAATACAATACAATACAATCACTCACGCCTGTCACCCAGAGGGGTAGGCAGAGACTACGGACTTCCATTTGGCGCGATCCTGACACACTTCTCTCGCCTCATTTACATCCATATATTTACGCATACACGTTCGTCGGTTAAGGGTACTCCTAATCTGGCCCATTTTCAATGTATCGCCGATTTGGTCGATAAATCTTCGTCTAGGGCGTCCCTTCCCGACTTTGCCGTTCACTTCTGAAACATAAATTTGCTTTGTCACTCTTTCCTCGTTCATTCTTTCTACGTGACCAAACCACCGAAGCATTCCTTTTTTAATCCTAGTCGCATCGTCATCTTGCAAACCACACTTTTCTCTTATCACACTATTTCTCACCCTGACATTCAGATTCAGCCCTAGCATACTCCGTAATGACCTACAGCCTTTATTCTACTCTCATGCTTCTTCTGCCATACGCAACTTCAAAAAAATGTAATTGAAAATATTTTTTCAATTACATTTTTTGTTATGTAATCTAAAGTGCATCAATTAGAAAATAAACTAATCTTATAATTCAATGTCTGTAGTTATAGTACTTACATAACGTTAACAATATTAATTTGATGTCTAGCTAAAAGTATGAAAACGATTTTATGTATCGAAATTGACGTGTGGCCACATATCGAAAGTAGAGCACTCTCTCACCTTGTGAGGCGTGCAAAAATTGTTTGTCTGGCTGTCTGTCCCGGCTCTTCGGATTGCTGAATCGATTGTAATGAAACTTGACGAACAGATAGAGAACAATGCGAGAGAGTGGAAAGAGTAGAATGGAGTGATCTAGAGTCTAGACTATATTTTATTTGAAAAACTTGGAATGTTTTTTAAGAAATCGAAAAGTTTATAAAATAAATGGTCTTTGATGATTATCTTCTGTTGCTAATTTAGTAAGTAGCTTCCTTTTAATAAAACACCACGTATGAGTATACTCGTATTGTATTAAAGACAAACATTTAATCGTGCAAAAATATAATATTTCATATCCAAAAATGTTCCACACATTTATTTATCATACATACATTACGTCTGCGAAAATTTGTTTTTCCAATGACTAGACATCGTTCTACTAAATAGACGCATTCGAACAATAAAAAAACATTACAAATTAAAAGAAAAACAATGTCATAACCTCATTCCTTGTAGCTCTCATTTCCTAATTATTGAAGAATATATATATATATATATATATATATATATATATATATATATATATATATATATATATATATATATATATATATATATATATATATATTTTTTATGTCAACTACTTGTAAAAGACCAGGTAGGTTTTACGTCATAAGTGTTTCAGTTTATAACACATAATGCATAAAGGGAGAAAAATATACACTTCTGTAAATATGTAAACCAAAACAATAATAATCTTATAACTAACTACATAAAAAATCATTAAATCAGTTTCGGGTTAGTTGCGACCATTTGCGACTAAAAAAAAGGAAGTTTGCAATAGTCTGTGGTAGGTATGCAAAGAGATTTAAATTTACTACTACTTAAATGTTTTTTGGTGGTATGTATTTGTACATATTGCACATATTCACAAACCAAAATCACAAGACACTAAAAATACCCACTAGCCTGCTTATTGCACGTTAAATATAAAGGAAAATTTAAAATGTTAACAACATTAGATCATGCTAGTCTTAATTAGAAACAAAGCAATATTTTCACAGACGTTCAAATTAAAAGTCCAATTTAAAAATAAAATAAATTCAATCTTACTATCAATACTATTTACAAAGTATAATTATGTTTTCTATATATAATTTTACATTCGTTGTGATAAGCTTTGTAATATTATTCGGTTTTGTTTTTTTTATACACTGTATGTTTAATACATAATATATATTTTGAAATATAGCTTTGCCATTATCCTTCAAATCTAAGCCCTCATTCGTATTTTTTCCACAAAAAAAAGATAACAGCTATTCGTCTTTTTATTTTTTCATATTTGTACACCAACTATGGTCAAACATGTTGATCCAAAATTACAATTTGCAGACCAATAATAAACATCAAATGTATTATTATCTACAAAAATGTTTTGCGAATAAATATATTTATCTTATCTTATATATATTTTTATCTTAACAAAAGTAAAAAAGTCTTCCTCAAGTATTTTGTCGATTGGAAAAATGAATTTGTCAAAATTACATTTATTCAGAATTGAATTACATTTTTGAGCAAAAATTAAGATGAACTCTTTGCGTCAATGTTCCTTTTGAAGTCCTGAAATTATAATTTTTACTCGTATTTATTATATTTTATATTTTTACATTACATAATTTACATATATACATTATAATTTAGCGAAGTTTAGACCCGCATCTACTACACTATAATAACGACTTATACATTTTTTGTTTAATTTATATATTATTTATATTTTCATATACATTTTCATTTTGTCTTCAGGTCAGGTTTAAAATTTCTTGGGGTTGTTCGCGTCTTTGGGTTGCACGTGTATCATTACTTTTATGCCAAGACCTTGGCGAGCGATCTCGTAAGCCTCAAGCGTTTCTTCCAGGGAATAGTGATGCGTTACCAGAGGTTTAACGTTGATCTGTCCACTTGATATCATTGAAAGTGCTATGGGATATCTGAAATGAAACGAAAGTTGTTAGACTATATAAAAACAACAGCTTGCATTGATTATGAGCCGAGTGTGATCTTAGCGAGAATGCGCAGTCATGATGTTATAGTATTGTTCGCGCTTGTTCATATGTCTGCAAAATTTTAGATCATTCTCGCCTGGAAGTGGGCGAAATTTAATTATCCAATTTTATTTCATATATTATATATACATATATTCAAGCATAAATGCATACATTCATTTATCTATACTTAATATAATAAAGCGGAAGAGATTTTTTTTTGTTTGTTTAACACGCTAATGTCTGGAACTCATTTTCGAATTTTTTATAAGATAGCCAGATTCATGAGAAATAGTATAAACTATCTAGCAGTGCCGTGTAGTGGCGGTTAAGAATATCAACTACCCCATATCTTCCCGTGGGTGTCTTAAGAGGCGAGAGTGGGATACCGGCAGGAGATGGACAGCAGCACCTTCCAGATAACAGCAAAATTACAATAAAAATGCGGTTGCCAACCCGCTCGCCAAGCGTGGCAACTATGGCCAATACCCCCCCCTACCCCCCCCCATGATGAGAGTAACAAAAAGACGGCACCCAGTCCCCGGAGGCCCCGCTATTCCTGGCTACGGTGGCGACCATGGTAACGGCGGGGCAGGGGGTGCTAAGAATATCCGGTGGAGGTTCGGTTGCCACCTAAGACGACTCGACCTGGCAACATACTACGCACGCACCCTGGGGACTGACGAGAATATCGTGGAGCTGGAAGAAGAGATAGACAAGTTACGCTGACATATTATAGGATTATCCGAAGTCCGAAGAGAAGGGGGGACACGGTAATCCTCGAATCCGGCAACTTCCTCTATCACCGGGAGGGCGACCATCTGTCCCAAGACGGTGTCGGAATAATCGTCCACAAGTCTCTCGTTAACAATGTTGTAAAGATTGAGAGTGTGTCGACGAGGGTTATCAGCCTTATACTCAGAATCACCAAACGGTATTCGTTGAAGGTCATACAGGTTTACGCACCAACCTCGGCACATCCCGATGAGGAGGTGGAGGAAATGTATGAGGATATCTCTAGAGCTATGCATTCCTCAAAAACCCACTATACGGTGTTAATGGGAGACTTCAATGCAAAACTAGGCACAAGAGAGAACGGTGACCTGAAAGTAGGGAAATTTGGAATAGGGCAACGGAAAAGAAGGGGCTAGTAGCTAGCCAACTTCATGGAGAAAGAGGGAATCTTTATGATGAACTCTTACTTCCAACAGCGGCACCACAGGAAGTGGACCTGAGCCCCGATCGTTCGACAAAAAGTGATATTGACTTGATTATGACGACCAGACGACAACTGTTCAGTGATGTCTCCGTGATCGCGAGGGTGAAAACTGCTAGCGATCACCGAATGGTGAGAGGCACACTGAACCTAAACGTTAAGTTGGAGAGGTCTCGTCTAATGAAGTCAGCGCTCCGTCTCCCTCGTGCGAAGTCCCGAAATTTTTCAGCTCGAGTTACAAAACCGTTTTCAGTGCCTAGAAGACTGAAATGAACTGTCCGTGCGGTCGAAGCTAAGTTCTGCAAGACCCGCCGCAGAAGAACACAAAAACTCTCCGATCACACTCTTAATCTCATGGCTGTTAGACGGAATATGAAGCTACTAGTCTTCAACAGATTTGACAGCATACAGGCAACTGAACAGACAGATCTCCAAATGCATGCGGCGGGACTTACGCAACTTCAATACAGCTTGTATTGAAGAAGCGATCGAGCGGAACCAATGCTCCAAAGTCTTTGCTAGAGATCTGTCTGCCAGAAAGAGCCAACTTTCGAAGCTGAAGACCGAGTGTGGCAGCATCGTGTCCGGAACACCTGAAATTATGAGTGAGATTAGGAGGTTCCATGGGAAGCTGTACACGTCATCGTTGGAGCCACACGCAAGTGTGAGTAACGATCCAAGAGCGAGTCTTATCCGATACTATTCCGAAGATATCCCGGACGTCAGTCTGAGTTAAATTAGAATGGCTCCCCAGCACCTTAAAACCGGCAGGGCTGCAGGTGAGGATGGAATTACAGCGAAGCTTTTGAAAGCGGGTGGGAAACAGGTACTTGAAGTCCTTCAGAAGCTCTTTAATTCCGTTCTCCATGGTGGCACTACTCCGGAGGCGTGGAGCAGAAGTGCGGTGGTCTTGTTCTTCAAGAAAGGCGATAACGCTCTCTTGAAGAACTACAGGCCGATTTCCCTTCTGAGCCGCATCTACGCGCTGTTTTGAGAGTCATTACGAATCGTTTCGCATACATACACGACGACTTCCGGCCTCCTGAACAAGCCGGTTTCCGAAAAGGCTTTAGTACCATAGACCACATACACACTCTTCGGCAAATTGTACAGAAGACAGAAGAGTATAATCTGCCACTTTGCCTTGCGTATGTGGACTATGAGAAAGCCTTTGATTCCGTCGAAATTTGGGCTGTGCTGCAGTCCCTTCAGCGGTGCCAAATTGACTGTAGGTATATTGAAGTGCTGAAGTGTTTGTACAGTAGGGCTACGATGGCTATCCGAGTACAGAATCAGAGTACGGAACTTATCCAGCTGCAGAGAGGTGTAAAACAGGGTCACGTTATATCCCCGAAACTCTTCACCGCTGCATTGGAAGACGTTTTCAAGCTTCTGAACTGGAAAGGATGCGGTATTAACATCAATGGCGAGTACGTTACTCACCTTCGATTTGCCGACGATATAGTTCTTATGGCAGAATCGCTGGAGGACCTAAGCACTATGCTCAATGACCTCAATAGTGTTTCCCAACGGATAGGTCTTAAGATGAATGTGGACAAAACAAAGGTCATGTTTAATATCCATGTCACACCTATTCCGGTAGTTGTTGGGAGCACTAAGCTCGAAGTTGTTGACAAGTATGTTTACCTGGGACTAATAGTCCGACTAGGTAAGTCCAACTTCGACCGAGAGGTCAATTGACGGATTCAACTCTGCTGGGCAGCGTTCGGGTAATTACGACACATCTCCTCGTTAGACGTGCCTGAAAACCTGAAAACGAAATTGTATAACCAGTGCGTGTTCCCAGTGATGACTTACGGATCTGAGACGTGGTCCTTCACTGCCGGCCATATGAGGAAGCTCAAGGTCGCTCAGCGAGCTATGGAGAGGGCTACTCTCGGGGTATCTCTGCGTAATAAACTTAGAAATGAGGATATCCGCAGTAGAACCAGAGTAACCGACATAGCCCAACGGATTAGTAAGCTGAAGTGGCAATGGGCCGGCCATATAGCTCGAAGAACCGACAACCGATGGGGAAGAAAGGTTCTCGAGTGGGAGCCCGTACCGGTAGGCGAAGTGTAGGGCGACCCCCACTAGATGGAGTGACGACCTGGTAATATATGCAGGAAGTCGATGGATGCAGGTGGCTCAGGACCGTGCTTTGTGGCATTGCTTTGGGGAGGCCTATGTCCAGCAGTGGTCTTATGAAGGGCTGTAATGATAATGAATGAGATCTAGCATTAGGCTACACCTCTCAGATAGCCTAAAACATTGATTTTTGATATGCAAGTCTGAAGAAAAACTGTTCCGGAACTGCTTTATCCGCGTGCGATGGCATAATGGCTAAAGTTATAATTATAGCCTATATACGTCTCATTGCTATGCACATAAAATTAGTAATACGTAAATATATTGTTCTACAAAAATATTGATCTTTACTCCATGTAAAAAAAACGTCTTAAATACCATAATGCCTATTATACATAAGCCATAATAAGGTATTCTGTGACAAAAATACTCATAATATAAATGTACAGATCAAGCTAATGAAAGCATGTTAACAACAAAATGTCCTATTACGTGATCTCGTCTATCAACAGGGCAGTTGGCACATCATCTCAATTGAAATACTTTTTACGAGCTGTCAAGATAAAATTTTTCTATAATATTATTTATTTATATATTTATATTTATTATAATTACAAACAACTATTTCCTTGGTGTTAGCGGGGATCGAACCCGGGATGCACGCGTACAGTGAAATGTACAGCGAGCGCTTAGCCCTTTTAAAATATTTTTATTAAATTTTCATTAAATAATTCAATCGTTCCTTAAGAAACGTTTTAGCACAGGGTCGCGTTAGTTACAGGCAGCGAATGGAAGCCACTACCGCATATCAACAGGATGTCGTAACGATGATAGAGGAAAATGAAACAGGAGACGAACAGTAATATCTTCCTGATAATAACTCAAAATAATGAAAAACTGTGGTTGCCAGTTCACCTGCCAAGTGTGGATATGCTTTGGCGAATGAAGCAATCCATTTCGGAGGTCTATGTTCAGTTATGGACTTTCGGTAGTCTCTAGGTAGGTAGGGCAGATAAAGTTTGTTGTAAAGGTGCGGTGGATAAGTGTGCGCTGATGTAACTGTGCGGTAGGTAGATGTGAGTGTTGTGTATCGGTGTTGTGGGTAGATGTGAGTGTGGTGTAACGGTGTTATGGGTAGATGTAAGTCTGAATCTGAAGAATGGTGCGGTGAATAGATGTAAGCCTGGGTAAATACACTGGAAAGGTGCGGTCAGTAGATGTGTCTACTGTAAAGGCGCGATGGGTAGGTGTGAGTATGATGTAACGATACCGTGGGTAGATATGAGTCTGATATAAGAGTGCAGTGGGTAGTGGTAGATGTGAGTGTGGTGTATCGGTGCGGTGCGTAAATGTGAGTGTACTGTAAAGATGCGGTGAGTAGATGTGAGTGTAGTGTAACGGTGCAGTAGGTAGATGTGAGTCTCATGTAACGATGCGAGGGGTAGATGTGAGTGTGGTGTAATGATGCGGTGGGTAGATGTGAGACTGGTGTAATGGTACGGTGAATAGATGTAAGCCTGGGTAAGTACACTATAAAGGTGCAGTCAGTAGATGTGTCTACAGTAAAGGCGCGATGGGTAGATGTGAATCTAGTATATCGGATGGGTAGATTTGAATCTGGTGAAAGAGTGTGATTAGTAAATATGAGTTGGTGTAACGGTGCGGTGGGTAGATATGAGCGTGGTTTAAAGGTGTGGGTACTGACTCGTTGACGTAGCGGAAGATGCCGCGGATGTCGACCTCGCGCGAGACGGTGCCGGCCAGCGGCACGGTGAGCTCGGGGCTGCCCATGCCCACCAGCACCGCCACGCCGCCGGACTTCGTCGCCTTCACACAAATACATAATTATGACATTAAATTATACTTATTCTATTATTTAATATGGGTGAGCTATATGATGTCTCGTAAGTCATTAATATAGAGTAGACAGAAAAGGGCAGAGAATTAAGTTCTAATGCCTAAGAAGGCATGGCCATTAATTTGTATTATCGACCCTAAAGAGATATCATCGTTGATAACAACTTTTTGAGTTCTGTTACTTAAATACGAAGAAATTAATTTAAGAGCATCACTTCTTACACCATAGTCTTATAAGTTTCTAATTATTCTCTCATTGTGAACACAATCAAAGGCTTTGGTTAGATCACAAAATATACCCAAAGTATTGTGTGAAAACGTCCACAATATAATATATTTAATCAGCTGAACACCAGTCGAGCCAACCCTTGTCAAACCTAATTAATTTTATGCAGCGAATTACTTAGGTACATTAAAAAAATACATGCAATCATAAATATTTTTTACAAAGATTTTACTTAGTGTTGGCAATATAGAAATAAGTCTAAAATTAGAGGACATATAAGGTAAAGGCAGGTATTCAGAGGGGTTATAAAATTGGCACCATATTCAGAGGTATTTAGAAATTTTGCGATTACGAGCGAATCACAAGCTCTTTTTTACTGCAAGATTCAATTTTCAATTGATAAAAGTTATATATACGTAGTCCCAATCCACGCTTCACACAGTTTCGATCTTGTGCATGTACCATGTGTTTTTTTAATTATGATTTTTTGGTTATTTTTGTACCGTGTGTGTAATTCTAAAACTATTTCAATTATTATTATTATATTTTAATCAAAAATACATAACTTTTGTATGCTTTTCTGGATAAATCGTGGTGAAAATACGTCTTGAAAATACTGCGGCATTAGGTGCCTAACATTTCAGCCGGTTCCTTATTACGGAGTACCTATACCGCGAAATAGCGGTTTCAGATACTTGATTTCTTTTTTAATTTTCAGAGTTGTTTTTATGATTAGTCTCTTCCCGGTTTGGTTTCGACAGTGAATATTATATTGTCTCATAATAAAAAGACAATAAATATTAAAATCTATGTCGAGGTATACTTTTGCATTTCACTCACTAAATAAAAATAGCCAGTCAAAGATGATCTATTTAGGGGTATTTTGTTAATTCATTGTATGGAAAAACTAAGAAGGAAAATTTAAGTACATACACAATTCGATGTAATGGTTAGCAAATAATAAATTATGTTTGCGAAGATTTTGTAATGAAATATTAATCTATAAATTATGCAAAAAAAATGCATTGTTTACTATAGTTGGAATTAGAAAACAATTTTTTTGGTATGAAACGCTATTCCGATGTATAGTAGATCGATATAAGGTTCTATGAGCACCTTATTCCACGGCATATACGCACGCAAAAAACAGAGTGTTCACAATTTTACGCAACTTGCTAAGCACTTTCCTTTAGGGCTCCCCACCTTCAACAGTGAACTTTTCACGGGCTAAGCATGGGCTAGATTGCCTCATAATATCAATTGGCGTGCGGTCGAAAATCCAATATCACAATTCATTCCGTGAGTGTTCTAAGAAACGACTATGAGAAACGGCAAAAAATATTTGGGCTTCAAAAGGTTGTATTACAACCAGCCCGTTAACGCTAGGCGTAAAATATGTATTAAGAACGATACCGGGGAGCAGTGTTGTGCAAGACGTCTTGTACTGCGATCCCGAATCCTTACAAAACGCGATATACAAGGCAAATACATAAATAGGAGCGATCAAAGTCCAGCAGTGGACTTTTACTGGCTGTTAAAACAGATCGCATAATTTAGGGCACATATTTTACCTATGTTCTTATTAGAATTATGTTCTTGCTTAATGATTTCTTATATTTACGCGAATAATACATCTTATCGCGTCTTTAAAAAAATTAAAACTACTGTAAAGTGCCCTAAACGTCGGGAATTGAAACAGTTAAAATTAAACGCGATAAAATCCGTAATTATTCCATATGTTCTTGCTATTCTTTTATTAGTTATAACGGCTGCAGAACGACTTGCTTACATTGTAAATGTATAAAATTAAAAAAAAACTCTCACCAGCAAGGCCAATCTAACAGTGGATTGGGCACCACTCGCGTCAATGGAGATATCGGGATAGTTTCCTAGCAGCTCGTGGATCTTCACCACCAAGTCAGCTTCGTTGGACTCGCGATTAACAAGGATAGTGTGGTCGGCACCCAACTGCTTCGCGAAGTCCAGCCGGGATTGGAGGATATCTGGGAATCGTGTATTTGATGACTTTATTAGTGTTGCGCGCCACTATTAATGTCTTGTACATGGCAACACTAGTTACCACTAGCGCCCTCTAGTGTCGAGTAGCAGAACTAGGAGAGTCAAGATGTACTCGAACATTCTAGATGTTTCTACAGTAGAAGGTTCTGGAAACTATCTGAGGCCTATAATATATACCTGTACTAATGGGTGTCCCTCAGGGCTCAATTCTCGGCCCATTCCTATTTCTAGTGTATATTAATGACTTACCTTCTATTGTAGAGGATAATCATGATATAGTATTATTTGCTGATGATACTTCTTTGATTTTTAAACTTAAACGTCAATCATTTAAATGTGACGAAGTGAATAATGCTATATCAAAATTAGTGCATTGGTTCAACGTTAATAATTTACATTTAAACGGAAATAAAACTAAATGTATTAAATTTACAACAACGAATGTTAAAAATCTGAGAACCAATGTGTTTTTAAATGGGGAAGAACTGAGCCCTGTTGAATCCACTGTTTTTCTTGGCATCACTCTCGACGCAAAGCTTCAGTGGGGCCCCCATATATCCAAACTAGCAAGCAGACTAAGTTCTGCAGCCTATGCTATAAAAAAGATAAGAGGTCTCACTAGTGTCGAGACAGCTAGATTAGTTTATTTTAGTTATTTCCATAGCATAATGTCTTATGGGATTTTGCTATGGGGAAATGCGGCTGATTCAGAAACTATTTTTGTTTTACAGAAGAGGGCCATTAGAGCTATTTACAACCTAAAACTGAGAGAGTCTCTTAGAGATAAATTTAAAGAAATAAATATATTAACTTTGGCCTCTCAGTATATTTACGAAAATTTAATGTATGTTCACAAAAACAAAGGTAGTTTTAGTAAAAAAAGTGATGTGCATTCTGTAAACACTAGGAACAAACAAAAGCTAGTGATACCAGTTTCTCGACTCCACAGAGTCAGTAATTCATTCTTGGGGCAATGTATACGCTATTACAACAAGGTCCCGGAAAGTGTACAGGCTCTCTCTATTAGCAAGTTTAAATGTTTTGTTAAGTTCAAACTGTATAAAAAGGCTTATTATAGTATAAATGAATAGGTACATGGTTGATAATAACCCCTGGGAATGAGGTGATCGCTTCCAAGCTGTTTCTAAAATAAATTTTGTACTTATATAGTTGTATAACCATTATTGTAAAAATTTGCTTTAAAAAAAAGTCCCGCTGGGTTTCTTGCTGGTTCTTCCCAGGACGGAGGTTTTTTTTTCGAACCAGTGGTAAAGTAAAAAATGACTTTCAATAAGAATTACACATGTGATCTATATTGAATAAAAAATTATTCTATTCTATGCTATATATATATATATATATATATATATATATATATATATATATATATATATAAAATATATCTGAGGCTATATAAGGCCGGTATAGACCACGACCGAGTCAGTATCGAATTGGCGATATAAGCGAATACTTCGAAGCGAAATAACTGCGAACAAAAGTGATCAATAGTACAATTGTGTTTTATTATTAGTGTGGTTTTAAGTTGTAATTAGTGTTTTGTAATTAAAGTGTCAATTTTCGTAATTCAATCGGCAGTTTTTAATTGTCCCGAAGCCCAAGCTCGTAACATTAGCAATTGTGTACTGAGATAAATAAAACTAAATGATTGTTTCACAACACTTCATTCGCCCGAGACCAGAGATCGATATGACAAAGTTCAATGTTGCTATTTCAATTTAAAAAAATAGAATTAAATGTTTTAATTATTTTAAAAATATGTTGCCATCCCCATACAGGTACAGTGCACTAACACAGTAAAAAAACGTATTGCTCTGTTTTGTTTCGTTCCGAATTAAGAGCAAACGAGAATCATGCGCGTGCATCTGTTCACAGGAGCTTATACAATTTAAGAAATTTTGTCAATATATTTTCAGTATTACCAGCCATAACGCAACTGTAGAGCTTGTATTTTCATTGATGTCCTTACAGTGGACAGACGAACAGAAATGACTTGATGGAATAGCTTCAATCAAGTCGTTTCTTCTTTAATGTAAATTTTAACGACTCGTGAAGAATTTATAAATTCTCTTTTACATATCAAAATCCATTTCAAACTATTATTTAAACTGTAATACAGGCGCAGCAAACCGCCGTCGATCAAGTTCCCGCCAAAACTCAACCGTTACTGTTACCGTAGAATTGCGGTGTGGGAATATCCACAAGCCCATATTACCCTGTGGGTGTCGTGAGAGACGACAGAGGGGAACAAATCAGAGATGGGCAGAGATGGGCATCTTCCTAATAACGCCTAAAAATAAAAACTGTGGTTGCCAACCCGCTTGTCAGGCTTCGCAACTAAGACAAATATCACCCCTATGAGGCAATCTATGGGGGAGGCCATCACCAGTGGACTTTAATAGCCTGTAATGGTAACAGTAGCGGTAAAATCAAACTTGTTGATGACACAAGATGAGAGGTTATCAACCACTTTCAAGTATAATTACCAGTCATGACGATTTTGCAGGCGCCCATGGCGCGCGCGACGAGCATGGTGACGAGTCCGATGGGCCCGGCGCCCAGGATGAGCACGCTGTGGCCGGCGCTCACGCCGCCGCGCCGGCACGCGTGGATGCCCACCGACAGCGGCTCCAGCAGCGCCCCCTCCTCCATCGTCACGTGGGGCGGTAGCCTGAACGCGAGGGACATCTTTTTATAGAATAAAGGTGACAAATTTTATATAACATAATTTTATTTACGTGGTAGAGCCATGCTGCAGCTACATTACTGGTATAATTATAGCAGGAATGGGTTGGCTCGACCGGGGAAGGACCACGCTCTCACAGAATACCAGCGTAAAATAGCAGCTTAATGCTGCTGTATTTCGTATGGTGAGTGTAGAGAACCGAAGACCCTTCTTACTCTAAACGAGGCATTCCATCTTAGTACTCACGGGTGACAACGCATCTGCATTTTGATTTTCGAGGATAGATGTAGATGTCTATGGGCCACAGTAACCACTTACCATACTGTGGTCCATAGACGTCTACATTTGTCCTGGATTAAAAATCAAAATACAGATGCGTTGTCACCCCCTGAGTACTAAGATGAAATGCCTCTACACCTACCATATGAAACAGCAGCATTTAAATTAATTTTTCATTCTATTAGGCTATGAAAGCGTGGTCCTACCCCTTTAGATACGACCCATTTGTGCTACAAGCATAATATTGTTGCAGCATGGCTCCACTCCGTATAAATATACCACATATATGCCCGTTGTAAGCCGATTAGCAACGGAGAGCAGCGTCAAAGATAGGACTAGTACTGTGATAACCGTTTGAAGTTGGTTGCCGGTGTCCATGATCCATGATGGAGTAGCAACTTTCCATCAGATATACTGTATCTGTAAGTTCGTTGGTCACTTTTATATTATATTTAAAAAAAATGTTACTTACTTGTAACAGAAATCGGCAGCATGCTTGTAGTATCTAGCTAAGTTGCCATGTATAGGGGGAGTCGCACAGAACTTAATGTCAGGGCAGAGGTGATAGCGGCCGGTCTTACAAAACTCGCAGTAGCGGCAGGGCACGCCTGGCTCGATCGCGACGCGATCACCCACTTCCAGGTTCTTCACTTTCGCTCCAATCTGGAATAGGGACAGAAAAACATTTTACATAACAGTGACAAACAAGCAGAGAATTTACCTGATGGTATTTTTATAGAATAAATATGACAAACGAGCACACAGTCACCTGATGGTGAGTGCTGTAGCCGATAGGCAGCTACATCTGCCATTAATTGAGAATGGAAATACGTTGTCACCCTTATGGACTAAGATGAGATTCCTCAATTCCAGTAACATGGATCTCCGGTTCTTTACGCTCACCATAAGAAACACAGCAGCATTAAGCAGCTATTTTACGCTGGTATTCTGTGAGAGCGTGTACCTACCCCGGTCGGCCGACTTATTCCTGCTACAACCTTAATATGGCTGCAGCGTGGCTCTAACTCGCATAAAAAGTCCAACCCACAAAATGGCGGTTTGGGTGCATACGTGCGGTTGATATGCGTCTTCACCTTCAGCTCGTAAAAGTCGTTATAATGTGGATTTGCCACAAAAAACTCTTTGGCAAAATGATTAGAGATCACAATCGCAATACCAGACGTCTCGTATAATGGCACTACCCGTCACCGATCTGTTCGGCAATGTTAATGTCTGGCGTTTGCGTGATGGTTATCCAGCTTCTATCAAATCAATAAGTTGTTTCTGGAATAGAAACAGAAACTTTTTTAATCAATGTATATTATAAATAATACTTATTGAAAGTCCCTCTTTTGTTTAATTACCACTGGTTCGAAAAAAACACCTGTTCTGGGAAGAACAAGCAAGAAACCAAGTGGAACTTTAATTTCCATAGTCCCACACTTACGACACCCATGCTGACATTTCTAAATCTTATTAACTATGCTGGACAGAGAAAATAGTCGAGTACACTGTTAATGGATGGTAATAACAGGCGCGGTCGCAGCCCGAAATTTTGAAGAGGGTCACTAATAAAATATGTCGAGTAAATTAGACTTCATTGCACAATACACAATTTTGTTGCACACATCATAAAACAAATGGAAGTCTTCTATTTTTATTGACAAATCAATTGATAATATTTAAGACAAAGATTTTTATACGTGGTAGAGCCATGCTGCAGCTATATTAAAAAGTATAGTTGTTGCACGAATGGGTCGGCTCGACCGGGGAAGTACCACGCTCTCACAGAATACCAGCGTCAAATAGCAGCTTAACACTGCTGTGTTTCGTATGGTGAGTGTAGAGAACCGGAGACCCTTTTTACTGGAAACGAGGCATTACATCTTAGTCCTCACGGGTGGCAACGCATCTGCATTTTGATTCGCAAACGAGGATAAATGTAGATGTCTATGGGCCACAGCAGCCACTTACCATCAGGTGGACTGTGTGCTCGTTTTTCACCCTATACTATAAAAAAAAGACGTGTGGGGCTATCTCTGGGTGAATATTTAGAAGAGCTAAACCTGTCAGCCTCTCTTTTAACATGTTTACTCTCAACCAAATTTTTACACGCCTTAGCGTAGAAAATGATCTCTCTGACGTCGCACCGCTTATAGGAAGAGTTGCTAGAATTTTCAGCAGTCTTTATATGTAGTAGAGATCATCGTCGCAAACTTCGACTGTAGAAACTACACACTTAGAAAATTTTGTATCAGTATTTTCTTTGAGCTCCCGTTTTCACTTTGAAATCCATAGCTGATACTCTGAAACGAGAGCGGCTTCAGGAACACACAACAAATAATAACTTTCTGTCAACAACGTCGGGAATTTAAAAATAAGAATAATTAAGCACAATAGAATCCGTAGAAGTAGTTTTACTCAGTGTGTAGTGTACGCGTAAATATAAGAAATCATAACGTTCTGATACTTTCTTCACATTAAGAAGATCTTCTTCTGTATATTTTGGCATAAAAGTGCCTAATCCGAACAGGTTCATCGTATCCGCAGAAAGTCGGTCCTGAAGGTCAGTTATTATGCTATCTGTCAGTGCAATATAAACAGTCCTCCGAAAATATTACTCGTCATTTACTTGATAAGTATCGTGAAGAGTCTGTCAGTAATTTTTAGAAGATTTTTCAGTTTGGCGTGTAGATTTGGGGGGGGGGGAGGGGTGTCATGTAACATCAGCTATTTGCCAGTGAAAGTCCCATCCAAATCGGTGCACAGGTTTTTGCGTGATGCGTGTTCACACAGACGTCGTGTACAGTTTTATTATAGTGTAGAAGATATATTATTAGATTATTAGATACCAGGAAAGTTAGAGAAGGGAAATTAGTTGAGCCTAGTGTTAAAAACTACTATGGTAAAAGATGTACAAAATATTTAATACCAAAGTTTGTTAATGAAATAGACTGGATAAGGCAAGGTAGACCTGAGTGTAAATTTACAAATAAAAAGAAGCTCAAGAAGTACTTTTTAGAGAAAATAGAAGATACGTGATAGCGTATTTATATGACAATTTGTAAAAGTTGTAATATTAGAATAATTAGAATATAAAAATAATAGTGTTTATACTTAGGATTTATTTGCTATTTGTTTGCTATTGTTATGTGGGTGGTGTACTTAATGAATTATGAAATAGAACATAAGAGTGCATATATTCGCCAACAAACTGTCTTTACAGTTTGGCGAAGTTACATAATAATGTTACGTTTTTGTCAATGTTGGTAAATAAATTAAAAAAAAAAAAAAAAAAAAAAAGATCTTCATTTATAGAAGGAAGCAAGACATCACGGCATTTTCCTATTTGAGATTACGTCACGCGACGTATGCGACTGATGAAGCTGTAAAATCTAACTTCAGAATGTCGTTACGTAGCAAATTAAAATAAATACTGTTTGCCCGTCTTATAGTGGAAACTTTTTTTAAATAAAAAAAATGCCATATGGTTTCACCGTTGATGTGTACTTACCATGACTTTGTTTTCTTTCTTTGCGCCGTCGAGTCAATGACTCCGTGTATGTTAAAGTTAAGAATACCATTTTATCGCAGGAATAACAAAACATCTTTATTATAAAAATTAACACGATTAAGAACTTTACCGCAGGACACGATAATAGTGTCCAAGTATATGTACAAGCACCTAAGCGCCATCTTCCTAACTCCGGGGTGCTCCTGAGAATTTCTTAACAGGAAAACCCATTAACTGATTTTGGCCCAACCCGGGACCCAAAACCAAGACCTCGTGAACAGCAAACGCGCTTACGATCATTAAACCAACGAAACAGTCATATATATAATATCATAAGGCGATGTCGCGAATGGTTATGCTGTGTGTGCCGGACAGGTGCGTGTGGCGCCGGAAGCGTCCCCGCTGTTCGCGGTACCGCGCGCACACACCAACCTTCTAAAGGAGGTCCCACTGACCCGAGTGCTGCACACTCAAAATAAAGTAGCTTAGGATGTAGATTTATTCTGCTGTTCTTTGGGTGAATTCACAAAAGTAACATTATATGTATTATGTTATAATACTAGATAGGTTGTGTTCTGTCCTTATTAAATTATATAGTTTTTCTAGCTGACCAGGCAGACGTTGTTCTGCCCTTTCCGACGATCATGTGTCCTAAAAAAATCATTAAATTCACAATAAAAAAATTTGAGTGTCACTTATCGGGACAAAAACTATCCTATCTCTCAAGTTGGACCAAACTGCACACATTGTGAAACTTTCATTGAAATCAGTTCAGTAGTTTAGGAGTCCATCGCAGACAAACAACGTGACACGTAATTTTTATATAAAAAGATGTGCCTACACTGTCGTATTAAGTACGCGTGTAAAGACAGAGGTAGAAATAAATAAATAATAGTTAACTCCTACATATGGGCCTTTCACATTCAATGAAAGATTGACGATGTAACTCGATCGTTCGACCTTCGACGCTATTGCACGTCGTATTTTTTTTATAGGATAAGGGAGACAAACGAGCACACAGTGTCCACATGACGGTAAATGGATGCTGTAGCCCATAAACATCTACATCTATCCTCGATTACGAATCAAAATGCAGATGCCTCGTTTCCAGTAAAAAGGGTCTCCGGTTCTCTGCACTCACCACACAAAACATAGCAGCGTCAAGCTGTTATTCTGTGAGAGCATGGTCCTTTCCCGGTCGAGCCGACCTATTCGTGCTACAACTATACTATTAATATAGCTGCATGGCTCTACTCTACCACATTTATTGGAAAGCTAAAAGAATTCCACCGTTCAATTTACTCATTACGATACCCACGGAATGAAATAGGAGAACGATTTTTTCATGCCCTCACTATCTATTTATCCTGTATAATATATGATGAATAAATTAACAGACTGTCCGGGAAAATCAAGACATGTGGTAACTGTCCTCGCAATATGCTTTCAGATAGAGATACACGTGATGTAAAATTAACGACACATGAATGTTTAAAAATAGATAGTGGGTATGTTTGTTTTGTCTCCATAACATCGTACCTACTTTAAACGTAGTGGTTATTACATCCTTATACATATTACATAATATACTTGTACATCATTTAATAAAATCTGTAGAAAGATTGTGTGTTCATGATTCACGCAAGAACTGCTGACGATGATGTTTATCACATTTTGATGGAATGTGCCCAGAACTCAAGAGAAAGATAATAAATAGAGAGAAAATAAAGATAATAAATATATAGAGCCTTGTGGAATATTTAGAGACGATGGCAGGTGACCCTACGGTATGACATTGGTCCCTTGGGAGAGAGGTAAGGCCCTAGTGTGGGATGCTACTTGCGTAGACACTCTGGCGGCCTCTCATCTCAGGGGTACCTCGTTTAGAGCCGGGGCGGCATCAGAGGCAGTAAGTGGCAGGCTGAGTAAGTGGCGCAAATATGAGTCTCTGAGGGATGACTACATATTTGTGCAATTTGCTGTAGAGACTATCGGTTCGTGGGGTCCACGTGCGGTGATGTTCCTAAAGGAACTCCATCCACGGCTGGTCGTTGTTGCTGGTGATAAGAGGGCTGGTTCTTTTCTCGCTCAAAGGCTAAGTATAGCCATTCAGCGGGGAAACGCAGCCAGCGTTCTTGGCACGATACCGCGGGGAGTAGGACCATATGATAATTAAGTTTCTAGTTTTAGTTTTTTTTTATTATTATAGTTTGTAATATTGTATATTTTAATATTATATTAAATGGAACTAAAAAAAATTATAATAATATATAATATATTGTATGAAAGTATAAAAAAAAGAGAAAGATCAAATTGTAATTTACGTTTGTCCTTAATTGGTAGTAGTAATAGTATTTTATCGGACCCGTTATCAGATGATGCCAAAAAACTGTATTTGTTAGTTGATAAGAGATTAAGTAACAAGTAAGTATAAATAAGTTTATTTGTTAGTAATTATTGTATTTAAGATTTTTTTGTACAGTTACCAGGGCGTCATAATCGCATCGGCGACAAAGCCCTTATCTATGAATTACAAAAAAGAACTACTGAGCAGATTTACATGAAATTTGGTGTGTTGGCAGTAAATGATCGTGTATAACATTTAGGCAACTTTTTATCCACTTACGGAAGATTGAAAAAGAAAGGTTGTTTTTTTTATTTTATTGTGATAATAGTTTCGGTTGGTTCTATCTATATATACTATTATAACAGTTTTTCAACAGTGGTAGAGCCACGCGGCAGCTTTTGCTGTCGCACGGATGGGCCGGCTCGAACCAGGGTGGTACCACGACCTCACAGAAAACTAGCGTGAAGTAGAGGTTTACCTTTGCGTTTCGCTTGGTGAGTGCAGGTGGCCGGAGGCCCTTTTTACTGGAAATGAGGCATTCCATCTTAGTCCTCACGGGTGACAACGCATCTACATTTTGATATATAATAAAGGATAGATGTAGATGTCTATGGGCCGCAGCAACCACTAACCATCAGGTGGACTGTGTGCTCGTTTGTCACCCTTATCCTATAAAATAAAGGAAGAGGTTTTTTTTGTTTGTTTAAACGCGCTAATCTCTGGAACTACCAGTCCGATTTGAAAAATTCTTTTTGTATATAATAGCCAGATTCATGAGAAATAGTGCAGGTTATCTAGCATTAGTCCATAACTCTCAGCTATCCTTAAATATTGATTTTTGTTAAGCAAGTCGGAAGAAAAGGCGCTCTCTAACAGCTTTGTGCGCTGGCGTAACGTTTAGTTAGTATTACATAAATAAAATGTTCCACAAAAATATTAGTCTTTACTCCATCTAAATAAAAGCCCATGATATCTTATGCCTATTTCTTATACATAAGCCATAATAAGGTATTTCGTGACAAAAAAATATTGAAAATTTATAAAGTGATTTATGGGCGTTATTATTAGGCATGGCATATAAATCCTTACGAACGAAAGTTACTTCATCATCAAAACAATTTTATGAAGATAAACTTTGCTCCTTATAGCGTGTTATTTGGACGTATATTGTAAGAGATAATGAATAATTAAAATAATGAACACTCTGCTCGGAGCGCAAACGACCACTTAGGTCACAGGGGAAAATTGCTGTTGCCGTCGCGTCGTCAGGTATTGCTGCTATAGTGTTGACTAGCGGGAAAAGGGCTCATTCTATCTTTAAATTTCCACTTACTGTGTCACTTGAACGAGACTGTGTGTGTTCTATCCGTAAAAATACCCTGTTGGGTAAAAATCTTGCAAGATGCCAGTCTAATAATATGGGATGCGTGCACCATGACTCGTAGAGCTCACGTAGAGGCATCAGACAGAACTCTCAGACACATAAGGAGCACAAATAAAGTTATTGGTGGAATTACTTTTATGTTTTCAGGTGATTTCACACAAACTTTGCCTGTAATAGTTAGGGGAAATAGAGCAGATATTATTAAATCTCGCTTAAAATCTTCCCCTTTGTAGAAATCAGTTGAATTCTTGAAGCTGTATACCAACATGAGAAGTCACTAGGGTGGAGGAAACACAGATTCCCAAAAAGCTATTATTGATTGGTAATGGGAAAGTACCCGAGTCAACCGAAAAGGAAATATCCATTGATAAAGATCTTGGCGAAATCGTTACCATCACTGAAGACCTAATTTCTAGAGTACACCCGGATGTGGATAATATAAACCAAACAAATTATCAATGGATAAGTGAAAGGGCAAAAAATACAAGCGTTGTAGCCATCAATGATAAAATAATGGCCAAATTACCAGCCGACAACATAAACTACCTTGCTATTGATATTGTCATAGATCAAGAAGATGCGGTACATTACCCTCAAGAATTTTTAAATTATTTGAATCCTTGTGGGCTGCCCCTTTATTCATTGAACTTAAATAGTGGTACTCCCATTATTTTATTACGAAATCTGCGGCCACCAAGAATATAACGGAACTAGGCTTCAAGTTAAATTTCTTAAAAAAAATATCATACTTGCTATAGTTTTGACTGGACCAGCAGTTGGGCAAACGGTACCAATACCTCGAATTTCTATGATACCTACAGATTTACCATTTAGTTTTAAAAGAATACAATTTCCCATAAAAGTATCGCTTTCAGTCACTATAAATCTGGTTTAAGAAATTTATTTCTCATAAGAATAAAACATTCATTTGTCTGAGAAATACAAGATTGACTTAAAATAAATACGTGTGTTTACATCTGAACAAATGCTGGAGCGGCATTATTTTATCATTGAGTGATGTGATATCATTATTGTAAAAGCATTGACAATTACATTTCAAATTCAGATTAACATAAAATAAAAATAAAAATGTGGGTAAGTTGAAAACAATTACATCGACAAATTCAAAACATTGCACACATAAATAAAGCACAGGAACAGACTTTCAAGCACGTGGGGATAGATTTAAGTGAATGCTGTTTTTGCCATGGGCAGTTGTATGTTGGCTTATCTAGAACAGAATGCGGTGAAAACCAATATATTTTAATACCAAATAAAAAGTTTACCAAAAATATTGTCTACACTGAAGTACTATAAATCAATTAATCAATCAGTAATTCCTTAAATAATACGCGAGTGAAACCGCGGGGCACAGATAGTTATAAAGAGGATTTAGGTACACGTATAATAATTCTAGAGAAAAGTGTATAAAGGGCAGAAGAACGTCTGCGGGGCGAGCTAGTATAAAATATTTTTGTAAATTAACCATACTATTCTATATAAAACATCTTAGAGAATCCCTGCTCATTTTCCATTAGATAATATTCATTATACGTTTTATCATCATCATTACAGCCCTTCACAAGTCCACTGCTGAACATAGGCCTCCCCCAAGGAATGCCACAAAGCACGGTCCATCTGGGGGCGGTATATTAATGTCATTACTCATGGGGGGTATATTGCCATAGTTGCCACGCTTGGCGAGCGGGTTGGCAACCACAGTTTTTTTATTGTTGGTTTGCTGTTATCGGAAAGATGCTGCTGCCCATCCTCTGCATCCGTTTCCCTCTGTCGCCTCTTACGACACCCACGGGAAGATATGCGGTAGTGAGTATTCTTACCCGCCACTACACGGGCATTATACGTTTACGACGTTGTAAAATCACATGAGTAGGTAAGTAGATTCACCGTCGTACGTACTACCACATTTTGACTTTAATCCGTGATACTAGTGCTACGTATAGTACGCAGGTAATACCTACGTACTATTCGGTGTCTATGGTAGACTGGATTTAGCAACAAAACATAAAAAAACACGAATATATATGTCGTCTCGGCCAGGGAGGCACCACATTCACAAAGAATACCGTCGTCAAAGAGTAGCATAGTGCAGCCGTGCCTGTGTTTCGTATGGTATTTTCATCAGAATCGTATCCCCTTTATACTAGTAACGAGACGTTCGATCTTAGTCCCCAAAGATGAAAATACATATGCATTTTGATTTATAATCGAGAATGGTAGATATCTAGATAATGGTAGACGATAGGATAGGGTGACAAGCGAGCACGCAGTCCACCCGATGGTAAGTGGTTGCTGTGACCCATAGACATCTACATTTATCCTTAATAAAGAATTAAAATGCAGATGCGTCGTCACCCGTGAGGACTAAGATGGAATGCCTCTTTTCCAGTAAAATAGGTCTCCGTTTCTCTACACTCACCATACGAAACACAGCAGTGTCAAGTTGCCATTTTACGCTGGTATTCTGTGAGAACGTGGTACTTCCCCGGTCGAGCCGACGCATTCGTGCACAACTATATAACTAATATAGCTGCAGCATGGCTCTACTACGTATAAAAGTAAGTAACAAATATAAGTAGGTAACAAAAATAATTTAATGTGCTAATTTATTGAAATGTTTTCATTAGCATAACAGCGCTACATGTTCAAGGTCGACTGGCAAAAAGTATCCGCCATCTTTGCAATATAGGTATTTGAGAACCGCGTGGCATTAGGCATTAGTGCTTAGAGTACCTATCTGCAACAATTGGGTATTGGATTTCACATCTCACTTCACCAATTATTTGTGCTAAACGCAAATTGTTGGTTTTTAGGATTGCATGTGGGCTTGCGAATGTCCTCGTGTATTTCTCGGTTTTTATTTAAAGAAGTAAAATAACATGTACCTAGTACAACAATATTTTCTATCGGCAACAATCTAATGATATCTATAGATTTATGCGATATAGTTAGCCTACTTGAAAGCCTAGAGGTTGTTTCAAACTTTCAGATAAAAATTGTATGGGAATACTGGTAAATGTTTTTTTGTATTTAAATAGACATCCATACATTTTTGTATATATTTATAAACTAGCTTTTTACCCGCGGCTTCGCTCGCGTGCGCTTTAATTTAGGAACATCATTAAAAAGCTGTTCCGTGCCAAATTTAGAAAAATTCGATCACTTTTAGAGTCACCTCGGTGTCTTGTCTCCATGTCTGTCAAACATTTTTTTTCATTCTAAATTGCTATTAGACCTAGATGATTGCTAACATGCTACAGAAACACGTAAATATATATGTCCAATAACACCCACTATTTTTTCTTAGATTATTTTTTATATCGGGCGTGTCTTCTGATTCCGATGTATCCATAAGAAAGGCAAATAGTCTTGAAATCAAAATGTATTATTATTATTTACATTTATTCATAGTTAAAGTTAATTTACTTTTAACAAAGTAATATAATGTTTATTTGAGACATTTTATTCATATCATTGGTCCTATTTAATATTGATTGGCACCATAAAATAGATGTAGATTTTTTTTTTACTTCGAGTAGACTTGAAAATTTCATAAATACAGTTCTATAATAATGAATACTACACATGGATTAAAACTAATGTTACGGGTTTTTTTTACGCATCTTGGATGAAAGTTCCGAAAAGAACATATCGTTGATGTGAAGCACCGAAGCTCCGGGAAGTCAAGTATGTCAACATGTTTAGTATCGTCCCAACCATTAAATCGTATCTGATAGACAACAAATCCTTGCAATAGAACACCGAATCCTACCAATGATGATTCGCGAGGCTATTGAAATTAAAAATATCCTAATTTTAATAGGGAAGATGGCTGAGTGCTACCATCTGCTAAGAACCCCATAATTAATCAAACTAAATTCAAACTACTACTGCATTTATTCTATTCTATTTTAACTACGACATCAGGTCGTCGTCGGATGCTGTAAAGTGCCCAAAACATCGGGAATTTAAAAAGTTAAAATTAAAGGCGATAGAATCCTTCAAATTAGTTTTATTCCTTATAAATATTATTCACAGTGAACGTGAGGATCACTACACTCATGAACGGGAGTAGAAAAATGTTCGCCCTGTTGTGGCGGTGAAAGAAAATCCACCACCTCATATCGTCCCGTCATAAGAGGTGACATAGGAAAACAAACTGGAGATGGAATGGGCTGCATCATCTTCTTGACAACAGATCAAAATAATAATAGCTGCGGTTGCCAACCCGCCTACCAAGCGTGGCAACTATAGAAAATATCCAGCTACTTGACAATTTATGGGGAAGGCCTATGTTCATTTCAGTGGACTTTTGATAGGCTGACGATAATGAGTTCTACTCATCTGTGCAAGCCATAATATTTACGGTAGAGTGAAAACAAAAAGTAACATACCCGAAAACATGAATGAAATAAAAACTGCATATATTGTCCTATGAAAACTAAAAAAATAGCAGCTTACATACATGTTACTAATCGGCACAGGCCGCAGAAATTTTGGCCAAAAAAGTGTTTGCTGCGCTGATTCCAACGCGGGATGAATGTAATGTTAATGATTCAATTATTTACATCGTATATTCAGTAGCATTGTATTATTTCATTTTATCAATTACTTGCCATTTTAGTTTCTTTAGAAATAAGTAGATGGCGCTAATATTAGATGAAATAATGAAAGCCAAAACCATACAATCTAGTAATATCAGCAATTGAAGCGAACATTTATTTATTATATCAAGGGATAAAGTGATGTCAATGTTCTCTTAAAAGTTCTGTTTCTGTTAAAAATATGCTATCAGCGCCGCTAGCGGTGAAAAACGATTTAATGATATCGTCATAATATGACCATATTATGAAATAGCAACGTTGTGTTTAGTTATTAATATCTTCAAACGATTTCTATTCATTGATTTGGTCATGCTATATCATCAAATAGACAAATAGTGTTAAATATTATGAAATGACGACACCATTTCACGAAATAATAGACTAGTTTATCATATATGATCAATTCTACGATCTGGCCACGACATATATAAAAATCTCTTGAATAAAACTATCATGATAACGAAAATTTTGCAACAATTGTAGACAGACCAGTTTAGTTATATATTAGTAATTGCAATAAATAGCTTATCAATTTTCATATTTTTGATAGATGTCACTATTATCTATTGAAATTATTACACTTTTATAATAAAATAACAAAATACTAAAAAACTAAACGTGACAGTTTTTTAATAATTTTAAAATCTAATCATTTAATCATATACATGCAAGTTATTTATATTATTTCATTTATTAGTAACTGAAGGCAAAATATACTACTTTTTCCATTTGATGATAGATGGCGCTGTTTTAAACACCAAATCGGTGTAGTTTCAATTTATTTTACCAAGACTACAACTATATTTTAAACTTTATTTACAAATATGGTATTTATTTGAAAAGCAACAGTCATCCTGCCTATAACCAAGATTTAATAGAAAATTAACATCTAAAGGAAATAAAAAACTTAACCTTCCTTTTTTGAAGTTCCGTAATCGGATAAAAAAGTAGCCTATAAGTTGCCTCGGGTTACTCACTAACTATATACAAAATTTCATGTAAATCGGTTCAGTAGTTTTTGCGTGAATCCGGAATACACAGACAGACAGACAGACAGAAAGACAGACAGACAGACAAAAATTCTAAAAACCACTAATTTGGCTTCAGAACCCTTTATTTAGTCACCTGGACTTGTTTTTTCTAGAATATATTAGAATTACAGACACGACTTTTCTACAGATTTATTATATGTATATGTGGGTTGATGGGTTGTGCCACGTCGCTACCAAACGACCATATATTGTTGTAAAGCAAAAGTATCGTGGATAATCGAAAAAATAAAAGTTACGTTGTTCTTACAAATTGTAATTTAAAAATGTTAACAAATTATAATTTAAAAAACTAAGGAAACATGCTAAAGATGAAATTATTTTATTTTATCCAGGTGATCCTGATCAAGATACTAAAATAAAGTTATTAAATTCTTATATTGTCATCGGTCCTTGATACGAGTGCAAATTATCAAGTCATTCAGTCGTCTAAGTACAAGTAGGTGGAAATTACATTAAAAGATTCCGTTACGTAGATAGATAGATTAGTAATAGAAAATTAGCTTTAAAATCGTCGATTAGACCAAATAATTCCTGTAGTTTTAAAAGTTAGTACAGTTATAATATACTAAAAGCCCCCGAGGGAGGGACACAAGTCGGCGATGGGGGAGAGGGAAAAGCTCTGTTTTTCAAGATTTTTGCTTGTGACTCGAAAACTATTCATAATATCTCTTTATTGACTTCTACATTAATTATCTACATTAAATTTCCTATAAATTATATTATTTTTTATAGGATAAGGGTGACAAACGAGCACACAGTCCACCTGATGGTAAGTGGTTGCTGCGGACCATAGACATCTACATCTATCCTCTATTACAAATCAAAATGTAGATGCGTTGTCACCCATGAGGACTACTACGGAATGCCTCATTTCCAGTAAAAAGGGCCTCCGGCCACCTGCACTCACCAAGCGAAATGCAGAGGTAAACCTCTACTTCACGCTGGTATTCTGTGAGGTCGTGGTACCACCCCGGTTCGAGCCACATCACATATTTACTGTACGATCAACACTTTAGGAGATACAGAGTATTAAAGGTAAGAAAATGTTTCTCAAAGAATACCGACCGCCCTGTACTCAGTCTGAGATTAACAGATATTGATTCACAGTTTTTATGACATCTTGGACCAAGTACAAACCGGATCTTTCTTCCCTCCCCTCTACCAAAGGGTCAGTGAAAGATCACGCTTACAGAGTATTCCATCAAGTACAGGAGTGGCTTGGAAACCAACTGCCTCCTGAAATATGGGGTTGAAAGCGAAGACTCGATGGAAACTTAGAACCAATCACGACTGCTCCTGACGTGTTGTTAAATTAATTTTTTTGCCGATGTAACAGTGGTTGTTCTGGAAAATGTAGTTGCCGAAAAGCGGGCATTAAGTGTAGTCTTGTCTGTAACGGCTGCCTAGGAGCTTGTACTAATGGAGCCCCCATCAATGTTGATGAGAAAGATGACGAAGATGAAACACAATTTGATTGATAAGTCGGCATACTCGTGCAAATTCGTCGTGTAATTTTACAGAATTAAAATTTGTGTAACGATTTTATTTATTACTTTTATAACCTTTAATACTTTGTATCAAATGTTGTACCACCTTCGGCTTGTGTACCCCCTCGGGGGCTTTTAGTATATACATCTGGACACCTTAAGGAGTAAATGTAACAACTTTCAAAACTACATGAATGATTTGGTCTGATTTCCTTAATTTTCCCGGGTTAGATAGATACAAGCGAAGTTAAAAAACCGTGTTAAAAATAGCTAGTAGAGCAAAATATGGTATGTAGCACGCCTCAAAATTATTTTTAAACAGGATCGCCAAAGACCAATTGGTCTGAGTGGACGGCAAATAAAAAAAAACAACTTTAAACATATTTGACCTTCTTCTTAGCAAATCCGTTTTATAGGCTTCCAGTGTTTAAGACAAGGAATTTTATAACTTCGTTTGTCTGTTCTGTTTAAAATTTGTTACAGAATCATACAAAGACTATTCTAGAATATTTGACCGAATTATGTACATAACAAATTAGAAGAAACGCGTTAAATTGGTATGTTTATGTAACTATATTGTATCTTTTTTGGTAAAGTGGTATGACAAACGAGCATGCAGTCCAAGTAATGATTATTGGACATCTAAATTTTCATTTTTAATCGATAACAGATGTACATGTCTTTGAGCCATAGCGTCTACTTACCATTAGGTCATCACCTATGTGCTCGATTATCACCCTTATTCTATAAGAAAATAATGATAAAAGCGATAACGAGAGAAATGGGAATCTGAATAAAAAAAATTTAAGAGTAAAATTTATAAAGCACATGTTGATTCTACGTGATCTGGTCTGATCAAAGTATGGCTCTCATGGCTCTACCATGTAATAATTAAAAATTAAAAATTTTGTATAGCCGACTTCAGTATAAGTTATTTAAGAATAACTCAAAAACTATTGGTCTGACCTTGATCAAATTCATATGGGACCACACGAGAACTATCAGCTTTCATATAAAAAAAGAATCATCGAAATCGGTTCACCCAGTACAAAGTTATGAGGTAACACACATTAAAAAAAAACATACAGTCGAATTGAGTACCGTCTCCTTTTTGGAAGTCGGCAGAAAATAGTTGCATTTGATAGTTTTTTTATTTTTATTTACAAGAACAATCTTCAATATTATAACTCCTGGTGGTTAACGAAAATTAAAAAGAAACATCATTAAAACCACTGCCACATACACGACGAACGATATCGCAGACACTTATGTACATACCGGCATTTAAATTTATTCAAATGAAGTACATATGTATGTAAATGAGTGCTGTTTAATTTAATAATAATTGTAACCGTTTACATTTGAAAGTAGGTAGGTATGTATACCATAGTTCGAAGAATTATTACAAATGGCGTTGGATTAACGACGCTCTATTGTTTCGCGAATAGGGTATTACACCCATTTACAAAAAAACGTTTTAAATGACTCCTAGAGTGATAATGAACCACTATAATTTTTATATATATTTTTTTTTAAATCCAATAGTGCCATAAAAATTACTTTTAATCTATCGTTTTAAATTTTCGCGTGAAAACGCTAGCCGCCATTACAGCCCTTGCAAGTGCAGTGAAGTGTTTTACTTAATTCGTGTTTTCTTCTATTATATGGGAATAATGACATGGTTTGTACAAAAAAAATATTACACATAGTTTTTCTCACCTAAGGTCATATTATAATATCTATAACATTAGTGCTAAAAGCGAAGTAATAAACTCGCTTTGAATTAAAATGTCATAAAGATTATTGCATGTTTTAGCTGGAAAATGACATGGAAAATTACACACAATATAAGATTATGGATTCTGTTAAACGAATTCGAATTAATAGAATATATATTAGTACTTTCTGCTTTTACGAATCCGTCTTTCATGGTGCCTTTTCAATAAAATTCGGAATAAAACTCAACAATCGTAATGATAACGTTCTCTTCACCAGTGACGTCACGACGGTATCTAGTATGGCGGACAATGTTTTGCAGATGAGCACAAGTGGATATAATTGCAAAGAAATAGTTGTCAAGGACATTCTGTAATTCTCAATTTGTAAAGAATGAGATTTAAAAACAGTCACAGGCCACGTAACGATACAAGTATGTGTGGGGGGGGGGGGTGTATGAGTGCGTGCGTGCGTGCGTGCGTGCTCGTTTGTCACCCTTATTCTATATAAAAAAACATCCAAAATCAACGTAGGTACACGGCACAGTTAGAATATGCATCTGTGTTAACAAAAAAAATGAACATAAATAATTAATAGATGTATGTGTATATTATGATGTTAAAAATTATATTATGATGTTAAAAATATGCATGAATGTCACATAAAGGATAAAGATAACTGACATTAATAACCCGACCCGCACTTTACGATAATAAAACAACTTAAAATATATTTGTACCAAATCGCAAGAGAAACCTACAGACAGGTACAGGTTTCTTTACACAAGAAACAAAATAAATGTCGTTACCTTGGCGACAACCCCCGACGCTTCGTGGCCCATTATCATGGGTTCTTTCAACACGAAACTTCCGCAAGCGCCGCTCTGCCAGTAGTGCACGTCCGAGCCGCAGATTCCCACGCAGTCCATCCGGAGGAGCACCTCTGCACGAAATAAAAAAAACATGTTGAAGCACGATACTATTAGAAAGGCACCAACTCTGCATAGATATCTGCAAGGCAGTGCAAAATCCATTCCGCCCATCAATTGGACGTAGTTATACAAAAGCGTCCCAACCCACAAGTCATTCAAAAATGAGTTAAATAGTACCTATACAGAACTTATTTTGACATCTTCGCGAAGGTAGGATCGACTTGTGGGTTGGAACGTTTTTGTATGACTACGTCATATGAATATGTCAAACTAAGTAGATCTGTATATTTAACCTATTTTTGAATGACTTGTGGGTTGAAACGTTTTTGTATAACTACGTCCAATTACAGCCTATATAAGTCCACTGCTGAGCATAGCCCCCCCCCCCCCCCCATAGATTTTATACGTGGTAGCGCCATGCTACAGCTATTTAGTAGTATAGTTGGAGCACAAATGGCTCGACCGGGACGGACCACGCTCTCACAGAATACCAGCGTAAAATGGCAGCTTAACACTGCTGTGTTTCGTATGGTGAGTGTAGAGAACCGGAGACCCTTTTACTGGAAAAGAGGCATTCCATCTTAGTCCTCACGTGTGACAACGTATCTGCGTTTTGATTCGCAAACAAGGATAGATGTAGATGTCTATGGGCCACAGCAACCACTTACCATTAGGTGGACTGTGTGCTCGTTTGTCGCCCTATCCTATAAAAAAAAAGATTGTCTCATAATTTTGCGATAGCTCCACGCTTGACAAGCGGGTTGACAACCGCACTTTTTTTTAATTATTTTAAGCTGTTATAAGAAAGATGCTGCTGCATATCTTCTGTTTTAATTTCACCCCCACCCACGGGATGATATGCGGTAGTGAATATTTCTACAAAATAGGTAATTAAGTGAATTGTGAAAAATGTCGTTCTCGAGATGTTTTGGGAAACATACTATCTTTAAACACAGAATCATGAACGGCGAAGATAAAACAAATTTCATTGGACATAACACGTATTGCAAAACTTAATTATAACTGTGTGGTTTTCTTCGCATGTTAGTGTATAATATCTTTCTTATCTTATTTAACATAGTCCGTATAACCTAATATTTATTCTTATTATTGGTAAAACACAAAGTCGCGGTTTTACATCAATAGAATACAATTAATTTAAAGAAATAAACATATTAACTTTTGCATCGCAATATATTTATGAGAATGTAATGTATGTGCATAAAAACATAAATATTGGTAAATCCAATTGGGCATACCTTAAGCGCATTAAAAAAATTACGTATAACATTATTATACGGAATTATTAAAGTAGTTTAAATACATTTCGACAGCACTATCGGCTTCAACACCCTCAAAAACCATGAAAATGACACCCATGATGAAAAAATTGATACCTATTGCAGCCGCCATCTTGGATTTATATTTCGACAGCACTATCGGCTTCAACACTCTTGAAAACCATGAAAATGACACCCGAGATGAAAAAATTGGTACCAACTTCAGCCGTCATCTTGGATTTACATTTCGACAGCACTATCGGCTTCAACACCCTCGAAAACCATGAAAATGACACCCATGATGAAAAAATTGATACCTATTGCAGCCGCCATCTTGGATTTATATTTCGACAGCACTATCGGCTTCAACACTCTTGAAAACCATGAAAATGACACCCGAGATGAAAAAATTGGTACCAACTTCAGCCGCCATCTTGGATTTACATTTCGACAGCACTATCGGATTCAACACCCTCGAAAACCATGAAAATGACACCCAAGATGAAAAACTTGATATCTATTGCAGCCGCCACCTTGGATTTACATTTCGACAGCACTATCGGCATCAGCACCCCCGTAAACCCTGAAAATGACACCAATGATGAAAAAATTTATATCTATTGCAGCCGCCATCTTGGATTTACATTTCGACAGCACTATCGGCTTCAACATCCTCGAAAACCATGAAAATGACACCCGAGATGAAAAAATTGGTACCTATTGCAGCCGCCATCTTGGATTTACATTTCGACAGCACTATCGGTTTCAACACCTTCGAAAACCATGAAAATGACACCCAAGATGAAAAAATTTATATATTTTGCAGCCGCCATCTTGGATTTACATTTTGACAGCACTATCGGCTTCAACACCCTCGAAAACCATGAAAATGACACCCATGATGAATAAATTGGTACCTAATTCAGCCGCCATCTTGGATTTACATTTCGACAGCACTATCGGCTTCAGCACCCTCGAAAACCATGAAAATGACACCCATGATGAAAAAATTGATACCTATTGCGGCCGCCATCTTGGATTTACATTTCGACAACCCTATCGGTTTCGACACCCTCGAAAAGCATGAAAATGTCACCCATGACACAAAAATTATACTTCTTACTTTTAGTACGTACTACTATTATTTATTCTGTGCTTTTAAATATTGTAATAAAAAATCTCTTATTATTATTATAATCAAGTATTTAAGAAATTTGTTTATTCGAATATTGTGTATTTGTACAGCGATCTTTTTGAGCCGCTGAAAACAACCGAAACAATGTCCACTCACGACGGCGACTGAAGCCGAGCCGAACTAAACTTAATACAAAGGTACTCTGTGAACTAAACTACTCTGTGGCTGTAGATCCCTATTTACAGAAACAATTTATATACGAGGCAACCAAATCAACGAAAATTTCGCCATTTTGGAGCCGAAAAAAATTAATTATAGCCAAACAAAACAAAATTACACTGCCATTTACATTCAGTGGCTTCCCACATGATAGATGAAGAGATTAAAAAATAGATTGAGTTAAACAATTGATATTTTCAAAAGTTATAGTGTTTACAAGCCACAGGGACTTGATAAATTCACACCATAAGCCACTAAAACCCTTTTTTTTATTTAAAAATAGCAATTAATCGATTTAAAAAAATTATTAATAAGTTCAACAATCATTTATCTTTCTAACAATGTGCTTTTTATATCATTTATATGTATAATATGATTGCTAGATACGATTTTATTCGATAAAATGTTGGAATTTTAATTTTTAGGCGATAGTAGAACATTACCTTGCGCTTTCGCTTAAGGTATGCAATAGCTTTAATAAGAATAAGGATGTGCATACTTTAAATACTAGGAACAAACATAAGCTTGTAATGCCAGTTACTAGACTCCACAGAATCAGTAATTCATTTATGGGGCAATGTATACGCTTTTACAACAAAATCCCAGAAAATATTCAAAGTTTGTCAATAAACAAGTTTAAAAGTTTTATTAAAGAAAAACTGTACAGGAAGGGTTATTATAACATCAAGGAATACATGAATGAAAATAACCCCTGGGAATAGGGTGATCGCCACCATGCTGGTTCTATGAAAATATCATTTAAAAATTGTATAAACAAAATTATTGTTAAGTGAAATTATGTTTAAAAAAAGTCCCGCTGGGTTTCTTGCTGGTTCTTCCCAGGACTGAGGTATTTTCCGAACCAGTGGTAAATAAAAAATGACTTTCAATAAGTATTATGTAATAATCAATATTGAATAAAAAATTATTCTATTCTATTCTATTCTATTCTATAGCACAGAATAAATAACAGTCAATAGTTCTTGTACTATTATTTATTCTCTGTCAATAAACAGAATAATTCAAGAGGAAGGTGTAGATGTGTAACTAGCTATTTACCCGCGGCTTCGCTCGCGTCAGCTTCAATTTAGAATTATCATTAAAATTCATAAATGTAGTTCTATTCACGATGAACGTTCACAGGGACTATATTCATGAACGGGAGTTGAAATATAATATGGGCAGCAGCGTCTTTCTGATTACAGCTCAAAATAATAAAAAGATGCAGTTGGCAACCCTCCTGCCAAGCATGGCAACAACGGATAATATCCAACTTATTTCGTAATCTGTGGAAGGCATCGATATGATGAACGGGAGTAGAAATATATCAGCTATGTAGAGGCGGCGAAATGGAAACCAATACCTCATTTCGTCTCGTGGGTGTCGTCAGAGGCGAACTGAAGGGAAACTGAAACAGGAGATGGATGGCAGCATCTTCCTGATAACAGTGCAGAGTAATAAAAAGCTGCGGATGCCAACCCACTCGCCAAGCGTGGTTACTACTGCAAATATCCGGCCTATTTCGCAAACAATGCGAGAAGCCTATGATCAACAGTGGATAGGCCTATTAAAAGTAAATAAGTAGCAGCCTACATACATCCCACTACTGGACAAAAAGTAGTTGATTGAGTTGACTACAACGCGGGTTGACTGACTTCACATAAGTATACCTAAAAATTATTGCCGAAATATTTTTTTAACTTCTCCAATATTTTTTTTTTTTTTTATAAGATAAGGGTGACAAACGAGCACACAGTCCACCTGATGGTAAGTGGTTGCTGCGGCCCATAGACATCTACATCTATTCTCGATTGCGAATCAAAATGCAGATGCGTTGTCACCCGTGAGGACTAAGATGGAATGCCTCATTTCCAGTAAAAAGGGCCTCCGGCCGCCTGCACTCACCAAGCGAAACGCAGAGGTAAACCTCTACTTCACGCTGGTTTTCTGTGAGGTCCTGGTACCACCCCAGTTCGAGCCGGCCCATCCGTGCGACAGCAAAAGCTGCCGCGTGGCTCTACCACTGTTAAAAAGTTTAGTATATAAATTTTAACTAATGTAATATAATTTTAAATAATAAAGCAGACCTATGCTTTGCTACGGAGGCAGGGCAGACATGGCAAACGCTCTGTCCTGGTGAAAATGTTCCACTGGAAGTTAACCAACAAAAACAGTGGGATATTCCATTGGTACAGGGCGTGCAGAAGGATTTGTTTCATAATCTCCAGAGTGACCTAGATAAGGCACGCCTTCTAGCTGTTTCGAATAAGGAATCTAGTCACTGGTTACACGCTTTACCATCAAGTAATCTCGGCACATTACTTGATGCGGAAAGCTTACGCATTGCCGTAGGAATCCGACTAGGAGCGGCGATTTGTCAACCCCATCAGTGTCCCTGTGGTAGCAGCGTCGACAAGTTTGGGCTCCACGGACTTTCATGTAAGAAAAGCGCTGGTAGATTTTCACGACACAGTTCTTTGAACGATGTCATCCGAAGGGCTCTTGTCTCTATAAATGTTCCCTCGGTTTTAGAGCCTTGTGGAATATTTAGAGACGATGGCAGGAGACCCGACGGTATGACATTGGTCCCTTGGGAGAGAGGTAAAGCCTTAGTGTGGGATGCTACTTGCGTAGACACTCTGGCGGTCTCTCATCTCAGGGGTACCTCGTTTAGAGCCGGGGCGGCATCAGAGGCAGCTGAACTGAGTAAGTGGCGCAAATATGAGTCTCTGAGAGATGACTACATATTTGTGCCATTTGCTGTAGAGACTATCGGTCCGTGGGGTCCACGTGCGGTGAAGTTCCTAAAGGAACTCCATCCGCGGCTGGTCGTTGCTGCTGGTGATAAGAGGGCTGGTTCTTTCCTTGCTCAAAGGCTAAGTATAGCCATTCAGCGGGGAAACGCAGCCAGCGTTCTTGGCACGATACCGCGGGGAGTAGGACTATATGATATTTAAGTTTCTAGTTTTAGTTTTTTTTTTAATTATTATTATAGTTTTTAATTTTAACTATAAGTAGTTTTACTCATAGTTAAAATTAAAATAAACATGCGTTTCAAATTTGCTGTCTTTAATATTTATAGTACTTTATCGCAACAGCCTGTTCATTTATGTCAGCTATGAAACCGGGACTGTCACAAAAATCTCAATAGGTAGGTAGTACTCATAGTTGTAGTTTCATTGGGCCTCACGGGAATCGAACTCTTGTTCCTGTGCTTTGAAATCTTACGGCGGGCTACACAGCTCTCGTATTTTGCTTAAGTAAACTCATAAACAATGAAATTAAGCTTTTGCAATATTGTGGACCCCATCTACATTGTAATTAGTCAATCAAACTATTCCATCATTTAGATATGAAAATCTTACAGTCCACTTAATTTTCAATTATAGGTTTTGATACAAAAAGAAGTTGGTGAAATATTGCTATGCTGATAGACAGACACCCAACATATTCAACTAAAGACATTCTGTAATAATCACAGTTTTGTGTACACAGTTCTGTTAGTCATTTTGACAATAACGATAAATTATCCCGACACCGGTTTGAATATTTTAAGTCTGACAGTTTTTGATGCTGGAAGAAAAAAAAGTATTCAATAGAATTCTCATTAATTTCATCACTTATTATTAGTTTATTTAGCAGTAGGTAGATGGCGGATATTATGCGATTAAAACTATAAAAACAAAAACTGTACCCTATACAACTCAGTGACAATAAGTTGAGGTGCGAGTGTCGTGCCGTCTCACACAACAAAGCTGCCAACATTTATATAATACATAAATTAGGAATAAATTATATTCTATTAAAAATTCTGCTTCTATCAAAAATACGCTATCAGCGCTGCTAGCAGTGTGTAATGATATTATTTTACGATATAACAATATGAAGAAATAGCAATGTTGTGTTTAATTGTTAATATCGCCAAACGATCTCTATTCATTGATTTAGTCAGGCTATATCATCATATAATAAAAAAAATGTTAAATTTAATTAAATGCCATCATTTCGTGGTATAAGCCGTGTAGTGGCGGTCAAGAATATCCACTACCCCATATCCTCCCGTGGGTGTCGTAAAAGGCGACAAAGGGAAACAGGCAGGAGATGGGCAGCAGCATCTTTCTGGTAATAGCCAATATTATAATAAAAAAACTGCGGTTGCTAACCCGCTCGCCAAGCGTGGCAACTATGGCAAATACCCCCCAATGACGAGAGTAACAAAGATACGGCCCCCAGTCCCCGGCGGCCCCGCTATACCTGGCTACGGTGGCGACCATGGTAACGGCGGGGCAGGGGGTGCTAAGAATCTCCGGTGGAGGTTCGGTTGCCACCTACGAAGTTGCGCTGGCATATTATAGGATTATCCGAAGTCCGAAGAGAGGGGGAGGACACGGTAATCCTCGAATCCGGCAACTTGCTCTATCACCGGGAGGGCGAACATCTGTCCCAAGGAGGTGTCGGATTTATCGTCCACAAGTCTCTCGTTAACAACGTTGTAAAGATCGGGAGTGTGTCGACGAGGGTTGCGTACCTTATACTCAGAATCACCAAACGGTATTCGCTGAAGGTCATACAGGTTTACACACCAACCTCGGCACACCCCGATGAGGAGGTGGAGGAAATGTATGAGGACATCTCTAGAGCCATGCATTCCTCCAAAACCCAATATACGGTGTTAATGGGAGACTTCAATGCAAAACTAGGCACAAGAGAGAACGGTGAGCTGAAAGTAGGGAAATTTGGAATAGGGCAACGGAACCCAAGGGGCCAGCAGCTGGCCGACTTCATGGAGAAAGAGGGACTCTTTATGATGAACTCTTTCTTCAAGAAGCGGCCCCACAGGAAGTGGACCTGGTCGAGCCCCGACGGTTCGACAAAAAATGAGATTGACTTCATTATGACGACCAGACGACAACTGTTCAGTGATGTCTCAGTGATCGCGAGGGTGAAAACCGGCAGCGATCACCGAATGGTTAGAGGCACACTGAACCTAAATGTTAAGTTGGAGAGGTCTCGTCTGATGAAGTCAACGCTCCGTCCCCCTCGTGCTCTAATCCAAAGTCCCGAAACCTTTCAGCTCGAGTTACGAAACCGTTTTCAGTGCCTAGAAGACTGCAATGAAGTGGACGATATGAATGACAAGCTCGTGGAAACTGTCCATGCGGTCGGTGCTAAGTTCTGCAAGACCCGCCGCAGAAGAACACAAAAACTCTCCGATCACACTCTTAATCTCATGGCTGTTAGACGGGAGATGAGGCTACATTCTTCAACAGATTTGACAGCATACAGGCAACTGAACAGAAAGATCTCCAAATGCATGCGGCGGGACTTACGCAACTTCAATACAGCTCGTATTGAAGAAGCGATCGAGCGGAACCAAGGCTCCAAAGTCTTTGCCAGAGACCTGTCTGCCAGAAAGAGCCAACTGTCAAAGCTGAAGACCGAATGTGGCAGCATCGTTTCCGGGGCACCTGAGATTTTGAGTGAGATTGAGAGGTTCTATGGACAGCTGTACATATCATCGTTGGAGCCACATGCAAGTGTGAGTAACGATCCAAGAGCGAGTCTTATTCGACACTATTCCGAAGATATCCCGGACGTCAGTCTGAGCGAGATTAGAATGGCTCTCCAGCACCTTAAAAACGGCAAGACCCCAGGCGAGGATGGAATTACAGCGGAGCTTCTGAACGCGGGTGGAAGACCGGTACTTGAAGTCCTTCAGAAGCTCTTTAATTCCGTCCTCCATGGTGGCATTACACCGGAGGCGTGGAGCAGAAGTGCGGTGGTCTTGTTCTTCAAGAAAGGTGACAACGCTCTCTTGAAGAACTACAGACCGATTTCCCTTCTGAGCCGCGTCTACATGCTGTTTTCGAGAGTCATTACGAATCGTCTTGCGCACAGACTTGACGACTTCCAGCCTCCCGAACAAGCCGGTTTCCGAAAGGTCTTTAGCACCATAGACCACATACATACCCTACGGCAAATTGTACAGAAGTCCGAAGAGTACAATTTGCCACTATGTTTGGCGTATGTGGACTATGAGAAAGCCTTTGATTCCGTCGAAATTTGGGCGGTGCTGCAGTCCCTTCAGCGGTGCCAAGTTGACTGTCGGTATATCGAAGTGCTGAAGTGTTTGTACAGTAGGGCTACGATGGCTATCCGAGTATAGAACCAGAGTACGAAACCCATCCAATTGCAGAGAGGTGTAAGACAGGGTGATGTTATATCCCCGAAACTCTTCACCGCTGCATTGGAAGACGTTTTCAAGCTTCTGGACTGGAAAGGATGCGGTATTAACATCAATGGCGAGTACATCACTCACCTTCGATTTGCCGACGATATAGTCCTTATGGCAGAATCGCTGGAGGACCTAAGCACTATGCTCAATGACCTCAATAGTGTCTCCCAACGGATAGGTCTTAAGATGAACATGGACAAAACAAAGATTATGTTTAATGTCCATGTCACACCTATGCCGGTAGTTGTTGGGAGCACTAAGCTCGAAGTTGTTGACGAGTATGTTTACCTGGGACAAATAGTCCGACTAGGTAAGTCCAACTTCGACCGAGAGGTCAATCGACGGATTCAACTCGGCTGGGCAGCGTTCGGGAAGCTACGACACATCTTCTCGTCAGACATACCTCAAAACCTTAAAACGAAATTGTACAACCAGTGCGTGTTGCCAGTGATGACTTACGGAACTGAGACGTGGTCCTTCACTGCTGGCCGTATGAGGAAGCTCAAGGTCGCTCAGCGAGCTATGGAGAGGGCTATGCTCGGAGTTTCTCTGCGTGATAAACCTAGGAATAAGGATATCCGCAGTAGAACCAGAGTAACCGACATAGCCCAACGGATTAGTAAGCTGAAGTGGCAGTGGGCCGGCCATATAGCTCGAAGAACCGACAACCGATGGGGAAGAAAGGTTCTCGAGTGGCAGCCTCGTACCGGTAGGCGAAGTGTAGGGCGTCCCCCCACGAGATGGAGTGACGACCTGGTAAGACATGCAGGAAGTCGATGGATGCAGGTGGCTCAGGACCGTGCTTTGTGGCATTCTTTGGGGGAGGCCTATGTTCAGCAGTGGACTTGTGAAGGGCTGTAATGATGATGATGATGATTTCGTGGTATAATTAACTACTTTATGATATTATTAATTCTAAGATCTGGCTAGTAAATATATAAAAGTCTCTTTATTTAAACTATATGGATAGTGAGAGTTTTGCAATAATTACAGTTTTATCAGTTTATTTATAGATAATCAAAACTTTTTTTATAGGTTAGAAATTAAACTTAGAAACATCTCACATTTTATGAATTTCGATAGATGTCACTATAATATACCATTTAAGTAGTAATTAGTTACTATAAACTTTATTAATTCCTACTAAAATGAAATAAGGAAAGTTAGAATTTTCAAATAATTATGCATTAAATTATTAAGCATATAAATGTAAGTTATAGGTTAGAAATTAAACTTAGAAACATCTAACATTTTATGAATTTCGATAGATGTCACTATAATCTACCATTTAAGTAGTAATTAGTTACTATAAACTTTATTAATTCCTACTAAAATGAAATAAGGAAAGTTAGAATTTTCAAATAATTATGCATTAAATTATTAAGCATATAAATGTAAGTTATATTATATATTTTATTTTATTCGTTAGTAACTGGAGGTAAAATATTACTAGATACTTTATGGATTTCACGTTAGATGGCAATGTTTTGATAAAGTGAAATTTAGATTGTCGGTGTAGTTAAAATTATAACGCAATGGTTAAAACTCCTTTTAGGCTTTATTTATAAATATTTTATTTATTTTTAAAAAAATATGAGAAAGAAATTAACATCTTGAGGAAGGAAAATACTTAACCCTCTTTTTTTGATGATCCGAAATCGGATAAAAAGCCTATAAGCCTATAAGTTGCCCCGGGTCCCTAACTATCTATACACAAAATTTCATTGAAATCCGTATATTAGTTTTTGCGTGAAACGGTAATACGCAGACAGACAGACAGACAAAAATTGTAAAAACCACTAATTTGGCCTCAGTGCCCTTTATTTAGTCCCCTGGGATTATTTTTCCGGAAAATATTAGAATTACAGACACGACTTTTCTACAGATTTATTACATGCATGTTATATATTTATTATATGCATAGAATCAACAATAAAGTTCCATCTATGTTTCACAAATGGAGAATATTCAGAAATTTAAAAATAATTTAAAACATATCTAAGAAATGTTATTACTTAATTAATTAATATTTAAGCAATGCATCAATAGTAACATTACAATGACATGTATCTTTTTCAAAGATGTTACCTGTAGTATATTACTTGTATTCACAAATAAAAATAAATTTGAATTTGAATCAATCTGTGACATAGTCTTCCTTGTTCCATTTTTATTTAAAAAAAAATTAATACATGTATATTTTTTTTATAGGGCAAGGGGACAGAACAGCACAGTTCACCTGATAGTAAGTAGTTGCTGTGGCCCATAGACATCTACATTTATCCCCGTTTGCGAATCAAAACGCAGATGCGTTGTCACCCGTGAGGACTAAGATGGAATACCTCTTTTCCAGTAAAAAGGGTCTCTGGTTCTCTACACTCACCATACGAAACACAGCAGTGTCAAGCTGCTATTTTACGCTGGTATTCTGTGAGAGAACAACTATACTACTAATATAGCTGCAGCATGGCTCTACCACGTTATACGTACCACATATACAAAAATATTCTGTTAATTATTCTTTTCCTATAATTTTAGCACTTCTTAAGATTATATTTACTTACTATTATATACTTTGTTTTTATTTAATACAATTTATTTTATTTATAATAACATTTACTTAATTAATAACTGTCAAGTTTTGTGCAGAAGTCAAATAACTTTCAACGATTTTAGTTCAAAAATTACAACATAGAGCCATAAAGAAATAAGCACAGGAAATAACTAGAATGGGACAGGATAGTTAAAGCTTTACTTAAAGTCCGCTCACTGCCATGTCTACTCGTAGAGCTGCTCTTGTGTAGATAGGAAGGTTTCTTCAGCTCCTGATTTAATAAACTTATTTGGTTCGAGGATATCCGGAACTGTGGACAAGACCAATTTGAGTGTACTTGAACTCAGTTGTAAGCTGTGTGCTGGCTGCGCCATATAAGTTTCGGGAGTGGTGCTGAAGATCTTTAAAAACTACAAATATGTCTCGATGACATTTAATAACTATTATATTACAATAATGTATTAAAACTAATTCAGTGCAATACTGACTTCCTTAACTACGTGATTACATTACTACGATGAGAACTATAATGAATCTTATTCTAAATGCCAGGGCTTTTATAGGGTGGTCAAAACAAGTCAAACACATCAAAAGTTCTAAATAATAAATTAATATTTCTATGTTTATCATTCAGTAACAAAATATGATACTTAATTATTTTATTTATTTCATTACAGGTTACATTAGTGAAGAAAATAGTATCAAAGAAGAGAAACTTGGTTAATATTTTGACAAAGATTGCAACTAACACTTTAGATGACTCAGTTTCACAAAGACTTGTTAAAGCCCAATCGCTGTCAAGAAATAAACATCTATCGGAAATTTTGAAAAAAAAATGGTATAAATTACATTTTTTTTTACTAATATCTTTGCTAATACTAGGTAAACCAGGTATAGAAATACAATTAATTACTATATCAAATTAATATTTTGTACAGAGAAATCCTATACAGACGTAATTTAACTTTTCTAATTTAAATTGTACCTAGATCCGGGAGTTATTCAAAATGTAAAATGGTTTCCAAATTTTAGAAACAAAATTGTATTTCATTATGGAATATTCTAAGCCACTTAAAATATACTATAAAATAATCTTTGACCTTAAAAAAAATGATATGTAATAAATCACATAATTTACTTTTCATTACACATTGAAATCAAAATAATCATGCTTAAATAATAAGGATATGAATATACAAGTAGCACCTGCTTTGTCTTAATAGTTTTCCATCTATAAAATGAGTAATGGTAAAAGATTGAAGACTATAGTTATTATATTTATTATATTTTTAATTTTATGAAATTGCAATTTTAAATGAGAATTTAAGATTACTCATCTGACATTTCAAAATATGTATTATACAAAATATAATTTGCGTTTTATACAGTAATTATTTAGTAGATACATCAAACATATATTTCACATTGTTTTCTATTGTTTTTTGGTTTCCTTGAAATTAACATTTTTCCTGTTTTGTTATAGATAAAACACAAAAAATTCAGTCCTCCTAAAACTGATCACTTGAATAAATTTTTCGATAATTTTTTAGGAACATAATTGATAATTATGTTCTTATTTGGTTTGCTTCATGGTTGGTTTGATAATGTTATTAAATTCCCTTCTTGAATACCACTGTGTACTTCAATTTATATTCTCTCAACCAATACTCTTTTTAACCTGAGGAAAAAAAAAGTAATCTCTGTCATCCATTTTTTAAGCGGTAGAGCTATGCTGCAGCTATATTAGTGGTTTAGTTGTAGCATGAATGGTTCGGCATGACCAGGGAAGGACCACGCTGTCACAGAATACCAGCATAAAATAGCAGCTTAACGCTGTTGGGTTTCGTATGGTGAGTGTAGATAACCGGATACCCTTTTTACTGGAAATGAGGCATTCCACTTTAGTCTTCACATGTGAGAACGCATATGCATTTTGATTCGTAATCGAGGATAGATTAGATGTCTATTGGCCACAGCAACCACCTTCCATCGGGTGGACTGTGTGCTCATTTGTCACCCTTATATTATTAAAAAATCCTCTTTTCTCATCTCAAGTCTTCTTAGCTGTCTCTTTGCGTTATAATTTTATATGTTTTGCTTTATTTTTTAAATATTTATTTAAAACTTTTTATGGCTCTATGCAATATTTTCCTCATTTTGGTAATGTGTGTATTTATTAAGTCTTATATTTATTATGAGTTTATTACTATCGGTGGCTAGCTCGCCTGGCAAGGTCGCCAGGCGAGCCGACCATGTAATGACGTTATTAAATGAGACAACCTATATCTGCCAAGTGCTGTTTATTACTACATTAAATTTATAATTGGTATTACATTAGTGGATACCGTGAGCCACACTACAATTGTATAAAGGTTAACAAAGTCTGTTGTTGTAAGCAAATATGTGTCTTTTGGCGAAAGACTTGCAGGTGCAATAACTGTAAAAGTAATTCAATTAAAAAGTACTTTTTTTTAGATGATTTTCACTATGCAAACTCTGGCGCAACAATGGCCTCAACAGCAGAAGTCGTTGAATTTTTCGACACACTGACAGCGTCAGTGGATAACCGGGTGGTGTGCAAAGAGGAAAGTTAAGACGAGTGATTAAACAAACTTCACAACTTCATACTTTTTGGATTGAAGCCATTAATAAAATAAAATAAAAATGGTTTTGTAGACTCCATTCTATATAATAGCAAACATGCTATACAAGAAGGAAAACCTCGACTTGTGCGCATACCATCCCGACAAGGATGGATAACTTGAAAGTTTTATAAGGGTCTACAAATTATTATTTGAACAGTATAATGTAGAATATTATTATCCATTAAATATTAACCAAGACCCTTTAGAAATTTATTTTTGGATGTATAATAGCTATAAAATATAGAAATGTTGACCTAGATGCAAACATATTTATATATGCCTTTAAATATTTGATATTATCTAACATGGTTAGTCCACATTCTCTAATTGTGAAGAGGATTATGATGTGTCTACATTATTAAATGTTAGTGTTGTCTCCTATCCCCTTCACCATCAAGTGCAAAAGAAAAATTGCTGGTGGGTGACGTAGTCATGGAAAAAATTATAGACCACTGCTCAGCTTACACTACTGAATACATTTTGTTAGAAAATATCGAAAGGTATTTGTTGTAAGGATTGCATCAAAACATTACCACTAATGAAAAATTACTTATCTTGTACAGGGATGGTACTCACTTTATTCATAAGTATTTGAATTATAGCTGTATTGGAAGTAATGTAAAATGTAGTTTGAAAAGTAAAATATTAAGCACTTTGAGGTTTTCCTGGCTTGTTTTGAAAAAGTTTTTATTAGGTTACATGGGCACAATTGGTGCAACAAATAATAAAATATTGAAAGGTGACATTCATGAAAAAATAAAAATATTAAAATTTTGGTGACTAAGCCTCACAAAGGCTTGCTTAATGTCCAATCTCTGTCGAAGTATAGAGAAGTTGAATGTTAAACAAATAACTTTATTATTAGTATAATTAAAACAATTAAAAAAAAACAAAATGGCCAGGTTTACCCTAGATGAAAAATGAATAGGATTTCTAATAATGAAACAAAACTCCAAACACTACAAACTTAAGGAAAAAATGTTTGTCTTGTCTAACAAACAAATGTTATATAGACCAAATAATAATTTAGCATATCCTAGCGAAAAATTCGTTATCTTATACAGGGAAGGTACTCATTTATTCATAACTATTTGAATTATAGCTGTTTTAAAATTAATATAAAAAGTAACTTGTAAAGTAAAATATTGAGCACTATGATTAACCCATTCAATGCGGCTCGAAAAATCGCCTTTATTACGCAGGGGCGGGCGGTTCAAATAGCTAACTCCGATAGGCGTCGGATGCATCTCATATTTAAACACTTTGACACCGATCGGCGTTTCCCGCACATGAAAAAGATTCTTGCTTGTTTAGACAGAATTTTAAATATAACCAGGGATTGTAAACCTTTTTTCTGATTTTTTAAGGTTAAAAATACTTTTAATAATAGTATTTAGTCTACTATTTTAAATGTATTAAGTATAATAAGTAGTGTTTTTAATTAGTAGTTGAGAGGAAGAGAGGGGTTTTAAGTTACATACTATTTCTAGTGCAGCGTAATTTGTTTCGCTTAATAATTAATAATGACTTTCTCTTGGTGGTCTTGGAAGGTGAGGCTCGACCATCGTCACCGAGTTTATTGAGTGACAGTGTGAGACAATTTGGTTCGCTAAAAAGAAAGCCATGTGATGATCAACATTATCATCTTGATAATGTTGATGCGAAAAAAGTCACATCTAGACAAAATAAAGAGACACAGGTATCGTCACAGGACATTCAGGATGCAAATTTATATAAACGCAACATTCTCGATTCTAATGAGTATAAATGTGACGTATCACAATTACCCGATTTTAAATTTTGAAAACGGGGAACCAACTGACCACCGAAACAAAGCGTTTGCTCAACTGATCGCTTACAAATTAGATCTTGTTCCAATGAAAAAAAGATCTGTAACATATGTTAATATAATAAATCTTGTGAGGAAAGTACGTCACCAATAGGATGTGGACGACATAAGTTTACCCAACTAAGAAGACTCGGAATAATGTTTGTGGCATAGGTACGCTGTGAGCCTACATGTTGTTTGATGATTGTTGATATTATTAAATAAGTATTATGAACACTTTCGTAGTTGTAGTTTTGTTTAAGTACCTACTCTCACAAGTATGCGAAACAATGATTACCAATATGAACGGTTTTAACAATCCAAATTAATAAGCCGTTTTCGTTTTAATTTTCTGGCTGCTCTTTTTTCCTTTTTACACTAGAGATGATGAACAATATATAAAAAAAAAACTAGCGAATAATATCAACACAGCAAAATGTTTAACTATCAACTATGAATTGAAGATTGCTCGTAGTATGAACCTATTACTGTTCTCTAAGTCTATAAAATAAAATACCTAGCTAAAATAAATAATATATAAATATTTAATCCAAATTTTTTCAATGTTGATAACTTCTGGAAGACGCCGTTCGGTGTTATCCGCGCCTGAGGATAGTTTTGTTATTTTTCTAAAATCATTATTTACAGAAACGGAAACTATAATGATGTTGTATGTATGTAAAACATGCACATATAAAAAGTATATCCCTTTAGAATAGAAATTGGCCAAGTTATGGCTAAAATATTATTTACGCCGATCGGTGTCATTCGCCTAAGAATGACAATTTTAATTACGCCGTTGTGCGTGCACCGCAACGAATGGGTTAAATATGATTCCCGTGGCTTAATTTATTTAATTTGATACTTGCTTTATATAATGTACAATAAATATTGCTATGTTTTCGTCAAATTGTACCTATAATTTAATCCTAAGATTATGTGTGTATGTATATGATGTTGGTGTGCTTGAATAAAAAATTAATGTTAATGTCTTATAAGTGTTTCATTAAATAATAGTATTCCTGTATAATGCACTTCTGTCGATATCGATAAAATAAGAACACCACTAAACATCGATATCGATGATTTGAAGGATGTGTGCTTGCAATCTCTAAGCTATTTTTTTTTTATTTTTTTTTATTACTCATCTGTCAAAATGGGCGACTGCAGCGCCAAAACGCATAGTTGGGAAACTTGACTAAAAGTCACTGTCGTATCTGTAGCTTGCTACATATATATTTATCTATGATCATTAACGCGCGAGCGCTTGCCGAGGGTGGACCTGCGTCAGTTTATTTCGGGCGCTGCATGGTTTCGATACTACTGTAGTGTGCGTCGATTGCCTGCATACTAGAACATTGTCAACTACGACCGCAATTTTTGATCGATCGGTTTAAAACTATTTTATATAGTTATAATTTAGATCACGTCTCTTCCATTAAACATGGTAGGGACAACGAGTCTGCAGCATGTGCACAATTGAGCAAATAAAAAAATATTATTATAGAAAAATGTGGTCTATTCATTGACCTAGATCATTGTTATTTGAGGGCTTCACCTAATGGTTTATACAGCAACGGTCTTATTGAAGTTAAATGTCCTATTTCAGCTTTCGGAATAGATTTTGATACGGCCTTTCGACAAAAAAAAGTTAAAGGTTATAAATTCAGTGATTCAAGTGTAACATTAAATCAAAATAATGACTGTTTTTACCAAATCCAAGGCCAGCTTCATTTAGCAAATAAAAATGTCTGAATACTTGCCATAATATGTATTGGCCCAGATTAATGCAGTAAAAGTACTAAAAATTTACAAATACGACCAATTTTAGATTTTCAATATGTTACCCAAGTTACAAGCTTTTTATGAAAAGTGTGTACTGCCTAAATTATCGAATCGAGAAAAGTTCGGTCAATGCCGTCGCAGCAAATATTTTTCTTATAAAAAATATAGTAATTGACTGTAAGTACCGATTAAAAAAATTTTAGTTACATTTGGTTGTTATATTTATTAAAACAGGTTGCAACCGTTTATTTATTTATACCACTATTCTACCGGTAGTAGACATAATCGATTATTAACATTCGATTACAGCGTAACAATTAAAATATTTATGTGTACTTATTTTGACACTAAATTTCATAAATAATGAATAATATATCAAAATGGTATATAATAATAAATAATAAATTATATAATAATAAATTAATAAGATAACATTAAAATGACACATCCATCCTAAGAAAACTTTGTATTATGGAAGATCAAGATCGTTTAATCGCCATACTCACAGTATTATAGTGCGAGCGAGTGAATAGATATGAAAGAAAGTATCGGTCGCGTAGTTTGTCGCCCGTTCGGTGCGTAAAATACCTAAATTTGCGAAACGCCGAAATGTAAGAGGGCTCTTAATCATTTATATTTGAAGTAGGTTGTAAAAAAATTTAAATTTGGATTATAAGAGTATTCTATTCAATAATAATTAATAATGATATTTGTATGCCTCTATAAAAGCGGTGAAACATGTTTTGGCCTAAAATGTATGTAATTAATGCAACATCATTTTATTTGGATGAAACATTCACCATATTGATGCAAATAAAAGTTTTGAATCTTTGAATCGTTTGACTGTAAAACTGACCGCACTGAAAAAGAAAAGAAGAAAATAAAAACGAATACTTACCATCATCAGCAATTTCAGGAATCGGTGTTTGCTCCTGAAAAAAAAACAATAGTTAGATTATCTATAAACTGTGCTAATGTTATCTATATTTTGTAATAATAATTGGATAATTTTAAGTGTCATCGGATCTGTATACACCGGTGAAAGCATGGTCTTTAAATAAAAACAATGGATTAAGTTCATATTGTGCATAATGAGTGTTCCGTAATGATTTCTTATATTTACGCAAACACTACACATTTAAATAAAACTAGTTTTTAGGGATTCTATAGCGTATTTTAACATAATTTATATTCCCGATGTTTCGAGTACTTTTACAGCCCCCATGGTCACGTACCAATGTCATAGTTAACCACGGCTACCTCCAGATTAAAATTATAATTTTTTTATTAACTTATTCCGGCGACTTCACCTGCCTGGAATTTATTGCGATTGGATTTCATGGGTTTTATTTTTTTTGAGGAGAACCCTAATTCTTTTCTTAAAATAAAAGTAGCCTAAGTTACTCCTTATAACATCAGCTATCTGCTAGTGAAAGTCCCATCCAAAACGGTTCACAGGTTTTTGCGTGTTGCGTGTTCAGATAGACGTATATATATATATATATATATATATATATATATATATATATATATATATATATATATATTTAAATAAGTATGTGCTCGAAACGCCGGGAATATAAAATAAGTTAATATACGCGATAAAATCCGTAAATACAAGTTTTAAAGTGTTCCGTATTGATAACTTTCGGTAGATTTCGGAACTTTTCAAGAAAAATTACAACAGACCATGGTTGCTATACATTTTCGAAGAACTCAGCTTTTTGACTAACCGTTAGCGTAGAACACAAGTCTAAAAAGTAAGAGCACAATTCAAATTTATACATACTTATAAATGAAATTGATGTGTCTGCCTGTAATATTGAAATATGAAAATATTTTTTTTCAGTTTCTGTCTAGGCTTAGTTATATCATTATCATCATTCATCATTACAGCCTTTCATAAGTCCACTGCTGAACATAGGCCTCCCCCAAGGAATGCCACAAAGCACGGTCCTGAGCCACCTGCATCCATCGACTTCCTGCATGTCTTACCAGGTCGCCACTCCTACACTTCGCCTACCGGTACGAGGCTGCCACTCAAGAACCTTTCTTCCCCATCGGTTGTCGGTTCTTCGAGCTATATGGCCGGCCAACTGCCACTTCAGCTTACTAATCCGTTGGGCTATGTCGGTTACTCTGGTTCTACTGCGGATATCCTCATTCCTAAGTTTATCACGCAGAGAAACTCCGAGCATAGCCCTCTCCATAGCTCGCTGAGCGACCTTGAGCTTCCTCATACGGCCAGCAGTGAAGGACCACGTCTCAGATCCGTAAGTCATCACTGGCAACACGCACTGGTTGTACAATTTCGTTTTAAGGTTTAGAGGTATGTCTGACGAGAAGATGTGTCGTAGCTTCCCGAACGCTGCCCAGCCGAGTTGAATCCGTCGATTGACTTCTCGGTCGAAGTTGGTCTTACCTAGTCGGACTATTTGTCCCAGGTAAACATACTCCTCAACAACTTCGAGCTTAGTGCTCTTAACAACTATCGGCATAGGTGTGACATGGACATTAAACATAATCTTTGTTTTGTCCATGTTCATCTTAAGACCTATCCGTTGGGAGACACTATTGAGGTCATTGAGCATAGTGCTTAGGTCCTCCAGCGATTCGCCATAAGGACTATATCGTCGGCAAATCGAAGGTGAGTGATGTACTCGCCATTGATGTTAATACCGTATCCTTTTCAGTCCAGAAGCTTGAAAACGTCTTCCAATGCAGCGGTGAAGAGTTTAGGGGATATAACGTCATCCTGTCTTGCACCTCTCTGCAATTGGATAGGTTTCGTACTCTGGTTCTGTACTCGAATAGCCATCGTAGCCCTACTGTACAAGCACTTCAGCACTTCGATATACCTTAGTTATATATTATCTCTATTTTATTATAGTTTTAATTATATTACTTAGTAATTATTTTTTGGCAAAATTAAAGATTCTTCTATATTTTTAGGAATAAATATTGAGATTACAAAAGTTCCACTTTTAATATGGACCGTAGATAGGAATAAGAAATGTTTAAAACATATTATTAAACTATAGAACATATCTAAGCACAAACAGGTGTAATTACTGTTCTGATAAGATTTCACTGCTTATCTAAAGCCTTATTTTTACTGTGAATTATATGTTATGCCCATAATTTTTAGCTTTTGGTCCAAATATATACAAATAAATAAAATTGAAGTGTCTGTTTGTAATGTTAAAATAACAGTTTTTTACTAATTGTATATGAAAGTATATACGGTACTTATAACAAAAATACAATTTTTAAAACTTTTGTCTGTCTGTCTGGACCTGTTTTGACGGGACCTTCACTATCAAATAGCTAATGTTATAAGGAGGTAACATAGGCTATTTTTATTTTAAAAAATAATTAGAGTTCCGCGCAAAACAATTAAAATAATTAAAACCCATAAAATCCAATCGTAATAAATTCCACGCGGACTAAGTCGCTCGGAACAGCTTATAAAAAGTAAAAAGTAATGGTTACGCACGTTTTGATTGCCAGTTGCCGTAAACGTAAATACTTTTTAATTATTTTTATGTTAAAGAGTTGAAGACAAGCGTGCAACGTTGTCACAGACACATGTGTACACAAATACACCAAACACCAATCGCTCGATTGTCGATCGATGCCATTGATCAATAACGATTGATGTCGATCGATGCCATTGATCAACGTCGATTAATGTCGATCGATTGGTGTGGTAGCTTTAGCTCATCGACGGATACTGGTCGATAAAACATTGTATTCAGAAGAGGACAATAGAGAGCGGTCGGTGGAGCACAGCGAGTTCTCAAACAATCAAGCAGCTCGGTTGACGTCAATTAATTCATTTTACCATCGATCGGTGCCATAGATGGATCGTTGTGGTAGAAACTATCGAGCGACGTCGACTAGTCCATTCCACTATTGATTGATGTCATAAATCGACGATCGATCGATTGATATGGTAACACCCTTAAACTAATCCATTATACGAGTACCATCGATCGATGTGGTAGAAACTATCGATCGACGTCGACTAGTCCATTCCACCATCGATTGATGACATACATAAATTGACGATCGATCGATTGGTGTTGTACCACCACCTTTAGACTAACCCATTCTACGAGTATCATCGATCGATCGACGTCGACTAGTCCATTCCACCATCGATCGATGACATCGAGTGCCAAAATGAATGTGAATCTACTCTTCGCAACTATTTTATAATGTAGTGTTACAATAGTAGGAAATGCAATTTTCCACCCTTAAACTACCACCCTTAAACTAATCCATTATACGAGTACCATCGATCGATGTGGTAGAAACTATCGATCGACGTCGACTAGTCCATTCCACTATCGATTGATGACATACATAAATTGACGATCGATCGATTGGTGTTGTACCACAACCTTTAGACTAACCCATTCTACGAGTATCATCGATCGATCAACGTCGACTAGTCCATTCCACCATCGATCGATGACATCGAGTGTCAAAATGAATGTGAATCTACTCTCCGCAACTATTTTATAATGTAGTGTTACAGTAGTAGGAAATGCAATTTTTAAGGTTGTGAGACTCCATTTCTCTCTAGAAGTCCATCTGGGTAGGCACCACCAGGCCCACCACCCAAGGCACCACCACTCTCTTACCTATTGCTACACCCAAGCAGCAGTGCGTGCACTGCCGTGTTCCGATCTAAGGGCTATTAGTGAGTCAATATGATGACAGGTTACGTGCATTATTACTATTTAACTTATTTAAAATACTAGCTATTCCCCGTGACTTCGCCCGCGTTTAATTTATCACGATTGGATTTCATGGGTTTTGATTTTTTTGTGCGGAACCCTAATGTTTCTTCTAAGTCTAAGTTTGAATTCTTAGTCTAAGTTACTTCTTATAACATTAGCTATTTGCCAATGAAATTTCCATCAAAATCGGTCCAGCCGTTTCGGAGATTAGCCGAAATAGACTGACAGTCAGACAAAAATTTTATATAATTATCCTTTTGTTTTAAGTATCGTATAATATACTTTCATTTGAATTTAGTAAAAAGCTATTATTTTGACATTACAAACGGGCACTTCAATTTTATTTATGTCATAAAGATGTCAAGTGACAAAGTACGAGTATCTGAAGCCATTTTTTCTGCCGACTTCCAAAAAGGAGACGGTACTCAATTCGACTGTATGTTTTTTTTATGTGTGTTACCTGATAACCTTTTACTAGGTGAACCGATTTCAATGATTCTTGTTTTATTTGAAAGCTGATACTTCTCGCGTGGTCCCATATGACTTTGATCAAGGTCAGACCAATAGTTTTTGAGTTATTCTTAATAACTTATATTGAAGTCGGCTGTACAAAATTTTTAATTTTAAACTACCGGTTGTCGAATCGAAGTTGGTTGCCGGTGTGTATGGCCTACAGTAACCATTACAGTAATCTATGGTAGCCACCTACTTTAAAATGGACTGTAAGATTGGTCGTTACATCAACTCTAAAAAATATAATGTAGTCTAGATCCCGTTACGAATAGTAACACTAAAAATATCTCTTTTCTTTTATATCAGTACGAATATCACCACAACAAATCAACATCCGAAAATATTAGTGTTACACTTATACTTTTTTATTGACGGCTCCGTGGCGCAGTGGTTTAGCAGTCAGTTGTTGCGCTGGGGGCCGCGGGTTCGAATCCCGCACGGAACAAGTATTTGTATGGCCTACAAGTAATTGTTCCGGGTCTGGATGTTTGTCCTTGTGCAATTTATGTTTGTAAACTGCCTCCACGACACAGGAGAAAATCCTAGTGTGGGGGTAACGTTTTTGAAAAAGAAAAAAAGAAACTAAAAAAAAAAAACTGCCGTGGTAGCTCAGATGGTCAGCGCTCGCTGTATGTTTCACAGTACGCGAGCAACCCGGGTTCGACCCCCGCTGGCACCAATAAAATTGTTAATTGCAATTTTAAGTGCTGATTTACCACGTGCTCGGCGGTGAAGGAAAACATCGTGAGGAAACCTTCATGTCTAAGAAATGAGGAGAAAAAATATTTCAAAGACATGTGAAGTTCGTCAATACGTATTAGGGCGGCGCGGCGTACATTTCCTAGCCCTAAATCCCTCTCAGAAATGAGAACAGGCCTGTACCCAGCAGTGGGACGTATATAGGCTGTAACTTTAACTTTTAACTTTAACTATACTACCTGTTGTACCCGGCAATGATAGTTCGAACCCTTGTATATTTTTTATAGGAGAGGGGGCAAACGAGCATGCGGCTCACCTGATGGTAAGTGACTACCGCCGCCCATGAACACCAGGGAGGGAATTGCAGATGCGTTACCGGCCTTTTAAAAAGGAGTACGCTCTTTTCTTGAAGGTCCCTAAGTCGTATCGGTCCGGAAAAATCGCTGATGGTAATCGATTCCACAAGGAAGTCGTGCGAGGAAGAAAACATCTTCTAAATCGCACAGTGGTGGACCGCCAATCATCCAGATGGTGTGGATGGTATCGGGAGTTCTGCCGCGATGTACGTTCGTGATATTTGGCGGCTGGGATTAATCCGAACAATTCCTCAGAGCACTCCCCATGGTAGATGCGAAAGAAAATGCAAAGGGATGCAACATCTCTTCGCAGTGCCAATGAATCGAGCCGATCGGAAAGGGCTTAGTCGTCGACGATTCGAGCCGCTCTGTGCTGGATGCGTTCAAGTGGAAGGAGCTGGCACTGGGGAGCCCCTGCCCAGAGATGGGAACAGTATTCCATGTGAGGCCGAACCTGCGCCTTGTAAAGTTGCAGGCGGTGTGCCGGCATGAAATACTGACCCGCTCTGCTGAGCACGCCAAGCTTTTTAGAGGCCAATTTGGCCTTCTCTTCCAAGTGACCACGAAACTGCACGTCACTCGATATGTCGACGCCGAGGATTCCGATACTGACTGAGGCAACTAGGGGAGTGCCTAGAAACTGAGGAGATACGACAAAGGGGTTCTTTTTAGCGGTAAATGCGCAAACTTGTGTCTTCTGAGGATTAAACTGGACTAGATTTAGTCGCCCCCAGTCCGAGACTTTGTCCAGCAAAGACTCGACGTCAGACACAAGTTTGTTCCGGTACTCGGAGACGTTTTCCCGAGAAATATTAGCACGGCCGGTGTATAGAGCATCACCAGTGCTGTCATCCGCATAGCAATGAATGTTACCAGTTAGCAACATATAATTGATATGCAGAAGAAATAGCGTTGGTGATAGCACACAGCCTTGTGGAACACCAGCGTTAATAGCCTTGTAGTCAGAACATGCACCGTCTACAACGACCTTGATGCTCCGATCTGCAAGGAAGCTGGTGATCCAATTGCACAATTTCTCGGGAAGCCCATAGGAAGGGAGCTTCGAAAGAAGCGCTTTGTGCCAAACCCGATCGAAGGCCTTCGCAATGTCCTGACTAACGGCCAACGCCTCCCCCTTGGACTCTACTGCCTCCGCCCATCTATGGGTCAGGTAGACCAGAAGATCACCAGCTGATCGACCCCGACGAAAACCGTATTGGCGGTCACTAATCAGCTGGTCCTCAAGTACCTCAAGGTACTGGATGAGCTGGCAGTTAATAATGGATTCCATTATTTTGGAGAACAAGGAGGTGATCGCGATAGGCCTATAGTTGGACGGGTCTGAGCGGTCGTCTTTTTTAGGGATCGGGTGGACAAAAGCTGTCTTCCATGAATTCGGGACTACGCCTTGGGAGTAGGAGTACCGGAAAAGACGCGTTAGGACCGGTGCCAACTCCGGAGCACACGTCCTCAGCACAATTGGGAGGATTCCGTCAGGCCCACTCGACTTCTGGATGTCCAGGGAGAGAAGTGCTTTGCGAACCGAGCGCTGTGAGAACAGCACATCCGGCATGGAGCACTGACACCGCGGGATGGTCGGCGGTGTTTTCCCCCCGTCATCAAGAGTCGAGTTGGACGCAAAAAGGGAGCCTAAAAGGTCGGCTTTGTCTTTTGCGTCTTGGGCCAGTGAGTCGTCCTCCCTGTGCAGAGATAGTAGCGATGGCTTACAGAAATTCCCTTGGACAGCCTTGTAATGTAATTGGTATTAATTAAATTAGAAACCTCAAAATTATACATGTATCATATTTAAAGTTTAAATATTTTTAATTTAAATCAATTTTGAATTAATATCTTTTCGTGTGGATGTGATATAATTATACAGGGTTATTTTGCAATAACCGGCAAAATTCAAAATAAGTAAAATAGGTAAAAATAAAAAATAAAGTAGGAAAAGATATTAATTCAAAATTAATTTAAATTAAAAATATTTAAACTTTAAATATGTACATGTGTAATTTGTATTAATTAAATTAGAAACCTCAAAATTATACAAATGTCTTACACCATCTAACAAAGAAATCAATTATCTACATACTTAACTGAATTAATTCAACATTGAAGAAGAATTGACGTGTTAGATTAAATATTAATTACCTGCTCGATATCTATGATTTTTGTTTAGGAGGGTGGTAAAGAATTCGTTTATTTTAATTTTATAAATAGTAATAGTAATTGACAAAACTATCAAATTGCTTACAATGGTAATAAGTAATGACATATTAAGATTTATAAATAATGACTGTGCTTATTATTATAAACTTTATTGTTACAATTTAAAATTTAAATGCTATTTAGTAAGATATAATAATTACAGATATTTAAATTGCGTACAACATCAAGCTATTACAGATTAAGTAATTTGATATAAAAGAAAAATTTTACTGAACCATACGAATAATTCGCAATAATTCCTTCGGTCAAGAAAGATATATACACATTGTTACCAACGATTGTTAAGAATATCTATATCTTTCTTGACATTAATATTGTTTTGTTCTAAAATGTTCTTAACCTTTATAATAATAACGGTTAAGAACATTTTAGAACAAAAACTGTCACAATTCACAAATAAAAAAAAATTCCTCAGACAATTAAAAAATACTTACCAAACGCAAATCTTTCGGCTTGTACAATACCGCAGTAAGGTTATCTTTAGACATGTTTTACGCGTGCGCGGGCTGGGACTGTCAATGCACTACTGAAATTGATGTCACACTGGTCTCACGCTCACGTGTGTAGCGAATACTGACACAACCTGATATTAATAAAATGAACAGAGTTATTGCGATTATTATCAATGAAGAGGAGGCGCGGCTTCCACGTACGAGCGAATAAAATGAAACCGTCACGAATTGGTCTCTCGACTGCGGCCAATCTATGGAAACAAGTGTATTTTTGGATTAGCGATGTGGCATTGGTCTATGCTAAAAGTGTCAGCGACGTCAATTTAGCCCTATATATAAATAAAAGGCTAGCTTTATCAGCTAGTTCACTCTCGTATATAAAGATATAGCTCCTTGCCCCAAGTATAGTCTGGCATTATCCTCTGCCAAAACAATGGATCTAGGAACGAAACTTGTAAATACTCAAAAAGATTTTTAATTAATTTTAAAAACCTTACCTCCGCACTAGGATTTTCTCATGTATCATGGGGACAGTTTACATACATCAATTTCACAAGTCCAAACATCCAGATCCGGAACAATTATTTGTAGACCACACAAGTACTTGTTCCATACAGGAACAAGTACTTCAGGAACAAGTACTTGTGTGGAATTCGAATCAGCGATCTTCAGCGCTGCAACTCATTGCTAAGCCACTGCACCACGGAGCCGTCATTGAAATTTCCATATTACAAGGAAAAATTGGTCTTATCAAATACAATCAAACTTGCAAATAGACTTCCCGCAGAATCTTTTAAAAAATATTTAATTAAGCGCCGCGCAAGAAGGTCTTACAAGGGTCCAAACTTGGAGTACAAATAATCAAGCTATGTCCAACCTTTAGTGTTTTTTTAGGATAGGGTGACAAACGAGCAGACAGTCCACCTGATGGTAAGTGGTTGCTGTGACCCATAGACATCTACATTTATCCTCAATAATGAATCAAAATGCAGATGCGTCATCACCCGTGAGGACTAAAATGGAATGCCTCTTTTCCAGTAAAATGGGTCTCCGGTTCTCTACACTCACCATACGAAACACGCCAGTGTCAAACTGCAATTTTACGCTGGTATTCTGTGAGAGCGTGGTCCTTCCCCGGTCGAGCCGACCCATTCGTGCTACAACTATACTACTAATATAGCTGCAGCATGGCTCTATCACGTGTAATATAATGTCGTCAGCACAAAGTAAAAACCTTCGCAACTAGTTCGACGAAGAGTAATTTGATGAAAACTGCGACATTTTTACCCGACGCGTTGCTGTCGCAGACAAAATAATTGTGGTAATATCGCTTTAAATTTGGAAGAGTTATGTTGTTTAATTAGGAATGATAATACATTAATTGAAGTTGAATGATATATTAATTTCAAATAAATTTATCGGTACGATATGCGCGCCACCTACTGTAAATTAATTGTACTATGCCTATAAACTCCGCGCTAGGAGGGCATCCACGACTTTTTCTGCCACCAGGGCGGCGCCACTTTAGAGTGAGGTAAATATTTGACAGATTTCATAGCGGAGATGATCATTTCTAAGGAAAATATAATCTTTAAGGTTTCTTTCTGTATTATTAGTTATATTTTATATTAATTACAGTAGAAATGAATAAACCAAACTATAAATATAACTAAAAGACGACTTTTTAAAAAAAAAGAGTTATAATGTGCAAAAAATTAAAAATCAAACCACTGACGCATTGTGTTGTGTATTAATATAATACTCTGGATAATGATAAACTATTATTTAAAACTGATTTCTCAATTAACTGACATTGTGTAACAAAAAAATTTACCTCAGTCACAACGAAGCTTCTGATTGATGCAAAGGCCATCGACTTCTCACCTGTGTATTGTGCGTCATCAGTTGACGATAAAGTATCTATTTTCACTAAATTAACACTGAAACTGTTTGATGCGCATGCACCGGTGAGATCTATTAGGGCTAAGCGGCCTCCAGCTCCGTGGATAACGAAGGGAGTGCGCATGGCGATGACTCGACGTAACCGAGCTTTCAGAAGGTTTAAGCGTGACAGGAGCAATGAGAATTGGGACTTGTACAAAATTGCTCGCAATCGTTGCAACCAAATGGTAAGGGCGGTAAAGCGTCGTTACTTCTTTGACAATATATCTAGCGCTTCTTCGGCAGATACTTGGAAATTTCTTAATTCTCTTGGTCTATGTAAATCCTCCACTATGAAACATAATATCCCTTTCCCTCTAAATGACATAAATTCCTATTTTTCAACAGGTTCTTCACTCTCTCCAGTTATTAAGTCCCAGTCAATCTTAGAAATTAATTCCAAGGCCAAACCTTTACAAATACCCTTCTTATTCTCGCTTGTCTCTGTTAACGATGTTCGTAAAACATTTGCTTCTATTAAATCAAAAGCAGTGGGTTGTGATAATGTGAGTCGTGCTATGATCTCTTTAGTTCTCGAACTCTTTCTTCCAGTCATTACTCACATCATTAATTTTTCTCTGTTGTCAGGGGTATTTCCTTCTTTGTGGTGTAAAGCCTATATAATTCCGCTTCCTAAAATTTCAAACCCCTTGCAACTCAATAATTATAGACCTTTTTCTATTCTTCCATTCTTATCAAAGATCCTGGAGTCTATAGTTCACCAGCAAGTATCAGGTTTTATATATAATAATAACTTGCTCACTCAATTTCAGTCGGGCTTTCGTCCCGGACATAGCACCACCACTGCACTTCTTAAAGTTACAGAGGACATTCGGGAAGGCTTGGAGAATAGAAAGGTCACTGTGCTTGTTCTCGTGGACTTTTCTAATGCCTTCAACATGGTTGACCATGATATTCTCCTCGCTATGCTCGGTAATCTAAACTTCTCCTCCATTGCTTTAAATTGGTTCTCTTCCTACCTTTGTGGTTGCCAACAAGCTGTTCGAGTTGGTAATCATTTGTCTGACTGGTGTCAACTTGTATCTGGCGTGCCACAGGGTGGAATATTATCTCCTTTATTGTTCTCTATTTTTATTAACTTCCTCTCCTCTCATCTTTGCTGTTCTTACCACTTCTACGCCGACGATTTGCAAATTTATACTCAGACTGATGTTGATCACATTAATAATGCTGTTATCAATATTAATACAGATTTATTAAATTTAAGCAATTGGGCTAGCAAATTTGGCATCCAAGTGAATCCTAACAACTGCCAAGCAATTTTAATAGGAAGTGCTCGTCAGTTATCTAAACTTGATATTTGTTCTGTCGCTCCTGTCATGTTTGATGGATCATGCATCCCTTATTCCAGCACTGTGAAAAACCTAGGCCTCTGTATGGACTCAACTCTCAATTGGTCCACTCACATTCAAACAATAAGTGCTTCAGTTATTGCTAAGTTGAGTGCCCTAAATCGCCTTAGAAACTTCCTTCCGGTCAAGGTAAAGATAACTCTGGTGCAGTCTCTTATTTTGCCCATTATTGATTATGCTGATGTGTGTTGTACTGATCTTAATGAGAACCATCTAGACAAGCTGGATCGTCTCGTAAATAACTGTGTCCGATTCATCTTCTGTCTTCGCAAGTTTGACCATGTTTCCTCCTTTAGATTTCAGCTAAATTGGCTTCCCATTCGCCAACGGAGGCAAGTCAGGACACTTCTCACACTTTTTTCTATTTTATTCGACAATCGTTGTCCCGACTATTTGAAACGTAAGTTTCAATTTCTATCTGATACGCATAAAAGACCTCTACGTTCTTCGGAGACTCTTACGCTCTCCATTCCACTTCACCGTTCCGGTTTCTCTTCTTCCTCGTTTACTGTACGAGCTGCGCGACTTTGGAATGCACTGCCTGAAACTTTGAGACAACGCTCCAACAAAGTAACATTTAAAAAGTATGTTAAAGAACATTTTTTGAAAGTCGTAAAGAATTCCTAAGTTGGCGTCATCATCTTAGTTAATCTGTGTTAGTAGCTAATTTCATCATCATATGTTTTTTACGTATATATGTATATTTGTGTGTATATATGTATTTATATGTGTATATGTGTATATATATATGTGTGTATGTGGTATGTATATATATATATATGTATATATATGTATATATGTATGTATGGTATATGTATTTTTTTACCTTTATGTTTATATGCTATAATTTCTAAATTCATTATATTTCTTATTCTTTACTGTTATGTATTATAATAACCGCCTTCGATGTTTTTCCACTCCTCAAGGTTGACAGGCAGAGAATACTTTAAGCATTATGTCCGCCTTTTGTACTTATATATTTTATAAGGTTCAAAAAGTTAAATAAATAAATAAATAAAAACTAGCGACATCTGGTGAGTGGAAAATATTAGCCCTCAGTGCACGCAATAAATTGACGTTTTGCCGCCATCAAAATACGAACAAACAAAAATATTTTTATATATTAGATTTCAGATTAAACAATGTATCCATAGTTCTTTATTTCTTAATTATTAGATCATAGAGGAAGGACGTCGGCAGCCCGTGTTGCTTTATGATCAATAGTATGGAAAGAAACTGTAATTCGCAAAAACAGTTATCTTTCCTCCTCTTCAGCAGCAACTTATTGAAGTTTTGACATAAGTTTTTCCAGGCATGCACCAACTGACCTATATTTCTAACTCTTATTAACTACGCTGGGCAGAAAAGATAGTCGAATACACTGTTTATTAATGTTAATAAGATAAGTAATAACCCCTGAGAATGACGTAATCGTAACCAAGCTCTTGTCTAAAATTATTTTTATAATTATTTTAACAACATATACTACTTTATTATAATTGTAAAATGTTTTTATAATCAATATCAATATTGAATAAAAATGTATTTTTTTAAAAAGTGCAAATCGTCACCAGTTTCTAGAATTTGGCATTTATAGATTTTTGAACGAATTTATTGCAATAAGTCGGCCGCCAAAGCATAGTCCATAGATTCTATATATATACTAGGCATAGTCCATCAGTCAACACGTGAGAGTTACGTAAACATAAATAGACAAATTTGTACTCTAAACGGTCTTACTCTTTCAACATAAGAGATCGCGTACTTTTGCGTGTCAAACTTCATTCTAATAGTATTACTGAAAACACAAATATCATTGAAAAATTCAATCTGATGTACTTGAACAATATGGTTCACTTTTGGCCCTTCTTACCAAAACTGAAACCATCACCCATATCTATAAGAATATAATGAGCTAAGAGGACTTAGCAAACAAGTTAAAACAATTTAAAAAAACCGACTGCGTAAAACAGGTTACTGAAAAGTGAATAATTATTTTTCACGTTAATAATGCTTTAAGAGTTCATAGATTATGTTTTGAAAATTTTAGTGAGAATGGTTGCCAACTAAATAAATCGTTATAGATCCTAAATGGCCGTTATAAATGAAAAACGATTAGAGAAACCTAAGATGATTTTCAAAGTCCTATTCAATGAGACCCTGCACCCCACTTGACATAGTTCGTCGACTTTCATTTTTTATTTTTCTTAATATGTCGTTGCGATATTGAATTTTGATTACTTTCATGTCTTTACTCGCAAGATTAAGACAAATGGATTGACCTAAGAATCTGAATAAGAATCTCGTCTCTAGAACGCCACAAAAGAACAAACTTACATACATACATATATATTATATAGGCTATTTAATATGTATGTATTACCATTAGGAATTTTATCAGGATAATCTTTTGACATCGGACCCCGGTCGTCATCATGACCGATAACAGTTAGATGACGTAAGCCACGGATTTACAGGGCAAATGAAATCAGACGTTTATCTACTCGGGAATCACAACAAGATTTTGTTACGCGGCAACATTTTACTCCTTTCTCTCTGCGCTGGATCTGTTAGCCAATGAGAACGACGGAAAAAGGCGTCGAGTTGTCCTTCCCATTCCCACGCGTTTCCGAGACTAACCACTCTTTGCTCGTAGCTTTAAGGAGAATGATACCTAACAATTATTAATAGTAACTTTTAATCAGTGAATAAAGAGTTGTGAAATTATAATAAATATGTCGCAATGAACTGTGTGGTGAATTTATTTATTGTATGACACGAAAATTTCAAGTTTACGCCGAAGAGCCCTACTGAAACGTAAAACACACATTACATTTTAAGTTTTTCTTGCCACAAATTAAATACTTTTGCATCCTAGTTTCTTCTAGACTGTAATGATAACAGTGTCAGTTTGGAGACTTCCTGCTCACGTCGACACAACTGCCATCGTTGGAGCAACGAAATTGGCTGTCGTGGTAGGGCAGCATAGTGGCTATTAGCGATATTAGATTACAGCTATTAAGAATACTATGATGAAAATGTAAAATGCGTTGGTATTTCAAATAATCGATATGAGTATGTCCTAATTTGCTTTTATGTAAGAAAATAGTACGAGTAGTAGATACTCAATATTTTTTTGCGCAATACTAATACTGTAAACAGCAGATCACTGGGGTCGCTTATAGGGTTGCCAATATTTTATTAACCCCCAACGAAAAATGATCATCAATCTTAAAAAAATATGAGAACTCTTTTATCCAGGACAAAAAATATTACAATTTGAGTTATATTTCTTTTTATTTATATTAGCGATCCGCCTCTTCTTTCCACGAGTGATTTCTGGGTTTCGACAACAGCGACACATACTGGGTCCAACTGAGTTTTTAAACTTCTCAAATACACACAAAAAATCATCGAAATCAGTCGGGCCATTTTCGAGGTTTTGCGAGACTACACAGCAATTGATTTTTATTTAAAGAGATTAACACACAAATGGCGTGGCGGGGCAGTATAGTGGCTACTGGTACGTAGTACTATTATTTATTCTGTGCTACTGGCGATACAGATATTTATATCACTCTTCTAATCCTATCTATTATCATCGAAACTAATTACCCCGAGAACTTCCAGCCCCGCTCTCTCCTAATTATTCAAAGATTAGAGGCTAAAACCTATGATCAATTTTTGAAACACTTGCTGACATCTGATTGAGCTGAAATTTTGACATACTTGTGGAACTTTGATAGCAATGCTATAGTTTTGATTTCTTCCTATACTGCATAATGTAATGTAGCATCGCGATATCTTACACATTCAGTATTATAAATACATTCGTATCGCCTTACTAAATCGATGAACTGTTTCCCATTTTGACAACGTACACGGTGCAAAGGTCTTTTGTTTATGACGTGCTACATGTAAGTTCTAGAAACACACTGGGCCTACGCATCGGATTAAATAGTACCTACCAACATCCCCTTCACCTTTCCACTGCGCCCCCTTTTCCCTAAAGGGGGGGTCACTTCCGATTGGGCAGGAAGGCAGGCCAATGCCAGACCCACAGGTGGTGTTTAGTGGGTAAGGCACTTCTTCAAAGTGAGTCCCACATAACCACGCAGCCGGTTGCGTGGTATGCTATGAGCATTCACCACCTCCCTCCCCCGCTTCCGGAGGGTAGTCCTTTGCTTTGGGTGGCAAAAAAAATCACCTTTCCACGTCGATCTGGACACGGAGCATGGACGTCGTAGATCTATTCGACGTTGCGTCGGACGTGTGTGAGTGTGATTGCATTGCAAACGATAAGTGTGTTTCTAATGCATGGTGTTTCATTCAAAATCAAGAGTGCAGATGTCATAGATCATAATGCGTTGCATATGTTGCGTATGTGGGACCAGTCTGTCTCTGCCTTAATTGAATAACATATATTATGATTGTAAGCAGTTATTTTTTGTCAAAAAGTCCCACTGTTCTTTCAAGGACAGAGGATTTTCCCAAACCAGTGATAATTTAAATGTAAATTAAACATAAGTGCGACTTTCAATAAGTACTTACTTACTTACTTATCTTCACGCACAATCCCTGACGGGGTAGCCAGAGAGAACAGATCGCCGAGTGTCACGATCCTTACATACCTCTTTCGCTTCTTTCAGATTCATTATCTTCTTCATACATGCACGTCTAGGTATCCGAGTACTCTTGACCCTCCCCTCTTCGAGCAATTTGCTCACATGGTCTTCGAAAGTTAGTCTCGGTCTACCTCGACACCTTTTAATATTAACTTTCGCGCTATATATTTTCTTCACTATTCGGTCTTCACTCATTCGCTCAACGTGCCCAAACCATCGAAGCACGCCCTTATCAATTTTTGTGATAAGGTCATCTTTCAAACTTGCCATATTGCGAATCTCTTCGTTTCGCTTTCGGTCGGCCATGGTAACGCCGCACATTTTACGAAGAGATCGCATCTCCACTGCATTCAACTTGCTTTTATGCTTCTTCTGGCATACCCAGGTTTCGCTGCCATATAACAAAGTCGGTACCAACACTGCGTTATGTATTGCAAGGCGTGCACTCTTCACTACGCCTTGCCTTTTGACTAACGCAGTCAGGGCACCATTGACTTTGTTCCCGGCAGCGACACGCCTGTCCACATCTAAATCACATCTTCCATCCCGGCTAAAAGCACTCCCCAAGTATACAATTTCATTTACCTATTCTAGACATTCCTGATTTACCCATATTTCACACTTCGTTCTCTCTTCGTCCCTTTCAAATACCATAACCTTAGTTTTATTAGCATTCAAACGGAGACCTTTAATTTCATATTCCTTTTTCATACACGTGACTAATGCCTGCAGTTCTGCCTCTGATGGTGCAATAAGTACTGCATCAACTTAATACTTTCAATAAGTATTATTTATAATCTATATTGAATAAAGTTGCTGTTTCTATAGTGAAACTTACTATTGCGTTATCATTGGTTTATACTCCGTATCGCTCGCGCACAGATAGTACTAAGAACACTCAAATTATCATAGATAAAAATGTAAAATGCGTTTGTATTTTAATTAATAATCAATATCGGTATTGCTATGATGTAAGAAAATAGTTGTACAAATGACAATGAATAATTTTTTGCGCAACATAATACAGTAAACATCACATCACTCGAGTCGTCTACAGGTTTGGGGTTGCCAGCATTTTATTTAGTCTCTACGGAAAAACGATCACGAATCTAAAAAAATATGAGATCTCTTTTCTATCCGGATACAAAAATCACTACAATTTGAGTAATATTTCTTTTTATTTAAAATTTACACAATTTTTAAACAGCAACATAGCTTTGTGTGATTTAACATATTTAATAAAAGATCAAAATATTAATTAAATGTGGTGTGCAGTTCAAAATGTTTAAATTAAACACTATACCAAATAAGAATAAAATAAAATGGGATATATTATAATACATAGTATCAAAATATTACTTAAAAAGTAAAAGTCATAGATAGAAATTCCGATAAATCAAATGGAATTGTTCTTAAGACAGAATTTTTAGAAATATTCTTAAAACAAGTGGCAAAATTATAAATTTTGTGCAACCGACTTCAATATAAATAAAATGTTAATATGATCAATGTAGTCGAAGTCAATTAAATACGCATTATTAAGGACAACTCAAAAACTACTGGTCAGATCTTGATCAAATTCAGATCAGCAGCAGCACCAGCTTTCAAACAAGAATCATCAAAATCGGTTCACCTAGAAAAAAGTTCTGAGGGCACATAAAAAAATACAGTCGAATTGAGTACTGTCTCCTTTTGAAGTCGGTAGTAAATGGGCAAAATCAAAAACTAGATATGGAGAAGCTTACTTTTAAAAGGCAGGCGACGACCAAGGGACCGTAAGGTGGCAGTAGCGTTACGGCGTATTTCAGCAACTTGGACTTCGCAGCTTAAGGTAGGTATGGTCTATATGTGCGGAGTTCCTTGCTTCTATGTACGATTGGCGCTCGGAACTTCGACACCGAGGGTATCGTGCTTCTTCCAGAGAATGGCAATAGGGAACACAAAAGGGTCACAATATTACTACCAAATACTATTAAAATCGTAGCAAAGATCATGTACATTACATTAGTTTTTATTTCACTTCAATACATGCAGTATTTCCGAAGTTATAATGACGAGAAGTTTAAGCCCTTTTTTGAATTTCAGAGATTACGCGCGCTCACACTATGACGTCACACCCCCGCAGACCGCGACCGCGACACAAACGCGGCGCTCGGTCCGGTGCGGTTTGACCAAATTATGTGGGTCTCGTTTCATTTTCTTTCGGTCGTCTTTGCATTCCTATTACTTATAGTGTTTGTGCTTGTATTTCAAAGAAATAATATTATCCTCTAAATCCGATTACACTAAAGTGAAACGTGTAGTGCTAGAATGGAAGAAGGTTTTCTAAAAGGATAGTCGGATAATCTGCCAAGAGTGGATAGTTTGACGGTGGCACAATATTTCATGAAGAATCAGTATTTAACGGCTATTGAAATTCGTGGAATAAAGATGAAAAGATACGTACCTATGTTCTAAGTAAGCATTAGGTACCTACTCTCCTCGGTAATCATTAGGTTTAAGTTTGAACAAATACCTATATAAGTATTTGTACAAACTTAAACCTAACTGAAAGTTTGTGTGTTTCATTTAATACTTACCTACCTAATATGGATGGCGATAAAATATACTAGGTACCTACTCGTACTCCACATCTCGAGGTTGTCGCTGATTATTTTGTGTGTTTTATTAGTTTATACTTACAGAAAATGTCAGTTTTTACCCATATACCATATAACAGATGTGGGTAAGTCCTACTACCTAGGTATTTACATAGTTATCAGTTTTCTATTGTTCTATTGTTAGACTAAAACAGATATCTATATTTGATTAATTTTATCCAATGCTCGCTTTAGTTTATTCATTCACAGTTTTTAAATTAAAACATTTAAAAATCAGTTCTAATTAACTTGTGGGTCGCAAATTTTTACTTACCATTTTATTGGTTATTTATTGATGCCAGACGCAAAAAGAGGGGTGTTATAAGTTTGCATGCTATGTGTATTGTCTGTCTGTGTATCTATATATCTGTCTGTGTGTCGGTATGTCTGTCTGTAGTACGACAGCTCATAAATGGGTGAACCGTGTTGTTGTTTTTTTTATTTTGTATTTAATGTTGTCTTTTAACAGTGGTTCACAGACATGTTTATTCAAAATTGTTAAACCGTTCTAATAGTACATTAAAAACGTACGTTTCGAAAACCTAAATAAAAACCGTGTTTAATGTATGTACGTTGCTATCGTTAAAAAAAGACAACGAAAACTAAGGATAAATGCAGGCCGCGAGTTTGATACTTCTGACATCGGGCCGCGAGTTTGATATTGTAGTAGGAAGAGAATATATATTTATGTATATTTTGTATATTTTGCCATATGTGTATTTTGCGGCCCATCAATACAGTCGGTTGAGGAGCACTGCACTGCGCTGCTACAAGGTGCTAGGTAGTTGGCAACTTTGGCAAGATACCTATCTATCTAAACAATCAAAGTAGACAAGTAGGTATGTTTAGTAGGGCAAGGATAGGTAGAGAAGAAGGATAAGCTTATTACTTACAAAAAATACTTACATCGAAATGGTCACAGCAGTGCGCTTTCGTTTTAGGGCCTATTGAATAGACTCCCTCATTTTTGGGTCCCCAGGCACATAAAAAAAGAGTTTATCGGGTGTTATAATTGTTGAATTGAAGTACTGAGGCACAATACAGTTTTTTCCATTTTTACCACAGAGAACTTTAAAATTCTGATTTTTACTGCACAGCTGCGTGTAGACGAGAGCGCGACTGTTGTATGAGCGGGGGTGTGACGTCATCGGTTAGTGAGCGCCCGCCCGCGTTTTTAAAAATCTTCGTTGAGAAACATGCACTTTGATTGTTAATATCTCAGCCAATTTTTAAGATATGAAAAAAGTAAAAACACAGTTTTTCTCATATTATTTTGTAGGTTTATTTGGCATGTAAAGTAAAAAACGTTTGTCCGACCCATTGCGGAGGTTCCGCACTTGGCAGCTTATGGTTAAAAATTGGAAGGAGCGTTTTGCCCACCCGAAGGCGGGAAACAGGACTGTCGAGAATGTTCGCACTCCGTCATCGAGACGGACCCTGTAAGGGCTATCGCCGTCGGGGCTGCGGTAGTGTGCGAAAACGTTCCTGTAGCCCCGACTAAGGGCGAAGAGATGAACATTTATTTCACTAACCGGTAGACAGACGGGTATCCATGAAGTTTACCCGACGTATAAAAAAGGTATGGTCTATATGTAAGCTAAGATTTTTCACAGAGTTACAAAATGGTAGCTAAGTTCTTTTGTAAGATACGGGAGAAAGATTACCGTAATAAATGTTAGCTAACGTCGTGCTACTACTTATAACCATGAGCTTACACTTTACCCAGTGCCCGATTTACTCACAGGCTAACCAGGTTGGAGCCTAGGGCGCAAGGTCGAGGGGGCGCTGAGCTTGCATTTGCATTTGTAAGCACCACTTATATATAGAATAAAATATGGTAAAATATTCGCCATAAATAATGGAGTAACTACCGCAAGTATTTTACTTGTTTCTCTTTCTTTCTGTTAGGTACAAAACAAATAAATAGATTGTAAAAACAAGACTGAATTATTGGGTACCTTTCGTCTTTGACTGAGTGGTCGTGATTTATAGATTTTAAACGGCTCAAGCTCTGTTTTCTGTCTCTAATTTTATTAATGTGTTTTGCCTAGGCTGTCCAAGAGAACTTCTTTCAGCCATCTTTTCCATCTCTGCAAAGGAATAACGACGCACTGGTCCATGCTGAAAAGGAGAAAGTCGATCTTTTAGGTTCTCTTTTTAGGTCCAACTCGAATCCCGATGACGGGGGCTACACACCGCCCACCATCCCGCGGTGTGATTGCTCCATGCTGGATGTGCGGTTTACACAGCGCTTAGTGCAAAGCACTCTTCTCCCTGGACGTCAACAATTCGGGTGGGCCTGATGGAGTCCCTCCTATTGTGCTGAAGATGGGTGCTCCGTAGTTAACACCGGTTCTAACGCGTCTTTTTCGGTACTCCTACTCCCTGGGCGTAATCTTGAACTTATGTAAGACAGCTTTAGTGCACCCGAACTCTAAAAAGGCGACCACTCAGACCCGTCAAATTACGGGCTTATCACAACAACCTCAACATCAACTTTACAAGGCGCAAGTTTCCTCCACATAGAGTACTGTTCTCATTTCTGGACCGGGACACCCCAGTGCCAGCTTCACTTGACCGCATCCAGCGAATAATGGCTCGACTCGTTGACGACCGAATTCTATCTGAGCGGCTTATGTCGGCAGTTGTTCGTGGGCGATGGTCGACACTTATCAGGAAAATTTGTATTAATGTGGGTGAAGCCGCGAGGAGGAAAGCTAGTAAAACCACAAAATAAATAATAGTATTATGTAGTAAAACATAAAATTCTAGTAAATATATTCGTGGGCTGGGCAGACACAGACAGAACAGGCCGGTGGAGGGGGGAGGGCGCATATTCATAGTTAGTCTAGGACTGTCGGAACTCTAAACCAGGCACCGACTTTACCTCTTAGTAAAGTGTATAAGCTCAGAATAAATAACAGTACAAGAATATAAGTATATTAATCTGACACTAATGGTTGGTTTTTTTTCCTACTTAGGAGTTCGTCTAGCATAGTATGAGTACTGGCTGCGAGGCATTCCATCTCAGTCCTTAGGTGATGTAGATGACTATAGGCAACGGCATCCACTTACCATCACGTTGGCTCTGTCTTCGCTTGTCACCCTCATTCTATAAAAAAATACAAACACACAAAAGTGTATACGTTTACATTATGATTTCATCCTCTTTTTTTATACGAGGGTGGATTGAAAAGTACTCGGCCTAACACAGATCCATTCAATTCTAAAAATCAAATCTACCCACATTATTTAGTTCAGTTCAGACTAGTTCATTGTGTGAAGTTCGAAACGTGTGCGATAATTAGTTGTGATTTTATAAATTTATTAACAAAGTAATCGGACATAATTTCCGCGAATGGAGCAAAGCGAGCAGCGTGCCGTCATTAAGTACCTCCATAAGAAGGGGCTATCATCAAAAGCCATCCATGATGACATGGTCAGTACATTAGGCGATTGTGCTCTGTCATATTCATCCGTCAAAAAATGGATAGCAGAATTTAAGCGTGGTAGAGAGAGTGTGAAAGATGAACCTCGCTCTGGAAGGCCTTCGACGTCAACTACTGACGAAAATATTAAAAAAGTACTTGATTTAATAATGGGAGACCGCAGATTAAAAATTAGAGAGATAGCCGAGATTATAGGCATTTCTTATGAACGAACTCAAAACATCATTGTCAACGAGTTGGGTTTCCACAAGGTGTCTGCGAGGTGGGTTCCGCGACTGCTTTCAGTTGAACAAAAAAGGACGCGATTGACTATTTCACGCGACTGTTTGGAGTTATTTGAAGCCGATGCAGATGATTTTTTGAATCATTTTGTTACTATAGACGAAACATGGGTTCATTACTGTACACCGGAAACAAAACAACAATCAAAACAGTGGAGAAGACCTGGTTCACCACCCCCTAAAAAGGCTAAGTCGATTTTGTCGGCAAATAAGGTGATGGCTTCAGTATTCTGGGACTCGAAAGGTGTGATTATGATTGATTATCTTGAAAGGGGTCAGACTATAAACTCTGATTACTACTGCACCTTACTACGTCGTTTACGAGAGGAAATAAAAGAAAAACGTCGAGGAATGCTCAGAAGAAAAGTCCTGTTTCATCAAGATAACGCCCGTGTTCACACGTCAGTACAGTCAATGGCTGAAATTCACAACTGTGGCTTTGAACTGTTACCGCATCCGCCGTATTCACCTGATCTGGCACCATCATACTTCTTTCTGTTCCCTAACCTAAAAAAGCACTTGGGAGGTCAAAGATTTTCGACAAACGACGAGGTCAAAGCAGCTGTAGACGCATATTTTGACTCTAAGGAAGAATCATTTTTTTTCAACGGTCTAAATGCTTGGAAGGGGAGGTGGCAAAAGTGTATTGAACTTGATGGTGATTATGTAGAAAAATAAAAATATAACTGATTTAGTATGTGTTTATTTTCTTGGTTAGGCCGAGTACTTTTCAATCCACCCTCGTAGGATAGGGTGACAAACTAGCACACAGTCCACCTGATGGTAAGTGGTTGCTGTTACCCATAGACATCTACATTTATCCTCAGTAAGGAATCGAAATGCAGATATGTTGTCATCCGTGAGGACTAAGATGGAATGTCTCTTTTCCAGTAAAATGGGTTTCCGCTTCTCTACACTCCCCATACGAAACACAGCAGTGTCAAGCTGCCATTTGACGCTGGTATTCTGTGAGAGCGTGGTCCTTCCCCGGTCGAACTGACCCATTCGTGCCACAACTATACTACTAATATAGTTGCAGCATGACTCTACCACCTATCTTATAACGTAATACATCATTAAGGCGGCAATATGGTGGATTTACTTATTCCATAATATATTTATAAAAACTATGGAAAGAAAGTAGTAATATTCAAAAGATTAAGCATTTTATTTATTGATATATAATACCTAACATAAAATGTAAATAAAATTTCAGATACTAGCATTAACCCACAACTCACAATATCTAAATAATGCTTTCAAAACAATTTATGGCCACATTATTTAGATAAGATTATGTGCTTATTGTATAATTATTACAGCTATTATAACTATCATTATCTCGAGGTCACTACATAAACGCTCTCACGTTATCCAGGCGATTGGAAGTAGTCATGGGCATAGGCCCGCCAGGATTACATTCAGGGAGGTGCATCTGCATCTACACATTATACTATTAACTAATATAAAATATAGAATTATACATACATATTATGTAGGTAAAGGTAATGTCAAAATCAAATCGACGGCAGGGGTATTTGTTTGAATATATTTCTATTTATAATATATAACTAATCTGATATATACTTAATCTCTGTAGTCGATAGTTGGCATTATTGCTCGGATAATCCCCGCTGCCACACGACATGCTGTGTTCACAGGGAAAGGGAAAGAGTAGAAGAGGATACTGAATTTATTGGCAAGGTGATGAACAAATTTGCACAGCAACCTAAACGCTTTCAGTTTTTCTATATACTTTCTTTCCTGACAGGAGGATGCAATTGTACCCCCTTGCACCCAGCTTGCAGCGCCCATGGTTATGAGAATATAATTAAATTGGGAAGAAATTTTATTCAATACAGATGTTCCGTATATGATATCTTTTTTTTTTCATTTTAGTTTCGGTATAATTTTTATAACTAGAAATAGTGCAATTTGAAAGGAAAACATTTCGTCTTACTTATAATATTTCGAATAAATATTTTTTTATTACTGGCAAGCACTCTTTAACTTTGAAGCGAGCAACCCTTTTTTTCAACTACACCCGCAGCGGGGTTTTGGTGGGAACTCGACCGGCGGCGGTTTGCTTCTCCTGTATTATAGTTTAAATAATAGTTTGAAGTGGATTTTGATATGTAAAAGTGGTGCGATTTTATGTATTAACTGTCTACGCATGTGAACTATTAGTGGAAACGGTGAAATAAGTGCTCTAATGGTGATGGATTCTCAAGATAAGCCGTTTGTTTGCATAGGCTCCTTTAGATTCCATCGCCAGCTGTCAGCAGCCTGCTGGCTCAAGTTGTCGTCAAAATCTCCCAAGGGCTGCACAATGTGACGCATCAACATATTGTAAAGCAGTGAACTATGAAGGATAATTATACATAAAGACAAGGCTTGGGGAAATTATAATAATATTATAATTTCCCCAAGCCCAATAAAAATACTCAAGACTTGGCCTAAAGGTCTAGATACCAGGCCATAAACTCCAAAAAAAAAACACCCGCAGCGACCACTAGTAAAGGCCAACTTCCTCGTCAACGCAAGCACTAACGCTTTTGACGATATTATTTTGACGGGTTGAAAGTAATTTTAAGTTTAATTTTCCACTGGTGCAGAAGAATAGCTGTCATGGGAAGGCCAGTGAAAAAGAAAGAAAGTGGGAAAACCAGTGTAAACGTCTTAAACAGGGAAGAAGCCCATATCCATATTTCCATTACTATCTACTAGAAAAGTTAACTACCCCCAAAATGATTGTTATTTTAATACTCTTATCGATTGAGTGGGTATATTTTATGAGGACAATAGGGTATTTTACACCATGTAAAAAAAAATCAAAGAATATATATTTATGATAGATTTTGTAAAAAGTAAACGAGAAATATTGATTTCTATTTATAGAAAAGCATTATAAATTTTATATTTCAATTTAAAGAATAATTTCTTTTTACCTGTGCCTCAAATCTGCAAAACGATGTCCGCCATGTTAGATAGCGTCGTGACGTCACTAGGTCAAAGAACTAGGTTATGTGTTGTGTACTAACTAGTTAATTTGGAAATTTTTCAAGTTATCATTACAATTGTTGACTTTTATTCCGAAATTTTATTGAAAAGGCATCATGGAAGACGGATTCGTAAAAGCGAGTTTATTACTTCGCTTTTACCACTAATGTTATAGATATTATAATATAAGCTCACAAAGGGCGGGACAGACGAGCGATTAATCTAATCCATTACAAAATTTGACTTGCAATAGGTACCTATCATGTCATTGTGTTTTGTTTTGATTAATCGATAGTTAAATATAAGTCATACTTACATCAAAGTGATCTTCACAGAAGTATAGTTTCGATTTTGTAGATAATGCCTTTAATTTTCTTCTTGCAGGTTATAATCAATTATTTCTCATATTTAAATCAGTTGGCACTTTTATTCATAACTTCCCCGGTGTTCTTATGCTCGTATTTGGCAATCAGGCACAACAAAACAATGATATAGATGATAACTCATTAATTTAACATTCAAAAGTATCTTATTCCTTTGCAAAATTGTCAAAATTCTAGGACAGTGACGTCACGAGTTGAACAGTATGGCGGCTAGCGTTTTCACGCGAAAATTTAAAACGATATATTAAAAGTAATTTTTATGTCACTATTTGGTTTTAAAAAAATTATATAAAAATTATAGTGGTTCATTATCACTCTAGGATTCATTTAAAACACTTTTTGAAAATGGGTGTAATACCCTATTGGATAGTTGACATTAAACTAACGATCCGCCCCTGCTTCGCACGGGTGATATCCGGATCTCCACAACAGCGCCACCTACCGGGTCCAATAGCCCAAGGTGAAACCGCGGTAAGTGCCACCGTCCCTGTATGCTATACCGTTTTTTTACAAGTTTTAACAGTGGTAGAGCCACGCGGCAACTTTTGCTGTCGCACGGATGGGCCGGCTCGAACCGGGTGGTACCACGACCTCACAGAATACCAGCGTGAAGTAGAGGTTTACCTCTGCGTTTCGCTTGGTGAGTGCAGGTGGCCGGAGGCCCTTTTTACTGGAAATGAGGCATTCCATCTTAGTCCTCACGGGTGACAACGCATCTGCATTTTGATTTGTAATAGAGGATAGATGTAGATGTCTATGGGCCGCAGCAACCACTTACCATCAGGTGGACTGTGTGCTCGTTCCCCTTATCCTATAAAAAAAACATCAGATCACCAGCGTGGTCTTTTTGTATAACGTTTCAAGATTTTGCGTGTCATGCTTGTGCAGGGGCTAAGTATGTTTATCTTCTCTGTATCGTTCCAATTTTAGTATAATATACCTACCGCCGAACGTATATTAAGCTGTGTTTAGCAGTGTATTAGCATTGCATCAATAATACAGATTCATGTAATACATTGAAAATAATTGATACAATAATAAAAACCGCATTTTACTTCAATTGGTTGCAACTTCATAAATTCAAAACGTGCTCGTCCTAGCTTTTAAAACGGTATACCTATGTGGCATACGAGAATGACACTGAAAGTTCTTAGATTATCAAAAACTGAACAAACTAGCAAGTTATTAGTTTTACTATATCTTTTCAAAATACTCTCCATTTACATCAATACATCGCTGCATCCGATGGAACCACTGAGAAAAGCACTTTGCCCACTCGTCCTTAGGGGTCTCTTCGACGGCATTTCGAAACGCAGCCACTGCTTCCTCGGCGCCCATAAAACGTTTTCCTCGAAGTTTTTCTTTTATTTTCGGTAATAAATAAAATCGCAAGGTGCGAGGTCGAGGCTATAGGGCGGGTGACCCAGTAATTCCACGTCTGATGTCGCCAAGTAGTTTATGCAAGTGATTGTTTGCTTGGCGGTGTGCGACGAGGCGTTGTCGTGGTGAAGGAGGATTCTACTGCGAGGTCGTTTCTACCGAACTTTTTCCAAGACAAGTGGCTATAAAATACATACGCAATAATACTGCCAGTTTCATTTTCAAAAGTTGAACTTATTTTTTTATTATATCGTTTACAAGTGGCCAGTTCTAAAAACTTTCAGTGTCGCCCTCGTAGCCATCAAGCCATGAAAATATAAAAACATTAGTTGAACACGCATCAAGAGTCTATCCTAAAGTTTTGTAAGCAAAAATTTTCCATTGCAAGGCGATCTTCCCAGCGTCATTCCATTAATATCTACAATAATCCTATTCAAAATCAAAAGTATATAATAATTTAGAGAACAAGAGCAATTTAATGAAAGTAAGTAATCTTAGGTCGATTTATGACACCGGCACTTTGTGGTTATCGGATCGGTGGTTACGGAGTGTGTTTTATACACTTAGATACAGCTAACAAAATATTATGTTAATATTTTGTATACATAACCCACGTTATCATTAAAACTAATAATACCCTATATTTTAAATGTCACATTGTCTTTATTTAGTAAATATATAATAAAAAGTAGAGATAATGGTTTATAATATAACTTATACTATAATATATTTTAAATTATGTAACTTATAATATACTAGCTGGCCAAGCAGACGTTATTCTGCCCTTTTCGACGACTACGTGTCCTAAAAAAAAATTTAATTCACAATAAAAAAATCGAGGGTCACTTATCGGGATAAAAACTATCCTATCTCTCAAGTTGGACCAAACTGCACACATTGTGAAACATTTCATTAAAACCAGTTCAGTAGTTTAGGAGTTCATCGCGGACAAACAATGTGACACGTAATTTTTATATATAAAAATTGAACACACTGGCCAAAACGTTCATGGCCGTTTAGTGGTATAATTATTTATGATTTTATATACTTATTTCGACAAAAATTCTCAGTAGCATCCGGAGTCAGCAGTTGGCGGAGTTCCACCCTCGGAAAGTATGTAAAGCCGTTGACTGATCTTAGTTAGTGTTGGATTGTCTCATCGGACTATGAGAGTTAGGAAATAGTGCTCCTGTGCTTACTTACACACACGTGCACTATATTCTTACTGCGCACATGGCTAGTCTCTGTTGAGACTGGCCGCCGTGACCGAAGTTCGGTCTGGAAGATATTATTATTATTTAGTCTTCAAACAAAAAACTCAAATATTGAAAAATGTATAAGGTAAAATAAAAAATAAAACACTCAAAAGTCAATACAAGCCCACATTGAGTACAAAATACAAATATACGGATTTTAGTAACAGCTACCTCTCGCTAGAGAGTAGTATGTTCCTAGTACAGCTACAGCTCTACTGTTCGTTCAACCTGACGAGCAATAAAACATCTGGGGGCAGGGGACACTGAAGTGCCCCCGCCAAGTCGAGCAAAAAAGCGACACCGCCGTACCATTCTTTTCTCGAAGCAATTCAGGCCATTTTCGACACCCTATAACTTCGTTCTGGATAAAACTAGACGCCTGAATTTGTAACCAAGTAAGCATTGTATAAACTCGGTATATTTCAAATTTACTAAATTTCAACCAGTAGTTTATTTTAAGTAATTAAAACTAAGTAGTCAAAGTTTCTTAATTTTGTCACTCACTTTATTTTTTATATTTTATAAAGACTGACCGATCATCAAAACTCTAAGGAACTTCTAGCAGACATAGAAGCTTCAAATTTGTAATACAATTATTGTTTAGTATATACACCAAGAAAAAACTAAAATACTTTGAAATTTCGGTTCAGTTTTCGAGATACACTAACTGCATTATTAACTTTGTAATCCCATATAAATATATAGGATTACAAAGTTACATTTGCAGTGAATGAATCAATGTACCTATATATGTATAATATAATGGAGTAATAGGTGTAGACAGGTACCTAGATATAACTATCTACAAAAAAATGAGATGCCATTAAAAACAGAACTTGTAAAAAAACCAAGTCTCGCAAATCAGTTCTTCTACCGTAAAAGTTGTGAGCTACGAAACCGTTTTCAGTGCCTACAAGATTGCAATGCAGTGGACGATATGAATCACAAGCTCGTGGAAACTGTCCATGCGGTAGGAGCTAAGTTTTACAAAACCCGCCGCAGAAGAACACAAAAACTCTCCGAGCACACTCTTAATCTCATGGCTGTTAGAAGGGATATGAAGCTGCAGTCTTCAGTAGATTTGACAGCATACAGGCAACTGAACAGACAGGTCTCCAAATGCTTGCGGCGGGACTTACGCAACTTTAATATTGCTCGTATTGAAGAAGCGATCGAGCGGAACCAGGGCTCCAAAGTCTTTGCTTGAGATCTGTCTGCTAGAAAGAGCCAACTGTCGAATCTGAAGACCGAGTGTGGCAGCGTAATTTCAAGCCTTTGATTCCATCGAAATTTGGGCGGTGCTGCAGTCCCTTCAGCGGTGCTAAGTTGACTGTCGGTATATCGAAGTGCTGAAGTGTTTGTACAGTAGAGCTACGATGGCTATCCGAGTACAGAACCAGAGTACGAAACCTATCCAATTGCAGAGAGGTGTAAAACAGGGTGACGTCATATCCCCTAAACTCTTCACCGCTGCATTGGAAGACGTTTTCAAGCTTCTGGACTGGAAATGATACGGTATCAACATTAATGGCGAGTACATCACTCACCTTCGATTTGCCGACGATATAGTCCTTATGGCAGAATCGCTGGAGGACCTAAGCACTATGCTCAATGACCTCAATAGTGCTTCCCAACGGATAGGTCTTAAGATGAACATGGACAAAACAAAGATCATGTTTAATGTCCATGTCACACTTATGCCGGTAGTTGTTGGGAACACTAAGCTCGAAGTTGTTGACGAGTATGTTTACCTGGGACAAATAGTTCGACTGGGCAAGTCCAACTTTGACCGAGAGGTCAATCGACGGATTTAACTCGGCTGGACAGCGTTCAGGAAACTACGACACATCTTCTCGTTAGACATACCTCAAAACCTTAAAACGAAATTGTACAACCAGTGCGTGTTGCCAGTGATGACTTACGTATCTGAGACGTGGTCCTTCACTGCTGGCCGGATAAGGAAGCTCAAGGTCGCTCAGCGAGCTATGGAGAAGGCTATGCTCGGAGTTTCTCTGCGTGATAAACTTAAAAATGAGGATATTCGCAGTAGAACCAGAGTGACCGACATAGCCCAACGGATTAGTAAGCTGAAGTAGCAATAGGCCGGCCATATAACTCGAAGAACCGACAACCGATGGGGAAAAAAGGTTCTCGAGTGGTAGCCTCGTACCGGCAGGCGAAGTGTAAGGCGTCCCTCCACTAGATGGAGTGACGACCTGGTAAGATATACAGGAAGTCGGTGGATGCAGGTGGCTCAGAACCGTGCTTAGTGGCATTCCTTGGGGGAGGCCTATGTTCAGCAGTGACTTGCGAAGGGCTGTAATGATGATGATGAAAAAGTTGTGAGATCCATATCCTCCTACTGTCTTAACTTATTACATAATTAGCTAACCTGACAACATCTTATAGTGACCATATCAATATTAATCATCTTTTATGTTTTAAATAAATAAATTGACTTGGCAATCGCACTAGACAATCTAATTTAATATAAAATGTATACTTTAGAGATACATTGTTTTCATGCGATGGCAAAGTCAATCTATTTATTTAAAATATAAAAGATTTTTAGTATTGATGTGGTCACTATAAGATGTTGTTAGGTTAGCTAATTACGTAATAACTTAATACAGTAGGATCCTTAAGTAGGGACTGAATAAATTATACGTTTAAATTATACGTATGTATACGTGGTAGAGCCATGCCGCAGCTATGTTATGGTTGGAGCACGATTGGGTCGGCTCGACCGGGGAAGGACTACTCTCTCACAGAATACCAGCGTAAAATAGCAGCTTAACGCTGCTGTGTTTCGTATGATGAGTGTAGAGAACCGGAGACCCTTTTTTACTGGAAACGAGACATTCCATCTTAGTCCTCACGGGTGACGACGCATCTGCATTTTGATCCATAATCGAAGATAGATGTAGGTGTCTATGGGCCACAGCAACCACTTACCATCAGGTGGACTGTGTGCTCTTTTGTCACCCTATCCTATAAAAAAAATTAATCGACTTGGTATTACATGAATCTCACAACTTTTTACGTTAGAAGAACCGAGTTGCGATACTTGGTTTCTTTTATAAGTTATGTTTTTAATGGCATTTATTTTTACGTATCCCATGGCATGTTGCTAAAACACTATCTTTCTGCCGGCTTTAAACATAAATAAAGAAGCCCATTATGTAATGCTAAAACTATACCAATAATATAGCAGCAGCATAGCTCTACCACGTATAAGGTACAAAAACTATCCGCATCAAATATGCCGCACCGTACATTATGACCAGAAGAAAGCTTGCATAAATAGTTCTCTTATTAAAGCTTTGTCTGGTATCCAAACTCAGCCACAGATGAGGAAGGAAAAGGAGGGAACGGTTTACAGACATATTTGTTAAAATGAAAATCTGTAAACACATTTATTAATAACATATTTTTATTTAATTAATGGACAACATTATTCTGCCCAGCCCCACAATCCATGACTCTCTCTAATAGTTTCCCTGTTATCTCTTCTCTGCCTCGTGACGGCGCTGGCCTCTCCCTTCGCGATCGCCTTCTTTCTCTCCATTTTCTTCTGCCTGTCCTCTAAATTCTTCTTCACTTGCTGCTTAACTACCTCTGGCGCTATAGTGCTCGCCGATGTGTAAGTTCTCATAGACCTTACGTCGGATAACGCCTTCTCTATCATGGCTAATCTGTATTTTTGTGAGTTTTTATCCAAATCTGTCAGCTTCTCATCTCTTATGTCATCCTTGGGTTCTAACGTAGGTATATCTTCAGCATCATCTTTGTTTTTCTTTTCTATTGCTAAAGCAATAGTTGCTGCGTCTAATTTTTCTATTTCTAGTTTTTTCTCATCATTAAGAATTGATTCCTCTACCTGTATAAGGAAAAAGAAAATTTTCAAATAATATCTACGTATGTATTTCACAGAAATATATTGTCTACTAGCGACTTGCCCCGGGATGAGATCTGTTAATGTGGAGTTATTTAGATTTAAGATAAGATAAGGAGACCAATTATTTTATAATTTTTTTTTACTTATTATAAGCCAGTGCTTGACCACAATCCCACCTGGTGGTAAGTGGTGATGCAGCCTTAGATGGTAAATCGCACTGTCTTATCGTAACAAAAGCCTATTCACTCTTGCCTTGAAGACGCCTAGATTGTATTCGGACGGAAAGATAGACGCCGGCAAATTATTCCACTCCTTTGCTGTACGCATTACAAAAGACGAAGCAAACTGTTTGGTTCTAATGCGTGGGATATCGACAACAAAGGGATGAAGACCCGCCGACCGTCTGGTTGTCCGATGGTGGAAAGGAGAGGGAGGAATTAAGGCGTGTAATTCCTGCGCACACTCACCGAAATGCATCCTATAGAATACCGAGAGACTGTCTACTCTGCGCCTGTGCTCAAGGCTGACAAGATTGGTTTCAACCAAATCAAGGTCACCAATGAGCCTCTTAGCACGTCTCTCCACTGAGTCCAATGCTGCCAGGTGGCATTTTGCAGCACCAGCCCATATGTGACAGCAGTACTCCATGCACGACCGGACTTGCGCTTTATATAAGGTAAGAAGCTGCCCCGGCGTGAAGTACCGCCGCACCCTTGCAAGGACACCAAGTTTCCTTGCGGCTGCTTTGGCTCTGGACTCAATGAACCGCCCATAGTTTAGGTTCGGAGAAAATTCAATCCCTAACAACTGAAGGCGGTCAGTGTACTCCAAGGATACATTCCGGAAAGTAGGAGCCAAGGTGAGCGGGCTTCTTTTAGCGGTAAAAAGACACGCTTGTGTTTTGGAGGCGTTAAATCCCACGAGATTGGCATCGCCCCATTCGGAGACTGTCTGTAGTGTGAGACTCACACGCTCAACCATAGCCTCTCTTTCTGACTGGATTTGATCCCGGGCTGGCCCGGGCGCTTGGTTGGTATCTCTCCACAACTGTGCTGTCGTCTGCATACCCATAGACACCGGGAATGAACAGATCATTTATATGCAGCAGGAAGAGAGTTGCGGAGAGAACGGACCCCTGAGGAACATCGGCGTTAGTCGCCACAGTATTGGATGAGCAGCCATCAACGACGACCCGGAGAGACCGTTCACTTAGAAAGTCCTTCACCCAGACAATTAGGCCAGGGGATAAGCCGTACGCTGAAAGCTTGCCCAATAGACTAGCGTGCCAAACCATGTCAAAAGCCTTCGAGACATCGAGGGAAACAGCAAGTGCTTCACCACTGTTCTCGAGGGCTTCGCCCCATATGTGAGTGGCATACGCTAGAAGGTCCCCAGTTGATCGATTTCGGCGAAACCCGTACTGGCGATCACTGAGGAGATCATTTTGCTCTAGGTATGCCATAAGGTGGGCGTTCAATATACGCTCCATAATCTTGCAGAGTATGGAGGTAATTGAAATTGGCCGATAGTTGGCAGGGTCGGTACGGCTACCTTTTTTAGGCACAGGCTGCACATTGGCCAGCTTCCAAGATTTAGGCACTATTCCAGTCCTGAATGAGAGACGGAACAAGCGTGTCAACACAGGAGACAACTCAGGTGCACAGACCTTTAGAACTATAGCTGGTATACCATCAGGTCCACTAGCTTTATTCACGTCTAGACTTCGCAAGGTTTTAAGAACCTCCTTGTTGGTGATACGGACCTCAGTCATAGAGGTACCGCAGTGAGGTAAATGTGATGGTACGCTGTTGCTACTGTCCAGACGCGAATTGCAAGCAAAAAGAGAAGCAAATAAGTCCGCTTTCTCCTTAGGCGCATGCGCCAGTGAGCCATCTGGTTTTACCAGCGGAGGCAGTGTAGACCGACAGAAGTTTGTCTCGACCGCTTTGGCGAGAGACCTAAAAGCTCTACTGCCAGATGGTTTGACAGAGAGCTTTGTGCCGATGCGTTTAATGCGGTCGAAACTGGCTTGGCGTAATGCCTTTTTGCACGACTTGGCGGCTTGGTTAAAGGCTCTCTTTTTAAGGCTAACATCCGGAGCTTTACGGTCTCGTGCATCACCCAGGATAAGTACGCCATATGCTTGTGCTTTTCAGCACGAGCGCACTCGGCGTTAAACCAAGGGCAAGCTTTACCACCAATGGGCACGTCAGCAAAGGGGATGAAATACTCCATCGCTTGACGTATCACATTGGTTATGGCATCCGCGCAGCTCGATGGGTCTCTAGAGGAGAAGCAGACCTGCCGCCAAGGATAAGATGCAAAGAAATGCCGCATCTCATCCCAATCTGCTGACTTGTATCGCCACATTCGTCGCACTCCGTGGAAATCGTAGTTAGGTGGGGAATATAACGACACAGATTTCACCAGACAGTGGTCAGAAGTTCCCAAGGGTGAGGTAACCTGAACATCGTACCTGTCTGGATCGGTCGTCAGCAGAAGGTCGAGGCAGTTGGCTGTGTGCCCATCCACATCAGGTACACTAGTCGCTTGTTGCACCAGCTGGGAGAGCCCCAGCGACAAGGCAAAATTCCACGCCTCTCTCCCAGCGTGGTCGGTCTTCTGGTATGGGAACAGCCAGTCCTGATGACAGGCATTAAAGTCCGCCAGAAAAACCAACTGTGCATTAGGGTACCGATTTAGAGCCACATCAGAGGCTTCACTGAGGTGTTCAAACAGCCTAGTTGTCTCCTGGTCGCCGCTGTGCGATCGGTAGACACAAGAATAAATAATTTTATCCATTCCAGTGTCTATCAATACCCAGATCGTAGAGAAAGTGGGGTCTTCAAGGTGACGGCGACGCTTACAGCAGATGTCGTTGCGGACGTAAACACAGACTCCGGCGCGCTGATGGAAATTATGCTCCAATGTGTACCCAGGGTAGCCAAGGTACGCCGCATCTAGAGGACATCTGATCTGCGTCTCAGTCAAGAAGAGTAAGTGCGGCTTGTCAGTCTCAAGGTGGTAATGGACTGCATTGAGATTACAGTGCAGACCTCGGATATTTGTGAGGTGCACTTTAATGGAGAGGGAGTGCAACCGCTGTACAAACTTACTCTTCTTTTTCCTTTTTTTCATCAATGGTGGGAGTGAATAGGTTGAGAGAATGGCAGTTGGACGAGGCGTCACACATATAACCTAGGGACGCAAACAGAGTCATAGCATCGATGGTACCTAGCATGGAGATCGCGGGGACGCCCGAACCCCCCTGGAAATCGCCACCAGGCCCTCTCCTCCGGTCGCCAACCGGCATGGTGGAGCCATCCCAGGATTTTTCGTAAGATGGCGGGGCAGCCTTTCATGAGTGGCTGGCTCATTAATTGGGCCCCCAACTATCTACGGTCGGCCAGCGGTGCAACCGTGCTTCGGATCCCGCTAACCTCCATAACCAGGCACCTGACACTAAGAAACGTCCGCGTCGCAACCGGTCCGTATGCGTAACGCAACTGTCCAGACCCATTCTCCCTAAGAAATGGGTTTCACCTAACATCATACCGGAACACGATTTGCATCACTTGGCGGTATGTCTTTGCCAGGTGGGTGGTAACTAACCCTCGGCCGGGCCTCTCACTAGTAGAGGACCAACCTACCACCAGTATGTAGTACTGCTCGTTTGGCACTACCCAGGGGACACGTGTAGGGAATCAGGATTCAAGTAATTCCTACGGACGCGAGCAGCTTCATCCCCCAAAATTTTTCGCTTTATTTATTTATTTACTTATTGTTATAGTACAGACAAGCGAACGCACAGCCCACACGATGGTAAGTGGGTGCTGTGCCCATACAGAGAATATATATATATCGATATTTTCTCATAATATATATATTGTTGATATTTTAATCGCGATATATCGATATTAATTCTAGACTATCGAATTCGTATCAATTTCGATATATTTTAAAATGTTGTAAAAGTATCAAAAGCAGCTACAAAAGCATTCATGTGCTGTAGTCATTTTCCTTCTGCGTCCAACCTTCAGTAATAACATTTTTGGACTTATCCTAGTACATCATGCAAAACATGATGATATATCGATATTTATCACGCGATATATATAGATACTGTTTAAAAATATCGATACGCTTCGATATATTTTTCTCTTGCTCATCCCTACATCTATCTTCAAATAAAAAAAACGTCAATTTTTCGGATAAAATATAGCCTAGATCACAATTTTCTACTCTTTCTACTTTCTCGCATTGCTGTCTATATATTTGTGAAGTTTCATGACAATAAGCCATTCCAAAGATTAGCCCGGACAGACAGACTAACAGATGTCTAATTACTCATGTCTAAATGGCATGTTAAAACTCCTTCAGCTCAATAATAGATAGTTACTTTGATATTACAGACAGACATTTCAATTTTATTTATATTATAGTCAATATAGTAGAAGCCATACGAAATCTAGGCAACTTCGGTTTAGTCTAAGAATTAGAGATTTAATTAAAGTAATACCTGTTTCCTTAGCGCGGCCAAATCTTCTTCATTATAATTAGTACTTTTTTTGTCTTCCTCCGTTCCCTCATCGAAATCGGGCTGACTTTCTTCGTCATCACTGACTTCAAGACCGATGCCCATTTCCTGAAAGAATTTCGTATTTTCAATATTTATGTCGTAAGCCCGAGGAGATTTAAAAGTAGGAAATAGGATAGTTTTACACTTTATTACTAATTTATTGATTTCAGACTCATTAAAGACAAACATCCAGCCCCGGAACAATTTTTTTAGGCTATACAAACATTTGGTCCTTGTGGAAGTCACTCAAGTCACAGAATAAATAATAGTTAAAAGAACAGAAGGATCACTCTCTGACAACAAACTTGCGAATTTAAACTTAGTTACAACGTCGCTAATGTTCATAATACTTTCCACGCCTCGGAAGTGACCTTCGTGAAAGTAGCATACCGTTTATTTCGTCGAAAAAAAATATGTAGCGCGCGTATTAAATCAAAATGCAGCTTACGTCCGCGTGCGAGTATCTGTATCACTTAGTCAGTTACGCGCTTTTGTTAAGACCGCTTCTACTGTAGGGTTAGTTAGTGTGAGAAAACAAAAATAATCCTTCGATATTAGTTGGTATATAGTAGAATACACCGAAGTGTTACGCAATGTATTAGTAGTTATTTTATTTTTTATTTTGTTAAAAAAACGTTACCCCCACAGTAGGATTTTCTCCTGTATCGTGGAGGCAATTAACAAACATAAATTGCACAAGGACAAACTATCTAGATCCGGCACAATTATTTGTAGGCCAGACAAATACTTTTTCCGTCCGGAATTCGAACCCGCTGCCCTTAGCGCTGCAACTATTTACTAAGTCACTGCGCCACGGAGCCTTCACTTGTCGGTTTCACATTTTTTGCTATTTACAAACATGCAACACGCGACTTCATTATTAATGAAAGAGTGGCAAAATGAGAAGTGCTGCTACTTTCAATCTTTCTTTTATCGACTTTTATTAACTACTATCCAGTATATGTCGATCTTGTATTAGTAGGCAATCGCTAGTACTGGGAGGTCTACTTACACTGAACATATTTTTAAGGTCATTGGCATTATACGCAAAAAACTCGAAAACTGCGAAGCTGTGATCGGGTCACTAATTAAATAATAAATCTGTAACTATGGCGTCAGTAACTAAGTACTAATTATCTAGATATACCTATAAATAAACCTAGCAAGCTAACAGCATAGCAAAGTGGCGCAGCAATCAGCTTTTTTTTTGCCGTTGAGCTATCAGTTTCAAAATAGGAGGTTCAGATGCCTGGGTGATCTGTAATCGATTGCTGAAAACAGAATTTGAAAATTCGAAACCGTTCTCGAGATAATTGTGGGACAGACAGACGGACAGACATCGTGAATTCAATAAGTGTCTTCGCAAGCTTCGCCACTTAATAATAATATTACCTTTCGATATCATTAGGAACAGTAAAGAATGAAAAGTCGACATTCCTATTATTATTAAGTGGCGAAGCTTACGAAGTCACTTATTGATTTCACGATGTCTGTCCGTCTGTCCGTCTGTCCGTCCGTCTGTCCCACGATTATCTCGAGAACGGTTTCGAATTTTCAAATTCTGTTTTCAGCAATCGATTACTGATCACCCAGGCATCTGAACCTCCTATTTTGAATTTTTTTTTCCGTTAGAAACCGCTACAAAGCTGATTGCTTCGTCACTTTGCTATGCTGTTAGCTTGCTAGGTTTATTAATTTAAGCACCCGTATGCTATGGTAGTACCTTTTGGCTTTTTGAGAGGCCATACTTGAACAAAAATTCAAAAATAAATATCAAAAGTGCCTAAATACTTATTAGAGAAAAATATTTTTTATGTTAACGTAAGGCACGCGTCAGCTCGAGCGGGCGCGTGACAACCTCACGAAATTAGCCTCATGTAGACCGCTGCATAGCGTTGGTATATTTTCATGCCTAAAGTGCGGAGTGAGACAGGCCTGCTCAAGTCAAACTGTCAAGGAATGGATGATGTCAAATGAGCGTCAAATTAATTGACACCGATGGTTAGTGGACGCTGTAGCATATTTTAGAACTTTTCAAAATACTCCCCAATATCTAAGGTTAAAACTCCTAAGGTTTAAACTTAAAAAAAATGGATCGATAAAAATTGGTATATTGGCTTTTATATTTTCAATGAAAAGAAATATTGTTAGAACGGATTTCACTTGGCTTTAAAAGGCTTCAAAAGGCTTTAGTCCAACTTAAAATCTCTGCTTCATAGTGGATGATGTAGCATCCACTAACCATAGGTGCTCGTTATAATTTACTTACTTTAATCTTTACTTTATCGAGCGTAACATTTATGCTCGATTAAGAATCAAATTGAAGAAACTTACAACCCTTGAAGACTAAGGCCCGTATTAATAAACGTTACTCAGCTCAAGTACACGCACTTGAGTACAATCTTGAGGTTATGATCTTATTAATAAACATATCTCAAGATACGGTTTAGGTTTACGATATCAGCTGAGTGCCACACTGATAAATAAACGAAACTCGACTCTCAAGTGTGTGTACTTGAGTGCAAGTCACAGTACAGTATTCCTTAGTACAGTGTTTTGAGATACTGTTTTATGTGTTTTTTAATTAGCAACGATCTTGAGATGCTGATACCACAAGGAGGGCGTATCAAATGATTACGCACTTGAGTTCGTCGTTGAGTAACGTTTATTAGTACGGACCTTAGATGAAATGTCACGTTACCTATAAAAAGCGTCTCCGGTTCTAGTCATTCAGCTTATGAAACACAGCATCATTATGGTGCTATTTCACGCTGATATCCTGTAGGAGTTTGGTCCCTTCCTGAGCGAGCCAACTAATTCGACTTGCCTATACCACGTAGCAAACAATTAATAAGGACAAACCTGCAACAATTCATCGTCGACCATCTTGGTTCTCTTGTAACCGGAGCAAGCGATCTCGGTGTCCATCTCGTCGTCCCGCTCCAAGTCCTCAAACTTTGGATACAGATCGCTTTCATATGCGAAGCGTTTCTTGAAGAACTCGCGAACACATTTTACGTCACGATCGAAGTACCTGAACAATAATATGATATTGACTTTGATTAGTATTGTATAGTACATATGTAATTTATGTATATAAAACGCCATCTTTTCATGTATCTGCTGACATAAAACGATTAATAACTTTAAAAAAAAGACAAAAGAAAATGCTTTACATAACTTTATATGACATAACAGCTTTTCGCCCCGCGGTTTCACCCACGTCTAAGTTGTAACGTCAAGACCCACGCTTATTATGAGATTGCATGACACGGAGATTTTAAGTTAGATTAAATCTAGCCTTTCCAGTAGTGAGAACTCTTTCTTTTCATACAAAATACAAAAGCCAAAATACCAATTTTTACACAAGGTTATCCCACAAGGGTAGATGTTGGGGAGGATTTTGAAAAGTTCTAAAATATGTACTATTCATAATTATCATAATTTCGATTTAAGGGTTTCCACCACCTTGCAATTTTTTGGGATTACTAAGAGCTTATAATCTACTCACAGTTCGGCGTTAGTATGATTTGTTGACACCATTTGCGGGAAGTCGATGATAATCGGACGGCCCTCATCGTCAAGCATTATGTTGAATTCATTGAAGTCACCGTGGATCACTCCGCAGTTACCCAAGCGCACTATGAGGTTCATCAGTTCGTCGTACAATGCCTCAGGGTCTGGAACTGAGGTGACGTGTGTCCTGTGACGATAAATGTCGTGATAAGTTATAAATAGTGTTTAAAAAATTTAGATACACCCCAATTCTTTGCCATGTATTGGTGGAATAAGACGATCCTTAGATAGATACATATACAGGGTTATTTTGCAATAACTGGCCAAAATTAGAGAGAAGGTTCACAATACGTAATATAGGCGAATGGTGAATAAAATATTAATTAAAAAATATCCTTTTTATCTTTTAAATTCAAAATGTATGGTAATGCATTATTAAGTGGCGAAGCTTGCGAAGTCACTTATTGATTTCACGATGTCTGTCCGTCTGTCCGTCTGTCCCACGATTATCTCGAGAACGGTTTCGAATTTTCAAATTCCGTTTTCAGCAATCGATTACTGATCACCCAGGCATCTGAAACTCCTATTTTGATTTTTTTTTCCGTTAGAAACCGCTACAAAGCTGATTGCTTCGCCACTTTGCTATGCTGTTTGTTCACAAAAACAAAGGTAGTTTTAGTAAAAAAAGTGATGTGCATTCTGTAAACACTAGGAACAAACACAAGCTAGTGATACCAGTTTCTCGACTCCACAGAGTCAGTAATTCATTCTTGGGGCAATGTATACGCTATTACAACAAGGTCCCGGAAAGTGTACAGGCTCTCTCCATTAGCAAGTTTAAATGTTTTGTTAAGTTGAAACTGTATAAAAAGGGTTATTATAGTATAAATGAATACATGGTTGATAATAACCCCTGGGAATGAGGTGATCGCTTCCAAGCTGTTACTAAAATAAATTTTGTACTTATATAGTTAGTACAACCATTATTGTAAAATTTGCTTTAAAAAAAAGTCCCGCTGGGTTTCTTGCTGGTTTTTCCCAGGACAGAGGTTTTTTTTTCGAACCAGTGGTAAAGTAAAAAATGACTCTATAAGAATTACACATGTGATCTATATTGAATAAAAAATTATTCTATTCTATTCTGTTAGCTTGCTAGGTTTATTTTAACTGATTTTACTGCACACGCACACATTCGTAAGGGTCGATCGGTAGACAAAAACGTTGTGAATTGAATTGCAAACAGAGGAGCGCGCGTACGCGTAGTTGTTGCCCATAAATCAAATTCAATTTGGTATAATTTCAAATAAAAGTAGAAGCCTTATTTACTCGTATTTTCAAAAATTGACGATATATCATTATTTATGTATTTGAATTTAAGTTTAAATTTTGGCTACCCTTTGAAAAATAACCCTGTATATTCTTTATTGCACATACCACACAAAAATTCCAAAACAAGTTAAAAATATAAATTTATGTTAAAAGGTAATGGCCATGGGGTTATTGCTTAAAGGGGTTTCTTCTAAATAACTTTTGTAAGGACAGAATACATTACGCTTTTTTATTTATTTGTTATTTATGTAAGGTTACATTATTTATGTGTTATGTCTATTATATACAGTCGACTCTCGATAATATGAAACTCAAGGGACAAGAGAAAAAATTCACATTACCAAGAGTTCAGACAACCAAGAGGGAGGGAGTTTGATCAAAATTCGTGATTTATTATTTTAAACATTTGTACAATTATTCACAAATGTTAATTTTGAAAAGTTCCTCTCATTTATGTAAATGATTGACAGGTATCTAGGTATATGTACGTAAACAAACGACAGGTTGGTAAGAACCTTTTTTTACTTTTTACGTTATCGTCATTAGAACCAGAGTAACCGACATAACCCAACGGATTAGTAAGTTGAAGTGGTCGTATAGTCAGCCATATAGCTCGAAGAACCGACAACCGATGGGGAAGCAAGGTTCTCGAGTGACAGCTTCGTACCGGTGTAGGGTTTCTCCTGGGGCGGCCCCCCAATAGATGGAGAGACGACCTGGTAAGACATGCAGAAATTCGATGGATGCAAGTGGATTGTGCTTGGTGGCATTCTTTGGAGAAGGCCTATGTTCCGCAGTTGACTTATGAATGGCTGTGACGATGATGAAAATGATGAGGTTATCCCTCCTAGCGCAGTGGTAGCAAGGGCTAAGCGCTCGCCGTTAATTTCATATTATGTGAGCAACCGGGTTCGATCCCCGCTGGTACCAATCAACAATTTTATTTTAAGTGCTGATACCATGTGTTACTTCGAAGGAAGATATTGTGCGGAAATGAAGTGACGGTGACGGCAAACAATTTTGAGAGTAAATACGGAAGTTCGTCAACACATACAGGAGCTGTGCGGCAAACTAATTACTCCAAAAACCCACTTAGAAATGAGAAGGTGTGCGTCATAATTTTTCTTGTGTAGATATAACTTTTAACTAAAAAAAAGTTACTTACAAAGGCCCCCCCTGTACAAGTTCCATTACAACACAGTGCCTGTTAAAATCAATGGGTCGCGGCACAGGAAACCCCCTGTCGTGCAATGCTTTCATGTATGCAAATTCCTTTGTGGCGGATATTCTGGATAGATACAGCCATGAAGCACGGTTCCTGTGAGCGTGGTAGTCACGTTTGTCTTTGACGTTCCGGAAACAGGTTCGACCCAATCTGTAAACATGTTTCAGGCTTTTTATGATCATAACTAGTTAACTCGGCAGATGTTGTTCTACCCTTTCAGATAAATAGGGAGACGAGTTCCAATCCAAATCCACTCCTAACTTCTTACATTTTAATTATATAAAATTTATTTAGAAAAAAGTACCTATAATATATATACCTATATATATATATATATAATATAATCAAAAAAGTTTTCTGTTGACACAAAATACACACAAAGTCATAGAGTTACGGAAACAAGATCATGCAATAACTAAAAACAAGATTTTTCCCTCTCCTCAAGTAATCCCAATTATCCAGTAAAGATCCATGCTGTTCCCTTGTTGAGGCTGCTAAACTGGTTGATAGGTTATACAACAGCATATATTCCCAACTTTATGTTTTAATATTTACTTTTTCTTGTACCTCTCAAAAACTTCAAGGTTGTTGCCAATGTGTATAACTTATAATAATAATAATAGTCATTTATTTCAGGCTTTTTTACACCCATTTCAAATATCAATAAATGTTAAATGTTAAAAACAAAATGAAATTATAATTATATGGATAAGATAAATAAAAGACAATTCAACTGTAATCATAGGTTAATACTAAAAATACTAAAATTGCCCCAAAAAGGGAGTTCGTTCTATCTATTTACAGTTGTTGTCGCGATGCACGGCACGCCAATATTGTAGTATGGGATTCTCTGGGCACTCGTAGCACACCCTAAGGATCTCATTCTCGGAATCACGGATACGGGACCAAAAAGCTGCAACCCGAGATCTAATAACGGCGAAGTAATCGGGCACCCCGGCGTTGGCAATCATGCTCGACGCACTGCAGTGTTTCGGCAGTTTCATAAGAATGCGGAATGCATTATTATCATCATCATCATCATTACAGCCCTTCACAAGTCCACTGCTGAACATAGGCCTCCTCCAAGGAATGACACAAAGCACGCTCCTGAGCCACCTGCATTCATCGACTTCCTGCATAACTTACCAGGTCGTCACTCCATCTAGTAGGGGGACGCCCAACACTTCGCCTGCCGGTACGAGGCTGCCACTCGAGAACCTTTTTTCCCCATCGGTTGTCGGTTCTTCGAGCTATGTGGCCGGCCCATTACCACTTCAGCTTACTAATCCGTTGGGCTATGTCGGTCACTCTCGTTCTACTGCGGATATCCTCATTTGTGAGTTTATCACGCAGAGAAACTCCATGATAAACTCTCAATTCACATCGTTTTTGTCTACCGATCGACCCTTACGAATGTGCGTGCGCAGTAAAATCAGTTAAAATAATGCATTACCATACATTTTGAATTTAAAAGATAAAAAGGACAGAAAGTTTGAGATATATACTACCAGCTATGCATTATTATACTGCACTCTAATGCTGCTACGTGCATTTTTGGTACTGTCCAACCAAAGCTGACAAGTATAGAAGCATTGTCAATATGCTCTAAACAGGGTCAGCCTTGCCTTGGGACTGCACCGCGCAAACCGGCGTGGGAGCATATACAACGAACAACCAGAGCCCTCCTTTCACGTTCTATATCGAGGTTATCACGAAAATCCTCAGTCAGGATATGCCCCAGGTACTTGAATACACTCACTCTTACAACAGCTTCACCGTCCAGAAATGCTAACGGAATCCTCTCCGGGCCTCTACCCGAACGAAAAACCATCATCTGCGTTTTATTAACATTATACTTCAGGCCATGATCCCGCGCATAATGCTCGCATATGGCTAATAACTTTCTAAGCCCCCTGATTGAGGGACTCAGTAGCACCATGTCGTCAGCTTAGCTGAGATTATTCAGACAAATTGTACCCATGTGACAACCAGTTTTTGTACTTCTAAGTTCCTCAATCAGGTCGTTTACGTATAAGCTAAATAGATCCGGAGAGGTCAGCCCACCTTGACGTACGCCACACTCTAATGAATAATCGTTAGAGATGGCGTCGCCCCATTTCACAAAGTTTGTCTGATTCCTGTACCCGTATCTCAACAGATCCAGTCTTTCTGGGTACATTTGATGCTATTAGTTTATGCCATAGTCGCTGATAGTTAACTAGATCAAAGGCACGACTAAGGTCTAAAAAGCAAGCATACACAGGTGTACCTCTATTTATATAGTAGTTAACTGTCGTTTTAAGACTGAAGATTGGAGAGTCCGTTGAAAGTCCGGAACGAAAACCAAATCTCGTAGTCCCTAAAGAAATCGGTCGGTAGTTTATAAGACTAGAAAGGTCACCGGATTTATTTTTAGGGATTGGAACCACCACCGTTCGCATGAGATTTTTCGGCAAATATCCAGAATTGACATATTACACACTTACATTGTACATTTACACTTTGAACATTTCTTTTTTTTTCATTTTAACTTTTTCTGGGTTACTGACAAATTACACAATTTTTATTTTATTTTATAGAATAAGGGGACAGCGATCACACAGTTCACCTGATGGGCAGTGGATGCCGAAGACATCTACATCTTTCTCAATTCAGAATCAAAATGCAGACACATTGTCAACCATGAGGACTAAGATAGAATGTCCCGTTACCAATAAATAGGGTCTCTGGTTCTCGGCTTTCACCATATGAAAAGCAGCAGTATTATTCTGCTGTTTTAAACTAGTATTTTGTGTGCGATCCTACCTAGGTCGAGCAGACTAATTCGTGCCACAGTCATATATAGCTGCAGTGTAGCAAAGCTAACACCACCTAAAAACATTGCCGGTTTTCACCATACTGTATCTCAGCTTGACAGAAAGTGTTGTTTTTTTGTTAGCATTTATTCTATAACATTGACTTTTTTAACTGACTTGACCAAAATGCAACAAAATATTGTTCAATATTAATATCCAAAATTTACCATGTATAGAGGATGTAAGAATATCCACTACCCCATATCATCCCATGGGTGTCAAACGAGCATGCAGCTCACCTTATAAACCTGGTAAATGACTACCGCGGCCCGTGAACAACCGCAACCCCAGGGAATTGCAGGTGCGCTGCCGGTCTTTTAGAAAGGTGTAAGCTCTTTTCTTCTTCTACTTGAAGTCGTATTGGTCCGGAAAAAACGCCGGTGGGAAACAATTCCACAGAGAAGTTGTACGAGCAAGAAAACTTCTAGTAAAATGCATAGTGGTGGACCGCCAAGCATCCAGATGGTGAGGATGGTATCGTGAACGCGGTCAAGTGGAAGGAGCTGGCACTGGGGTGCCGCAGCCCATAGATGAGAACAGTATTCCATGCGAGGCCGAACTTGCGCTTTGTAAAGTTGCAAGGGATGTGCCGACATGAAATACTGTCTCGCTCTGCTGAGCACGCCAAGCTTTTTAAAGGCCAATTTGTCCTTCCCTTCCAGGTGACCACAAAGCTGCTATATAAACTATTCGATAAGTCGACACCGAGGATTCCGATGCTAACTGAGGTAGCAAGGGGAGTGCCTTGAAACAGTCCCCTGTTACGTTACCCCTGATACGACAAAGGGGTTCTTTATAGCGGTAAACGCGCTAACTTATGTCTTCTGGGGATAGAACTGGACTAGATGTAGTCGCCTCCAATCCGAGACTTTGTTTGGTAAAGACTCGACTTCAGACAGGTTTGTCCCGGTACTCGTCGACGTTTCCTCGAGAAATATTGACACGGCCAATGTATAATGTATCACCAGTACTGTCGTCTGCATAGCAATTAATGTTACCAGTTTGCAACATAACATAACATTGATATGCAAAAGAACAGCGTTGGCGATAGCACGCAGCCTAGTGGAACACCAGCGTTAGTAAGTTTGTAATCAGAGGACCTTGGCAATAACTCTTTTGAAGGACCTAGAGGCGGAATTATACTTCTTTTTTCTGGTGTTTACATCCAGAGACATTGATGCGTCAGTCAAGACCTGGTAGCACTCCTGCTTATAGTGTGATGCTATTTTACAGGAGCGACCAAATGTCTGGGATCTGACTCCGATGGGCACCACAGAGGATGGAATAAAAAGCTTCATACCCTGAAGTACCACATTAGCTACAGAATCAGCAACAACGCTGGGATCTTCCAGCGAGAAGCAAACCCGCCCCCAAGGGTAGGATGCAAAAAAGACCGCATCCTATTCCAATCAGCTGACCTATAGTGCCAAACACGGTGACAGTCTGCACAATGCAACCGCGACGTTAGTGTGAGTGGCACCACACTCCGGAAAAGACAGTGGTCTAACGAGAGCCTAAAGGAACGTCGATGGAAATCTGATATCCGTCTGGATAAGAGGTCAGCAAAAGGTCCAACAGGGAAGGTGCTTGTCCTCCATATGTGGCTAAGGCAAAGTCATAAACAGATTTCCGAGCATGATCGGTAGAACGTGAACCGGGCCATGCAGGGATTTTAACGCCCACCATGTGGTGGATCTTAAAATCGCCAAAGATCACGATCTCTGCAGATGGGATCTGCTGTAACAAGGAATCTGTAGCCATTTGGATGTGGTGATAGTTAGTCTGTTTCGGCAATACCGCTATGGAACCTATAGAGGCACCCAAGACGCGGTGATGGTCGTCGCTGTCTACGCGCAGCCATAGAATGGACAGGTCCGTACTTTCAAGACTGCCAAGGCATCGAAAACAGATGTCCTCTCTGAAGTATACGCAAACTCACAAAGGAGTGTTCTAATTTGTATTCCGGGTAGGAGAGCTATGAAGTATCACAGCTAACACCTGAGTCTCGGTTAAAAAGAGCTAGGCTGGCTTCTCCATCTCCAGATGAAAGTGGGCAGCCTTAAGGTTGGAATGAAGTCCCCTGATGTTGTTTCACAGATTAATGGATATTGTGACAGAGGTAGCCTTGGTTGTGGAGTGGAATTTTGCCCCCCTGAATACGCGGGGTAGCCTGAGCACCCACGCTCAGTAGTGGAGTTGCTTATGGGTGCTGGTACTCTTACTGTGGTATTCTTCCGTTTAATTCTCCTACCATGTTGATAGGGGGGGGGGGGGGGGATTAGGCCAGCAAAAACGCAGAGTTCACGTTAGTATTCTGTTAGGTTGTCATACCACCCCAGTTCAAGCCAGCCATCAATGAATGCCGCCGCGTGGCTCTACCACTGTTAAATCAAAATACCGAGTGACAAAACAGTTATCACATAAAATGAAAAGAGGTATGCTACATAAATTTCTTTAAACATACACAACTAAAAAAATATATAACAATTAATACATTAGTCGCGGTAGCATTTTTTCGTTTTAATAATAAATAACATCATGTAAATACATACAGATATCACCTGATGAATTCTAGAAGGTCAAAGAACTACGCCATTTGAAGGCGAAGATAGGTAGTTCAAACATTGTCAATCCGAACCTAATAAAAAATCAAACAAAAACTGTACTTATGGCCAACAATTTAAGGCATAATGCTCTATGCGCGAAGTGACAAGAAATGGGACCGGGTGTCGAAATTATTATTTTTCTGGCACGTGCGACGTTTTGTAAGTTACTTCAGGTCAGTAACCTATATATTATCAAGGCTGATTTATTTCTTGTCAAGTTTTTACACTATTTATTTTGTTTGCAAAATGCAGTTTTTATTTTCTTTTATTATTGTTTATTTTATTATTTTAACAGACATATATCAACTTGTATTAACTGCTTTGTCAATTTTTTACGCTATTTATTTTGTTTGAATAATTCCTTTTTTATTTTCTTTTATTATTGTTTGTTTTATTATTTTAACAGACATATATCAACTTGTATTAACTGCTGTGCTATTTAACGTGATAACCTATTCCCCACCCAGTATATGGAAAGAAATCAGGAGATGGACAGCATCATCTTTCTAATAACAACTAAAGATAAAAAACTTGCCAACCTTCTTGTAAAGCCTGGCAACTATGGCCGATATTCTCCATATGAGACATTTTATGGGAGAGGCCTATGTTCAGCAGTAGACTTTAATGAGCCGTTACAATAACGATAAATATCCAAGACCAACAAGATAGATAAACCAACAAATTATGTACACCAATCTATAAGTATCATAAAAAGACCTGAAATATAATTGAAAGTTGAAATTTTCACTGTCACCATTTTGTCAAAAACCATAACTTTTCCCAGAGTTCCTCCTACAGGCAAATTTGCAAAATCTATTATTCTAATATTGATATGTATCTTATACCTGTGTAATTTTAAGCATAATGGATTTCTATCTTCATCAGCCACAGTATAAATATTTGACTCCTTGCCAACTCCAATCTGGTTACCGAATGATGCAATAACTTTCCTGTTGGTTAAAGCTTTAAGGGCTAAGTAATCATAACCTGCATTTGTTAAACGGTAGCCATCATCTGAAATTACAGTAATAACTAATAAATAAAATATAATAAATGTTGGTTGACCACATCTGTCTGTCTGTCTGTCTATCCATCAGTTATGTACAAGACTATCAAAATTTCATTTAGAAGAATCTTTTTTCTGACATCTTTCTTGTCTGAGCAAGTCGATTATATCTTTTTATATAAATAAATACGTAAGTGATTTATATATTATTTTTAAAGTACTTACAATGTTTGCCACGCTCATACGTCAGTAGCCTATGTTTACACAACTCTTTCATCAGTTTATGAACTCCGCCATGACGTAAATTCGCTATAGATGCTACCAGTGCTCCAGGGACTAATTCATGGTTTTTCATGCCCATTTCCACCTAACAAATTATAGTCAAAAATAATTTATGAACAGGTTATACCAAACGCTAATAAATTAATAGAAATAACAATAAATACCGCAGTCAATACACGAAAATCCTCAGCTGTGAGGTAACGTAATATAGCCACATCTAATTTACCCATTTTATCTACTTTAGTTGCACCTTTATTATTTATATGAAGCTACAAAATTGTTATTGAAAACGTGAAGGAAATAAGATAAGTACATTATTTTGACATGAAGTCATAAAGCATAAATATTGTTGTTATGATCCGATAATTATGCAAGGGCCTTAGAACACACAGCCTAGTCTGACGTTTGTTTAAAACATACCTCATAACATATAGATGCGTCACTTTTTGAAGTTTTTGAGACATTTTGACGACTATCGAAGTCTATACCCTTAACCTACATTAATAGTTCACATGTGTACACATCTAAAGACATTCTTATAAGTCGTTAAATACGCTTCCTCTCTCCTAACCCCTAAATTGCGTGCCCAACAGAGTCTCATAACACTGGTCTCACATTATTTTGTAACATCTTGTGTACATTATAGTTTAGCAATAAATGTTTGAGTTTGAGTTAAAATAATAATACAAGCGAAATAATTTTCTCAAAAAATTCGCAATGTTATCTTATTGCAAAGAAGTTTTACAACAAATTATTTCTTATTATTTGATACTGGTAAAAGCACTACATTATGCGTCTATTACCTAAGGAAAAAGCAACAACAATAAACATATTTAGTTACCGAAAGTTTATTAAAATTCTGGTTTCAGAGTTGTGGCGGAAACTTAACCGCATTCAGATTGTCGTTCCTTTTTTAACGTTTAAATAATGATTTGAAGTGAATTTTTACAGCGGAAAGCTGTAACAACTGATTCGATGGTGATATATATCCCAGATTTTTTTATCCACATAGGACTTCTTCACTTCATTTATCTCTCAACTCACAACTCATCTCCCAAGATATTTTTAATGAAACGCATCCGCTAATTATGAAGTGTTTTGTGGATAAATTACAAATATGAATAGGCTGTATGGTCTGAGATGTTTGCCTATCTTAATTGGCAACTCGTAACATCAACAACAATTAATTGTCTCTATAGTATATTTCTTTACGTACCTATTCAATACCTATTTATAATAAAATAAATATTTTTATAACATCTTTTATAACTCTTGGTCTTGCTTAAATATATTACAGAAGCGATTTCAAATATCAATATTTTAGTATTAAATATTATTGGGTAACGTATTTTGTATTGTTTACACTCATTTAAATTGCATTGAATAAAATAAATATACTTCGCCGCCGCTAATTTGTAACTTTTCCTATTCAGTATTCAGTAAGCAATACCAGTATTTCCAAAAATGAATCTAAACAGTGTGGGATTTAAGAACGGTAGTATAACCTTAGATGGCCCTCGGGGTATTTATTATTCTGGTCAAGTGGTATCAGGAAAAATTGAGTTCGAATTAAATCAACCATTGACATTTTCAGGTATTTATTGGCTAAAATTTAAAATAAACTAACTACTGATTGCTTATTAAATACTTCGATGTTACTATTATTGAGCAGAAAATTTATTATAATTAATATTTGAAATATTGATGACGAAATGTCGATTTCCACTTTCCACTGTAGTTATGATGAAGTGATCAATAAATACTTAGGCTTAGCTTTAGAAACGGCCACCTCAAATATTGGGTTCATATTAGACAATAGTCTGTGCCCGCTGCTCCCGCCAAATATTTAATTACTGAAATTACTTTCTAAAAGTTATATAACATTCTCCTGCAATACACTTCTATAGACCATAATATATTTAATTATTTGTTTCACTCAGGGAGAACATGAGGACTGACATGAGAATTACATGTCATAACCATATGTATTCCCGCTACCTTAAAGGTTTGACCATGGGATATATTAATTTTCATTAAAAAACTTTTACAGTTGGTTGTTTGGTATAATAGGCATGCATGGTATGCGCACAGTCTCTCCCTTGGCTTAACCAAATAAATTAAATTAAAAAATTTGTAATTGACCTTTGAGTAATTTACGAAAATTTAATGTATATACACAAACAAAAATAGTTGAAAATATAGTGATGTACTTACATTCTGTAAATATTGGGTACAAATACAAGCTAGTAATACCAGTTACTCAACTCCCAATAAGTCTGGAATTTCTTCATGAGGCAAAGCATACACTATTATAACAATGTCCTAGAAAATATGCAAGGACTATCTATCAAAAAGTTTGATTTTAAAAACAAAAACAAAGGCTGTATATAAGGTTATTTTGCAATAACCGGCCAAATTTGCAGGGAAGGTTCAGAATAATTAATGTAGGCAAGAGAGGTGAAAAAGAATTCATTAAAAAAATCTCAAACATTCTGTTTTTTTATCTTTTAAGTTCAAAATGCATGGTAATGCATTATTTTAACTGAATTTGCAGTGCACGCACACATTCGTAAGGGTTGATCGATAGGTTAAAAGTTGTTATCCATAAATCACATTCAATTTGGGATAGTTTCAAATAAAAGTAGAAGCCTTTTTTACTCGTATTTTCAAAAACTGCAGTGATGGTTTATCATTATTTATATATTTGAATTTAAGTTTAAAAGCTGCCCCAACTGCCCCCCCCCCCCCTTCAATCCCAAAAAATGTAGTCTAATAAAAATCAACCAGTTTCATTTATTGTACAGTCAAGAGCTCGTGGAGCTTTACACACTGTTCTTATTACAATCGCCGTAAAGGTAAGACTTGCAATAGAAGTGTAAAACTTCATGTGCTCTTGTACCTACGCTTTTCTATCCTCTATTTATGAACTTGGTCCCCCCTAGACCATCGGCTGGTGATGCCCTTGCTGCACATTAGAAGTGCACAATCTACTGTAAAATTTTAAAAACCTGTCAAAGTGCATTTCTTTCCTCCATAAATAGTCATTCCTCTATCTAGGAGAGATCTTAACATTGTTCATTTAAAAATTACTACTTAGTAAGTAGCAGAAAGGAGTAGTAAGTAGTACTTACTTACTTACTACTCCTTTCTGCTCTTGTATATGTATCTCTATATTTTTATAATTGAAATGTATTTATTTATTATATTATTATGTATGTATTTATTGAGTACCTATATAATTATGTAATTATTTATGTCATGTATATTTTCTAACAACTTACGTACACCCTTACCCTTTCTCACGGTTCATTACATCCTCTGCAATGTGGTTGCCTGTTAGATATATTACTTTTATATTTCTTTTTCCAAAGTAAAACTGCCATAATTATTGTTTCTTTACAGCTATTAATGTTGTTTACCATGGAGGAGCAAGTGTGTTGTGGACTGAGCCTCAAACAGAAATGTATTCAGGTGTTAAAAGATACACACAAGTGGAGTACAAGGCACATGAGGAATACTTCAATACTGTCCAATGTGTATGTGGTGGTGATGGTATGTGTATGAATAATAATATTAATAATGTCCTACAGAACGAATTTCGGTGACTGCAGCCAGTCTCAACGGAGACTAACCAGATGGTTGTGCAGATGTGCAGGACAGGATTATGGTGCCCGAGTGTATACACAAACACTGTTGTCTTCGCAGGCGAGCTCTCTATCTCTTCACTCTCATAATGCAATGGGACGGTAATCCGACACGAATGAGAGAGGTCTGGTACAGGGCCAATGGTTTTACATGCTTTTCGAGGCATGGGTGATTCTGCCAACTTACAGATTCTGGGCTGCTACTATGAATTTTTTTGACAGAAAAACCCAACTGATTTTTGGCTCATCTCTGGATTCGAAACCAAGACCTCATGATCAGCAATTGCGTTTACGATCACTAGACCAATGAGACTAGTCAAATCGTGAGAGAAAGTTGAGACAGTATGTTTATGAATAAATAGCTGTTCCCCGTGACTTCGCCTGCGCGTAATTTATTACGATTGGATTTCATGGGTTTTAATTTTTTGCGCGGAACCCTAATTCTTTTTCCAAAATAAAAGTAGCCTAAGTTACTTCTTATAACATCAGCTATCTGCCAGTGAAAGTCCGGTCAAAATCGGTCCAGCCGTTTCGGAGATTAGCCGAAACAAACAGACAGGCAGATGGAAAGACAGACAGACAAAAATTTAAAAAGTCATGTTTTTGTTTTAAGTACCTTATATACTTTCATATGCATATAGTAAAAAGCTGTTATTTCGACATTACAAATAGACACTTAAATTTTATTTATTTGTATAGATTATACAGTGGTAGGGTTTTTTTTATATAATATGTCAAGCTGCTGTAGCATATTGAATTGATTGATGTCATCAACCAATTAATACCTTGCAACAATTCATTTGAATAAAATATTAACATCAATTCATATAAATATAACAATCATTAAAATTACAGATTTTTTTTTAAACACAAGGGGTATAATTAAAATATTTGTACAACCGACTTCAATATTAATAATTTACTGTCGATTTTTTTAAAAACTGCTCATAAAATTCCATTTAGATAAAATTTAAATGGGACCACCTGGGAAGTATACCCTTTGAAACAAAAACATAATTTTCTAAATCGATTCAGGCATCCTTGAATAATCAGTGAACGTACATAAAAAAAAAGATTCTGACGAATTGTACACATCCTCCTTTTTTAAGTCAGTTGCAAATTAAGTATGATATGAAACTATTTCATTTAGAGAAAATTTAATTTTATGCCAAAGGGTATGATAAGAAGAATATTCAAATCTTATACATATTATCTTTACAAGAAAATGATAACCAAACTGAATAAACAATGAATGTCAGTAGGATGTCAATTTTAATGAGATCCGTAATGGAAACTATGTACCTACTTAGCTAAGAAGAAGTGATAATACTCACAGTTAAGGCAACTCCTACAACTCAATGAAGATAGGGCTTTTCAGAAATATAGCTATAGAAGTGATTACAATAGATAATACTGGTCTGTGACACTGGTCTTTTTAAACCTGCATAGATGTGATGGAACCACATTTGTTTAAACAGCATCATCATAACTATTACAGCGTATCAAAAGTTCACTGTTGGACATAGATCCTCCATAGATTGTTGCCACGCTTGGCAGGCGGGTTGGCAACTGCAGTTTTTAGAAGTGAAACTTCTTTATCGACGTAGTGAAGAAATTTCATATGGTATTGAAACAAAAAAACTACGTTTTCTTGTAACGTTACACCGTCGCGGCTGCATGAGTATACTATTGTGGCGGCGCTGTTATCGCGCCACAAGCGAAACACATCGAAGCCTAAATCGCGCTAACAAAGTTCCGAAGTTAACGCAGTATATATAGAATAGCTCCGAACTACCACTCGGAGCGTTGGCCGCTCCCCGGGCAGAACACCTTGCCCGGCGGGAGATCTCCTCTTTTCCTTCCACCCGCCACACTATTATTTAACCTATTTATGTAAAATATAAAATAAAAAAAGAATATGTGGGTAAAGAAGTTTCACTTCGTACGTGTGTACACAATTACATACACAATTTTTTTATATCTATGTAAATAAAATGGATAGAGATATGCAGTTGCGCGCATCACGGAAAAACTACTGGATAGATTTCTATTACGTTTTTTAACTTTTATTTCTTAGACCTTTGGCCATTATCTAAAAAAATATTTTTTTTTTTTTTTTATAGTAGAGGGGGCAAACGAGCATGCGGCTCACCTGATGGTAAGTGACTACCGCCGCCCATCAACAACTGCAACACCAGGGAGGGAATTGCAGATGCGTTGCCGGCCTTTTAAAAAGGAGTACGCTCTTTTCTTGAAGGTCCCTAAGTCGTATCGGTCCGGAAAAATCGCTGATGGTAATCGATTCCACAAGGAAGTCGTGCGAGGAAGAAAACATCTTCTAAATCGCACAGTGGTGGACCGCCAATCATCCAGATGGTGTGGATGGTATCGGGAGTTCTGCCGCGATGTGCGTTCGTGAAATTTGGCGGCTGGGATTAATCCGAACAATTCCTCAGAGCACTCCCCATGGTAGATGCGAAAGAAAATGCAAAGAGATGCAACATCTCTTCGCAGCGCCAATGAGTCGAGCCGATCGGAAAGAACTCGGTCGTCGACGATTCGAGCCGCTCTGCGCTGGATGCGGTCAAGTGGAAGGAGCTGGCACTGGGGAGCCCCTGCCCAGAGATGGGAACAGTATTCCATGTGAGGCCGAACCTGCGCCTTGTAAAGTTGCAGGCGGTGTGCCGGCATGAAATACTGTCCCGCTCTGCTGAGCACGCCAAGCTTTTTAGAGGCCAATTTGGCCTTCTCTTCCAAATGACCACGAAACTGCACGTCACTCGATATGTCGACGCCGAGGATTCCGATACTGGCTGAGGCAACCAGGGGAGTGCCTTGAAACTGAGGAGATACGACAAAGGGGTTCTTTTTAGCGGTAAACGCGCAAACTTGTGTCTTCTGAGGATTAAACTGGACTAGATTTAGTCGCCCCCAGTTCGAGACTTTGTCCAGCAAAGACTCGACTTCAGACACAAGTTTGTTCCGGTACTCGGAGACGTTTTCCCGAGAAATATTAGCACGGCCGGTGTATAGAGCATCACCAGTGCTGTCATCCGCATAGCAATGAAAAAATATTACGATATCACCATTTAATATAAGGTTATTAAAGTTTTAAGAAACAACGATTTTTATTGGCACTACGTTCAGTGATGTGTGCTTTCTTATCGCGGAGAAGCGGGGCAAGCTGTGTAGCGCGAATGCGTAGGAGAGGGGAAGTCTCTTGTATCTCCACCTCATGATAAAGTTAGGGTCAGCCGTGCATTTTTGCGCGGGCGATCCAATGTTGTTCAGTTGCACCTTGATCAATTGCCCCCTGTAGTTTCCTATAGTTTTTACAGTAATTTTTCACCGTTAAATAACCAATTTTAATATTATTACTTTTCTTACAGTTGTATTTATCAGAGATGTTATGGCATATGACATTTCGGATCTGGATACGTATACAGATATAGGAATAATATTATTTCGGTTACGTATATAAAATTATTTCGGATAACCTTTAGTTTCGGATCGGATTAGATTTTTGAGGAAAAGTAAAATATAAGATAGTGCTTATAGATAGACACACACACACATATATAATATGTGTGTATATATATATATATATATATATATATATATATATATATATATATATATATATATATATATATATATATATATATATATATATATATATATTGAAATTTTTGGTCAATGTGCAGTTTGGTCCAACTTAAAAGATAGGATAGCTTACATCTCAATTTATAGTCGCATGCAATATTATTTTATTGAAAATTATTTGCCTATTATTTGACAGTCACAATTATCTGTTAGCTCCAAACGATTCTGTCTGATGACGATATCTGTTGACTGGATTGAGTAAATATTTAATAGATGGCGCTATGTTAAAAATGCAAACGTTTAATATAAGCTACAATTTAGTAGTATAACCACCTCGTGTTGCTGTAAGTATTCAACAAATAGAACCGATTTCAAAAAAAATTTGCAACCTGTGTGCAGTTTGGTCGAACTTGAGAGATAGGATGGTTATCCCGATAAGTGACCCTCAATTTTTTTATTGCTAATTTCAGGAGTTTTTTTGGGAAAGCAAATGGTCGTTCGGAAAGGGCAGAACAACGTCTGCCTGGTCAGCTAGTATATATATATATATATATATATATATATATATATATATATATATATATATATATATATATATATATATATATGGAGTTCATAACCGTAACCGAAACTATCGGATAAGCACTATCTTACGTATATATATATATACATAATTATTACACGATCCATACACGAAATGTATGTCAGCGATATGCTGGCTTGAGTACTCGTTCATTGTAATAAACAAAAAGTAACAGTTCAACAACAAAACAAAAACGTAACAAAGTCTAACAACAAACAATAATTATGTACAGTAAGTAGATTTACTTAAAACCAGGAATGTTATCACAACGCAGAGCGAGGGACGACTGCTCGACGGCACAAGCGCACACTGCACTCTTTTTACCTGGAGACAGCCGTTATTCTGTCTCGCTCGCACTGTTGTGCACAGCGTTTTTTACCTGCTCACACAAAGGATGCTATTGTGCTTGCTTACGATTCCTTGAATCATTGAAGAATTTTATCTTACTCACTGGAATGGGTGTTTAGTTATCTAATATCGGGGTAGAGGCACTTTGAACAGTTACATTCAAATTATCATAGCTCCTAAACTATCTAACTCAGAGTTAAGATTTAAATGTGCATTTATAGCAAATATCCTGTATTATAATAAAAACAAGTAAAAAAAATTGGTTAACACGATGGTTTTTTTTTAAAGCTAAGAATCTGAAAAACAACATCAATTTGTTGTCTAATTTATTTTTTCAAAAATGTTTTTTACTAATACTGAAAAATTAAAAAATAATATTTTGAATCTAGATTTATTGTCTACACTATTAACTAACATTTGAGATCAATTTTGTTTTTGAAAGTCTTCTACTTGGGTAGATATTGTTAAATTAATACAAGCATCTATGCTTCGCCAACAATTTTTTTTAAAGTGCTGCCATTTTTTTATTGATGGCGAAAAAAAAAAATTGATCCCTGATTTGTCGATAAAATTAATTGTATTTTAACCCCTTAAAGTATCGGACATCGCAAACCGGACACCCTGTATATATATATATATATATATATATATATATATATATATATATACTACCTGACCAGGCAGACGTTCTGCCCTTTCCGAACGACCATTTGCTTTCCCAAAAAAACTCCTGAAATTAACAATAAAAAAATTGAGGGACACTTTTCGGGATAAAAACTATCCTATCTCTCAAGTTGGACCAAACTGTACACAGTCTGCAAAATTTTTTTGGAATCGTTTCTATCTGTTGAATACTTACAGCAGCACGTGCTGGTTATACTATTAAATTGTAGCTTATATTAAACGTTTGTATTTTTAACATAGCGCCATCTATTAAATATTTACTCAATCCAGTCAACAGATATCGTCATCTGACTGAATCGTTTGGAGCTAACAGATAATTGCAACTGTCAAATAATAGGCAAATAATTTTCAATAAAATAATATTGTATTGCGACTATAAATTGAGATGTAAGCTATCCTATCTTTTAAGTTGGGCCAAACTGCACATTGACCAAAAATTTCATTGAAATCAGTTCAGTAGTTTAGGAGTCCATAGCGGACAAACAACGTGACACGTACTTTTTATATATATATATATATATATATATATATATATATATATATATATATATATATATATACACAGTCAGGTCATAAGTATTGTCACACAGTAAAAACTTTTCCTTTAGAATGCTGGCCACAAAAAAGTTTATTGAATTCGAATTTCGAATTGTTCATGAAAATAAAACTGTATACTTTTTAGAATTTTACTCATTTTTAAATATGGAGTGGACGCTTAAAGAAGACCGTGTTGCAGTTATTGCGTTGCATCGTTGCGGTTACGCGCCAATTCAAATTTTTGACATACTGAAAAATTTGAATATAACCAAAAGATTCGTTTATCGTACCATCAAACGATACAATGAAGACTCTAGTGTAGATTACAGGTCAAGAAGTGGTAGCCCTCGGTCTGTTAGGACTCCAGTAGTGATAAAAGCTGTGAAGGCGCGAATTCAAAGAAATCCCAAACGTAAGCAGAAACTGTTGGCCCTTCAGATGGGGTTAAGCAGAACCACGGTGAAAAGGGTGTTAAATGAAGACTTAGGGCTTCGGGCATATCGAAGAAAAACAGGACATCGTTTGAATGCTCGTCTAATGGACCTGAGACTGAAGAGATGCCGTACTTTGTTGAAGCGGTACGCGGGAAAAAAATATCGAGAAATTCTTTTTTCGGATGAAAAAATTTTTACCGTAGAAGAGAGCTACAACAAACAAAATGATAAGGTGTACACACACAGTAGTGAAGAAGCGAGCAACCGTATTCCGCGTGTTCAACGAGGTCATTTTCCATCCTCACTCATGGTATGGTTGGGAGTTTCTTATTGGGGCTTAACAGAGGTACATTTTGTGGGAAAGGTGTAAAAACGAATGCAGTTGTGTATCAAAATACAGTCCTGACGAACCTTGTAGAACCTGTTTCTCATACCATGTTCAATAACAGGCACTGGGTATTTCAAAAAGATTCGGCGCCAGCTCATAGAGCGAAGAGCACACAAGACTGGCTGGCGGCGCGTGAAATCGACTTCATCCGGCACGAAGACTGGCCCTCCTCCAGTCCAGATTTGAATCCGTTAGATCACAAGATATGGCAAAACTTGGAGGAAAAGGCGTGCTCAAAGCCTCATCCCAATTTGGAGTCACTCAAGACATCCTTGATTAAGGCAGCCGCCGATATTGACATGGACCTCGTTCGTGCTGCGATAGACGACTGGCCACGCAGATTGAAGGCCTGTATTCAAAATCACGGAAGTCATTTTGAATAAACTTTAGTGTCATAAGAATATATGTTTTGTTAAGTTCACTTTGGTATATAAATGGTTACATAATGAATAAACTTATTTCAGTTATTTTATATTAAACATGTGACAGAATTTATGACCTGACTAGGTATATATATATAATATATATATATATATATATATATATATATATCTCGAAAACTGTTAAAATATCAAGTAACGCGGATAATGTCGCGGGTAATAATCAGAAAGGCCAACAACGCATCTGCGATTCCCCTGATGTTGCAGTTGTTCATGGGCGGCGGTGGTCACTTACCATCAGATGAGCCGCATGTTCTTTTGCCCCCATCTCCTATAAAAAAAAGATTCTGCTGCCCGTCTCCTGTTTCCTTTCCCTCTGGCGCCTCTTACGACACCCGTGGGATTATATGGGATATTGAAGTTTCTTATGTCGCTACTTCACGACGAATACGAATATTAGTATGGCCTAGAAATAATTGAATGACCTAGAAATAATTGTTCCGGGTCTAGACGTTTGTTCATGTGCAGTTGAAGTCTTTAGAACAATTAATTCCATGATACATGATTTATTTTCAGATAAATTAACTTATTGTTTAACCTTGATCAGTAATTGTTAATAGTTGATGAGTTACTATCAACATATTTACTATTTTACTGATAAGGTTGTTATAAACAAAAAGTCGTCTTATTACAAAACGTAGCATATAATTACTTTCAGGCTTAACTAGATTATGTATATATTTTTTTTATTATATTACCAAGGTTTCAAGGTCGACTAAAAAGTATAAAATTCTTTTTTTTTCATATGCTTCCGTTGTTCTTGAATTCATTTTAAAAAATAAAATTAATTTTAAACATAACGTTCTGAGATATGTTTAAAATGTTAAGTCTCTAGCTCATCGGAAAGTTAGTTTAGAATCAATTACTACCCGAACATACACACACGGAAGAGAGTTAAGAAAAATAAACATGTATAGCCATTCAGCGGGGAAACGCAGCCAGCGTTCTTGGCTTAGTTTTAGTTTTTTAAAAATTATAGTTTTCATGTACTATTTGTGGGTTTAATAATTGCAAAATAATTAAGACACAAGTACCATTAACTGGGAAGCATAGATGAAAAATGTGATGAGAAAGTAAGAGCGATTTAGGTTAATCAAATACGACGATTTTTTCGCGACAATAGTGAAATGAGGGCTAATAATTTTCCGCTCACCAGATGTCGCTAGTTGACACTGAGGTAAAGTTTTTTGTTACATAATGTCATTTAATTGAGAAGTTAGTTTTAAATAAAAGTTTATCAGTTTCTAGAGTATTATATTGTTACGAGCTTGGGGTTCGAGACAATTAAAAACTGCCGAGTGAATTACCAAAATTGACACTTTAATTACACAACACTAATTACAACTTAAAATCACACTAATAATAAAACACAGTTGTACCACTGATCACTTTAGTTCGCAGTTATATCACTTCGAAGTATTCGCTTATATCGCCGATTCAATACTGACTCGGTCGTGGTCTATACCGGCCTTATATAGGGCCTCAGATAGTTTCCAGAACCTTCTACTGTAGCGACATCTAGAATGTTCGAGTACATATTGGTCCCGAAATTTCTGGAAGAATCTTGACTCCTAGTTCTGCTACTCGACACTAGAGGGCGCTAGTGTAACTAGTGTTGCCATGTACAAGACATTAATAGTGGCGCGCAACACTGCCCCTTTCTAAGACATGCTCGTCCCGAGCATTATTTGCCCCATAATAACGCGCCAGTCGATCCACATGGACGATCTTAGGAGTACCTCTGACACCTTTCTGTATCCGGTAGGTTACGTCATTGATCCTTGTCACAATCCGGTACGGTCCGTCTCATTTAGCTTGAAGCTTAGGAGATTTCCCTTTGCTGCGAGCTGGATTATGTAACCACACTAGTGAACCTTCGTCAAACCCTTTGTTGTTCATTTTGTGGTCATACCGTGTTTTCATCTTCTCAGACGTTTGCTGGCCCGACTGTCTGACGTGCTCATAAATGTCATTCATTTTGTTCCGCAAGTCATTTGCATTATCGGTTATACTGCGTGGGGCATCAGGTGGTATTCCGGTGATCAGGTCTGCAGGCAGCCGTAATTCTCTCCCAAATTTTGTGGAAGCTGGCGTCACTGATGTACTTTCGTGAACAGCGCTTCGATATGACAATAAAAACGGTTGTATGTGCCTGTCCCAGTCTCGTTGCCGTTTTTCCACAACTTTTGCCAGGTACCTTTCCAATGTCTGATTAAATCGTTCTACCATTCCATCAGATTGTGGGTGGTATGCAGTAGTTCCTTACCGAGAGCTTCCAGAACAGTTAAGGCCTGTCGCAGGCCTAGGGTGAGAGCAGTCATGGCCTGACTTTTATTCCAGCCGTTCGCTTTCATGACAGCCTCGAACTGGATTTTGTAGGCTGACCAGGAAAAAGTCCCGTCGAACGGTGGCACTTTGAATCCACGTAGCGAAGGTGTTGTAGCTACCACGGGAGCTGTAACTCTATCCCCAAATTTGAGGTCGTCGAGCGTTTTCTTCACGTCAACTATCACATTGTCAACCCGATTTTTCACTTGGCCGATTCGGGTTTCAGCTTCTGACACAGGCGGTTGTCATGTTGAGCAACCCTATCCTTCACCTCCTTTATCTTTTTCCCGAAGGTAGCGTGAAGGCCCTTCATGAGGAGCATCTGCTCTTCCTTATCGCGTTTGAGCTGCTCTTTCAACCGACGGGCCTGTCGGCCTGTCGGCGAGCCTGATCCTGCAGTATCATCATCAGAGTACCTAAGTCAGATGCTGCAGATGCAGGAGCTGCTGACGGGCCGGCCTCCGTGGTCAGCAGCTGGCCCTCCGACGTTTGCGGCGTTGCATTACCAAATCGTCTCTGGTCCGTCTCCAGCTGGCGTTGACTTCGGGTACGGATACCCTCCATGTCGTCCTTTGGTAAAATCGGCATGATTTGATCCCACTTCTGACACCAATTGTTACGAGCTGGGGGTTCGAGACAATTAAAAACTGCCGATTAAATTACCAAAATTGACACTTTAATCACACAACACTAATTACAATCTAAAACCACACTAATAATAAAACACAATCACTTTAGTTCGCAGTTATTTCGCTTCGAAGTATTCTCTTGTATCGCCGATTCAATACTGACTCGGTCGTGGTCTATACTGGCCTTATATAGGGCATCAGATAGTTTCCAGAACCTTCTACTGTAGCGACATTTAGAATGTTCGAGTACATATCGGTCCCGAAATTTCTGGAAGGATCTTGACTCTCCTAGTTCTGCTACTCGACCCTAGAGGGCGCTAGTGTAATTAGTGTTGCCATGTACAAGACATTAATAGTGGCGCGCAAGAATATTAATATAGAAAACAATGCCTCATGCCTGGTTTGCTCTTTGATTTTTTGCACATTATAAACTTTTTTTTAATTTTTCGACTTTTATGAATATTTGTGATTTGGTTTATTTATTTTTAATCTTATTAATATAAAATATAGTTAATAATACAGAAAGAAACATTAACCTTTACATTTTCCGAACAAATTAACTTCCTCGCTATGAAATCTGTCAAATATTATACCTCACATTTAAGTGGCGCCGCCCTGGTGGCAGAAAAAGTCGTGGATGCCTTCATTGAAAAGGCTTCCTATGCATTAAAATCAAATGCTAATAAAAAAAATCAAAGTAATAAGTTCACTATTCCCAAAGATATATTGTTCACATCCATACCGACCAACCGACATCCAAGTGAAATTCAATTAACTTTTTTAATAATAATCGAAATAAATAATCTTATAACTACATCAGAAGTATCAATTAAAATTTCCTCTTGCTACTGGTGTAACAGCAAGAGGAGATTTCAACATTTGTATTTTTTTTTGTTATTTGTATGCAATGTAAAGCTGGTGGAAGTGATTTAAGTTGAGTGGATCGCCATTTTTCGATTTGGTGACAATGGAGCACTACATCTCCGCTTCGCGTTCAATGTGCAATACGTGTTAAAATAGTTCCAATAAAAAAATTGTATAATAAAGAAGTGTTGTATCAATATAGAAGTCCCGTGTCAAATATGGGAACTAATTTGCCGTATAAAGTATTTGACAGCAAACGTAAAATTTCACAAATACTGTGGCGGGGCTTTCTTCGAGAAAAATATTACCAAAGATTATTAATTAACTACATTATGAAATAAGACCGATAGGGTTTGTGTCAAGGGGCCGATTTACACTTCGACAAGTATAGTAGCGAGCTCAATTACAGGCCAGTTGACAGTAAACGCTTAAGTGGGCAGTAGCGTTCAAATGTCTTTGCTTTGTGGCGAGACGCGCGGAAGAGCAACACTTCGGAACTTGACTCGCCGAAAAATAGACCGGCCGGCTATACAAAAGTGAAATCAGAGCATGCACCGTCTACTACGATCTTGATGCTCCGATCAGCAAGGAAACTGGTGATCCATTTGCACAATTTCTCGGGAAGCCCATAGGAAGGAAGCTTCAAAAGAAGCGCTTTGTGCCAGACCAGATCCGATCGAAGGCCTTCGCTATGTCAAAAGTTGGCGAAGTGTAAATCCGCTTTTAATTATAACTGATACGAGTCGGTTGTTTAGAAAATATTGACAACCATTATACTATATGTCGGAGATTCAACAGAGGATCACAATTTTGATCGCGGAAATACATCAGGATAGCGTTAATTGTTAAAAATAATAAAAGTGTGAGAGCGGATATTCAACTTGCTTACGCAATTAATCATTATCAGTAATAAGACAGCTTAACGCACTATACATTCAGTATAGAGAAATTACAGTTCGACCACACCGTAACACGTCACCGTCACGATAACGTGAGGTACGTAATTACATGATAACACCAAAGTATGCAAACCAACAGCAACACTACTTATCTCAGTGTAACGCAGGGCAGCCTCTCAACAACACCATCCTCCTTGCCTGCTCTAGAAGAATTACTACAACGAACAGAACCACGACACTATCTTAGCACTCGTAAAATGACTTAAGGTGAAAGCTCCAGGGTGGCTCGCGAAATACAAATTTTCTTACGTTTGTTGGACTTTGCATGTCAGGGTCAGGTTGAATGTTTAACAAAATATGATTCGCGACCGTAACGAGTATGTGTTTACAGAATAATTATCATTAAAATCACCAATACAACCCTCCAAGTTCATGTAATTCCTTTGAATGAGTTTTTCGGGAAATAGCCATACAATAGGATTATACGAACTTAGGGGGTTGTATTGATGATTATAATGATTATATTTCTGTAAATACATACTCATTACGGCCGCGAATCATATTTTATTAAATATACAACCTGACACTGACCTACAAATTGCAAAAAACGTAAGAAAATTTGAATTTCGCGGGCCACCCTGAAGTTTTCACCTTAAGCGGAATCTGTCGCGCACGGCGCCTACAGTGAACTTTATACTGCACAAACGAGTGGGGGTTTCTCGGTATATTCTCAATTCCACCTCGGTCCAACCGGTATTTTATAGACTCCGCCATATATATATAATACAAAATCTACATTTATACATGTTATATATACATATAAACTCCCATTATATCCCGTATGTACTTGCCGACGTGCGTGTCTTTCCATTTGGTTGGTTGAAAATGTCATACATATATCATTAGAACTACCATATTTACCCTTGGAAGCTGTGACATTAACGTGAATTATGTAATAATTGACCAAAAAATAATTCTTCCACAGGTACATCCGTTCTGCATCAAGGCTCCCATTCTATACCATTCGAATTCCAGATACCCTTCACAGTGCCTTCATCCTTCAACAGTCCTTTAGGCAATGTAACATACAAAGTTAGCGCGTACTTAGAGGCACCACCAATAAGAGAGGAACTGGAAAGAACTTTTGAAGTTGTTGCACCGCTAGATCTGAATAAGGATGAGAGCGGGGATGCACAGGTTAGTTGATCCATGACATAGGAGCCGGAGAGTTGGTTTATTAAACACACAGTTCACCTGACGATATGTACATTTGCTCTAGAAACACCTATCACATCAACCATTAGAAATCTGTTGAGACGACAGAAACACAACGTGGTTTTTAACGTGGTAGAGCCATGTCTGCTAGCTATATCTGGTATAGTTGTAGAACGAATTGGTCCGCTCGACCGGAGAAGAACCATGCTCTCACAGAATACCTGCGTAAAATAGCAGTTTAACGCTGCTGTGTTTCGTATGGTGAGTGTAGATAACCGGAGACCCTTTTTACTGGAAACGAGGAATTGCATCTTAGTCCTCACGGTTGACAATACATCTGCATTTTCATTCGTAATTGAGAATAGATGTATATAGTAGTCTATGTGCCACAGCAACTTCTTACCATCAGGTGGACGTGTGCTCGTTTGTTACCCTTATCCTATAAAAAGAAACTTATTCAATATAGATTATAAATAATACTTGTTGAAAGTCACTCTTATTTTTATATTACCACTGGTTCGAAAAAAACTCTGTCCTGGGAAGAATCATCATGAAACCCAGCGGGACTTTTTTTTTGATTAACAAACATCTTACAATCATGTATGTTACATAATCGTTTGTAATTTGGTATGTGTAAGCACTTTCATAGGTAGTTTATCAACTTAGACCAAGGCGTAAACCGATGAATTCAACTCGGCTGGGCTGCGTCCAGGAGACTGCGACATGTCACGAAAGTGAAGACAAGTGCGTGGGGTGACTCTCCACTAGATGCAGTTAGATGCGGGTGGCTCAGGACCGTACTTGATGACTATCTATGGGGTAGGGGCCTATGTTTAGCAGTGGGCATATGATGGGCTGTGTTAGTACGTAATTGTCAGTCAGCGTAATACTCGGTTCGTTTCTTACTTTCAGCTTTAAAAAAAAGACGTTACACCCACACTAGGATTTTCTCCTGTATTACGGAAGCACTTTACAAACATGAATTGCACAAGGACAAACATCCAAACCCGGAACTATTATTTGAAGGCCATACAAATACTTGCTTCGTGCGGGATTCGTACAAGCGGCCCCAACTCATTGCTATGCGGGGCCGCCAAAAATATGGGCTGATGATGAAGGAGAAGAATTCTAAACTATTTTCTCCCATAAAAATCTGTATTATTCACTCGACTTCGGTTCGATCCCCGGGTCGGGCCAAAAGCAGTTATTGGGTTTTTCCGTTAAGAAATTCTCAGTAGCAAACTGGAGCCTGGAAGTTGGCGATGTTTCACCTCCGTGCCTCGGAAAGCACGTAAAGCTGTTGGTACTGCGCCTGATCTCTCTCCGGTCGTGTTGGTTTGCCGTCCCAGCGGACTATAAGAGTGAGGGAATAGAGAGTGCACCCGTGCTTGCGCATACACTCGGGCACTATAATCCTGTCCTGCCATCTGGCTAGTCTCCGTTGAGACTAGCCACCATGACTAAAATTCCGTGCAGAGATCATTATTATATTGTTTATACTTTATATAAAATTTTCAGCAACCAATTGAAATGCAGTTCGAAGAAATATACAGTTGTTGCTGTAGCACGCAGCCGATCTCAATCGGCGTCAAGCTTCCTGTATCCGGCTACTGTCCTGGACAACCTATACCCATCACTATAAATGCACAGAATAACTCAAGTACAGAGATATCTAAGATTATTTTCCAACTAATTATGGTGAGAATTGTAGTTTCATACAATTTTGTGTAAAACGATTTACGATCATAACTATACCTACACAAGTCTATTTGATTCCCACAGATCCTCATTTCTTCTGAGCTTAACATATCATTGTGGCTACAGTTCGCGTCATTATTACGGTAATATAGTAGCGTTATGTAGTTATTTGCAGGGACTTGAAAACGAAATGAATTTCGTTTCGTTACACGAAATGTTATCTCATTAACGTTCCAAAGTTTGTAACGATACTAAAACCTACATTTATCAATAACATTATAAAAATAACGTTAAAGAGAATTATTTTCGTAGAACAATATTTTTCGTTACGTTATGAGTATTGGTAACGTTATGTCTATATCCGCTTATTATACAAATTAATTTGTACACTGCACTACCGCTGCGTTATTTCATGCCGTACAAGCCACCGCCGCGCCGCCGTATTCAAGCATTATCATGAAGTTCGTTAGAGGGGGAGTGCGCATCGCATATTATATAAAATATATATAGTGTCATTTAAGATTAATATATGTTATTACGACGATATTATATATGTTATATCGTTATATTAATAACGATATATTTTAATATTGTTATTAAATAGTTGTAGATTTCGTCCCGTTTGTTAGTATCGTTATAGCCAATTAATTTTGTTACGACCCAAGTGGAACGGTACAAATTATCGTTACTGGAAATACGCGTAACGTTATTTTGAGTAACCTTTCAAGTCCCTGGTTATTTAGTCTATCTTAATATTAAAGATGTTAAAAGTTAATTAGCTAAGAGCAGCGTAATAAAATAAAATGATGAATGTAAGGCCTACGCCAAACTGAACGGAAACACCGTCGCGGATCTTCCACGGCGGCACGCCAAAACATTTTATTGCATGCAAAAGACTAAGAGACCCCGCAGACATACAATTGTAAGTTGGCCGACTAAATCGTAGAGTATACCAATAGGTATAGTGACATATGCTAGCCCACACATCTTGTCCAACTAAATCGTCCAACTAATTAATTGGACACCGATCGTATCAGAATCAAGATTCCCTTCCGATTACATACAATTAAAAAGTTGTCCAACTATCGGCCAACTGCTCGTTAGCACGGTTACCCTATGCAAGCTCGCGGACTATCCAAGTTTGTTGGTTAATCGCGCGGCAACATGCAGGACGAACCGACGCGCGCGCGTAATTTCCCCTTTGGTTAATTTATACCAATATTTCATAAGATAATATTTTATTTTATATATCAATTTGAATTTTAGGCTCTAAATACTTTTTCCATACTAAGCTACCTAAAACTAAGCCTAATAACTTCTTAAGCTACTACTACTACTCGCCTGTTGCTGCAGGGGACTGTCTCCTGCTGCTGCACTCCTCTTCTCTGATTCTGATTTTTCTGACTCTCTAATCTGAACTTATTGAATTATAAAATATAACAGATTTTTGCACTAAACTGTCTTAAATTTATTATAAGTATAGAAAATCATTAAAAAAATAAGAAATGAGTTTTATTTTTATTAACCTAGCAGGTACTTACCGGAGAGTTAATCCAAGCCTCTCTTCAACGGTGATAGCGAGTCGGAAAGTTGTGTCCTGTTTGACTATCGCTGGCCCGCTTAGATATACGAGCTCATCAAAAGACGAAATACTCATTCTGTAGAATGAAAAAAAAATTATCTGGGTAACATCTGAGTTTAGAGTGCAAGGTATGATGTTTCCTATATTCTAATCTGTCACTTAATTTAGGATGCACCCAAAATGTTCTCTTTTGTTTTCGTCTTCTTTTTATTATTAATGTAATTAGAGCGTTTTTTTTCCGCATTATCACGCACACGCACCGCGCTAGCAACACTGTCACGGACTAAATTGATTAAGTCTGCGGCTGGTAACCAATAAAACAAAGTTGGTCAATTAAATTACAAAAGTACGCAATTTAGTCGTTCGATAGTTGGCCAACTTACAATTGTAGGGTCTCTAATAATGGGCACACTACGCGAAAGATCGGTCGGTCCCTCGGCAGGCCCGTTCTTAGTCATTTATCTATACCTATACAAACAAATAAAATTGAAGTGTCTGTTTGTAATGTTAAAATAACAGCTTTTTACGAAATGCATATGAAAGTATATACGGTACTAACAAAAAACAATTTAATTTTTTTTGTTTGTGTGTCTGTCTGTTTGTTCCGGCTAATCTCCGAAACGGCTGGACCGATGTTGATGGGACTTTCTCTGACAGATAGCTGTTGTTATTAGGAGTAACTTAGGATAACTTTATTTTAGAAAAATAATTAGGGTTCTGCGCAAAAAATTAAAACCCATGAAATCGTAGTAAATTCCACGAGGGGGAAGTCGCGGGGACAGCTAGTATGCAATAAATATAATACCGTTCCGCCGCGGAAGATCCGCAACGGAATTGACGTTCATTGTAGCGTAGGCCTATGACACATCGTTTTATTTTATTACACACACTAGTTTCAAGAGCACCTCCCAGCCTCCCCACCCTCTCTCAATTTCGTGCACTATTCCCGTATCGCCCGTCACCACTACCCAGCGTCACCGCTAAGCTTAGTGATCTGCCACCGCATCGTCTACTTCGCCGGTGGTGTGTATATCACAGAGTAGTGGTGGTGGGAGTAGTGGTGACGGGGATATTGTATATGATTGTAGATCTTTTTATTTTATTACGCGAATCTATTTAATTTTTACCAGTATTAATATAATGGATTTCCGATAAGTAACGCCTGATTCTATTAAATATCCTAATAGTTCTTTGCATTTTAAAATAAATTGTTTTAGAATTTTCTAGTTAGGTAGACCGACATTGTAGAGTTGGTCTAAGCACAACTTTCCGGTGTAGATTAGTCAGTCATAAGAAATTGTATTGTTTTTTCTTATAGGATAGGGTGACAAATGAGCACACAGTCCGTCTGATTGTGTTTGCTGTGACCCATAGACATCTACATCTATCCTCAATAAATAATCAAAATGCAGATGCGTTGTCACCCATGAGGACTAAGATGGAATGCCTCTTTTCCAGTGAAAAGGTCTCCTGTTCTCTACACTTCACCATACAAAACACAGCAGCGTTAGACTGGTATTTTACGCTGGTATTCTGTGAGAGCGTGGTCCTTCCCTGTTCAAGCTGATCCATTCGTGCTACAACCATACTACTAATATTGCTGCAGCATGGCTCTACCACGTATAAAAAGCTTGACATGTATTCCTAACAGAAGGAAAGGTATCACAGCCGTAATCCAGTTTCGGAGTACACTCCCCCCGAGAAACTTCTCGCCACAATGAAGAAAGGCCCAATCATGAGTAACACGAAGCGGGTCTACACGTTCGAAATGCCAGTGCCGGAGATGATAGCACCCCATCTGGACAATTGTGGAATAATCGACTTGGGCTTTTTCTTCAAGGTTAGTCAATTACAGTTTTCAGTACTATATTTTCTTTTATTTTTTACTCTTGTAAACTAGTCCAAAGTCTTTCAGGGCTAAATTCCACAAATGTGACATTATTTTTTTGTTTAAATTGGTTTAAATATATGTCAGACACATACACACACATGCCTTACATTTTGCTCTATTGAAAAAAATTTGCCAGTTGCCATGTTAAGGAGATTTTGCCATAATTAGCAGACGGGGGTTGGTAACAGCAGTTTTTTTTTGAGTTGTTATCAGGAAGATGCTGCCGCCCATCTCATGTTTCAGTTTCCCTGTGTCCACTCTTACGACACCCACGGGACTCTGAGTACTATGGGACGGTATGGGTTAATATTCTTACACCGCCCCTACTCGGTTATTGTTATCGAAGATTATAACTTGCCAGGTTTTGAATTAACCATGTAAAAAGTGGCTACCCCATGGACAGTTACATACATTCTCGATAAATGCTCTAATATGTTTTACTCAATATTGCCATGTAGTGACGGCGTAAGAGAATTCACCACCCAATATCGTCCCGTTTGAATTGTAAGAGGCGACAGAGGCAACTGTGAAACAGATGTCGTGCAGCAGCACCTTCCCGAGCTCAACATAATAAAAAAACTGCAGATGCCAAATCCAGATGCCACGCGTGGCAACTATGGCAAATAACCCTCTATAGGGCCAGACTTCACTTTTTGTCAAAACTCGATTCGCTCTCCATCTAGTTTGTGTACTGGGGGCTTACAAGTAAACTCTCAAACATCTAGTGAATCGTAAATGTTCAAAGAAGAATTTAATTAACGCGGCCACTTACTTGTGAATCAACATGAGAACCATTTCTTTCTTATGGATTTTGTAAGAGTTACCATCACAAAAAGAGTCTACATCATCGTCAATACAGCCCTTCACAAGTCCCTCCCGCTAGGAATGCCGAAGAAGAGCATCTGAATCCATCGACTTCTTGCATCTCTTACCAGCAGTTGAACTGTTGAGTTTTGATAGAATTAAAATTACAGCCTATATACGTCCCACTACTGTGTACAGGCCTCCCCTCATTTCTGAGATTTTTAGAACAATGAACTGTCTACCGCGCTACCCCAGTGCGTCTTGGCGTACTTAACATGTCTTCAAAAATTGTTTTTATGATTGGCTGTAGTAAATAAAGGAATAGTTTTACTCCAGAGCCTCCCCCATTTTAGGGAGGATTTATCATAACCGTCATGCTTAGCAGGCAGTTTGGTCATTACAGTTCAATCGCCATTTCACATGTTTGACGCGCTCCTCCCCGTCGTCCTCCCCACAAGGAGAGAGGCTCATGATAAGCTGTTGACTTCTACGGTTGCCGATACAGACATAATTTAAAATGTTGTACAACCCACTTCAATATAAATCATTAAGAATATACTCAAAAGCTATTGGTCAGACCTTGACCAATTTTTATGGGACCACATGAGAAGCACCAGCTTTCAAATAAAAAAGAATCATCGAAATCGGTCCACCCAGTAAAAAGTTATGAGGTAACACACATAAAAAAACATACAGTCGAATTGAGTACCGGCTCCTTTTTGAAATCGGTAGAAAACATTCTAAACTATTTCTTTCTATAAAATTATATCTTTTTATGTATAAACTTTCCAGGTAATAATAAAACTATCGGGCTGTAACGAGGACATGGAAGACGAAAGTGAAATATACATTGGACTCATACCCTTGGAAATAACAACTAGAGGAAACAGATATGTGCACCCATTGAGCCACAGCTTACCCAAAGACCCCATACCGGACCCCAATTCCGCCCCCAACTTTACAAGTCTACCCCCATACATGTCCGGGGGCATGGGAACCGAACACAAGTCAAGTGCTACAAATTTGCTGAACGCAAGCAATTGTACTCCTTATGGTAGTAGGAGCAATATGAGTACGTCCACCGTGCACTCTATAAATGCAAGGACAAGCCCCCTTCCGCCATATCCAATGCCGTCAGCCCCTTACCTTGTTCAAGAGAAAACTAGGTCTTATGAAATAGGGTTCAAAATATAGTGCATATAAAGTGACCTGTCACTAAAGTATTTTTTAAATAATTTCTTATATTTATGCTTATATAACGTATTGAATCAAACAAATATTATAGATCGTATGACGTTTAATTTTAACGTATATTGTCGATGTTTCAAGTGCTTTGCACTTAAGTCTTATGGATACTGAGGTGTTTGTCTCCTGATATTGTTAACCCACTTTACATTCAGTTTGGTATTATTTATTTTTAATCTGATAACGCAGAGAGTTTACAGTGTCTTAAAAGATTAGTAGTTGTATGCTGAGCGGCAAAACATTTGAAATATCAGTAGTATGAAAATAACTTGATAACTTTTTTGAAAATTTGATAATTTTAACATGTTGACATTGAAAATATTTATTGGTTTGAACGTTAAAATGAGCATGGCTAAGGCAAGCCAAATCTCATGTCGTCAGTATAGGTATCGTAGATATGTTGTATCTATGACTCGGCTGATACGCTCGCTAAACTATATATTTTTTTAAATAGTACAATAAAATTACTTAAATCGAACACTGTATATTGTCAAGTACTAGCAGTGTTTGGACAGAATTGGTCCATTGAGCCAGTTTATTATCTCAGTTTTATTTTATATGTTTTTGTTAAGAATATAATTAAGTAAACTTATATATTTATTAGATTTATCTATTTATCAATAAGGAAAATATATAAAGAACTTAGATTGTGTTGGCTTCTAAGAATACAGGGTGCTTCAAAAAAATGTATACACACTTTGAACTTCCATAGAAAATTTATTTACCGTTCTACAAAGTTAAATTTCAGGAAAATAGAAAGCTGAAAGTCCAATGTAAATGAAACATAAATAACAAATGTTAATACTGTTCAAATTGCATCAAGCATCAATACAATTCTGAGTACGAGTCACTACAGATTCTGTACATCGTATCAAAACGTCCAATGAGATTTCTCTACACACTGCTTGAATCTCATTCCAAAGAATGTCTAGGGTACGTGGTTTACGTTTGTACACATCATCTTTTACTGTGCCCCACAAGAAGAAATCCAGTGGTGTAAGGTCTGGAGAGCGTGCTGGAAACTCGATTGGCCCCCTGCGTCCTATCCACTGGCCCGACAAATTTTGATCCAGGTAAGCTCGTACGTCCCTGTGATAGTGCGGCGGAGCACCATCTTGTTGAAAATAAAAATCATCATTACCGTATAATGCACGAATGGCAGGAAATGTGGAATCAGCAAGTATTGTTAGGTAATTGATACCAGTTATAGTGCCTTCAAATCGAAAAGGTCCAATGAGTCCCCTTGAAGACAAACCGCACCACACATTTATACCAGGCAAATTTACAGCTTTTTCAATTGTAATGTGAGGATTTTCTTCACCCCAGTAAACACAATTGTGCCTATTGACAGTTCCATTAAGTTTGAATTGGGCTTCATCCGACCAAATGATGCTACCCATAAATCCCGGTTCACGTATCACCATCTCCTGAATCCATTCACAAAATTGCAACCTTCGATCTGGATCGTCGTCATTTAGCTGTTGCACCAGCCTTGGAATGTAAACACGATACTTGCCTCTCTTCAGAATGCGTAGCACGCTGCTAGCACTTACATCACTTTCACGTGCCCCTTGCCTTGAAGATTTGTTAGGAGAGCGTTGAAACAGTTCCAAGACTGCCGTTGATGACTCATCACTTGTAGCTGTTCGAGGCCGACCTGAATGACCTTTATGCACATCACACACTGTTCCATGAACTTCGAATTTGTCTCGTATGCGTGTAATTGTTAATCTTGAAGGTGGTTCTGTATCATACTCCCTTCTCCACTGTCTTTGAACTTCATTTACATTCTCAAACTTCCAGTACCACTTAATAACCTGCTTACGTTCTTCAAAACTCAAACGTACGTCCCCCATGTTGATATTACAAATTCCAACTGATAATATAACATAGAGGGACGATTATGCTGGCACCTGGCGAAGAAATATAACATTAGCCTTGTAGAGCGGAAAAACTACAATAGTTTAAAGTGTGTATACATTTTTTTGAAGCATCCTGTATATATTATAAATGTTAATTATGGGACTTACAGTTTAAAGTACTTACTTTTTTGTTACGTTTTTACTGTAGGCTTCATCTCGTCTCAATATGATCACAATAGTGACATTATATAAACTACCTCAGCTATGAAGCGGTTGATGCCCTTCACAAGTTACCTATTTGTGATTAAGCGGAGGTCCGAACCTCTACGTGACCTTTCACGTTAAACAGTTTAAAGTCGTCTAATATGCTGCCAACAATTCTAGTCGACTGTTGAGGAATAAGCTGAAATAAAAGTAATTATAGTAGTTGATTCTGATTAATTGTTTTATCACATTTTTATTAACTCGCTTTCGTGTGTCTGTTCGCATTGAATTTAGTGATTGATTTTTAAACTTACTTCTCGTTGAGCTAGTAGAGACTTGAAATTTTGAATATAGCTCAGAATCGAATATGTTTAAATATGTTTAAAAAAATAATAAATAATATTGAAAAAATTTACTTGTTATCTACCACATATCCGAGAAGTTTATAATAAGCCGATTGCAAATTATCATCGATCATTGAAATTTATATGGAACCGCGGCGAAAATGCATTTTTTTGATATATAAAATCTTCAATCTCAGTTATAGCGTTGGAGATATTGTGTTACATTTATAAAAACAGTTCAGTAACTGAGGATCATCCCTCTTTTGATTTCACTTTAAAAATTCAATTATTACCGATTTCAATTTGTCCTGTCTTTGATTTTGAAAAGAAATATTCTATAGTTAAAAATGCGCAAATTAGTATGTAATATTCACCTTTTAGTTGGCTTTTTTGGAACAAGTGTAGTTGTTATTTTACATATTTGTGAAAGAAATGAGAAAGTTTGTGTCATGCGACCAGTAAGTACGCCCTGAGCTTTACAAGCTACTAGCTGGCCAGGCAGACGTCGCTCTGCCGACGAGCCTTCCAAAAAAAAATCTTAAATTCGCAATAAAAAATATTGAGAGTCGCTTATCGGAATAAAACTATGCTCTCTCCGAAATCGGAGCAAGCAATACACTGACAAAATTTTAAAATCGGTTGAGCAGTTTCGGATATTAGCGTGAACGAACGGGACACGAGATTTTTATATATTAAGATAGAATAAATAAAATTATGTATTCTATTCTGTCATCTTAATTTTGCTTCCCTTTTTTACCGCTGCGATAGTACTCTTGGTGCTACTAACTTGGTGCCTAAAATAGTCAAAGTACATTTTTGTAATTATATATTGACCATGTTAATGAATATGATAAAAAACAGCAAATTAAAAATAATTGACTAGACGAGCTTAAATATTGATATTACTAAAATTTATTACAATGAAGGCTGTGTGTAAGAGAATTTGTAGTTAGAGTTGCTGGTGTAATTTAAAGGTCTTTATATTATTTTAATATTAGTTGCCTGTTTGGCACTCTTTACAACGGGAAAGGCTCATGTCGACCCGTGTATTTTCACAGGCCGATAAAGAAAAATAATTGACGTTTAATCATCACATTTAGAAAGAAAACAATTTTAGTAAGAACTTAAAATATTTTTGAAAAATAATTTATAGGGCTATAATATTGCTAGTAGAAATATAATTTATTGTATTGTGCTTCGATAAATACGTTTTTATTGAAACAAAATTGTCATAATAAAATTTATTTGAGTAATGTTTAAATGGAATTGAACAACTTAATTATTCCGCATAAGGGTTTGCACTTTGTACGATTACCTAAATAAAAATATATTATATGTGTTTTATGAACAGAATCCCACCAAGTATAATTTACAATATTATATCTATTGATTTAATTAAGGGATTGCACGTTTTATTTTTCTGTTGAATATTTAGAGATTTGTATGGTTTTAATTAAATAATCGTATCAATTTATTCAATACTTTTATTTCTGAAGTGTATTTAAATATAAGACAATTTTTCATTTAGGTTTTTGTATTTTATGAATAAAAGACAGAAATCAATAAGGAGTTTTATTTTTAACTTGTTAAAAGACCGAGGCGAGGTTACTTCTTGTTGCTATATCTATTCGGATACTATATTCAAAATGTTGAATATAGTATCTGTGTTGATTTTTAAATAAGTGGAAAGCGGCTTTTAAATGTGAAAAGCATTTATTTATAGGTTTTACAATATTAAGTACAACGTTATTCGTAGTGTCACGGAATAGAGTGAATAGACACAAAACCATAAAGCATAGACTAATAATACAGTCTAACAAACTATGGACTTTTATCAAAAGGCTCGTATTTAAATTAACATTTCATTACTCTTACCAAATTAGAGCCTTCTATTATGTGTAGCATAAGTAACAAAAAAAATACACAATAAGCCTTAAAATACACAATGATATTTAGTTACAAATTTAGAAAAATAAATTACTCATAATTATTAAGTTTGCACATCCCTATTTTCTTTCTCATATATATGAATTTATCCTTAGATAATGCTTTGGTAAACATATCAGCATATTGATTGTTTGTGTTAACATAGTTCAGACTGATAACATTTTCATAATATTTTTCTTTAATAAAATTATATTTAATATCTATGTGTTTGCAACGTTTGTGAAATTCACTATTTTTAATAACATTAATTGCACTTTGATTGTCAATGTTTATGATCACTGACAGTTGTTTATATTCACTTATTTCCTGTAATAGTTGTCTTAACCACATGGCCTCTTTAGTGGTAGCACAAGCAGCCATGAACTCTGCCTCAGTTGTAGACAAGGCCACGGTCTGTTGTCTTTGTGAGGACCAGGTAATGGCGGCTCCATTTTTAAGAAAAACATAACCAGTTGTTGAACGCCTTGTTTCAACATCGTTGGCAAAGTCAGCATCACTGTATCCTACTACATCGGTGCTGTCTGGCTTTGACATGTAGCTTAATCCATAATCTTTAGTATCTTTAAGATACTTAAGTATTCTTTTAACAGCATTCCAGTGAGTCTCATCATGACAATTTAAGAATCTACTCACCTGACTAACTGCAAACAAAATGTCTGGCCGGCTTACTGTAGCTGCATGTATGAGAGATCCTACAGCTTCTCTGTATGGATATTTTCTTTCAGGTATCCTATCAGTCTTTGTGAGCTTGACATGTGGATCGGCCGGTACACTGTTAGAGTTTGCTTCAGTCATATTGAACTTCTTCAATAATTGCTCAATATATTTGGTCTGGTGTATAAAAATATGATTATTAGATTTTTCAATTTGCATTCCTACAAAACAGGAAAGAGGATATGTTTTAACTTCAAAATTGGTTTGAAGATCATTAATTACTTCAGTTAAAACTGACTCATCTTTGCAAAGTAAAAGACCATCGTCAACATATAGACACAAGTAACATGTTATTCCTCTAGTTAATCCAATATAAATGCATTGATCTGCTTTACATCTTTCAAACCCAAATTTCTTTAAAACTGAATTAAATTTTGTATTCCAACATCTTGGTGCCTGTTTTAGCCCATATAAGGATTTATTAAGTTTACATACCATGTTTGGGTTGCAGTTTAATCCCTCAGGCGGAGTCATGTAAATTACTTCTTCCAGGTCACCATACAGGAAAGCAGTGGTAACGTCGAATTGGATTATCTGAAAATTTTTCTGAGCTGCAAGTGATAATAATAATCTTACAGAGTCATACCTCACGGTCGGTGCAAAAGTTTCATCAAAATCAATCCCTTCTTTTTGTGCATAGCCTTTTGCGCAGAGCCTTGACTTGTAACGAGGACCTGTTGGTTCATCTTTGATGCGAAATACCCACTTACATCCGATAGGCTTGAAGCTTTGGGATTTTTCTACCAATGTCCAAGTAACATTTTTAGAATGTGATTCTAATTCTTCTTTTATTGAAGTTTTCCACTTTTCAGATTCAATTGAGGTTAAAGCTTCTTTGTAATTCTGAGGAATAGAATTTATCTTTTCTTCACTGTAGCACAGGTAAGATCTATCTTTATTTTCATTTAGTTTTGATAATTCTCTGTTTCTTGGTCTCAATGTTATTTTAGAAGGTGTTGACGATTGTTGAACATTTAAATTTGGTTTATACTTCGGATCTATGTTATCGTCTTGATCTGACATATATTCACTAGTACTGGTTGAAGTGTCTGTTGTGACATTGGAATTCAGAGATGTAAAATTATCATTTTGCTCCAATGATGTATCACACATTGTTTCTTTCTCTGTCAGATTTATAGGAAGATAGTTTCTTTTTATTGTGGTCTCTAAGAAAACAGCATCTCTGCTTTTAATCACAGTTTTAGAGGTAGGTATTATAAACCTATATCCTTTTGTATTATCACAGTATCCAATGAATATAGCTTTCTGTGATTTACTGTCCCACTTCTTGCGTTTCTCTTTTGGGAGATGTATCATAGCTTCACAACCAAATATTTTTAAATGGCTTATATTTGGTTTCTTTTTAGACCATATTTCTTCTGGAGTTTTAAAAGCCAGTGAATGTGTTGGAGATCTATTGATGAGGTAAGCAGCTGTGTGTACTGCTTCTGCCCAGTACAGTTTAGGTAGGTTTGCATTAATCAACAGACACTTTGCTTTTTCTACAAGCGTACGATTCATGTGTTCGGAGACACCATTTTGTTCTGGTGTATAAGGCACCGTTGTTTGATGAATGATACCAGCTGTTGCTAGGAACTCAGAAAAAGCATTGTTTACATATTCAAGTCCATTGTCTGTACGCAAACATTTTATACTGCACTCCAATTGATTTTCAACTTGACATTTAAATTCTTTGAATTTTTCAAGAGCTTCTGATTTCTTTTTTAAGAAATAAACAAACACCTTTTTTGAAAAGTCATCTATAAATGTAATTAAGTATTTTGCACCACCAATCGAAGTAGTCTCCATCGGTCCACATATATCCGAATGCACAGTTTCAAGTAAATGTGTGGCTCTTGAATGACTTGCCTTGAATGGCAGGCGTGTTTGTTTCCCTTCTAAACAAGTTACACAGGTCAAATTGTTTTCTTTCTTAGATAATTGCACACCATCTGTATTTTCTTCAATTTTCTTTAAATCACTGAAATTGAGATGTCCCATGCGCTGGTGCCATAGATAAATATCTTGTTTATCAACATCAGATATGTATGCTTGAAAATTATACAGATTTAGCCGGTACATATTGTTGATCAATAAAGCTGTTGCAACTATTTTCTTGCGACTGTTAAAAATTACACAGCCTTTACTATTAAATTTCACTGCACCACCATGGTTTACAATCTGACTGACTGATAGTAAATTCGTTGCTAACTCAGGCACATATAAAACATTTTGGAATAAAACTTTGTTACTCCGTCCTCTATCATCACAGATATCCAAACTAAGCTGACCAGAGCTTTCTACTGGTAAGGATTTGTTATTTGCAACTTTAATTGTCTTCACGAGGGGCACTGTTTCATTGTACAATAATTGTTTGTGTCTGGTCATATGCATTGAGGCACCGGAGTCTATATACCAGGCATCGCTGTTACTGTCGGAGGCTATGAATGCAGCAGCATAGCTAGGACTTTCATGTTTCTGTTTTTGCTTAGACTTGCACTCTGTGCTTATATGGCCATATCTGTTGCATTTGAAACAACGTGGACCTTTGTGAAATGACTTTTTAATTACCTTTTTCTTTGAATTTGTTGCAAAGGCATTAGTATCACTATTACTTGTTTTTACATCCTGTAGGATTTTAGCTTTAACTGAATCGGCACTTATTTTTATTCCAGAACTCTCGATCGCCATGATCATCGGTTTGTATGTTTCAGGTAGACCAGAGAGAAGCAGGGTACCCAGCCACTCATCGTCCACTTTAAATCCGATATTACGGAGCTTATGAGCTGTAGTGACTACTTTACTAACGTATTGTTCTACATTTTGACACTCTGCGAGGGTTGTATTGCATAATTCACGAAGTAAACCTACTCGGCGTGTTAGCCCCGAGTCATCGAAAGCACTTGTCAGGTTATCCCAAACTTCCTTGGCTGTCCTCGCTTCTTGTATGTGAACATAATTTACGGAATCCACTAACAAGATTATCTTTGACTTTGCTTTGAGATCACGTTTTTCGTTTGCCGCGCCGCCGGTGGGATTTTCAATACAGTCCCATAACTCCTCGTGTTCAAGGTATGTTTTAACTGCAAATCTCCATGTGGAGTAGTTATCGCGGCCAGTTAGTTTCTCTATCAAAGTCAGCGGGTTATTTGAAGACATTTTCAACACTTGTAAAACTTTTTTTTTTTTTTAGGTTAGATGTTAACAACTTTTGTGCACAATTGTAACTATTGTTCGATTTGTATTGTTCACTTTATCAGGGCATCTGGGCCCATAACCTGTTGATTTTTAAATAAGTGGAAAGCGGCTTTTAAATGTGAAAAGCATTTATTTATAGGTTTTACAATATTAAGTACAACGTTATTCGTAGTGTCACGGAATAGAGTGAATAGACACAAAACCATAAAGCATAGACTAATAATACAGTCTAACAAACTATGGACTTTTATCAAAAGGCTCGTATTTAAATTAACATTTCATTAATCTGAATAAGCTATTCCTTAATTCAGAATTTTTTCACTTTAGTCCATGGACAGTTTGCTGCTAGATGGAATTCTAGTCATAGATAAATATGTAGCAAGGTAATTCTAGTATGTTAGATTAGACGAGGACAATGGTCATACGTAACTCAAAGACTGCTCTATCGACTAACCAGCTGAAACTAATACAATATGCAATCGTGCGTTTTGCCTAAAAAAGCATTACTCGATTCAAACTTAAGCGGCTTTGAAATTAGCTACGAGTGCGGTTTCGCGATGGTCAGGTAATGCCTATCTTATTACAGAATATTAGAAAATAAAAGCATTACACATTCACAACTTTAATATAAAAGATGACCTGTGGAATCAGTGAATTAAAAAAAACGAAAAACCTGGGGAAAGGGTATTTAACGTTTAAATCTTTATCTGTCTAGTTCAAATGTAAAAAAAAATAACCGTTACCATTACACCCTATAAAATGTCCGCTGAACATAGTCCTTCCACATAGACGGCCTGATAAGGAGCATATTTGCCATAGGTGCCACGCGCGGCAGGCGGATTTTTATTTTTTACTTTTAGGAAGACGCCGCCCATCTTCTGGTTTGTTTCCCTCTGTCGCCTTTTACGACACTCACAGGACGCTATGGAGTAGTGGATATACTTAAACTGCGATCACACGTTCACGATGCGCTAAATCACTTGCTCTCCCCTTGACTATTATATTTAATCGCTCTCTGCGTGAAGGGATATTTCCGCATCAATGGAAGTGTGCACACATAGTCCCTGTACACAAGAAGGGATCACGTACAGAAATAAATAATTATAGAGGCATTTCTATTTTGAACACCGCGGCTAAAATCCTTGAACGAGTAGTATATAATGTAATTTACTCCACGCTTTCACGAGCCTTCCCTGAGCAGCAACATGGTTTTTTACAAAGGCGATCCACCACTACAAACCTGGCAAGTTTTTCTTCTTTTGTCCTTGAAAATATGGATCAAGGTGGGCAGGTTGATGTGATCTACACTGATTTTGAAAAAGCTTTCGATCGTGTGGATCACATGATCCTGCTCAACAAATTACAAATATTAGGGATTCACGGTGACTTGCTCCGGTGGACTGAATCATATCTCACAAACCGCTCACAAGCAGTCGTGATAGGTGGTTTCCGTTCGAGCTACATAAACATACCTACAGGTGTTCCTCAGGGCTCTCACTTAGGTCCACTTTTTTACAATGCCTACCTATATGACATTGGTTCGTGCATTGTACACACAAATTACCTCATGTATGCAGATGATAAGAAGATTTTTTGTAAAATTAACACCATACATGACTGCCTATTGATACAAAAGGACCTGGACCGTTTATTTGAATATTACAAAATAAATAATATAACTGTTAATGCAAGCAAGTGCGAATGTATTAGTTTTACACGGAAATCTAAGCCAATTCTAAATAAATATCACTTTGACGGATTAGAAATCAGCCGAAAAGTAAGTGTTAGGGATTTAGGCGTAAATTTTGATCATAAAATGATACTATCCGAACACATTGATTACGTTATCAGTAAAGCCTATAAAAATCTTGGTTTTGTTCTTCGCATCTGTAAACCATTTTCGAATATTAATGCAATTAAAATGGTTTATTTTGCGTATGTCAGAAGTGTTTTGGAATATGCTAGTTCGATATGGTCTCCACAGTACAATGTCTACAAAAGCCGCCTTGAGCGTATTCAAAAAATATTTGTTAATCACCTTAACTTTCGCTGTCGGAATAAAATCGATACTTACACAGACAGTTGCACTGAGCACGGTCTCTTATCTTTGGAACACAGGCGCATTTTGCTTGACATGGCTTTGTTATATGATATAATAAACAGTAATATTGACTGTCCATATCTTGTCTCAAGAATCACCTTTCGTACTCCAAAATTCCGCACCCGCAATACTACATTGTTACAGACTCCCTGGCATCATTCAAACTACTGTCGAAACAATGTTCTTTCGCGGCTTGCTCGTACATATAATGAACAATTTGGACACATTGACCTCTTTGCGAAATCTAAACTTACGTTTAAAGATTACATCAAGAAAACTTTTAAGAAATAGAGCAGTTGAAGTTAAAATCACATACAATCATATATTCTCTCATCTATTTTTTCTATATGTATTTTTGAGGCTACTAATATAAATATAAGTACTTAAGTTATTTTATTTAATATATATTATAATTAATTATTTGTATAATGTTTATATATTTAAGCATTTAATATGTATATATATAAAGGTAATGTAATATATCATTCTACCTGACTATCTCTCCTGATCTGTAAACTTATGACCACCTTCATTACATTGAATTGCTTATAATTTTGCTTATAATTTATCTATTAGATTGTTCTTCTTTCCTTTTCTTCTAACAACAATACACCTACCATCAAGCAATATAAGGGAAACCTGTTATTGGCCATACTTTTAGTTTATTACATTAATGTTAATATTTTCTATATACGCTGTTGGTTTTCTAAATAAATAAATAAATAAATAAATAAATAAATTATTTGTTTGTATATATTTATTATTTCTAATTTTATGTTATTAAAATAAAAAAAGGTACATAATTATTCAACAATTGTATATAATTATTCGCACTAGGTAAATCAGTCAGAATCGTTCATGTTGCACTGCACTACTTTTCCCGCTAATCACTTATGACGTCATCAGGGTGTCGTCTATCTTTGACCACGGCGTCCAATGAACTGATTTTCGATGACGCGCTAAGGATGCGCCAGAGTTGAGATATTTTATTTATTATGCGAAGATGATTTGATTATATTTTTTATTCATGTAGCTAATTATAGTTTTATGTTTCTAACCTTTTGTTTCATTCAAATATCAATAATAATTGTTTAGGCCAAATTAAAACTTGCATTCCAAAACGCTCGTCTCGGCGCGTTGTCCCGATGGAATTTAAAGGTCACCTCCTGCCCCCTCTCCCGCTAGCGGGTCTCTCGGCTCACCGCTCGGTCGTGAGACGGGTGGGAAGTGAATCGCTCGTGTCCGCGGTGTCGATAAGACGGCCTGGAATTTTACACTCGGAACCGCCTCCTTTGCGTTGTCTTATTTCGTTCGTATATGTGACAAGAGGCTTTTTTTGAGTTTTTGTGAATAAATGTCGTAAAGCGACAATTAAAAAAAAGAACCTAACCTAAGAACAACAAAACAACAAAAATAGAACAAGAAAATAATATATTTAAATTTTTTAAAAGATATTTACAATTTTTTATAAAAAAAATGAAATATGATGATGGAGATGGGTGACGTGAAATTACAATTAGATAGAAAATAAAGATTAGGAGAATATGGTAGCGGAGCCTGAAGGTCAAAGCAGCACACGCTGCGCTTGGAGTAGGAGTAGGCACACGCTGAGCTTGGAGTTTCTTGGCGGCGGTGGCACGCAGCGCCTGGTCTAGGCACACGCAGCGTCCGGAGCCGGCACACGTAGCGCCTGGAGTAGGTGTTCTCAGCGCCTGGAGCAAACAGTCGCAGTGCCCAAAGATAGCACGGGCACTAGCTGGTGGAGGCGCAGGCGATGACTCCAGATGAAAGTAAAGGCTTGTAGGATCCCGGAGTAGTACGGCCCGTGCTTGAAGTAGACTACGCCGACGACTTCAAGTGTAGATAGACTACGCCGACGACTTCAGATGTAGATAGAAGTTTGCAGGATCGCGGAGGCTTGCAGGATCTTCTCAACGTCAACAGCGCCTGGCCTGCAGGATCCCGGGGCAGTGCGGCCCCGGGATAAGGCCTTTAGTAGATGCTTCTCGTTTGAAAACTGAAGCGAGACTCCCAGTATTCACCGATGGTTCGGCTTTTATACCTTTTTAGAGAGAACGGGAAATTATTTAAATTAAAAGGAAATTTTTTGTAAATGACCCAGAGCAAAAGAGTATTTATGTGGAAATATTGAAATAAAACATCAGACCGGTAACGAATTTGAATAAAAATTGCCATGACAACCAAATAAATAATGATTGTCAAATATGTAAATTTTTGGTTTTAGGCTTGTTATTAAGAAACGGCAAGTTTTATGTAAGAAATGAGATATTATTTATATAGAAAAAAAAATAGCGCAACAGCGCGCACGAAACCCGAAATTGCAGAGTTACGGAGAACTAAATAAAAGATCGAAAAAGGTAAGACTCCATTGACAGCGATTTAAAAAGTGCTGATAGCGTGAAAATGATTTGTTATTGTGTAAAAACGTTACAGGATCCTATGGAAATAAAGGTGATGCAAAAAGAAAATCAAAAACAGAATGGAAAAATAGTGTAAAATGATATGTAAGTAGCATAACACTACATAAATTAACTTCTATTGCCATTAATTTGCATCGACGAGTTGTTTGTGTGTCATTTAATATCGTAATAAGACATTGGCTTTGTCGGGTGGAACCCTAAAAATTTGTGACTCGAGAGGATATCGAGTTTCTGCTCGATTATAATTTTGTACTAAGTGAACATGGAACATTGAACTTTGACCGACCGTTCTTAAGTTGTGCAGTGTGTCACTTGTTTTAAGTTCAACTAACGTTGATTTAGTTAAATTTGAAGTTAATTAAATGTACAATAAGGTTGATAAACTAGTATAGTGAAATAAAAGCAGAAAATCTCTATTGGGGAACGCCCACTGGAGGGATCGCACATTGTGGAGAAAAGCGGCGCCTGTGGGTCTGCTCTCAGATCACCTCGGTGACGTCAGGTTACATCTACACACTTTCACACATTACTTACATACACCTTACTTACCACCTGACTGCGCCTCGTGGTCGACACTACCTCCGGAGCTCGGTAAGTTTGTGCTTGCTTATCAGCTATTAGTTAATAATTATCCATAGGCCATTTGGGCCCGAACCCTCTGTTGCTCGTCGAGTGGGTTACTATGGGCCCTAGCCCAGTCGACTTCTGTCAGGGCAACTGAGGGCCGTAACAATAATAGTTAAAAAAATAACACGCTTGAGCTGAATTTTGGCTAGTTTTCAAGAAATATATGCCTCCCACGCACGACACTAGCGGTCAACTATAGACGACTCTGACGTGCTGAACATCTGGGGGCACGGTAGTGCCCCCGCCAAGTCGAGCAAAAAAGCGACACGGCCGTACCATCCTTTTCTCGAAGCAGTTCAGGTAGTATTTGCTTAGATAAAAATCCATTTTTTTAGATCAATGTTTCTTAGTACTTGTGGCTCTAGGAGACTTGTTTTTTAAACTCACATGTTGCTGGTTATTCTTTTTTGAGGAGTGTGGAATTAAAATAACAGTAATAATTTTCCAATAATTATATTTCATATTTTTGTTGGCCGGGTTTTTTGTCAACTATAGACGTCATTGGCACTCAGGAACGGCAAGTATAGGCGACTTTGGCGGTCAAAAGGTTAATAAATTATGCAAGCGCCTCGTTCCTAAATCAAGGATGTTATCGGTTTCCATTGTAGTAATATGTAGTACGTATCTACTAGAAACCCACGTCGCTAACAAAATCTGTGCGGTTGATGTTAGTGCAGGCGCGTGGAAGGAGGCACAGAGTACCTTTTTATGGCACAAACCACAGAATAAATAATAGTTGCACAAACTAAGTAAGTTTGAGCCCGCGGGCTGTAATGCGTTTTACATACATCCAAGTCGTCTTTTCTAATATACGTACCGAAGTCGAGTCTTTGCTGAACAAAGTCTCGGATTGGGAGCGACTAAATATCTAGTCCAGTTCAATCCCCAGAAGACACAAGTTTGCGGCGTTTACCGCTAAAAAGAACCCCTTTGTCGTATCTCCACAGTTTCAAGGCACTCCACTTGCTGTCGACATATCGAATAGTGTGCAGTTTCGTGGTCACTTGGAAGGGAAGGCCAAATTGGCCTTCCCTTCCAAGTGCCACGTGCCACGCCCAGTGCCAGCTCCTTCTACTTGACCGCATCCAGCGCAGAGCAATTCGAATCGTCGACGACCGAGTTCTTTCTGATTGGCTCGATACACTGGCACTGCGTAGGGATGTTGCATCCCTTTGCATTTTCTATCGAATTTACCGTGGGGAGTGCTCTGAGGAATGATTCGGATTAATTCCAGCCGCCAAATTTCATGAACGCACATCGCATCGCGTCAAAATTCACGATACCATCATCACCATCTGGATGCTTGGCGGTCCAGGACTGTGCGTTTTACTAGGAGTTTTCTTCCTCGTACAACTTCTCTGTGGAATTGTTTACCACCGGCGATTTTTCCGGACAGATACGACTTAGGGACCTTCAAGAAAAGAGCTTACACCTTAAGACCGGCAACGCATCTGCAATTCCCCTGGTGTTGCCGTTGTTCATGGGCGGCGGTAGTCACTTACCATCAGGTGAGCCGCATGCTCGTTTGCCCCCTCTTCTATAAAATAAGAAAACGTACGTAGTTACTTCCAAGTTGGTTTCACACATTTCTAAATAGCTTTAATAAAAAGCAAACACAATGTAATAAACATTTATTATAAAAAAACACTTTGATAAATTTGTCGTAAAAACAAATAAAAATATGCATATAAAATATTATGTCCTTACAACTATAAATTTATATAAAATAAAAAAGAATTCAAACACAGTCCATTATAAAAATTATCCATCAACAAATTCTATCGAAAAGCCTACCAATAAAAGGCACTTTTGATTATTTTTTGAGGCATGACTAGATTAAGTTGCATAAATTTCAAAAATATCAAATATTGTAGTAATCATGCTTGAGAAAATTGTTAACCTTACTCACGGACGCCGCCAGGATTACTTTCATGGAGGTGCATCTGCATCTACACATTATACTGTTAACTAATATAAAATATAGCATTATACATGCATAGTATGTAAATAAATGTATGGTAGGGTATTTAATTAAATATACTTCAAAAACATACTTAATATCTGTAGTCGATGGTAGGCATTATTGCTCGGAGAATCCCCGCTGCCACGCGACATGCTCAGTGTTCACAGGGAAGGAGTAAAAGTTTTTGAGGCACTGTCTGAATCGCACGCGAACACGTACACGCATTAAAGAGTGCGTGCATGTGTTCGCGTGTGCGCGTGTACGTACTTAAGTCCGTAAGCACCAAAAAGGAAGTTGATAGTGAAGACAGACCTATAGTTTTAGATAATGGTATCACAGGTATGATAAAATTTCAACCTATATTATGCGGGAGAGAGAATTATTGATGCAAAGTTTTAAGATCTACAATTTAGGAGTTTATTCAACTGTGTTAACATAATCAGCGGACCTGCCGGAACTCACTCTCTTGTTTCAGACTTCCTTTATTACGTTTCTTTCCCTTTTAAGAGCCAATAGGTACTTGCCTACTTTGTCTTTAAGTTAATCTGGCCCTTAATGTCTAATAAGATGGTTATGATAATAACGAAATATATTGAATAAATAAAAATATTTTCATATTGTTTAAAGTAAACGCCCTTTACAATTAAAACAAATAATTCATATCACAACTTGAAAATAACGGAAATTAAAATAAAAACCAAAACAGACGATGCAACTATACACAGACTGCAGCTATTTTAAAAACATAACACAACAGATTTTTGATCTTATAACACAAATTATGCTTTGAATAATTATTTTATTTTGCTTATAGCACCGCATTTTGAATGCAGCTATTTTTTATTATTATCTTCGCTGTAGCTATTATATTTTAGCTGTTACAAAGGTTTTTGTTACCGAGCAGCGGGGACAAATTGCTTGAGGCGGCGAGTAGTCGGACGTTTGACGCATTTACTCGCGCGGGCCGTATGGTAGAGTAATTATTTAAACTCCTTATAAATAACATTAGTGTGTAAAAGCACTTAAGGTATATGACACATTACTTATATATATTAAATGAACACTGGAATGCTAAGAGTAAATTTAAGTCTAAAATATTTTCATACAGTCCGTACGGATAAGGAATAAAGAATGGGATTAGAAATGGCGGCTCATGGAGCACATAGCGTCAACATGCACAGTACAAATAGCGAAAACCCACTAATAACGGTACCTATATCATTATAATTTCATATTATTCAGTTAGTTTGAAAATTTCTATTAATGGAAAAATATTTGAAATTAATTGTATACCCAAGTATACATTATTTTTAAAATATCATTTATAACTAGCGGCGCGCTCTGGCTTCGATTGGGTGGGGTCTATTAATGTGGCGTTATTTAGACTTGAGATAATCATTAAAGACCATTTGTTTTATCTTATCAATATAATATAATAGGCCCTTTTTACTGGAAATGAGGCATTCCATCTTAGTCCTCACGGGTGACAACGCATCTGCATTTTGATTCGCAAACGAGGATAGATGTAGATGTCTATGGGCCGCAGCAACCATTTACCATCAGGTGGACTGTGTGCTCGTTTGTCACCCTTATCCTATAAAAAAAAATCTATTTTAATAAAATTTCTAAATTCGGATACAATTTAGTCTATATCACTCCTGGTATAATTCTCTATTTGTTCGTGAACTTTAGTGTCAAGCCATTCCGAAGATTAGCTCGGACAGACAGACAAACGGAATTTTTAATTTTTTTGTAGTTTAAAGCACTTTTAACAGACTTCAAAAAGGAGGTTTACAATTCGTCGGTATGTTTTTTATTTATGTTCACCCCGATTACTGGAAGACGCATGAACCGATTTGGAAAGTTATTTTTTGTTCTTATTTATATTACAAAATTTTTAGTTTTACTCCTTGTGTTATCATTGATTCCAATAACAAGACAGGTTGAAGTTTTAGATTGTACGAAAAACGCTTATTGCAACGTATTTTTTGCAGTCATTACCGGCGAGTGTGGGCATAGATAGCGATAGTGTGCGAGCGAGAGGTGAATAGAGGCGACGCCATTTTCAATCCCATTCTTTAACCACACGGGTAGTAAGTACTGTAGTAAGTGTAAATATATTGTATAAGCTTTTAAGCTTTTATTAATGTTTGTACATTCTTTCTCAAATCAACTGATTACTGCCAAACAGCATTAATCTTTGTCATGTCGGGGCTCGAATAATAAGAGATCCATTTTAATGAGAAACTGTAAGGCGAGCTTAGACTTAACATACCTTATGCTTTCTTTGACTACCTCGATGATCGTATCGCGACTGCTGTACATGGGGTCTAACCCCAGTTCGGGCCGAAATCAATTATCGGGTCAGGTTACGTCTCCGGTCGTGTCGGAATGTCGTTCTATCGGATTATGAGAGCGAGAGAATAGAGAGTGCAACTGTGCTTGGACATACAATCGGGCAATATAATCAATCTTGCCCTGTGCAGATTACTAATCTTAGTTGAGAGAAGCCGCCTTGACCAAAATTCAGTCTGGAAGACATTATTATTTTTACGTTTTCTGTATTAGATACAAATGCTCAAGGACTGCAGAAGTCCGAGTGGATGGTTAGTTAGAGAAAATCTAACGAATAGGGCTCCTAAGTAAAAAAGGAGCCCTACCAATAAGTGCTAATTGATTATTATAAAATGTTAATTATGATCGATAATACATTTGGATGTAGTTGTTAGTCGAGAGGGAATGCTTATAAGCAAATATTGACTTAACCTGAAATTCGACACTCGGACAGTACAAGTACATTTGCACTTATTCTACAAAATTAAACAATTATGCAATTAATTAAAGTGTTATAAAGATATACATTTTGTATAGAGTTAAATATACTTATATTATAATAAGCTTCAAAATGTATGGAAGCATTAAGATGAGTTAAGTAACAAATTATACGTTAATATTATAATTGAGAATCATTTTTCGTCTTTCTTGTCGACGTATTCGGGGTTGTAAGGCAGGTCAGTTTGTTCTGAAAATGTGCACTTTTTATATTTCAAAAATAGTTTGGGACTAACTTAATAATTAGTAATTCAGTGCCAAAGAGCAACACGGACCACCGGCGGACCGGAGTAGAGTAGTCATAGCGTTTTTTCCCGACACATAACTATCTGTCATTTTGTTTCGGGGACAAATCTGCGCACACGAGAGACAGACACGCACACACACAGACACACGCACAAACATACACACACACGCGCGCGCGCGCGCACGCACACACACGCGCGCATACACGCACACACACAGACATGCATACACACACACATACACACACGCACAGAGACACACACACGCACAGAGACACACGCGCACACACACACACACACACACACACACACACACACACACACACACACACACACAGAGACACACGTACACGCACACAGACAAACGTACACACGCACGCACGCACGCGCACGCACGCACGCGCGCGCGCACACACACACACACACACGCACACGCACACATTATTGTACGCAAAGGACCGCTGGGACTTATACTTTGAAAGAGGGGAAGGCCTACGTATGGTTAATCCGCCGGTTGCTCGTGTGGCTCTACCATAAGTATTCTTTAATTTCTGTCTATCAAAAGTTTACTGTTGAACATAGGCGTCCTCCAAAGATTTCGTAATAAAGGTTTGGTTGGCTCCAAAGGTTTTGCCAGAGTTGCCACTTTTGCAATAGTTTTATTATATTCAGTTGTTATTAAGAAGATGGTACTGCCCATCTCCTGTTTCCGTTTTCTCTCTGTAGCCTCTTACAACACCCACGAGATGACATGGAATAGTGGATTCTTCCCCCTAATACTATAATACTTTTGAAAGACTGACATAAATGATTAACGATCGAAGACTACGAGTAATAAATTAATATTAAAAGTTATTCATGCTTTCACCACTAGTTTGGTAAGTAATAATTTACAATGTTACGTGAAAAGTGATAATCGTCGCACGCAAGCACGCACGCATTCACACACGCACACTTTTTTCTGTCTTCACAATCCGTTCCCTACTGACCTCATATATTCAATCTCCAATTTTAAGAGATATACATGATTTGTTTCACACTAGCTTCTAAAAACTCTAAATAGAAAAATAAATATATCTTTCTTTCGTCATCTGTACACAAATTGGTTCTTACTTTCATGATCGGGTGTGGCGGGTCCAGGCGCCCTGGCTGTGGCAAATGGGTTGTTTGCGGGCTGAAATGAAATAATTTAAAGTTTGGTGATAAGAGGGCTGGTTCTTTCCTCGCTCAAAGGCTAAGTATAGCCATTCAGCGGGGAAACGCAGCCAGCGTTCTTGGCACGATACCGCGGGGAGTAGGACTATATGATATTTAAGTTTCTAGTTTTAGTTTTTTTTTAAATTATTATTATAGTTTTTAGTATTGTAGATAAAAATAAGTATTATTTAAAGTCGTTGTTTAATCTACTATATTCTACTCTTCAGTTTAGTTATTATAAATAATGAATACTGTTTACTTACAGTAGTAGGATAAGGTACATTAGCGCCAGGTGGTAGTGAAGGTGTTGGGACAGCTTTAGTATCACCTTGTATAATAAAACCAATGGTTCTTGTCTTCAGTGAGATACTACTTCCGGTTAAAACTTGGCTTCGATTGATTTCCGGAGGATACTGTACGTTGGGGTTTGGCAATGGGTTTTGTGCCAGATAAGGTGATTTGTTAAGGGGATAAGGTGATTTGTTAAGGGGATAAGGAGCCAAGCTTTGATGTGGAGTCGAGTTGACCGCGGGATAAGGTGAGTTGATCGTAGGTATGTGTATAGTAGGTGATGTGGGATATGGTGGATTTGGACTAGGTATATTTGTACCTGGATATGGTGAATTGCTCATTTGCGGATTTAAGGGGTACGGCAAAGTTGCACCAGGGTAAGGCACAGCCGTACCCGGATAGGGTTGGTTTGCATTGGGGTCAGACGGAGTTACACCTGGATAAGGTTGGTTTGTGCCAGGATATAGTAAATTTTCGTAAAGGTTCGGTGGATTGGGGCTCGCGTGAAATATAGATTGATTCAAGATCGGCATTTGGTCTTGTAGAGGATTCGGGACGTTGTCCTGTTGCCCGACCAACGAGATCGTGCCGATGACAATACGCCTCCTTTCCTCAATGGCACAGTGACATCCTTTAGGACTAACGGTCACCTAATAAAGAAAGGCAACCATTAACATATAATAAACCATTTTAAAATATTTATCATAGAAAATAAACAGTCTACAGTTGGGCATGTCCTTCCCCATAGCAGGGAGGATAGCTAGTTATCGGCAGTTATAGCAGTAGCAGATATCCGATTGTGCTTTTCATCGCGCAATCTGGTTTTCTTGTATCTAAAAAAGGGAAAAAATGTTTACTTTCACTTTTTTTATTATGTGGTATATGATTATGCACCATTGGGATAAAAGCGTGATTATGAAAGTAATAACAATAATATGTAATAATCCTGGTCAGCCTCACAGCTCATTAGAGGCGACTAGGACCGTGAAGTACGGGCTTCTATGCAGAAGGGGGTCCTCGATACCGCCCATATCGCCCACCGGTTTCTTTCCCTTTTCCACTAACCCTCAGCCGTTTGATCTCTCTTGCCGAAAATATAAGCCACATTCGGTTGGGTTTTTATTTATTTAACTATATTTAATATATGGTAATATTTGGTATTATATTCAACATTATATATTTTATTAAATATTATTTACAAAAATACTTTTTCACGTGGCAGAGCCACGCTGCAGCTATATCATAGATGCACGAATAGGTCGGTTCGACCGGGGTAGGACCACGCTCTCATCACAGAATACCAGCGTAAAATAGCGGCTTAATCCTGCTGTGTTTCTTATAGTGAGTGTAGAGAACCAGAGACCTTTTTTACTGGAAACGAGGCATTCCACAGTAGTAGTCCTCAGAGGTGACAACATATCTGCATTTTGATACTTAATCATAGAGAAATGTAGATGTCTATGGGTCACAGCATCCACTTACCATCGGGTGGACTGTGTGCTCGTTTGTCACCATTCTATAAGAAAATACTCAAAATAATGTGTTATGAGTTACAAATTCATTATCAAACAACATTACAAATTCTATTTTAAGTAAATTGAAGAATGTTGTACATTCTTTTATCGACGAAGCCAAAAATCCCGGTCGTAGTTTGTCCCTAGCTTGGCACTTAATTCACATTGAAGTTTATTGTGGGATTTCATATTTGCACTGTAAAAAGTCCGAAGTGAATTCGGACTGGAACTGATTGCACCACCAACCAGAAAGGAAAAAACGATGTCTACTGGGGCAGCTAGTATTCTATAAAGTGTCCAAAGTTGTCCCCGAAATTCCACCAAGCTCACATCAAATTTTACTGCAGAAGCATCACATCAGAAAGATAGATTAGGACGACCGAGAGAGATTAGGAGTGTTCCGCGCAGTGATTTGCGCGGAACACTCCTAATGAATAAATTATCATGTGTTAATCATTTACATATGACATTATTTTAGAATAATTTGTATCTTCTAAGGTATTCTGAATACCTTTTTCGAAGCGCTGACGAAACCCAACGTCTGACCGAAATACGTACTCTTCTTTTACCACCTTTCTTAGACACTTTCATTTTCTTTTTTACTAAAGCAATAATATAACTGTGGCTAAAGCGGGTTTGGAATGTGTAGATTGTAGATGATCATACAGTGTATTCTGTGTACAGTTTATGTGTGTGTGTGTGTGTGTGTGTGTGTGTGTGTGTGCGTACGTGCGTGCGTGCGTGCGTGCGTGCGTGCGTGCGTGCGGGTGGGCGGGCGGGCGGGCGGGCGGGCGTGTGTGTGTGTGTGTGTGTGTGTGTGTGTGTGTGTGTGTGTGCGCGTGCGTGCGTGCGGGTGGGCGGGCGGGCGGGCGTGTGTGTGTGTGTGTGTGTGTGTGTGTGTGCGTGCGTGCGTGCGTGCGTGCGTGCGTGCGTGCGTGCGTGCGTGCGGGTGGGCGGGCGGGCGGGCGTACGTGTGTGTGTGTGTGTGTGTGTGTGTGTGTGTGTGTGTGTGTGTGTGTGTGCGTGCGTGCGTGCGTGCGTGCGTGCGTGCGTGCGTGCGTGCGTGCGTGCGTGTGTGTGTGTGACAACAATATGATAATATAATATTAACAGCCTCAGCGATTTGCTCTTCTAAGCTCCTTTTTAGATAATAGTTACCTAGGCTAGGTTGATAAATTTTTGGAGCAGAGAAAAGCCTATCGCGCAATGAGTTTGTAATGAATTTAAGACCTCTGCTTTTTATCAACTCTTGCCAAACAGACGGAAGTGTAGCTGATGATGATGGAAAGTATCGACGTTTATAGTTTGGGTGCCTCTTAAGAAAATATCACGTACCTTAAACTCATAGTCTATACCAATGTACTGACAGAATCCGAAGTTGTACACATCTATAGCTGGCACCTCCATATCTACCATCCAGCTTCTGGTGGCACCTCCGGGAATAGGACCTTTTTTGATCTCTGCTATTGTTTCCGTTTCGTGCCTAGTGTCCGGGTTTACTTTTGCCCGGAAGGTTATTTTCTGTCAAAGAGAAATTTAGATACATTCGCAAGAAATCATCAAGAGTTTATTGTCCAAGGTTTTAAAGAAAGATAAGAACAGAAATAAAAGTAACAGAACAGAAGTAAAATGGAAGGGACCAATGTAAAATAAATACAGGGTTATTTTGAAAACTATGCCCAAATTTGCAGAGGAGGTTCAGAAGGAAGTTAGGTAACATAGGCGAATGTTGAAAATATAACTAAAAAAAATGTGCTTGCACCTCCGGGAATAGGACCTTTTTTGATCTCTGCTATTGTTTCCGTTTCGTGGCTAGTGTCCGGGTTTACTTTTGCACGGAAGGTTATTTTCTGTCAAAGAGAAATTTAGATACATTCGTAAGAAATCATCAAGAGTTTATTGTCCAAGGTTTTAAAGTAAGATAAGAACAGAAATAAAAGTAACAGAACAGAAGTAAAATGGAAGGGACCAATGTAAAATAAATACAGGGTTATTTTGAAAACTATGCCCTAATTTGCAGAGGAGGTTCAGAAGGAACTTAGGTAACATAGGCGAATGTTGAAAATATAACTAAAAAAATGTGCGTGTCTGCTCAGATGCGTGACTACAGTTTACTCCTCAGTCAGATGCGTAACTGAAAAACGATTGTCTTAAAATATATACAAAGGCAAAGAAAGTAAATGAACTAATATATATTTTATTTATATTAATTTGATGAAATATATTACATAAATCATATTCTTAGAGTATTCATAAACAAACTATAGAGTGTGAACAGTATAGAAATGGCGAGTGACGTTATCAGTCACGAAAGGTCATGTGCGTTAATTATTTCTCTCAACGATATTTATTTATAACGTTATTTAAGTCATCATGATGAAATGTGCAATGCAAAGCTGCAAAAATGATTCACGGAGCAAACTAAGAGCAACAATGATATTTCTTTCAGGTTTCAAAGGGTGTAGCGGAATGGGTGCGTGCGGGGCGACACAGAACGTGCCCCACGCCTCCCGTTTCGGGTTTTCCCCAAGTTAGAACTAGTACTTAACATGATTTCTTTCGTAATAATCATAATATAATCATAGTATGAGAAGTTGAGATCCTTTGTATCCCTAAACCATATGAATCAATGTATAAATTAAAACCTTTAATAGCTTGGATGATAACGATAGCTTGGATGGAGCATTTTAAATTATTTCATTTAATTTACTTATAAATTCACTTAATAATAACCGAATAGTATTTATTTTTCTTTTCTTTTTTTATAGGATAGGGTGACAAACGAGCACACAGTCTACCTGATGGTAAGTGGTTGCTGTGGCCCATAGACATCTACATCTATCTTCGATTACGAATCAAAATGCAGATGCGTTGTCACCCGTGAGGGCTAAGATGGAATGCCTCGTTTCCAGTAAAAAGGGTCTCTGGTTCTCTACACTTACCATACGAAACACAGCAGTGTTAAGCTGCTATTTTACGCTGGTATATGTGAGAGCGTGGTCCTTCCCCGGTCGAGCCGACCCATTCGTGCTACAACCAACGCCGTCTTAGACCATACCGGGGCCCTTGGGCACACAAGAATTTGGGGCCCTGTTGGAAAGTAAAAAAAAGCGAATGACTAAAACATTTTTCTGCTTTGATCTTATATTTATTATAGTTAATTGGTAAAAATCAAATAATATGTTATTAGATATAAGCGTTGATGCTGGTTTGAATTGGTTACTCTTACGAGTGGTTTCCTTCGTGATTTCTGTTGTGCAAAATCTTCTATTATATCTTCAAAGTTCAAACAGTCTTTAAAAAATAGTTTTGAAGACTGTCTGAACACCTCAGTGAAGCCTCAGATGTTTCTCTAAATCGGTACCCTAATGCACAGTCGGGTTTTTCTGGGGAATTTTAATGCATGTCATTAGGACTGGCTGTTCCCATAGCAGAAGACCGAACACGCTGGAAGAGAGGTGTGGAATTTTGCCATGTCGCTGGGGCTCTCCCAGCTGGTACAACAAGTGACTGGGGTACCTGATGTGGATGGGCACACAGCTAACTGCCTCTATCTACTGCTGACGACCGATCCAGACAGGTAGGATGTTCAGGTTACCTCACCCTTGGGAACTTCTGACCACTGTCTGGTGAAATCTGTGGTGTCGTTATATTCCCCACCTAACTACGATTTCCACGGAGTGCGACGAATGTAGCGATACAAGTCAGCAGATTGGGATGAGATGCGGCATTTCTTTGCATCTTATCCTTGGTGGCAGGTCTGCTTCTCCTCTGAAGACCCGTTGAGCTGCGCGGATACTATAACCAATGTGATAAGTCAAGCGATGGATTATTTCATCCCCTTTGTTGACTTTGCCATTGGTGGTAAAGCTCACCCATGGTTTAACGCCGAGTGCGCTTCTGCTGAAAAGTACAAGCATATGGCGTACTTATCCTAGGTCGATGCTCGAGAGCTCGAGACCGTAAAGATCCGGATGTTAGCCTTAAGAAGAAAGTCTTTAACAAAGCCACCAAGTCGTGCAAAAAGGCATTACGCCAAGACAGTTTCGACCGCATTAAACGCATCGGCACAAATCTCTCTATCAAACCATCTGGCAGTATAGCTTTTTGGACTCTCGCCAAAGCATTCGAGACAAACTTCTATCGGTCTATACTGCCTCCGCCTGTGCAACCAGATGGCTCACTGGCGCATGCGCCTAAGGAGGAAGCGAACTTATTTACTTCTCTTTTTGCTTGCAATTCGCGTCTGGACAGTAGCAACAGCGTACCATTTCAAATACCTCACTACGGTACCTCTATGTCAGAGGTCCGTATCACCAACAAAGAGGTTCTTTAAATCTTGCGAAGTCTAGACGTAAATAAAGCTATTGGACTTGATGGTATACCAGCTATAGTTCTAAAGGTCTGTGCACCTGAGTTGTCTCCTGTGTTGACACGCTTGTTTCGCCTCTCATTCAGGACCGGAATAGCGCCTAAATCTTGGAAGCTGGCCAATGTGCAGTCTGTGCCTAAAAAGGTAGGTGTACCGACCCTGCCAACTATCGGCCAATTTCAACTACCTCCATACTCTGCAAAGATTATGGAGCGTATATTGAACGCCCACCTCATGGCATACCTAGAGCAAAATGATCTCCTCAGTGATCGCCAGTACGGGTCTCACCGAAATCGATTAACTGGGGACCTTCTAGCGTATGCCACTCACATGTGGGGCGAAGCCCTCGAGAACAGTGGTGAAGCACTTGCTGTTTCCCTCGATGTTTTGAAAGCCTTTGACAGGGTTTGGCACGCTAGTCTATTGGGCAAACTTTAAGCATACGGCTTATCCCCTGGCCTGATTGTCTGGGTGAAGGACTTTCTGAGTGACCGGTCACTGCGGGTCATCGTTAATGGCTGCTCATCCGATACTGTGGCGACTAACGCCGGTGTTCTTCAGGGACCGTTCTCTCCGCAATTCTCTTCCTGCTGCATATAAATGATCTGCTCATTTCCGATATCTATGGGTATACAGAGGACAGCACAATTGTGGAGAGATACCAACCAAGCGCCCGGACCAGTCGGGATCAAATCCAGTCAGAAAGAGATGCTATCGTTGAGCGTGTGTGTGTGTACGTCTCACACTACAGGCTGTCTCCGAATGGGGCGATGCTAATCTTGTGAGATTTAACGCCTCTAATACACAAGCGTGTCTTTTTACCGCTAAAAGGAGCCCGCTCACCTTGGCTCCTATTTTCCGGAATGTATCCTTGGAGTACACTGACCGCTTTCAGTTGTAAGGAATTGAATTTTCTCCGAACCTAAACTATGGGCGGTTCATTGAGTTTAGAGCCAAAGCAGCACCAAGGAAACTTGGTGTCCCTGCAAGGGTGTGGCGGTACTTCACGCCGGGGCAGCTTCTTACCTTACTTATAGCGAATTCCGGTCATGCATGGAGTACAGCTGTCACATTGGCAGCATTGGACTCAGTGGAGAAACGTGCTAAGAGGCTCATTGGTGACCTTGATTTGGTTGAAACCAATCTTGTCTGTCTCGAGCACAGGCGCAGAATAGCCAGTCTCTCGGTATTCTATAGGATGCATTTCGGTGAGTGTGCGCAGGAATTACACGCTTTGATTCCTCCCTCTCCTTTCCACCATCGGACAACCAGACGGTCTGCGGATCTTTATCCCTTTATTGTCGATATTCCACGCATTAGAATCAAATGATTTGCTTCGTCTTTTGTAATGTGTACAGCAAAGCAGTGAAATAATTTGCCGCCGTCTATCTTTCCGTACGAATACAATCTGGGCGTCTTCAAGGAAAGAGTGAATATGCTTTTGTTACGAAAAGACAGTGTGATTTACCATCTAAGGCTGCATCACCACTTACCACCAGGTGGGATTGTGGTCAAGCACTGGCTTGTAATAAGTAAAAAAAATACACTTTCTATACACGTAATTGACAAATTTGTTAGTTGTTCTTGTAACATAGTAGTTCGTAATTCATTATTTATTCTCTTTAGGTGTGAAAATGAGCGCTCTCCACTACTATTGGTAACCTTTAAGCAAAGAAACCAAAAAGTCACTAACAACACCCTCATCTCGTTTACTCTGTTATTTTTTTGTCAGGTTATATTTTCATGAAATAGAAAAAAGATTGTATAGTCTAAGCAAATATATAGGCCTTTCGGGGGCCCCTGACGATATAGGGGCCCTGGGCACGGGCCCCGTGTGCCCTTATGGTAAAGACGGTACTGGCTACAACCATAATATAGCTGCAGCATGGCTCTACCACAGCGTTAACTCTGCGTACTTATCGTAAGAGATACGGCGCAACTCGCGTCTGCCCTACTAGCGTCTGGACAATCCTGGGTGTTGTCCAAACAATCAGGAAAAATCTGCGTAGTGCCCAAAACTCATGAAGGAGTTGCTCCGCGTCACTTTCCACCCTCTTTCGAACAACGAGTCTTAGATCATTTCAATCGGAATCCAACTTGCAGCCTTAGACAAGTTGGGCGTGTGTTTAGAGTGAGACATAGCAATACACCGAATGCTGAAAAGAAACAAACTACGTTCTTATAAATATGCAAAGGTGCAGGCGCTGCTGCCCCGTGATAAGCTGATTAGAGTCTTACTGCCACTGGGTACTGGAAAAAATGTCTCAAGACCAACGTTTCCTATTAGATGTGTTTTGGACAGATGAAAGCACGTTTACTCGAAACGGCATATGGACCCGACCGACAAGCCGCATAGCTCACTGGAGCTATACGAATCCCAAATTATTTAGGGAATCAGCTCATCAATACCGATTTTCCATTAATGTTTGGGCAGGCATTCACGGAGATCAAATAAACGACCCTGTTTTTATTGACGGAAACCTGAACGCACAGAAGTTTCTCAATATTCTCAACGGCCCAATAACATAATATTTAGAAGGATTGTCTGTGGTAGCTTACCAGCGGGTATGGTTCCAGTTAGATGGAGCTCCTCCACACTCCGTACTCCTCGCGAGAGAGAGGCTTAACACCATGTTCGGCGAACAATGGATAGGGCGCTATGGCCCTCGCAGGTGGCCAGCTCGGTCGCCTGACCTCACTCCTCTAGACTTAACAACCGAAGATGAACTGCGCAATCGTATTGTTGCCGCCTTTGATAAATTAAAAGCCCTGGCTCTGGATTCTGAACGAAATTTGTTGAGCAGGCTTCAGGTCAACATTATGCGGCGATGTAACTTGTGCATTCAAGAACGTGGCGGACATTTTGAAAATTTTTAAATTTAGGGTTCCATTAAATTTTGCAACTAATATGCAATAATATTTAATTTCGTTCAGTGCCATTATCACGAAATAAAAAAGTGGCGGTAAAAATACCTCAACAGTTTAGTGAGTAAGTTTTTATTTCAACGCAAATTGTCAAACGAATCAAAGGCCGTGCAGACAGTAACACTGCCGGCCGCCAACCGCAATGACGCCTGCGTGTAACGTTACCACTCTTCAAAGGGGTCAAAGAACGTAGTCTAAACACAGTGTTTACTTTTACTGAATTTATTTTAATATTTATTTTGTTTACAAATTTCACTTTGTTAATTAACGATTTTTAATTTAATATTACTACACTTCTATGTACTTGCATTACTTGTGGTTTCATTTATTGCATATATCCTCGGCTAAAAATTCTAAGCTGCTAACTCCATTTTTGGCCAAATTGACTATTTAGTATCTAACGAAAGAGAAAAAAATAACGCATAATCGACAAACATGCTAACTACGTAAACTAAACCCAGGTTATAGATTTCGCGCCGCAATCTTTTATGCTAACTCCACGCGTGTCAAATCACGCGCGAAATCATGTTAACTCCCGCCATTCGACGCCATCTTCTAGTTGCGTACGCAGTACTATCAGTGTTCCCGAGAGTTTTATTCTAAAACATAAGGTTTTTTTACAACTTGGCACGTAACTGGTATTTTATTTAAAATGTAATATGTATTTATTATTTTGATACATATATCTAAGCATAATTGATACGAAAGCACAAATGAAATGTAAACTTGCATGATAAGGGAGTTAGCATAATTTATTTCTTGCTTTTTCATTTATTGTTTAGGAGTTGGATATTTTTATTTTTTACATACTAGTTTTATAACTTTATTTTGGTATTTTAACACTTTATTTGAAAATTAAAGAACCTGCTTAAGGTTCTTTAATGTGCTTGGTTTTGTATGTTCGACAGCACAGTAGTAACGATTTATACCACACCTAAGTAGTAAAATATTTTAATATTTTACTACTTAGGTTGTAGGTTCAATTACTCAATTGAAGTGTCAGTAGCCTAATGGCAGAGCGCGGACCGCCAACTCGAAAGGTCGTGGGTTCAAATCCGCCATTTGACTACTGTCGTGAACCACTTCTAGCACAAACATTTTAAGCTTACTAGAAGTGGTTAAAGGGAATATAAGTAATGTTTAATAGCATTACTAGTATTTAAAAAAATATTTATGTGATTTGCTTGGTGTTGCGGCTTATTTTGCTTTTGTTTAATCTAGATGGCTTCAGATAGAGCAAGGAAGCTTATCAGTTTAACTCGTAATAAGGAACAACAGAGCGATTTTCTTACTACGCGACAAGAATTATTGCTTAATAAGGGAAATAACACTATTCACAATAATTTTGATGCTGATCAGGATAGTAGATACACTAACACATTAAAAAATGTTACCAATATGATAGACTACCCTTTTTTTATATAGGAGAGGGGGCAAACGAGCATGCGGCTAACCTGATGGTAAGTGACTACCGCCGCCCATGAACAACTGCAACACCAGGGAGGGAATTGCAGATGCGTTGCCGGCCTTTTAAAAAGGAGTACGCTGTTTTCTTGAAGGTCCCTAAGTCGTATCGGTCCGGAAAAATCGCTGATGGTAAACGATTCCACAAGGAAGTCGTGCGAGGAAGAAAACATCTTCTAAATCGCACAGTGGTGGACCGCCAATCATCCAGATGGTGTGGATGGTATCGGGAGTTCTGCCGCAATGTGCGTTCGTGAAATTTGGCGGCTGGGATTAATCCGAACAATTCCTCAGAGCACTCCCCATGGTAGATGCGAAAGAAAATGCAAAGAGATGCAACATCTCTTCGCAGCGCCAATGAGTCGAGCCGATCGGAAAGGACTCGGTCGTCGACGATTCGAGCCGCTCTGCGCTGAATGCGGTCAAGTGGAAGGAGCTGGCACTGGGGAGCCCCTGCCCAGAGATGGGAACAGTATTCCATGTGGGGCCGAACCTGCGCCTTGTAAAGTTGCAGGCGGTGTGCCGGCATGAAATACTGTCCCGCTCTGCTGAGCACGCCCAGCTTTTTAGAGGCCAATTTGGCCTCTCTTCCAAGTGACCACGAAACTGCACGTCACTCGATATGTCGACACCGAGGATTCCGATACTGGCTGAGGCAACCAGGGGAGTGCCTTGAAACTGAGGAGATACGACAAAGGGGTTTCTTTTAGCGGTAAACGCACAAACTTGTGTCTTCTGAGGATTAAACTGGACTAGATTTAGTCGCCCCCAGTTCGAGACTTTGTCCAGCAAAGACTCGACTTCAGACACAAGTTTGTTCCGGTACTCGGAGACGTTTTCCCGAGAAATATTAGCACGGCCGGTGTATAGAGCATCACCAGTGCTGTCATCCGCATAGCAATGAATGTTACCAGTTAGCAACATATCATTGATATGCAGAAGAAACAGCGTTGGTGATAGCACACAGCCTTGTGGAACACCAGCGTTGATAGGCTTGTAATCAGAACATGCACCGTCTACAACGACCTTGATGCTCCGATCTGCAAGGAAGCTGGTGATCCAATTGCACAATTTCTCGGGAAGCCCATAGGAAGGGAGCTTCGAAAGAAGCGCTTTGTGCCAAACCCGATCGAAGGCCTTCGCAATGTCCAGACTAACGGCCAACGCCTCCCCCTTGGACTCTACTGCTTACTGAATCTAGTTTAAATTTACCGTTGGAAGATAACATTGAACATTACTCCCTAGTAGAAAATGCACAGATTGAAATAGTTAATGTTCCTGATTTTTTTACTATATTTGACACACCTAGTGAAAAAGCAAATATAATTGGCAATATCAATTCTTTAGAAATTAATGATAATGTTATGGTTTACGATTCACCGATGCCCGAAATTTTTAATAATACTTATAAAGAAAACTGTGATTTAATATCCAATTTTAGTGATAATTTAGGCCATCCTAAATTAGTTCCATACTCATCAAGTTTAGAAAACGGTAGCGATACTTCTTTGCCTAAGAAGAGTAAATTCAGAAAAAGACGATCTCAAGTAAATAAAAATACCTGGTTTGCAGAAAAAAATAAAAAATTGCGCGAAAAGGGCTCTCAATATTATGGCAAAATAAAAATAAATTCGAAATGGGTCTATGAAAGTTTAAGAGAACCAAAGTGTTTAAAAGACAGATGCAAATGTACCAAAAAAACAGGCATAACTAAGTGTGGCATTGTAAGAAATGATGAAAGAATGAAAATATTCAACCAATTTTGGAAAACATATACATGGGGGGAGAAGAAAATATTTGTTAATGATACTGTTCAGTCAGTTCCAAAAAAACGTCAAAGGGATCGAAAAGTGTCTGATCATTCCCGACGAGCACAATCGTTCAAGTATAATTTAAAAACATCTGATGGTAGTTTTGTAAGAGTTTGCAAAACTATGTATTTAAATACTTTGGGAATAGGAAGAATGACTGTGATTGCTTGGAAAGATAGAATGAAAGATTATACTTGTATTCCTAGTCAACTTAGAGTTACTAAAGATAGAGTTAACCCTTTTGCAAACGGTCAAAAATCAATTGCCGAATTTTTTGACTCTATACCAACAATGGAATCCCATTACTGTCGAGCTTCATCTTCCAAAAAATATCTGCAAACTGATTGGAAAACAAAAATGGATTTATACAAGTTTTACGTATCTGACTGGTGCAAATCGCACACCATACAACCGCTATCTAAAACTCCTTTCTTTGAGGTTATGTCATCGAAAAATCTTTCTCTGTTTAGACCCAAAAAGGACGAATGTGAAATATGTGCAAGATATAAGGCTGGGACAATTGAAGAACATGATTACCAATTACATGTATTGAAAAAAGAAGAAGCTAGAAAAGAAAAACAAACAGATAAAGAGAATAATAGTTTGATATTCACAGTAGATCTTCAAGCAGTTTTAATGGCACCTAAATCAAATGTCAGTATCAAGTGCATAATCTGTGCTTTTATAATAATATAACCAAAGATGGCTATTGTTTTGTATGGAACGAAACGGAAGGTGGGCTTAATGCAGATGAGTTTGCTTCTATTTGGACATATTTCATTGAGGAAAATATTTTATATAATGTGGAAAACAAAACAAATATACATATTATTATTTACTCTGATGACTGTGGTTATCAAAATCGTAATGTGACTTTGTCAAATGCGCTTTTAAATATGGCAGTGAATAACTCCATCGGGAGAAATTTCGTATAAGTTGCGGTATGAAGAGCCATGGACGCTGTTGCCCCAAAGGAAAGGAACTTTTTCAGCAAAAAGTTTTGGAGAAATACAAAATTTGCACCAAACCAGACTGAAAATTAAAGCTCGAAAATACGATGACCTTCAGCAAATTAAAGAAGTCCTGCCAGCGGATTTCAGAGAATTTTACAACAATTTACCGCATGAGTAAAAGTCGTAATTGTTGGTGGTAGTAATATTTAATTTATTTTTGTGAATTTGTTTCAATATTAACAGCTATATTATTTTTTACGTTGTTTTCAATAAGAATACTTTAATTATTAAAATCTGATAACTCCCAAATTAATCGTCATAAAAAAAATATTTACAATTGTAAAATATGCTAACTCCAATTTTAGGCCGTACAGAGTAATTAAATTGAAATAAATGCATAACTGTTAATATTGTAATAAGAAACAAATAAAATTTTACCATACTAGACTTTGTAGAATAGAATAGAATAGAATAGAATATTTTTTTATTCAATATCGATTATTACATAATTCTTATTGAAAGTCATTTTTTATTTACCACTGGTTCGGAAAATACCTCTGTCCTGGGAAGAACCAGCAAGAAACCCAGCGGGACTTTTTTTTTTCAAACATATTTCATTTAACAATAATTTCATTTATACAATTTTTAAATCATTTTTAATAGAACCAGCATGGTGGCGATCACCTTATTCCCAGGGGTTATTTTCATTCATGTATTCCTTGATATTATAATAACCCTTTTTGTACAGTTTTTCTTTAATAAAACTTTTAAACTTGTTTATTGATAAACTTTGAATATGTTCTGGGATTTTGTTGTAAAAGCGTATACATTGCCCCATAAATGAATTACTGATTCTGTGGAGTCTAGTAACTGGTATTACAAGCTTATGTTTGTTCCTAGTGTTTAAAGAATGCACATCCTTATTCTTATTAAAGCTATTTATGTTTTTATGTACATACATTAGATTTTCATAAATATATTGCGATGCCAAAGTTAATATGTTTATTTCTTTAAATTTTTGTCTGAGGGACTCTTTACAATTTAGGTTATAAATTGCCCGAACGGCTCTCTTTTGCAAAACAAATATAGCTTCAATATCAGTCGCATTACTCCATAGCAAAATTCCATAAGACATTACGCTATGAAAGTAACTAAAATACACTAATCTAGCTGTCTCAACATCTGTAAGACTTCTAATCTTTCTTACAGCATATGCTGCAGAACTAAGTCTGCTTGCTAATTTAAATATATGGGGGCCCCATTGAAGTTTCGCGTCAATAGTAATACCGAGAAAAACAGTGGTATCCACAAGACTCAACTCCTCCCCATTTAATAGCACATTGGTATTCGAATGTTTTACATTAGGTATTGTGAATTTAATACACTTAGTCTTATTGCCGTTTAAGAGCATATTGTTGGCGTTAAACCAATGTACTAATTTCGATAGAGCATTATTTACATCGTCATAATTAATTAACTGCCGTTTGAGTTTGAAAATTAAAGAGGTATCGTCAGCAAATAATACTATATCGTGATTGTCCCCTACAAGATAAGGTAAGTCATTAATATAGATTAAAAACAGGAATGGGCCAAGAATCGAGCCCTGAGGAACGCCCATTGATACTACCGATCCGGAGGAACCTTTACCATTTATCAAGACTTTTTGAGTTCTGTTACTTAAATATGAAGTAATAAGTCTAAGCGCCAAATTTTTTACACCGTAATGTTGTAGTTGTATATAGCCTTTACTTGAGTATTTAATTTTTAAATCAGTTTTTTATTATTCCTCAAAAGCAGTATGGTTGGGAGTTATCAATTTAGCGTATTTAGTTGACGATATGTGGATTCCTTACTGTATAAAAAGATTCTTAAGAAATTAATTCCAATAAACTCAAACATATCCTTTTTAACTTTAAAATTCAGAATGCGTAAAAATGCATTATTTTAACTGATTGTCGTTCATAAATATCTTTCTATTTTAATACACCTACTATTTTACTGCACGCGCGGCACATTCATAAGGATCGCTCGGTTACAAATTTAGGTACCTTATTCCTTTCCGTTAACCGTTACATTGCAAGGTATCCACGTCTTCTCGGCCGGCCTGCAGCTGACAGTGTGGCCCGTGACCTCATTACGTACGAGTGGACTATTTTTACATTTTCATATGTATCTATGTTTACTGTCACTTCGTTAGCAATGAAGCAACGAAAATATTCGAACCGCGAATACTATGAAATGGTATGGTATTATAGTGCTAACACACGGTTGAATATGTCCGCTCCGTACAGCGGCCTTGGTAAGTCCGTTATTCCCACATATTAACTTACGGGTTTTTCAATAGGGTCGCCCGACAGCGTTATAGTGGGCATCTTGGTAAAGCGACCGCTGTTAAATTTGACAATACTTATTTAATCTTAACATTTCACTATGGAACGCTACATGATTTAACAAAGCGTTAAAATTGTTAAAATTTACTATCAAAATCAGCGCTCTGTTCGCCAAACGTTCCGTACGTTAAGCCCAATTTATGGCATTCACGGCCGACCTGCAGAGTCCACAATCCGTCATTTAATTAATAAATTTGAGACAACTGGCTCAGTAATTGATGAAGCAGTGTAATGTACAAGACGTTAAAGAAATGCAAGATCATTGGAGAATATGGTTACCGTTCGGGACAGTATGCGAGAAAACCCCAGACAGTCCATTCCGCGTCGTGCGCAAGAACTGGGTCTTTCTGCGACATTAACTTAGCGGATTATGCGTTGAGACGGGTTTTCATCCATACAAAGATCAACTAACCCAACGACCACAGACAGCGCCATGTATTCGCTGATTGAGCTTTAGAGAATTTGGCGCCTGACCCTGCCTTCAGTAAAATATCCTCATCTTTAGCGATGAGGTTCACTTCTAGTTGAGTTGCTCTGTAAACAAAAAAAAAATGCCGTATTTGGAGTGACGAAAATCCACGAGATTCATCGGGTGCCTCTACACTACAAAGAAGTCACTGTTTGATGTGGATTTTGGTCTGGCGGTATCATCGACTATTATTTCTTCGAAGATGTGCAAGGAGCCGCGCTCACTGTCAATGACGACCAATATCGGACGATGATAACAAATTTTTTGTGGCCTAAGATAGATGGTGTGGACCTCACAAGTACGTGGTTCCAACAGGACGCTGCCACTTGCCATACTGCACGGGAAGCATTAAATTTATTAGACGATTAGTTCGAGGACTTCGCCATTTTACGTGGCGGCGACATTAACTGGCCACCGAGATCGTGTGACTTAACATAGCTCGACTACTTTCTGTAGGGCTATGTGAAATCTCTGGTCTATGCAGACAAACCACAGACAATTATAGTCCAGAATTATTTCCCATTTATGCCAAGATGTCGTCCAAAATTGATCCACTAGGACACAGCACCTACAGCGGAGTCGCGGTGACCATTTGACTGAAATTATATGCCATACATAATGTCATCAAATGTTTTTTAAAATAAAATAAAAATTGTCGCAATATTAATTACACAGGTTGCTGTATTTCATTTTAAAGTTAAAGCGCTCTTAATGAAAAACCCTGTATATTCGTATTCTACAGAGTTTTAACATGTTTTTTTGCAGCTACTTCTCTGAAACGACTGCGAAACTTCCTTCCAACTTTCACTAAAATTGCCCCCGCACAATCATCGTGGCTTTCGACGCCAGCTATCTCGACTTAACTGAAGGCGAACTTAACAGGCTTAAGCGGCTTCAAAACTTCTCTATCAGCTTCAAATTAGGTCGACGCAAATATGATCATATTTCCAAATATAGCTGTTACGGACGGCGAGGGGAGCCGCCGCCCCGTCGTCCCTTCATACCCGTTGCGCCCCGCGCACCCCGCACACCGCCAGAATATCACGTGATGCCGTCGACGAATCGCAAGCCGAAACGCTCTCTTTCGAAATAAAAGAAGGGCGTTTTGGCCTGTGAGCTGTTTATTTCGGCGGTTCATTTCGGAAGCGGCACTTGAAGACAACACCAAGAGAAGAAACCTCAAGACAAAGCAAGAGAGAAGAATTAATACTCTATTGAAGATTGAAGATTCCCCTCTGTGTATATAGTTTAGTGAAAAGCCGCTTGTAAATAGTTGAATATATAATCGTCTACAGTACCATCTTTTCTTCGATAGTCCCTATAATATAGTTTACCCTACATAACGTCAGTCGTCACAAACAGTTAGTCAGTCGAACAGTTAGTTAAAATCATACAGTCACCTGCAGTCCCTCACAATAGCAATAGGCTCAAGTGGTTACGAATACCTATTCCTCTTCGTCGGAATGCGCTACTTTTGGCTATTTTTTATTTTTTGCTGGGTACAAAAAGTTATATTTATTTATTCACGCGGTAAGATAAAACAGAAATTTGCGTGTATTCATGTTTGATATGAAGCAGAGCTTACAAAAATAAAAATTAATATGAGGGTGGATTGAAAAGTACTCGGCCTAACCAAGAAAATAAACACATACTAAATCAGTTATATTTTTATTTTTCTACATAATCACCATCAAGTTCAATACACTTTTGCCACCTCCCCTTCCAAGCATTTAGACCGTTAAAAAAATGATTCTTCCTTAGAGTCAAAATATGCGTCTACAGCTGCTTTGACCTCGTCGTTTGTCGAAAATCTTTGACCTCCCAAGTGCTTTTTTAGGTTAGGGAACAGAAAGAAGTCTGATGGTGCCAGATCAGGTGAATACGGCGGATGCGGTAACAGTTCAAAGCCACAGTTGTGAATTTCAGCCATTGACTGTACTGACGTGTGAACACGGGCGTTATCTTGATGAAACAGGACTTTTCTTCTGAGCATTCCTCGACGTTTTTCTTTTATTTCCTCTCGTAAACGACGTAGTAAGGTGCAGTAGTAATCAGAGTTTATAGTCTGACCCCTTTCAAGATAATCAATCATAATCACACCTTTCGAGTCCCAGAATACTGAAGCCATCACCTTATTTGCCGACAAAATCGACTTAGCCTTTTTAGGGGGTGGTGAACCAGGTCTTCTCCACTGTTTTGATTGTTGTTTTGTTTCCGGTGTACAGTAATGAACCCATGTTTCGTCTATAGTAACAAAACGATTCAAAAAATCATCTGCATCGGCTTCAAATAACTCCAAACAGTCGCGTGAAATAGTCAAGCGCGTCCTTTTTTGTTCAACTGAAAGCAGTCGCGGAACCCACCTCGCAGACACCTTGTGGAAACCCAACTCGTTGACAATGATGTTTTGAGTTCGTTCATAAGAGATGCCTATAATCTCGGCTATCTCTCTAATTTTTAATCTGCGGTCTCCCATTATTAAATCAAGTACTTTTTTAATATTTTCGTCAGTAGATGACGTCGAAGGCCTTCCAGAGCGGGGTTCATCTTTCACACTCTCTCTACCACGCTTAAATTCTGCTATCCATTTTTTGACGGATGAATATGACAGAGCACAATCGCCTAATGTACTGACCATGTCATCATGGATGGCTTTTGATGATAGCCCCTTCTTATGGAGGTACTTAATGACGGCACGCTGCTCGATTTGCTCCATTCGCGGAAATTATGTCCGATTACTTTGTTAATAAATTTATAAAATCACAACTAATTGTCGCACACGTTTCGAACTTCACACAATGAACTAGTCTGAACTGAACTAAATAATGTGGGTAGATTTGATTTTTAGAATTGAATGGATCTGTGTTAGGCCGAGTACTTTTCAATCCACCTCGTAACAAAAATTTAAAATTAAAAGTTTACCTTTGTAAGGGAGAGTATGATGTCAATCTTAACCTTGCTCTGATTTGAACAGTCCACCTTAATGGGTATAACCTGTCCGGAACAGTACCCAGACACAGGCAGTTTAACAACGGTCTCACTGGAGCCGTATATCATGCACAAGCAGCAGTATGTGTCTTCTATGTCAAACTGCATCGGTTCCTGAAGACAAATGATATAATTCACTTTCAATTTTTGCCTCATCCTACTACACACATCCCTCGTCCTACTAATTTCTCATACCTATTGTCCCTTGTGTTTACTCCCTTTGTAAATATTTTGTGTGATTTTATTAGAACTAATAAAATTAAGTTGTAAGATTACTAACATGGTGATGGTTATAAACTTGTGGCGTCTTTTGTTGTAGATTGTGAAGACCTACACAAACATAACTTGTAACTATTGTAAGCACTCTCTTGTCACTCCCATGACTGACTTGACATTGGCAGAATTCTAAAAAGAGGGGCCATAAAACTAAGAAAGAAGAAAGATTCACTGATAATTTTGTTGCCAACTGCCTTAAAAGACATGCCTCTTTCTCGAATGATTGCATGCTTGTAATAATGTCTGTCTCTTGGACAATCTATCACAATACCTACTTTTACTTCAATACAGGGATAAGCACAAGCTTAGAAGTTAATTCTACCTAACGGCAGCCCATGGACACCTGGAGCAAACTCAGAAGAACCATCCATTCATACATCCATTACAGCCTATAAAAGTCCACTGCTGAATATAGACTTCTCCCAAAGATTACCTCAAAGAGATGATTTTATCATAGTTGCCAAGATTGGCAGGCGGGTTGGCAACTTTTTTTATAGGATAAGGGTGACAAGTTAGCACACAGTCCACCTGATGGTAAGTGGTTGCTGCGGCCCATAGACATCCACATCTATCGTTGTCACCCGTGAGGACTAAGATGAAATGCCTCATTTCCAGTAAAAAGGGTCTCCAGTTCCCTACACTCACCATACGTTCACCATAGTTAAGCTGCTATTTTACGCTGGTATTCTGTGAGAGCGTGGTCCTTCACCGGTCGAGCCGAACCATTCGTGCTACAACTATACTACTAATATAGCTGCAGCATGGCTCTACCACGAAGAAAAACTCCAGCAACTGCAGTTTTTTTTATTATTTTGAGTTGTCATCAGGAAGTTTTTCCATCTTTTGTTTTAGGTTTCCTCTGTCGCCTCTCACGACACCCACGGGACGGTATGGAGTACCTGGATGGATATTCTTACACCACCACTAATCGGTTATTGTCATCGAAAATTATAAATTGCCAGGTTGTACAATACATACCACCGCCACTAAATTCTGGACAAAACTAAATATATTCGTATATATTCGTACGTATTCCTCCTAAATCCATATTGTTATCTTTAGACGTTGATAGTCTTTTCACAAATGGCCCATCCCTTGACTGTTTGCGTATACTCGCAGATCTCAAATAATATACAAATTAATAAATAGAATTATCACAATATGGACCCTGTTGGGTATAGCAAATTAGAAAATTAGAACAAAGGAGGACGCAAAGATGTTTTATTATTCATTATTATTATTATATCATTCATTATTATTATATCTTTTATTATTATTATACCATAACTAGATGTTCCCCGCGACTTCGTCCGCGTGTTATTTGGGAGTTTGAATTTTTTGCGCGGAACCCGAATTCTTTTTCTAAAATAAAAGTAGCCTAAGTTACTCCTTGTGACATCAGCTATCTGCCAGTGAAAATCCCGTCAAAATCAGTCCAGCCGTTTCCAGCCGTTTCGGAGATTAGCCGGAACAAACAGACAGACTGACAGACAGACAGACAGACAAAAACTTTAGAAATGGTATTTTGTTATTAGTGCCGCATATACTTTCATATGCATTTAGTAAAAGCTGTAATTTTGACATTACAAACAGACACTCCAATTATATTTATTTGTATAGATATAGATTATTCACATTAATTATTCATTTATTTATAGTATTGCATTTGTCATTCAGGTATTCATATAAAGTATAACATTTATTGATTAGAAACACTTTTAATTGTCTTATAAAAATATTAATTATAATATTTTTATAAGACAATTAAAAGTGTCTAAAATTTTAATATTTTAATATTTAATATTTAAAATTAAAATTATTGTTTCGTTTTTTATTGAGTTTGGTAGTATATTATAGACATTATGGACATTTCGTAAGGGCCTGATGAGAAGAGCTTCATTTTAGAGGTTGGTAGCAATAATTTATTATATATACTATATAGTATACTACTAGCTCGCCAGGCAGATGTTGTTCTGCCCTTTCCAATGACCCTTCCTATAAAAATCGTTAAATTCGCAATAAAATTTTTGCGGGTCATTTAGCGGGATAAAAACTATCCTATCTCTCAAGTTGGACCAAAATGCACACAGTGTGCAAAATTTCATTGAAATCTGTTTATTACGAGGGTGGATTGAAAAGTACTCGGCCTAACACAGATCCATTCAATTCTTAAAATCAAATCTACCCACATTATTTAGTTCAGTTCAGACTAGTTCATTGTGTGAAGTTCGAAACGTGTGCGATAATTAGTTGTGATTTTATAAATTTATTAACAAAGTAATCGGACATAATTTCCGCGAATGGAGCAAATCGAGCAGCGTGCCGTCATTAAGTACCTCCATAAGAAGGGGCTATCATCAAAAGCCATCCATGATGACATGGTCAGTACATTAGGCGATTGTGCTCTGTCATATTCATCCGTCAAAAAATGGATAGCAGAATTTAAGCGTGGTAGAGAGAGTGTGAAAGATGAACCCCGCTCTGGAAGGCCTTCGACGTCAACCACTGACGAAAATATTAAAAAAGTACTTGATTTAATAATGGGAGACCGCAGATTAAAAATTAGAGAGATAGCCAAGATTATAGGCATTTCTTATAAACGAACTCAAAACATCATTGTCAACGATTTGGATTTCCACAAGGTGTCTGCGAGGTGGGTTCCGCGACTGCTTTCAGTTGAACAAAAAAGGACGCGCTTGACTATTTCACGCGACTGTTTGGAGTTATTTGAAGCCGATGCAGATGATTTTTTGAATCGTTTTGTTACTATAGACGAAACATGGGTTCATTACTGTACACCGGAAACAAAACAACAATCAAAACAGTGGAGAAGACCTGGTTCACCACCCCCTAAAAAGGCTAAGTCGATTTTGTCGGCAAATAAGGTGATGGCTTCAGTATTCTGGGACTCGAAAGGTGTGATTATGATTGATTATCTTGAAAGGGGTCAGACTATAAACTCTGATTACTACTGCACCTTACTACGTCGTTTACGAGAGGAAATAAAAGAAAAACGTCGAGGAATGCTCAGAAGAAAAGTCCTGTTTCATCAAGATAACGCCCGTGTTCACACGTCAGTACAGTCAATGGCTGAAATTCACAACTGTGGCTTTGAACTGTTACCGCATCCGCGGTATTAACCTGATCTGGCACCATCAGACTTCTTTCTGTTCTCTTACCTAAAAAAGCACTTGGGAGGTCAAAGATTTTCGACAAACGACGAGGTCAAAGCAGCTGTAGACGCATATTTTGACTCTAAGGAAGAATCATTTTTTTTCAACGGTCTAAATGCTTGGAAGGGGAGGTGGCAAAAGTGTATTGAACTTGATGGTGATTATGTAGAAAAATAAAAATATAACTGATTTAGTATGTGTTTATTTTCTTGGTTAGGCCGAGTACTTTTCAATCCACCCTCGTAGTTTAGGAGTCCATCGCGGACAAACAACGTGACACGTAATTTTTATATATAAAGATATTCATTATTTTTACTTTCTCTTTTTACGTATAAATTAGGGTATTTTCGCACAAATTTGCATAATTCCAATATATAAATACAACTTAAGGTAAGAAGTTTAAGTTTCTTAAAATGAGGACGACAACTTTCAGTGTTTTCTATGTTACACATAATGCGAATTAGCTTTTTCTGTAAGATGAAGATGGTCGGTGCATCTGTACTGTTGCCCACAGGATAATACCGTACCTTAGCCACGCCTGTGCATAGGCATTATAAGTAATTAATGCAGTCTGGAGGCCAGTTGTCTTTTTTATTTCACTTAGTGCATATACAAAACTAGACAATTTGTTACGAATTTTCTGAATGTGAGATTTCCAGTTAATGTGGCTATCTAGAATTAAGCCAAGTAGAGTGTGTTCATTTACTGATTCGATTTTTGTATTTTTGTAAGAAAAATTAATTTTAATCGGCGGTTTTTGATAAGGGTAGGGTTGCCATCTGGCCGGCTTTAGCCGGACATGTTTGGCTTTTTCGGGTTATGTCCGGCCAAATTTTTATGTGGCCGACCTGTCCGGCTTTTCTTAGGCTTTTTGTTAGTGTAATGCATTGCACGCATCGCTTGCAGAATAAATAAATAAGTAACGTATACACTTGAAACTGCGCTGTGATTTATTAATAAACAATTAACGTATTTATCGGAGTATTTTAGTTTTTTTCTCGGGGGGTTGGAGTTGGTGAGATTTTTAGCTGCATGGTCTCAGAAAGGTATGTTTGGCTAAAAAATTACTGTCCGGCTTTTAGGGCCAAGAGTCCGGCTTTTTGGAGCGCCGGGTCCGGCTTTTTCATTTTAGGAGATGGCAACCCTAGACAAGGGTAAAAAAGGCAAAATTTTTGTTTTTTGTAGTTAATTTCTAGGTTATGCTCTTTCATCCCTTGGTCAGTATTTTTAAATATTTTTTATAATATATCATTTTTTTATAGGATAAGGGTGACAAACGAGCACACAGTCCACCTGATGGTAAGTGGTTGCTGCGGCCCATAGACATCTACATCTATCCTCTATTACAAATCAAAATGCAGATGCGCTGTCACCTGTGAGGACTAAGATGGAATGCCTCATTTCAGTAAAAAGGGCCTCCGGCCACCTGCATTCACCGAAACGCAGAGGTAAACTTCTACTTCACGCTGGTATTCTGTGAGGTCGTGGTACCGGTGGTGGAGCCGGCCCATCCGTGCGACAGCAAAAGCTGCCGCGTGGCTCTACCACTGTTTAAAATTAAATAAAATTTATATTATTTACGTTACAATGTGCTAAGATAGCGATATCCTCCGCAAACATAACACTTCGGTTAACCATAGTTTCACTGAGATTATTGATATATATTAAAAATAATAAACATCTCAATACACTACCGTGGGCTATTGAAGCATTTATAATTATTTTATTGACTATTTTATTATTATCCAAAGTATTATATTTCTACATATTGTTCTCTATCTTGCAAATATGATTTGAACCATTCCAAACTAATCCCACGAACACCTATACTATTTAATTTATCCATTAATATGTTATCCTCAATAAAATAAATAGAATACACGACAAAATTAAATTTAAACTTGAATTGGAACAAGATTGTCCCCTCAATTTCCTCGACTAAACAATAACATGAAAAGAATCGACCAGATGGAAGTTAGCGTAGAACATTATTTTTTTTAACTAAACTGTATGCGAATTAGTTGCTCCATAAATGCTCCAGCAGAATCCGAAATTGCTCCAGCTCTATTGGTATTAGTTAATTTATAATTAATTTAAAAAAAAATTAAGTATCAAAAATTTAATTTTGCAATAAAGTATAAAATATCTACTTTTTTAAATTATACTGTATGCCAATTAATTGCTCCTTAAATGCTCCAGCAGAATCCGAAATTGCTCCAGCTCTATTTTTATTAGTTAATTTATAATTAATTTAAAAAAAATTAAAAATCGGCAATTCAATGTTTTTAAAAAACATAAAATATCTACGTTTTAAAATTAAACTGTATGGCAGTTATTTGCTCCTTAAATGCTCCAGCAGAATCCGAATTTGCTCCACCTCTATTGCTATTAGTTAATTTATAAATAATTTTTAAAAAATGTAAGTATTGAAAATTTAATTTTGCTATAAAACAGAAAATATATAGTTTTTAAAATTAAACTGTATGCCAACTAGTTGCTCATTAAATGCTCCAGCTGAATCAGAAATTGCTATACCTCTATTGCTTTTAGTTAATTTATAATTAATTTTAAAAAAATTAACCAGAAGGAAGTTAGCGTAGAACATATTTTTTTTAAATTAAATTGTATGCCAATTAATTGCTCCTTAAATGCTCCAGCAGAATCCGAAATTGCTCCACCTCTATTGTTATTAGTTAATTTATAATTAATTTTTAAGGAAAAATAAGTATCGAAAATTTAATTTTGCTATAAAACAAAAAATATCTACTTATTAAAATTAAACTGTACGCCAATTATTTGCACCTTAAATGCTCCAGCTGAATCCGAAATTTCTATATCTCCATTGCTATTAGTTAATTTATAATTAATTTAAAAAAAGTTAAGTATCGAAAATTTAATTTTGCACTAAAGTATAAAATATCTACTTTTTTAAATTAACCTGTATGCCAATTAATTGCTCCTTAAATGCTCCAGCAGAATCCGGAATTGCTATACCTCTATTGCTATTAGTTGATTTATAATTAATTTAAAAAAAAAATTAAGTATCGAAAATTTAATTTTGCTATAAAACATAAAATATCTGCTTTTTTAAATTATACTGTATGCCAATTAATTGCTCCTTAAATGCTCCAGCTGAATCCGAAATTGCTCCATCTCTTTTGCTATTAGTTGATTTATAATTAATTTAAGAAAAAAAAGGATCGAAAATTTAATTTTGCTATAAAACATAAAATATCTGTTTTTTAAAATTAAACTAAATGCCAATTAATTGCTCCTTAAATGCTCCAGTAGAATCCAAAATTGCTCCACCTCTATTGCTATTCGTTAATTTGTAATTAGTTTTGAGAAAGAGTGATCCCATTTGAGTAATAGTGCCATCATCAATAGAATGTAGTAACATTCTATAGTAAAAGTCATTTCATCGAATAAAAATTGATTGACTCTCAAAAGTGGTTCGTATAATAGATGCTAAATGGTATAAAGCCAAAAAAATAATATTGATAGGCGAGTTTTGAAATTATGGATTCTTATGAATGGATTAGACAACCATCTTAATAATTTTTTTGTGTTTGTGCCATCTAACGTCTTTTCTACGTACCACCATGAGAGTTAATCAATTTTGATTTGATAAAATGACTACTTATAGAAAGAAAGAAATAGATGGTGCTATCAAATAAAATTACGTATATAATAGATAGTAATTACCTAATTAACAAACAAAACAGATACTTATGTCTCTTCTTAAGATCGAAGAAGATGATGCACTGTGACACATATGTATATAATTTTATGTAAATAAATGAATGATACACACCATCCATGTTATTCAAAAATCATTGATGAATAATTGAAATGTTTCCCTGTAATACAAAAGTTTCACTTCTGTCGTGTGTCTTCACGACACACACTCTTTTTTGTAACGCTTTTGTAATATATTTATATAAGTTATACAAATAAATAACTTACATAATATATATATATATAAGTATTAATATAATTTATACCTTTTTTAAATTTAACACTGAGAAAATTAATAAAAATATAAAGCTAAGGTGGAAATTCAAATAAACGAATAGGCAACATGACAGCTAAGTAAGTGTACAAGACTATTTCTTAACACTGTAGTTGTCGCGCCTTATAAAAACAAGAAGTGGTCACATGGATTTCATATGTAGTCCAATCTAAAATAAGAAGAAAGCCGAAATATATCAACTTTACCTAATACATACTCTATTTTAAATAAAACAAGGTAACATTTAGTCAACGATTAATTATATTAAATAAACAAAAACATTTATACCTCCTTTTTATTCAAATAATAATAATGAAAGAACTTTTACATATTAATATATGAAAATGACACATTAATTTCAAAGTGAGATCACAAATTATTATTTGCTGTGTATAATAATGTGATCGCTAGTGTTTCCTCTATTCGTTGATATACTCTTCGACCAGCAAGTTATTATTTAAAAATAAATCATAAATAAATGCACATGCAAGTGCTGCACTGAGCACGTCCTCCTACTATCCAACTTTCAATACTTGACATGTCAAAAGATTCATTTTTAAGTGACTTTTCTGAAAATTTAAATATTATAATCCACCCGACCACTGTAGCTTTTAGGTGTAACTTTTAGGTTTTTCCAAAATTGATTTGTAATGTGATTGCGGATCAATATCGATATTTCTTTTATTACTCATTGAAAAAGCATCAAAATTTAAGCACTCAACTAAAGAAGAACATTATTGAGTAGATTCTGTTACCTAGTCTAAACATAATTGACAATGACAGCTGAGTAGCTGAGATGCGGCTTTTGGATTTTGGACTTTTTGCTTATTATTTAATATCAATCTAAAGGTCTTTGACCAGTGATTTTAAAGATAACATGTCCTGAGTGGGCTAAGCCCACGTAACTGGCCTTTTACTTGTATTAAAATAAAAATGTACATAAACAATTTCTATCCTTAGATAAAATAAATTCAAAAAATATTTTATCTGTTAACTAAATGATGCCCGCGACTTCGTCCACGTGGACTAAGGTTTTTTAATTCCCGCGGGATTTATTTAATTTTCTGGGATAAAATGTAGGTTATATGTTAATTCAGAGTACCCAAATATATATACAAGAATTGCTCGTTTAAAGGTAGTAATAAAAGTAGTAGTAGAGCAATTCTTTAAACAAAAAATAACAATTATAAATTAATTAATTAATAGGGAGCAATTATATAAGGTGGTACGCAAAAAAGACGCTAGATGGCTTAAACACAAAAAAACTATTAACATGTTTGTCCAATTCATTCATAAGAATCCATAATTTCAAAACTCACCGGTTAATATTATTTTTTTGGGTTTATGCCATTTAGTATCTAGGTATTCTACGTACCACCTTGAGAGTCAATCAATTTTTATTCGATAAAATGACTTTAACCATAGAATGTTACTACATTCTATTTATGATGGCGCTATTACTCAAATGAGATCACTATCTCAAAATTAATTATAAATTAACTAATAGCAATAGAGGTGGAGCAATTTCGGATTCTGCTGGAGCATTATAGGAGCAATTAATTGGCATACAGTTTAATTTAAAAAAGTAGATATTTTATACTTTATTGCAAAATTAAATTTTTGATACTTAATTTTTTTTTAAATTAATTATAAATTAACTAATAACAATAGAGCTGGAGCAATTTCGGATTCTGCTGGAGCATTTATGGAGCAATTAATTGGCATACAGTTTAGTTAAAAAAAAGAATGTTCTACGCTAACTTCCATCTGGTAAAGGATCGTCACATGTTTTCCAAATTTATCGAAAGCCAACTCATACCGACACGCTCATCCCCGCGTCATCGTGTCATCCGCGGCAACATACATTAGCCGCTTTTAATTGTTACATTAATCGTTTGTTCACTATCCCATTAAGTAAAGAAAATTATTTAAAAGATCTTAATGTAATTTATTAAATAGCGCTCTCTAACGGTTTTTCAAAAAATCTTATTAACAATTTAATTAAAAGGAAACAAAAGCATGTTGATCGCAACTATCTGTACGCGGTTCAACCTCAGTGTTCGTCGATATGTGAGCTGTTTGATCTACTTAGGATCCATATCTGAAAAAGTAGCTAATACTCTTCGACAAAGCGGCGTTTATGTGGCGTTCAAAACAAACAATTCTCTTAGGAGTATCTGTAATAATAAAGATAAGTTGGATATTCGTCAAAAGTCGGGTGTTTACAAACTTGTTTGTAACGAATGCCATGTCGCGTACGTGGGTTAGACTGGTCGCAACTTCGAAATACGTTATAAAGAGCATTTAGCCGCGTACAGGAATTGCGATCCCGATAAATCCAATTTTGATAAACATCTTTTGGACACTGGACACAACCTAGCCAACGACCACTCCTTTAAAGTCTTACATACGTGTAATAAAGGGCTGAGACTGTGTGTGCTGGAACAGTAAGAGATATTAAAAAGTAATAATAGTAACGTTGCACTGCTGGATGAACAAACAAATGTTTCTAACTCACCTCTCTTAAATATCTTTAAGCCTGCTCTCTAATAATAGACAGCCTCGCAATATGGTCGTTTGTCACCCTCACGGTGATCGGCGATTGGTTGCGTGGTTGGAGGGCAGGCGGGCGTTGCGCGGCGGTTTGTTTTTAATTTTACAAACGGCCGCGTAAGTCCGACGGTGATTGGTCGATGTTTTATCGCATGACGCGGTCGCTCGCTCCTTAAGTAAGGAGTGATTGCGTCAGCGGTCTGTATAAATAGCAGTTGTTTTGGATCGCCGCTCACTTAGCGATCATCCACCGCAGAGTCTACATCACCTGAAGATGCCTCGTGTAGAGGCCAAACACGTGTCGTATTGTCGTCAATGGTGTGTCTTCTAGTGTAGTGGTGCTGGGATTAGTGGTGACGGGGATAGTGCACGCAATTGAGGGAGGACGGGAGGTGCTCTTCAAACTAGGTAAGACACATCATTTTATTTTATCGAGCGGATGTACGCGATGTAACTTTTTTAAAACTTTAAAGATAAACTAGTCAACAAACCTGTTTATAAAAATAAAATAATATTCAAATATATTTTTGAATTGTTTTTAACCATATAATTTACTGATTTATATTGTATTTGTACCTGTATATTAATAAAAACTTAGATTTTTTTATAGGAGAAGAGACAAACGAGTATGCGGCTCACCTGATGGTAAGTGACTACCGCCGCCCATGAACAACTGCATAACCCGGGGAATTGCAGATGCGTTGCCGGCCTTTTAAGAAGGAGTAGGCTCTTTTCTTGAAGGTCCCTAAGTCGTGTCGGTCCGGAAAAATCGCTGGTGGTAAACTACTCCACAAGACAGTTGTGCGAGGGAGAAAACTTCTTCTAAATCGCACAGTGGTGGACCGCCAATTATCCAGATGCTATGGATGGTATAGCGAGTTTTGTCGCGAAGTGCGATGGTGAAATTGAGTGGCTGGAATTAGTCCGAACAATTCTTGCTGTCGTCTGCATAGCAATTAATGTTACCAGTTTGCAACATATCACTTGGTAAAATATAGTAGTAGCTCTTAACAATTTACAAAGTACTTTTTAATATCCACAGATGTCACTGCATCATTAACACCTCTCACCCAGAATTGTGATTTTCCAAAAACAACATTGAGAGCAGGTAAATATGAACAAAATAATTGGTAAAGATTATACAGAGTTTTGTCTTGTGATTTATTACCAACCTATGTCAAAATGCAAAGAGTAGGATTCCATAGTCAGTATTATTTATAGTAGTATATTTCATAGTAGTTGTAATAAAAAACAAACAAAATTGAATCATTATCACTAGAGGGAGTGAAAACAAATATTTTAAGCTCTCGCTTTTTGTGTTTAAGAGGCACCCTGATTTTTCAAAATTTAAATAATGAGGATAATGTCCTCCAGGCCGTTTTCGGCCACGGTGACTGCTTGTCGCGGACTCCTATGTATTGGGGTTCCCATGTTAATATGCCTCTAGTAGCAGTAGCAAGTTTCTATATCTCATCACATCACACCAATATTATAAAGGCGAAAGTTTGTGTGTGTGTATGTTTGTTACTCTTCTATGTAAAAACTACTAATATTCAATATTTAAAAGTATTCAATGAATTTAAGTTAAAATCCATATGGCTCAGGCACTTTAACCAGGATCCCCTTGAAAACTTTTTCGGATGTATACAAATTCATAGAGTTCAAAATACGAAGCCATCCTGTGCAGCATTTGAAGATGCATTTACCTCACTTTTGATAAATAATTTAAAGAGTAGCTATTTTCCTCGTTCAAATTGTGAATAGTAGAATAGTAATTCAGTAACTTTGGAAATTTACTCTTAAAAGATAAAAATGTTGATAAAGATAACACAACTGAAATTAATTTTGATCACATAGACGACGATATTATTGTAGACTTCAATATAAAAAAATAACCCAACAACAAACTCTGCACTTAATTATGTAACTGGCAATGTTCTGTGAAAAGTAAGTAAAATTTTTAAACATGCATATCATGCAAAAACGAGTTGTATGCAATAAATGATATAAAAAGTTTAAAAATGAGGGAGTATAGAAAAACTGCTAGATGGTTGACATTCCCTTCCAGTCAATTGGTAGAATGTTTTCCAGCAATACAAGATGTTACATTAAATATAATAAGAACGGCAAGCAATATAAAAAATATAAGGCAATATATAAAAACAGTTTTATGTATAACCATTAATATGGTTTTCATTAAATGTGAAAAACATAAATCCGAACTATCAAACTATATCGATTTATTTCGATTTATCCAGATATATTGATTTGAGTTCGAAGTTCTTCATTTGCAACTGGTGTCGTGATGTTAATAAATTGTTGAAGGGCACCAAATCGGATTATGATTTAGAGGACGCAATACAAAAATCATACTGTTAATATATTAAGAAAAGGAGAAAATAAAAATTAATCATATTATTATTTTTTCTATTCCCTCAAAAATATTTTCTGTTAGTACATATATTTCCAGTCGTATCTTTATGATACTTTCTAATATGTTTCTAGTACCCATAGATAAAAAAGTAGATTATTTGGTAGGTCTGGAATATTATTGTAATTAGAAATATAAAGTTAATGTTAAAAACAAGTACAACACACGGGGTTAGAGAAAACAAACTGGTTATACCAAAAATAACAAACTATTATGGTAAGGGAACATCTAAAATTTGGTAGCTAAAGTATTTAACAAAATAGATCTACTAAGAAAAAAAGTAAAAATTAGTAAAGGATCACTTAAGAAAAAATTAAAAAACATTATACAGGATTGCTAATAGAACTCTATATACGAGTACATTGTATTAGATTAAAACGTTACAATATAATATATAGGTACCTACTAGATATATAATTCATATAATTAAAGTTACATGTACATAAAGATATATAGTTAACATAACATTAAGATGTCATAGGTTTATATATTATATAATTGTGTATCATTATGTCTAATATTATATTAGTAGTACATAAGGTGGTTCATTCTTTTGTAAAAGAGCGCCTCTCGCCATCAAACGTATAAGTTTGGCGAGTTTAGAATTAAGTAACACCACTCTATCATAAATTCATTAATAAATAAATTTAAAAAAAATAAACAGTACACAAAATAATGTATAATGCGGCCAAACTAAGAATGGGACTGAATTTCCGCCATATTGTGACGTGTAAGTGGGAAATATTAATTTAAAATAACAAATCATATATTTCCCGCTAGCTCGTCACAATATGGCGGAAATTCAGTTCTATTCTTAATTCGATCGCTATGCAATAAACCGATATATAGGTACTTACTATAGGCACATCTATAAATCCATACAGTCGTCCGACGACGACGTCTAGACAGGGCAATCGTGCGGGGTGTGAGGGGTGAGACGCGGGAAGGACGAGCCCGAGCTTCTTATACCAATCGTATTAGTAGCCCGGGACACGACTTCCAGGGTTAACGCGCGTTTGCTTTTATAATTTTTAAATTTAGTGTTGATACTTATAATTAAAATGGTTCATACCACGTGTGCTGTGAGAGATTGCAAGTCGTCATCTTGCATTAATAAAGATCTGCGATTTCACCAAATCCCGCACACAGAAGAAAAGTAAATAAATATTGTTATTATTTTTTACATTATGTATATTTTGTTATGTCATGCCAAATTGCCAACGTAAAAAAATGACGGACGTAAATAATAGGTACTAGTCGCTGCGCATTACTGTTTCGAAGTTTAATTTTTTTTCTTCATCTAAATCGTGTGGTTGGACAGGCTAAGGTTTTAGATCATACTATAGTGTGCTTCGTCTTCGGTTTTTTGGAAGTTTTTTTATAAAATATTAAGATTTAGGGGTCACTTTTTAGGTTTGTCGCGATGCTAATTACGAAAATAGCATTTATTTTTAAATCCAAGATGGCGGTAATTTTTTAATATATGTATGATATGGATGTCAATTTCAAGGTTTATTGGGGTGATGATTACGAAAATGGCATTCATTTTTATATCCAAGATGGCGGACATTTTTTTAATAATATGATATGGGTATCAATTTCGAGGATTCTTGGGGTGCTGATTACAAAAATGGTATTCATTTTTAAATTCAAGATGGTGGATATTACTTTTTTTAATGTTATGGATGTCAATTTCAAAGTTTCTTGGGGTGTTGATTACGAAAACGGCATCCATTTTCATATCCAAGATGGCGGACATTTTTTTAATAATATGATATGGGTATCAATTTCGAGGTTTCTTGTGGTGCTGATTGTTATGGATGTCAATTTCGAGGTTTCTTAGGGTGCCAATTACGAAAACGGCATCAATTTTCATATCCAATATGGTGGATTTTTTTTTAATAATACAATATGGGTGTCAATTTTAAGGTTTCTGGGGGTGATAATTATGAAAATTTATTAATAAGTATTGTATTTAAAAATTTCAGATGCAAATTATGGATGGAAGTTATTGGAAGACCTGATTTAGTTGGAAGAACTTTCGAAAGCCTAAAGAATCAATTATAAAATAAACTAATAATTCAATGTCTGTAGTCATTGTAACGTTAATAATAATATTGATTTGATGTTTAGCTAAGAGTATAAGAACGATTTTATGTAACGAAATTGAGGTATGGCCACATATCGAGAGTAGAGCACACCCTCACGTTATGAGGCGTGCAATTAACGTTTTGAGTACTTTCAGGAAAAGTCTAAGAACAAATTGTTACTTATTTTTTTATATTAGTAATCATACTGTTGATGACGATGTAGATCTAAAATAAATAATTAAATTAGTAAAAGTTGTTAATTTGTGACAACCCTAACCTCCATACGCTGTCTAGACGTTGTCGGCATTTACCACAAAATCAAAGGCGTCGTCCTACTGTATGTTTATTATACTGTGCTATAGGTTTTCATTATCTTTATATATAAAAATTAGGTGTAAATACCGCCAATTTTGTACCTATTTTTGTACCGCCACACAAACACTTAGTAAAATTTTTGAAAAATGATTCTTGATGAAATGTAATTTTTTTTTTTCATATAAATAATTTACTTCACAAAAATCAACTCGGTTTTACAAGGGATCGCTCGACAACTGATGCTGGTGTTGAGCTGATTAAATATATCTTCAATGCATGGGAGAATGAACAGTATGCTTTGGGTATACTCTGTGACCAAAGCCTTCGATTGTGTTCATCATGAAACATTAACCAGAAAATTTCAACACAACGGTGTGAGAAGTGATGCTCTTAAATTATTTCTTATTCATGTAACAACGCAAAATGTTGTCATTAACCCTTTCGCTGTCCCGTGCACTACATATAGGTCATTGCTATTGTCTTACTATTGTGTCTGAAAACCGGACAGTGAACGTGTTAATAGTATGAGCTCTTCCGAGTCGATAGTACAAATCAACAACAAAAGTGAGTCCATCTACGGCTACTTCATATCAAAACTTAGTCTGATACAATGTATGACTTTGATGAACTTGGCGTAGAATCCATCAGTAGTAACCAAACTAAAAATTAAATAAAACATGTGTACAGTTCACACGAGATAAAACTGAAACCTTCAGAAAAGGACACTGAGATAATAGGAAAAACTTTATTCTATTTCATTCTCTCGCAGGCTCAATCCTATAGATATATATTATATGTGTTTAATTTTTAATAACACCTACCTTACAATATGGTTCCACATTCAGATCTAATGGAGTTATAACTCGTATACGCATTTTCTTCTCCTGGTCGAAGTTAAAAGCTCTGTGAACTGCAATCTTAATCTCGTAGCGAACATGGCCATAAGTGCCTTCAAAAGATGATGGACAGCAAGCAGGAATTAGGCAATCGAACTGAAGCTCGTGTTTACCAGGCTGAAGGTGGTACTCACCTGAAAAAATTAAAATAACTTCATGTGCTTTTGTGTTTCTGTCGAACACTACTTTTTGAATGGCAAAAGTGCTTTTCAATAAGTAGTGTCCCAGTTGAAGGTCAATTTTTGACCGAAGTTAAATAGGAAACCGATTATTCGGCTTCCGCTGAACATTCCGCTGAAGCGACTGAACCGTCCACGCCGCGCGAGTGTTTCTCGCCCCACCTCCGCGAATTAAAATGTCACTTTTTTTACGACCGCGCGAGACTGTCTCAACAAAAACGATTACTACTGAAAAACTACTATACCTACATATAAAAAAAACTATTCTCAAAAAGCTCAAAGAATTCAGAATTTTTTTATAAGTAAATTGGTCAAATTAAAAATAAAGGATGAAAATAAAGCTTCAAAATTGGAATATCAAAAAAGAAATCGTATTTATTTTTTACTACGTGTTTTAGAAGAAAAGAATAATATTTACTGGAAACAATTATTTTATACTATAATAGTACATGATATTCCCTTTAAAATGAAACCAATCTCAATAATATATTATATACTCAATATAGCTAAACATATAATATTTAGGGCGTCATTGTAGAAGCGTGCTCGTCGCGACCCCTGCCAGCCCTTTTCAGGGCTGCAATTCTACACAGCTGCGCACCCATGCCAACGAGGGTTAGGGCGTCCCCCCAAGGCGACGCACACCAGCTCGTCCCCGTTGGTGTGGAATGCAGCGCGCAAAGCGGTGATGGGGACCGCCACCCGTCACGCACAGCCCGACACGGCGGAAGGTGGAGGACAGAGTGCAGAGTTGGCACGTGGAATGTTAGAGGAGGCATGAGAGATAAGACGAATGAGTTGATCGAAATAATTAAATAAAGAGAATTAGATGTCGTGTGTATGTCGGCGACCAAACGGAAGGGTAGTGGTACTGAAGAGCTCCCTGGCGGAGCATTAGCTCTATGGTCCGGAGTCCCGGAGAGCGAGAGCGCCTGCCAGGGAGTGGGGGTGCTGCTGTCGTCTCGGTTGGTCGATGTTATGACTGAATATAAGGTTGTGAACTCAAGACTTCTCTGGGTTCGCTTTAAATTGGGACAAACGAAGTTATTCCTTTTGGCTGTTTATGCGCCGGTAGCTTCGTCGTCCAGGGCTGAGCTGGAGGAGTTTTGGGAGAATGTAAGAGAAGTTCTAGATTTGGCTAGGGGAAACAAAAGAATTGTTGTATGTGGTGATTTGAATGGATGGGTTGGTACCGCTCGACCAGGGTACGAGTCGGTGCTTGGAAAGTTTGGCGATAAAAGGGTTAATGATGCTGGCAAGCTTATACTGGCGGTATGCAAGGAAAAGGGTCTTCTTGTGACAAACACTATGTTTAAGAAAATCCATATGTATACTAGAGAAAGAAAGAATGAGAGAAGTATGATCGATTTGTTCCTGGTGGATGACCGACTGCGAAAACAGGTGATGGATACGCGAGTGTTCAGGGGTGCTGACCTGGGAACGGATCACTATCTAGTGATTACTAGCTTTAGGGGTCTGTTCGCGGGTTGGCGCTACCGGACGCCAGTGACAGAACCACAGTCGGTCTGTCGCATCCGAAGCTGGAAGCTTCAGGAAGCGGATACTAGGGACAAATATCATGCGAGGGTAGCCGAAAAGCTTGACACCATCGATGGCAGAAAAGAATGTGTGGAAAGAACATGGCAGAACCTTAGGGATGGAATGGTAAGTGCAGCGGAAGAAGTGTGTGGAACAATAAAAAGAGGCAGTAGTAAAAGAAGAGATGCATGGTGGAATGATGAAGTGAAAGAAGCTGTAAAGAAGAAGAAGAAATCATGGTTAGACTACTTGGCCTCTCGTAATGATAAGGATATGAGAGAGAAGATGAAAGAAAGATATAAGGTGCAGAAAGTTCACACGAAACCATTGATTGAGGAAGTGCGTGAAAGGTGTAGAATGGAAGCGGACGAAAGGTTGTAGCACAACTTTAAGGAGAACTCCAAACTCTTCTGGAAAGAAGTTGGAAGGACCCGAAGTGGTGCGGCGGCCTTAAGAATGAACAAAGTGCTTTCGAGAACTAATGACGTCCTCTCAAAAAAATCGAACGTCATGCAGCGATGGAGCGAATTTTATAGAGAAATGTATGCATGTGATGATCTTAGTGCAGGATCCAGGGATGACGCCGTGACTGGTACGCCAGACCCGGACCTCGATGACATTGAGGTCATCAGTATGAAAGAGATTGAACGTGCGATTCGAAGTTTGAAATATGGTAAGGCTGCGGGACTAGATAGAGTTACTGCTGAAATGGTCAAGTATGGTGGGCCTCGCGTCTCGGACAGCTTTCATCTGCTGTGCAATTTGTGCTGACGGACGGGGGTTGTCCCGGATGATTGGTTGATCCGCAGTCATGGTGCCTTTATATAAAGGTAAAGGTTCACATTTTGACTCCGGGTGCTATCGGGCGATCAGCTTGACCAGTTTAGCAAGTAAAGTGTACTCGAAGGTTTTGACACGTAGGATGCAAGAGAAATCGGAAAGATTTCTATGGGAGGCACAATGCGGATTTAGACCTGGAAGAGGATGCACGGATCAAATGTTTTCTCTCCGCATGCTCATGGAAAAGCTTCTGGCTGCTAACCAGAAGATTTTCTGTGCTTTTGTGGATCTTGAGAGAGCATTTGAAAAGGTTGTAAGGAAGAAAATGTGGGAACTGTTGCCGGGGTACGGTGCGGATGGTCGATTGCTAAGGGCTGTGCAGTCACTTTACTGTGACTGTAAAGCCTGTGTGCGGGTAGGGCATGACCTGTCACCCATGTTTGACGTCCAAACGGGCGTAAAACAGGGTTGTGTCATGTCTTCCTGGCTGTTCATACTGTATCTCGACAGCTGTTTACAGAAGCTGAGAGATAGCTGTTTGGATGTGAAATTGGGTGACATTAATGTAAATTGTCTGCTGTATGCTGATGATGCAGTGCTTATTGCACCATCAGAGGCAGAACTGCAGGCATTAGTCACGTGTGTGAAAGAGGAATGTGAAATTAAAGGTCTCCGTTTGAATGCTAATAAAACTAAGGTTCTGGTATTTGAAAGGAACGAAGAGAGCACGAAGTGTGTAATATGGGTAAATCAGGAATGTCTAGAACAGGTAAATGAAATTGTATACTTGGGGAGTGCTTCTAGCCGGGATGGAAGATGTGATTTAGATGTGGACAGGCGTGTCGCTGCCGGGAAGAAAGTCAATGGTGCCCTGACTGCGTTAGTCAAAAAGCAAGGCGTAGTGAAGAGTGCACGCCTTGCAATACATAACGCAGTGTTGGTACCGACTTTGTTATATGGCAGCGAAACCTGGGTATGCCAGAAGAAGCATAAAAGCAAGTTGAATGCAGTGGAGATGCGATCTCTTCGTAAAATGTGCGGCGTTACCATGGCCGACCAAAAGCGAAACGAAGAGATTCGCAATATGGCAGGTTTGAAAGATGACCTTATCACTAAAATTGATAAGGGCGTGCTTCGATGGTTTGGCCACGTTGAGCGTATGAGTGAAGACCAAATGGTGAAGAAAATATATAGCGCGAAAGTTAATATTAAAAGGTGTCGAGGTAGACCGAGACTAACTTTCGAAGACCATGTTAGCAAATTGCTCGAAGAGGGGAGGGTCAAGAGTACTCGGATACCTAGACGTGCATGTATGAAGAAGATAATGAATCTGAAAGAAGCGAAAGAGGTATGTAAGGATCGTGACACTTGGCGATCTGTTCTCTCTGGCTATCCCGTCAGGGATTATGCGTGAAGATAAATAAAAAAAAATATTTACTCAATATAAATCTATTACCACCAGCGATTTTTCCGGACCGATACGACTTAGGGAAAGGCCGGCAACGTATCCGTAATTCCCCTGGTGTTGCAGTTGTTCATGGGCGGCGGTAATCACTTACCATCAGGTGGGCCGCATGCTCGTTTGCCTCCTCTCCTATAAAAAAACCTAAGTTTTTATTAATATACAGGTATATTGATTACAAATCAGTAAATTATATGGTTAAAAACAATTCAAAAATATATTTGAATATTATTTTATAATTATAAACAGGTTTGTTGACTAGTTTATCTTTAAAGTTTTTAAAAAGTTACCTCGCGTACATCCGCTCGATAAAATCACACACACACACACCGTTCACAGTCACCGGGGACGGTTGAGTCGGCTAAAGGTAAATTCTGTCTGTGCTTTTTGGTGCAGCCGGAAGATGAGGGTTGGCTAGAAGAGAGAAATGCAGCCGTAAAAGGAGTCAACGCCGAAACTTGGGCGGCGGTTAATCAACCCAACCCCAAGACTCACTCAAAATTCTTCTAGTGATCTTCGAGCAGCAATTCAGTGGCTGTGAGGTGCTAAATCCCCTCTAAAAGAATGATAATTCCGCCGGAGACGGAGAGATAGTGTATCCGGTGGAATAGCACACCTACCTGCGCTAGGACCTGTGCAGTAGAGCGCCGTACGCGGGGTTGAAGGAGTTCTGGAGAGTTGAACCAAGCGTCACTGGGGTATATAGTGACGAGAGGCAAGACGCCCTCTATGGTCCGGATTTCAAGTTAAACGGTGGCCGAATCTGCTAGGCAGCAAATCGCAGGCGAGAGACCTGGGGCTGCCTAGTTTCCTGGAAAAGGCTAGGTGAATGATAAGGCCATGCTGACGGAGCAAGTGACAGTCATTCAGACAGTGGGGGTGGGCCTTTTCAGGCCCACCTGCCAGCTGCATCGACGTCGCGCTGAGAGCCAACTGTACGTGCCAATATTCCCCCGGTAATCTTAACGCCTGAAATTACTTTTATTTTAATGTAGGGAGTTTTTAAAGGTGCAGGCTCCATGAAGGGTGGGAAGCCAGGGGGACGAATCAAACAACCTAACTTAAAAATAGAGATTTTAAGGAGAGGTGTCAGAGATGATTACCAGAGGCACCAACAAACAAGGAGGAACCGCCAGTAAAACGGCGGTTCCATAGAACACATCTTCCAGCATAGGCGGCCCTATCAAGGGAAATTCCGCGCTGGAAGCTTCCAAGACCAGTTCCTCGAAGCTGGATGCGGGAAAGAAACAAGGGACCGCGAGTAACAAAACTCCTTCAAAACCCCTGAGAACGGACGACCTCATGTCAGCTGCCTGGCAGCTGGTGAGCCGTAAAGGCGAAGGCAAGGCACTCAAAAAGGTGACTAGCCGACCCGACGGACCATCAAGTGGGTATATCCCACCAGGAAACGGAAAAAAGGTAAAGAAGAAGAACAGAAAGCAGAGAGAGGAAGCTTGTAGAGAAAGGGCGGAGATGTCAACTTCCAAAAGTAATAACAAAGAGGCTGGGGTAAGCTACTGTTCCTGTGATGCTTGGAGCTGGACCCAGTAGCTGTACTGAAACTGGGAAGGTTAATAATCCAACCCACGTAGAAGGCGCAGCTGCACGGACAAGTTCCAAGAAATGAACCAGAGAAGCCAGGAAGCAGAGAGCCGCCAAGCGTCCTGGTAAGAAAGAAAGAGCAGACAAAAGGATACTAGACGAGACCATCTCGCCGAGAAGCGAGCATAAAAGAAAGCGACTCGAACAGCCACCTAAGGCCGCAAAGACTAGCTATGCTTCCGCTGTTAACAGGTCATAGCACAAAGGAAGACTCGTATACCCGGAGGGTGGCCTGAAGCTGTGGTGGAACGATTAAAGGGCGATGGGTTGGTTGAAGGGAAACATCAGCACCCTCGGCCAACACCTCGCTAATCATCGAAAAGCAGTCAGAGATACCACAAAGAATCAAGTGTGGTATCCTCATCCCAGAACGGAACTCATCCCGGAACGACTAACGTGATATTGGTCATGTGCTATCGTACTAGAACCGTTGGGTAAACATAAAGGATTGGCTATTGCTTAAGGCCGACAAGAAGACAGATGGGTGGTTCTTCGATGTTTCGGTGCCGAAAGATCATCCTTGTTGAAAGCTGGACGCCGTCACGCATGTGTATGTGGGGCGGTCTACGTAAATTTCCAAGGTCGTGAAGGAAAATTTTATGATATTCCACCGAGCAAAGAGGCGGACAACAACCTGAAAGTCATGGATACTGGTGCCATGGACACCGGGGCAACGAAATAACTGGATTTCGAGCCCCGAGATCGGGCTCAGCGGCAGTTCACTGAATGCCGAGGAGGGCGACATTTTGCCGTTCAACTCCGACGGTACAATTCCGTAGCCGACCGCAGACAGCAGGCGCAGGCGACGTGTCGTCGCGACATGTAGTCGCGTCATGTTGCTGCAGTCATGATTCCGAACCCGACTGCAGGCGGCAGCAGTCCGTGTTCCAATCTGTTCCGAATGTGTACTCTATATTGTCTTTTGTTATACAGTTTAAATAATTATTGTGAGATGCATCGTACAGTGCGGGATATTGGGCTACTTGGTTTAACAGTTTCTCTTCCACGGAGTCGGTGAAACTCATTTTTTTGAGAAAAATTCAACGTGTCGCTCGAGCGTTGGCGGCACTACTGATCTGCGGTCAGGCGACATGTCGTCTGCCGCTCCGGCAAACGACGTGTCGCTATCTACGGAAGGTATTTCATAGAACTACATAGAAACCAGTAGTGTCGCGACGACACGTCGCCTGCTGCTGCTGTCTGCGGTCGGCTACGGAATGGTACCTTAACTATGAAACCTGAGATCTGCTGGCAAGCTTGTTTTTCGGCGGGGACGGAGAGAACGCGCTCAATGTTGGCGTGTCCTTCGTTTAGAACTAGCCCCGTGCAGGCCAACCTCCACCACAATGAAACTGCGTTGGCTCAAATACGCAAGTGGTTGGAGGCTCAACGAATGGCCACAGCCCTAATCCAGGAGCCGAGGGTTGGGGCCGGTAAAATCAAAGGCCTAAACAACCTAAAAGGTAAAATTATACTCTTAGCACGACAAGCCTAGAGCGTGTATTTACGCTGCTAAAGATATTTATGCACAACCATGAATAGATCTGTTTCAGACATGTATGCCGTAGCAATACAAAGTACATAGGAAGGAAGAATAATCACGTCTCGGTCTACATGCCGGAAGAAGACACACCTTCCTATCATACCTTGACCCATTACATTTTTAAATATCGATATCTCGGAAACTAAGCGAGATATCGAAAAATTTTACTCATACTTTTCGGCGTGTCTCGTCGTTATTTATGCTAATCCGTCTACAAATCGTGGCGCTTTTAAAATCGTAGTCGTGCCCGGCTCATGAACACATACAGTGCTCTGGTATGGTGGACCAAAACAAATGAAACCTCCGCTAATAAGAAACTTCAGCGATACCAGAGACTGGCATGTATGGCTGGCCTAAGAGGGCTGGAGCTATCCCCGCTTTACCTATATATACAATAAGAAGTGACTATAGCTGCCATTAGACTCAAGACCCTAAATCTATGGAGTAAAGGTAGAGTCCCTCATACAGGTATAATCAATAGAATTTACACCAAAAGTCCTATCTTACAAGCCGAGTATGGATAAGATCCCTAAAAAATTTATATTTGATAAGAAATATAAGATACAATTAAACAACACTAACCAGCCGGAGGAATTAAACCCAAAATAACTTAGAATTTTCACAGATGGTTCCAAAACAAATTAACGTACATAATCTGGAACTTTCTCAGAAGACCTCAATATTCACATATGTATACCGCTGGTGCCCACAACAGTCTTCCAGACAGAAGGTATGGGTATCATCCAAGCGGCCAAAGCAATAGATGCCAGGAAGGTAAAAGAATTCTCCATCAGAATACTGACTGAAAGTATGGTGGTACTAAAAGTTCTGAATTATGTACACCCATTGAGTTATATGTACTACGTACTAGAGAAGCCATTCCGAACATTGACTATGTTCAACTGAACTGTAGTGCAGTCCCTACAGTCCATACAAACTAAATATTGTGTAAATTGAAGATTTGTTTATTCCATAAAATAATTATTATTACATTTTATTTAGAAATATGTTTGTTTAGATTAGTATTGTAAGATATTTTATAATAAATTCTTATATTTATTTTATATCAATATCTTATTTTATATCAAATTAAAGTCTTCGCTCATGCGCGACTAGGTACTACTACCGCGCATGCGCGAAGACATAGAGTAGGACACAATTTTTGTTTGGAATGGCTTCTCTAGTACGTAGTACATATAACTCAATGTGTACACCGCTGGTACCTACAACACAGTCTTTCAGGCAAAAGGTATCGGTATCATCCAAGCGGCCATCGCAATAGATGCCAGGAAGGTAAAAGATTTCTCCATCAGAATACTGACTGAAAGTATGGTGGTACTAAAAGTTCTGACTTTTAATACCACCATACTTTCAGTCAGGCCCTTTTTACTGGAAATGAGGCATTCCATCTTAGTCCTCACGGGCGACAACGCATCTGCATTTTGATTTGTAATAGAGGATACATGTAGATGTCTATGGGCCGCAGCAACCACTTACCATCAGGTGGACTGTGTGCTCGTTTGTCACCCTTATTCTATAAAAAAAGTACATTGCTGGTACCCACAACACAGTCTTTCAGGCAGAAGGTATGGATATCATCCAAGCGGCCATAGCAATAGATGCCAGGCTCAGACAAAATAAAAAGTGAAGACAGAGCGCTGTCAACAATGAAATGAGGTCGGTTTCGTTAACATGTGTGCACTTAGCAAGTGTTGCCGTGCAGTAAAAACTTACTACCTTAATTTGCTATTGTCTACATACTAGCAGGATAAATGGATAAGTAAATAGATAAGTTGGCAATTTTTTTAATTGCATATCTCACTTTTAAAAGGTAGTATGTTTATTCCGACTAGATAGGGGGAAAATAAAACAATAGTAATATGAAACATTTTTTTTATTTTAATAGCCTTTTTGTTGGGTCAATTTTTTGAAGTATTGCCGTTTACTGTCGACCGTTTTGGAAATTGTTTCCAATTTAGAAATATGGTGGAAACGAATAGATAAATAATTTTCAATTATGCATCTTATTAAAATTATTTTATGCTCTTGCACAGCATAATTGTGCTCAGTCTACTACTAAACTACTAATAAATCGTTTTAAAATATTAATAACAAATGATTTGTGTTGGTTTTCAGTAACTATCACTATGATTTCATTACATAATTTACACTCAACAGTTTCACAAATTACGCAAATTTCAAAAAGGTCTTTCCGCGGAAAGATTAAGCCACCTTTATTTTCATTTACAGCTTGCGAAGGTGCAGAAAGAAGAAACGGGTAAAAAATACTTACAGCATATACACTAGTAGGTACACTCAGATCCATATTCGCTGATTGATTTGGTGCAGCAGGTGGATGCTAAACATGAAATAAATAATATACAAATTATATATATACTAGCTGACCAGGCAGACGTTGTTCTCCCTTTCCGACGACCATGAGTCCTAAAAATCATTAAGTTCACAATAAAAAAATTGAGGGTCACTTTTTGGGAACATTGTGAAACATTTCATTGAAATCAGTTCAGTAGTTATATGCAAAACTTATGACGTTTGGAAGTTGGTTTGATATTTACGAGATATGGTGAATATGGTTGATATTCTAGAATAGAATAGAATATTTTTTATTCAATATAGTTCACATGTGTAATTCTTATTGAAAGCAATTTTTTACTTTACCTCTGGTTCAAAAAAAACCTCTGTCCTGGTAAGAACCAGCAATAAACCCAGCGGGACTTTCTTTTAAAAGCATATTTTACATTAATGGTTGGTTAATGGTTGGATTGTTGAAATTAATATAAGTAATAGAAGTTGAATTCTTATTATAGCCTGTTTATTTCACCATTTTGTAAAGAAATGTCATTACTTGTCAGTGCTACATGGAAAAATATCGATAATAAACGATATTTTTAAATTTATAACTGAAAATAATATTATAGAAAAATTGTAAATAACCTTTGGATATCCGTTTCGTACCACGCGGCGAAGTCCTTTATTTGTGTTTTATAAATCGTCCATCTTCAAAATGTGTTGAACAAACTACGCTGCGCACCGTTGGATTCCACGATGGCTCATTCCGGCTAACTCGAATCACTTCAATCCATTTTTCTTTAATGTCTTTATTTCGGATGAGGAACCTTAAAAATATAGGTTTTTAAGTGATGATAAAACATGGAAATACAAAAAAAATTAACGCTTATTTACACTTACATTAATGGTATGAACATTAAAAGTAAAAATAGAAATAATTAAATGAACGTGTGTAAATGAAATGAATGAACATTCCGTTTCGCGTCACATTAACAACTTACTCAATAAACGGGGACTATTGTGATGCTTACTAGTGGCAACACTTGTGGAGATTTTATGTTCCAAGCACAAACTATATAGAAACGCTACGCGTTCAGACGGACGTCTCTGGTACATTTAATATGGACCGTAGAGCAAATCAGAACATGACATTTCGTTTTTTTTAATATGAATTGGATATAGGCAAAGGAATAATTTTATTTCAGCCTAGTATATATATATATATATATACATATATATATATATATATATATATATATATATATATATATATATATATATATACATACCTATATAATATTTTTGTATATATAATTTCAATTACTATTTTTATTATTATTTTATTATGAAGAAGGAGGATTCGTAGAAATAAAATGCATTGTATATATTATTTATTTTATGATTTATTTCTTTAACCTTTTTTATAATAGTTTAAGGCTTTTTTTGCATTGGTGGCAATGTACGCTTTTCGATTCTAGTGATGTCCGTGCCTTTCAGAATCCCATCTGTGGTATGTGCTATAGAGTAAACATTTAATTGCTCTCTTGCTGCTTGCACTTGAATATTTTCAGTGGAAAGGTTCTCTTCAATACATTCGATATCCAGTGTATTGAGCTGGAAAAAGGAATATTTAAATATATAAATTACAAGTTTGAATATGTGCGCTAATTGTAATTGTTGTCGTTTATAAATGTTTGCATAGAAAATGTCAAGACAAGAAGAGGCCATTGTAATCAGACAAAGTTACTTTCACATAAATCTAAGAAGCTTTCACAATTATACACAAATTTCCAATAATTTTTGAACATAATTATCATTCATACCTAAGATAATTAAGTATACTGTAGCAATTTTTGATAGAAGGTTGGGAGGATAAAAGTATTTGTAAAGTAGCCAATTATCTATTCGAATCTACATTCATGTTCTACTGCTGGGCACAGACTCTGTCTCATTTCTCAGAAGGGTATGAAATAATGAGTTGGGCAAGGTGCTTATTGGTAGACTCCATCTTTAAAATATTTTTATTCCTTGAACACGATAAAAAAATTGGTAAATCCAATTCGGCATGCCTTAAGCGCCTTAAAAAAATTACGTATAACATGATTATACGGATTTTTTTAAAGTAGTTTAAATACATTTCGACAGCACTATCGGCTTCAACACCCTCGAAACCCATGAAAATGACACCCATGATGAAAAAATTGATACCTATTGCAGCCGCCACCTTGGATTTACATTTCGACAGCACCATCGGCTTCAACACCCTCGAAAACCATGAAAATGACACCCATGATGAAAAAATTGATATCTAGGTACTTCAGCCGCCATCTTGGATTTACATTTCGACAGCACTATCGGCTTCAACACCCTCGAAACCCATGAAAATGACACCCATGATGAAAAATTGATACCTATTACAGCCGCCACCTTGGATTTACATTTCGACAGCATCATCGGCTTCAACACCCGTGAAAACCATGAGAATGACACCCATGATGAAAAAATTGATATCTATTGCAACCGCCATCTTGGATTTACATTTCGACAATCCTATCGGCTTCAACTCTCTCGAAAACCATGAAAATGACACTCATGATGAAAAAATTGATACCTATTGCAGCCGCCATCTTGGATTTACATTTCGACAGCACTATCGGCTTCAACACCTTCGAAAACCATGAAAATGACACCCAAGATGAAAAAATTGATATCTACTGCAGCCGCCAGTTAACTTATTAATATTACTTATTAATATTTTTTAAATCAATTAATTACTATTTTCACATTAAAAAAGGGGTTTTAGTGGCTTATGGTGTGGATTTATCAAGTCCGCAAGGCTTGTAAACACTAACTTTTGAAAATATCAATTGTTTAACTCAATCTATTTTTTAATATCTTCATCTATCATCTTCATCTATCTAACACAAGGCTACCAAATCAACAAAAATTTCACCATTTTGGAGCCGATAAAAATTAATTATGGCTAAACAAAATAAAATTACACTGCCATTTACATTGTTTACAAGCCTCGCGGACTTAATAAATCCACACCATAAGCCACTAAAACCCCTTTTTTATTTAAAAATAGCAATTAATCGATTTAAAAAAATATTAAAGTTCAACAATCATTTATCTTTCTAACAATGTGCTTTTTATATCATTTATATGTATAATATGATTGCTAGATACAATTTCATTCGATAAAATGTTGGAATCTTTATTTTTAGGCCATAGTAGAACATATCTTGCGCTTTCGCTTAAGACATGCAATTAGCACTTAAAATTGGAATTAACATTAATTCATTTATTTCAGTTGCGTAGGCAGAGATCAGATTTGCTCAAAAATATAAACATATTACTAATCCTAATAAAAATATTATCTGAACTAAAGTTTTAGAATGGCAATTGTTTTGCAATTTAAATTTTACATGATTATTACCTTAATTTTCTTACTTCATTGGGCATCACATGTTCATCATTTAGTTTATGTAACAAGCTCAATTGAGTATGCTTGCAGTCTGTTTAGTACACGTCATCTTGCCATTTTGATACGTTTCCATCAGTTATTATGTGTTTTGACAGCAAAATTATTCCTCACATCTTTATGATGGTTGATCAAATATCACACTAAGTTTATTTGAACTGTATCATCTGAAATAAAACCATAAAAGATTGTTTGTCATTGTCATTCAGACAACCTTGATTTTGTAATTATTAAGACTAGTGGCGTGCTATTGTGGTTAAAATAATGTTGACAATTAATTATTTAAAATAATAGAATTCTATAAAAATACTTCAGCCATTAACTTAAAATTTTAATAAATTATTATTAAAAGAATTTATTATTATGTTTCATTCATCATTAATTCATTGCAGACTATCATAAAGCTACTGGTAAACATAGGCCTTTATAGGTTATCGTATAAAGTGTACATTTTCCATAGTTGTAACACTTGGCAGACAAGTTGGTAACCAGTTTATTATTATTACTAAGTTGTTATCAAAGAGATCACTTGAAATGCCAGGAATTAAGTAGTTTTATTCAATGTACAATACTCCCGTACATCTTTATTACAATTTTTTAAATTTTATATGAATACTGAATATACTGAGCAGTTATGTTTAAGGAATAATTAAATGTACATACCTTTGTCATCTTTGATGATAAACCTAACTCAACTTACTCCAACGAATAGTGTTGAGTTTATCCAACCTTTTTTAGCCTTATTAATGTCAGATTTAGCAGTATGAAACCCTTTATTCAAAAATTTTGTTACTAAGCAAGTTTCTTGAAAAGGTTACTAGAATGCAGCATACTTTTAAGTTTGTCACAGTTTATTAAGTCCAACCACTTGTTTCTTTGGGCTTCGTCAGACTCTTTTCTGTTACTTGCACAATTGGGAATGAAACACTTAAAAATACATTTTAAAACTAAAAATTATATACAAAATACACTAAAGCTATAAAGAAAACGTCCCGTCGAAATATATAACCTATTAAACAATAAATACCTTTCGTAAAATAGCAGTAAAATGCCAATAAAACTTTATTTTTAATTTATAGTTAGTTCATACTTCATAGAAAAACAAAATAAAAATTTCCAAGAAAACTTCTAACTTGACAGCTACGCGACAATAACATGACATGACAAAAAGGCGGCAGCGGGAAGGGGCAAGAGGTGGGAGGGATGAGGGAAACGTCATGTTCTGGATTGCTCACTGCATTTCATACGGTCAAAGATTTTTGTTCAAAGATTACCAGCCGTGGTTCCAAGCTGTCATAATAAATAATAGATTTGATTTATTAAAATATTGATTTTTATGTTTACTTACGTGTGAAATGTGATTCAATCCTGCTTTTTATTTTTCGAAGATTGGTTTTTACACCCTTTCACTACACAATTCCGCATTTTTTCTTTAAAAATTGCGAATTATTATAGCGTGACACTCTGCGCGCTGGAATAGCTCGACTGACAAGGTAAGGCGTAATTTCGTTATACGTGTGTGCGTGTAACTGTGTATGTATAAGGCGAGGCGTAGTTTTACCGGCCTCAGTGAGTCACAGAACACTAGTACCCTTAGGCGGGAAGAATGTCAACTCCAAACAAAGAAAATGGCACCCATAATGCACGCCATCTCTGTGGTGCCCCCTAAAACTTTTTTGCGCGGGAATTTTGATACGTGATTTTTTTTTATTTGGCATCTTGGTTGTTTCGTTTCAAAAATGGCTTAAGAATGTAAAATACCATATAGATAGATATAGCTTGTAGTTTTTCGTTTCAATGATATATATTGCTAAATTAAAACGAAAACAAAAGCACAAAGTTATTTGTAAATTATGGTACTTTACATTCATAAACCACTTTTGAAACGACTAGCAATCATTTTAATATAAAAAAGGAACTATTTTTCAAGTAAAAGTGGTTTTTGAAATACATAATTTTTATTTACATTACATACTTGTCCACATTGGTACATAGAACAACCGTTGGTACATTGATGGACGTAAGTGACGGAGTAATTAACAAATTTTTAACTTTATGCATGTATGAGTTCTCAACAGCTCTTAACTAAATATCGATTTAATAGTTAAGTAGTTATGTAAAGCAGAATAGTCTATTTTTAAGAGGTAGGCGTGTTTTAGCGAAGTATAGGAAATAAGCATTCTCGTAACTTCGCTAAAACACGTGTCAACGATTATTACTTTATAGCTACTTAGTTCATCACTTCACCTATTAAGTAAACGGCATATGTAACATGACATTTAAGCAAAATGGAAAGTAAAGGTACATTGGTTTTATATAAAAAAAGATTAGACAATCTAATATAAACACTTCTTTCTAACAAGAAAACATTATTTACCTTCACATTCTACAAACAAGGCAATATAAAACACGTGTCAACGATTATTACTTTATAGCTACTTAGTTCATCACTTCACCTATTAAGTAAACGGCATATGTAACATGACATTTAAGCAAAATGGAAAGTAAAGGTACATTGGTTTTATATAAAAAAAGATTAGACAATCTAATATAAACACTTCTTTCTAACAAGAAAACATTATTTCCCTTCACTTTCTACAAACAAGGCAATAGCTTTGCAATATTATGTCTAAACTCCAATAACCTGATTATATTATAGATGCCCCCAATAATATTACATTTGTAGAAATTATTTTCGTTATATTATTGTTATTGACTGCATTAAAAAATAATAAGTCAACATTTTCATGTCATTAATTAGCACTACCTACAAGTGTAATTTCTTTAGCCCTGCTGCAGTGTAAATATGGTCCTAAAATTAAAATCGGTTTTACCTGAGACTGACCAAATGCAAATAAATATATCTTACACAACAAAATGATACTAAATCACAAATGAAAGATAAGGAAATTATTGCGTCGGTCTCCAGAAAAATTATTTAATTTTAAGCTATGCAAAATTTAACATGTTAAACACATCCTAAGACACCCTATTTAGAATATTGAGTTAAAAGCACAATACAGTAACCAAAAATGTATTGTATTAAAGTTAACTACTTTCATTTTATGAAGATAGTGTTATCTTTAACATATTAACTGCATTTGACATAGCCGAATAACTGAAAAATTGTCCACATTAAAAATTCAGTGTATGTTTATTATGTTACATGTGGTAATTACTACCCAGGACAAAGTAGTCTGCATTAACTGGTACAATCAACCTAACTTTAAAATGTCACCACCGAAGTGATTATGACTGTACATACAGAAAAAGTAGTTTCATGTAATATCCTATTTATTCTGCAAGATATCAATTTTTATTGAGCAGGTGCAGAGCACTCTTCTGCAAATTGCCGATTTTTCAAAATACAAAATCTCTTCATACAAATGTGAAATACGCTATTAAATAAGTAATCTATATTCATATCTTTATGTTCTGGACATTTATCGAGAAACTCCAAATTTATTTAGTTTTTTAACAAAACTTTAATTGTCCCTTTTAATTTTTTTTTATATGCTTCTGCCTCTAAAAAATCATAAATAATCGTAGCACTACTTTCAATACAGTTAATGAGGTTTGTAGAGGCGTATTTCAGGGAATTTTTTTAGATCACTATATTCTTTAGTCAATAAAAGTATGTGATCTGTCTTGTGTCTCAGATACAACATTTTTTTTACAAATTTCACATTTGTTGAGATTATTTTTTACTATAAACCCACAGACATACGCACATGCTTGTATTTCGCCACTGCTTTCTTCCAAGCTACATTCAAATGTAGAATTTACACTTTCTTCTAACTCATCGGTTGAAATTGTGGCATAAGCAGTGTGTGTGTCTGTAGGTGGAGACAATAAAGTTTTAAAATTTGTCAATATAACTTGATTTTGGTCTTCTTCACAATTTCCTGTCCCAATAAAAGATAAGTTGCTAAGGACAGTCGTTTTAAGACCCGCAACAAACTGCCCAGCAGTGGGATTTGAATTGCAGCCGCAATTGGCCCGAATGCATCCAAAAAGATTTTCTAACGGGTAAAAAATTTCTTCATTAAAATGAAATGTGTGAGATGTGGTGTATTATTTGTCATGTTTGTCGAAAATGGTTTCCCCCTTCTTAGGTCTGGTGTGCATGCGTTGACACAATCAAACAGCTTGTCCATATTTGCAATAACATTAGCTGTAGTGACCGCCTCTGAAGAGTTCCCCTGTTAAAGAAATATGATTTAAAGTATGTTACAAGACAACTCAAAAAAATATCACATATCACACAATAAAAACCCTCCTAAATTTCCCTTCCTCTAGAACTAAGTCCTATTCTCACTCTTTCACAGTACATGCAGTTAGGTTATGGAATTCTCTTCCTGCTGCAATTCGAGAGACTTAAACAGTGTCCGTGTTCAAAAGGCGAGTCAAAGAGCACTATCTTTCTTTGTCGTCCCAATGATTATATATATAATATATTATTATATTTATATGTATATATATATATATATATATATATATATATATATATATATATATATATATATATGTATATATATATATATATATATATATATATATATATGTATATATGTGTGTGTGTGTGTGTGTGTGTGTGTGTGTGTGTGTGCGTGCGTACGTGTGTGTGTGTGTATGTGTGTATATGTATTTATAGTGGTATTTAGTTATATGTATGTTTAAATATAAAATATAAAATTTTATATTTAAACATACATATTTTAATATAAAATTTTATTATGAGAGTGCACACTAGATCAGCTTCTCTTTTAATTTGTTCAGTATCAGGCCTGCTGGAAGAAATTTCAATATGAAATAAGCAGTGCCTTTGTACAAAATATCTTTTTTTTTTCTTCATTGTAACATTATTTTGTGTGTACATAAATTGTTAAATAAATAAATAAACAATAATTTGTACTTGGGAGAGCCTAGTTCCTTTTTAACCGATTCGTTTCGGCACCGATTTTCGACAACTTTTAGCTGTGGTGGCAAACAGATATTTCATTGACGCGCCACGGACATTGATGACACGCCTGTTGTGCCATCAGCCATGTGTAAAAGTAATGTTCTTTTTTATGCTTTTATTACTTCTTCAGACCTAATTAAGTTTATTTGACATCAAACATAAGTTACAAATGGAAGGATACTTGTTTTTAGTGGGTAACTACGTGTTTTTTTACGTGTTTTCTTTGAAATTGAGAGTAAGTGACTTTTTTTATGAAGAGATTACAAACCTTTTGTACTATTTATTGTTTTATAAAAAAAATATTTATATAAGTAGGTACAGCTAAATCACCTTGAAAAACCTTGGTTTTTATTAAATTAAATTTTCACCTAATAATAATATTTGTAAATATCAAACAATCAAGAACCTTAATTTGGAAAAAAATAAGGTTTATAATTCATTAATATTTACAAATGTTAAATATTATTTAATGTTATACAAATGTAAAAGTAAAGTCGATTCGAAAACGTCTAATTAGTAGGAATAGCAAGACAAGTGTGCATTTTCTTTGGCATCTACCACGGGGAGTGCTCGGAGGAATTGTTCGTATTAATCCCAGCCGCCAAATTTCACGAACGCACATCGCGGCAGAACTCCCGATACCATCCACACCATCTGGATGATTGGCGGTCCATCACTGTGCGATTTAGAAGATGTTTTCTTCCTCGCACGACTTCCTTGTGGAATCGATTACCATCAGCGATTTTTCCGGACCGATACGACTTAGGGACCTTCAAGAAAAGAGCGTACTCCTTTTTAAAAGGCCGGCAACGCATCTGCCATTCCCTCCCTGGTGTTGCAGTTGTTCATGGGCGGCGGTAGTCACTTACCATCAGGTGAGCCGCATGCTCGTTTGCCCCCTCTCCTATAAAAAAGTGTTTTCAAAAGGAAACAAACGCCAGCGCTATACGGCGGCAGATTGACAAAAGACTATTTATTAGCGAATTTTTTTTTATGCATGAACAGTTTCAAACTGTTTCAAGCAAAAATAAACCTTATACCATATCACAAGAGCACATGGTACTTCGTAGGTCTATTCGGCCATATGATAGTAATAGACGGCAGTTCAACCATTTTAAGCAAAATTAAACAATCAGACAAACGCATTGTTTTTTTTTAACAGGACACGTGTTTTCCAGAAATTTATTTACGACTAGGGTTTGTGAGTGATCGCAATGAGTGCTATTATTTGTTACTTATTAGACTATTTTTCCACAACATGATTGAAAACCTACAAAGTAAAAAGAGTACCATGTACAAGTTAAAAAAGGTTGTCAACCCCTAAAAATTTCAAATTTTCAAAATATCCAGAAACGAAGCCGCATGCATGAAGTACTTGCAAAATAATGAATATTTTGTTCTGGATAAATTTTCCAAAAACGCAATTTGAGCGAGTTATAACGATTTTTAAAAAGACACGACTCGCGTGTCATACGCCACACGCAAAAGTAATCGATGACACGCCTGGCGTACCATCCGCACTGAACCGGTTAAGTTAATAATTATTTTAATGGGTGGACATATGTTTAAATATTATACTTTAAATTATAAATTTAATTTACCTTGTGAAATTTTAGCATACATTCCTGCAGCAACTGAGTGGCTTAACACTTGTGCAGCTAGCTTCACCTTAATCTTCTGCTTCGTATTTGGATTTAAATGCTCTTGTTTTAAGCAAGGTGCACACACAAAATTGGGATTGGTGTTATCTGTTTCATAAAACTCCTTTATATAGCTCCATTTAGCAACACCTGTAAAAAACATTTGTGTAAATATCCTGTAAATTGGAAATATGTATAATATTATGATTGTAATAAAACAAAATATCTTACCAAATCCAATTTGATCATTTGATGTTATATTTGTTGGACATTTAATGTCATATTTTAAAAACATATTTCTAAAGTATTTGAGCAAATGCGGAGTATCAAAAAAGGTAACCACTTCTCGATTACTTAGCAGAATATATGGCTGTTCTACAGATGCTCCCAAGATACTTAAAGCTCTCTTATTCACACCATCCATATCACACACTGTAGCTGAAATATTAATTCCAGCATCAAAACAATGTTGCAGGACCTAGAATGATAAAGGGTAAATTAATATAGTAAAAAAGTACTACTACATATATTGACATAATAACAAATAAAAGACCATAATACTCACCTCCTTTATAAGAACTGACAGCCTATCTGCAGTCACAGATCCGCTAGAAAAATAATAAGCAATTGGTTGTTTCAGCTTTTTACGGATTCCGCCAATCATGAACACAAGGGCATGTGTTGCCATTTGTGGTGACCTGCCCTGCAATACATGGTCTTGATAACCCCCAATTATGTCCTCCTTTTTGTTGTAAAACAAATTCTTTTTTATTGACATCTCATCAAACATAAGGATATACTCATTGTCTGAGGGAGTTTGTTGCTTTATTGTTTTTTTTCAAAACATTAAAAATTTGGTGATTAATACCAACTTTCATTTGAAAGTTGCTTAATAACGCTTTTAATGAACTAGGTGTTGGCAGGCAAATCATCCTTCTTAATAATTTGTAACACCTAGGTGACCTTTTATACAGTCTTAGTACTATTATTTTGGAGTCCATGTCCCATCTTCGACTTTTGGTTTTTTTTTATAGTTTTGCAATTCTCCTAGCAAAAATAATGCAAAAGAGGGGGATATTTTACATTTTAATATTTCATTTACTGAATCATTTTTGCTCAATACTTTGAGAAATGCTTCATTCTTCAGATGCTTTAGTTTTTTTAAAACCTGTTAATTTTTCTCAGATGATATTTAATTTTATCTTTATCCTTTTTGTTTTTTGTGGATGGATTTGCAGCAGCAACATGGTTGATATTCTCAGTTACTTGAGAAATAGCACTAGTTTTGTCAGGAATGGTCTTATAATGCACATTCTCAGACAAGGGTTGTATAAATTTTGACGGACCCGCAACAGGCTCAAATACATTTGGAACAGTTATAGTGTTCTGAATATTTTCAGACAGTGGTTGTTTAGTAGTTGATGGACCTGCAATATGCTGAATCACATCCATTTGTTCCAAATGAAGGTCAGCTAATGTGATCTGAAAATTAGAGATTATCAAATCATTATTTAAATCATGTATCCCAGCATTGGTCAACCAATCTCTAAATTTCAAACAGCCTTATAAATTTATAAACATTAAATACAACTTGTTTTTATTAATGAATGTTGCTTTAACCCATTACCACCACCATCCTATTTTTAAGACACTATATTAACAATTTCTTTTATTTGTAAATATATTCTGTAAGTAACTAAATTATAATCATGTCATTTAAACAACATTGACAGCTCGCGGTGCAGTGGCTTAGCATTGAGTTGCGGCACTAAAGGTCACAGGTTCGAATGCTGCATAGAACAAGTATTTGTTTGGCCTATAAATAATTGTGCCGGGGGATGTTTGTCCTTATCCAATTTATGTTTGTAAACTGCCTCCACAATACAGGAGAAAATCCTAGTATGGATAAGGTTTTTTTTTTTAAATAAAAGATAACATATTTTTTTTTAAGTTTATATCTTTTGTTGTTTTATGGCTACGTCGCATACCCTTATAAATCACCACTCAATCTGTTACCACCGTTTTTTAACGAGATAATCTTTTCACTGTAGTATGAGAAAAGCCACACAAAAGAAAAAATGTAGATAGTAACAAAAGAAAAATTAACTAACCTTATCACATTCCTCATCATGTACTGCAGATTTGACTAGCCTCTTTCCAAAATTATCAATGAATGATGATTTCTTAAAATGTTTAGTGCACAACATTAAATGCCTAGAATAAAGCTTGTTTTGAAATTCTGGTGACCACCAAGTCATGAGGAAAACAGTATTTCGCCCATAATTCACATCTGAAAAAATACAATTAGATAATAATATACTACTGAGGTGCTAAAAACATGCTTGGTAGAAGAGTGCAATACAAGAGATTGTTCCTTTCAAACAATGTGATTGTATTGTATACATACATAAATATTATTCCACAAGTTATTTCTATGTGTACCAATACATCTATAACTACTTTATTATGTTATGATTTCTATGTAATACACTTCATGCTGTTCTGCATAATTTCTCTTTAATTTTCAGATTTATTTGCACACGTTTTTAAAACGCTTAATGTATCTTATGTTTTATTAGCCGATGCGGCCCATAATAATTTTTATTTCTGTTACTTTATTAATTCAGTGGTTCAAATTTAAACATTTTAAAACTGTTTTAATCAGTAATCAAAAAGCTATTTAGCATACGTACCGTAAGCTATTTGTTCTCCCAGGCTTAGGAAAACGACGCATGGTGAGGTTACGATCATGAGCACGAGAACATCCACACTTGTAACATTTCCTTTCGTTTTCTTTCATGATGAAAGATAAAATTGAGTCTCTGTCTCTTTAGCACAATGCACAGCACTTGTTTTTGAGTCTCTTTCTCACTGTAAACACTAAAACGGAGGAACGGGATATTTAACTCAACGTTAGTAATGTAAGAAATAAGTTTATATCAAAATATAAACTTAATTTGCAACACAAATAAACAACAACACAACCGCAAGCGCATGGGATCTGCCATTTTGATTTGTATTTCTATTTTGTTATTTTGTTTATTTACTGTTGCCATAACTTGCCTTTTGTTATAGTATGCAGTTTCATATTCATACATTTTGTTACTTCAATAAAGTCGTAATAAATATATGTTAAACGAAATATATTATATATTAAAGTATTATAATTATTAAATAAAAAAAATGATTAAAATGATGTGTCATTTAAAATAATATTTCTTTCATGGCAAGATAACATAAAGTGCGAGGGAGATAGATATTAATCCATCTCGTTTCCTTAAAGCCCCCCAAGGTCATCTCCAGGTACCAAATTGCTATTAGGAAGTTGACTGGCCCTGCAGTGAGTTGTCCGGCGGGGCTCTGTCTTGACTTTTTATTTTGTCTGAGATGCCAGGAAGTTAAAAGACTTCTCCATCAGAATACTGACCGAAAATATGGTGGTACTAAAAGTTCTGACTTGCAATGTGGTGAACTCGGGACTAATATATGAATGCTATTAACAACCAAATGAGGTATGTTAACACAACAATGTCACTCTGCAATAGATCAAGGGACACAGTGGATCCAGGGGCAGCGATGCAGCAGAGGAACTGGCAAGGAGAGGATCGGCTCTGGCCACTATAGAGCCTGAACCAATCATTTTTGGTAACATTTGTTCAATGGTACATAGAAACCTCACTAATCAACAAGCTCAGCTTTGGAAAATCGAATAGACTGTGGACAAGTTAAGGAGGCCTTACCAGAAATAAACAGTTGCTTAACCAGTTTTAATGAGATTGAACAAGCCACAGATCAGGATAGTAACAAGTGCTATCACAGGACATGGTTCTATTAATTGTTCAATTGTATTGTATTGTATCAATTGTTCATGGGTCCTCTTAGTTCACTGCAGGTAACCAAGCCACGGCTATTAATCCTACTAATTAATCCCATCGCCACAACAAGGCGGGATCGCGTTTGGGGGGGGGGTCCTTAGGGAGTCCTATGTTCAACAGTGGACTTGTGAAAGGCTGTAATGATGATGACTATGATGATTAACAATTAAGTTGGTTGCTATTTCACTCTTTGTTTTTAATACGAGCACGGTCTTAACCTAGTCAAGCTGAGTTGTTTATTAGACATAATAAAGCTGCAGCATTGCTCTACTTTGATAACCCACATTTATTTATACTGCTATCCGAGGACTTTAACTCTAGTCCAGCTTTATGCTCATTACTAAATTTATTCTTGAATATACTACTAACATTCATATATGAAACAAGGATATTAGTCCTTGTGTCCTTGTTAAATCCATTAATGTTTAAGTTGTCTGAGCTGGTTACAGAAGCAATTAATTAATTAATAGAAGGCTTTGAAGGTTATTTTAATTGAAGAATAATGTACACATTGTCTTTAATAACATAAACATTAAAAGATAAAGGAATTTTTTTAAACCTTTTTTTTTTTACAAACTGAACCTATGTTATGGTTCTTAATTTACCTTAAAATGCTTTAATCTACCAACAGAAGTATCCTTAATACAATCTATGTTTTGTTGAATTTGAGTTGAAGTTCTAAATAGCCTAACTTTTAACTTGCTTGAAAGATAAAAAAAAATGTGTAGGACTTGTGTTCAGATTAAGAATCCAACTAGGTAGTTAGTACCTACTAGGTACTACCCCCTAAATTATTTCAGTCACTAAGCAACAGTGATCAGTGAGTAGGGAAGGTCTAGAGAAGGTATTGAGAGCCAGTACAATTATAGACTGTGTGACATGTGTCCATGGGCTGCAGTAGTCATCAGGTGAACTGCAATCTAAATCAAAGCTCACATCAACTTAAATTAAAACTAGATACCTGCAACTTCGTCCACGTTGCTTACACACATCACTGCACACGTAGTGCTTATAAAAATCATTACTTCTTAAAACTTTAATAACTTTATACTAAATGAAGATATCGCAATATTTTTTTCGATAAGTGCCAAGTGTATAAGAAATGAAACTTAGAAAACCTAATTGAAATCTATCCAATAGTTTTTCCATGATGCGCGTACAACTACAATGCTCTATAATTTTATTTATATAGAAAATATAGGATATTACTCGATCATGCTAAAGGATCTAGCATGATCAAGCAGGAAATAAATGCATCATGTTATTCTTATTTTGCTTCTCTTTTAACAGCCTTTCTTAATCCATCATTGGATATAGGGTCTTTTTAATAATGCATAAATTAATAGATTTTCTAAGTCTCATCACACTGGGCAGGCAGGTAGATGCTCTTCGGGGACTAGTAAATAAGAATTGGAGAATAATGTTCAATTTGTGATCTGTTACTGGAACTCATAGTAATGTTAAAAAAAGCCGAGCAAATGCAAGTCGGACTTGCACATGAAGGGTTTCTAGCAGAGGGAACCACCTTAATTTTTAAATTCATTTTATTATTTATTATTATAGCAGCAACAGAAATACACATTCTGTGAAAATTTCAACGGTCTACCTATTACAGATCATAAGATACAGCCTGCTGACAGACAGACGGATGGACAACAGCGGATTAGTATAAGGGTCCCTTAGGGTACGGAACCTTAAAAAAGAGATTGATTGATCATTATGCAATACATTCTAACTTTTCAGCTTGCCTTCATGTTTATTTACAACTACGAAGGATAATACAGAGGGAATCTAATATAACACTTAAAAATTTAAAACAATATTTAGCTTAAACTTTATATTACCATCTTCACTGCCTAGTAGATACACTTTCCTTTTAAAATACTCCTCATAGGACTCATGAGTTTTAGTGTAATTTACGATGTGTTTACCCTGTCTTCGAGTGTGGTTTGTGGTCCAGTGCACTTTACAAAAACATTTTACTTCAACATATAAACCTGAAAAACTATAGAAGTAAATTATTTAATCTTGAATAACATAATCAAATTTACTTAATGAATAAGTTATTAACGTCTTTTTATCATACATTTGCTTTGAAATAATAAAAAAAAAAATTAAATTGTTTTTCTTTTAATAAACATTACCTCCACACTAGGATTTTCTCCTGTATCGTGGGGGCAGTTTACATACATCAATTTCACATAGACACATCCAGACCCGCGTGCGGGATTCGAACCCGCGGCCCTTGGTCCTACAACTTATTGCTAAGCCCCTGCGCCACGGAGCCGTCTATAAAAATATATGTAAGAGGTACCTACAAAAAAAAATTGTCTTACCTCTAAAAGTTTTAATCTTATTTTGTTGGAATACAAATTTGCCGTAAATAGTTTGTCCGGCATAATAAGATCCATTTTCACTATTTAAAATTATGCTGCCTTCTTCAAACCCCATTATACATTTGTACGCGTGCGCGTTAGCGTTTCTAAATTTCTAACACAGACTAACTCACAGAACACTAATACCCTAAGACTAACTAGTAGATCTAGATTCTACCGGATCAGACTGACATCCATTCTATATAGTTTGTGCGGAGTGCGGACATCTCGCATTGATTTCTAATTTTCTAATTTCTATATAGTTATAGTTTGTGACAAACTGACAAAGAGTAACTGTTCGTAGGGACCATGGGGGGGTCAAGTCTCTATGGAGCCGATGCAAACATCGGGCAAAATAAGCGAAACAGAGACAGCGCTATACGCAAGACAGAGAAATCACTATTGAACCATGTTACGCATTGTATTTCAATTACAGTTTAGGAACTTTTTTTGGATTTTAATATCTTTGTCGCCTACCCATTAAAAATTATCTTTACTTATGTTATAAATTATAAAAAATATATTTTGTAATATACAAAACAAATAAAAGTTGTTTAATCCATGAAAGTATAAATTAAATGATACGTTCCGATTATTTTATGTCCGAAAGAAATGATTGCTCTGTGCAACAAGCTCTGTAGCCGAAAATATAAATGTATCTATGGCTGTTGTGAAATAAAAACGTAAACTAGATTATTATTTATTACATATTCATAAAATTAAGAAAAGAACAAGTTTCAAAGTTTATTTTACATCAATTAGATATTATTTTAAACGGGAATGTTTCAAATCATTTTCAAATTAAATGGTGTTAGTTTTGTTTAACTTTTCTAAGGCAAATTCAAAACTGATGTCGATTTAGTATATTTCGTAGAAAAATAACTTAAGTGTGGTGTTACTAGCCAGTGAATATTTAATTTATGGTGATTTATTAGAGTTGTTTTACTTAATGATGATATTTAACGAATAATAATGGATTACTGAAAATGGTGGTTCTAAGATGCGTCTATAATCATCTAAAATGGAGTGCCCAAGTTTATTTCTGTGTCTATAATATTACTAGTCAATAATATATTTAAATCTCTTTGAAAATAATTGTTTTATATCTGAAAAACTATTAACCGTGTTCCATTCCAATTTTCTACTTATGTATCAATGCATAGCTAATTGTTAACTTTAATCTTCCTCTTAAGGTTTGTGTTATTAAATATTTAAAATTTCCAATGTGTTATTCATTTATTACTATTTCCATTCCAATTTTTTACTAATGTAGAATGTAATTTCTATATTATTAAAAATAGAATATTGAATGTGGGGGTGGTCAATGCGCATTATACATATACACACGCACACATTCACATCTGTTAGTTCATGGATCAAAAACTGACGCGCTAGTGTCGCAAGCTGTTGGCATTTTTATTGTATGAAGTCTTCGTTCTTCCCGTCAGGGTACATGTATTCCACAGACTACTTAGTGGATACTGGATACTACGTATATGTATTCTGTGCGCGCGCCCTTCCACCCCGCCGGAGCTAGAGGTGGGCGATGCAAACCGTATACTGATACGAAATCTATATATTGGTACAATATCTAAAAACCGCTTACTGGTTCGTTTTAAAACTACATGTATTAGAAAATCTGATATTTGCGTACCGCCGCGATGCCTATATCGCTCCGCATCGATCGGTGGCTAGATTCGCCGTGTACGACGGAGCGCGAGCGATATAGATATTATACCGGTTCGTTCGAAAACTATGTATTACAAAATCTGATATTTGGGTACCGCCGTGACGCCTAAATAGTTTCGGTCGGTGGCTAGCTTCGCCGTGTGCGACAGAGTGCGAGCGATATTGCTATTACATTAGACATGGCGGAAAATTAAAGTCTTACAAAAATCTTATATTTGTACACTACACTAAATAATAAAAAAAAACAATTTCACGGAATCTTAATTAACTTCGCTAGTAATTATTTTTTCAAGTTTTTATATAAATCCCTTGTTATATTTTGATGAAAATGTAAACTAAACAAACTAATGTTAAACTGGCGCCCCTTTGTTTAAATTACTACCTATCAACTAATATTTGAGCCAATATCTTAACAACAAAGTACATAAAATTAACAGCAATCACTAATGAATTCAGTCAATAGCGTTACATCTATGTGTTAAAAATATCATTTCGTACGTTTTAATAAAAACAACACTTCAATAGATTTAATCGCAAACGATTTATTTAATATGATAATTGTCAAAAACAAGTTCAGCATAAAATATTGGATATAAGTTTGACTTCAAGTATATATATTTAGCAAATAATTGTTACAATCCTTATTTTTAGACATGTGAATGTTGTAAACCGCCATCTACTCCATTTTATGGGTAAAGTCATTTTATCGAACGAAAATTGATTGATTCTTAAGGTGTAACGTAAAGAAGACGCTAGATGGCATAAATACGGCTAAGTAAGAAATCGATCGTGGATGGTTTTGAATGGACTGGAATATGATAATTTTATTTATTATCGTTTATTTTATTTATTTAATGAATTTGCAATTTTTTTAACCGCTTATTTTAACAGTTAAAAGATATATTAACCATCTTTATATAAATACTTCCGGCCAAGACAAATACAGTAACAGGAGCGGTACGGCAATTTCTTCCCAGTCGCGTAACCCAATAGTATATGATTTAGAACCTAATCATCATTACTTTACGAACTATTTTTATGACATCGTTACGTTACAAAATTATTTCATTAACTTTAATCATAGACGTAAGAATTTAAAGTTTTACTTATGTTGCCTAATAATGATAAATTTCAAATCTGATTGTTTTTTAAAGTCTAAAAGCCAGTGCATTTTATAACATTATTTTATATAGAATTTTCAATTTATTTTTAGTTCTAACAGATCTGTCAGAATAAATGTAGTGGAAGGAGAAAGTTGCAATTTTTTTTGTTTTAAATGCAATTTGTGATGTAAATAAATAATAAAGACACTGTGAATACCTACTATTTTATATTATATATATACACTGAACTATTTTAATTGAGTATCTAGTTTTGTAAATAAATAACTAGTTCAAAACTTCAAAAAAAAAAGTTAAAACTACAACTATATCTGCAGTAGCTCCAAGAAGATAACATAATATAAATTTCCTATAATATATCTACAATACTGATTCGCATCGAATAGGTAAGAGGAACTATAAAATCCTCGTATCAGATTTCAACAGCGTATCGGAGTAGAAAATAATACTCTAAGAGAAAATATAAACAAGTGTACGCAGAATATATAGATATTGAAATATTTAGTTTTGATATCAGATATTGAAACTCGAAATCTGATTTAGATACGATTTTCAGAAAACGCGATACGACCCAGGCCTACGCCGGACCAAAATCGAATTCTTTTTTTGTTTTTCATTTCTAGTGCTAGCCGAACCTATGTCCTTGACACACTTCTTTGCAGTAGTGCGCATAATTACGTCGAATAATATTTTATCATGGACGTATAAATAAGGCCTTATTTATACGTCCATGATTTTTATGAACGTTTCCGCGAAAAAGCGCTTACCTATTGTTTTATTCATTTTTTTTTGTGTAATTAGGATAGTAATTAGATTAAGATACTGCAATATAGTCGCTTTGTTTTGTTTTTGTTTTCTAATCTAGTAGGTACGTTTACGTCTCTTGCTTTATTTGTTATCAGTGCTTGTGTAAACTTGTGATCGTAATGGCAAATAACATCCGAACTACACAGCAGCTGAATATGCAGACATGATCTTGACACGACAGTGCCACCGCCAAGTCGAGCAAAAACGCGACACGGCCGTACCATCCTTTTCTCGAAGCAGTTCAGGCGATTTTTGAAACCCTATAACTTCGTTGTGGGTAAAACTAGAAGCCTGAATTTTCACTAACCAAGTAGGCATTATATGAACTCGGTACATTTTAAATTTCATTAAATTTGAACCAGTAGTTTAAGAATTATAACTAGTCAAAGTTTCTTAATTTTGTCACTCACTGACTGACCGATCATCAAAACTCTAAGGCACTTCTAGCAGACATAGAAGCTTCAAATTTGGAATACAATTATTGTTTAATATATAAATCAAGGAAAAATTAAAATATTTTGCAATTTCGGTCCAGTTTTCGAGATACACCAACTGCATAAATAACTTTGTAATCCCATATAAACATATGGTATTACAAAGTTACATTTGCAGTGAATGAATCAGTGTACCTATATAATATTATGTATAATATAATGGAATAATAGGTGTAGACAGGTACCTAGATATAACTATCTTCAAAAAGAAATGAGATGCCATCAAAAACATAACTTGTAAAAAAAGCCAAGACTCGCAACTCAGTTCTACCGTAAAAAGTTGTGAGATCCATGTAATACCAAGTCGGTTAATTTATTCAGTTTTTATTTATTTTATTATTTATATTATTTATTTAATTTATAAAAGATTTTTAGTATTGATGTGGTCACTATAAGATGTTGTTAGGTTAGCTAATTACGTAATAACTTAAGACAGAAAGACCCTTAAGTAGGGACTGAATAAATTAACCGACTTGGTATTACATGGATCTCACAACTTTTTACGGTAGAACTGAGTTGCGAGACTTGGCTTTTTTTACAAGTTATGTTTTTGATGGCATCCTAATTTACGGAGAATATCGTTAAAATATCTTATATATCAGTATAGAGATGAGACATACTTGCAAAATTTAATACCAGGGCTTCTAAATACGAGTATGGAAAAATACCTGGGTCGAAAACCAGGTTTTAAAAATACTTGAAAGTATATGTTAATGTCAATATATGTATATACCTTCTGTGTACTAAATATCGGGAATTTGTCAATAAAACAAAAAATACAAATTATTCATCTAAATTTATTTTATCGCCTTCAAAGTAGGCCCCATCGCTTGCAATACAACATCTCCAACGCTTCACCCAGTCTTCCATACATTTTTCATAGGCTATTTGCGGTATGGCCTTTAGCTCATTTAGCGAATTTTTTGTTATGGCTTCTATCGACTCAAAACGTTTTCCTCGAAGTGGTAATTTTAACTTGGGAAATAAAAAAAGTCAGACGGAGCCATATCAGGTGAATACGGTGCTTGGTCGAGAACTTTTGTTGAATTTTTTGCTAAAAACTCTTTCACTATAATGGCTGTGTGTGATGTTGCATTATCATGGTGCAGCATCCATGAGTTGTGTTGCCACAAACCTGGACGTTTTCGGCGGATACTCTCACGCAAACGCTTCATGACGCCTAAATAATATTCTTTATTCACTGTTTCTCCCTTTGGAAGGAATTCGGAGTGAATCACACCACGGTAGTCAAAAAAAACTGTCAGCATCACCTTGATTTTGGAGCGACTTTGCCGCGGTTTTTTGGGTTTCGGCTCGTTTTCGAGACGCCATTCTGAAGACTGTTGGCTTGTTTGCATGTCGTACTCATAAACCCATGTCTCGTCGCCAGTTATTATACGTTTCATAGAGGTCGGATCCGTAGAAGCTCGGGAAACCATGTCTTCAGCGACATGCTTTCGCTGCGCTCTTTGAACAAAATTGAGCTCTTTTGGAACTAGTCGAGCGGCGACGCGTTTCATGCCTAAAATGTCAATGAGAATGTTGTGGACGGACTTAAAAGATATGTTCACCTCACTAGCCAACTTTCTCAGACTCATACGTCGATTTTCGAGCACTAGCTTCTTGATTGTGTCGATGTTTTCTTTGGTCGTAGCGGTTGAAGGTCTACCAGAACGAGGCAAGTCTACTACTACTTCTCGGCCTTCTTTAAAAGCCTTATACCATTCATAAGCCCTTGTTTTCGATATACACGATTCGCCGTAGGTATTTCGCAACATTTTTAGTGATTCACCACATGAAATATCATTCGAAACACAAAATTTAAGGCACACTCTTTGTACAACAATATTTTCCATTGTAAAAATCGCCGAGAACTCAAAACTATGACCAACAAAAAGTGTAGTTTAAAACAAATTAAATGACAGATCCCGCTCAAACTTTGCGCGCTAAATCAGTACAGTGCTACCATTACCATGCAGTAAAAAAATTAGAACGACCTCTTTTACACGGGTCTTTTTATTGACATATTCCCGATACTTTTTACTTTCTTATATCAATGCTTTTTACACAGAGTAGTATGCATGCCTAAATTGATTCGGGCAAAAATTTATACTGAACGTTTTCAATTTTTTTGTTAACAAAATGAAATCTTTCCTTCCTACTTTTCGGCTTAGGACTCTTAATTAATAAAAGTTTTAAAATTGTCTCTCAATTCAACATACACGCGAAATAACTATTTAAAAATTAGATCACGGTCAGTAGGTTACGTAATCAGTTCACAATAACAATTGAATTTACAAAAAATCGTAACAAAACTTTTACTTCCTCGAATATAAACATAATTCCTACTACTTACGAGACGTGTCCAGCCGCGGTGTCAAAGTTTGAAAATACTTGCATAGGAATTCGACCCACTTTCCATGTTAGGCTACTATTACTAAGGAGCAAATTCGTATAAATAAAAAAAAATACTATGAAGTTCTAAGTATTTTTCGTTCACAAATACGATTGAGTTTCTTACTACTATTGAGATATGGAAAATTATCCATATGGTGGTGACCATAGTGGTGACCATAAGTATGGTCACCACTATGGCGGGTGGAAGAAAAAGGGGAGATCTCCCGCCAGGCAAGGTGTTCTGCCCGGGGAGCGGCCAACCCCCCGCCGGCATCGCGGAGTCATTCTATATATGCTGCTTTAACTTCGGAACGTTGGCACATTCCGCCTGTGGCACCGCTCTCGTGCGGTCGTTCCAGGTAGTCCGCGCGCCTAACGTTCCAACGTTAGTGCCCCCAGTTCCGCGAATCGCGCTCCATTGTGTTGGCGCTAATTAAGCGCTGAAGCTAGGTGAGTGATTAGTCGCTAACTCTCAGTTCTTACCCCCCCCCCCCCCCCGCCCTCGGTCGGGGAGGTCTGACTGAACGCTTTTTATATTGTAGTACACTAGTACTGTATATGTTTAGTAGTTTATTATAATTATATGTGTAGTATATATAACGTGTATATTGTCATATTGTTTCTTGACTTAGCCCCCGTCCTTTTGAGGACGAGGGAGAGTTTCAGAAAAAGAACGTCCCGCACTTTTCAGTGCGGTGATCCCCCACGCCCTACTAGTAGTTTTAAATAGTTTTCTTTATTTTTTATTTTTTAGTTAGTTAATTAATTAGGCAACATGTCCACTCAGGACTTAAAATCGTCACTTTACGACGCCATCACTAAGGTGGAAGATTCGCAGGCGCTTTCCGCCGCCCTAGCCCTTCTGGCTGGTACCGCCCGTAAGGCAACCATCCCGCCGCCGGTGTTAGCGGAACACCTAGAGTCCCAGAACTCGTTCGCCGCGCTAGAGTTAGATATGGAGTGCTCTCACTCCGAGTCCGACGCCGCGTCGTCAGTATCCGCCTCTCGGAAGAGGCCCGCGAAAAAATCTGGCACCAGGTCATCGGAGTCAGACTCGGATGACACCGGTGCATCATTAGAATCATATATCACGGTATCGTCAAAGCGCGCGGCGAAGCGCGCCGCTAAAAACCGTTCGCCAACCGCCGCAGCGGCCCGTGCCGCTCCCGCCTCCCCCGCAGCCTCCGTCGCTGCCTCAGTCCCTGCAGCCCGAGCTGCCGCGTTAGATAGCTCAGCGCCAACTAAACCGGCCACGCGTTGCGCGCCGCAATTAGCCAAGAAACAAGTCCCGCCCCCTGTCTTCTTAAGAGATAAGGCTGAATTTACCCGGCTTAGTAAGATCTGTTATGACTCGAAAATAAAGTACGAGATTGCTACCAACTTAGGCGTAGCAATTAAAATAATGCCAACCACGATCGACGATTTCCGCCGTATAACGAAACTTTTTACGTACGAACGCGTATCGTACCACACATACGCTCTCCCGGAAGAGCGTAAAGTTAGGGTAGTCATTCGAGGCGTCCCGTTTGAACTCTCCAACGAGGAGATACTTGCGGACCTTAAGTCACAAGGTTTCCCAGTTGAAGCGGTTCATAAGATGCATAGCAGGACCGGGTTGAGATACCCGGTAATATTAGTAATTTTAAGTAACGTCCCGGAGGCTAAAACCATCTTCCGGCAAGTACGCACTGTGTGCGGCTTGTCTGGAGTCAAGGTTGAGTCACCGCGTAGGCGCGGTTTCCCGGCGCAATACCACCGCTGCCAATTGTATGGTCACGCGGCGGCCAATTGCTCCGCCCCACCCAGGTGCGTTAAGTGCCTAGATCCACACATCACGAAAGAGTGTCCCCGGCCTAAAGATGCCGTATCCCCGCCCGCGTGCGTCCTGTGTCAACAGACAGGCCACCCGGCGAGCTACAGAGGATGCCCGTGCGCTCCTCGTCCGCGTATAGTAAGACAGGTACCACCGCCGGTAAATGACCGTTCATTCCCGGCTTTATATGTTAGGAAGCCCCGTCAGGGCGTATCTCAGCCGTCTCAGGGCTTTGCACGACCCCCTCAGGGTCCCCCGAGACCACCAATTAGGCCACCTCCGGGCTTCTCAAAGCCTATGCAGGCTCCAGTTTTTCCCTGGGGCCCCAAAAAGGTAGATCCACCACCACAGGTATTTTCTGCTCCGCAGCAGAAACAGTCGACAATTGGCGATGACTTTAACACGGTTTACGCCGCGATAAGGAACATCGACATTAATGAAATCTCGGTTTTAGCGAGTAAACTGCGCGTCGCCCGGTCCCCTCAGGACCGTCTTTTGGCTCTCGCAGAGCACAGTAATTTATTGCGTTCGTTGTAAGCTAAGTTAACTTATTTAACTTAGCTTATAATGACAGAGCCTTCTGCTCTGCCTAGAAGTCACGGTCGTATCAAGCCCAAAGGGCTATCGCTTATTTCATTTAACATTCGCGGATTGCGTAATAACCTCCCAGAGCTTAAGCTCTTCCTTAAAGATCGCGAAGTTGATTTTCTCCTCTTACAGGAAACCAATCTTAAACACAAAGACATTAAAGGCTTATCCATTAAAAATTATTCTCTTCTTCGTAATGATAGGCACGACCGCCGAGGCGGTGGCACGGCCATTTATTACAAGAAGACACTACATTGCTCTCTTATAGATACTCCGCAGCTTACCAATATGGAAGCTACGTTATGCAGGCTATCTATGACGGGACATCGGTCTTTAGTCATAGCCTCCTGTTACATTCCCCCTGGAATCCTCCCCCTCAAAGATGATTTTGAGGCAATCTTATCTCTAAGTAATTCAGTAATTATGTTTGGAGATTTTAACTCTAAACATACTGAATGGACATGCCGTAGTATTAACCGTAGTGGTAGGATACTGCGTGATATAACGCAGTCTCTTGAAATAACCGTTTACAGCCCGCTCGGTGCAACGCATTATCCCGATGCTACCGATTTTAACCCAGATGTACTAGATTTTGCGTTACTCAAAGGAGTTTCACTCAACCTTAGGTCTATTGAGACACTAGACGATATAGGATCCTATCACCGACCGGTCTCTCTTATTCTTGGCCATCAGCCACCACCTATTATAACTACGAAAACCTTCACTAACTGGAAGGGTTTCAAGGACTCCCTAGCAAAAGCTATGGACTCGCAGGACTCCCAAAATTACCTATCGCCGGATATAGAATTAGACAGTCCCTTAAAAATCGACACCGCGGTCGAATCACTTTCAACCCTAATTAAATCCTCCCTTAAGGAGAATGAAAGGGTCGTCCCGGTTGCTAATACTAATGGGCTTCCCCTATATATTAGCAACATATTAAAAGCTAAAAAAGCTGCTTTCCGGAGAGCAGCTAAATATCCCACCCCCGAATATAGGCATACGGCTAATCGTCTTCAACGAAAACTCCGTTTGCACCTTTATGAATTTCGAGAACTCCAAAGGAGTGAACTCATGGAGAATATATCTCCCTCACATACAGCGTACTATCAGATGGCTAGAGCCCTCCGTATAGACGCTACAACTCACACTCCCCCTCTCTCCCGCCCCGACGGTACGGTTGCCTTCGAGGACGACGAGAAGGCTGAGTGCTTTGCAGACAGCATTGCCGCACAATGCTCTCCTAGCTCTCAACCTGTCGACCCCTCACATATTCAGGCAGTGGAGGATGAGGTCCGCCGCCGGAACTCACCCCCCACAACCTCTGACCCTATCACTGTGTCCAATGATGAGATCTCATCCCTCATCAAAGGACTTAAGCCCAAAAAGTCTCCGGGCGCGGATGGCATATCCAACCAAGCCCTTAAACACTTTCCAGAGCAGGTGTTAACCCTCTTATCTATTATCTTTAACACCTGTTTCAATCTAAATTATTTTCCCACTACTTGGAAAGAGGCAACTGTCATTGGTATTCCCAAGCCAGGCAAGCCTCTTAACCTCCCCTCCAATCATCGTCCCATTAGCCTCCTAAAGGCCATGGGCAAACTCTTTGAAAGAGTAATTCTCAATCGAATGAGGCGCCATCTGTTTCCCACAGACGGTGACCCCCTTGTCATCCCACACCAATTTGGTTTCCGCGCGAAACATTCATGTCCACAGCAAGTACACCGCATTGTGGAATATATCCTCAGCGGTTTTTATCCACGTCGACTAAAGACAATCGCGGTCTTTTTCGACATTGCCAAAGCCTTCGACCGAGTCTGGCATGTAGGCCTTATTTACAAATTATATAGGATAGGACTCTCCGATCGTCTAGTACGTCTCGTAGCCTCTTACTTACAACATCGTACCTTTCGTTTTAGACACGAAGGCACGTTATCCTCTCAGCGCCCCATTAAAGCTGGTGTTCCTCAGGGATCAGTACTAGCTCCCCTCCTGTACATCTTGTACACCAACGACATTCCAATCCCGTCGAATGGTGTACAGCTCTCACTCTTCGCAGATGACACTGCTCTATACTTCAAAAGTCCTAGGATATCTTCCGCAAGGAACAAAATCCAAAAGTCAGTCGATGACCTAGGAGATTGGTTCCAAAAATGGCGAATCGATGTGAACCCGGAGAAGAGCTCTGCAGTTCAATTCGATATTATAAGACGCCGTAATAAAAACAAGAAAAATACTCCACCTATACGAATGCTAGGGACTCCTGTCCCATGGCAAATGACAGCAAAATATTTAGGTGTCACCCTTGACTATAGGCTTACGTTTGAGCCTCATGTCAAAAGAGTGACACGTCTAGCTCGTTTCTATCTAGGTAGGCTTAACAGTATGTTAGGCAGACATAGCAAAATGTCATTAAGAAATAAGCGAACCCTTTATAAGGTTTGTATACGACCGGTAATGTCTTACGCGGCGCCTATTTTTGCACACGCTAACGATAAAATTATTAACGAACTCCAAGTAGTTCATAACCATTTCTGTCGTCGAGCTACGAACGCACCTTGGTACGTCCGTAATGCCGACCTTCACCGGGATTTAGAAATCCCAACAATCCAGCAATTTCTTAAAAAACTCTCTGAAAACTTCTTTAAAGTATCAGAGTCGCATACTAACACACTTATTCGTGAGGCAGTTACTTATACCGCCCCACTCCCTTCCCGCTATAGCGTCCGCAGGCCGAGAAACACTCTCTCGGACCCGCCAAATAAGTTGTCAAACGACCTGAACTGCCTCCTGGCGGCTCAGGCCAATTCTAATTAAATTAAAAATTAGTTAAAATTAATAATATGCCTTCGTAGGCAGTCCCTAAACGGCACTTAGCCGTCTGCGCCCTCTTTTCCCAAAAGAGGGTCGCTTTAGATACGGCATATGAAGCTTTAATAAAGCTAGTTGCCAGCCCCCAAAGGCAGTTTTTAGGGGGTATCACTTAGGTTCCCCTTGTAGGCAGTGAGTCCCCCATAACCACTATAGACCGGCTATAGTGGTATGCGTAATGCATTTTCTGCCTCCCTCTGGGTAGCCCATTTCCAAATTGCTTCGGGCGCAAAAAAAAAAAAAAAACTGAACGTTGTTAGTGCGATTTAGGCTTCGATGTGTTTCGCTTGTCGTGTGACGACAGCGCCGCCACAGATCCTAGGTCGCCCTGATCGACCGCCTACACGACAAAACCCAATTCAGTTAACTAAAAATGTGATACAATATTTCGAAGACCAACTCAAAACTAGCCTCCGTCAGAGCGCTAAGCATTTTCAAGTCCATCACAGAACCGTCCATAGGGTATTAAAGCGCGAAAAGTGGCACTCATTCAAGTTTAGAAAAGTACATACTCTGCTATTGCGTGATAAATTAATAAGAGTGAATTCTTGTCAGTGGTTACTGAGTAAAATTGAAGAGGACAGTGACTTTCTTTCCCAAATTTGTTAGACTGACCAAAACACGTTCACCAGAAACGGCATGTGGAACCAGCACAATCTGCACCATTCGGCACCCAAAAACCAAAATCTGCGCGTTTGGCGTGAGTCAGCCAGCAGCATCACGGTGACAACATCATTGGGCCCGTATTCATTGAAAAAAATCCCCACCCGAAAAATGTTATCGGGAAATTCTCCACCAAAATAACGTGATTGCTGCTGCGCGGGTAGTAAAATGTGTCAAGTCTGATCAACTAGTGATATCAGGTATCTCGCGAATTATTTACGTCAATGAACATCTGACACCCAAAAATAAGAAGTTATTTCTACTCAGCCGTAAAGTGGCCAGAAAGAACAATTACAAAGTTGTCTGGATTAAACATGGTACCATACTGGTTCGTCAAAACGACACTTCTCCCATATTCTCAATTCGTAGTAAACAAGATATTAATAAAATTAAGCCCTAGTAATAATATTATGAAATCAACTTATTATGATAATTTAAGTAATAATTGTTCACTATTATCTTACACACACGTTCATAATTCTACTCGTATATACATAATAAAAGTTTTTGTGATCTCATTGTATGATGGCAGCAATAATTTACCCAAAAGTATTTGGCTATATCGTATAATAAATCATAAAAATCATATTCAGCAAACTGATAAATATAATTTTTCTTATCGCATTTATCATGCTACAAAATGCTCTGTGTTCTTAATATTTTATGTATACCTCACAACATTTTCTATCTGCATATTGCACCGATTGGTTTTACTTGTTATAAAACCAGAATCAAAATTCAATTCTAATACGAGTATGTTAACTGTATATTACCAAAACTGTCGAGGATTAAGTACCAAACTGCATACTCTTTATATGAATATTATCTCTCATACATAATATGACATAATCATAATAACGGAAACTTGGTTACACGCGGATATCAGCGACAATGAATTAATAGACGATAGGTATCATGTTTTTAGAAAGGACAGAATTCGTGCAACGACCGGCCGGCGAGACGGCGGTGGCGGAGGCATACTGGTAATAGTGCACCGATCGCTTTGTGCTGTAGCTCGTCTCGAAATGCACGAAATGCTGACGCATGACTTTGAGCCCCTCCCGCCTCTTGTTGCTATCTATTACTAGATATACGCATTGCAAATTTATATTCTCTCAGCCGTTTATATCCCACCTAATAAAAATTTTGATACATATAATAGTTTTTTTTTTAATTTATTAAAAAAACAATTATCTGGGTCGACCGCAAGTCTTTTTATAATTGGTGACTTTAATCTGCCGAATCTTGACTGGAATAATACTGGCCAGACCCTTAAACCTATAATAGATTCGAACTTGAATTCCTCATGCTGGAGCCTAATTAATTTTATATCACTTATAAACGGTCATCAGATGAACCATATTCTTAATAAAAATAACAGAATCCTAGACTTAACCATAACAAATACAACCAATTGCCAAACCAAGACCAAGACCAAGAAAACCAAGACTGCCAAACCGCACTTACTCTTCTTGACTGAGACGCAGACAAGATGTCCTCTAGATGCGGCGTACCTTGGCTACCCTGGATACACATTGGAGCATAATTTCCATCAGCGCGCCGGAATCTGTGTTTACGTTTTTTTTTTATAGGATAAGGGTGACAAACGAGCACACAGTCCACCTGATGGTAAGTGGTTGCTGCGGCCCATAGACATCTACATCTATCCTCGTTTGCGAATCAAAATGCAGATGCGTTGTCACCCGTGAGGACTAAGATGGAATGCCTCATTTCCAGTAAGAAGGGCCTCCGGCCACCTGCACTCACCAAGCGAAACGCAGAGGTAAACGTCTACTTCACGCTGGTATTCTGTGAGGTCGTGGTACCACCCCGGTTCGAGCCGGCCCATCCGTGCGACAGCAAAAGCCGCCGCGTGGCTCTACCACTGTTAAAAACGACATCGCATGTTCGCAATGACATCGGCTGTAAGCGTCTCCATCACCTTGAAGACCCCACTTTCTCTACGATCTGGGTATTGATAGACACAGGAATGGATAAAATTATTTATTCTTGTGTCTACCGATCGCACAGCGGCGACCAGGAGACAACTAGGCTGTTTGAACACCTCAGTGAAACCTCTGATGTGGCTCTAAATTGGTACCCTAATACACAGTTGGTTTTCCTGGGAGACTTTAATGCCTGTCATCAGGACTGGCTGTTCCCATACCAGAAGACCAACCACGCTGGGAGAGAGGCGTGGAATTTTGCCTTATCGCTGGGGCTCTCCCAGCTGGTACAACAAGCGACTAGTGTACCTGATGTGGATGGGCACACAGCCAACTGCCTCGACCTTTTGCTGACGACCGATCCAGACAGGTACGATGTTCAGGTTACCTCACCCTTGGGAACTTCTGACCACTGTCTGGAGAAATCTGTGTCATTATATTCCCCACCTAACTACGATTTCCACGGAGTGCGACGAATGTGGCGGTACAAGTCAGCAGATTGGGATGAGATGCGGCATTTCTTTGCATCTTATCCTTGGCGGCAAGTCTGCTTCTCCTCTGGAGACCCATCGAGCTGCATGGATGCCATAGCCAATGTGATACGTCAAGCGATGGAGTATTTCATCCCCTTTGCTGACGTGCCCATTGGTGGTAAAGCTCGCCCTTGGTTTAACGCCGAGTGCGCTCGTGCTGAAAAGTACAAGCATATGGCGTACTTATCCTGAGTCGATGCTTGAGACCGTAAAGTTCCGGATGTTAGTCTTAAGAAGAGAGCTTTTAACCAAGCTGCCAAGTCGTGCAAAAAGCCATTACGCCAAGCCAGTTTCGACCGCATTAAATGCATTGGCACAAAGCTCTCTGTCAAACCATCTGGCAGTAGAGCTTTTTGGTCTCTCGCCAAAGCGGTCGAGACAAACTTCTGTCGGTCTACACTGCCTCCGCTGGTAAAATCATATGGCTCACTGGCGCATGCGCCTAAGGAGAAAGCGGATTTATTTACTTCTCTTTTTGCTTGCAATTCGAGTCTAGACAGTAGCAATAGCGTACCATCTCAATTACCTCACTGCGGTACCTCTATGTCTGAGTCCGTATCACCAACAAGGACGTTCTTAAAACCTTGCGAAGTCTAGACGTGAACAAAGCTAGTGGACCTGATGGTATACCAGCTATAGTTCTAAAGGTCTGTGCACCTGAGTTGTCTCCTGTGTTGACACGCTTGTTCCGCCTCTCATTCAGGACTGGAATAGTGCCTAAATCTTGGAAGCTGGCTAATGTGCAGCCTGTGCCTAAAAATGGTAGCCGTACCGACCCTGCCAACTATAGGCCAATTTCAATTACCTCCATACTCTGCAAGATTATGGAGCGTATATTGAACGCTCCCCTGATGGCATACCTAGAGCAAAATGATCTCCTCAGTGATCGCCAGTACGGGTTTCGCCGAAATCGATCAACTGGGGACCTTCTAGCGTATGCCACTCACATATGGGGCGAAGCCCTCGAGAACAGTGGTGAAGCACTTGCTGTTTCCCTCGATGTTTCGAAGGCTTTTGACAGGGTTTGGCACGCTAGTCTATTGGGCAAGCTTTCAGCGTACGGCTTATCCCCTGGCCTAATTGTCTGGGTGAAGGACTTTCTGAGTGAACGGTCTCTCCGGGTCGTCGTTGATGGCTGCTCATCCAATACTGTGGCGACTAACGCCGGTGTTCCTCAGGGGTCCGTTCTCTCCGCAACTCTCTCCCTGCTGCATATAAATGATCTGCACATTCCCGGTGTCTATGGGTATGCAGACGACAGCACAGTTGTGGAAAGATACCAACCAAGCGCCCGGGCCAGTCGGGATCAAATCCAGTCAGAAAGAGAGGCTATGGTTTAGCGTGTGGATCTCACACTACAGACAGTCTCCGAATGGGGTGATGCCAATCTCGTGAGATTTAACGCCTCCAAAACACAAGCGTGTCTTATTACCGCTAAAAGGAGCCCGCTCACCTTGGCTCCTACTTTCCGGAATATATCATTGGAGTACACTGACCGCTTTCAGTTGTTAGGGATTGAATTTTCTCCGAACCTAAACTATGGGCGGTTCATTGAGTGCCAAAGTAGCCGTAAGGAATCTTGGTGTCCTTGCAAGTGTGCAGCGGTACTTAACGCCGGGGCAGCTTCTTACCTTATATAAAGCGCAAGTCCGGTCGTGCGTGGAGTATTGCTGTCACATATGGGCTGGTGCTGCAAATTGCCACCTGGCAGTATTGGACTCAGTGGAGAGACGTGCTAAGAGGCTCATTGGTAAACTTGATTTGGTTGAAACCAATCTTGTCAGCCTCGAGCACAGGCGCAGAGTAGTCAGTCTCTCGGTATTCTATAGGATGCATTTCGGTGCAAATTACACGCCTTAATTCCTCCATCTCCTATCCACCATCGGACAACCAGACGGTCGGCGGGTCTTCATCCCTTTGTTGTCAATATTCTACACATTAGAACCAAACTGTTTGCTTCGTCTTTTATAATGCGTACAGCAAAGGAGTGGAATAATTTGCCGGCGTCTATCTTTCCGTCCGAATACAATCTAGGCGTCTTCAAGGCAAGAGTGAATAGGCTTTTGTTACGATAAGACAGTGCGATTTACCATCTAAGGCTGCATCACCACTTACCACCAGGTGGGATTGTGGTCAAGCACTGGCTTATAATAAGTAAAAAAAATAATTGGTAAGTAATTTTTATTCACATTATTGCTATTTACTTCTTTTTAAACTGAGTTGAGTTTCAGAAAGGATTTGTTTACAAACACAGGTCGCTCGCCCTAGTTATGACGTAGCCTCATAGGTAAAGAGCCTACACAGCAGCGACCCCGATACATTGCAGCGGCACGAGGCGCAACTCAGCAGAACGGGAGCATTCACGTCAACGGATGCAATCGGAGCTCTGCAATATACCTTAACTTTATTTTTAATGTATTAAAATTCATTCTAGATCTAGCATCGATCTGATTCACTTTTATTTTAGTTGTAGTAAATAATTATATTGTAATTTTTGTATTTTAATAAAGTATTGTAAAATTAGTTTCGGTTTTTTTGGGTCGTTCGGCTACAGTTAACGTAATAGTCAGTCGGTAGGATACTCAAAAAATAATTAGGCTACCGTAGCTTTCAAGCTTTAAACGAGTATTAGAATCTACTACGAACCAACTGCAAGCCAAGAGGATACATCAAGACATCGATCCCGAGAAAACCGAGATGAAATTTATATAAGTACACCAGAATTTTATCTAGTGAAGGGAAAAAAGGGAAGCAATTCCCTTTTCCTAGTTTAAATTTTTCCTGACAAAATTTTCTATCCAAGGAAATCATCCCACTGTGATCCTACATCGGGTAGGCAGCCACGTAGACAAAGTTTAAACTATAATAGAGATTTAAATTATTATTTAGAGTTTGATATAATTACCGAGGAATCAAAAATGGCCCATGACCCTGACACTATTTTCAAAGTTTTACGCCCAGTGCCAGAGTTTGACGATACATTAGGGTAATGTACTAACTAGATTTATAAAATTATGTGGCCAGATATGTGCTGCATATCCAAGTAATGATCCTGGCAGTGAACTATCGAACTTAAGCCTGCTTAACGGTATATTAAATAAAATAACTGGACCCGCCGTCATCATTCTCTAAACCATTTCCCATTATCTGGGGTCGGCGCAGTGAATCTTTTTGTTCCATTCCTCTCTATCAGCCGTCATTTCCATACTTACTCCTTTCATTCTCATATCACTCTTCACACAATCGATCCATCTTTTATTCGGCCTTCCTCTGCCCGTGTGTCCCTCTACATTCATATTCAACACTCGTTTTGTGACATGACTTTCATTCCTCCGCATCACATGCCCTAACCATGCCAATCTGCTTCCTCTCACCTTTTCTACCACTGGCGCTACTTTCAGGCTTCCTCTTATATACTCATTCCTTATCTTATCCATCCTTGTCACACCACACATCCATCGTAACATTCTCATTTCATTCGCATGCAGTCTATTTTCATCCTTCTTCTTGACGGCCCAGCATTCACTTCCATACATGACGACAGGTCGGATGATCGATTTGTAAATTTTCCCCTTCAGCCTTATTGGCATTCGGGGATCGCACGTTGTGGCTGTGACCTGTCGCCATTTCATCCACCCTGCGTTAATCCTATGCTGCACAGCTCTATCTATTCCGCCGTCGCCTTGAATGAGGGAACCGAGGTACTTGACATCTGAGCAGATAGGCAGTATAGCGCCATCCAACGACATGGGTACAGGACTGGAAAGACCGCCGAAATTACAGCACAGATATTCGGTTTTGGATCTGCTGATCTTCAAGCCAACACTTTCCAGCCTCCGTTGCCACCCCGTCAGTCTGCTCTGTACCTCGATGCCTTCTTCCCCGACAAGCACGATGTCATCGGCAAAGAGCATGCACCAGGGTGCCTCATCCTGCAGGTCCGACGTCAAAGCGTCCATAATCAGTAGGAAGAGGTAAGGGCTCAATGCCGACCCTTGGTGCAGCCCTACCGCCACATCGATACTGCCCGTAGTTCCCGCGGCAGATCGTACACATGTACGGGATGCTCTGTACATAGCACGGACTAACCTCACATACTTCCCAGGCATACCTTTCATCTTTAACGCCCACCACAAAACCTCACGGGGAACCCGATCGTACGCCTTTTCAAGGTCGACAAAAACCATGTGCAGATCTTTATGCACGCGCTTGTACTTTTCGCACAATTGGCGTAATGCGAAAATGGCATCTGTCGTACCTCGACCGGGCATGAATCCGAACTGGTTTTGTGTTATCTCACACTCTTCTCTCATTCTTCTCTCTATTATTCTTTCCCAGACTTTCATCGTATGTGACATGAGTTTTATTCCCCGGTAACTGCTGCAGTTTTGAACGTCTCCTTTGTTTTTAAAAATGGGGACCAGTATACTACTGCACCATTCCTCAGGTATTTGTTCTTCCTGCAACAATTTACCGAAAAATAAACTCAACCACTTCCATCCATCCGCCCTCAGCAACTTCCACACTTCTACTGGTATTCCATCTGGGCCGACCGCCTTCCCATTCTTCATATTCCTAACAGCCATTTTTACTTCTTCCACACTAATTTCTCTCACTAAGCCCATATTCACTGGTGGGTTTTCAAGCATACCATTCCATTCATTCTCCTCATTCATCAATTTCTCAAAATACTCCTTCCATCGCTTCTTTATACTTTCATCGTCAGTCAAAATCCTTCCAAGATCATCTTTTATACATTTTACATGTGAAACATCTCTTCCATTCCTTTCTCTCGCTCTTGCAATTTGACAAAGTCGTTTTTGACCTTCGGGGCTTTCAAGGGACCGATATAATTTATCTTGCGCCTCTGCCCTACAAATAGCAACTTCCTTCTTCGCTCTCTTCTTACATTCTTTATACGCCCCTTTCTTACTTTCTTTTATGGATTCATTCTGGTCTTCTACGCTCTGCCATTCTTTAAAGGCATTTTTCTTTTCTCTCAAAACTTCTCTAATACTTTCACTCCACCACCACCCATCCTTATCTATCATACGCTTCCCTTTTGTTTCTCCTAACACCTTCCTTGCCACACTTCGGATACAATCAGCCATTTCCTTCCAGCACTCATTCACACTCATTCCTTCCATACCACCCATCTCTATCATCTTGTTTACAACTAGCTCTCTAAATTCACTTGCATACCCCTCCTTATGCAACAAATGCCACTTTATTTTGGGTGGGGGACGATCCTTATGTTTGTTGAGGCGAACAGTTAAGCAGATGTCAGCCAGCAGAATTCGGTGCTGGGATACTAAGTCTTCACCTGGAAGCACTTTGCAGTTTTTTACACTCTTGATTTGGTTCCGTCTTATCAGAAGATAGTCGATCTGTGTCGCGTGGTGGCCACTTTTATAAGTAACAAGATGCTGATCTCGTTTTTGGAACCACGTGTTTACTACAGCCAGGTCGAAAGCACATGCTGCTTGCAGAAGAACTTCCCCCTCACGGTTCCGCACTCCGTACCCCCATCCACCGTGTACTCTTTCATACCCGTCATTCACTCTCCCTACATGTCCATTAAAATCTCCTCCCATATAAACATCCTCACGCTCAGGTATTCCCATCATCATACAATCAAATTCCTCCCAAAACTTCTCTTTCACACTCTCTTCACAGCCTGTTTGCGGAGCATACACACTTACAACATTCACTACTTTGTTTTCAATCATTAATTTAACAACTATCATTCTGTCATTTACTCTTTTCACATCTGTCACTCGTTCTTTCATTCCACTATCTAACACAACTCCTACTCCATTTCGCTTCCCATCACTTCCACAATAATAAAACTTGTATCCCTCCCCAATCTCTCTTGCTTTATTGCCCTTCCATTTTGTTTCCTGCAAACAGGCAACATTCACTCTTCGTCGTTTCAAAACATCTGCTAACTCTCTTCCTCTTCCAGTCATCGTACCTATATTCCAGCTTGCAAACCTCACTCTGACATTCTTCTCTCTCCGGGCTCGCCTCTTACGTCGCACCCGCTCCGTAAGGTGCGACAACCCTTGCCCACTTCCCACAGGGGCCGGGTGCTGCCCCTGCGCGTCGCCTGCGGGGTACGCCCTAGCCCTGTCATATATCCCACAACTCGTACTCTTCATTTACTGCATGGGATTTGGCAGAAGTTTTACAGTCGGCCGCCTGCCTGACACCAACCCTCTTTGGGTATGCTATTGTTGGTAGAGGAAGCTACCATTTTGGGAAAAGGAAAAGGAAGTTTGGGGGTAGGAGCATAGGTGTAAGGATACTGTTATCTCGGCAGGAAAGGTATGAGAATAACAGTAGCTCGGGGAGCCGGGGTCGCGTACCCGTATTCCATAACAGGATCACCGGAAAGGTAGACCAGCATGAAAACCCCTGATTAATAACTGGACCCGCCGTGACTACTTTAAATTCAAATGGTATTCCTGAAAGCTGGCATGGCATTCGTACAGCTTTAATCAATAACTTTTCGGATCAAAGAGACGAAACGGCGCTCTATAATGACCTCTCGTTAGCAACTCAGGGAAACAGCTCTCCCTAAGAATTTTATACAAGAAGTCAGACACTGTTTAGCAATATTATGACTCATGTTACGCTTCATGAAACCTTGCCTACTACAATAGAAGCCAAACGTATATTACATAAAAATCTAACGATGCGTACATATTATATAGTATAACATGTTATATAACATGTTTCAGAAATGTGGAGACTGAATGTTATAAAATGTTATATAACTCGAGAGTACTTTTCTCTAGTCAATAAACTATGTTTGGGACGAACCCAGTATCTATGTTTTTTTTCTTTTGTTATTTAAAGTATTAGAGTTGCTGCTGCAGCTAGCAAAACGTCTTCTCGTGTCGACATTGTGAAAAGCACTGTAGAGCGGCAAACGACAATGTCATATAACATTGTTATATTGCATTGTTATTCTAATGTGTACAGTATTGTTATATGTTGCAATGTTGAAAACAATGTAACATATTGTGGACGTGTTATAAAACAAAAGTTACACAACATGTTACTTAATCTGTACGCACCCTTACGAAGCAACCTTTCTTACGCGGTATAAAGGAGCCACTTGGCTCACGAATACGTTGCATGCGTCCTGATACCGCTGAGAAAGCCTTGGAGTTTGTACAGGAAGAACTGAATGTTATGTACTTGCAACAACGCGGTGAACCTTTCGCCGAGAGGAAACCTCAAGCACCTAAGCCTCTCCAACCTAGCCATATGCCTTTACCATTCAGTTTTCCTGCACCGATGCCAATGCCCAATTTACAGCGACCTTTACATATACCACAACAACAAAATTTTAGGCCTAACGTGCCACCACAGTATAATATGCCTATGCGAACTCAACAAATTAATGTTCCGCGCTTTGCCACCTAATTATACACCCCATAGTAATATGTTTAGATTATAAGGAAAAGGAAGGAAATAGGAATCCACCCCATGTCTCAGGTCCGAAGCCTATGAGAAAAAAAAATTGTAACCGAGAGTATAAGACGTGTTTATTTTCGCTCCGTGAATTTTAAATCTAAAATGCAGTAAATTTTAGTTGCTATAGCTCGTGCTCTTTCCAATGGTGAAATCAGAATTGTGAAATACAAAGGGAATCGTAAGATATAAGCGAAAATATTTCAATTTTTTTTGTAACGAACTTTGACGCTGACCTACGATAACACGCATCGAGCCCGCTTCGCGTGCCTCCGTGCTGTGTTTAGTCACTACTTGAACGTCGCCGTGCTACATTCAGGCGGTCGAGTTGTAAAGTTAATATATTTTTTATATTATATTATTCTTGCTATTAAAAATGAATGCTTGTAATGGCGGTTGCAACAAGCCTCTGAAGGCTAATGAAAAGATTTCCTGCTCTCAAACTAACTGCAAAAAACAATTTCATTACTTTTGTGTTCAACTGACAAGTGCTAAAAAGCCGACTAACTGGAAATGCCCTGACTGCATTCAAGAAATGTCATCAACTCGTAATAAAATCAAAAATGATACACCCGGTAAGAACTTCTTATCTAAAGCTATCAATGAATAACTCGACGAACGTCAAAATGTAACCTTTACTCGGGGTAATGCTTTAAATAATAGCTTCGTTGAAGAAACTGTCAATGTACGGTCCGCTGTCAGAAATATTTTGCATAAAGAAATAAGAGATATTGTACGAGCAGCAATAAGCGAGGAGTTTTCCATATTAAGAAAGGAAATACGCAGCTGTGAAGATTCGTTAAGCTACTTGAATAATAAGTTTGAAGAAATGAAAAATAATGTTGAGGCCTGTGTGGAAATGAATAAAACAATCCAGCTTGAGAACAACTTATTGCAGCGCAAAGTCAATGATTTGGAATCGAGGTTGTCTGTTATAGAGCAGGACTCGAGACAAAATAATATAGAAATTCATTGTCTACCAGAGTACAGATAAAAGAACTTAGTTAACACTCTTATGCAAATCAGTAAAGTAGTTAGTTTTCCTCTTACAGAAACTGACATTGTTGCCTGTAATAGAATTCAAAAACAAAATCCGGCCTCAAAAGTACCCAAAACAGTTTTATGCAGATTTGTCAGTAAATTAAAACTTACTTGCAGCTGTATACAAATATAACAAGTCTCATCCCAAAGCAAAATTGAACACCAAACTTTTAGGCTTTGGCGATGTTGAATCAGCCGTCTACATCAGTGAACATCTCACCCAAGCAAATAAATCACTGCATGCTGCAACGAGAATGTGGGCGAAAGAGAAAAATTACAAATATGTATGAGTAAAAAATGGAAGAATTTTTGTTAGAAAAGACGATTAACATCCAGCAAAAGTGATATTACACCAGTTTACCTTGAAATCTTTAAATTAGATTTTAAATCCTTTTAGCAACGGTCATTGTTTTTAGTTTTAAAATTCACGCTTAACATTTATTACCAAAACATCCGCGGTATGCGGAATAAATTACCTGATGTCTTTTTGGAAGTTAGCGCTAACAATTTCGATTTAATCGTATTAACAGAGACTTGGCTTAAGGATAGTATATTTGACAGTGAAATTTTCGATAGTAGGTATCAAGTATTTAGGAGGGACAGATCATCCAACACTTTTAATGAGAATAATGATGGAGGTGGTCTTGCTATCGCTGTGAAAAAGTCAATTAGTGCTTATAGAAACCACAATTTTGAATCTCGTTGTGAAGATTTATGGGTAACCCTAGAGCTGGGTAACTATAGAATCTATGTTTGTTCAGTTTACTTACGTTCTCCTCTAAATCAAACTCATCTCAAGCATTTTACTGAAAATGCTGGTAATGTCATTAATAATACATGCAATGATATTCTTATTTTTGGAGATTTTAATCTGCGTGACATTGTTTGGACTCCTTCTAATGCAGATTCATCGCCTAAACCCAGCAATTTCGATAATATCTTCGGTTATGAATTCGTAGACTTTTTGTCTAGTTATGATCTAAAGCAATACAGTCAGATCTCTAATCACCAGAGCAAAATTCTCGACCTTGTGCTGAGTAACACAATCTGTGATATTTCCGTTAAAAAATCAAACAATATAACTTCTCAAATAGATAACTATCATTCCCCAATTGAAGTAGAATTAGTTTTATGTAAAGCAAAAATGCTCTCTCCAAGACAAACTCCTAAATATAAGTTTTTTTTAGCGAATTATGATAGTATACGAGCCCGTTTATCCCACCTCAACTGGACTTCGGAGTTCCAAAACTGTTCGACTGTTGATGAAGTTGTATCGAAGTTTCAATCTATTATAAAAAAAAGTTATCACTAAATTTGTTCCATGTCGCATACAAAACAAAAAATCATATCATCCATGGTATACAACAAACTTCATAAAACTATTACGAGAAAAGGAAAAATCTCGTCAAAATTTTAAAAAGTACAGGAATGAATTAGATAAATTTGAATACAATATCTTAAAAGTTAGGACTAAAACATTAATCAAAAAATGTTATGACAGATACATTGAAAATGTTGTTGACAGCGTGATTAAAGACCCCAAGTACTTTTGGACTCATATAAAAAATAAACGTAAGAATAATGGTTGTATACCGTCTAATATGAAATTTGGAGACAAAGAAGCTAATAATGGAGAAAAAAATTCCGACCTGTTTGCAGAAAATTTTGAATTAGTATATAAACTTATTGATATTAGTTTACATATAAACAAAATGGAAATACCAAACTCTGCTTTCTCCATGGGGAATCTTTATTTAAATAATGACAGTATTGAGAAGTGCTTAAAGGCTCTAGATATTACTAAGGGCGCCGGAAGTGATGGGATTCACCCCTTGTTTCTGAAGGAATGCGCAGTAGAGCTCACGATACCTTTACATATTATTTTTAATAGATCATTATCTGAATGTATATTTCCGAAACTTTGGAAGGATGCAATAATTATACCATTACATAAATCAGGTGATAAAAGTAATATCTGCAACTACAGACCTATTAGTATTCTTCCAGTTTTAGGTAAAGTTTTTGAATCGTTAATTTGTGCTTATTTGACTTGGCATGTAAAACATATTATAGCTGATCAACAACACGGATTTTTTTAAAAAACGCTCTACTACATCCAATCTTATTACATTTGTTGACAGAACACTTACTAGAATGAGCTCAGGGAATGAAGTAGATTGTATTTATAATGACTTTAGTAAAGCCTTTCGAAGAAGAACTTTCGAAAGCCTAATCCTATCAATTATAAGAAAGAAGTCATTGTAACGTTAATAATAATATGGATTTGATGTCTAGCTAAGAGTATAAGAACGATTTTATGTAGCGAAATTGAGGTATGGCCACATATCGAGAGTAGAGCACTCCCTCACGTTGTGAGGTGTGCAATTAACGTTTTGAGTACTTTCAGGAAAATCTAAGAACAAATTGTTACTTATTTTTTATATTAGTAATCATACTGTTGATGACGAAGTAGATCTAAAATAAATAATTAAATTAGTAAAAGTTGTTAATTTGTGACAACCCTAACCTTCCATACGCTGTCTAGACGTTGTCGGCATTTACCACGAGATCAAAGGCGTCGTCCTACTGTATGTTTATTATACTGTGGTGATAGTCTGGGTTCCTTAAAAAAGAAAATATTTCTATACTACACTCAAACTGAAAATTAAAACTTTAAATTATACAACTTTAAATAATACAATGTTAAGCTCTCTACCAAATTATAATTTTACCTGTATTGCATAGAATAGTCTTTGTGTTTATATCATATTTTATTATCTGTTAATTTCAAAACTAATTTTAAGTTTCATGTTAAAATGTTGTGCATACCTTTAAGTTAAATACATATATAGTATAATTTTGTTTATAACTGCAAATGTTTAATAATAATGTTTTGTATGTGTTTAGTTGGTAGGCCTAAATAAATATTTTTTTTTATAGAATAGGGGGCAAACGAGCATGCGGCTCACCTGATGGTAAGTGACTACCGCCGCCCATGAACAACCGCAACGCCAGGGGAATTGCAGATGCGTTGCCGACCTTTTAGAAAGGTGTAAGCTATTTTCTTGAAGGTTCCTAAGTCGTATCGGTCCGGAAAATTTGCTGGTGGTAATTGATTCCACAAGGAAGTCGTGCGAGGGAGAAAACTTCTTCTAAATCGCACAGTGGTGGACCGCCAATCATCCAGATGGTATGGATGGTAACGCGAGTTTTGTCGCAATGTGCGATGATGAAATTGAGCGGCTGGAATTAGTCCGAACAATTGCTCAGAGCACTCCCCGTGATAGATGCGATAAAATACGCAAAGAGATGCAACATCTCTACGCAGTGCCAGTGTATCGAGCCGATCAGAAAGAACTCGGTCGTCGACGATTCGAACCGCTCTGCGCTGGATGCGGTCAAGTGGAAGGAGCTGGCACTGGGGTGACCCGGCCCAGAGATGAGAACAGTATTCCATGTGGGGCCGAACTTGCGCTTTGTAAAGTTGCAAGCGATGTGCCGGCATGAAATACTGTCTCGCTCAGCACTGTGCGTGCTCAGCAGGGCACGCCAAGCTTTTTAGAGGCCAATTTGGCCTTCCCTTCCAAGTGACCACGAAACTGCACACTATTCGATATATCGACGCCAAGGATTCCGATACTGGCTGAGGCAGCAAGGGGAGTGCCTTGAAACTGAGGAGATACGACAAAGGGGTTCTTTTTAGCGGTTAGTCGCCCCCAGTCTGAGACTTTGTTCAAAAAAGTCTCGACTTCAGACACAAGTTTGTCCCGGTACTCGGCGACGTTTTCCCGAGAAATATTGGCACGGCCAGTATATAAGGCATCACCAGTGCTGTCGTCTGCATAGCAATGAATGCTACCAGTTAGCAACATATCATTGATATGTAGGAGAAACAGCGTTGGTGATAGCACGCAGCCTTGTGGAACACCAGCGTTGATAGGCTTGAAATCAGAGCATGCACCGTCTACTACGACCTTGATGCTCCGATCAGCAAGGAAACTGGTGATCCATTTGCACAATTTCTCGGGAAGCCCATAGGAAGGACGCTTCGAAAGAAGCGCTTTGTTCCAGACCCGATCAAAGGCCTTCGCTACGTCCAAACTAACAGCTAATGCCTCCCTCTTGGACTCTACTGCCTCCGCCCATCTATGAGTTAAGTAGACTAGAAGATCACCAGCTGATCGACCCCGACGAAAACCGTACTGGCGGCCACTAATCAGCTGGTGATCCTCAAGGTACCTCATGAGCTGGCAGTTTATAATGGCTTCCATTATTTTGGAGAACAAGGAGGTAATGGCGATAGGCCTGTAGTTGAACGGGTCTGAGCGGTCGCCGTTTTTAGGGATCGGGTGTACCAAAGCTGTCTTCCATGAGTTCGGGACTGCGCCTTGGGAGTAGGAGTACCGGAAAAGACGCGTTAAAACCGGTAAACCGGTAAAACCGAACTCCGGACCACACGTCTTCAGCACAATGGGAGGGACTCCATCGGGCCCACTCGACTTGCTGACGTCCAGGGAGAAGAGTGCTTTGCGGACCGAGCGCTGTGTAAATCGCACATCCGGCATGGAGCACTCACATCGCGGGATGGTCGGCGGTGTGTTCCCCCCGTCATCTAGAGTCGAGTTGGATGCAAAAAGAGAGCTCAACAGATCGGCTCTCTCCTTTGCGGCATGGGCCAGTGAGTCATCCTCTCTGTGCAGAGATGGAAGAGATGGCTGACAGAAGTTCCCTTGGACAGCCTTGGCGAGAGACCAGAATGCACGGGTTCCCGAAGGAAGGCGAACTAGCTTCTCGCCAATTCTGCCGATGTGCTCAGACCTTGCCTTGGCAATGACGCTTTTGAAGGACCTGGAGGCGGAATTATACTTCTTTTTAAGTGCGCTGGTGTTTACATCCCGAGACGTTGATGCGTCAGCCTAGGCCCGGTAGCACTCCTGCTTATAGCGTGATGTTATTTTACAGGAGCGACCAAACCATGGCTGGGATCCGCCTCCGATGGGCACCACAGAGGATGGAATAAAAAGTTCCATACCCTGAAGTACCACATCAGCAACAGAATCGGCAACAACGATGGGATCTTCCGGCGAGAACCAAACTCGCCCCCAAGGGTAAGATGCAAAAAAAGACCGCATCCCGTCCCAATCAGCTGACCTATAATGCCAAACACGGCGACAAGTTGTAGATCGCAAATGCGATTGGAGCGTGAGTGGCACCGTACTCCGGATCAGACAATGGTTCGAAGAGCCCAGAGGGGCATCGACGGAGACCTGATATCCGTCCGGATGAGAGGTCAGCAGAAGGTCCAACAGGGAAGGTACATGGTCTTTCACATCTGGAATCCGCGTAGGCGAAGTAACCAGTTGTGTTAGACCATATGCCAAAGCAAAGTCATAGACAGATCTACCCGCATGATCGGTTAAACGAGAACCAAGCCATTCAGCGTGGTGGGCTAATAAATAAATAAAAAATAAATAAATGAGTGGCGTTAGCAATTACGTACCCAAACCAATGCCTCCGACAAGTCTGACCGGTCACGATTGGTGCAAATACGGGAATCCGCTGCCTTCAAATTACTTCAAAAGTAGGGAAATGAATTTTAAGGAATTTGCTGATTACGATAGTTACTATTTTCCTGAACACCAATACGACTATTACGACTATAATGATAATGATGACTACACAAATACTGTGACCTATGACTATGACGACACACAGCATTACCAATACCATGATGCAACTGATCTCAGTTGCATCATGGTATTGGTAATGCTGAGAATAAAAAAGATAAACGAACAAGATAACGTAGACTGCCTACCTTCTACAAGCAGTTCGACTCAGGATTTTCAAGACTTGTTCTTCAAAAAAGCCAAAATAGAAGTAAACTTACATGAGCATAGACAACTTCCATACATATGTATTTCTTACCCTCCGTTAAAATTTCTAATCGATACCGGGGCGAATCAGTCCTTCATTAATCCAGAAGCTATATAAAAATATTTTTCACATATATATTTTTGTATAGAACCTTTAAATTATGATCTATTTGAGGTAACCAATGTGCATGCTACAACTAGGAAATGGGAAGCTAGAATAAATCTAAAGGATAGATTACTTGTAACACGAACAGGTAACAACTCTTCTCAACAAACATCTTAATGTATGTATAACTCTAGGAATGTAAATTTTTACGAGGACGTGATACCATCCCAATCTTCAAAATTGATAAAACTACCGATTAATGTCCATGACGGAGAAGCCTTAGTTAGCGAACAATATATCTCTAATTGCGTCATAAACGAATGTCTAACATTAGTGTCAAATAACCGCGGTATTATAGAGGCATTTAACCTGACTCCACACGATATAATTTTCTCCTTTTATTGCTCAATATGTGCCGAGACGTATAACATCGAGTCCTCTCACAACGTTCAACCACTCCCGCATTACAAAGAAGTATTTTCACGTTTACGCACCGACCGATGAACGAAATGCCGAAGAATGCGCTAATTTAGAAAGATTATGTGCCCAATACGCTGACGTTTCTTATATAGAAGGGGAACAACTAACATTTACTAATAAAATAAAGCATAGCATTCGGACCACTGATGAGATACCGATTTATACTAAAAGGTTACGGTACCCTTACGTTCATTGAGACGAAGATAAACAACAAATCAGTAAAATGTTAGAGCAAAGTATAATTCGTCCATCCAAATCCGTATGGAGCTCTCCCATTTGGATAGTTCCTAAAAAATTTGATGCTTCTGGCAAGACTAAATGGCGACGCGTAGTCGACTTTAGGAAGCTAAATGAAAAAAAACATTAGTGATAAATATCCAATACCGAATATATAGGATGTACTAGATAAGTTAGGAAATTTAGATAAAACTAATTTTACGGATTTTATCGCGTATATTAATTTATTTTATATTCCCGACGTTTCGGGCACTTTTCAGCACCCATGGTCACGGGAGGGACTGAGGTGTATGACGTCCCAATGTCATAGTTAACCACGGCTACCTTCAGATTAAAAATTATTATTTTTAAATTAATATACGCGATAAAATCCGTAAAATTAGTTTTATTTAAATGTGTAGTGTTCACGTAAATATAAGAAATCATTAAGTTAGGAAATTGCCAATACTTCACAACCTTGGATTTAGCCAGTGGATCTTACCAGATTGAAATGAACCCTAGTGACATACCGAAAACCGCATTCAACGTTGAACGTAGGCATTTCGAGTTCTTACGGATGCCCATGGGCTTAAAGAACTCGCCATCCACGTTTTAGCGTGTCGTGAATAACCTGCCCCGTGACCTCCAAAACACAGTTTGTCTCGTGTACTTAGACGATATTATTATTTTCAGCACTTCCTTGCAAGAGCACTTGGTAAATCTTGAGAAAGTATTTCAGAAACCACGGGAATCCAACTTTAAAATACAAATGGACAAATCCGAGTTTCTTAAATTGGAAATCGCTAATTTAGGACATATAATTAGTAAAGATGGCATTAAGCCAAATCCTAGCAAAATACCAGCCATAGAATAGTATCCATTACCCAAAACCGCAAAAGAAATTAAACAGTTTTTAGGCCTTATAGGTTATTATCGGAAGTTCATCCCAGACTTTGCTCGAATTACTAAACCTCTGACACAATGTCTAAAAAAGGGATGAAAAATAACTCTTGACACAGACTATTGTACTGTATTATACTCCCTTGACCAACGACCCAATCCTTCAATATCCTGACTTCAACAGAGAATTCATCCTAAGCACAGACGCATCCAATGTAGCGATAGGAGCCATTCTATCTCAGGGACCCATAGGATCAGACAAACCTGTATGGTACACTTCTAGAACTATAAATGAGAGCGAAGTGAACTACAGCACTATAGAGAAAGAACTCCTTGCCATTGTGTGGGCAACCAAGTACTTTAGACCCTACCTATTTGGCCGTACTTTTAAAATCTTATTTGATCATAAACCCCTTCAGTGGGTAATGAATCTTAAGGAACATAACTCGCGACTTACTAGGTGGAAATTAAAATTAAGCGAATACGATTTTTCTGTCATATACAAAAAAGGAAAAAATAACACCAATGCCGATGCGCTTTCCCGGGTGGAAATACATAACGAAGAATCATGTTCTATGTTAGCTAACCCATCAGTAAATATAGCCCTTAGCACTGACTCGACTACTCAAACGGCCCACAAGCTAAGAAAATCCGATCCTCGAAATTCCCATTACCGACGAACCTCTTAACAAATTCCACAGACAGCTAATATTAACAATTGTAGGCGACATAAAAAGACGACCAATAGTGACCAAACCCTTTGATACACATACTCGAACAGCTGTACAGATAAGACAACCAGAAATGGAAGTATACCTTGTCACCGCCATAAAAGAATACGTTAACCCAAAAGTCAAAATCGGATTATTAATTAACCCCCCTTTTTGCATGTATGACGTCATTCCAAACTTACAAGATAAATTTAGAAGCTCATCTATGAATCTTGTCTTAACTAAAGTTGAAGTCGAAAATGTAAAGGAATATTTGCAACAACAAGAAATAATCAAGAACTACCACGAAGGTAAAACCAACCATCGCGGTATTAACGAGAGTTTCCTGGCCCTTTCCAAACGATATTATTGGCCTAAAATGAGGGAACACATTACGAAATATAACAATGAATGTACCATATGTGGTCAGGCTAAGTACGATAGGAAACCTATAAAACCTCAATTCAATATCGTTCCCCCGGCTACCGAACCTTTCGAGATTATCCATATGGACATGTTCACAGTACATAAGGAAAAGTATCTCACATTTATAGACGTATTCTCCAAATATGCTCAAGCGTATCATTTAAGAGACGGAAAAGCATTGAGCATTTTGCAAAGCCAATTGTTGTATTGTCACCGACAATGGGACCGAATTTACGAACCAGCTATTTACTGAGTTCATACAATTACACAAAATTAACCATCATAGAACGTTAGCCCACTGTCATAATGACAACGGTAACATAGAGCGGTTCCACTCGACTATACTGGAACAACTGCGAATCCTAAAACTACAAAAGAAAAGACGGGCATGTAGTAAACCTAATGCTCTACGCTATCTTAGGATACAATAGTTCTGTACACAGTTTCACTAAATGTAGGCCTTACGATATTAGCAATGGACATTTCAACCCAAGAGACCCAATCGACATCGACTTGACAAAACATTTAACACACCGAGATCGAACGAAAACAGTGTATCAAATAATTAACGAACATTCTTTATCCGAACGTTCAGCATTAATAAATAATCGGAATAAATCGCGGGAACCAGAGGTTGAATACCAACCAAACCAACAAGTTTTCATTTCCAACCCTCTAGCTAACCGACAAAAATTGGCCCCACGTTGCACCCATGACCATGTTCTATGTTAGTTGACTTACCAATACACATTTACACGTCTAGGAAACACGGTCCGATAGGGAAGTCTAGACTTAAACGAGTACCTAAAACTGCCGATTTGTTACAAAACTCTAAAATTACTGACTGTACTGACCGTGCTGACTATCAAAGCCCAGGAGATAAAACTTGAATATCTTGAAACCGGACTAGGCGTACTACTATACTTGGACCAACGACTCTCATAACTCACTACCATACATTTCTTCAATATGTAAAACTGGACGACATCAGAGACAGAGTAACCTTATTGCCGGTACAGCTACAGAACTACAATAACAGACTTGATAATGACACCAACTTACTGTACGAATTGCAAATGGACTATCTTTCTAGCAAATTAGATAAAGTATAAATAGCTTAGAGCCTAGTCGCACTAAGAGATGTCTCAAGGTCAAGCCCGACATAATCCGTTCTTGCCCCCGCAATGCAGGTATGGGTAGGCATTTTCTCATTTGAAACCCGGAACAAAATCGGTTCTGTAGTTACGAATAAAACGTTGATAGATCAACGCAGCATCGATTCTTGTTTTACATGAATTATAAAGCTTGCGTCAAATGCCTTGGTATTCATTGATACATTTATTTATTGTATAGCATTATATTAATATGATAAATAAATAGAATGGATGTTACGGGTATGCCTGGGTATAGAATTCTTATCGATATATTTTTTCACACTGTCTTATCTCTATTATTAGTTCCGTGGACGTTCACTTCTGCTGTTCAGCGCCAAAATGGCGAAAATCAAATCGACTCATTATGTCACGGTTATAGCCAGTCCATATATAGAGGTTAGTGCTCTAAGTTGTCAACAAAGAATAATTATAAGTAGAATTATTAGTAGAATTTTTTTATAAATGTCACTCTTTATGTAACAATCTAATGGCTGATTTACACAGGGAAAGTAACTGGCTCCCAAATTCGAGGCAAGTCAGTGCTGACCCACTACTGGCATAATGTAAATTGGATTGGAGTCAGTACAGCACTGTCACGTCAGTGCTGACTTCAATATTTCTGCTTGAATATTTTGAAGTCAGTCCGCCCGCGCCAGCATTATTGACCTTGTCTAAACGACCAAGTCAATGTTTGCTCAGTCGCTGGCGTAGTATTGTAGGGTGACATCGCGTCGTATCACAAAATTATAAAATATATAGATTAGTAAAGGAGGGTAAATGAACGCATTTTTTATATTTCTGAAAGCAAACATGATCTCTCATATCTGGACATTGAATAGAGCTTGATAACGATGAAAGCAATTCGTCAAAATTCTTTGGCACTATTCTCAAAGTCAGTTTGGATTCCACAGGATCTTCGAAACTCAATTGATTTAATAACAAGGCAGAACCTCCAGTTTATTTTCTGTTGTCTATCCATTTTCTTATGCAGACGTTTCTTTTTACATATCACTTCTAACATTTCTGTCAACTCTTTTAACAGCAGATAGGAACATTTTATCAACAAATATTTCAATCGTTGTAAATTCTGCCATTTCCGTGTATTCATTTTTGCCTACTGACTTCAATAACGTGTGTACACCGTCAAAAAGTTACCACGACTACTGACAGCGTGTAAACAGTGCGAGTCAGTCCTCGGCACCAGCACTGGCGCCTGTTACTGACCCTGTATAAATCAGCCTTAAGCCTCGACTTTGGTGGCGTGATGTGACAGTGACAAAAACTGTTTTATTGGAATGTCGAATTGTCGTTTTTCATGTTTTATAATTTTCGGCGAAACTGTTTTCTAGTTTTTTTTATATTTGTATGTGAATTTTGTGCGCTTGTTTAGTTTGTTATATTATCACCAAAGTGTATAGTTATAATAACACATAATGGGGTTTGATGAAGGCAGCATAATTTTAAATAATGATAATGAAACATATTATGCCGGAGAAACTATTCACGGCAAATTGGTATTCCAACAAGACAAGGTCAAAACTATTCGAGGTAAGACAATTTCATTATCAATTATTAAATTGTATTGATTTACTTTATAGCCACATCCGAAAAACATATTTACATATAAACTTAATACTAAATCTTAATTAAATTTATGCAATCGGGGGTGATTCAGCATGCGTGCGTGCGTGCGTGCGTGTGTGCATGCGTGCGCGCGTGCATGCGTGCGTGCGTGCGTGCGTGTGTGTCTGTGTGTGTCTGTGTCTCTGTGTGTGTCTGTGTGTGTCTCTGTGTGTCTGTGGCGTAAAGCCTTTATTATTCCCATTCCTAAATCCACCGATTGCAGCGCTATATCCAATTTCAGACTAATTTCCAACCTGCCTTTTATCTCTAAGTTTCTGGAAGCTGTTGCTCATAAACAGATTTCTTCTTTTGTTTTCTCAAAGAATATTCTTTCCCCATATCATTCGGGTTTCCGCCCTGGTTATTCTACAACTACTGCTCTTCTCAAGGTGACGGAAGGTATTCGAGATGGTAAGGAAAAATCAAAACTAACCGTTCTCATCTTAATTGATTTCTCTAACGCATTTAGTTCTGTTGATCATAATTTCTTGTTAGCTCTTCTTGCTCATTTGAATATCTCGTCTTTACTTCAGAAATGGTTCTTATCATATCTTCGAGGGCGCCAACAGGTCGTGCATTCTGGACATATAATAACTGTCTGGTGTGACGTGGCTACTGGTGTTCCTCAAGGTGGTATAGGCTCTCCTCTTCTGTTTTCAATTATTATCAATCTCATCACATTAAATCTCATGTGCTCTTACCATCTGTATGCCGATGATCTGCAGTTATATGTACAAGTGGAACGCTTAAATATCTCTAATGCTATCTCATTATTAAATGATGACTTGAAAAACATATTCACTTTGTATGGCATAAAATTGAAACCATCTAAATGAAAAACGATAATCTTAGGTAGCACAAGATTATTAACGAAACTAGATATTCCTACTCTAACATCAATTATGCTTAAAAATAATGTCATACCATTCTCTTCCCATGTCAAGAACCTTGGTCTGTATGTATAACACGGAACAAACAAATACAGGAGGTGAGTCGCAAAACTACTGGAACTTTGCGATCTCTATACCGATTAAAAACCTTCTTCCCACCACCCACCAATACTAAGATTTTACTTGTCCAGTCACTTATTCTACCGATTATTGATTATGTCGATGTGTGTTGCTCAAATCTATCTCAACATCATCTAAATACATTGGATCGTCTGCTTAACAACTGCATCAAATACATTTATGGTCTTCGTAAATACAACCATGTATCTTTTTTTTGTACTCAGCTAAATTGGCTGCCTATCCTTCAGTGCAGATATGTTACAATACTCTGCACCCTTTTCGCAATTCTGAACGATCCATGTGCTCCCAAGTATCTGAAATCCAAATTTCAATACCTGGGAGATTCTCATAATTGTTCTTTCTGTTCTTCAGCTAATCTTAAGTTGCTCAATCCTTTACATCGTACTGGTTACTCATCTCACTCTTTCGCCCTCACGACCATCAGACTCACTAAAAAAGCATTAAAAAAGCTCCCAACAAGTTTGTTTTTAAAAATCAAGTCCGTAAGCATGTGAAAAGATTATTGCAACATAGCTCTTATTTTCATATATATATATATATATATATATATATGTGTGTGTGTGTGTGTGTGTGTGTGTGTATATGTATATATTTTTTTAATTAATAGTTTTTAGCCTTTCTATTTTGATTACTGCTGCACCACCTCTTATTTATCTATCTCTGTTTAGCCTAATGGATGACTGAGAGAGGATTCCCTATGGCATTAAGTCCGCCATATGTACAACTTTGTGCATGAAAGTTTAAATAAATGAATAAATCGCACAGTGGTGGACCGCCAATCAGCCAGATGGCATGGATGGTATCGCGAGTCTTGTCGCGATGTGCGATGGTGAAATTGAGCGGCTGGAATTAGTCCGAACAATTCCTCAGAGCCCTACCCGTGGTAGATACGCAAAGAGATGCAACATCTGCCAGTGAGTCAAGCCGATCGGAAAAAACTCCGAACTCCGAGATAGGGCCGAACCTGCGCCTTGTAAAGTTGCAAGCGGTGTGCCGGCATGAAATACTGTCCCGCTCTGCTGAGTACTCCAAGCGTTTTAGAGGCCAATTTCGCCTTCTCTTCCAAGTGACCATGAAACTGCATATCACTCGATATTGATTTCTTATATTTACACGAAGACTACACATTGAATGAAACTAATTTTTACGGATTTTATCGCGTTTAATTCAGCACCTAGGAGCCTAGCAGATAGGCTTTCTCTTTTGCGGCATGGGCCTGTGAGTCGCCCACCCTGGGAAGAGATGGCAGAGATGGATGACAGAAGTTCCCTTGGACAGCCTTAGTGAGAGACCAGAATGCACGTGTTTCCGAAGGAAGGCGATTAGTTTCTCGCCAATTCTGTCGATGTGCTCTGATTTTGCCTTGGCAATGACACTTTTGAAGGACCTGAAGTCCTGGAGGCGGAATCATACTTCTTTTTTAGAGCGCTGGTGTTTGCATCTGTAGACGTTGATGCGTTAGCCCAGGCCCGGAAGCACTCCTGCTTATAGCGTGATGCAATTTTACAGGAGTGACCAAACGATGGCTGAGTTTTGCCTCCGATAGGCACCACACATGATGGAATAAATAATTCCATTCCCTAAAGTACCACATCAGTGACAGAATCAGCAACAACGTTGGGATCATCCGGCGAGAAGCAAACCCGCCCCAACCTACCCGGATGCAAAAAAAAGATCGTATCCCGTCCCAATCGGCCGACATATAGTGCCAAACACGGCGGCTAGCTGCAGGTCGCAACTGCGATGGGAACGTGAGTGGCACCATACTCCGGTTCAGATAATGGTCCGAAGAATCAAGAGGGGCATCGACGGAGACCTGATATCCGTCCGGATGAGAGGTCAGCATAAGGTCCAACAGGGAAGGTACATGATCCTACACATCTGGGATCCGCGTAGATGAAGTAACCAGTTGTGTCAGACCATATGCCAAGACAAAGTTATAAACAGATCTACGCGCATGATCGGTTAAACGAGAACCAAGCCATTTAGCGTGGTGAGCGTTAAAATCACCGAGCATCGCTATCTGTGTGGATGGGACCTGTTGTAGCACGGAGTCTGCAGCCATTTGGATGTGATCGATGAGTCGGTGTGTGTCGCCATTTTCGCTATGGGACCTATAGAGGCACCCGTAGACGCAGGGATGGTCGCCGCTGTCTACGCGCAGCCAGTGGCAAAGCTAGGGCTCCAAACTAGGGCTAGCCCAAGATATGTTTTTGTTGTTTTAAGCAGTTTTATAAAAATACACCTTGATCTGTCTCCCCTTTTCAGTGTCATATTCAGTGCTGTCGAGGACGTATTTAACAAAGCACACAGAAGGCATACTACTCCTAGGTAGATTGTATGACTATAAGCATACCTTCGGTGGCTTTGAAAAAAGCCGTTTGGGTTTGGCTTGAGCGAAAGAAAAAGATATTCACATACAATACAATACATGAACAAAAGAAAAGCATAAACAAAGTACAAACAAAGTATGTACAAAATTAAAAAAAAACAAATTTTATTCTAAATCGAATCGTCTCTCTTTCTTAGGGAAAGATTTGATTACGTTCGCGTAAAATGTTGGTGAAAACATGCATATGTATTTCTCAACAAAGTTTAAAGATTTTACCTTTTCCTCGCCGATTAACACTTTAACACACTTCAATTCATCACAAGGAACGCTATTATCCTCCATCTTCATTAAAAATCTTTAAAAAAGCATAAATTTTCAACTCGCAATATTCATTCGCTCTAGTAAAGACATAGATTAAACATTGAAATGTGAAGTGAACTTGCAAACGTATCGCTCACGCGCCCCTAACTTCACACTAAAAGCCGGGCTTACGGCTCCATACTATTGCTACATAAACAATCGTAGTTATATTTCATTATAGAACATTTTGCCACAGGTTAGACAGGGAGCGATCGTCTTCTTGAAAGCCCGGTAAAAACCTCACGCGTGCGAGAGAGACGACTAATCACTCAACTCAACTCCTTTTTTATGACAGCAGGATCGCACAGTTTTGCTGCGACGATTAATGACCTGTGTAGAACAGAGGACTGCGCAGGAAATTTGAAATAGTTTGAAACAGTTTACGAGTTATTTTATTAGTTGATATTATTGATTGAGCAGTTTGATAGGGCAAGCCCGGCTTCTCGGCTTTTATGGAGGTTTCGCTACCGCGCGCAGCCATAGGATGAACAGGTCCATACCTTCAAGACTGCCGAATTTCGCCCCCTCCCCCCAGAATACGAGGGGCAGCTTGAGCTCCCACGCTCAATAAAAGTAGCATAGCTTGGGCGCGGATGCCCAGCAAAGGATTCTCCGTCACCATGGGTGCTGGTACCCTCCTGGGGTAGTGTTCTATTTAACTCCGCTACCGTGTTAAGGGGGGTCGGGAATTGGACCTCCGGCCACCTGCACTCACCAAGCGAAACGCAGAAGTAAACTTCTACTTCATGCTAGTATGCTGTGAGGTCGTGGTACCTCCCCGGTTCGAGCCCGCCCATCCGTGCCACAGCAAAAGCTGCCGCGTGCTCTACCACCGTTATGATCATTCATAAGACCGCTGTTTCCTTAATTTAGTCGAGCATGGATCTCAATTTATAGGAAAGCAAGCTCAAACCGTCCTGAGCGTTAATCCTATACAAACTAGCCCTGGCCTCCTTGTCTATAAAGGATTAAGGGGCGTTAGAACTAGAAGTGCATTAAGGGCCGCTCCAAGCGATGATCGCATCGCTCCAGTTACCATTAAGCAGGCAGTCCTTTGTAGACTATTTAGTCTGTCCGCAATCGTCTTTTGGTTGGCCTTATTACACCAGACAGTGGAGGCGTAGGTAAGAATTGGCCTCACTATGCTGCTGTACAGCTATAGAATGATACTGGGACGTAGGCCCCAGTGGTTCCCATCCATGCGACTGCACGTACCTAAAGCAATTTTAGCCTTATGACATACGATGCTAAGGTGAGAGTTCCACGTTAGTTTTTGATCGATTGTTACGCCCAAGTCTTACTTAAATTCATTGGAGAATGGTACTTCTTTACCATTAAGTTTTGGTGTGACTAATTTGTCCAACCGCCTCTTTTTGGTAAAGGGTATTGTAACAGTTTTATCAGCATTAACTGATAAACTGTTATCCTTACACCAGTCGTTTATGGTGTTTAGGGCTCTTTATATGATTAATGATAAAGTACTTTGGCAAAAGCCCCTCGCAATGATCACAAGGTCATCAGCATAACCTAGTGTGTCAATGCGAAGTTCTGCCGTCTTGTACAATAATTGGTCAACCGCAAGAGTCCAAAGGAGGGATAATAAAATACTTCCTTGTGGACAGCCTCTTGTAGTTGCAACCTCAATCGAAGTTTGAAACAGCGCTATTTTTGCCTTTCTCTTTGAAAGCATCGACTTCACCCACATAATGGTTGTGAGGTCAACATTTTTAGATGTCAGGGCCTCAACCAGCAGTGATGTGGGGCTACTGTTGAAGGCGCCGTCAATATTTAGAAAGGCACAAAGATTTTCTTTATCTTCCAGCGCTTTTTCGACCCTGTCAATAACACCGATCAGGGCTGTTTCCATAGATTTGCCTCTGCGATAAGTATGCTGGTTGTAGTGTATAGGTCTCGTAGCTAGAGCTACATCCCTAATATATCTATATATAACCTTTTCCAATATCTTAAGAAGAAAGGAAGAAATGCTTATAGGTCTAAAGGACTTTGGTAAAGCGTAGTCATTTCTACCAGCCTTAAGTTTAAATAGAACTTTGACAATTGTCCATCGTTCTAGAATATATCCCCATGCAAAATTTGCTCTGAAGATTTTCAACAGATAGGGAAGAAGGATATCGATAACCCTCTGCAGTTGGATGGGAATTATTCCATCCTCCCGCTTGCCTTATATGGTTTAAAGGAGTCCACAGCTTATTGCAACAGGATTGGCCTTATTATCTTTGTAGCCATACACCAGTCCTCATTACAAGGTTTTTGCAGGGATCTGAAAGAGTTCAAGGCATGAGTCTTATGTGACTCTGGAAATCGGGTTGACGCTAGTAACTCCAATGTTTCTGTTTCACTATTAGTGAAGTTACCATCAGGCTTTTTAAGAAGCCCGATTTGATTGGGTTTAACTTTTGATAGCATTTTGTGTAGTCTTGCACTGCAAGGCAAGGACTCAACTCCCTCGAATATATATTCGTGTACGATAAATATCCCACTCTTTGGTTTTTTTAGCCCTATTGAATAGTTTCCTGGCCTTTTCTCTAAGCTCCTTTACCAAGGAACTTTTCGCTTTGAGGTCTTGGTTTTGACGGGACAACTGTCCTCGAAGGCTTCACGGATACCTACGGTTACCGTTTTCATTGCTAACTTCTTCCTTTCGTTCGTTTCTTTCGAAACGTTTCCTAAAGGCATTAGAACCTTCAAGCGTTTTGATGCTTTTAGGAAACGTTTCTAAATTCCTTTTTAATCTATCTCTGTAAACATCCCAGGAGGTCGCTTTTGGATCCCTAAAACTCGCGGAGTAAGTGTTGTCGAAAATACTGCACGATTCGCTCACGTCCTGCACCTTTAAGTTCCAGGGTTCGTCAACCGTCGGTGGTTGCAACTGGGGTATTACGAAGGGTGTCCAATTATAATGCACGAATTTCAGAACAAATGGCAACGCAGTGGCCAACAGTTCGAAGGTTCAACCAATCGGCGGAAATTTTCTGTTCACTATTAATTATCAACTATTTCTTCAGATGATTTCTTCAGTTGATTTTCTTATTGTAGCTTTATTTTCTTATTTTCGGTAGCGAATGTCTACAAAAAATAATTACCTACGTAGTCGTCTGCGTGTATGCTTTTGCACACAGCAGGTATCGGGCCTCGGGGCATGCCCCCTTTGCCCGGGATCTCCTCGTGGTGCATCACTATGCACCGGTCGTGGGAGCCGTTTTTGGCGTTGTTGGGTGAACAGCGACTCAGGTTTGATTCCCCGGTCGCTGTAATCGATTTAAAAAAATCATGAAATAAAATTTCAGGACGGCGGATAATATGGCCACCGCCTGAAAAAGTGGCATAATATGGCCATTTTCCTGAAAAAGGCGCCTAATTCGGCCAGTGCCTGAAAAAGGCGCCTAATTCGGTCCGAGGTATTCTGATCTTGTAGACGGCTAGGCGGCTAATGTGGCTAGGCGGCTAATGTGGCTAGGCGGTTAATGCGGCCAGGCGACTAAGTTGGCCTATCTGCGGCATTGAGGGTTGTTACTCGACTCTCTAATCGCTATAGAGAGGAGTTCTCTTGGCAGAGGTCGCCCGTCCGGAGGTCGAGCGTGAAGAGGTGCAAAATTTTGAAGGTGTTCATGTGGTCCGTTATCGGCGCGGTCGAACATGCCACGCGCTAGTCGGGCCATAAATTGCTTGATTGTCTGCATCTTCAGGTTGGCCGAAATGACGTCATTCCGGACGTAGCGACCTGCACCGACGATGGTCCGTAGTGACAAATTCTGCTGGACCTGTAGTCGCCACTTCTGATGATCGCTCAGGAGCGCGTACCAGGCCGGCGCAGCATGTGTGAATCTTTCTCTGATGTAAGTTTTATAGATTTTTAATTTGGTTTTTAATGGTAATTTGGATGCCAGGAGCGGACGAAGCGCCGCCCGCGCACAACAACCGATGGCTCTATTGCATATTTTGCTCTGATTGGTCAGTTTTGTATTGTTACACTACTAAGGTTTTCAAAAACATTCTATTAATATTTATCGATTAGCTTAACACTATACTTGTCAACACTAATATAATAATATTACAAAGAGGAAAAATTTGTTTGTTTGTTTGAATTGAATAGACTCCGAAACTACTGGACCGATGTGAAAAATTCTTTCAGCATTAGAATCCTACATTATCCCTGATGAACATAGGCTTTACTTTACTTACTTTACTTATCTTCACGCACAATCCCTGACGGGGTAGCCAGAGAGAACAGATCGCCAAGTGTCACGATCCTTACATACCTCTTTCGCTTCTTTCAGATTCATTAACTTCTTCATACATGCACGTCTAGGTATCCGAGTACTCTTGACCCTCCCCTCTTCGAGCAATTTGCTCACATGGTCTTCGAAAGTTAGTCTCGGTCTACCTCGACACCTTTTAATATTAACTTTCGCACTATATATTTTCTTCACCATTCGGTCTTCACTCATTCGCTCAACGTGCCCAAACCATCGAAGCACGCCCTTATCAATTTTTGTGATAAGGTCATCTTTCAAACCTGCCATATTACGAATCTCTTCGTTTCGCTTTCGGTCGGCCATGGTAACGCCGCACATTTTACGAAGAGATCGCATCTCCACTGCATTCAACTTGCTTTTATGCTTCTTCTGGCATACCCAGGTTTCGCTGCCATATAACAAAGTCGGTACCAACACTGCGTTATGTATTGCAAGGCGTGCACTCTTCACTACGCCTTGCCTTTTGACTAACGCAGTCAGGGCACCATTGACTTTGTTCCCGGCAGCGACACGCCTGTCCACATCTAAATCGCATCTTCCATCCCGGCTAAAAGCACTCCCCAAGTATACAATTTCATTTACCTGTTCTAGACATTCCTGATTTACCCATATTTCACACTTCGTTCTCTCTTCACATATTGAACATAGGCTATATAATATTTTCAAAAAAGTTAGGGATCCGTATGAAAACTTCGTAAATGTAACCCAAGGTGTGAAAAAAATACCAAAAAGAATCCTTAAATCGCGTACGCTGCGGAAACTATTGATAATAGAGCAAAGCAATATACTTCAGTTTTATAGAGGATATCATAATATAAAACATATACATAATATAACATAAAGGATATCAATATCTACAAAAAAAGCCTGCGATACCATATGTTTAACTATTACAGTTATGTCACAGTAACTACCTTTTCATGTTAAAATATGCAATAGTAACGCCGGTACAAACTAGGCATCATTATTCGTACCTTGGTTTTAGTCCTTATATCACTTCGTATTCAAGGCCATACCAGTACCTGTACTATGCATAACCATAAGTTACATTAATCATGTAATTTAAGTAACATATTTCACTTTTTAAATCTCTGTTAATTCAGTAACCATCCGTCGTGATCTCTCTCGAAGTTCGCGTGTCGCAAGGCGTAGACGCGTAATATACGCGGGTAAAACCGCGGGGCACAGCTAGTAATTTAATAATTTATAACATTCTTTCACAGTTTTTGCACTTAAAATAGTCACAAAACAATTTTTTTTTATATAGGATAGGGTGACAAACGAGCACACAGTCCACGTGATGTTAAGTGGTTACTGCGGCCCATAGACATCTACATCTATCCTCTATTACAAATCAAAATGTAGATGCGTTGTCACCCGTGAGGACTAAGATGGAATGCCTCATTTCCAGTAAAAAGGGCCTCCGGCCACCTGCACTCACCAAGCGAAACGCAGAGGTAAACCTCTACTTCACGCTGGTTTTCTGTGAGGTCATGGTACCACCCATAGGTACCACCCCCGTTCGAGCCGGCCCATCCGTGCGACAGCAAAAGCTGCCGCCTGGCTCTACCACTGTTAATAATATTGTTAATAACTATACGTGGTAGAGCCATGCTGCAGCTATATTAGTAGTATAGTTGTAGCACGAATGGGTCGGCTCGACCGGGGAAGGACCACGCTCTCACAGAATACCAGCGTCAAATAGCAGTTTAACACTGCTGTGTTTCATAAAGTGAGTGTAGAGAAGCGGAGACCCTTTTTACTTAAAAGAAAAAGAGTTACTTAGTCCTCACGGATGACAACACATCTGCATTTTGATTCGCAAACGAGGATAAATGTAGATGTTTATGGGCCACAGCGACCACTTACCATCAGGTGGACTGTATGCTCGTTTGTCACCCTATACTATAAAAAAAACTATATTGTTTTAAAGTTTACACTTGTCGTTGCGAACATTCTTGCTGTAGTAAATTTAAAAAATCCTCTGCATCGCGTTGTTTTATGTTTAACGGGTTCGCACGAAGGCTTTGATGTGAAATATCTTTGACCCTTTTTTTGAGGAGTTTTTGAAATAGGTATTCAGGCTTTTTGCTTCATATTACCCTATGCACAGTACAAGCGCACTGAATCTCCCGACTAGCACTCATGTTAAGTAAGCCTTTTTTATTTAGATACCGAGTAATGGATTATCTTTTAGTTACATTAAAGAAAAAACGAATACAGGCATTGTGCACTTTGCATTGCTCTCTTGAAATTTAATCTTGGACCAAAGGTAATTGGAATTGAGATAGCATCAGAGTATCACATAAAAGTGTCCCTAAATCCTCCTTAAGATAAGGCCTGATTTTGTAGAGCGTTTTAAGCTTGGAAAATGCTGTCCTGATTTTATTATTTACGTGATCAATAATTTTTTGTTCCCAATCTAAAATCAACCCGAGGTTACGTGCAGAGGTTATTTGTTTCAGCACAACATTATTGATTTTTGCTTTTTCTCTTACGTCTAATACATTTTTATTTAATGTTTAATACCTAAGACCAACATTTGAGATTTAGTTGCGTTGAGAACCAAAGAATTATTTTGAGACCATGCGTGGATACTGCTGAGATCGTCATTAATTTTTTCGATAGCTTCTCGAGTATCTTTAATGTCAAGGGAGTAGTACAGCTTTGTTTCATCAGCATATAAGTGATATTTACAAAATTTTATATGCCTAGATCTGCTCTAAAAATTGTACTGGACTAAGTTAGAGAGCCTTGAAGCACGCCTCGCTGAAATGACGGAGGCACGACAGGCTCTTTTCTGCATATTTATTGTTAACTACTACCATTTTTTCTCTTTTGGCGAGAAAACCAACGACATGTATTCTTTAAAAATCGATAGCAGTTTAAATTAGCTAAACGTAATTCAGGTGGCCGAACAGTGAAATTCTCGAGAATTATCAAGTAATATCATTATATTATTCATCCCCATATCCGAAGCCTCCGTCAGATCGTCTATCACATGTAAAAGTACAGTTTCTGTACCATGAACCCTGCGAAAGCCCGACTTGAATTTAGGCACCTATTATATCTTTAGTTTCTAAGTAGTTCAGCACTTAACACTACTTTTTCTAAAACTTTAGATAATACTGGCAAAGTTGAAATAGAACCCACTTCTTTTAGTTAAGTAAGACATTTTTTTTAGGTACCGGCCTTACTAGTCCTCTCTTCCAACACGATGGAAAGTATTTGTTTCAATTGAATTATTTAGTATCCAAGTAATTTTTTTTTATAGGATAAGGGTGACAAACGAGCTTACAGTCCACCTGATGGTAAGTGGTTGCCGCGGCCCATAGACATCTACATCTATCCTCCATTACAAATCAAAATGTAGATGCGTTGTCACCCGTGAGGACTAAGATGGAATGCCTCATTTCCAGAAAAAAGGGGTTCCGGCCACCTGCACTCACTAAGCGAAACGCAGAGGTAAACCTATATATACTTCACGCTGGTTTTCTGTGAGGTCGTGGTATCACCCCGGTTCGAGCCGGCCGATCCGTGCGACAGCAAAAGCTGCCGCGTGGCTCTACCACTGTTGTCACATCTAGAGTCAGCTTAATCATTTCTATACTAATGCCATCGTGTCCCTCTGCCCCTGGCTTAAAAAATTCAGGCTTAAACAATTTTGTTGTATAACTTTTCAGGTTTATACGTTAATGTAATTGGATTTTGTTCCGTTGAATGGCGTAAATACCATGAGTCCTATGAGGAGTATTTCAGTACAAAACTATATCTACTAGGCGGTGAAGATGGTATATATGAAGCTTAAGCTGAATATTGTTTTAATTTTCTAAGTGCTATATTATATTCCCTCTGTGTATCCTTCATAGTTTTACATAAACACCAAGGCAAGCTGAAAAGTATTGCATTGTGATCAATAAATCTCTTTTTTAACATTAGTATGAATGTGACAGTAAGTATTGAATCTCAAATTTAACATTATTTTCCAAGTTTTTTTTACAAGTCTCCGAAGAGCACCTACCTGTCTGCCCAGTGTAACATGCACTGGTTGCACAATTTTGTTTTCAAGTTTTGAGGTATACCTGACGAAAAGATTTGTCGTAAGTTCCCGAACGCTGCCCAGCCGAGTTGAATCCGTCGATTGACCTCTCGGTCGAAGTTGGACTTACCTAGTCGGACTATATGTCCCAGGTAAACATCATCATCGTCATTACAGCCCTTCACAAGTCCACTGCTGAACATAGGCCTCCCCCAAAGAATGATATAAAGCACGATCTTGAGCCACCTGCATCCATTGACTTCCTGCATGTCTTGCCAGGTCGTCACTCCATATAGTGGGAGAACGCCCTACATTTCGCCTGCCGGTACGAGGCTGCCACTCGAAAACCTTTTTGCCCCATCGGTTGTCGGTATATTTGAGCTATATGGCCGGCCCATTGCCACTTCAGCTTACTGATTCGTCGGGCTATGTCGGTCACTCTGGTTCTGCGTATATCCTCATTTTTAAGTTAATCACGCAGAGAAACCCCGAGCATAGCCTTCTCCATAGCCCGCTGAGCGACCTTGAGCTTCCTCATACGGCCAGCAGTGAAGGACCATGTCTCAGATCCATAAGTCATTATTGGCAACACGCACTGGTGGTATAATCTCGTTTTGAAGTCTTGAGATATTCCTGACGAGAAGATGTGCCGTAATTTCCCGAACGCTGCTCAGCGAGTTGAATACGTCGATTGATCTCTCGGTCGAAGTTAGACTTACCTAGTCGGATTATTTGTCCCAGGTAGACATACTCATCAACAACTTCGAGCTTAGTGCTCCCAACAACTACTGGCATAGGTGTGACATAGACGTTACACATGTTTTTTGTTGTGTCCATGTTCATCTTAAGACCAATCCGTTGGGAGGTACTATTGAGGTCATTGAGCATAGTGCTTAGGTACTCCAGCGATTCTGCCATAAGGACTATCGTCGGCAAATCGAAGGTGAGTGATATACTCGCCATTAATGTTAATACCGTATCCTTTCCAGTCCAGTATCATGAAAACGTCTTCCAATGCAGCGGTGAAGAGTTTCGAGGATACAACGTCCCTGTCCCTGTCTTACACCTCTCTGCAGTTGCATAGATTTCGTACTCTGGATCTGTACTCGGACAGCCATCGTAGTTCTCCTGTACAAACACTTCACCACTTCGATATATCGACAGTCAACTTGGCACCCCTGAAGGAACTGCAGCACCGCCCACATTTCGGCGGAATCAAAGGCTTTCTCATAGTCCACATACACCAGGCATAGTGGCAAATTGTATTTCTCGGACTTTTATACAATTTGCTGAAGGGTATGTATGTGGTCTATCGTACTAAAGTCTTTTTGGAAACCGGCTTGTTCAGGAGACTGGAAGTCGTCGAGTCTGTATGCGAGACGATTCGTAATGACTCTCGAAAACAGCACGTAGACGCGGCTAAGAAGGGAAATCGGTCTGTACTTCTTCAAGAGAGCATTGTCATCTTTCTTGAAGAACAAGACCACCACACTTCTGCTCCACGCCTCCGGTGTAATGCCACCATGGAGGACGGAATTAAAGAGCTTCTAAAGGACTTCAAGTACCGGTTTTCCACCCGCTTTCAGAAACTCTGCTGTAATTCTATCCTCATCCAGGGACTTGTCATTTTTATGGTGCTGAAGAGCCATTCTAATTTCGCTCAGACTGACATCCGGAATATCATCGAAATAGTGTCGGAAAACACTTGCTCTTGGATCGGTACTTACACTTGCGTGTGACTCCAACGATGATGTGTACAGCTGCTCATAGAACCTCTCAATCTCACTCAAAATCTCAAGTGTCCCGGAAACGATGCTGCCACACTCTGTCTTCAGCTTTGACACTTGGATCTTTCTGGCAGGCAGATCTTTGGCAAAGACTTTGGAGCCATGGTTACGCTGGATCGCTTCTTCATTACAAGCTGTATTGAAAATGTGTAAGTCCCGTCGCATGCATTTGAAGATCTGTCTGTTCAGTTGCCTGTATACTGTCAAATCTGCTGAAGACTGAAGCTTCATTTTCCGTCTAATAGCCGTGAGATTAAGAGTTTGATCGGAAAGTTTTTGTGTTCTTCTGCAGCGGGTCTTGCAAAACTTAACTCCGACCGCATGAACAGTTTCCACGAGTTTGTCATTCATATCGTTTACTGCATTGCAATCTTCTAGGCACTAAAAAAGGTATTTTGTAACTCGACCCGCAAGTTTTCGGGACTTTGGATTAGAACACGAGGGTAAAAATACTCGTCAACAAATTCGCGCTTAGTGCTCCCAACAATTATTGGCATAGGTGTGACATGGATGTTACACATGATCTTTATTTTGTCCATGTTTATCTTAAGACCTATCCATTGGGAGACACTATTCAGGTCATTGAGCACAGTGCTTAGACCATCCAACGATTCTGCCGTAAGGAATACATCGTCAACAGCACGTAGACGTGGCTGGGAATGGAAATCACTCGGTAGTTCTTCAAGAAAGCGTTGCCTCCTTTATTGTAGAACAAGATCACAGCACTCCTGTTCCACGCCTACGGAGTAGTGCCACCATGGCGTGGACAACAAGCATTTTAAATTGAAGTTAACAATTTAATTGGTGCCAGCATGGATCGAATCCTTGAAATTTACAGCAAGCGCTTAATTCCTAAGCTACTACGGCTTTTAATAAAGAAAACATTATTCTAAGTGCAAATATTATTGTATCTTTGGCGCGTAGAAATATTAGTAAAGAATTTGCATTGTTATGTCTACAGTGCTAGGTGAAATATATTTAGCATTAATCTTTGTCTTAAGCTTCGGCCGAAGGTTACAGCAAAAGTTCAATAATCGGTTTGTAGTTAAGCTTCGGTCAAAAAACTGACATTCAGCTGGAAACTACTTTTTGAAAAGTATTAAATTTGTGCCATTCTAAAAGTAGTGTCCGACAGAAACACTTTGTAGTGCCCTGTAGCCTCCCCGTCACCCCCGACAATATACATTATGACATTAGTATTTAGTGTAGAATAAAACAACAGTATAATTAAAGTCTGATTATTATTATTAAAACTGAGCAACACGTCTCTTTATTCATTCAACACCCTTCCGACATTACAACTTGACCTTTCCGAAAATCACATGAAGTTATTTTAATTTTTCCAGGTAAGTTCCACCTTCAGCCTGGTAAATACGAGCTTCCGTTCGATTGTCCAATTCCTGCTAACTGCCCATCATCTTTTGAAGGCACTTATGGCCATGTTCGCTACGAGATTAAGATAGTAGTTGATAGAGCTTTTATGTTAGATCAGGAGAAGAAAATGAGTATACGGGTTATCGCTCCATTAGATCTGAATGTGGAACCATATTGTAAGGTTGTTGTCATACAAAATTTAATTTAATTTTTAAATTTCTTTAATATATTTTAGTCTGTTTACTACTAATGGATTATGCGTCAAGTATTTCATCAAAGTCATACATTGTATCAGACTAAACTTTGACATGAAGTATCTGTAGATAGACACACTTTACTCTATGTTACGAAGTTGAAAGTTTTCGGACTAATTTAAATAGATACATAGTCTTAAAAAATTTGTTATGCCTGTGTAATTAATATAACTAACTAAAGTAAAATGGATGTAAGAGACAAAAGTACTATAGTTTAATGTTATTAAAGAATACTGAGAACAGTGCCCTGTACACTACGAACGTGTGAAAGGGAAAACTGACTAACCTAGAGAGAATAAGTTAAAAAGTGGAATGTACTAAATTGGTTTCAGTTTTCATTGTCGTGTTACCTGACAATGAAACCGTGCTATTAGTAACGTGAGCGATTTCGTTCTGCTCAAGTTCCCCGACTGGCGGTTTTTTTTTTGCGCCCAATGCAAGGCTACCCTCCTGGAGCGGGGGAGGGAGGTAGTGAATGCTCATAGCATACCACGCAGCTGGCTGCAAGGTTATGTGGGACTCACTTAGAAGTGCCTACCCACTAAACATCACCTGTTGGACTGACTCTGGCCTGTATGGCTTCCTTGCCGCATCGGAAGCTACCCACTGCGCTGCCTTGCTCTTAACGTCCCGTACCTTCCGCTGCTAAAATTACGCAACACACGTGTTCACGCAAGAATGTCACTTATATTAAATCAAATAAAGTTTCTACAAAATGAGTGTAAATTAACACACACATTTAAAGCAAAAAATACCAAAACCAACTATTGGTGGTGAATAAAAACCGCAAAATAGATATAATTTTCCAGTCATCATTGTCTCAAAGTAAAACAAAGAAATCTGCTGCTGAAGCTACACTTGCGTTTCACACTGTTAAACACCACCAGTCTTACAACTCCGTGGACTGCACTGGGCGTTTGATGAAGGTAATCTTTGTTGCTTTGATTATATACATGTCTAGATAGAGCGTTGCGCTGCAATCGCAACAAAACCGACCGGCCCGTTTTGAAGCGCTTGTGTGCATATTACGCACACAAGTATGCGTTACTACTATTGTTTAACAAGCGCGCTGCGTCATCGGGGGCGATCTGAGTGATACCAGCTCTTGAATATTTCCCATTAGATTAAGTACATACTCATTTGACTTTTTCATTTTTTTTCTATATATACTTAATTTGATTTGCCTAGTTATAAAATAAAAATCATGAATTGTAATTTTAATTTAATTTAATTTTAATTATCAGTATTAGCCAATATATATACATTTTGACTTGCTCACTTATAAAATAATGATTTAATATATTATGTCAAATAGTTTTTGCATGTGTAATATGTACAACTATTTGTCATCTTTGATGTAGGTACCATGTTTAGCGAATAAATAACTAATCATTTTTTGGTATTTATATGATTACTTTTGGTATTTATGTATTTTAGTTGTAGTTTCGTAAATATATAAATGAAACTTTTAAATATACATAAATATCAATAAAATAAAATACAAAAATAAATAAATAAAACCCAACCAGATGGGAACCCTCGGCAGGGTAGACGAAACGGCCGATGCTTTGATTATATACTTGTTTAATAAGGAAATCTGAAACCGAAAATATTAGAAAGAACTAAGAAAACTACTATTTAGTGCATAACGTCACGGGTTTCATTTATTTTTTGTAGGTAAATTATCATGTACTAAACAAATAAATAATGTAATTTTTAAAATAATAATGTTCTCTTGATCGAAAGATGATGTAATGATATTTGTATTTTGTCTCCCATAATTTCGCCAAATCTCCCTAGTAATAAGCTGACAACACCGGCTAATGAAACAAACCTACAAAATAACGAATGAAAATATCGTGTTTTCTTAAAATATAGCGGTTAAATAACAAAACATGCTGATGGAAAGTGATCTTAGTGTTATTATACGGTTTTCCCACATAATTACGATACAATTTGACAGCACAAACCGGCATAATTAATTATTTTTCGTGAGCACGTTATCCTTAAGTGATTCAAATGACACTGACGTAAGTGAGAAGCGAGTCTACCAATTTTAGTAGACTTTATTTGGGCCGTTTGGTACGGTCAATGTGGCATCTAGACATGTATATAATCAAAGCTTTGTTGATTCCAATACTGCCAAGAATATTACTTACCAAAGGACTAGAAACAGAAGACATCGTAAACGGCGCGATAGCTCCATGGATAATTCAAAATATCAAGTCCTTGTAAAAAAAATAACATACATAGGGTTATCAACCGATGCGAGTAATCGCGGCTCGGAAAAAATATTTCCGATTATGATCCAGTTTTTTGATTCTCAAGGTGGGATGCAGTCAAAGTTACTTACGCCAAACGAGACAGCAGAAACAATATATGATATTATTATGAAGACTTTGAAAAAGTACGACTTAACTGAATAATGTGTCTCCCAAATATCGGATAATGCCAACGTAAACTTTGGAGGGATCAACAGACAAGCAGGAGGAAATGTGTTGACAAATCTTAAGAATAAACTAAATAAGGAGATTATTGGAATTGGTTGCTCAGCACATATTTTGCATAATTGCATCCAACAGGGTACTGATGTACTAAAAATAGATATCGAATCGCTGGTGATGAAGCTTTTTAATTTCTTTTGAGTATATACCGTGCGCACTGAAAGCTTAAAATCAATTTGTGAATACATTAATATCAACTACTAAAAGTTGCTTTATCATAGTAAAACTAGCTGGCTGAGCCTTTTTCCAGATATAGAAAGAATTTTGTAAATGTACCTAAAATAATATTTTTTGACAACTGCGCAAGTGCCGACAGCAGTTAAAGCTTTTTTCGAAAATGAACTCGCAGAAAGTTATTTATTTTTTGTGCATTCTCTTATGTCGGTCTTCCAGTCACAAATAGCAAAAATAGAACAGGAAAATAACTCCGTCATGGATATTCTAGGAATATTAAAAGAAGAAGAGAAATAGAGTGTCCATAGCTTTTGTTAGGGCTCTACTGTTGACACAGTTCAATCTGAAAAAGACATCTTCACATGATGATGAGTTTCATAAATTTGTTATGAAAGACCAGCCTGCTGAAAGCTATATACAGCAGTAAAACACGAGGATCAGATGTATAATTAATCAATTAATTGCGTGATAATTATTAGATTTCGTTGTTTGATTATTAGTAGTTCATAATTTGTTTTATTATAATATAATTTCTTATATTTTTCTCTTTTCTTAAAATTTCTGACAATTTCCAATTTTCCCTGTTTCCCTGACAGACACCTAAAATTCCGGACATGTCAGGAAAATTCCCGTCATCTGGAAACCCTAGCCACGATGTAAATTAAAGTTCCATATTATCAATTTGAGTATTAAAAGCTTGGCTGGTTAAGTGTTGGGATCAAATTTGCACTGTTTTGTTCAGAGTTTAATGGCGGTGTAAGAATATCCACTTCTCCATATAGCCCCGTGGGTGTCGTAAGAGCCGACAGAGGGAAACTAAAACAGAACAAGGGCAGCAGCATCCTGCTGATGACAACTCAAAATTATAAAAAAAACTGCGGTTGACAACACGCCTATCATGCGTGACATCAATCTTCTCTATGAGAAAATCTAGGTGGGTTCAGCGGTGTACTTTTATTGGCTGTAATGGATGGTTCTGAGCTTGCTGCAGGTGTCGATGGGCTGCCATTAGGTAGAATTAACTTCTAAGCTTGTGCTTATCACTGTATTGACGTAAAAATGGGTATTGTGATGGACTGTCCAAGAGACAGACATTATGCAAACATTTAAGAAAGAGGGAGGTCTTTGGGCAAAAACATTATCAGTGAATCGTCTCATTTGTCTTCAGGAACCGATGCAGTTTGACATAGAAAGCACATATTGGTGCTGCTGCAAGAAATACGGCTCCAGTGAGACCGTTGTTAAACTGCCTGTGTCTGGATACTGCCCCGGACAAGTTATATCCATTGTGGTGAACTGTTCAAATCAGAGTAAGGTTGAGATTGATATCAAACTCTTCATTATAGAGGTAAACATATTTTTAATTTTAGTTATTTATTTTTATTCTTGTAAGCCCTGCTTCATTTCAAACATGAATAACCACAAATAGTTTTATCTTACATGAATAAATAAATGTAACCTTATTGTACACCATACAATTTACCATATTTTTTACATATTCTATTTACACCATAATAATTTATATTAGAATAGGTACTATTGCTCCTAGCGAGAGCGAGCGTGTCGAGCGGCGGCTGGCCGGCGGGCACGCGCAACGTGGACATTCAGTACTTTGTACGCTTGCGGACGGTGCTATGCTTACCATTATGTCATAGATACTATTTACTTTATATTATAAGTTCTTTATACTTTATATTGTTTATTTACTTAAAAGATAAATTACTTTCTTAGAAGCCAAACTTATGTTATGTCATAAGATAGTATTTACTTTATGTTATAAGACCTATATATACTTTATATTGTTTATTTACTTAAAATCTAAATCATATTGTTTACTTTTTAAGAAGCCAACCTTATTCAATTGTAATATTATATGCTAATATTTATATGTATATATATATATATATATATATATATATATATATATATAATATTATAGTTTACCATTCCTAATTGTATCTTAGAATAAGTTAACCAAGAACAATGTTGTTCCCTTATTCTTATTATCCTAGCTTCTTACACTCATCATTACAGCCCTTCACAAGTCCACTGCTGAACATAGGCCTCCCCCAAGGAATGCCACAAAGCACGGTCCTCAGCCACCTGCATCCATCGACTTCCTGCATATTTTACCAGGTCGTCACTCCATCTCGTACACTTCGTCCGCCGGTACGAGGCCGCCACTCGAGAACCTTTTTTCCCCATCGGTTGTCGGTTCTTCGAGCTATTGGCCGGCCCATTGCCACTTCAGCTTACTAATCCGTTGGGCTATGTCGGTCACTCTGGTTCTACTGCGGATATCCCCATTTCTAAGTTTATCCCGCAGAGAAACTCCGAGCATAGCCCTCTCCATAGCTCGCTGAGTGACCTTGAGCTTCCTCATCCGGCCAGCAGTGAAGGACCACGTATGAGTTCCATAGGTAATCACTGGCAACACGCACTGGTTGTACAGTCTCGTTTTCAAGTTTTGAGGTATACCTGACGAGAAGATGTGCCGTGATTTCCCGAACGCTGCCCAACCGAGTTGAATCCGTGGATTGACCTCTCGGTCGAATTTGAACTTACCTAGTCGAACTATTTGTCCCAGGTAAACATACTCGTCAACAACTTCGAGCTCAGTACTCCCAACAACTACCGGCAAAGGTGTGATATGGACATTAAACATGATCTTTGTTTTATCCATGTTCATCTTAAGACCTATCCGTTTATCCGTTATCCGGAAACACTATTGAGGTCATTGAGCATAGTGCTTAGGTCCTTCAGCGATTCTGCCATAAGGACTATATCGTCGGCAAATCGAAGGTGAGTGATGTACTCGCCATTAATGTTAATACCGTATCCTTTCCAGTCCAGAAGCTTGACAACGTCTTCCAATGCAGCGGTGAAGAGTTTCGGGGATATAACGTCACCCTGTCTTAGACCTCTCTGCAATTGGATAGGTTTCGTACGCTGGTTCTGTACTCGGATAGCCATCGTAGCCCTACTGTACAAGCACTTCAGCACTTCGATATACTGACAGTCAACTTGGCACCGCTGAAGGGACTGCAGCACCGCCCAAATTTCGACGGAATCAAAGGCTTTCTCATAGTCCACATACGTAAGACATAGTGGCAAATTGTACTCCTCGGACTTCTGTATTTCCGAATTTACCGAAGGGTATGTATGTGATGTGGTCTATGGTGCTAAAGCCTTTTCAGAAACCGGCTTGTTCGGGAGGCTGGAAGTCGTCAAGACTGCGCGCGAGACGATTCGTAATGACTCTCGAAAACAGCACGTAGACGCTACTCAGAAGGGAAATCAGTCTGTAGTTCTTCAAGAGAGCGTTGTCACTTTTCTTGAAGAACAAGACCACCGCACTTTTACTCCACGCCTCCGGTGTAATGACACCATGGAGGACGGAATTAAAGAGCTTCTGAAAGACTTCAAGTACCAGTTTTCCACCCGCTTTCAGAAGATCCGCTGTAATTCCATCCTCGCCTGGGGCCTTGTCGTTTTTAAGGGGCTGGAGAGCCATTCTAATCTCGCTCAGACTGACGTCCGGGAGATCATCGGAATAGTGTCGGATAAGACTCGCTCTTGGATCGTTACTCACACTTGTGTGTGGTTCCAACGATGATGTGTACATCTGCCCATAGAACCTCTCAATCTTACTCAAAATCTCAAGTGTCCCGAAAATGACGCTGCCACACTCGGTCTTCAGCTTCGACAGTTCGCTCTTTCAAGCAGACAGATCTCTAGCAAAGACTTTGGAGTCCTGGTTCCGTTCGATCGCTTCTTCAATACGAGCAGTATTAAAGTTGCGTGAGTCCCGCTGCATGCATTTGGAGATCGGTCTGTTCAGTTGCCTGTATGCTGTCAAATCTACTGAAGACTGCAGCTTCATATCCCGTCTCACAGCCATGAGATTAAGAGTGTGATCGGAGAGTTTTTGTGTTCTTCTGTGGCGAGTCTTGCAAAACTTAGTTCCGACCGCATGGACAGTTTCCACGAGCTTGTCATTCATATCTTCCACTTCATTGCAGTCTTCTAGGCACTTATAACGGTTTTGTAACTCGAGCTGAAAGGTTTTGGGACTTTGGAACAGAGCACGAGGGGGACGGAGCGTAGACTTCATTAGACGTGACCTCTCCAACTTAACGTTTAGGTTCAGTGTGCCTCTCACCATTCGGTGATCGCTGCCGGTTTTCACCCTCGCGATCACTGAAACATCACTGAAAAGTTGTCGTCTGGTTGTCATAATGAAGGCAATCTTATTTTTCGTCGAACTGTCCGCTTCCTACACTATTTAAACCAAATCTTTCGATCCCTCAATATAATTCCATTCCCAAGTTCTCTATATCAACTACTATATTTTAAGTTAGTTTAAAAGTATTAAATAAATTTATTTTAAAAGAGTTTTTGTCTCTGCCACATAACATTACTCGTGTTGTGTGTGCGTATTTGTGTGGCAAGCATTTATTTTATAACAAAAAGGAGATTGTAATAATCTAAAATGACTTCGAATAGTAAACGTCAATGTACATTTACAGATATTTTACGTGAAAGATATCCTTTAATGAGACAGGGATGAGAACCGTCTGAAGTTTTCTGTACAGTGTGTGATTATTCCATAAAGTACAAAGGTGCGTTTGATATCGACACACACATTAAAAGCAAAAGACACGAAAGTCAACTGTTGGTGGTGAATAAAAACTGCAAAGTAGATACAATTTTCCAGTCATCATCGTCTCAAAGTGAAACAAAGCAATCTGCCACTGAAGCTACACTTGCGTTTCACACTGTCTTCTTCACTGTCACATCAGTCTTACAACTCCGTGGACTGCACTGGGCGTTTGATGAAGGTAATCTTTTCTGATTTCAATACTGCCAAGGATATTACTTGCCAAAGGACTAAAACAGAAGCCATCGTAAACGGCGCGATAGCTCCATGGATAATTCAAAATATCAAGTCCTTGTTACAAAAAATAACATACATTGGAGTATCAACCGATGCGAGCAATCATAGCTCGGAAAAAATATTTCCGATTATGATCCAGTTTTTTGATTCTCAAGGTGGGATGCAGTCAAAGTTACTGGATGTCATTAACACGCCAAACGAGACAGCAGAAACAATATCTGATATTATTATGAAGACTTTGGAAAATACGATTTAACTGAAAAATGTTTCTCCCTAATAGCGGATAATGCCAACGTAAATTTTGGAGGGATAAACAGGCAAGCAGGAAGAAACGTTTTCACAAATCTTAAGAAAAAATAAATAAAGAGATTGTTGGAATTGGTTGCCCAGCACATATTTTGCATAATTGCATCCAACATGGTACTGATGTACTAAAAATAGATATCGAATCGCTGGTGATGAAGCTTTTTAATTTCTTTTCATTATATACCGTGCGCACTGAAAGTTTAAAATCAATTTGTGAATATATTGACATCAACTACCAAAAGTTGCTTTACCACAGTAAAACAAGATGGCTTAGCCTGTTTCCAGCTATAGAAAGAATTTTGAAAACTATCTGCCTCTAAAAGAATACTTTTCGACAACTCCGCAAGTGCCGACAACACTTAAAGCTTTCTTCGAAAATGAACTCGCAAAAAGTTATTTATTTTTTGTGCATTCTCTTATGTCGGTCATCCAGTCACAGATCGCAAAATATAACGGGAAAATAAGTCCGTCATGGATATTCTAGGAATATTAAATACGACCTCTGAAACGTTGAAAGCAAGAGCAGAGGCTACGTTCGTTCCGTTAAAAGTGCGAGAATTGTTGTCAAATTGTACTGAAGAGGCCAAAGAAATATTTATGAAAGACGTGAACAATGCCTACATGATTTGCCTTGAATATTTGGAGAAATAGTTGCAGCCACTAGACGAATCCGTATTTGACTGGATGATACTGAAAGGTGTTGATATTAATAACGAGAACGTTGTTTCTTCTTTGCAGTTTTTGAATGGATACGGAGTGTGTTTAAATGACGTTAAACTTTTTGATGAAATTACTGCATTAAATTCTTTTTTAGGGCAGCAAAGCAATGACTTTATTGATATGGGGCCTGTTAAACAATGGGAAATTATATTAAAATCTGTAATCTGTGAAAAACTGGAAGAACTGAATAAAATCTGCTGTTTGCAATTCAAGCAGAAATGGTAATGTCGAACGAGTGTTTTCATTAATGGGTGCGCAGTGGACAAAGGAGAGAAATAGACTGTCCATAGCTTCTGTTAGGGCTTTACTGTTGACACAGTTCAATCTGAAGAACACATCATGTGAGGAGTTTCATAAAATTGTTATGAAAAACCAGCACATGCTACAAGCTATATCCAGCAATGAAAAGTACGAGGATCAGATGAATAATTAATCAAATAATTGCGTGATAATTATTAGATTTCGTTCTTTGATTATTAGTAGTTCATAATTTGATTTTATTATAATATAATTTCTTATATATTTCTCTTTTCTTAAAATCCCTGACAATTTCGAATTTTCCCTGTTTCCCTGACAGACCGCTAAAATTCCGGACATATCAGGAAAATTCCTGTCATCTGGTAACCCTAATTGTCGCTAAAACGATCTCTTCCAACAACCTTTAGATGGCCAGAAACTTATAATACGTAAAGGAAGAAGTGTACAATTTCTTTTATAAGTTTTATAAATGAATATATTATCAAATAAAACAATAAACTACATAATTAAAATTTTATAAATGAATATATTATCAAATAAAACAATAAACTACATAAATATGAGGTATATTACACACATATCTAAATATTTAAAAATAAAAGTTCTACCTAAATTACACCATATTATTATATTTTAATAGATGCATGTACACAGTACACCTAAACACCTAGCTTATCTGCCGACTTCCAAAAAGGAGACGGTACTCAATTCGAGTGTATGTTTTTTTTTTTTTGCTTTTTTTTTATGTGTGTTAACTCATAACTTTGTACTGGGCGATTCGATGATTCTTTTTTTTATATGAAAGCTGATAGTTCTCGTGTGGTCCCATATGAATTTTATCAAGGTCAGACCAATGGTTATTGAGTTATTCTTAAATAACCTGTCTTGAAGTCACTTATATTGAAGTCGGCTGTACAAAATTTTTAATTTTAAATTATCTACAACCGTCCCATACCCAAAATAATTATACTAGTTAAACAAACTAGTACTTCTATAACCAAAATGATTGTCAAACATGAAAATATGGCTAACATTTTACTATAAATAAAAATTATATCTTATAATATTTATTTTCTGCCGACTTCCAAAAAGGAGACGGTACTCAATTCGAGTGTATGTTTTTTTTTGTGTGTTAACTCATAACTTTGTACTGGGCGAACCGATTTCGATGATTCTTTTTTTATATAAAAGCTGATAGTTCTCGTGTGGTCCCGTATGAATTTGATCAAGGTCAGACCAATGGTTATTGAGTTATTCTTAAATAACCTATATTGAAGTCGCTTACATTGCAGTCGGCTGTACAACATTTTTAATTTTAAATTATACATTGATCCCTTCCATCTTTTTATTTCTCTGTTTATTTTTTCAGACTTGGACAAGAAACTCATGATGATTTCTTACGAATGGATTTAAATTTCTCTTTGACAGAATACAACCTTCTATGCAGACCTAACGCCGGGCACTATGTACGAATCGGAAATAATAGCAGAGATCAATAAGGGTCCTGTCCCCGGAGGGTTCACAAGAAGCTGGATAGTGAATATGGAGGTGCCTGCTATAGATGTGTACAATTTGGAATCCTGTCAGTACATTGATATAGACTATGAGTTTAAGGTATGCGATATTTTATTAAGAGGCACCGAAACCATCAGTATTTTTAGTGATTAAAGACATAATTTTGGAGTGCGAATCCAGACAGTCAACAGTGCGAACGTGTCGCTGTGCGTTTTGAAATGCAGGTTTTATGCATAACAAAATAATCCATAAATTAACAGTAACTACCGCTAGTTTGGTGTGCAATTAAAGTAAAAGTGCAATTTCGACGTCTACGTGAGCTGAGAAACGCCCCATTTCACCTCGGGGCCACGCACATAAAATAATTCATCCTTTTTCGACAAGTCGGTTTTAAGCGACGGCGGGTGGGTCGAGAATTCACGCGTGAGTAATTATTGTAACTTTGCATCCGAATAGATTTTGTATTTTTACAACTGACTCACAAAGTAGAATATCACAATATTTGTCAATATGGTAAACTGCGCGGCTTGTAATAAAACTATAAGGGGAAACCAACTAATGAAATGCACAAAGTGCGATTACCAATACCACCCCTTGTGTGTTAATTTATCCGAGTATCGTAAGATTACAGAGATAACAAGATCAACATGGATATGCCCACAGTGCCGCCGTGCGACGCCAAAAACCGATAACACGAACAAACCCATACGCTCACCCGTCTGCAACGAAGATATAGACAGCTGTAGTCCTGTGGTGGTTGAGTCACCCTCTTTGGCAGCAAACTCATGTCAGTTATCTCTGCTGGCTTCGGAAATAAAATTACTTCGCGAAGACGTAGGAGAATTAAAAGCCCACCTCAAGTCACTAACTGACCACTTGATGCAGTGCAACATACGACTAGATGACTATGAAATCAAGTTATCGCGAGCAGAGGATAAAATCCGCGCGCTTGCAAAAAATGAATCGGAGGTCCTCAGGTTGAATTCTACTATTGAACAGCTTAACCAGGAAATTAATACTCAAGCACAAATTCACCTAAAGAACGAAGTTGAAATCACTGGCATAACAGAAACCACCAACGAAAATCCGGTGCACATTATTTTAACAACGGCCGCAAAAATTGGAATCAACCTCGACGCCAACGACTTAGACTACGTAACGCGAGTGGGTTCCCGTCAAAAAGTCAGCGATACAAACGATGGCAGTAATTCACCGACGGACTGGCAACCTCGTCCACTAGTTGCGAGATTTCTACGACGGAATAAGCGGGATGAGTTCCTACTCGCAGGAAAATCTAGACGCAACCTCAATAGTAAGGATATAGATTTACCTAGCAGTGCAAGAAACATTTACTTCAATGAGCGGCTGACTAAAGAAAATCGGCAGTTATTTCGCATTTCAAGACAGAGAGCCAAGGAATGTGGCTTCAAATTCTGCTGGATCAAAAATGGCGCTGTCAATATTCGTAAACAGGAGGGAAGCCCTCCAATTACGATCCGGAACTCCTCCGACTTATTACGTCACTGCCCGCCTGTTGCACAACCTCAAGCAGACGTTTAGCAATTCACAAGACGTTGTTTACTTTATTATTACTACACAGGCTTTTGCGCATATTTTATATTTTATATTAAATTTAGTTTTAAGTTACCAATTCATTCTTATATTTTACCAATTCTTGCCAATTGATTTACGCAAAAATAGGTATAGGTCAATTTTATACACACACAAAATAAAACACACACAATTCACTACACTATACACAAGCAGTCGCAATGAAATACACACCAACAAAGATTTAAAGTTGTTTTCACGAATTAATAACAACATTCCCACTCTTGCAGCTGTAAGCAACTTCAGTAACAGAACAATATTATTTTTTGTCTTAATATTTATATTAATTAAACATGGATTTACTTAGCATTGCTAATGATATAGATGAATCACTGGCCATAGACTGTCGTAGTATAGACTCTCTGGAAAAATGCAAGAGTGTTCTTACTAATGATAAGCATAGTTTAAAAGTTTTGACATTCAATATACGAAGTTATCAACGTAATTTTGACGATTTTAAAATAGCTCTCAAACGTTTGGACCTGGATTTTGATGTCATTGTATTGACGGAATGTTGGCTGTGTGATGGTATCATTTTTGAACCATTGGAGGGTTACAAAATCTATCAATCCTTATCACAAGTAAACAAATGCGGTGGAATCGTCGCTTACGTAAAAAACTCATGGAATAGTGAAATTGCACCTCAGGTACATACATTGGATGACGCTGATAGTCTCCTCATAAATATAAATAACGACCTTACAGTCCTAGGAATTTACCGCTCTCCTTCCTTCTCAAATACCGATCGATTTATTTCCTCTTTAGACTCTGTACTCTCTGACATCCAACACAAACGAACCCTAGTAATTGCAGGTGACATTAATATTAATATAAATGATCCAATGAGTGCACAAGCAGCCAACTATTTATGCTTGATGGCATCTCATGGTCTATATCCAGCGATATCAAAGCCAACTAGAGGAGCCTCATGCCTTGACCACATCTTCATAAAATCTGAGACAAAGTCCTCAGGCCTCGTCTGCAAATCTTCTATTACGGATCATGATTTTGCTCTGGCTGAAATTCTTTTGCAAATCCACCGACATACAAGTAAAGTACGTATGATACGAAAAACAGACTGGGAGTCGGTTGCCTCATATATCAACAGTTTGCACTGGAATGAAATAACAAGCGAAAATAATGTTAACACCGCCTCAAACAAATTTAATGATGCTATTACATTCGCAATCAATAAGTACACGCAGGAAGTTAAAGTAGGTCGCAGAAAGAGCAACTTAAAATGCTGGATCACCCCTGGATTAATAAGATGCATGAAACATCGGGACAAATTGCACCTTGAGTATAGAGCTGATCCGAATAACCAACGTAAATTATTGGTCTACACGCGGTATAGAAACTTTTTTCATACTCTACTACGGAATATTAAAGCTGAACATAACAGAAAGGAAATTACTGAAAACAAAGACAATGCACGTAGTCTTTGGAATAAAATTAAAAGCCTATGCTATAATTCTACGTCAGAGTCCCACCCCATAAAACTTATCAAGGACCTGAACAACCCAACTTCATCTTTAGACCAATGTAATCACCATTTCGCAACAGTAGGGGAGGTCTACGCAGAAAAAATTTTAAGTAACTTAGGCACATCTCAAGACCAACTTATCAAGAATCACAGATGTTCAAAATCTAACCCAAATTCTTTCTATCTGCATCCTACTGACGAACAAGAAGTGAGCCGAATCATTCACAACCTAAAAACCAACAGTTCCCCAGGATTAGACCATGTCACTGTTACGCTGCTTAAAAAGTCCTGCAGTAATATTATTATTCCTCTCGTTCACATATTTAATTTAAGCCTAGAAAAGGGAGTTTTTCCAGAATCCTGGAAAACTGCAGCAGTGTCACCTATTTTCAAAAATGGCACTCCAACCTTGCCGGAAAACTACAGACCAATCTCTTTACTTAGCATCATATCGAAAATTCTAGAGAAGATAGTGAATAGGCAACTTGTCCGTTTTCTACATAAAAATCGGATTATCTCGGATAAGCAATATGGTTTTCGACAGGGAAAATCGACCGACGACGCTGTAGCAGCACTAGCTGACCAGATATCACAACACCTGGAGAGTGGGAAATGTTGCATAGGTGTTTTTCTCGACCTGTCGCGAGCTTTTGACACTGTCTCTGTTGGCCTCCTCTTGAAAAAGCTAGAAGCCGCTGGAGTAAGAGGAAATACACTTCAATGGTTTGAAACTTACCTTAAAATGCGAAAACAGTGCGTAAAAGTAGGAAAACACACTAGTAGGCAACTGCATGTTAATTTTGGTGTTCCCCAGGGCAGTACCCTTGGACCTACTCTTTTCACTTTGTACTTGAACGATATCCTCGAACAAAAATTGCCTAATTCAAATGTAATCGCTTACGCAGATGATACAACCATATTGTTTCACGATACGACATGGAGTCGAGTATACAGTACCGCGGAACAAGGCCTATCTCGGATTGCCATGTCCTTAAATGTAAATCTACTTACACTGAATCAGAAAAAGACTACATACATTTGCTTTTCTAAATCTAGACGAACGAGTCCTCCGATTGCTATTCCTTTAACAATTCATTACTGCAGGAATGATTATACCTATCTGCATGGCTGTAACTGTGAACCGATTGCGCGCTCTAAAATGACTAAATATCTTGGAGTTATCATAGATGAAAACCTAACGTTTGATGCCCATATTTCAAATCTGTCTTCCCGTGTGCGAAAGTTCATTTTCATTATGAAAAAACTGCGAGTTTGTACTCCTGTGGATATAATACGTCAGGTGTACTTTGCACTATGCCAATCTATACTGCAGTATTGCATTTGTGTTTGGGGCCGCGCTGGGAGGACTGCATTTATGACATTGGAAAGGGCACAACGTGCACTAATTAAAGTAATATTGAATAAACCATTCACATACCCTACCAACTCCCTGTATGAAGAATTTAAAGTACTACGGGTACGACAGCTGTTTATTTACAATGCCACACTCAAAGTGCACAAAAGTGTAAGATCTCGCCCGGATTACAATGATTTAAGAAGCAAACGAACCTTTAGAATCCCTGTTCCAATCGTAAAGTCAGATCTAGCTAAACGTTGTCCCACTTTCACTCATCCCTTCATTTACAATAGAATATTAAAAATAATTGACCTTAGAGACCGCTCCCTTTCCTCATGTAAAACCTTACTAAAGAACATGCTCTATACTCTAACATATAATGACACTGAAGAGCTAATTAAATAGCACATATGACACACACACGCACACACACAGGCATGCACGCGCATGCACACACACACACACACACACACACACACACACACACACACTCACTCACACACACACACACACACACACACACACACACACACACACACACACACACACACACACAAACTGGACTCGATCGTACTCATTCTAATTTCAACTATTACAGAGTCATCTATAAGCGCTATAATATATATTTTTTTTATTTTAATTGAGTAGTGAAATAATACCACCATATTATTTGTATTAAAAACATTACTTTTAACCACCGATATCAATCATGTTATGTTAAAACTACCGTATAGTATATGTTTAAGTAAATGTTGTCCAGTGACAAACCATTTTCTAATATCGCATGCCAGGGTCCTGAGATACAAGCTGCGCTTAGTTTAGGACCCGCAGTTACCTGTGTTTTTATACTTATGTTGTTAAATAAATAAATAAATAAATGTTTTGGGCACTTCCTTCCATCATTTTCATCATCATCATACCACTTCTGTCTTTTCGGCGAGAGTTGATAAAAAGGGTTCTTAAATCCATTACAAAAGCATTGCGTGACAGGCTTTTCCTTGCTCCGAAAATCACTCAACCTAGCTAAGGTTTTTAGCCTAGGTAACTTTTTTTACAAAGGAACTAATAAGAGCAAATCACTAAAGCTGCTATTATATTATTATAATGTCTACACTTGGACAAAACGTCTACAAACGTCAATGTTTCTGGATTTTTCAAAGGCTTTTGACACAGTTTCGGTTCCAGTCGTAGTCGACAAAATGGAAAAAATTGGAGTAATAGTCTTAGCTCAGGATATTTTTATAGATTACCTCAGTAACCGCAGCCAATGTGTAAAAATAGATAATATTTATTGTTGATACGATTATTTGGGCTACGGTGTACTACAGGGTAGAATATTAGCCTGGATTACTTTCATAATTACGCTTTTCAACTGAAGAACGCATAATCATCTTAAATATATACGACATAATAAAAAAAAAATTAAACATTTTCACTTTTATAAGTAAAAGAAAACGAGATTGCGCGATGAAAAGCACAATTGGATATCTAGTTCTGATATCGCCAGTTCGTCTGCCAACCGTGGCGATAATTGACTATCCTCATTGCTATAATCGTGGAACATGTCCAACTGTGGACAGTTTATTCACTAAAGATTTTTTTTAAATCGTTTGTTATACGTTAATGATTGTAGTATTTCTTTACTTAGGTGACCGTTAGTCCTAAAGGATGCCACCGCAACAGTAACGATACGAAGCGTATTGTCATCGGCACGATCCCGATGGTAGGTCAATAGGACAACGTTCTGAGTCCTCTACAAGACAAAATGCCGATCTTCAATCAATCTATAGTTCCCCCGAGCTCCTATCTACCAAACCCTTACCCCAGCAAAAATTCACTTTATCCTGGTGAAAACTCCGCATATTCGTCTCAAAACTCACTATATCCTGACACAAACCAACCTCATCCAGGTGTAACTCCGTCTTAACCTAACGCAAACCGACCTTATCCAAGTGCAGCCGCTTCCTATCCGGGTGCAACTTCGTCTTACTCGTTAAATCCTCAAATAAACAATTCACCATATCCAGGTTCAACCATATCCAAGTCTAAATCCATCATATCACCTAGTCCGATTAACCCATCTTATCCCACGGTCAACTCGACTCCAAATCAAAGCTTGGCTCCTTATCACCCTAACAGTTCACCTTAGCCGACACAAAATCCATTGACAAACCCCAACATCAGCTCTTACCCTGGTAGACCAATCAAGCCAAAGTCCAGTTCCGGGAATTAATCGCAGCCCAGTTTTAACCGCAAGTAGTATCTCACGGAAGACATAAATCTTTGGTTTTATTGCACAAGATGATACTGAAGCTGTCCCAACACCTTCACTACCACCTGGTGCTGATACACCTTATCCTACTACTGTAAGTAAACAGTTTTCATTATTTATAATAACTAAACTGAATAATTTAATATAGTAGAGAAAACAAAGAATTTAAATTATTTTATTTCAGACCACAAACAATCTATACCTACGCCACAGCCAGCGCGTCTGAATCCCTGACACAGATGATGAAAGTAAGAACTAATTTGAAATTAGAAGACGAGAGGATGACATTATTATTTCTCTATTTCGAGTGTTAGAAGCCAACATGGAACATGTTACGAGGATGACACTGAAAGTTCATAGAAAATTAAAAACTGAACACACTAGCAAGTTATTAGTTTTATTATATCTTTTCAAAATTGTCTTCATTTACATGAATACATCGCTGCTTGCGACGGAACCACTGAGAAAAGCACTTTGGCCACTCGTCCTTAGGGGTCTCTTCGACGGCATTTTGAAACGCAGCCACTGCTTCCTCGTTGTCCATGAAACGTTTTCCTAGAAGTTTTTCTTTTATTTTCGGAAATAAATAAAAATCACAAGATGAGGTCGGGGCTCTATGGCGGGTGACCCAGTAATTATACGTCTGACGACGCCAAGTAGTCGATTATTTGCTTGCCGGTGTGCGACGAGGCGTTGTCGTGATAAAAGAGGATCCTACTGCGAGGTCGTTTCTCCCAAACATTTTCCAAGACAAATGGCAAACAATTGTTAGTGTACCACTCTGCAGTAACAGTTTTTCGATCCTCTAAAACAATTGCTGCGTAATGACCTGTCCTTCCGATGAATGAGGCCACCAATTTTTTTCCCACGCTTCGACCTCTCTTCACTTTAGTTGGCAACTTCTCGGAAGGAAATACCTAGACAGCTAGGTCAGGTCTATCGGTCGGTGTCTCTTAGTTTCAGGATTATAACAATAAATCCAGCTTTCGTCACACGTAAGTATGCCGAACACAGCATTAGAGTCACCTCCGTTAAATCTTTGAACCATTTCACGACACCAATCAACATGACGGAGTTTTTGGGCCTCAGTCAAATTATGAGGTATCCACCGGGCACAAAGCTTCCTGACCGCTAGATTTTCATGGAGGATTTTGTGCACTTGACTCATACCGATGCCTAAGCTTGTCTGAATCTGCTGATAAGTCACTCTTTTGTCAGTCTCTATCATACGCCGCACAACGCTGATGTTATCTTCAGTCGTCGCCGTAGAAGGCCGTCCCTCACGCAGTTCATCGGTGAGATTATGCGACCACGTTTAAACTCATTAAACCAGCTGTAAACAGTGGCACAAGATGGGGTTTCATCGTAAAAGGCCAATCAAAGTCTATCATAACTTTCTTATTGACTTAAATAACATCGAAAATCATAAAAAATCATTGTACGAAAATTTTCTCGCGTTTAGTTCATGCTGAAGTGACACAGACAACTTCCAATATGCCGCCAAATCGTAAACAAATGACAAATTAATAAAATACGTACACAATAATATTGGCAGTAGAGTTCGATAGAGTTCTATATTCAAAATTTGAACTTATTTTTTTATTATATCGTGTACAAGTTGCCAGTTCTAAAAACTTTCAGTGTCGTCCTCGTATGTAAAAGAATGGAGGTTAAATGAACGAGGTCAGTAGAGAACGCATTGTGAAGTATGCGTGCTTGTTTGTGTGTGTGCAACGATTATGGCTTTGCAATAAATAATTTATGTTGTGAAAATGTCATAAATAGATTTTTATGACATTTTCACAACATAAATTATTATAAATTATTATTTTAAAAGTCAGCCTCTGACTTGTGAAAATGTCATAAAAAATCTAATGGATGATTACAGTTTTAATAGTTGTTAAAGGATGAATAACTTTTTATATGTTATCCACGTAATATTTTAATTTTTTTTATAGGATAGGGTGAAAACGAGCGCGAAGTCCACTTGATGGTAAGTGGTTGCTGTGGCCCATAGACATCTACATTTATCCTCAATAAAGAATCAAAATGCAGATGCGTCGTCACCCGTGAGGACTAATATGGAATGCCTCTTTTCCAGTAAAGTGGGTCTCCGGTTCTCTACACTCACCATACGAAACACAGCAGTGTCAAGCTGCTATTTTACGCTGGTATTCTGTGAGAGCGTGGTCCTTCCCCGGTCGAGCCGACCCATTCGTGCTACAACTACACTACTAATATAGCTGCAGCATGGCTCTACCACGTAACGAATTTAATAATTTTAAATCATATTATCATTTATTACCCCATGTTATCCCGTGGGTGCCGTGATGAGACAAGAAAGTACTTGAAATAGGAGATGGGCATCATCTTCCTGATAACAATTGAAAATAATAATACAACTGCGCTTGCAAACCTGCCTGCAAACATGGTCACTATGGAGGCCTCTGTCGAGCAGTAAATGTTTCACAGGCAGTAAAGAATGAATACACATGATGCAGCCACGCTGCAGCTATATTATGTTGCTACGAATGGGTTGGCTCACTCGAGAAGGAACCACGCTCTTACAGAATACCAACGTGAAGCTTATATCTGCTGTGATTCGTTGAGTGTAGCGAAGTGGAGACCGTTTTTACTAGAAACCTTACAGAACATCAGCATTACTGCTCTGCTTCGTAAGGTAAGTGTAGCTCAGTAACATGAAGTGGACTGTATGCTCACTTGTCACCACTATTCTATAAAAAAAACGTACATAATAACTAGCCCTTTCCCTGTTTATTGATAGTAATTTTTAAATAGTAATAATTTTTTTAGAGATAAAGGGTGACAAACAAGCGCACAGTCCACCTGATGTTAAATGAGTGCTGTGGTGCATAGACATCTACATCTATTCTCAATTGAAAATCAAAACGCAGACCCCTTCAAGACATTAGCCTTATATTAATATTAAACGCCTCCTTCCCAGTAAAAAGGGTCTCCGGTTCTTTACACTCAGCATACGAAACGCTCCAGCTGCACTTGGTGCTATTTCAGCCAACCCATTCGTGCTATAACCATAATACAGCCACAGAATGGCGCTACCACGTAGTCCATGAGAAAAATATGAAAAACAAGAAATCTATAAAATAAAAATTAATCGCTGAATGTGTTGCTATGCGCAAATCTCGAGAGCAGCGGAACCGATTTCACTAATTCTTTTTTTATAATATTCCTTGAAGTAAGAAGATGGTTCTTAGGGAGAGAAAAAATTAAAAATTGCCTGAAAAAGTATAAGAACAACACTTATATTCCCATACAAAAGATTCGTAATAATACTTAAAAATTAATTTGAACTTTAATACCATACCATAAAGTTTAAGTGTTAGTGGAGGGGTTCCGGGAAGGCAAAACAATTGAGTGACGTTAGTATCGTATAAATAATAATGTCACATACAAAAATAAAAGTAGTTTTACAAAAATAAGTGATATTAATTCTGTAAATACTAGGAACAGACACAAGCTAGTAGTACCAGTTACTCGACTCCATCGAGTCAGTATTTCATTCTTGGGGCTATGTATACCCTTTTACAACAAAATTCCAGAAAATATACAAAATTTGACCTGCTCAAAAGCTTTATTAATCTAACTCTGTATAAAAAGGGTTATTATAGTATTAAAGAATTTATAGATGATAATAACCCCTGGAAATGAAGTGATCGCTACCAAGATATTTCTAATTTGTTGTGTTGTTAATTTATGTAAGATGCATGATTGTAAGCTGTTATTTAAAAAAAAAGCTGGGTTTCTTGCTGGTTCTTCCCAGGACAGAGGTTTGTAGATAGTGACTTTCAATAAGTATTATTTAGTATTATTAAAAAAGTTTCTGTTTCTGTTTCTGTCAATATTTTTCAATATTTATAAACACTGGCAGATAGCCGATGTTATAAGGAGTAACTTGGGCTGCTTTTATTTTACGGTTCCGCGAAAAATAACTCCACGCGGGCGAAGTCGCGGGGAACAGCTAGTTTCAAATAATAATCATTGAGATGCACCCGTAATGCACACGGTGTATCGTGGGCCTTGGCGAGCTTACGGCCATAATGCATAATAATAAGGTATAATATCATGTATGATGCGCACTGAATTACTTATTACTAAGTTAATACCTAGACTATTTTTAAATATAAGAAATGCAAATTTATCAAATTTTCAGAAAAAAAAAATGGCCTGCGTTACAACCCCGAATACATCAGCAAGAAGGGCGAAAAATTATTCTCAATGATAACATTAACCTAAGCCAATTGTTACTTAACGCATTTTAATGCTTTTATATATTTCGGTGCTTTTTATAATGTATGTATAATTGTCGAGGCCAACAATATTTGTTGTTTGTTAAAAAACTAGAGAAAATTCCAAGAACTATTGTTTTTTTTTCCTGTCTAAAAATGCCGAGATAATGAAGGCTAAAGTGCGCGAAAGCGAAGGCTAAAGTTCCCGCGCGATGTTCTCGTTACAGACATTTACACTTAATACACAAAATAGCACCATTTTTACATATCAAAATCCACTTCAAACCATTATTTAAACAATAAGGCCCGTCACATACGTACGATATTCCGATTCGAGATTACGAACGCAGCAAGTTCATATAGAATCTATGACCCGTCACACACGTACGGTAGTTTTCCGTTCGAAATTTTGCGGGCAAAACGGGATTCCGTATGTGTGTGGCCGAGCCGTTCGGAATTAACAGTGGTAGAGCCACGCGGCAGGTTTTGCTGTCGCACGGATGGGCCGGCTCGAACCGGGGTGGTACCACGACCTCACAAAATACCAGCGTGAAGTAGAGGTTTACCTCTGCGTTTCGCTTGGTGAGTGCAGGTGGCCGGAGGCCCTTTTTACTGGAAATGAGGCATTCCATCTTAGTCCTCACGGGTGACAACGCATCTGCATTTTGATTCGCAAACGAGGATAGATGTAGATGTCTATGGGCCGCAGCAACCACTTACCATCAGGTGGACTGTGTGCTCGTTTGTCACCCTTATCCTATAAAAAAAAAAGTTCTTTTACTAAGGAAGTCCCGCCTCTTTTTTTTTTTGCGCCCAGAAGCAATTGAAAAGGGCTACCCTCCGAAAATCGAGAAAGGGAGGTGGTGAATGCTCTAAGCACACCATGACAGCCGGCTGTCGTGGTTATGTGGAACTCACTGCGGCTAACCTAACCTAACCTAAGTGCCTACCAAGTAAACACTACCTGTGAGACTAGCATTGGCTTTTGAGGCCTTTCTGCTGAATCGGAAGCGACCCTCTTTTTTTATAGGATAGGGTGACAAACGAGCGCACAATTCACCTGATGGTAAGTGTCAATTAAAATGTCATCTCGAAAAGCAGCCTGAGGCCGTACACTGTCTGTTCTATTCCTCTCAAAACCTAAGTTAGACATTATTGTCATTATGTGGGCGCAACAACCTACTGTCCTGTAAATCAAGAGAAAAGCTACGGATCAAGTTAAATTAAATTCACGAAAATAAAAACACGAAATATATCCACAAACACAACCACAATGCCAAATGCGTGTGACAAGTTTAAACTCGAAATTACCAAATCTCCTTCGAAACATGCAATAATCAACGTCCATACAGCCTATTCAATTGTGTCCGATTTATTAAAATACTTTGTTTAACGTAGCCTATTCAATCGATTTTCTAAAAAGATTTCTTTTATTCAGTATTACACTCTACAGTTTCGCATCAAAGTTTCATTATTATGAGTTTTTTGGATACTGAAGGCTATCTATACATATAATAAATCTGTAGAAAAGTCGTGTCTGTAATTCTAAAATATTCTTGAAAAAACAAGTCCAGGGGACTAAATAAAGGCTTCTGAAACCAAATTAGTGGTTTTTAGAAAGTCTTTCTGGCTGTCTGTCTGTCTGTGTATTCCGGATTCACGCAAAAACTACTGAACCGATTTACATGAAATTTTGTATGTAGGTAGTGAGTAACACGGGGCAACTTATAGGCTACTTTTTATCCGGTTACAGAACTTCAAAAAGGAAGGTTAAGTATTTAATTTCCTTTAGATGTTAATTTTCTATTATATTTGGTTATAGGTGGGATGACTGGTGTTTTTAAAATAAATACCACATTTGTAAATAAAGTTTAAAATATAGTTATAATCTTGGTTAAATAATTTGTAACTACACCGATTTGGTATTTAAAACAGCGCCATCTATCATCAAACTGAAAAAGTAGTATATTTTGCTTTGAGTTACTAATAAATGAAATAATATAAATTATGTACTTGCATGTATATGATTAAATGATTAGATTTTTAAAATTATTTTAAAAATTTAACGTTTAGTTTTTTAGTATTTTTGTTATTTTATTTTAAAAGTGTAATAATTTCAATGGATAATAGTGACGTCTATCAAAAATATAAAAATTGATTAGGTATTTATTGCAATTACTAATATATATGTAAAGTGATTAAAACTTTCACTATTGTTGCAAAATGTTCATTATTATTATAGTTTTATTCAAGAGATTTTTATATATGTCGTGGCCAGATCGTAGAATTGATCATACCTATATCATAAAGTAGTCTATCATTTCATGAAATGGTGTGGTAATTTCGTGATATTTAACACTATTTGTTTACCATGTGCATGATATAGCTTGACCAAATCAATGAATAGAAATCGTTTGAAGATATTAAAAACTAAAGACAACGTTGCTATTTCATAATATGCTCTTATGACGATACGAGTATCATTAAATCGTTTTTCACCGCTAGCGGCGCTGATAGCGTATTTTTTAACAGAAACGGAACTTTTAAGAGAATGAGGGTATCCACGACTTTTTCTGCCACCAGGGCGGCGCCACTAGAAAGTGAGGTATAATATTTGATTTCATAGCGGGGAAGTAAATTTGTTCGAAAAATGTAAAAGTTATTGTTTTTTTCTGTACTATTAGCTATATTTTATATTAATAACGTTACAAATAAATAAACAAAACCACAGATTTTCAAAATAGTAGAAAAATTAAAAAAAATTAAAAAGTGCAAAAAATTAAAGAGCAAACTACTGACGCATTGTTTTGTGTATTAATATAATACTCTAGAAATTAATAAACTTTTATTTAAAACATCTGAATGAAATTACATTGTGTAACAAAAAAAAAACTTTACCTCAGTGTTAACTAGCCACATCTGGTAAGCAGAAAATTATTAGCCCTCATTGACATCACTTTATCCCTTATTGATATAATAAATAAATGTTCGCTTCTATTGCTGATATTACTAGATGGTATGGTTTTGGCTCTCATTATTTCATCCAATATTAGCACCACCTACTTATTTCTAAATAAACTAAAATGGCAAGTCATTGATAAAATGAAATAATACAATGCTACTGAATATACGATGTAAATAATTGAATCATTAACATTACATTCGTCCCTCGTTGGTACCAGCGCAGCGAACACTTTTTTGGTCAAAAACTCTGCGGCCTGTGCCCATTAGTAACATGTATGTAAGCTGCTATTTTTTTACTTTTCTTGGGGCAATATGTGCAGTTTTTCGGTGTTCAGTGTTTTCGGGTATGTTACTTTTTGATTTCACTCTACCGTAAATATTAAGGCTTGCAAAGATAAGTAGAACTCATTATCGTCAGCCTATCAAAAGTCGACTGAAGTGAACTTAGGCCTCCCCCATAAATTGTCAAGTAGCTGGATAAATATCCAAAGCAAATGCTATAGTTGCCACGCTAGGTTACTAACTACTAAGCTCACCCGCCTAGGTTGGCAACCGTAGGTATTATTATTTTGATCAATTTGATCTGTTGTCAAGAAGGTGATGCAGCCCATCCCATCTCCAGTTTGTTTTCCTATGTCACCTCTTACGACGGGACGATATGAGGTGTTTCTAGACATATATATTCATGTGTTTCTGTAACATGTTACTAATCATCTACGTGTATAATAATAAATAATAGTATTTTAGAATGAAAAATAATCTTCGACAGACATAGAGACATAGACACCGAGGTGACTATAAAAGTGATCGATTTTTTCTAAATTTGGGACGGAACAGCTTTTAATGGCATGTTCCTAAATTCAAGCGCACGCGAGCGAAGCCGCGGGTGAAAAGCTAGTATATATATATATATATATATATTACAAAAAATAACCTTCATTATCTAATGCCATAGATAAAATACATAAAAATATTTAAAAACGTTTTGTTTTTGCTATGGTACAACCATTAGTTTTCGTTTTTCAGTTTAAAAAAAATGTTTTTATAATTGTCCCATACACTACAGAAATAAAAACCATTTAATTACGCTTATAATTTATCTTTACATTACCTACATATTTTCGTATAACTGTTACGAACGATGTCAACAACCCAATTTCATACATCTCCTTTAATTACTAAAATTTGTATTTTTGTGTAATTATTTAGTTAATGACCTGACATACTAACCCTGATGATAAGTTAGGTAACAAATCCCAGTAATGTTACTTGTAAGTTACAACGTTCAAATAACGTTCTTTCTGCGGTTCTGACTTGTACTCATACGTGTGCTCCGCGCGAAAGTCGCAACGAACTTTCATGTACTCGTATATACAATGTACTCTGTGCAACGAACTGAACGAAATTGACGACAGCTTCGATATTGGCCTGATCGCTGTACACCCTAGATTGCCCCTGCGGCAGGAATGTCAGTAGCCGCCTTTTACCGACTTCGGCGTAGTATTTGTTGCCGCATTTTACAAGAGAGCCGGCGGTATCTAGTTAGAGCGCGCGATGACTTATCAATAATCTAAGACTGGACACTTTTTCAACTTTCCCCCCATATGAGATGGTTCTCCTTACCTCTACACTCAATAACCACACATTAATAAATATCTAATAAATTATAGTAGCTAATAATTTTGGTTGACGTTTCTGGGCAACCACATGACGTGACAAGCGCCGACGCCACTAATCATAAATTAATAAATAATTAATGTTCGCTAATGTTAAAAGTAAGTATTATTATTACAACTTAAGGAGGTTAAGTGTTAAAGAATACATACATACATACATAAACACTCACGCCTGTCACCCAGAGGGGTAGGCAGAGACTACGGACTTCCATTTGGCACGATCCTGACAGACCTCTTTCGCTTTCTCCACATCCGTATACCTACGCATACACGCTCGTCGGTTAAAGGTACTCTTGTTAAAGAACTTATATAATAAGTTGTTTATTTGCCACAAACACTTTGAGCTGCGATTTGTTCTTTCGGATATATCTCGTATTCACCAGGATGCATATCCCACGTGGTTTATGGAAGATGAGATTACGACTGGGGTTAATAGTATACAGAGAAAGCCGCCAGTAAATTTTCTATTCATTTTTCATTAAAAAGCTTAGATCATTCAACCAAATGGTGAGTAATGCACCTAATGTTACGAACAAAAAAGTCTGTCACTTTTGGTGCGTAGCGAGGAAACACTACATAGACAGTACTGAACACCTACTCAGTAAAATTTTGTGTCACTATGGCATTACATATTGGGCTAAATGGTCTAAGTTAAAAAGCGAGGCATTCCATATTAGTTACAACAAAAGAGAAGCATGTCTAACAGTTGACTTTAACATCTGATGAAGAATACAAATACCACATGTTGAATAAAAACGTTATAATTAGCATAGGTGCTATGGGTACTGCTAAGCACTGTAAGAAAATATCAGGACTTAAAAGTAACAAAATTAAATGAGATAGTATCCATCTAATAAATTTTATTAAACCGTAATTATTGTTTTTAGTGATTATGTTTCCTTTTATTCTATTGTTAACAAAACTTTTAGTTCATCATCATCATCATTACAGCCCTTTACTAGTCCACTGCTAAACATAAGCCTCCCCCAAGGAATGCCACAAAGAACAGTCCTGAGCCACCTACATCCATCGGCATCAAGTATGTCTTACCAGGTCGTCACTTTATCTAGAGGCGGACCGCCCCACACTTTGCATACCGGTATGAAGCTGCTACTCGAGAACCTTTTTTCCCCATCGGTTGTCGGTTCTTCGAGCTATATAGCCGGTCCATTGCCACTTCAGCTTATTAGTCCGCTATGTCGCTTATTCTGGATCTACTGCAGATACCTTCATTTCTAAGTTTATCACGTAGGAAAACCCTGAGCACCTAGTTTATGTGAGTGAACTTGAGCTTCCTTATAACCAGCAATAAAGGACCACAGCTCAGATCCATATTATGTCATCACTAGCGACACACGCTGGTTGTATAACTTGTAGTTGCAATTAGTGTTATAAAAACTTACTACAGAATTTGGAAAGCGGTTTGAACTGTAATGTGAAAGCGTTCTGGAAATTTGTCAAAAGAAAAAGAGCAAGTGGGAATATACCTGAATCCATGACTTATGGATCTCACACCGCAAACAAACCGAATGACATCTGCGAACTCTTCTCTACATATTTTTCATCTGTGTACGACAAACCGGATAGCAATAAATCTGCGTCGTTTACCATTCCATCAAAACATCATTTTACTTTATCTGATGTACGTATTTCAACTGAGTTAGTGCATCAAACTTGTTGTAAATTGGATGCTTCAAAGGCCCCTGGGCCGGATGGAATTCCTGCTATATTTGTAAAGACGTGTGCAAAAGAGCTTACTTTGCCATTGTCCATTATTTTCAATAAGTCACTAATTACGGGTACTTTCCCGAAAATTTGGAAAAATGCGTTTGTAATACCCATTTACAATATACAGCATACTTTCCTGCATGGCTAAGGTTTTTGAAACATTAATATATTCTCACATATACAGTCATGTTAAGCAGAAAATTTCATGTATGCAGCATGGCTTCGTATCTGGTCGGTCTACGATAAGCAATCTGCTTATTTATAGAAATCACATCAGCCCGGCTATTGCTAATCGTCGTCAGGTGGACTCAATTTACACTGATTTCTCCAAGGCATTTGACAAGGTCAATCACGAGTTACTGTGTGCAAAATTAGAGGCCTATGGTATTCATGGTAATTTACTTCGTTGGGTCAGATCGTACATATCCAGGAGGAGCCAGAATGTTGTGGTTAAAGGTTATAACTCTGCTCCAGCAGCAGTCACGTCTGGTGTTCCCCAAGGATCCCACTTAGGGCCATTGTTTTTCATTGTTTATATAAATGATTTGGTTGATGTAATCCACAGTCACTGCCTACTTTATGCTGACGATATGAAGATATATCGCGTGATAAGTGACGTGAATGACTTCATTGCATTGTAAAAAGACATAGATGCAGTTCAAGATTGGTGTTCCGCTAATTTTATGTCCTTAAATATCAGTAAGTGCTTAGTTATCACCTTCACTACTAAACACAATCACCTGGAATTTAAGTACAATGTCAATAGCCAGGCTCTGACACGCAAGGAGATTGTTAAGGATTTGGGAGTATATTTCGACTCAAAATTTTCGTTCCGTCCACATTATGATTATATTACGCAAAAAAGTTTCAGAACCTTAGGGTTTTAATTCGCGTAACAAAAGATTTCTCCAAACCTCTCGCATCACTTCGATTATTTTATAATTTGGTTCGTTCTGTACTAGAGTACGCTTCCACTGTATGGTCACCCTTTTATATGGTACATTCTGACAGCATCGAGAGGGTGCAGAGAAGTTTCCTACGCAGTGTTTGTGGGAGATATGGTCACTTGCGTCGTCTACCATCATATGATTCTCGACTAAAATTTTTTAATGTCCAACGACTGTCTTTGAGGAGACAATTTGCCGAGCAAGTTTTCTTGCACAAGATTGTACATTCTCATATAGATTGCCCAGAGTTACTAAGGCTAATTAACTTCAATTCCGGTATACGACAACGTGTTCAAAGAATATTTAGGTTAGACGTACACAGAAATAACACTTCCTTTTTCAACCCTGTTGTCAAAATGTGCCGTGATTACGACGAGATTAAGCGTAGTAACGTACATCTAGATATATTCGATAGTAGCCTTGTTAGATTTAAAAGAAATTTACGTGTTGCTCTTAATTTTTAATGTATTTTTTATCTTGTTTATTTTTATTATTCTACTGAAGTTATATTATTATGCTGTGTACACTTTTTTTTGGATTGTAGTTTAGATCAACACCATCATATTTTTAATTTTAGAACTGTATATAACTACTGTCTGTTTGTGTACCTTATTCAATAAAATAAAAATAAAAATACTTTACATAACCCACTATTGTAATGTGCTACATTAATATATCATTTTTATTCATATGTCTTCAGATGTCGATGATGCCATCTAACTGTTGAAATGATAGAGGTTGATAATTAACACTAAACGAGTTTTGAGAGAAGGTAAGTCATTTGAAGATATTTTTATTTGACTGAATATTTTGTGTGTTACAACTCAATGACTTTTATTAGAAACAGATGAAGTGTATTCAAGTAAATTATACATTTTCTATTTTCTTACAGAATAATTTTTACAATGTCCAAAGACACACGATGGCATTTTGACTTGTAATAAATTGGTTTATTGCACTTGACAAGATGCCGTGGTAGCTCAGATGGTTAGCGTTCGCTGTAAGCTTCACAATACTCGAGCTACCCGGGTTCGATCCCCGCCGGCACCAATGAAATTGTTAATTGCAATTTTAAGTGCTGATTTACCACGTGCTCGGCGGTGAAGGAAAACATCGTGAGGAAACCTGCATGTCTGAGAAATAAGAAAAAAATATTTTCGAAGACATGTGAAGTTCGCCAACACACATTGGGGCAGCGCGGCGGACATTTCCTTGTCCTAAAACCCTACTAGAAATGAGAGGAGGCCTGTACCCAGCAGTGGGACGTAAATAGGCTGCAACTTTACTTTACTTTTTACTTGACATAACTTGACTAAACTCCTGACAATTATCGTGCGTGACCATTTAAGACGCATATCATCTACAAAATGAGATTTTTTAGTCAGATTAGTATGATACCCCGTATGAAATTCATGCAAATGTGATGGTAATTGAAGAAAGAGTATTTATATTTAATCTATTTTTTATAGGATAGGGTGACAAGCGAGCACATAGTCCACCTGATGGTAAGTGGTTGCTGTGACCCATAGACATCTACATCTTTCCTTAATAAAGAATCAAAATGCAGACAGTTGTCACCCGTGAGGACTAAGATGGAATGCCATTTTTCCAATAAAAAGGGTTTCAGGTTCTCTACACTCACCATACGAAACACAGCAGCATTAAGCTGCTGTTTTACGCTGGTGTTCTGTGAGAGCGTGGTCCTACGCCGGTCGAGCCGACCCATTTGTGCTACAACTATACTACTTATATAGCTGCAGCATGGCTCTACCACGTTGTAAAATTTTCAGTATTCCTGATAATTATGTATATTATTACTTTTTACCCAACACTACACATTAACTGAAACTAATTTTACGGATTTTATCGCGTTTAATTTCAAGATACCGTAAGATAATTGTGAATAAAACTTATAATTAAAAAAAAATTGTGGCAAAGAATCATCAGTTACTTCGTGGTTATAACTATAGAGTTGTTTTCAAAAGCTGTGGCAAAATTTTAAAAGACTGATGTTTGCGACTAGAAGGAAATAATTAGCCACCAATGACAAACAGGGCACTTGCACTTGTAAATTTACACAGAAATAAAAAATAAAAAAAATTTAATATTTCTGCATTTTGTTTCTTTATACCTGAATGAAAGGTCATATTGTGAACACGTATAGGAGAATGGTATTTTTGGGCCTAAAGTTAACTAATTTGTTTATACTTTAAAAAATTGGCCATATTTTTCTAAAGTAAAATACATAAAAAGTAGCTACTTTTACAATCTAGAATTCGAAAAAAACCATAAAAAAGAAATAAGCAGATTGCTTATCGTAGACCGACCAGATACGAAGCCATGCTGCATACATGAAATTTTCTGCTTAACATGACTGTATATGTGAGAATATATTAATGTTTCAAAAACCTTAGCCATGCAGGACAGTATGCTGTATATTGTAAATGGGTATTACAAACGCATTTTTCTAAATTTTCGGGAAAGTACCCGTAATTAGTGACTTATTGAAAATAATGGACAATGGCAAAGTAAGCTCTTTTGCACACGTCTTTACAAATATAGCAGGAATTCCATCCGGCCCAGGGGCCTTTGAAGCATCCAATTTACAACAAGTTTGATGCACTAACTCAGTTGAAATACGTACATCAGATAAAGTAAAATGATGTTTTGATGGAATGGTAAACGACGCAGATTTATTGCTATCCGGTTTGTCGTACACAGATGAAAAATATGTAGAGAAGAGTTCGCAGATGTCATTCGGTTTGTTTGCGGTGTGAGATCCATAAGTCATGGATTCAGGTATATTCCCACTTGCTCTTTTTCTTTTGACAAATTTCCAGAACGCTTTCACATTACAGTTCAAACCGCTTTCCAAATTCTGTAGTAAGTTTTTATAACACTAATTGCAACTACAAGTTATACAACCAGCGTGTGTTGCTAGTGATGACATAATATGGATCTGAGCTGTGGTCCTTTATTGCTGGTTATAAGGAAGCTCAAGTTCACTCACATAAACTAGGTGCTCAGGGTTTTCCTACGTGATAAACTTAGAAATGAAGGTATCTGCAGTAGATCCAGAATAAGCGACATAGCGGACTAATAAGCTGAAGTGGCAATGGACCGGCTATATAGCTCGAAGAACCGACAACCGATGGGGAAAAAAGGTTCTCGAGTAGCAGCTTCATACCGGTATGCAAAGTGTTGGGCGGTCCGCCTCTAGATGAAGTGACGACCTGGTAAGACATATTTGATGCCGGTGGATGTAGGTGGCTCAGGACTGTTCTTTGTGGCATTCCTTGGGGGAGGCTTATGTTTAGCAGTGGACTAGTAAAGGGCTGTAATGATGATGATGATGAACTAAAAGTTTTGTTAACAATAGAAATAAAGGAAACAAAATCACTAAAAACAATAATTACGGTTTAATAAAATTTATTAGATGGATACTATCTCATTTAATTTTGTTACTTTTAAGTCCTGATATTTTCTTACAGTGCTTAGCAGTACCCATAGCACCTATGCTAATTATAACGTTGTTATTCAACATGTGGTATTTGTATTCTTCATCAGATGTTAAAGTCAACTGTTAGACATGCTTCTCTTTTGTTGTAACTAATATGGAATGCCTCGCTTTTTAACTTAGACCATTTAGCCCAATATGTAATGCCATAGTGACACAAAATTTTACTGAGTAGGTGTTCAGTACTGTCTATGTAGTGTTTCCTCGCTACGCACCAAAAGTGACAGACTTTTTTGTTCGTAACATTAGGTGCATTACTCACCATTTGGTTGAATGATCTAAGCTTTTTAATGAAAAATGAATAGAAAATTTACTGGCGGCTTTCTCCGTATACTATTAACCCCAGTCGTAATCTCATCTTCCATAAACCACGTGGGATATGCATCCTGGTGAATACGAGATATATCCGAAAGAACAAATCGCAGCTCAAAGTGTTTGTGGCAAATAAACAACTTATTATATAAGTTCTTTAACAAGAGTACCTTTAACCGACGAGCGTGTATGCGTAGGTATACGGATGTGGAGAAAGCGAAAGAGGTCTGTCAGGATCGTGCCAAATGGAAGTCCGTAGTCTCTGCCTACCCCTCTGGGTGACAGGCGTGAGTGTTTATGTATGTATGTATGTATTCTTTAACACTTAACCTCCTTAAGTTGTAATAATAATACTTACTTTTAACATTAGCGAACATTAATTATTTATTAATTTATGATTAGTGGCGTCGGCGCTTGTCACGTCATGTGGTTGCCCAGAAACGTCAACCAAAATTATTAGCTACTATAATTTATTAGATATTTATTAATGTGTGGTTATTGAGTGTAGAGGTAAGGAGAACCATCTCATATGGGGGGAAAGTTGAAAAAGTGTCCAGTCTTAGATTATTGATAAGTCATCGCGCGCTCTAACTAGATACCGCCGGCTCTCTTGTAAAATGCGGCAACAAATACTACGCCGAAGTCGGTAAAAGGCGGCTACTGACATTCCTGCCGCAGGGGCAATCTAGGGTGTACAGCGATCAGGCCAATATCGAAGCTGTCGTCAATTTCGTTCAGTTCGTTGCACAGAGTACATTGTATATACGAGTACATGAAAGTTCGTTGCGACTTTCGCGCGGAGCACACGTATGAGTACAAGTCAGAACCGCAGAAAGAACGTTATTTGAACGTTGTAACTTACAAGTAACATTACTGGGATTTGTTACCTAACTTATCATCAGGGCTAGTATGTCAGGTCATTAACTAAATAATTACACAAAAATACAAATTTTAGTAATTAAAGGAGATGTATGAAATTGGGTTGTTGACATCGTTCGTAACAGTTATACGAAAATATGTAGGTAATGTAAAGATAAATTATAAGCGTAATTAAATGGTTTTTATTTCTGTAGTGTATGGGACAATTATAAAAACATTTTTTTTAAACTGAAAAACGAAAACTAATGGTTGTACCATAGCAAAAACAAAACGTTTTTAAATATTTTTATGTATTTTATCTATGGCATTAGATAATGAAGGTTATTTTTTGTAATATATATATATATATATATATACTAGCTTTTCACCCGCGGCTTCGCTCGCGTGCGCTTGAATTTAGGAACATGCCATTAAAAGCTGTTCCGTCCCAAATTTAGAAAAAATCGATCACTTTTATAGTCACCTCGGTGTCTATGTCTCTATGTCTGTCGAAGATTATTTTTCATTCTAAAATACTATTATTTATTATTATACACGTAGATGATTAGTAACATGTTACAGAAACACATGAATATATATGTCTAGAAACACCTCATATCGTCCCGTCGTAAGAGGTGACATAGGAAAACAAACTGGAGATGGGATGGGCTGCATCACCTTCTTGACAACAGATCAAATTGATCAAAATAATAATACCTACGGTTGCCAACCTAGGCGGGTGAGCTTAGTAGTTAGTAACCTAGCGTGGCAACTATAGCATTTGCTTTGGATATTTATCCAGCTACTTGACAATTTATGGGGGAGGCCTAAGTTCACTTCAGTCGACTTTTGATAGGCTGACGATAATGAGTTCTACTTATCTTTGCAAGCCTTAATATTTACGGTAGAGTGAAATCAAAAAGTAACATACCCGAAAACACTGAACACCGAAAAACTGCACATATTGCCCCAAGAAAAGTAAAAAAATAGCAGCTTACATACATGTTACTAATGGGCACAGGCCGCAGAGTTTTTGACCAAAAAAGTGTTCGCTGCGCTGGTACCAACGAGGGACGAATGTAATGTTAATGATTCAATTATTTACATCGTATATTCAGTAGCATTGTATTATTTCATTTTATCAATGACTTGCCATTTTAGTTTATTTAGAAATAAGTAGGTGGTGCTAATATTGGATGAAATATTGAGAGCCAAAACCATACCATCTAGTAATATCAGCAATAGAAGCGAACATTTATTTATTATATCAATAAGGGATAAAGTGATGTCAATGAGGGCTAATAATTTTCTGCTTACCAGATGTGGCTAGTTAACACTGAGGTAAAGTTTTTTTTTTTGTTACACAATGTAATTTCATTCAGATGTTTTAAATAAAAGTTTATTAATTTCTAGAGTATTATATTAATACACAAAACAATGCGTCAGTAGTTTGCTCTTTAATTTTTTGCACTTTTTAATTTTTTTTAATTTTTCTACTATTTTGAAAATCTGTGGTTTTGTTTATTTATTTGTAACGTTATTAATATAAAATATAGCTAATAGTACAGAAAAAACAATAACTTTTACATTTTTCGAACAAATTTACTTCCCCGCTATGAAATCAAATATTATACCTCACTTTCTAGTGGCGCCGCCCTGGTGGCAGAAAAAGTCGTGGATACCCTCATTCTCTTAAAAGTTCCGTTTCTGTTAAAAAATACGCTATCAGCGCCGCTAGCGGTGAAAAACGATTTAATGATACTCGTATCGTCATAAGAGCATATTATGAAATAGCAACGTTGTCTTTAGTTTTTAATATCTTCAAACGATTTCTATTCATTGATTTGGTCAAGCTATATCATGCACATGGTAAACAAATAGTGTTAAATATCACGAAATTACCACACCATTTCATGAAATGATAGACTACTTTATGATATAGGTATGATCAATTCTACGATCTGGCCACGACATATATAAAAATCTCTTGAATAAAACTATAATAATAATGAACATTTTGCAACAATAGTGAAAGTTTTAATCACTTTACATATATATTAGTAATTGCAATAAATACCTAATCAATTTTTATATTTTTGATAGACGTCACTATTATCCATTGAAATTATTACACTTTTAAAATAAAATAACAAAAATACTAAAAAACTAAACGTTAAATTTTTAAAATAATTTTAAAAATCTAATCATTTAATCATATACATGCAAGTACATAATTTATATTATTTCATTTATTAGTAACTCAAAGCAAAATATACTACTTTTTCAGTTTGATGATAGATGGCGCTGTTTTAAATACCAAATCGGTGTAGTTACAAATTATTTAACCAAGATTATAACTATATTTTAAACTTTATTTACAAATGTGGTATTTATTTTAAAAACACCAGTCATCCCACCTATAACCAAATATAATAGAAAATTAACATCTAAAGGAAATTAAATACTTAACCTTCCTTTTTTGAAGTTCTGTAACCGGATAAAAAGTAGCCTATAAGTTGCCCCGTGTTACTCACTACCTACATACAAAATTTCATGTAAATCGGTTCAGTAGTTTTTGCGTGAATCCGGAATACACAGACAGACAGACAGCCAGAAAGACTTTCTAAAAACCACTAATTTGGTTTCAGAAGCCTTTATTTAGTCCCCTGGACTTGTTTTTTCAAGAATATTTTAGAATTACAGACACGACTTTTCTACAGATTTATTATATGTATAGATAGCCTTCAGTATCCAAAAAACTCATAATAATGAAACTTTGATGCGAAACTGTAGAGTTTAATACTGAATAAAAGAAATCTTTTTAGAAAATCGATTGAATAGGCTACGTTAAACAAAGTATTTTAATAAATCGGACACAATTGAATAGGCTGTATGGACGTTGATTATTGCATGTTTCGAAGGAGATTTGGTAATTTCGAGTTTAAACTTGTCACACGCATTTGGCATTGTGGTTGTGTTTGTGGATATATTTCGTGTTTTTATTTTCGTGAATTTAATTTAACTTGATCCGTGGCTTTTCTCTTGATTTACAGGACAGTAGGTTGTTGCGCCCACATAATGACAATAATGTCTAACTTGGGTTTTGAGAGGAATAGAACAGACAGTGTACGGCCTCAGGCTGCTTTTCGAGATGACATTTTAATTGACACTTACCATCAGGTGGATTGTACGCTGGTTTGTCACCCTATCCTATAAAAAAAGAGGGTCGCTTCCGATTCAGCAGAAAGGCCTCAAAAGCCAATGCTAGTCTCACAGGTAGTGTTTACTTGGTAGGCACTTAGGTTAGGTTAGGTTAGCCGCAGTGAGTTCCACATAACCACGACAGCCGGCTGTCATGGTATGCTTAGAGCATTCATCACCTCCCTTTCTCGATTTCCGGAGGGTAGCCCTTTTCAATTGCTTCTGGGCGCAAAAAAAAAGAGGCGGGACTTCCTTAGTAAAAGAACTTCCGAGCGGCTCGGCCACACACATACGGAATCCCGTTTTGCCCGCAAAATTTCTAACGGAAAACTACCGTACGTGTGTGACGGGTCATAGATTCTATATGAACTTGCTGCGTTCGTAATCTCGAATCGGAATATCGTACGTATGTGACGGGCCTTATTGTTTAAATAATGGTTTGAAGTAGATTTTGATATGTAAAAATGGTGCTATTTTGTGTATTATGTGTAAATGTCTGTAACGAGAACATCGCGCGGGAACTTTAGCCTTCGCTTTCGCGCACTTTAGCCTTCATTATCTCGGCATTTTTAGACAGGAAAAAAAACATTTGTTCTTGGAATTTTCTCTAGTTTTTTATTAAACAACAAATATTGTTGGCCTCGTCAATTATACATACATTATAAAAAGCACCGAAAAGACAATTAAAATAACCAAATGATAAATTTCGTTAATATTTGTCGGGCACATCTGTAACGAGGCGGTTGAATAAACAGAAACAACGTATAATTTTAACCAGTTTTATTTATTCTATTCGACCTCCTATCATATAATTTAAGCGTAATAGCTGAGATACTGCTATATAGGTAAAATATAGTAAAATTAGGTAGGTACCAGCAAAAGCCTTTGTTTCCATCACGTCAAATCAGGTGAAGCTGCGGAACACAACTAGTTTTGTAAAGCTGTAATTACTTTGTATCTTTGTATAGAAAAGTAAATTGATATAATATTTTAAGTAAATGTTTTTGTAACATGATTGACGGTCTGATTATGAAAACTATAAAAGGAAATATTGTGCCTTAATCTATTCACTGAAATAGAAATTGTGTTGATTTTACACTATTGAAAAACTTGATTAAAAAAATGATTTCGTCAATTTATGACCTAGTGGAACGTTTAAAAGAATAGTTTATTTCTAATAAAAAAGTACCTATCAAAAAAATTTGTACCTTTTTTGTTTTACATTGGCACGGTAATAGACACTATAATTTAAAAATAATACTTAAAACACGGTAGTTTGCAGTTACAAGCTGGTAACACTGGATGGATCAAGTGTTTTAAAAGTTGGAACAGGTGCAACCTAGTCTCGTTTGGAGTTTTGGCGGGAACTTGAACGGTAGAGGATTTATAGATTGCTGCTATTGTATTAGGCCCGCCACATACATACGGAATTCCGTTTCGGGTTTCCGTTTCGGAATTCCGAACGGCTCTGCCACACACATACGGAATCCCGTTTTGCCCGCAAAATTTCGAACGGAAAACTACCGTACGTGTGTGACGGGTCATAGATTTTATATGAACTTGCTGCGTTCGTAATCTCGAATCGGAATATTGTACGTATGTGACGGGCCTTATTGTTTAAATAATGGTTTGAAGTGGATTTTGATATGTAAAAATGGTGCTATTTTGTGTATTATGTGTAAATGTCTGTAACGAGAACATCGCGCGGGAACTTTAGCCTTCGCTTTCGCGCACTTTAGCCTTCATTATCTCGGCATTTTTAGACAGGAAAAAAAAACAATAGTTCTTGGAATTTTCTCTAGTTTTTTAACAAACAACAAATATTGTTGGCCTCGACAATTATACATACATTATAAAAAGCACCGAAATATATAAAAGCATTAAAATGCGTTAAGTAACAATTGGCTTAGGTTAATGTTATCATTGAGAATAATTTTTCGCCCTTCTTGCTGATGTATTCGGGGTTGTAACGCAGGCCATTTTTTTTTTCTGAAAATTTGATAAATTTGCATTTCTTATATTTAAAAATAGTCTAGATATTAACTTAGTAATAAGTAATTCAGTGCGCATCATACATGATATTATACCCTTTGAGAGAACCTTTAGAGAGAGAACCTTTAAGAGACCCTGTTTACTGGAAACGAGGTGTTTAATATTAATATAAGGCTAATATCTTGAAGGGGTCTGCGTTTTGATTTTCAATTGAGAATAGATGTAGATGTCTATGCACCATAGCACTCATTTACCATCAGGTGGACTGTGCGCTTGTTTGTCACCCTTTATCTCTAAAAAAAATTATTACTTTTTAAAAATTACTATCAATAAACAGGGAAAGGGCTAGTTATTATGTATGTTTTTTATAGAATAAACCTAGCAAGCTAACAGCATAGCAAAGTGGCAAAGCAATCAGCTTTGTAGCGGTTTCTAACGGAAAAAGAAATTCAAAATAGGAGGTTCAGATGCTTGGGTGATCAGTAATCGATTGCTGAAAACAGAATTTGAAAATTCGAAACCAGTCTCAAGATAATCGTGGGACAGACGGACGGACAGACGGACAGACGGACAGACGGACAGGCGGACAGACATCGTGAAATCAATATACCTAGCAAGCTAACAGCATAGCAAAGTGGCGAAGCAATCAGCTTTGTAGCGGTTTCTAATGGAAAAAAAATTCAAAATAGGAGGTTCAGATACCTGGGTGATCAGTAATCGATTGCTGAAAACAGAATTTGAAAATTCGAAACCGTTCTCAAGATAATCGTGGGACTGACGGACGGACAGACGGACAGACGGACAGACATCGTAAAATCAATAAGTGACTTCGCAAGCTTCGCCTCTTAATAAGGGTGACAAGCGAGCATACAGTCCACTTCATGTTACTGAGCTACACTTACCTTACGAAGCAGAGCAGTAATGCTGATGCTCTGTAAGGTTTCTAGTAAAAACGGTCTCCACTTCTCTACACTTAACGAATCACATCAGATATAAGCTTCACGTTGGTATTCTGTAAGAGCGTGGTTCCTTCTCGAGTGAGCCAACCCATTCGCAGCAACATAATATAGCTGCAGCGTGGCTGCATCATGTGTATTCATTCTTTACTGCCTATGAAACATTTACTGCTCGACAGAGGCCTCCATAGTGACCATGCTTGCAGGCGGGTTTGCAAGCGCAGTTGTATTATTATTTTCAATTGTTATCAGGAAGATGGTGCCCATCTCCTACTTCAGTACTCTCTTGTCTCATCACGGCACCCACGGGATAACATGGGGTAATAAATGATAAATGATTTAAAATATTACGCGGATAACATATAAAAAGTTATTCATCCTTTAACAACTATTAAAATTGTAATAATGACCGATTAGATTTTTTTCTAAAAAATCTATTTATGACATTTTCACAACATAAATTATTTATTGCAGAGCCATAATCGTTGCACACACACATACACAAGCACGCATATGTGATGCGTTCTCTACTGACCTCGTTCATTCGATCTCCATTATTTTACATAACATGTTCCATGCTGACTTCTAACACTCCAAAAGAGAAAAAATCATCTCTTTCTCTCGTCTTCTAAATTTAAATTAGTTCTTGCTTTCATCATCGGGTGTCGCGGGTTCAGGCGCGCAGGCTGTGGCGTAGGTATAAATTATTTGTGGGCTGGAAAAATAATTTAAAGTCGTTGTCTTCTCCACTATATTAAATTATTCAGTTTAGTTATTATAAGTAATGAAAACTGTTTACTTACAGTAGTAGAATAAGGTACATTAGCGCCAGGTGGTAGTGAAGGTGTTGGAACAGCTTTAGTATCATCTTGTACAATAAAATCAAAGGTTCATGTCTTCAGTGAGGTACTACTTCCGGTTAAAACTGGTCTGCGATTAATTCCTGGAACTGGATTTTGGCTTGGAACTACCAGGGTAAGAGCTGACGTTGTGGTTTGGCAATGGATTTTGTGCCGGCTAAGGTGAACTGTTAGGGTGATAAGGAGTCAAGTTGACCGTGGGAAAACATGGGTTAATCGGACTAGGTGAAGTGGGATATGGTGGATTTGGAGTAGGTGTATTTTTTGCACCTAGATATGGTGACTTGTTTATTTGGGGATTTAACGAGTAGGACGAAATTGCGCCCGGATAGAGGAAGCGGTTGCATTCGGATAAGGTCGGTTTGCATTAGGTTAAGACGGAGTTATACCTGGATGAGGTTGGTTTGTGTCAGGATATAGTGACTTTTGAGACGAATATGCGGAGTTTTCACCAGGATAAGGTGAATTTTTGCTGAGGTAAGGGTTTGGTAGATAGGAGCTCGAGGGAACTATAGATTGATTGAAGATCGGCATTTTGTCTTGTAGAGGACTCGGAACGTTGTCCTATTGACCTACCATCGGGATCGTTCGCTTCGTATCGTTACTGTTGCGGTGGCATCCTTTAGGACTAACGGTCACCTAAATAAAGAAATGCTACAATCATTAACATATAACAAACGATTTAAAAAAATATTCTTTAGTGAATAAACAGTCTACAGTTAGACATGTTCCGCGCTTATAGCAATGAGGATAGTCAGTAATCGCCACGGTTGGCAGACGAACTGGCGATATCAGAACCAGATATCCAATTGTGCTTTTCAACGCGCAATCTGGTTTTCTTTTATTATGTCGTATACCTATATTTGAGATGATTATGCGTTCTTGTTTTGAAAAGCGTAATTATGAAAGTAATCCAGGTCAGCCTCTCGGCTCATTTGAGTCGAGTGGGACTTCGTGATGAACCGATACGGGCTTCAATGCAGAAGGGGGTCCACGATACCGCCCGCATCGCCTACCGATTTCTTTCTCTTTCCACTAACCCGGAGCCGTTTGATCTCCCCTGCCGATAATAGAAGCCTCATTTGGTTGCGTTTTTATTTATTTTATTATATTTAATGTATAGCATTATATTCAACATACAGCACTTAAAATTGTAAATAACAATTTCATTGGTGCCGGCGGGGATCAAACCCGGGTTGCTCGAGTACTGTGAAGCTTACTGCGAGCGCTAACCATCTGAGCTACCACGGCTCTTTAAGAATATACGGCTTTTTAAAGGAGTATATTTTTCCAGAAATTGTGATATTATAAGTTCCCTTTATGTATATAGTTGGTAAGCCTCATTAAATAAACAAATACATAAAAATGTGCGATGAAAATCATTACTATCTTATTTTATTTTAATATAAAATTTTATTGCAATCGCTGATTTTGACCCTTCACTACCGACGATCATCATCATCATCATCATTACAGCTCTTCACAAATCCACTGCTGAACATAGGCCTACCTCAAGGCATGCCACAAAGCACGGTCCTGAGCCATCTGCATCCAACGACTTCCTGCATGTCTTACCAGGTCATCAATCCATCTAGTGAGGGGTCACCCTACATTTCGCCTACCGTTACGAGACTGCCGCTCGAGAACCTTGCATTCCCATCGGTTGTCGGTTCTTCGAGCTATATGGCAAGTTTAGCCCCCCCCCCCCCCCACCTAGATGGACTGACGAACTGGTAAGAAGAAGTCTGGGATGACAATGGATGCAGGTGGCTCAGGATCGTGCTTTGTGGCATTCTTTAGGGCAGGCCTATGCTCAGCAGTGGACTTGTGAAAGGCTGTAATATTTATTTATTTATAACAGGACAACTAACAGTTATTAATTAACATTATATGATACATGTAATTCACAAGGTAATCTTATTAAAATATTTCACAAATGGGTAATCGGTTATGTAAATACAAACTATATAAGTAATATAAGTTGCACGTTGATGTTAACTAGATTTAAGAATTCAAATGTATATTGTTACTGAAAGAAGATGTTATTAATTTACGAATAGTAGTACCAATTGTACAAAAAAGATCAGCCTTATCACAGTCTTTAGAAAATCTTTTATAAGAATTACATGCTCTGATTTTATTATGGGTTTAAGAACCCTTTTTATCAACTATCGCCGAACAGAAGGAAGTGGTCTGATGATGATGGAAACGATGGTAGGAACAGTGGTAGAGCCAGGCGGCAGCTTTTGCTGTCGCATGGATGGGCCGGCTCGAACCGAGGTGGTACCACGAACTCACAGAATACCAGCGTGAGGTAGAGGTTTACCTCTGCGTTTCGCTTGGTGAGTGCAGGTGGCCGGAGGCCCTTTTTACTGGAAATGAGGCATTCCACCCTAGTCTTCACGGGTGAAAACGCATCTGCATTTTGATCTGTAACAGAGGATAGATGTAGATGTCTATGGGCCGCAGCAACCACTTACCATCAGGTGGACTGTGTGCTCGTTTTTCACCCTTATCCTATAAAAAAAAAGTGCCCAAAACACTATGTCTTTAATCACTAAAAATACTGATGGTTTCGGTGTCTCTTAATAAAATATCGCATACCTTAAACTCATAGTCTATATCAATGTACTGACAGGATTCCAAATTGTACACATCTATAGCAGGCACCTCCATATTCACTATCCAGCTTCTTGTGAACCCTCCTGGGATAGGACCCTTATTGATCTCTGCTATTATTTCCGATTCGGACATAGTGCCCGGCATTAGGTCTGCATAGAAGGTTATATTCTGTCAAAGAGAAATTTCAATACATTCGTAAGAAATCATCAAGATTTTCTTGTCCAAGTCTGAAAAGTTAGATGATGATTTTTTTTATTTGAAAGCTGGTACTTCTCGTGTGGTCCCATATAAATTTGATCAAGGTCAGACCAATAGTTTTTGAGCTATTCTTAATAACTTATATGGAAGTCGGCTGTACAAAATTTTTAATTTTAAATTATTTCTGTAAATTGTTATGGTGTACAATAGTTATATTTATTTATTCATGTAAGATAAAACAATTTGTGTGTATTCATGTTTGAAATGAAGCAGGGCTTATAAGAATAAATATAAATAACTAAAATTAAAAATATAATGTTTACCTCTATAATGAAGAGTTTGATATTAATCTCAACCTTACTCTGATTTGAACAGTTCACCACAATGGGTATAACTTGTCCGGGGCAGTATCCAGACACAGGTAGTTTAACAACGGTCTCACTGGAGCCGTATTTCACGCAGCAGCACCAATATGTGCTTTCTATGTCAAACTGCATCGGTTCCTGAAGACAAATGAGATGATTTACTGACAATTTTCTTTTGCCCAACTGCTTTAAAATACCTGCCTTTTCTTAAATGTTTGCATGCTTGTAATAATGTCAGTCTCTCGGACAATCCATCACAATACTTATTTTTACGTCAATACAGGGATAAGCACAAGTTTAGAAGTTAAGTTTACCTAATGGCAGCCCATCGACACCTGCAGTAAACTCATAACCATCCATCCAGCCATTACAGCCAAAAAAAGTACTAAGTAAAAGGCCCCATATATAGATTTTCTCATATAGAAGATTTTTATTTAGTCTACTAAGCCACGATCTTCGATCCCACCTGATGGTAAGTGGTGATGTAGCTTAAGATGGTGAGGCACACTGACTTAACAAAATCCTATTCACTCTTGCCTTGAAGACAACCACACTGTAATCGGATGGAAAGACGTATGCTGGCAACTTACTCCACTCCTTTGCTGTACGCATGATGAACGACGTGGCGAACCGTTTGGTTCGAACGCGTGGTAAGTCAACAACGAAACGATTTTGCCATAGATGTCACGCATGGCAGGCGGGTTGTCAACCGCAGTTTTTTCTGCCGACTTCCAAAAAGGAGACGGTATTCAATTCGACCGTATGTTTTTTTTATGTGTGCTACCTCATAACTTTTTACTGGGTGAACCGATTTCGATGATTATTTTTTATGTGAAAGCTGGTACTTTTCGTGTAGTCCCATATGAATTTGATCAAGGTCAGACCAATAGTTTTTGAGTTATTCTTAATAACTTATATTGAAGTCGGCTGTACAAAATTTTTAATTTTAATTATTATCATTTTGAGTTGTCATCAGCAAGATGCTGCTGCCCTTCTGTTTTAGTTTCCCTCTGTCGGCTCTTACGAGACCCACGGGACTATATGGAGAAGTGGATATTCTTACAGCGCCATTAAACTCTGAACCAACTTTTTATTATTTATATTACGCACCAACTTTTTAAAAGCAATCTTATTGGGAGCTTTTCTAATGTCGTCAGGCAAGGAGTTCCAAAGGCGTGCAGCCTGAACTGTAAAGGAGTTACCATAGAACTCGGTGAAGTGAACTGGTATACATATTTTGTTGTTAGAAGAAGAACGTAAAACCCTATCATGAGATGAGGAGAGATAGTGAAATTTACTCTTAAGATAAGAAGGCGAAAATGGGTCATTTAATATGGAAAAAAGAACAAGTAACATTCTGGAAATATGCCTCTGCCGGATTGTAAGCCAATTAAACTTAGATCTATATTGCGAAATATGGTCATACTTACGAAGCCCGAAAATAAATCTTATACAGTTATTGAGAAGGCGTTCCAGTTTGTTCAGAAGATCCTGGGACAGATCCGGGTAACACACATCTGCATAATCAATTATGGGTAATATGAGTGATTGGACAAGCATGATCTTAGACTTTGTGGGGAGAAAATGTTTTAAACGATACAGAGTACGTAACGTAGCAGTGACTTTACGACTGACTTCAGTAACCTGAGTTCTCCAATTCAGTGAGCTGTCAATGTGTAGGCCAAGATTTTTTACAGACTTACTGAACGGTATTGTAATCTCATTGTAGTAGATAGGGGGTATGTCTGCAAGATTAATCTTGGCTAGCATCCTTGAGCTACCCACCAGTATAGCTTGGCATTTTGAAGGATTGACCAACACTCCATAACGAGTAGATCAATCCTTGATAGCTTGTAAGTTGTTATTTAATTTTTTAATCCCATTATGGATATCCCCTATTTCAGCTTGCACGTATAACTGAAGGTCATCGGCATACAGATGGTACGAGCAATCGAAGATGGAGGTAATAAAGTTTATAAAAATAGAAAAAATTATAGGAGAAAGAATACCGCCTTGCGGTACACCAGCTTCCACATCAGCCCAAGCTGAGGTTATTTGTCCCACACAGACTGACTGCTGTCGACCGCGAAGATAAGATGCAAACCATTCCAATGCCGTAGGGCCAAAATTTAGATGAGACAGTATGGAAACAAGGATTTCATGATCAACTGTGTTGAAAGCATTTGAGAAATCAACTAGTATCAGTACTGTTACTTTTTTTTCTTCCATACCGTTTCTAATATCGTCAGTGACGTTAATTAAAGCAGTACTGGTACTATCACCAGGGCGAAACCCAGACTGATATATACTCAGTAGGTTATGTTTCGAAATGAATGAAGAAATTTGCTTGTAAACACAGGATTCTAAAATTTTGGAAAGAAAGGGTAGAATGGATATAGGGCGAAAATGATTGGGAAGAATGGGAGAAGGAACTTTTGGAAGGGGCTTTATAAAAGCCCTTTTCGAAAGATTAGGGTACTGACCTGAATCAAGGGAAAAATTTATAACATGGGAAATTGCCGGAAGAAGGTGCTCTAGTATAAATACTACCATTTGTCTACTAATCTCATCATAACCCACCGCCTTGGACTGAATTGCTAAAATAGACTTTTTGACATCATCCTGCGAAACAGGAGAGAAATTAAAGGTAGGTATATTAGGAATTTGCACAGATGCAATAGAAGCCACAGTTTGAGAGCGAATTGTAGGGTCCATTGCTGTTACAGAAGCGAAATGTTGGTTGATTTCATCAAGTGATAGAGAAGGACCACAATCCAATGTAGCTGGCCTGCAAAGACCAGAAGATCTAAGAAATTTCCACACTTCGGCGGGAGAAGAGTTGTTAATACAATTATGGAAATATCGGCGTTTAGCTGCCCGTACCATTTGATTGCACCTATTCCTGGCTGCTTTAAAAGATGACCAATTTTCTTCATTACGTTCTCTCTTAAAACGAATAAAAGCTCGATTACGTCTAGTCATTGCTAACCTTACGCCCTCTGTCATCCATGGGGCTGGAGGACGCTTCAATCTAACCTTGTGAACTGGGGCATGAGCATCATAAAGGCTGAGAATATTTTGGTTAAGGATAGAGACTTTATCGTCAACAGTAGGTGCTGCAATAAATGAGGTTAGATCGAGACTAAGAGCGTCATCTCTAAGCTTGTCAAAATCTATTTTAGAAAAACTGCGCAGATGCAGTACAGAACGGGAACATTTAGGAGATTTAAGCTTATACGAAGCATAAATCAAGTCATGACGTGAGATGCCCAAAGCAGGTAACTGTCCGTGCATCATCACACGATCAGGAGAAGCAGCAAAGATGAGATCAATCAATGAGTCATCGGTTCCAATATTGTGATGAGTAGCCTTTAAAGGGAGAATAGAAAGATTAACCGACTCAACAATTGAAAGAAGTTTTTTGGAACGAGGAGAGTTTTTCAACAAATCTGTATTGAAGTCACCCATGATTATACAGTGTGCGTACTCAGAACAAATATCAACAAGAGCCATATCTAAAGTGGCGAAGTAATCTGTCAAAGGGGGGCAATACACTACCCCTAGAAGCATCCTTATACCCTTGACATCAAGTTCCAAAAATAAAAACTCAGAAGAGGCAGAGTAACAGGAAGGAGATGCTAAAACAATTTTATGAGGAATTGATGCGTGTAGGTAAATGGCTACACCACCTCCACCTTTTCCAACCCGATCATTCCTAACAAGTACAAAGCCGGGTAGGGGATATAATGTTGACGGTAAAGAAGGCTTTAGCCAACTTTCCGACACCAATATGGCATGAATATGCTCGGGTGAAAATGAAGCTTCGAGTTCGGTGTAGTGGCTTTTAGTTAATTATATTGGCATAACTATTTTTTTAAGACCAGGTATCTATTTAAATTAGTCCGAAAACTTTCAACTTCGTAATATAAAGTGAGCATTTCTACGAATACTTCATGTCAAAGTTTAGTCTGACACAATGTATGACTTTGATGAAACACTTTACGCATAATCCATTAGTAGTAACCAAACTTTAAAAAATATTAAAAAAAATTAAAAAAATAATTTAATTTTGTATGACAACAACCTTACAATATGGTTCCACATTCAGATCTAATGGAGCGATAACCCGTATACTCATTTTCTTCTCCTGATCTAACATAAAAGCTCTATCAACTACTATCTTAATCTCGTAGCGAACATGGCCATAAGTGCCTTCAAAAGATGATGGACAGTTAGCAGGAATTGGACAATCGAACGGAAGCTCGTATTTACCAGGCTGAAGGCGGAACTTACCTGGAAAAATTAAAATTAGTTCATGAGGTTTTCGGTAAGGTCAGGTGTTTCTGTCGGACACTTCTTTTTGAATTCCATAAACGCTTTTCAATAAATAGTGTCCAGCTGAAGGTCAGTTTTTGACCAAAGCTAAACAAGAAAACGATTATCGTCTTTCGCTGTAACCTTCGGCCGAAGCTGTTAGCTGAAGCGGCTATTTCCAGAAAAACTCATTCAAAGGGCTAATATGAACTTACAGAGTTATATTTGTGATTTTAATGATAATAATTATGTAAACACATAATCGCTACGGTGGCGAATCATATTTTGTTAAATATACAACCTAACCCTGAACTGCAAATACCAAAAAACGCAAGAAAATTTGAATTTCCACCCTGGAGCTTCCACCGTAAGCCAAAGATTTTCTATTTCTATTATCTATTTTTTTTTAAAAATTACATCCTTTCCACACTAGGATTTTCTCCTTTATCGTGGAGGCAGTTTACATGCATAAATTTCATAAGTACAAACATTCAGACCCGGAACAATTATTTGTAGGTCATAGAAATACTTGTTCCGTGCGGGATTCGAACCCGCGGCCCTTTGCGCAGAAACTCATTGCTAAGCCACTGCGCCACGGAGTCGTCAATTTATTAATTATGCTAAATATATTTCACCTAGCACTGTAGACATAATAATGCAAATAATTTACTAATATTTCTACGCGCCAAAATTAAAATAATATTTGCACTTAGAATAATGTTTTCTTTATTAAGAGCTGCAGTAATTTAGAAAATAAGCGCTTGCTGCAAATTTCAAAGGTTCGATCCATGCTGGCGCCAATGAAATTGTTAACTGCAATTTAAAATGCTTGTTGTCCACGCCATGGTGGCACTACTCCGTAGTCGTAAAGCAGGAGTGCTGTGGTCTTGTTCTACAAGAAAGATGACAATGCTTCTTTAAAGAACTACCGAGTGATTTCCATTCCCAGCCGCGTCTACGTGCTGTTGACGATGTAGTTCTTATGGCAGAATTGCTGGATGACGTAAGCAATATGCTAAATGACCTGAATAGTGTCTCCCAACGGATAGGTCTTAAGATGAACATGGACAAAATAAAGATCATATATAACATCCATGTCACATCTATGCCGGTAGCTGTTGGGAGCTCTAAGCTCGAATTTGTTGACAAGTATGTTTACCCTCGTGCTCTATTCCAAAGTCCCGAAAACTTGCAGCTCGAGTTACAAAATTTTATTCAGTACCAAGAAGATTGCAATGCAGTGAACGATATGAATGACAAGCTCGTGGAAACTGTCCATATGGTCGGAGGTAAGTCTTGCAAGACCCGCCGCAGAAGAACACAAAAACTCTCCATTCACACTCTTAATCTCATGACTGTTAGATGGGAAATGAAGCTTCAGTCTTCAGCAAATTTGACAGTATACAGGCAACTGAACAGACAGATCTTCAAATGCATGCGGCGGGACTTACACATCTTCAATACAGCTTTTAATGAAGAAGCGCTCCAGCGTAACCATGGCTCCAAAGTCTTTGCCAGAGATCTGCCTGCCAGAAAGATCCGACTGTCGAAGCTACGACAGAAAGTGGCAGCATCGTTTCCGGGACGCCTGAGATTTTAAGTGAGATTGAGCGGTTCCATGAGCAGCTGTACACATCATCATTGGAGCCACACGTAAGTGTGAGTAACAATTCAAGAGCAAGTCTTATCCGACACTATTCCGATGATATTCCGGACGTCAGTCTGAGCGAAATTAGATTGGCCTTAAAAACGGCAACTGCCCGGATGAGGATAGAATTCCAGCAGAGTTTCTGAAAGCGGATGGAAAACCGGTAGTTGAAGTCCTTCAGAAACTCTTTAATTCTGTCCTCCATTGTCGCGCTACACCGAAGGCATAAAGCAGAAGTGCAGTGGTGTTGTTCTTCAAGAAAGGCGACAATGATTCAATAGATGAAGAACAGACACATACAGACCGATTTCCCTTTTGAGTCGCGTCTCCGTGCTGTTTTCGAGTCATTACGAATCGTCTCGCACGTATAATCGACGACTTCCAGCCTCTCGAATAAACCAGTTTCCGAAAAGCTTTAGCACTATATACCACATACATACCCTTCGGTAAATTGTACAGATGACCGAGGAATACAATTTGCCACTATGTCTTGCGTATGTGGACTATGAGAAAGCCTTTGATTCCGTTGGAATTTGGGCAGTGTTGCAGTCCCTTCAGCGGTGCCAATATGACTGTCGGTACATCGAAGTGTTGAAGCTTTTATACAGTAGGACTACGATGGCTATCCGAGTACATAATCAGAGTACGAAACCTATCCAACTGCAGAGTGTAAAACAGAGTGACGTTATATCCCCAAAACTCTTCACCGCTGCATTGGAAGACGTTTTCATGCTACTGGACTGGAAAGGATACGGTATTAACATCAGTGGCGACTATATCACACACCTTCGATTTGTCGACGATAAAGTCCTTATGGCAGAATCGCTGGAGTACCTAAGCACTCTGCTCAATGACCTCAATGGTGCCTCCCAACGGATAGGTCTTAAGATGAACATGGATTCGAAGTTGTTGATGAGTATGTCTACCTGGGACAAATAATCCGACTAGGTAAGTCCAACTTCGACCGAGAGGTCAATCGACGAATTCAACTCGGCTGAGCAGCGTTCGGGAGGTTACGACACATCTTCTCGTCAAGATACCTCAAAACTTGAAAACAAAATTGTGTAACCAGTGTATTAGTTACACTGGGCGGACGGGACTCTTTGGAGACTTGTAAAAAAAAATTGGAAAATAATGTTTTTGAGATTCAATACTTACTGTCACATTCATACTAAACTAAACTAAACTAAAACTAAAACTAAACTATGAAGGATACACAGAGGGAAATTAATATAGAACTTAGAAAATTAAAACAATATTCAGCTTAAGCTTCATACTTACCACCTTCACCGCCTAGTAGATATAGTTTTGTACTGAAATACTCCTCGTGGGACTCATGAACTATAAGGGTCTTGTACTTTTTAGTCCATTCCACGGAACAAAAACCTCTTACTTTAACGTATAAACCTGAAAACTTATACAACAAAATTGTTTAAGCCTGAATTATATATTTTAAAATAGTATAGAGCGCCATTTACTCTATTTCCCGGGTTCACTCTTCGTTCTATATCCTTATCATAATTCTTCCCATTCCTGCTCAATATACATCCCAAATACACAAATTCATCAACTTGCTGAACCAACCAAAATAATCAGAGGGGCCTATTTTTATTTCACATATCGTTTTCTTCTCTTTCAAAAATCATCATTTTCGTCTTACTTGCGTTCACTTTTATTTCCCTTTCTTTTATTGATTGTTCATTAATCTAACCATGATTTGCAACCCGGCTGCCGATGATGTGAATGTGACTTGATCATCAGCGTACAAAAGGCATTTGACGGTTACACGCCCATTCTTAACCCACATTCTTTAAATTTCAGTTTTAAAACCACCTTTATGAGGCATTAAAAGGGCAGAGGCACAGGGACAAAATGGCATTAGTATAGAAATGATTAAGCTGACCCTAGACGTGATACTTTATAATTACGAGGATATTAAGAGGAGTATTACAAAAAATAAAACGCGAAATTACAAGGTTTCCTCGTCGAAATTGTATGTTTATCGTTCGTTGTATGAAATAACAATTCTTCATAAAAATAGTTCATTTTCTCTTTTACAATAAACTCAAAGCGATAAATATATCGCTTAGGTTTTAATAATTTAATTATTTACTAATAATCATTTTCCCGATGCATGTTTAGGCAAAAACTCTGGAAGACATGATTTGGGAGCCCTAATTTGTAGATTCTATTGAATATCGACCAGCAAAAAAATGTTTTTATCTCTCAAATATCCTACACTTTAATAATCATAGAAAACATTTTCGTTATATGCATTTCACGCTAAGAAAAAAAATCGACATAATTCAATTAACGACCGAAAAAGCTTCGATACCAAGCCTCAAGTTATTCCGAAGTTCTACATCATTTTGAGGTAAAATATATACCAAAATAATTATCAACATTTGCTTAAATTATAATATAGTTTTTACTTTTTAAATCATTACTATTATTTTTTAATTAATTAAATTAAAAATCCATATATTTCATTGCGCCGGGCATCTGCGATCACTATCCATGCTATTGTATCTTCTAAGAAGCTTCACTGATGGTTAAGCTACCGCCATCTAGTCATTGATTTATACTACACTTAATACTTTTTTATTTATAGCAGCTCCGTAATCTTGCATTTTTTGCTGCTTTACGTAAATCAATCAAGATAGTGTGGCCGCCACAAAAAAATCAAGCATTATCAGTAATAATTCTAATGATAGGTGTAAAGGAAATTGTAAAAAGGAAATCATGTGTTATTAAGCAAATTATTGTTATATGTTATTGTATATATTAACTACATTTAAAAAAAATTGGTGTTACTAAACTTATTTATTTTTGACCATGAGGCTTATATTATACTCGTGACAATCTAAGAAGCCCGATTAAAAAGCGATTCTCGAGATATATCGATTATTTAACAATGTATGTACATAGTTTAAAATTGATTTTCAAGGCATATCGTTTTAATACATGTACAAGTGTGTAATATTTAACAGTTATTACATAAATCCAAACTAAGTTTAAATTTGGGCTAGTTTCAAAGTCAAGACATAAACTAAAACCCGACGTACTGATTTCTTCCGGAAAGCTTACGTATAATAATACATTGTATATTATGCAGGCACGCCACTGATATGCACTCGCACGAAGCCGAGGCGGGTCGCTAGTCAATAATAAAATTAACATTAAATAAGTGTGGTTGGGTCAGTTAAATAAATAAATTCACTGAATTCGTAACATTTTTATTCATTTTCGTCTCTGGAAGTTCCAGAAAAATTATTATCAGTTTAACTGTCTTCATCGATTAACCTTATAATAAACTCACTTTCAATCAAATTGTCAAAATGTACGTCTCTTCTGAAGTCTTCCGTTATAATTTTCTTTGTCCTTTCTACTAAATTGATCCAATCATCTTTTGTGACGTGTGAACATGCTTCTTTAAGAAAATCAAGCGTTTTTTTTTGTGGTGAATGAAGGTTTTGTATTTTGACGTGCACCATAGCCTGTAAAAGATTTAAAGTTATAATAACTACATTCTTTATCCTCTCGTGCAGTCAAACGGCTGGATAGGTTCTAATAAATATGCCATTCAATTAACTATAAAAATAGGACAGCAGTCAGCCGCTCTATTAGGTAAAATATATCTACTAATATTATAAAGTTCCTGGATTATTTTTTTTAAAAATACGTATGCAATCGTTCCTTTTAGATTAAAATATTTAAATACTAACCTTAAACTTGAGCCCAAATCATCTCCATAGCATTGTATTGACAATGGTATGGTGGGGTCCTTATAATTTTATGCCCATGTTCCTGTGCCAACACATCGATGGCATATTTTGGCCTCACAGGTTTATTTTGTTTGTTAGTCAAACAAAATAAACCTGTGAGTCCAATATAACTAATTTGAATAATTTATTCGTGGTACTTTTTTGTACATTTTGATTCAAATGCCAACAAACATTTTTTATAAAACTTTCCCTGACAGATCCAGCATGACAAATAATGAGGCGTCCACCCTTTCCCATTGGAACTTTTGAGCAGGATGCTTGCGAATCATCCGTCCAAGACTGTGGCACAGTATGATTAGCATTTAACCATGTCTCATCAATAAATATTTCCTTGTCCTAGTTGGTTATTTTATTAACTTCTATAAGAAGGATATTCTTTGTAGTATTAGGTATGTCATGTCACCTTTCCATCAATACTTTCCGTTTGTCGGTTTTTTTATATGTATACCCAATATTTTTTAGAATCGTTTTAATAGATGTTGCACTGCCATTATACAAGTTTTCAGATTTAAGGAACACAAGTAATTTACTTACGGTGGGGTATTCTTGTCTTGTGCGGTAGCCGTAAACATGGGATCTAATAGCATCAACATCAAATCAATACCTGTCACAGGTTTTAAATTTTTTTTCACTTTTTAGGTGTGTGTAATTCATTGTCTTCAGCCAGGAGGCCTGTACTTTTCCTTTGTAATATTTCGGATTGTTTTTATGCCAATTCCAAGCGCTTGTGCGACTCGTTCGTGTACTTGAGTAACTTCTAAAAGAGGCCCTCTATTTGCTGACTCTCGTTCAAAGTACTCGTGCAACTTCAAAACCAAGTCACGAGACTGGCTGTTAAGAGTACGTCCTTTTTTATATATGTTGTCTAGTTCACATGATAACACCAAAATCACGTAATGCGTAATCAAAGTCCGGAATTAGCAAGCCAAGGTCAACGAGTATAGCAGAAATAGTCCAAGAGTGATAGCTGAGTCAGAAAATATAATAAAAACCAATAACACAAAAATTTCCAAGATAGCGAGAGACCGCGCGAAGCATTGACGAATCAATGACTTAGAAGGAAAAAATGGAGGTTAAAATACATTTTTTCAATATCAAAGGATGAACTCAGGCTTTTTTAGCCAAACTATTTCCAATATTAACATATTAAATATCAAAACAAAGCTAGAAATATATGGTCAGATATGTGGTCAGATTTTGTTTTCATATGTTTAACCATTAAATAATAAGTTTCGTTCTTTTCTGAATGTAAAAGGATCGATTTTTCAGAACATCGATTTTATTTGGCCCAAAAACGGTTTATAACGGTCACAACACTACGGCAACGAATCCAAAGACATGTCATTGTAATAACGTTCGGTCGGAATATTAATCAACGATTAATTGGTGTTTTTGAGTGCATATTTCCAATATAAAGCGAAACTTGGTGCTTACGAATGATACTTATTGTTATACTATATAGATAACATAGTAATTATTTAAGATTGTGAATTTGTTTTTTCGACTTCTTACGATTTCTTATAGACGTTCATACAAAGTTATCAGGACAAGTATAACGAGAAACGTCAAATCGGGCAGAAGCCCTATTTGACGTTTCTCGTTTTTCGTACTTCTATATTCGTGACAATCTAAGAATAGATTGTCACGAATATAGAAGTAGTAATAGTAAGAAATAGAAGTTTTAGCTTCGTTTCATTAGGCAACACTGAATGAATTTAAAAAAAAATCTAAGAAATATGTCCGTCGTCTTGTGCATGTGTTTATTTCTTGTGATTTCATAATTTTGAGTGTTTTATCGCTATGGTTTATGTATTTGCGTCGAGTTATTTATTTGCGTCAAGAATGTGCTTTAAGGTAGACTTTGTAATTGGTGCAGTGACATAAATATAATAAAAGTTATAAAATAATATGTTAATTCAACTCTTTTATTTTTATGATGGTTTGTAGTTAGTTACTTTACATATGTGCAGACAACATGGAACTTTATAACATCTCACGTTTGTTAGAATTTTATTTTCAACATATCATTTAAAATTGTGAAATAAAAATGTTAACAATACTAAAAATCTTTCTTTTTGTCCCACATTTTATCGAGAGTATTTATGCCGATTTCTAAATAACACAGTTTTTTATTGTTATTCAGAAATCGACAAAATACTTAATAAAAATAACAATATAATAGTAGTATGTATACAGAACAGGTATATATAATATCTGTAGTTATGTATAGTTGCAGTAGTAGTTAATAAACTAGCTTCCAGGCGGCGCTGTTGTCGCAGCAATTTTTTACGTTAGAGATTCTTATCTATTTCCGTATATACACTCTTATCTATGTCACTATCGCGCAAGTGCTTGTCGAGGTTGGACGTACGTCAGTTGAGTTCGCGCGCTGCGTCGTTTTGGTATTATCGTAGTGTGCGTTGATTGCCGTATAGGCGCTGCAATTGTGTGCGTGCTAGAGCATCGTCAATTAGGACCGCAGTTTTTGATCGATCGGTTTAAAAATATTTTATGTAGTTATAGTCTAGATCACGTCTCTTCCATCAAACATGGTAGGGACAACGAGTCTGTAGCATTGGCACAATTGAGCAAACAAGAAAATATTATTATAGAAAAATGTGGTCTATTCATTGACCCGGATCATTGTTATTTGAGGGCTTCACCTAATGGTAAATTTTTGAATACCTTAGTTGTGTAACAATACAAAACTGACCAATCAGAGCACAGAGAGAGTATGCAATAGAGCAATCGGTTGTTGCGCAACCTAAGACTGTAAATTAGCTATAATAATTTTTATGTTTACAAAATGTCGTATTTAGTTAGATTAAGACACCTACATACCTGTAGAAAATAAAGACATTTTTCCCATACATGTATAGTTAATAAGTAAAATAGTCAATATGCCCAAAAAATAGTAAATATTTGGGATATTTATATGAATAACTTTTTAGACCATTTACCTTTTAAGAAAATACTGTTTAAACCTTATAGGTAATTACATTAACTTTCTAACAATGCTTAACACTTTAGAATAAGTAATTATATCTAAAAAAAACTGTAAAATATGTTAATTTGATAATAAAATAAAGGGGCAAATACAGGCAATGGCAAGCGGCTCACTCTACAGTAAAGGCCCGGAGTACGTAAGCGGCTCGAGCGTCCGCTTATTTTTTTTTTGTAGACATTTGCTACCGAAAATAAGAAAATAAAGCTACAATAAGAAAATCAACTGAAGTAATCATTTTTTTTCATCAAAAGAAATGGTTAAAAATTAATAGTGAACAGGAAATTTTCGTCGATCGGTTGAACCTTCAAACCGTTGGCCACTGCCTTGCCATTCGTTTTAAAATTCGTGCATTATCTTGGACATCCTTCGTAATACCCCAGTTGCAAACAACGACTGTTGACGAACCCTGAAACCTAAAGGTACAGGACGTGAGCGAATCCTGCAGTATTTTCGAAAACACTTACTCCGCGAGTTATACGGATCTAAAAGCGACCTCCTGGGATGTCTACAGAGATAGCCTAAAGAGGAATTTGGAAACGTTTCCTAGAAGCATCAAAACGCTTGAAGGTCTGGAGTTAGCTATGGAGACGGTAACCGTAGGTATCCGTGAAGTCTTCAAGGACAGTTGTCCCATCAAAACCAAGACCTCAACACGAAAAGTTCCTTGGTAAAGGACCTTAGAGAAAAGACCAGGAAACTATTCAATAGGGCTGAAAAACCACAGAGTGGGATATTTATAGTGCAGGAATATATATGGAAGTTGAGTCCTTGCCCCGCAGTGCAAGACTACACAAAATGCTATCGAAAGTTAAACCCAATCAAATCGGGCTTCTTAAAAAGCCTGATGGTAACTTCACTAATAGTGAAACAAAAATATTGGAGTTACTAGCATCAACCCAATTTCCAGAGTCACATCCGCACAGATAGCGATGCTCGGTAATTTTAACGCCCACCACGCTAAATTGTTTGGTTCCCGTTTAACCAATCATGCGCGTAGATCTGTTTATAACTTTGCCTTGGCGTATGGTCTGACACAACTGGTTACTTTGCCTACACGGATCCCAGATGTGGAGGATTATATACCTTCCCTGTTGGACCTTATGCTGACCCCTCATCCGGAGGGATATCAGGTATCCGTCGATGCCCCTCTTGATTCTTCGGACCATTGTCTGAACCGGAGTATGGTGCCACTCACGCTCCCATCGCAATTGCCGCCGTGTTTAGCACTATAGGTCGGCCGATTGGGACGGGTTGCGGTCTTACTTGCATGCTACCCTTGGGGCCGGATTGCTTCTCGCCGGATGATCCCAACGTTGTTGCTGATTCTGTCACTAATGTGGTACTTTAGTGAATGGAATTATTTATTCCATCATGTGTCGTGCAAGCTATATAAATATATATATATATAGACTTGACTGGCAGATGTTGCATCTCTTTGCGTATCTACCACGGGTAGTACTCTGAGGAATTGTTCGGACTAATTCCAGCCGCTCAATTTCACCATCGCATATCGCGGTACATCGCATATGCCGTGTAGTGGCGGTCAAGAATATCCACTACCCCATATCCTCCCGTGGGTGTCGTAAAAGGCGACAAAGGGAAAAAGGCAGGAGATGGGCAGCAGCACCTTCCTGATAATAGCCAAAATTACAATAAAAAAAACTGCTGTTGCCAACCCGCTCGCCAAGTGTGGCAACTATGGCAAATACCCCCCAATGAATAGAGCAACAAACAGACGGCCCCCAGTCCCCGGCGGCCCCGCTATTCCTGGCTACGGTGGCGACCATGGTAACGGCGGGGCAGGGGGTGCTAAGAATCTCCGGTGGAGGTTCGGTTGCCACCTTAGACGACTCGACCTGCAACGTACAACGCACGCACCCTGAGGACTGATGAGAAGATCGTGGAGCTGGAAGAAGAGATAGACAAGTTGCGCTGGCATATTATAGGATTATCCGAAGTCCGAAGAGAGGGGGAGAACACGGTAATCCTCGAATCCGGCAACTTGCTCTATCACCGAGAGGGCGACCATCTGTCCCAAGGAGGTGTCGGATTTATCGTCCACAAGTCTCTCGTTAACAACGTTATAAAGATCGGGAGTGTGTCGACGAGGGTTGCGTACCTTATACTCAGAATCACCAAACGGTATTCGCTGAAGGTCATACAGGTTTACGCACCAAACTCGGCACACCCCGATGAGGAGGTGGAGGAAATGTATGAGGATATCTCTAGAGCCATGCATTCCTCCAAAACCCAATATACGATGTTAATGGGAGACATCAATGCAAAACAAGGCACAAGAGAGAACGGTAGCTAAAAAGTAGGGAAATTTGGAATAGGGCAACGGAACCCTAGGGGCCAGCAGCTGGCCGACTTCATGGAGAAAGAGGGACTCTTTATGATGAACTCTTTCTTCCAGAAGTGGCCCCACAGGAAGTGGACCTGGTCGAGTCCCGACGGTTCGACAAAAAATGAGATTGACTTCATTATGACGACCAGACGACAACTGTTCAGTGATGTCTCCGTGATCGCGAGGGTGAAAACCGGCAGCGATTACCGAATGATTAGAGGCACACTGAATCAAAATGTTAAGTTGGAGAGGTCTCGTCTGATGAAGTCAACGCTCCGTCCCCCTCGTGCTCTGTTCCAAAGTCCCGAAACCTTTCAGCTCTAGTTACAAAACCGTTTTCAGTGCCTAGAAGACTGCAATGAAGTGGACGATATGAATGACAAGCTCGTGGAAACTGTCCATGCGGTCGGAGGTAAGTTCTGCAAGACCTGCCGCAGAAGAACACAAAAACTCTCCGATCACATTCTTTAATCTCATGGCTGTTAGACGGGAGATGAAGCTACATTCTTCATCAGATTTGATAGCATACAGGCATCTGAACAGACAGATCTCCAAATGCATGCGGCGGGACTTACGCAACTTCAACACGGCTCGTATTGAAGAAGCGATCGAGCGGAACCAAGGCTCCAAAGTCTTTGCCAGAGATCTGTCTGCCAGAAAGAGCCAACTGTCAAAGCTGAAGACAGAGTGTGGCAGCATCGTTTCCGGGACACCTGAGATTTTGAGTGAGATTGAGAGGTTCTATGGGCAGCTGTACACGTCATCGTTGGAGCCACACGCAAGTGTGAGTAACGATCCAAGAGCGAGTCTCATCCGACACTATTCCGAAGATAACCCGGACGTCAGTCTGAGCGAGATTAGAATGGCTCTCCAGCACCTTAAAAACGGTAAGGCCCCAGGCGAGGATGGAATTACAGCGGAGCTTCTGAAAGCGGGTGGAAGACCGGTACTTGAAGTCCTTCAGAAGCTCTTAAATTCCGTCCTCCATGGTGGCATTACACCGGAGGCGTGGAGCAGAAGTGCGGTGGTCTTGTTCTTCAAGAAAGGAGACAAGGCTCTCTTGAAGAACTACAGACCGATTTCCCTTCTGAGCCGCGTCTTCGTGCTGTTTTTGAGAGTCATTACGAATCGTCTCGCGCGCAGACTTGACGACTTCCAGCCTCCCGAACAAGCCGGTTTCCGAAAGGGCTTTAGCACCATAGACCACATACATACCCTTCGGCAAATTGTACAGAAGTCCGAAGAGTACACTTTGCCACTATGTCTGGCGTATGTGGACTATGAGAAAGCCTTTGATTCCGTCGAAATTTGGGCGGTGCTGTAATCCCTTCAGCGGTGCCAAGTTGACTGTCGGTATATCGAAGTGCTGAAGTGTTTGTACAGTAGAGCTACGATGGCTATCCGAGTACAGAACCAGAGTACGAAGCCTATCCAATTGCAGACAGGGTGACGTCATATCCCCGAAACTCTTCACCACTGCATTGGAAGACGTTTTCAAGCTTCTGGACTGGAAAGGACACGGTATCAACATCAATGGCGAGTACATCACTCACCTTCGATTTGCCGACGATATAGTCGTTATGGCAGAATCGCTGGAGAACCTAAGCACTATGCTCAATGACCTCAATAGTGTTTCCCAACGGATAGGTCTTAAGATGAACATGGACAAAACAAAGATTAAACATTAATGTCCATGTCACACCTATGCCGGTAGTTGTTGGGAGCACTAAGCTCGAAATTGTTGACGAGTATGTTTACCTGAGACAAATAGTCCGACTAGGTAAGCCCAACTTCGACCGAGAGATCAATCGACGGATTCAACTCGGCTGGGCAGCGTTCGGGAAGCTACGACACATCTTCTCGTCAGACATACCTCAAAACCTTAAAGCGAAATTGTACAACCAGTGCGTGTTGCCAGTGATGACTTACGGAACTGAGACGTGGTCCTTCACTGCTGGCCGTATGAGGAAGCTCAAGGTCATTCAGCGAGCTATGGAGAGGGCTATGCTCGGAGTTTCTCTGCGTGATAAACTTAGAAATGAGGATATCCGCAGTAGAACTAGAGTAACCGACATAGCCCAACGGATTAGTAAGCTGAAGTGGCAGTGGGCCGGCCATATAGCTCGAAGAACCGACAACTGATGGGGAAGAAAGGTTCTCGAGTGGCAGCCTCGTACCGGTAGGCGAAGTGTAGGGCGACCCCCCACGAGATGGAGTGACGACCTGGTAAGGCATGCAGGAAGTCGATGGATGCAGGTGGCTCAGGACCGTGCTTTGTGGCATTCCTTGGGGGAAGCCTATGTTCAGCAGTGGACTTATGAAAGGCTGTAATGATGATGATGATGATGATGATATCGCGACAAAACTCGGGATGCCATCCATGCCATCTGGATGATTAGCGGTTCACCACTGTGCGATTTATTTATTTATTTAAACTTTCATGGACAAAGTTGTACATATGGCGGATTTAACGTCGTAGGGAATTCTCTCTCAGTCAACCGTTAGGCTAAACAGAGATAGACAAGAGGCGGTGAAAATATATTTAAAAAAAACATATACATATGCATACATATATACATAATACATATATATGATACACAGATACACACATATTATATGTGTCTATACTCTATATATATATATATATATATATATATATATATATATATATATATATATATATATATATATATATATATATATATATATAATAAACTTAGTATTGGTGGGAAGAAAGTTTTTTAATCGGTATAGAGATTGCAAAGTTCTTTTGTAATAGTGAAGTAGTTTTGCGACTCACCTCCTGTATATGTTTGTTCCGTGTTAAGCAACCATTAACATACAGACCAAGGTTCTTTACTTGGGGAGAGAATGGTATGACATTATTTTTAAACATAATTGATGGTAGAGTGGGAATATCTAGTTTCGTTGATAATCTTGCGCTACCTAAGATTATCGTTTTGCATTTAGATGGGTTCAATTTTATGCCCTTACACAGTGGAGACGTATTTCAAGTCATCATTTAATAATGAGATAGCATTAGAGATATTTGAGGGTTCCACTTCCACATATAACTGCAGATCATCGGCATACAGATGGTAAGAGCACTTGAGATTAATGTGATGAGATTGATAAAAAATGAAAACAAAAGAGGAGACCTATACCACCTTGAGGGACGCCAGTAGACACATAACACCAGACAGTTAGTATGTGTCCAGTACGCACGGCCTGTTGCCGCCCTCGAAGATATGATGAGAACCATTTCTGAGCTGAAGTCGAGATATTCAAATGAGCAAGAAGAGCTAACAAGATATCATGATCAACAGAACTAAATGCGTTAGAGAAATCAATTAAAATGAGAACGGTGAATTTTGATTTTTCCTTCCCCTCTCCGATACCTTCCGTCACCTTGAGAAGAGCAGTCGTTGTAGAATAACCAGGGCGGATACCCGACTGATAAGGAGAAAGAATATTCTTTGAGAAAACAAAAGAAGAAATCTGTTTATGAGCAACAGCTTCCAGAAACTTAGCGAGAAAAGGCAGGATAGAAATTGGTCTGAAATTGGATATAGCTTAATAGATAAATTAGATATCGGTGAATGTAGGAATGGGAATAATAAAGGCTTTACGCCATAGACACATATACACACACATACACACACACACACACACACACACACACACACACACACACACACACACACACACACACACACACACACACACACACGCACGCAAGCTGAATCACCTCCGATTACATAAATTTAATTACGATAAAGTTTATATGTAAACATGTTTTTCGGATGTGGCTATAAAGTAAATCAATACGATTTAACAATTAATAATGAAATTGTCTTACCTCGAATAGTTCTGACCTTGTCTTGTTGGAATACCAATTTGCCGTGAATAGTTTCTCCGGCATAATATGTTTCATTATCATTATTTAAAATTATGCTACCTTCATCAAACCCCATTGTGTTATTATAACTATACACTTTGGTGATAATACAACAAACTAAACAAGCACACAAAATTCACGTAAACTGTATATAATAATATATAAAAAATAAACTAGTAAACAGTTTCGCCGACAATTATAAAACATGAAAAATGACAATTCGACATTCCAACAAAACAGTTTTTGTCACTGTCACATCACGTCACCAAAGTCGAGCCTTAAGGCTGATTTACACTGGGTCAGTAACAGGCACCATTGCTGGTGCCGAGGACTGACTTTTACACGTAGTCAGTAGTCGTGGTTACTGTTTTAGGGTTAATTTTTGCCTACTGACTTCAATATCGTGCGTACGATATTGAAGTCAGTAGGCAAAAATTAATACACGGAAATGGCAGAATTTACAACGATTAAAATATTTGTTGATAAAATGTTCCTATCTTCAGTTAAAAGAGTTGACAGAAATGTTAGAAGAAGTGATATATAAAAAGAAACATCTGGATAAGAAAATGGATAGACGACAGAAAATAAACTGGAGGTTCTGCTTTGTTATTAAATAAATTGAGAATTTTAATAATAATATTGTATTGAAATATATAATCATTTCGAAGACTCTGTGGAATTCAAACTGACTTTGAGAATAATGCCAAAGAATTTAGACGAATTGCTTTCATCTATATCAAAATCTATTCAATGTCAAGATACATTCATGAGAGATCATGTTTGCTTTCAGAAATATAAAAAATGCGTTCATTTGCCCTCACTTACTAATCTATATATTTTATAATTTTATGATACGACGCGATGTCACCCTACAATACTACGCCAGCGACTGAGCAAGCATTGACTTGTTTAAATAAAACTAATTTTACGGATTTTATCGCGTATATTAACTTATTTTATATTCCCGACGTTTCGAGCACTTTACAGCACCCATGGTCACGGGGGGGACTGAGGTGTATGACGTCCCAATGTCATAGTTAACCACGGCTACCTCCAGATTAAAAATTATTAATTTTTGTTCCGATCCACGCAGTATGAACTTACAGTATCATGAAGTCTTGCAGTTGTATGCTTGGGTTGGGATTTAATTTTATTAATTATGGGATCCCAAGCAGATGGTAGCACCCAACCATCTTCTCTATTGAAATTAGGATGTTTCTTGATTTCAATAGCCTCGCGAATCATCCTTGGAAGGAATCGGTGTTCTTTAGCGAGGATTTGTGGTCTATCAAATCTAATGTAATGACGGGGGCGATCCTGTACGTGTTCACAGACTGCAGACTTCCCGGAGCGTCTATTCTTCACATCAGCTATGTGTTCTTTAACACGGGTTTTTATAGATCTTTTAGTTTGTCCTATATAAGAGAGACCACATTCACAATCAAGCTTGTACACTCCTGCATCTTGCAGAGGAATATTACACTTGACTGATGGTAAAAACTGACTAATCTTCTTCGGCGGCTTGAAATATGTTTTAATGGAAGCCCGCTTCAAGATGTAGCCAATCTTGTCAGTGACACCTCTGACATATGGCAGTACAGCAGGCACTCGCTCGACTGTGGCCGGCTTCACTCGTTCACTGTGACGTAGGCGCGGGACCCGAAGCTTATTGTCGTGCAAAACTTGCTTGACGTGTTGGAGCTCGGCGGCCAGGTGTTTACTGTCACAGATCCCTCGTGCTCTCTGAAACAAAGATTTACCCACGGTAGCTAACTGTGAAGGATGGTGGTGAGAATCACCGTTTAAATATCTATCTGTATGGGTCTTTTTTCTATACACAGTGTGGCTCAAGGTGTTATCAGGATTCCGAATTACTAACACATCTAGAAAAGCTAAAGAATTGTTTGCCTCTAACTCCATTGTGAACTGAATTTTAGAATTTAAGGAGTTAAGATGGTCTAGAAATGCAGTTACTTTATCTAAAGGGAGAATTGTGAAAGTGTCGTCTACGTACCGCTTGTAGAATCTTGGGTTTACGGGAGAAGTACGCAGGGCTTTCTCCTCAAAGTCCTCCATGAATATATCGGCAACAATGGGAGATACAGGTGAGCCCATCGCCACTCCATCTACTTGCTTGTAGAACTCCTCCTTCCACAATAGGTAGCCAGATGTAAGGCAGTGTCTAAGTAATACTGCATATTCTATGGGCATGTTGTTTTGCTCTAGCCTTCTAGTAACAATCGAGATGCAGTCTTCAACAGGTAAGCATGTGAACAGAGACTGCACATCAAAACTGACCATAGTTTCATTGTCTGCCAGATGTAGGTCTTTAATCTCGCTGACAAAATGGTAGGAATCCTTTGTGTGTGCTCTTGTATGTCCCCTGAGCGGTGAGAGTATATTCGCTAAGTGTTGAGCCAATTTGTAAGTTGGTGAATCGATTTGGCTCACTATAGGACGTAGTGGAGCATTGGGCTTGTGTATTTTTGGTAACCCATACAATTTCGGTGGTTTGGCACACGTAGGTATTATCGATTTTACGTCTAGATTTAATCTTTCGGAGTGTTTCTTTATGAGATCACTAGTTGTTTTGAGTGTGTTATTTGTTGGGTCATTTTTAACCTTTTTATAAGTACTTGCATCCGACAAAAGTTCTTGTATTTTAGAATTATAATCCGACGTATCCATGACTACCGTGGCGTTTCCTTTATCTGCGCGGAGAATCGTGAGTTCTCGTTTATTGCGTAGGTTATTCAACGCTTTAAATTCGTCTTTAGGTAGATTCGGTTTTGGTGTTGAGCTTCGACGTAACATAGACGAAATGTCTTGACGTATCGTCTATGTTACGTCGAAGCTCAACACCAAAACCGAATCTACCTAAAGACGAATTTAAAGCGTTGAATAACCTACGCAATAAACGAGAACTCACGATTCTCCGCGCAGATAAAGGAAACGCCACGGTAGTCATGGATACGTCGGATTATAATTCTAAAATACAAGAACTTTTGTCGGATGCAAGTACTTATAAAAAGGTTAAAAATGACCCAACAAATAACACACTCAAAACAACTAGTGATCTCATAAAGAAACACTCCGAAAGATTAAATCTAGACGTAAAATCGATAATACCTACGTGTGCCAAACCACCGAAATTGTATGGGTTACCAAAAATACACAAGCCCAATGCTCCACTACGTCCTATAGTGAGCCAAATCGATTCACCAACTTACAAATTGGCTCAACACTTAGCGAATATACTCTCACCGCTCAGGGGACATACAAGAGCACACACAAAGGATTCCTACCATTTTGTCAGCGAGATTAAAGACCTACATCTGGCAGACAATGAAACTATGGTCAGTTTTGATGTGCAGTCTCTGTTCACATGCTTACCTGTTGAAGACTGCATCTCGATTGTTACTAGAAGGCTAGAGCAAAACAACATGCCCATAGAATATGCAGTATTACTTAGACACTGCCTTACATCTGGCTACCTATTGTGGAAGGAGGAGTTCTACAAGCAAGTAGATGGAGTGGCGATGGGCTCACCTGTATCTCCCATTGTTGCCGATATATTCATGGAGGACTTTGAGGAGAAAGCCCTGCGTACTTCTCCCGTAAACCCAAGATTCTACAAGCGGTACGTAGACGACACTTTCACAATTCTCCCTTTAGATAAAGTAACTGCATTTCTAGACCATCTTAACTCCTTAAATTCTAAAATTCAGTTCACAATGGAGTTAGAGGCAAACAATTCTTTAGCTTTTCTAGATGTGTTAGTAATTCGGAATCCTGATAACACCTTGAGCCACACTGTGTATAGAAAAAAGACCCATACAGATAGATATTTAAACGGTGATTCTCACCACCATCCTTCACAGTTAGCTACCGTGGGTAAATCTTTGTTTCAGAGAGCACGAGGGATCTGTGACAGTAAACACCTGGCCGCCGAGCTCCAACACGTCAAGCAAGTTTTGCACGACAATAAGCTTCGGGTCCCGCGCCTACGTCACAGTGAACGAGTGAAGCCGGCCACAGTCGAGCGAGTGCCTGCTGTACTGCCATATGTCAGAGGTGTCACTGACAAGATTGGCTACATCTTGAAGCGGGCTTCCATTAAAACATATTTCAAGCCGCCGAAGAAGATTAGTCAGTTTTTACCATCAGTCAAGTGTAATATTCCTCTGCAAGATGCAGGAGTGTACAAGCTTGATTGTGAATGTGGTCTCTCTTATATAGGACAAACTAAAAGATCTATAAAAACCCGTGTTAAAGAACACATAGCTGATGTGAAGAATAGACGCTCCGGGAAGTCTGCAGTCTGTGAACACGTACAGGATCGCCCCCGTCATTACATTAGATTTGATAGACCACAAATCCTCGCTAAAGAACACCGATTCCTTCCAAGGATGATTCGCGAGGCTATTGAAATCAAGAAACATCCTAATTTCAATAGAGAAGATGGTTGGGTGCTACCATCTGCTTGGGATCCCATAATTAATAAAATTAAATCCCAACCCAAGCATACAACTGCAAGACTTCATGATACTGTAAGTTCATACTGCGTGGATCGGAACAAAAATTAATAATTTTTAATCTGGAGGTAGCCGTGGTTAACTATGACATTGGGACGTCATACACCTCAGTCCCCCCCGTGACCATGGGTGCTGTAAAGTGCTCGAAACGTCGGGAATATAAAATAAGTTAATATACGCGATAAAATCCGTAAAATTAGTTTTATTTAAATGTGTAGTGTTCGCGTAAATATAAGAAATCATTAAGCATTGACTTGGTTGTTTAGAAAAGATCAATAACGCTGGTGCGGGTGGCGGACTGACTTCAAAATATTCAAGTAGGAATATTGAATTCAGCATTGGCGCGACAGTGCTGTACTGACTCCAAACCAATTTACATTACGCCAGTAGTGGGTCAGCACTGACTTACCTTGAATTTGGAGCCAGTTACTGTCCCTGTGTAAATCAGCCGTTAGCTTGCTACATACCTATTTATTTATCTATCAGTGCGCTCATAAAGAGTCAAATTTATAAAATTGTTCTACTAATAATTCTAGATACTTATAATTATTCCAACGAGGTTATAATATAATATAGGGAGTGAGCGCTATACTACTAATATAGCTGCAGCATGGCTCTATCACGTAGAAAACGCCTTGTGCTAATCATTCGCTAAATTTGTGTGGAGTGCACTCACTTGGGGAGCGTTAATTCAAGTTTAACTTTTTTTCGGAACAGTAGAAAGAGTTTACAGGTTCTTTTCATCATCCACACGTCAATTCAACTTTAATGAAAAGTGTACGCGTATCCATCTAAAGACTCTCGGAGACAAGATGGATTGCTCATCATGACGCTGTTAAACCACTGCAGAATAATATAAAAAGCTAGTATAAATACTCGAAGATATATATGATCCCAGCACTAACAGAGAAAATGTCGATACAAGAGAAGCAGCATCTACACTCTTACCAGCTTTGTGTGACTTCAGTTTCTTATGCTAATATTCCTTTTGGTGTAAAATCCTAAAGGAATTTAGTCAGACACAAAAGTAAATACTAAATAATATAATAATAATCTAGATTATCAATGGAAAAGTATGTGATAAAAATCAAAGCCCAAAAATTGTTCTTCAAAGCCAACGTATTCAACTAGTGGAAAAACCTATTCCTGCGTAACAAAAAATGTGAGAATGTGGACATTTCGGTTGAAGGAAGAAGAGGAATGAGGAGATTTACCAGGAAACGAAAACGTTTACCAGGAGAATTGACCCGATATGCTGGACTAACATTGCCAGAGGAGCTGCAGAGAGCTATTTTAGAATGTCTTGACTGATTTTACGAGGAACTAGACCATCGCGACGAAGCAATGGATGATATTCTCGTAACATTTAGTGTTGTTCAGTCTTACATTATGCTAATGTCACCAGATGAAGATCTTCGTGTAATAGTTCAAAATCTGACAAAAATCTACGATGATTTTTCTGGAGGATATATAATTTTGGAGATTTTACGACTTGAAAGCTGCCAGCATTTCTTCCCAAGAAGCGGTTCAATGTAATTCATTGGAGCTTGTCACGTAAAATTGGGCTATTCTAAATCTGTTCCGAATCTAGCGCTGAGTATAAGATTTTTTTACTATTAAGTTTCATGTGAAGGAAGCTTTTCAAAACTCAAGTTAATAAAATCTAACTTAAGGTTCACAATGAGCCAAGCGGGACTAATCAATCTTTCCATTTTATCTATCGAAAATGACAACAAAGTCAATTTTGATAATATATTAGAATATTTTAGCAAAATAAAGTCCCGTCAGCATGTATAGCATTTTTTGTTTTATTTTGGTGGGTGCTTTATTTTATTTTATTTATTAAGGAACAGCAAACAGCTACAAAATACAGTACTTACTTACTTACTTATCGTCACGCACAATCCCTGACGGGGTAGCCAGAGAGAACAGATCGCCAAGTGTCACGATCCTTACATACCTCTTTCGCTTCTTTCAGATTCATCATCTTCTTCATACATGCACGTCTAGGTATCCGAGTACTCTTGACCCTCCCCTCTTCGAGCAATTTGCTCACATGGTCTTCGAAAGTTAGTCTCGGTCTACCTCGACACCTTTTAATATTAACTTTCGCGCTATAAATTTTCTTCAACATTCGGTCTTCACTCATTCGCTCAACGTGCCCAAACCATCGAAGCACGCCCTTATCAATTTTTGTGATAAGGTCATCTTTCAAACCTGCCATATTGCGAATCTCTTCGTTTCGCTTTCGGTCAGCCATGGCGACGCCGCACATTTTACGAAGAGATCGCATCTCCACTGCATTCAACTTGCTTTTATGCTTCTTCTGGCATACCCAGGTTTCGCTGCCATATAACAAAGTCGGTACCAACACTGCGTTATGTATTGCAAGGCGTGCACTCTTCACTACGCCTTGCCTTTTGACTAACGCAGTCAGGGCACCATTGACTTTGTTCCCGGCAGCGACACGCCTGTCCACATCTAAATCACATCTTCCATCCCGGCTAAAAGCACTCCCCAAGTATACAATTTCATTTACCTGTTCTAGACATTCCTGATTTACCCATATTTCACACTTCGTTCTCTCTTCGTCCCTTTCAAATACCAGAACCTTAGTTTTATTAGCATTCAAGCGGAGACCTTTAATTTCACATTCCTCTTTCATACACGTGACTAATGCCTGCAGTTCTGATGGTGCAATAAGCACTGCATCATCAGCATACAGCAGACAATTTACTTTAATGTCACCCAATTTCACACCCAAACAGCTATCTTTCAGTTTCTGTAAACAGCTGTCGAGATACAGTATGAACAGCCAGGAAGACATGACACAACCCTGTTTTACGCCCGTTTGGACGCTAAACATGGGTGACAGGTCATGCCCTACCCGCACACAGGCTTTACAGTCACAGTAAAGTGACTGCACAGCCCTTAGCAATCGACCATCCACACCATACCCCGGCACAAGTTCCCACATTTTCTTCCTTACAACCTTATCAAATGCTTTCTCAAGATCCACAAAAGCACAGAAAATCTTCTGGTTAGCAGCCAGAAGCTTTTCCGTGATCATGCGGAGAGAAAACATTTGATCCGTGCATCCTCTTCCAGGTCTAAATCCGCATTGTGCCTCCCATAGAAATCTTTCCGATTTCTCTTGCATCCTACGTGTCAAAACCTTCGAATAAACTTTACTTGCTAAACTGGTCAAGCTGATCGCCCGATAGCACCCGCAGTCAAAATGTGAACCTTTACCTTTATATAAAGGCACAATGACTGCGGATCGCCAATCATCCGGGACATCCCCCGTCCGCCAGCACAAATTGCACAGCAGATGAAAGCTGTCCCAGACGCGAGGCCCACCATACTTGACCATTTCAGCAGTAACTCTGTCTAGTCCAGCAGCCTTACCACATTTCAAACTTCGAATCGCACGTTCAATCTCTTTCATACTGATGACCTCAGTGTCATCGAGGTCCGGGTCTGGCGTACCAGTCTCGACGTCATCCCCGGATCCCTCACTAAGATCATCACACGCATACATTTCTCTATAAAATTCGCTCCATCGCTGCATGACGTCCGATTTTTCTGAGAGGACGTCATTAGTTCCCGAAAGCACTTTGTTCATTCTTAAGGCCGTCGCACCACTTCGGGTCCTTCCAACCTCTTTCCAGAAGAGTTTGGAGTTCTCCTTAAAGTTGTGCGACAACCTTTCGTCCGCTTCCATTCTACACCTTTCACGCACTTCCTCAATCAATGCTTTCGTGTGAACTTTCTGCAGCTTATATCTTTCTTTCATCTTCTCTCTCATATCCTTATCATTACTAGAGGCCAAGTAGTCTAACCATGCTTTCTTCTTCTTCTTTACAGCTTCTTTCACTTCATCATTCCACCATGCATCTCTTCTTTTACTACTGCCTCTTTTAATCGTTCCACACACTTCTTCCGCTGCACTTACCATTCCATCCCTAAGGTTCTGCCATGTTCTTTCAACACATTTTTTTCTGCCATCGATGTTGTCAAGCTTTTCGGCTACCCTCGCATGATATTTGTCCCTAGTATCCGCTTCCTGAAGCTTCCAGCTTCGGATGCGACAGACCGACTGTGGTTCTGTTACTGCCGTCCGGTAGCGCCAACCCGCGAACAGACCCCTAAATCTAGTAATCACTAGATAGTGATCCGTTCCCAGGTCAGCACCCCTGAACACTCGCGTATCCATCACCTGTTTTCGCAGTCGGTCATCCACCAGGAACAAATCGATCATACTTCTCTCATTCTTACTTTCTCTAGTATACATATGGATCTTCTTGTGATCAAACATAGTGTTTGTCACAGGAAGACCCTTTTCCTTGCATACCGCCAGTATAAGCTTGCCAGCATCATTAACCCTTTTATCGCCAAACGTTCCAAGCACCGACTCGTACCCTGGTCGAGCGGTACCAACCCATCCATTCAAATCACCACATAAAACAATTCTTTCGTTTCCCTAGCCAAATCTAGAACTTCTCTTACATTCTCCCAAAACTCCTCCAGCTCAGCCCTGGACGACGAAGCCACCGGCGCATAAACAGCCAAAAGGAATAACTTCGTCAGTCCCAATTTAAAGCGAACCCAGAGAAGTCTTGAGTTCACAACCTTATATTCAGTCATAACATCGACCAACCGAGACGACAGCAGCACCCCCACTCCCTGGCGGGCGCTCTCGCTCTCCGGGACTCCGGACCATAGAGCTAACGCCCCGCCAGGGAGCTCTTCAGTACCACTGCCCTTCCGTTTGGTCTCCGACATACACACGACATCTAATTCTCTTTCTTTCATTATTTCGATCAACTCATTCGTCTTATCTCTCATGCCTCCTCTAACATTCCACGTGCCAACTCTGCACTCTGTCCTCCACCTTCCGCCGTGTCGGGCTGGGCGTGACGGGTGGCGGTCCCCATCGCCGCTTTACGCGCTGCATTCCACACCAACGGGGACGAGCTGGTGTGCGTCGCTTTGGGGGGACGCCCTAACCCTCGTTGACATGGGTGCGCAGCTAAGTAGAATTGCAGCCCTGAAAAGGGCTGGCAGGGGTCGCGACGAGCACGCTTCTACAGTGACCCCCAAACAAAATACAGTAATATCTAAAATACAATAACATGATGTATTCACATTGATTTAGCCCACAACGCTATCCACATATTACTTACAATGTTAAATTAAATTGTCGTGCTTGATAGAAAACCGCCCTGGGTGCCAACACACTCTACGCCGCACAGTGGGCGGAAACGATCAAAACTACGCGCGAGGCAGTAAATCTAATCCAAATGAAATATATTTTTTTAAATACTCGTAATTATGTTTGATTTCTTGTAGCACTGCGGAAATTCACATTTTAGGGGTAGAAATAACCCCTATCAACCCTTAAGCAGGCTAAACCACCAGATTCTGGGTAAAACGAGTTCGATCAACTACATGCCTACTTTTACACATTAACGGCTATAGCTCAGTAAGTAGTGACATTAAGTACGTGGTATGATAATGTTTTAGAATCCTTATGATATAGGCAAACTTTTTAAGTGGTTGGCCACACAGATCCTATACGTTTTTATTTCACCACAGGTGCTCAAACTTAGCAGTTATATAAAGTTAAAAATTTAAATTTATGTTTAGTACCGTCTTGTAAAATACTACCCATAGTAGTTGAAAACTTTTAAGGGTAATTTAGAAACATCATTATTAGGTAACACATTAAAAGAAAAAAATCCGATCTAGGCATTAAACTGCCGACGTGATGACCACAAATGTGAGCAGAAGTACGAATTTTCGGAATTTTATAAAACATGGCGTAGACCGCGAACCGTTTCTTTTTTCAGGGAACCGAGGCCACCTCCCCCCCGCCCGAACACGCACGTACCAGATTATCCACCATTACTGGGACAACCTGTATATGATATCATGCGGGAATTTTGAAAATCGATATACTTATCTTAACATTTTTGTTAGGTTCCTTATGAATATAGAATGACTCCCTTTTTTTAAAATACCCTCATTTCACCACATTTAAGATTTTTTCGGCAACTTTTGTGTATCATTTAATGCTTTTCATTTCTTATTTTTTAATTTTAAAGCAGAGAACCGCATGCATATAAATGCAGATACTGTGGTACTTTCTAATGGCAACAAGGGAAGGAATTAAAAATACTCCATGGAGAAAAATGCTTGTTACTAAAATATGGAGTGTGAAAAAAAATTTCGGTAAAAACAAAAATAATCTTAGTTAAAAATAAATTTTATAAAACTAGTTGAAAATTGCTTAATTTCTTAAAATAAAATTGAGGGGAATCTTTTGAAATTGTTTTGTCCTTAAATTGGGGAATTTGACATGGATTTTCGGAGAATTTGACAAATTGATATTGGCAACGCCGCAATGTTGCACCGAAATTTACCTACTATATAAGATTTGTCTGTAAGCGTCATAAGAATTAGAGGCGGCAATCACAATAAAACTTGGAAGTAATTTTTAATAGTTTTGACGTACCTCTTTTCAAATCAAAGTACTGGACGGATTAAAAACGGAAAGTCAATTAAAATGAAGTAAAAGAATTATTTTTTAGATTAATTAACTGTCGATTATAATTGCAATTGATTTTAACTATTAAATTATTCAATACCATTTCATTTCTATTTTCTTGTACAAAATCAAAGATAACGATGAAGTAGTGTTTATAATTATACAATTGTGTAAGTGAGTACCCAAGTAAGTACGTTTATTAATTTCAATATCATTTTTGTAGTAACGAACTGCTTGTTTCGTCAGGGTACAATTGATTGTCTAAATGTATTAAAAAATTACAACTGTAACTTCTAAATTTCATATGAAGTCTAGTCGTAGGGATCATATGGAAACTAAACTCCTTCTCCTAGTTTTGGTTTTATAGGGCGGTAAAGCTTAAGGTGACCATATTACCCTCACGTACCTTAGTATAAAATAAATAAAACAAAAAGAACAAGGGCAGAAAAATAGTTGACAAAAATTATTACGTCTAGAAATAACTTATATATCAAATGAGTTTTATTATTTTTCTATGATTTTTCAAATAAAAATGTATTTTAATTAAAACCACAGAAAAAAACTTTTTGGGAATATCAAATAACTTTAATCATTTTACTTTATTCAAGTGTTGCCATTTACATATTATATATATTATTCATACTATTTTCGTAAACACTTTGAAAGACTGCCAACACAACAGACAAACGCAAAATATTTTTATATTAAGTTATTATTAGTAATAACTCTACTATCAGTAATAATAACAATAAAAGTGATATGGTAGAAAACAAGTCTCTTACAAAGAACTTCCTACAATAATACATTATCTCAATCATAATACTATGTAACAATTCCATTTAATGTTATGGCAACACTAGCTAAAACAAAATTTCACTGTTGGTTTTTTGGCGGCAACTTCATCGGCGGCGGTTTGCTGCTCCTGTATTATAGTTTAAATAATAGTTTGAAGTGGATTTTGATATGTAAAAGTGGTGCGATTTTATGTATTAACTGTCTACGCATGTGAACTATTAGTGTAAACGGTGAAACAAGTGCTCTGATGGTGATGGATTCTCAAGATAAGCTGTTTGCATAGGCGCCTTTAGATACCATCGCCAACTGTCAGCTGCCTGCTGGCTCAAGTTGCCGTCAAAATCTCCCAAGGGCTGCACAATGTGATGCATCAACATATTGTGAAGCAGTGAACTATGAAGAATAATAATACATAAAAACAAGGCTTGGGTGAATTATAATAAACCGAATAAAAATATACTCTGAAATATACCAGGCCATAAACTCCAAAAAAAATTCACTGTTTTTTTACTGGCTTTACGGCTCTGGGCTATAGCCTGTCAACATGAGAACGCGGCAATCAAACACGAGATCGAGCTGAGACTGATTTATTCATATCCACCCTCAACTATTACAATAATCTCTCACATCTCCGTTCTTAATGATAAGGAACAAAATTAAAATGGTATTTGACTCTTGCCTATTTTTATCACAAAAATAGTAAGACAATTGATAGGTATTTTCACTATAAGTAGATTAACAATAGATGTATATAATATTATATATGTATTTTAAATTCGTAAATTATTCTGATTAATAATACATTATTCTGAATCTATATCGAGATAATCTATAATAATCAATATCTATATAGAGAGTATATCTCTCTAACTACTCATCTTCCCCTCTCTTACAAATAAGAAAAATCAATTATGAAATCACTGGCATTACAATAAATTTTCAGAATGAAATGTTCATTTATTTACTTAAATTAAATTATTATTTTTCCGATCAATTCCTTTTTTTATTTAGTAATACTTATTTTATTTTTAAAGTAATAAACCAATTACATTTCATTTCTTAAGTAATAGATCTAAATTAATATACTAACTAACACAAATTAAAGTCCAGTCGGGAATCGAACCTGGAACCAACAAAACAAAACAAAATCATGCCTGGTTTTGATAGTTTACATTTTTTTACATACTTTATTTTCATTATTTGAGCGTACGTTACAGTTTATAGTTTTGTTTTCACTGAACACGGTGACTGGGGCGACGCAGCTGTTCATCGCCGCTGTTCAGTGTTCGAAGCCCAATCTATCCGGTGGCCTCACTGTCCTGCCGGAACGTGTGACATAGTAATTATTGTTGTTTACTGTATTAGGTGAGGTTCCAGAAGGTATAGTACAGTTTGAAACCTGATTGTTTTGCGGGCAGTGAGGTTGGATATCATCGTAATTGTTTAAAGTATAGCGCGACGCGTCCTTTCGATGTGGAGAATCTTTAATAATATGGCGTCTGTTACGTATAATAATGCTCCCGTTTGCTAATTTTATTTTATATGAACGATATCGCAGCTGACATAATATTGTCCCTGATAACCATTCTTTTTTGTTTACATCTAGTAGTACCCTTACTTTTTGTCCGTTACTTAATTGGTCTAGATTTCTCGTATGTTGGTCGTAGTAGTATTTTTGATTATTTTGCCTCATGACTAATTTATTATGTTCATTTAAGTGTGATCTAACTTTGGTAACATACTTCTGAATTTCCTACTTTGCAACAACTCAGCTGGTGATGAAATATTATTTTCTAAAGGTGTGTTAAGATACTCTAGTAACGCCAATCGATAATCAACTCCATCTTCTTTACTTTTAAGTATTATGTTTTTTACAGTTTGTACCATTCGCTCAATTTGTCCGTTAGATTGCGGATATCGTGGCGATGAGGTTATGTGTTTGAAATTCCATTCTAACGAAAACTGTCTAAACAGGCTTGATGAAAACTGCGGACCACAATCAGACATTACAACGTTCGGTATACCCTGACGGCTAAATATGTTTTTTAGGGTTTCAATTATACTAGGTGAAGTTGTACATTGTAATTTCTCTATTTCAAAAAATTTGCTATAGTAATCGACTAATAATAAGTAATCCACACCTTTTATTTGAAATAGATCTGTGCCTACTTTTGCCCATGGTCGGTCGGGAATTTCATGAGGTTGCATTTCTTCCTTTTGGTTGTGTTTCCTGTACGTCAGGCATATACTACAATTAGATATTAAATTTTTTAAATCGTTATTTATTCTCGGCCAAAATATTGTCTCCCTTGCCCGCAATTGACATTTTTGCAACCCTACATGACCGACGTGTATCTTGTTTAACAAATCTTTTCTTAAGAGTTTTGGCACCACTATCCTTTGATCCTTCCAGACTAGACCGTACGCGATCGATAAGTGCTCTTTATAGCCCCAATATGGCTTTACCAAATCTATGACGCCATGTTTATTTGCAGGCCACTCTTCTATTATGTGTTTTCTCAACAACGCGAGTTCATCATCATTTTCTGAACTCTTTTGCAACTTAATAAACTGCAAGTCCGTAACTTCAGTCGCTGCGCTCATTGCCATATCTCTTGTGATCGCGCAAACTTCATCGTGCTGTGTATAGTCAGCGCTGGAAAGCTGCGCGCTCAACGCTGGCTCCGGCTCGTATGCCCGTGACAACGCGTCAGCAATAAATAGATGTTTACCGGCCTTGTAGAATAATTTGAATGTATAGCGTTGTAATTTCAATAACATCCGTTGTAGGCGCGATGGTGAGTCTACTATTGGTTTCTTTATAATGCTAACGAGTGGCTTGTGATCAGTTTCGATAACTACATCTGTTCTTCCGTAAATGTACGCATGAAACCTCTCACAAGCGAAAACGCAAGCGTATAACTCCTTCTCTATCTGAGCATATCGCTGTTCTGCTTTTGACAATGACTTAGACGCATAACAAACTGGTATTCCATTTTGCATTAAACAGGCACCTAAGCCGCTTTTGCTCGCATCTACTGAGATAGTAATAGGGAGGTCTAAGTCGTAATATCTTAACACTGGTGGTTTTGATAAACACTCTTTTATAACTTTTAAACACTCATCATGTCTTTCATCCCAGTGCCATTCCGTTTCTTTTTTTAACAACACTCTCAACAACAATGTCTTATCAGATAAATTTGGTATAAAAGCACCCACGTAAGTAATTATTCCTAGTAATCGCTCTACGTCTTTTTTATTTTCAGGTTGAGGCATGTTCGTAATTGCTGTAATGTGTGAGTTATCCGGATAAAGCCCCTTTTTTGTAATCCTGTGTCCCAAATACCTGATTTCTTCTAACCCAAATTTGCACTTATTTTTATTTAGTTTGAGGTTGACTTTCCTACACCTGTCCAATACTAATTTTAATCTTTCATCATGTTCTTTTTTGCTGCTACCGTATATTAATAAGTCGTCGATGTACATACAAACTCCATCTAAGTCATCAAAATTATCGTATATTTTTTTATGAAACACCTCTGGTGCCGAGCATATGCCATAGGGTAACCTTAAGAATTTGTAACGTCCAAAGGGAGTGTTGAACGTGCACAAGTCACTAGTATCGTCTAAAGCTACCTGCCAGAACCCTGCTACCGCATCCAGAGTACTGAAATACCTAGCACCGGAAAGTTTTGATACAATCTCGTCGAGTGACGGTAACCTAAAATATTCTCTTTTGATCGCGCTATTTAATTCTTTCGGATCAAGACAAACTCGTATGTCTCCGTTAGCTTTTTTAACAATAGTTAAACTACTTACCCAATCCGATGGGCCCTCTACTTTGGCTATAATGCCTTGTTTTTCCATCTCTTCCAATTTCATCTTAACGTTGTCTCTGATCGCGAACGGTAGTTTCCTAGGAGCATGAACAACCGGTACAACATTTTCATGTAATTTTATTCTGTATTTCCCCGGTAAGCACCCTATACCCTGAAAAACGTCGTCATACTGCCCTAAAAATGAGGGAACTGCGCTATCCTCCTGTATCGACATCACGCGCCTCACCATATCCAACTCACTGCACGCAAACCTGCTCAACACTGGCATATCCTTAACATCTGCTATTTTAAATTCTAGCATGTACATTTTACTTTTGTAATAAACCTTTAAAGTGATTTTTCCTACTACTTTTATAGCGGTGCCCGAGTAGCCAGACAACTTGGTATTTGTTTTTAGCAAATGTTTATCTGAGACCCCAATTTGTAGCAAATAATACAACGGCAATATATTAACATCTGCCCCAGTATCTAATTTAAAATTAATAGACTTATTATTAATCATTAGGTTAACATTCCACTCACTACTAGGTTTTACAGTATGTATTACCTGCTCATCAGACTCCTCGACATTGAATACACTAGCACCACAGGCTCTGGCAAAGTGATTCATTTTCGCACATCTTAGACACTGCTTGCCATACGCGGGACACTCAAACTTTTTATGTACACTGGCACAATGCCCACATTGCTTCACCCAAAGCGTCGAACCCGTGAAGGCACGCTCGCCTCGAGCGCGCGGCGGCGGGCGCTGGGCCGGGCGGGTCGCGCCGCCGCGTGCGCCGCGTCCGCCAATGCGCGCGTCCGCGCTCACGCCTCCTGCGCCGCCGCGATATCCTCTCCTTGAATCCCTCCTGTGCCGTACACACCAAATATTCTCATCATTTTAGACCGCTTGATTATTTTTGTTGATTAAACATGCTGATAACTGCTCCTGTTTAATGTTATCCGCATAAACCCTCGATACTATCGCAACTCGACATATTTCTAATGCTTTACTTAAAGTTAGATCGTACTCCCTTAGTAGCCGTTCCCGAATAACTGAATCGGATACGCCACATATCAGCCTATCTTTTATAAGACCGTCATTTAAGGCCCCAAAATCGCATGTTTGAGCCAATTTCTGCAAATCAAAAACATATTGTTCTATGGTCTCATTTTCTCTCTGGTTCCTTGTAAAAAATCGGTGTCGTTCCACTGTAACATTAGGTTTTATATTAAAATGTCCATCCAATATTTGTAAGACAGCTTCCGCGATAGTGCATTTTAAAAGTGAATCTTTGTTTTGGTCTAGGATTTCTCGGCATTGATCGCCAAGTACGTGCAATAATATATTAATTTGCACACTAGCCGCTTTGTTCGTTATTTCACATGCCTTTGTATAAATTTCATAGCTATTCCTCCATTTTGTCCAACTGGCACTTAAATTTGCGTAGTCTGAACTCCCGTCGAAACGAAATGATTTTGGTGGACTTAAGACACCTTCCATAATTATTAAATATTATTAACTAAACACTATTTGAATTAACTTGTATGTAATATACTTAATAAACTTATTTACTTTTCCGACTGCGCCATGTCAACATGGGAACGCGGCAATCAAACACGAGATCGAGCTGAGACTGATTTATTCATATCCACCCTCAACTATTACAATAATCTCTCAATAATACAATAATCAGTCAGCATGTCAGCATGTCACTGTATGACAAAGGCTCTGGAGCCATGCCAGTAATATAAATTTATAGTATTTAAATATATAATAGAGATACAATAATCTAAAAACTCTCAATTATGTTGAGAATGTATTAAGCTAACATGAAACAACTACAGGCCACATGAGATTTTCCAAGTGACATAAGACGTAACCTAAAAAGGTTCAAATCTAAATATCTTTTTTTTTGACGCCTTCTCAGAACAATATTCTTTAACAAAGTTATTCAGGGACTGACGCTTAACATTTTGATATTTTTTTGATATTATAGACGCTACCATTCTTTCTCAACTAATTTTATGTTTGAAAGTCTGCCATTGTTCTTTATTACACTTCGTAAAAAGGAAAATAAAACTTTAATTCTCGTCAAAAACGTTTATTTCATTGAATTACATATTTTAATAGTCTTAAGACTCAGACACATACAAAACACGCACACTAACAAAAGTAGAAATAAATAAATAAATAACACGTAGATTCTGGTTGATTACATCAGGTACAGTCAGCAAAAGAACGCGGGTTAGCTTATATTATTCCTAAGGATTATACAACAGCTAGTTTAGTTACAATTTGTACCTATGTTAAAACAACATACTGAACATAAGCATAACATAGATAGAAAATATACGCATACTGTACGAATATAAACATTAGAAATATAAATAAGATTCGCATCGGTCTAAAGGTTTTACAATATGCATAATTTATTACGTATCAATTTACTTCAAGTAACTGCATTAATGGACCCAACTATACTAACTGTATACACATATTCGAAGAACCAAAATATACAAATTCACAAACACACATAGTCACACACTAAAGATCTAAGATTCGATCAATTTGTAAAAAGTAAACTTTTGCAAAATCCAATAGGTACAAAATTTAGTAAACACTTACATAATAATTGTAAATGTTAAAATGTCACTTATAAAAATACACGCACGTACTGACCAAATCACTGGTATTATTTATCATTATTATTACTAGCTATCATTTTGAGTAATTTTTAATATTATTAAAAAGTTCCTAAAATAATAATTTAAGGTAATATATACTAAGAGCTAATTGATTTCAAATAGAACCACACTTATATTTATAAAACTCGAAAAGTTCATGTACTGTTATTATATGTGTATATCATAATATGATAATTTAAGTATTTAGTTTTTCTTTATTATATTTGTTTAATATTGTTTGATGTGTCATATCATGTGTGTGAAACTAACGTAGGAGATATTGCGTTACAAAATTTTAATGAACCGCCGTAATTTAAGAACCCGTCTTTTTTGAAGGGTTTTTATAATAGTGTAACATAATATACATACTATATTGACAAATTATGTTTGTTAATTTTCTGAGCACAAAAAATTGTCAGGTTTAAAGTTGTCTTATAATTTAAGTTACAAAAATTATTCGATACAATCATCATCATCATCATTACAGCCCTTCACAAGTCCACTGCTGAACATAGGCCTCCCCCAAGGAATGCCACAAAGCACGGTCTTGAGCCACCTGCATCCATCGACTTCCTGCATGTCTTACCAGGTCGCCACTCCATTTAGTTGGGGAAACGTCCTACAATTCGTCCGCCGTGCCGGTACGAATTGTATTTGATACAATACAACTATTAATATGCATAAAAAATATTTTTGCTGATCGTACATCTCATTATAAGTCTCATTGAAATTGTTTAAAAAGTGGCGTAATATTGATCGTATAAACACCTTAAAATACACATAAAATGTAGATTTAAATAATTTTCGTACAAAATGAGGCACTTAATTTTCAGTACATATTCAAAAATATTCGAGAATAGGAATTTACTACAGTACACTAAATATTTAATATCGAGCATCGATAGTCATCTAAATGTAAATTACAACAGAGAGCACTCAACATTACAATGGCACTATGCTATGCATATTTGATATCTTTATTTCGTTGAATTAAACTGAGTTTACTGATTTTATTGCGTTTAATTTTCACTTATTTCAACCCGCAATGTTTCAAGTGATTTGCAGCATTCATGATTACAGGGAGATTTTTATTTTTATGAGGTAAATGGGCATTCGGTTCACCTGATTATAAGTGAACAACTGCAATACCAGAGGAATTGTAAATGCGTTGTCGGCCTTTTTAAAAGGAGTAGACTGAAAATAATTTAGAGTAAAATGCGATAAAATTCCTACAACTAAGTTTCATTCAAGGTGTAATATTCACGTAAATGTAAGAAATCAATTTTTTTAGTTAGGAATTATAATAAAATTGTCAGTAAGTGTTGACAGAAAATTGTCACCGTACAATCAGATTGTCCATTTAAAACATTAAGTTAATGGGGGACTTACATGCACTCCATAAATCCCATGCGGGGAATGTTTGTTTAAAGATTTCAGTATCGATAGATTCCAGTATACCTATTTAGATCTATATGATTTCTATGTTTAAATATAAGACATTGTGATTAATAATTTTATGATTTATGTTCTAATAAAACGCGTTTTTTTTTTTCAAAATGTTAACGTTCTAAATAGTTTAAGTTAAATAATTAAATATTTTATACAATTCTTGACATAAAACTGTCTTCTGATAATATTGATACAACATTTCGGAAAGAGAGCGACGATTGCAAAACTTCTTAAAATTTTCAGATTGGAAAGCCATACTAGCTTACTGTCTGCTCGGGTGTCAGATGTCAGTTGTAAGTAGGACTCCGAGGCTTTTTTACCTGTAAAAATATAACAGATGAAGAAAACATAAAAAAATCAAAATTATTTGAATGGAATAATATTTTGAGTATTTGAGCCTTTATAAACAGCCTCACACCATAGACGGTCTTCATTAAAATAAAGTAATTTACTACTAAAAGTAAGAAAACATTTTTTTATTGTCATTTAGGTTTTTTTTATAGAATAAGGGTGACAAACGAGCACACAGTTCACCTGATGGTAAGTGGTTGCTGCGGCCCATAGACATCTACATCTATCCTCTATTACAAATCAAAATGTAGATGCGTTGTCACCCGTGAGGACTAAGATGGAATGCCTCATTTCCAGTAAAAAGGGCCTCCGGCCACCTGCACTCACCAAGCGAAACCCAGAAGTAAACCGCTACTTCACGCTGGTTTTCTATGAGGTCGTGGTACCACCCCGGTTCGAGCCGGCCCATCCGTGCGACAGCAAAAGCTGCCGCGTGGCTCTACCACTGTTACCACTGTTGTTGCATTAGGCACCTTGGTTTTATAGATTATGGCAGCTGCGGTGTGTGGTGTCAGGTGTGAAGTTAAAAATTGTTTTGATACGTGACAGTCGCGGTGTGAGATGTAAAAAAATAATGTCACTAGGTTTTTCATAGGGGTCAGACGCAGTGAAGTATGAAGTTAAAAATTTAATAATTTTTGATGAGCAATTGTGCAAGGAGTAAAATAAAAAAAAATACTTATTAGGTTCTGATACAGACAGCTGGCGGGCAACGTGTGATGTTAAAAAATTTAAAGTCACTTGCTAGGTTCCAATACACGTCAACTGTGGTGTGACGAGCGCAATTAAAAAAATATTATCCTTTGCTAGGTTTGGATACGAGATTGCCATGGCGGGAGGGGTGAAATTAAAAAATATATTAACACTGGTATTTGATATGGGATGAAGTTAAAAACACTGTCACTTACTAGGTTTTCATACAATACTACCTCAGTGCGAGGAGTAAAATTAAATAGAGAAGTTGCATTATAAATTTTTTCCCAGAAATTTATACATAAATGAAAGAATAATTCATTCAAAGTATATTTAAATAATTTTTTTATGAACAATTTCATTTTTGTAGTAAATAAAATATAAAAAACTAGTTTATTTTTGATGTCATTATATCCGTTAAGATTGTGCGTCAATCAAACTATGTTATATTTTTTATATTTGGATCATCATGTGTACCACAAAACATAAATATACTCTTATTTTGTAATGACATTTTTTTTTTAATTTTGAAAAATTAAAAATGAGTCTTTTATCATTTTATAATGCGGTGGCGTTCTTAAAGCGATATAATGACGTCACTGGCGTATGAATTTACGTTTTAGAAAAAACATTTTTAATTGTAAAATTACATAAAAAATCAATTGTTATTTTTTTCATTTTTCTTATAAATTTTTATTAAACATTTCAAAAAAATAAAAAAACATGTAACTTGTCTATTGTGTACATTATCACTTACTCGGTTCTGATATTATGGGATGAAGTTGAGAGAATTATGTCACTTACTAGGTTCTGATACAGGACAGTTTTAGTGCGAGATGTGAAACGTGATGGTGGCTATATACCGGTAGCGAAGCCTCCATAGAAGCCGAGAAGACGGGCTTACCGTATCAAACTGCTCAATCAATAATATCAACTAATAAAATAACTCGTAAACTGTTTCAAACTATTTCAAATTTCTATTATATAATAACTATTTAATATTTTAAAGTTCATTAATCGTCGCAGCAACACTGCGCGATACTGCTGTCATAAAAAAGGAGTTGAGGTGAGCGATTAGTCGTATCTTTCGTACGCGTGGGCTTTTTAACGGCCTTTCGAGAAGATGATCGCTCCCTTTCTAACCTGTGGCAAAATGTTATATAATGAAATATAACTACGATTGTTTATACAGCAATTAGTATGGAGCTATTAAGCCGGGCTTTTGTTCTGAAGTTAGGGGCGCTTGGGCGATGATACGTTTGCATGTTCACTCTGTGTGTTTTTACTTCAGCGAACGAATATTGCGAGTTGAAAATTTATGTTTATTTAAAGCTTTTTAGTAAAAATGGAGGATAATAATGTTCCTTGTGATGAAGTGTGTTAAAGTGCTAATCGGCGAGGAAAAGGTAAAATCTTTAAACTTTGTGGAGAAATATATATGCATATGTTTTCACCAACGACGTAATTAAATCTTTCCTTAAGAAAGAGAGACGATTTGATTTAGAATATAAATAATTAGCTTTTTTTTTAATTTTGTACATAGTTTGTTTGTACTTTGTTCATGCTTTTCTTTTGATCATGTATTGTATGGTATGTAAATATCTTTTTTTTCGCTGAAGCAAACCCAGATGGTTTTATTCAAAGCCACCAAAGGTATACAATTGCTGATATGTATTGAGTAGAAGTATGCATTTTGTGTGCTTTGTTAAACACGTCCTCAACAGCACTGAATATGAAACTGAAGAGGGGAGACAGATCGAAATTGGTGTATTTTTATAAAATTGCTAAAAACAACAAAACCACATCTTGGGCTTGCCCTAGTTTGGAGCTCTAGTTTCGTCACTGATATATACCATTGGCCATGATGGACGAATTCTAGCGATTACGATCGTGTATAACTGCCCATGATCGGTAATGACCGAGTGTAATGGCTACAGTGTTGGTTTTTCGGTAAAACATCAAAGGAAGTTCAATCATGATCGTGCGTGCGTCTATAGGATCGCCTAACGTCGGTGCTCTATAAATTTACCTTGTTCTATTTCGGTGTATAGTTAACATACACCAAAATAAAATAAGTAAAAATACAATAACTTCATTTTTTTCAACACTTTGTAATAGTCCACATTTGAGTAATAGTTATATTATAAACTAATTAAAATAAATAGCGGTAGCTACTACTGTTTAAACGTCCATTTCGGACAGATGATAATACAAATATGTAGGATGCATGATTGTATTGGCAGTTGCATAATGATTGTGACAATCATGCTCCATTTTATGGTTGTTAATCATGGTGTATAGGCCTCACGAGATGTAAGTTGAAGTAAAATTATGTTTTTATTGGGGCAGCCGCGGTGTGAGATATGAAGTTAAAAAAATTATGTCATTTACTATGTTGTGATTCTGGACAGTGGAATAAAATTAAAAATAAATATAGAATATATACAGGAGTTTCGAAGAGCTGTGATTTGTGAAGTTTAGTAGATTATAATATTAATAAGGGGGCTAGGCGACGTAGAGCGCGGGCGGTATCACTACGCTGCGTCACGTATGTCACTTACGTACGGTTTAATTACGAGTAGAGGGTGAGCGTGAAGGGGCGTGGTTGCGGCGTAGTGTATTATTTACTACGTTTTGTTAGGATACAGTTGCGGTGCGAGATGTGTGTCACTCACCTCACAGTGGATAGGCAGGCATGGGGCGCGGGGCTCGGTTAGGAGTAGAAGGTGAGCACGGCGGCGTGGTTGCCGCGCACGAGCAGCACGCGGTGCGCGGCCGAGGCGAGCGCGGCCAGCCAGGCCACGTAGAGCGCGGGCGGCACCACGGCGCGCCGCCGCGGCATGGGCTGCGTCACGCACACCAGGCGCGCGCCACAGGACTGCGCGCCGATCAGCTCGCGCAGCCGCAGGTGCCGCCACGTGCGCTCGCGGGCCGCCAGCAGGTCCGCCTCCGTGATGCCCGCTGACACAGTATTCAAAAAAAACGAGTTTAGTGATACCCTTTCGAACCCTTTCTGTCGGTCAGAATCAGTTTAACGATAAAAAATATAAATTTAGTAAAGCCCTTCCAAACGTAACCAAGATCATTCAAATCGGTCAAGCCATTCAAAAGTTATAAGAACATTTAAACGCACCACACACATGTATGCACACACACACACGCACACACACACACATACACACACACACACACACACACAAACACACACACACACACACACACACACACACACACACACACACACACACACACATAAACATAGTGACATCCTCGTACGAATAATCAAGATAGCTTCCTAAGACCTCAAAACGTCAAAATCTGATAAAACCTAGATTTTCAAAGACTGGAGTGAAACTATGGAGTGTAGAGAAAAGGAGGACGATCTCTATATATAAAAAGTGTCCCTAAAAACGTGACCAATAAGAGTGACACTGCAGTAGCATACGATAAATTTAAAAAAAAAGCGCCAAAAGTAATTAGAATACGATGGAAAAATAAACAAAGACCGACCAATCCACAAGGACCAACCAATCCGATTGGTTTTGTATACGTAAATAGTATGGAGTGTAAAGTAAAAGGAGAACCATCTTATAAGGTGCGAAAGTTGAAAAAGTATCCTACCATTTACTGAAAATAGAGGTTCCAAACCCTACCACAATAGCGCTGGCGTCTGAAAAACTACGATATGAATATAGCTGTTGTAGACGGAGTGAATTCAGCTGAATTCAAATATATAAAAATTTTCACGACTAGAGTAGTTAATAAAATGCCAGTATACAAAACCTCAACTATTTACGTAGTACAAAACCAAGCGGATTGATCGGTCCTTGTATATTTCTCCATCTTATTCTAATTACCTTTGGCGCTTTTTTTTAAATTTATCCTATGCTACTGCAACGCCACCCTTATTGGACACGTTTTTAGAAACACTTTTCATATACAGCGATGGTCCTCCTTCTCTCTACACTCCATAGTAAATAGTTAAGATTTTGTACACTGGCATTTTACTGACTACTCTAATCATGATTTTTTTTTAAATATTTGAATTCAGCTGACTTCACTCCGTTCACAACAGCTATCTTCATATCGTAGTTTTTCAGACGCCAGCGCCATTATTGTACATTTTGGAACCTCTATTTTCAGTAAATAGTAAGACACTTATAATATGGTTCTCTTTGTACTCTACACTCCATAGGTGAAACCAATAACTTCCCAATTTTTTAAAAACATTGAATTTCGTAACAGAAAAATAATAAAACATGTTTATTTTAATAAGACTTTTAGCTTGGATGCTTGCCCTTTAGCCCATGTCTTCATTTATCTCAGTGTCTAGTGGTAATAGTACAGAAACATAAACTTTTTTTTTTAATTCAATATAGATTATAAATACTACTTATTGAAAAAGTCACTCTTTTGTTTCATTACCACTGGTTCGAAAAAAAACCTCTATCCTGAGAAAAACCAGCAAGAAACCCAGCGGGATTTTTTTTTAATAACAACTTACAATCATGTAATCACAATTAACCACACAAAACAATTTAGAAAAAGAGCTTGGTAGCGATCACCCCATTCCCAGACGTTATTATCATCCATAAATTCCTTAATATTATAATAACCCTTTTTATACCAACTTTGTTTAGTAAAGTATTTAAACTTTGAGTAGGTAAATTTTTGTATATTTTCTGGGATTTTGTTGTAAAAGCGTATACATCGCCCCAAGAATGAATTACCGACTCCGTGGAGTCGAGTAACTGGTACTACTAGCTAGCTTATATCTGTTCCTAGTATTTACAGAATTAATATCACTTATTTTTGTATAACTACCTTTATTTTTGTGTACGTACATCACATTTTCATAAATGTATTGAGAGGTCAAAGTTAATATATTAATTTCCTTAAATTTTTGTCAGAGCGACCCTTTAGGTTTTAAATCATAGATTGCTCTTATGAACCTCTTCTGTAAAACAAATATAATTTCGGTGTCAATCGCGTGTCCCCATAGCAAAATACCATACGACATTATGCTATAGATATAGTTAAAGTAAACAAGTCTAGCTGTTTCCACACTGGTAAGATTTCTAATATTTTTAATAGTAATCTCCCACATCTGGCACCACAGAGGAAGAAATAAAAGTTACATAGCCTAAAATACCACATCAGCGACAGAATTAGCAACAACGTTGTGATCGTCCGACGAGAAGCAAACCCGCTTCCAAGGGAAGGATGCAAAGAAAGACAGCATCCTATCACAATTTAGCCGACCTATAGTGCCAAACATGGCGGCAGCCTTCAGAATGCAACCGCGATGTTAGTGTGAGTGGCACCACACTCCAGACTAGATAATCGTCCGAGGAGCCAAGAAGGGCGTCGACGGAGACCTGAAACAATTCCACAGAGAAGGGTGAAAGGATACGTCAAAGGGGTTCTTTTTAGCGGTAAACTCGCAAAATCAATCAATTCAATCCCTAGAATACAGAAGTTTGCGCGTTTACCGCTAAAAAGAACCCCTTTGACGTAACTCTTCAGTTTCAAGGCACTCCCCTTGCTGCCTCAGCTAGTATCGGAATCCTCGGCGTCGACATATCGAATAGTGTGCAGTTTCGTTGTCACTTGGACGGGAAGGCCAAATTGGCCTCTAAAAAGCTTGGCGTGCTCAGCAGAGCGAGACAGTATTTCATGCCGGCACATCACTTGCAACTTTACAAAGCGCAAGTTCGGCCTCACATGGAATACTGTTCTCATCTCTGGGCTGGGGCACCCCAGTGCCGGCTCCTTCCACTTGACCGCATCCAGCGCAGGGCGATTCGGATCGTCGACGGCAGAGTTCTTTCTGATCGGCTCGATACACTGGCACTGCGTAGGGATGTTGTATCCCTTTGCATTTTCTATCGAATTTACCACGAGGTGCTCTGAGGAATTGTTGGGATTAATTCCAGCCGCCAAATTTTACGAACGCACATCGCGTCAAAATTCATGATACCATCCTCAGCATCTAGATGCTTGGCGGTCCACGACTCTACATTTTACTACGAGTTTTCTTCCTCGTACAACTTCTCTGTGGAATTGTTTCAGGTCTCCGTCGACGCCCTTCTTGGCTCCTCGGACCATTATCTAGTCTGAAGTGTGGTGCCACTCACACTAACATTGCGGTTGCATTCTGAAGGCTGCCGCCATGTTTGGCACTATAGGTCGGCTAATTGTGATAGGATGCTGTCTTTCTTCGCATCCTTCCCTTGAAAGCGGGTTTGCTTCTCGTCGGAAGATCCCAACGTTGTTTATAATTCTGTCGCTGACGTGGTACTTCAGGTTATGTAACTTTTATTTCTTCCTCTGTGGGGCCAGATGTGGGAGACAGCTCTCAGCCATGGTTGGGTCGCTCCTGTAAAACAGCATTATGCTATAAGCAGGCCTGGGCTGACGCATCAACGTATCGGAAAATAAACAGGTCCTTCAAAAGAGTCATTGCCAAGGCAAAGTCAGAGCACATCGGCAGAATTGGCGAGAAACTAGTTCGCCTTCCTTCGGGAATCCGTGCATTCTGGTTGTCCAAGGCTGTCCAATGGAACTTCTGTCAGCCATCTCCGCACAGGTAGGACGACTCACTGCCCTATGCCGCAAAGGAGAAAGCCTATCTGCTAGGTTCTTTCTTTGCGTCCAACCCGACTCTCAAATACGGGGGAGCACATCGCCGACCATCCCGTGGTATGAGTGCTCCATGCCGGATGTGCATTTCACACAGCGCTCGGTTCACAAAGCACTCCTCTCCCTGGACATCCACAAGTCGAGTGGGCCTGACGGAATCCCCCCAATTGTGGTGAAGACGTGTGCTCCAGAGTTGGCACCGGTTCTAACGCGTCTTTTCCGTTACTCCTACTCTCTAGGTGTAGTCCTGAATTCTTGGAAGGTGGTTTTCGTCCACCCGATCCCTAAAAAAAGTGATCGCTCAGACACGTCTAACTACAGGGCTATCGCGATCACCTTCTTGTTCTCCAAAATAATGCAATCGGTGATGAACTGCCAGCTCGTGAGGTACCTTGAGGATTACCAGCTGATTAGTGACCGCCAATACGGTTTTCGTCAGGGTTGATCAGCTGGTGATTTTTAGGTCTACCTGACTCATAGATGGGTGAAGGCAGTAGAGTTCAAGGGGTAGGCATTGGCTATTAGTTTGGACAATGCGAAGACTTTCGATCGGGTTTTTCTCAAAGCGCTTCCTTTGAAGCTCCCTTCCTATGGGCTTCCCGAGAAATTGTGCAATTGGATCACCAGCTTTCTTGCAGATTGGAGCATCTCCTCAATTTCAAGGCACTCCCCTTGTTGCCCCAGCCAGTATCGGAATCCTCAGCGTCATATATCATATATCGAGCGACGTGCAGTTTCGTGGTCACTTGGAAGAAAAGGCCAAATTGGCCTCTAAAAAGCATGACGCTCAGCAGAGCAGGGCAGTATTTCATGCCGGCACACTGCCTGCAACTTTACAAGACGCAGGTTCGATCTCACATGGAATACTGTTCCAATCTCTGGGCTGGGGCTCCACAAGGTTTTATCAAAAAATATAAAGCTGTTTTTGGTACCAACAACTTTTCTTTAAGTTTTTTTTTACAAGGTTTTCTTTAAGTTTTTTTTAAGAAATCTCTTCCTGATAAGACAATATCTAAGGCCTATGGCCAGCCACGCCGCGCTGCCGCGCCGCCGCGACGTCGCCGCCGCCAAGAAAATGTTCAGGCCACGCCGCCGCTGTGGAATCGGCCTTCGGCGCTCATATCTAATGTGGTTACGTGGTGAAAAAAAATCGCAAATAAAATTAAATGCGAATCCTGTGTAAATATACTTTACGGTGAAGTTAAAGAAGATTCACTTATAAACATGTAAGACGTAGGTGGCCTCGTTTGTCCCTCTCAAGACGTTTATGAGATAGGTATTCATTATGAACGAGTTGCCGAAAACATGTGAAAGGAAAAATTGTAAACGAAAATATGTTTCGAAAATTATAGTCCTTGCGTTATAGCATGGCGCGGGTGCCAGCTTACACTTTTAGCGTATCTAGAGATGGAACATTGTTAAATCCATTTAAAAAAGGCAACTAACGATACACAAAGAAAAGCAAAAATTATCGATTAGCAATCGATATAAAAATTAAAACCGAAACATATAAGTTTAATACAAATTATGTCATAATAGTTACATAATAGCTGTTCCCGGTCCTCGCCCGCTTGGTATTAATTAAGATTGGATTTCATGGGTTTTAATTTTTTGGCGCGGAATCCTAATTCTTTTTCTAAAATAAAATTAGCCTGTGTTACTCCTTATAACATCAGCTATCTGCCAGTGTCAGCTATAAGCCGGAATAAACGGAAAAACAGACAAACATTTTAAAAATTGATTTTGTAGTTTTGTTATAAATACCGTATATACTTTCATATATGTATTATTTTGATATTACAAACAGACACTTCAATGTATAGATTATACTATGTATTAATTTGAAAATAAAAATTATCTTCTATTTCTTGTTGATTGCAACATTCATATTGACATTTAAACAAATAAAATGGCTGCCAGTATCTGTATATTTCAGTACGGCGTTGACTCCACTGTCAGTTTTTCAAGGTACGAGTGCTAACGCCTTTCGTTATATGTGTATTAGTTTGCCAGTTCCAATGGGCCTAATATCGGCATGGAAGGTTAAAATAATCGAGAATTTGGTTTACAAATGTAAGTAAATAAAAATAAAAAATAAATTTTTTTGCTGTCATTATGGCCGCCATGAGTTTTTACTTAATTAATTTTTTTGCCTGATTTGACCAACGAATAATTTATCGTCCATGCATCGGAGACACTGCATATTCGTCTATGTGCGTTTTTTTCCGTAAATCAGAATTTGTTAAACGATTAGTTCCAATTCCAATACATATTTACTTGATTTTTATATAATCGTTTTATTTCAAAAGCTATATGTGATTGTTCGTTATAGCTTGGCATAGTTTAGCGTACAACATCACTATCGTAAGTGGGCGTTACCCATCCATGAAGTACAACAATATCTGTATGACAGGTTATCTAAAAAAATACGAAACTTCATAGGCGTGAGCTGTCATACGCACCATGCTACAGGGCAAAGACTATAGTAAACGAATGCCTTGTGTCCTGCATTCGCCAATAATATCAAACCATAACACTTAATTATTAAATTAATAATCGAAACTTATTTGATTATTAGCTTGAAGTACGTCTAAGGAGAGCTTACGACATTTTTACAATAAATTTGTTATTTTTGGTGGAAAATAAAAATCAGAAACGTTTTGTTTGTAGCTTTATTTTAATGCCCTCAAACATAAAAATATTCATTTTATGACACAGACACATCGTTCTGTATCGATAATTGAAGTTGATACATGGCGCAGCACTATTCTTGTCGCACAAATGCACATTTCGCTCACACCGGTACATTTCGTTTTTGTCTCACTTTTGTCTCACTCTAATCACGCCATCGCCAATCTAATATATACTATATCTATGGGTTCAATGGGCAAACAAAGTAATTTTCATTTTAATTTATAAGGAATGTAAGAATATCCACTACCTCATATCATCCCGTGGGTGGAGAAAGGCGACAGAGGGAAACAAATCAGGAGATGGTCAGCAGCCTAACGAGGCAACTATGGCAAAATCCTCCCATGAGGCAATCTATGAGGGAGGCCTATGATCAGTAGTGACTTTATAAACTGTAATGGATGAATGGATAATGGAAAGAGATTCTGAATATACTCACTGTTGTCCGCGTTGTCATCGGTGGTTTTGAAGGGCGCGATGAGTTTGTCAAAGTACGCCAGCGTGGAGTCCCGCGGTTTCTTGTTTACGTCGGACACCATTTTCAAAGCCGAGTAGTCTATTCGGAACTTGGATAGGAGTGACGCCATACTGAAAAAATGTGTAAAGGGGTTAGGAATAGTCGCTTGTCTTTCTTTTATTCCCCGACTTCAAAAAAGGAGGAGGTACTCAATTCGCTTGTATGTTTTTTTTATAATATTATAATTCTTTTATTTCAGATCTTGATCCATAATTTGTTAGTAATACATTGTACACTTTAAATACTAATGTTAGTTTCTTAAATATGTAAAATTACTTTTTAATAGACTGTTCCAGTGACTTAGCATATGCCCGTCACATCGTTCGGAAAATATGTTCAGTATACTGTTGCGCCACGCATTTTACTCAACAGGGAGTACACTCGTTTACGCATTATTACAAAGAAGTCATATGTTCTCGCTTCTGCGAACATACCTGATGCGCTACAAAAGCGAGGCAACCCCAACAGAGCTCTGAAAATGTTATTATATAGAACACGAAGGTCACTATAAGCGCGGTTTGTATATGTTGTCCATAAGCTGCATGCGTAAAAAGATTGACAGTAGGTTTTAAAAAGTGTAATCTTGACTTCGTTGCTACACCGTGCAAACCTTCGAATCGACACATATTTCCACGGACCGACAGTGCCCTTCGCTTCCTCCCGATGTCCATATCATCTTTACAATTTTCAGTAATGTTGTGTCCTAAATATTTAAGCTGTTTTACTCTGTCTAGGGCAGTAGTATGTGTGCTATCTCATAACTTTGTTCTACGTGAACCAATTTTGATGATTCTTTTGTTATTTGAAAGCTGGTGCTTCTCATGTGGTCCCATATAAATTTGATCAAGGTCTGACCAATAGTTTTTGAGTTATTCTTAATAACTTATATTGAAGTAGGTTGTATAATTTTTTTTTTATTTTAAATTATTTCGATTGTACTTTTGCCAGTATAAAGTAATAAGAAATTATCCTATATAAGTAGTACACTTCTTCACAATAATGTTGATGCGTCACATTGCGAAGTTTTTGGGAGATGTTGACGGCAGCTTTAGCCAGCAGAAAGTTGATGGCGATAGTACCTCAAGGCGCCTAAGCAGACTGATACTTTATCTTGACGTTCATGTCACCATCGGAGCAATTATTTCACCGTTCCACTAATATTTCATCTGCGCAGACATTTAATACACAAAACCACACCACTCTTACATATCAAAATCCACTTCAAACTATTATTTAAGCAATAATGCAAGAGCAGCAATCCACCGGCGGTCAAGCTCCCGCCAAAACTCCCTGCCACTTGTCAGTTGCCAGCTATACTGTTTTGTGACGGCGTGAATCTTTCACCTCTTTTCGTCTCTTAAGTGTCGTAAGAGACGGCTTTTGTTAGAATAATATTATAATTTCCGGTAGATGGCGGTATTATATATGTTGTTAGACCAGACGTAAAATACCTATACCAGCGACGGGTAGCAACGCATATAAATTATACAATATAAAAAAATCTATTAAATAGGTTTAGCCGTTTCCAAAAAATCGGTGGACATAAATAAAAAAAGTAAAATTAAAAACAAGAATGTATTAATTTCTTTAATATACCATATTTTTTAATATTTTTACATTGTCATCCGATTCTAAGCTATTTCCAAAATTTCAAGTATCTAGCTCATCGGGAAGTTAGGTTTAAAATCAATTACTAAATTCCACCCGAACGGACATGTACACATAAGCGAGTTAATAAAAATGTGGTCACAAAATACATATTTTAAATATAGAACCTCGTTCTTTTTGGAAATCGTTTAAAAACTGTTAAATGGACCGGATAAAATTACGATTGAGAGACATAAATAACTGTCACTTACTTCCTCTCTTCTATTTCTAGTTCTGTGGTCTTGTTGGCGAGAGTGAACACTCTCAGAGGACAGGAAGACCACGCACGTCGAATCGACAGGATGTACGGTAGAAGGAGAGTCAGCCCTGTTGGTAGATCATACATTTTATATCTTATCAATGTCATCCCGTGGATGCCGTAAGATGCGACAGAGGGAAATTAAACAGTATATTCTTGATAAAAACTGCGATTAGCAACCTATCAACAATGTACAACAAAGGTAGCAACTATGGCAAATATTTTTTTAATATAAATGTGGGCAAACAAGCATGCGGCTCACTAGATGGAAAGTGTCGACCGCCGCCCACAAACAACTGCAACACCATGGTAGGAATTACAGGAGCGTTACCGGCCTTTTAAACATGAGTAACCTTGTTTCTGGAAGGTCTGTGGTAAACGATTCCACAAAGAAGTTAGGAGTAATATAAGACAATGTATGGGAAGGCCTATGTTAAGTTTAACAGGCTGTGACGGCGACGGCGACGGTGAGGGTACCTCCGTCGTCGTAGAGCCACCAGACGTCGACGGTGCCGGCGTGCTTGCGCGTGAACTGCTCCACCGAACTGAACGACGACGCGCGCCGCCCGCCGCCCACCGCTCGGCGCCAGTTACGTCTGCTTCTACCGCTGAAATTAATAAATCCATATATCATCCATACTTTGCATTTAGCAAATTCATTTAATAAGTTGGTCCTTCTGATCGACAACACTGCTTGCTGATCCGTGCAATCAGCAAGCTGTGCAAAGTGCGTGCAAAGTGCATGCAGTCATAATTTTAGCGCATTAAAAGCTAAAATAAAGACTAAAATCAATTTTAACATTTGTAGTTAGAAAAATTACACGTACGTGTCTTTTTGTTCCTGTGGCGCGTCCGCGTCCCGCTTCGCCGCCGGGTCTTTCGACACACCCAATGACAGATCCGATATGCTGCTATCTGAAAAAATACATTGTTCATTTTTTTTCAATTTTAGTGTCTCTTGCTTAAGAAATAAAACTGAACAATTTAAAACATTGAATGAAACCAGTTTTTATCGCGTTCCTTAACTTATATTCCCGACATTTCGAGTGTACTTTAAAACATTGATTGAAACCAGTTTTTATCGCGTTCCTTAACTTATATTCCCGACATTTCGAGTGTACTTTAAAACATTGAATGAAACCAGTTTTTATCGCGTTCCTTAACTTATATTCCCGACATTTCAAGTCTACTTTAAAACATTGATTGAAACCAGTTTTTATCGCGTTCCTTAACTTATATTCCCGACATTTCGAGTGTACTTTAAAACATTGAATGAAACCAGTTTTTATCGCGTTCCTTAACTTATATTCCCGACATTTCGAGTGTACTTTAAAACATTGATTGAAACCAGTTTTTATCGCGTTCCTTAACTTATATTCCCGACATTTCGAGTGTACTTTAAAACATTCAATGAAACCAGTTTTTATCGCGTTCCTTAACTTATATTCCCGACATTTCGAGTGTACTTTAAAACATTGATTGAAACCAGTTTTTATCGCGTTCCTTAACTTATATTCCCGACATTTCGAGTGTACTTTACAGCACTCATGAAAATTAATAAATTTTAAGCCGTGGTTAATTACGGCTATGGCATTGTGTGTATAAAGTACTTGAAACGTCGGGAATATATAATAAGCTTCCGTCCTCAGAATACCTGCGTAAAATAGCAGCTCAATGCTGCTGTGTTTCGTATGGTGAGTGTAGAGAATCGAAGATTCTTTTTACTGGACACGAGCCATTCTATCTTAGTGGTCAGGGGTGAAAACGGATTTACATTGTGAATCTTAACAGTATATAGATGTGGATGTCTATGGGCCACAGCATTCACTTACTATTAGGTGGATTGTGTGCTCGATTATCGCTCTAATTTTATTAAAAAAAAGTAATGAACAAGATAAAATCCGTAAAAATTAGTTTCATTCAACATTACACGTGTTCGGGTAAACATTTCGGGTAATCATAATTTATAGAACACTAGTGAACCGTCCCGTCGCACTGGTCATAGTAATATCTGGATCTCAAAAACAGCACCACTTACCGGATCCAATTGTGAATCTAAACCATCCAGGACTCACTCAAACGCACACAAAAACAATTTCATCAATATCGGTCCAGCCGGTCAGTTGTTCAGTGCCAAACACAAGTACAAAAGAATTATATATATATATATATATAAAGAATATAAAATTAGATGTTAGTGAAAAATGATGACAACATTATCTAATAGAGTGATTAGTGATCAAACTCACCTCGCGAATGTGTGTTGAGGCTCTCCGTCGACTTGGATCCCTTGTAGCTGTCGCCCATCGAATCTGCGATGAGTCGACGTGAAAAACGGTGAGCACAATCGAAATGCGACTTGTTATTAGCGGATATACTTTGAAGCGAAATGAATTACACAAATACAAAATGGCGCGGTGCTTTCACGTATGAATGTGAACATTCATGTATAATGATCGGCAACAACTTGAGCACTTATGACGCTTACTTCGCAGATCGGGAGACAGTAACGTGTATAGTTAGTAAACGTCATAAGTGCATGTATTGTTCACTAAGAAAACATAACATTACAAGAAGCAAACAGAGAGAAAAACAAAAGGCGGTATTATTGCTTATACAGCAATTTCTTCCAGACAACATAAAAAGGAAATAAAAAGAAGTGAAAAGTTAATGGGTAGAGGGCTCTATAAATAATATTAAAATATAAATTAATATAAACATGCCGTAATTTACTTAAATGACAAACTAGTGATCATAAAATCATCAAGCGACAGGAAAAGATGAAAGGAGGAGGGACAAATTAGAGAGAAAAATAATGTTTCTTAACTTGTTTTTAAAGGAGTTTATTGTATGATAAGCGCACCGACATCTTATACGTTCCTCAAATGACATCGCATCTTCGTTTTTCGCGTATGCTCAAGTTGTTTGCCGACAATTGCTCCTATACATACAGTTACAGTCCATACGGATAAAAAATGGGATTACAAATGGCGGCTCATCTAGCCCGTGCCGTCAACATGCACAGTACCAATAGCGAAAACCCGCTAATAATGGTAAATCGTTATGACGTTATATTACTCGCTTCATTGGAAATTTTCTAATATTTGAAGAGAATTGTATACGTACGTAGGTACATTAATTTTAAAATAACATTTATAATTAGGGACCCGCTCTGGCTTCGCCTGAATATGATCTATTTTTAGTTTCATTACAATCAGTTCAGCCATTCCGAAGTATAGCTCGCACAGACAGACAAACGAAAAATTTAAAAATGTCTGCTCATGTCTCAATAACATGCCTTTGTAGAGCGTCCTCTCTCATTTGTACCCCTATCACGTTTTATCAGGGTCTTTTCAATCGTACAAATTTATTAAGGATTGCTTTCGCTCGTATCCTTTAGTACGCCGTGCGACAGAGACGACACTATACAAAGCCTGATAGAAGAAAGAGTCTCTTTCTCAAATGATTAATAACTGTATTACACATAGTCCTTACGTATGAATACATTGACGCTACTATGGAACCCCACATCAAATGATTACATATCATAGACAGTGCTATTGAAACATTATAATATAATTTTCGCTAACTACCTACGTGTATATATAACAGTAATGAGTTCTTCTCATAACATATTTTGCACCAATTCAAAACAATATTTGTATTAAAGTGTGAAATTATTTAGCTAGTAAAAAAAAAAAAATTTTGCGGAATTCTGGTGACTTTTCCACGGAACCCACTTTAGGAATCGCTGATCTAGTGTGCACTTAAATTAATTGACAAACACTTTATATGTTTCAATTACTCATTTGAACAGATTACACAGAGTATAGAGCTAGCTAGCTTTGTAAAGGATATGAACAAATCTAGTGAAGTTTCAACGGCTTTCATTCACTACTACGTTATTTGTCAGACACATAACTAAAAATACATTAAGTTATATCTTTTGTCTCTTTAATAATACTCACGTGAGAAAGCACCGGCGTCGGTAAGGTTCAGATCCTTCAAGCAAGCGCGAAGATCTTCATCCAAAGCATCATCATTGTACAATCCTCCCTCCACTCGCAGCAGAGCGAGGGCCATATGCACGTCGAGGGCTTTGCTGTAGTGATGAAATAATAGTATATTTAATAGCTTTCTTATATTTACGCGAACACTACACATTAAATGAAACTAATTTTTACGGATTTTATCGCGTTTAATTTAACTTTTTAATTCTCGACGTTTCGGGTACTAGTAGTTTCATTTAATATTTAATAGCTTTTAAATATGTAGGTATTCTATATACCAGGTGGTATGGCCCCTTTACTACTTAAGATTCCGCCTGAATAAATAAAGGAAGAAAGAAGAAAGAAAAAACATATTTATGTGTGGGTACAACTTGCAGAACACCTATTTTACATACAAAAAAATACGTAACATAATAATTCCATCAACAAAAAGGCCTTATGTATTAATGACTAGCTGATACTCGCTTGTTTCGCTGAGCGGACGATAATAGACGATAATAAGCCTAGCAAGCTAACAGCATAGCAAAGTGGCGAAGCAATCAGCTTTGTAGCGGTTTCTGACGGTTGCCGTTGAACAATCAGTTTCAAAATAGGAGGTTCAGATGCCTGGGTGATCAGTAATCGATTGCTGAAAACAGAATTTGAAAATTCGAAACCGTTCTCGAGATAATCGTGGGACAGACGGACGGACAGACGGACAGACGGACAGACATCGTGAAGTCAATAAGTGACTTCGCAAGCTTCGCCACTTAATAACGTAGGTATAAAAAATTAAGAATTTTTATGAGACTTTCGTAAAATCCGTTTTTAGTGAGCGTCTACGTTGCCAAAACGAGTAATTCTATACTAAATTTCAAGTCAATAGGCTGTATAGTTTTAGAGATATCGTGATGAGTCAGTCAGTGGTATTTCGCTTATATACAGGGTCATTTTTAATTTACTAAAGACCTTTTGGGAATATATTGGTTGCATCATTACAAAGAATTTTAGCGAGATCATTCTTTACAGAATATAATACATTTACGAAAAAACTACTTTTAAGTTTTTGTTGTCATGTCTGATTCCTTTTAAGTCTGTGTTTTGTAGTACCTAAACAATTTCAGAATATATCGTCAAAGAAAATACCTTTTTTTATTTACGGCAGGCTTCACTACCGTTATCATTGCAAATTGCTAAAATTCACACCATTTCGGTATACTCAACATTTGAGTATCAGTAAGCCATTGTAACAAGGTAACGTTCGCAATATTAATCTTACCACGGAAGGAGAAACGTTGCGGGCGCACTAAAGGCGACTGACGACAGGTAATTAGGTCAAGTTCAAATGAGCAAGCGCCGCCTCCTATAACCCTCCACCCCTACCCCGCCACGCGCACTCTTTTGCCAACTAGGACTATTACCGTTTAGAAGGTCCAACTAAAATATTTTTATTTTTGTATGAAAATAAAAATTGAAGAAATATAATTTTTTTCTTACAGATTTTGTTGTTATGATGTAAATAATACATTCCCAAAAGGTCTGCAGTAAATTAAAAATCATTCTGTATATAGATTATGCACATTAAACTAGCTAACTTACACTATGCTACGTTTTTGTACTCTATGACTTTGTGACGCTGTGTCTATGTTAATATTAGTCTATAGTACAGACTGAAAGCCTATGGACTTTTTCATCAATACCACCCACTTACTCGTACCTATTTCTTCCACCAATTTGTAGTGCATGCAAAGCTTTCTTCCGATCTGAAGATTAAAGAGAGCCTGTATAATTACACGCTGCTAGGTGATCCATTTGTCCTCAGAGGTGACGACAACGCATCTGCAGCTTTCCTTGTTTGAAATTAGCTGCAGGTGTCCTTGGGCTGTAGTAGCTATTTACCATCAAATGGCCTATAGCTTGATTGTTACTTCTATTTATACTGGTATTCTTTGAGAACGTGGTCTTTCCCCGGTCCGAACCGATTCGTGCCGTACCCATAATATAACTTTATTGAGATTCTACCACATTAACAATAATAAGAAGAAATGTTCTCGATTGTCCGCCTCGTATTGTTATACAAGCCAGCTATAAAATCCCTTACCTCTGATCTGGTACAGTGATTGGTATTCTGTGTGTCAAAATTAGTCACATAACATAAATGACATATATAAAAAACAAAACTCACTGCATGACTTCCACATAGTCGACAATTTCAGAGCGGTCACAAGTCTGCCAGTCCTCTTTGAAGCCCATCATCAGAATGTTTGGTTTCAATTTGCCCAGTCCGCTTGCCTAGGAATAATTTAGCAATGTTAGTTATGTTGTTAATGTTTTTTTACACGGATATAGATATACACATATCTACTTTAACTGAAATGAAATTACAAATCTATTTATTTCTCCAACGCATTAAACTAATATATTTCGTTTGTCGAACGATATATTTTAAATTTATCGTTGCAAAAGAAAGTTCTACCGATCGAAGAAGAAACGGCGAAAGCTCCTCAGATATCCTTTGTTCTAATATTTAAAAATATTAAGTAATAAGCCAATTAAAGTAATTAAATAATAATCCAACAACTATAGTTCATAAAAAATGAAATTAAATAGAAGCGCTAAAGTTATGAACACATATTCTACTCTATTACACTGTAATAAAATCCAAAATCAAATGTTTGAATTTACTAATGCGTTTTGTGAGAAAATTCAGTTGCTTGTTATAAATCAAGTTTCAAACCCACCTGTATGAGAGCACTAGCGCCATCTTTGAAGGAAACGTCGTCAACGATGCTGTAGAAAGCTTTTATTTTCCGCTTCACAAACCAGTGATAGGCGCGGTTGGTTAACGCCTCGCGAGTGCGGTGGTTTATCTGACCCTGTGGTTAAAAAATTGTAAGGGAACCCACTGATACAATGTATTAAAAGAACCGTGGAAGGATATTCAAAGGATAAGCCATTGCCAAAAAAATTCCGAAAAAGTACGTGAAGTGGCGGTGTAAGAATATCCAATATCGTCTTCGTAATACCGACTAAAAATAAAAAATGCGGTTGCCAACCCTCTTGCCAAGCGTGGCAAACATGGCAAAGAGGCAATCTATGAGGCCTATGTTCAACAGTGTACTTTAAGAGGCTGTAACGAAGCAAACGTTCAATTGTTAAAATTATTATTAATATTGCAATGATACGTGCTGATTTACCACGTGCTCAGCAGTGAAGGAAAACATAGTGAGGTAAACGGCATGTCTGAGAATTTAAAACTGTTTCAAGGCGTTTTCCCTTGGAAACCCATTAACATTCAGTGTGGCCGATTCTTCCCTGTTCTAAAAACTGTTTCAAAAATAAGATGAGAACATTGTCCCATAGAGAAACGTAAATTAACTATTAATGCACTTTTTTAATACTTAATAGTTAGTTCTAGCCTGCTAGAACTAGGTGCGGCCACCAGTAGTTGGTTAGATTTCGGTGTACTGTTCAATTTGTAAAAATACGGAAAAACATATCAAGTAATATCAGCGACAGTAGGTTAAGGTGCGGTTAAGGTGCCCCTTGGGCCACCTTAAAACCGCAGACATTTATCTAATCTATAAATGATGTATGATACACCAACCGCAATCAACTGCACCTTGCATATTTTTATACTTAAGGTCAAACGTATGAAGTGGATTAATTAGAACAAATCTCAATTTTAAATGTTATTCCACTATTATTTACACTTGTTATACCACGCTATTATGAAGAGTCAGAATGTGTCAAAGAAGGCACATATGGCAATTCATAATGCTGTGTTAGTCCCTACTTTAATGTATGGTAGTGAAAGTTCGGTCTGGCAGAAGAAGCATGAGAGTAGAATAAATGCTGTAGAAATGCGGTCATTAAGGAGTATGCTAGGGCTGAATCTACCCTTAACCAACGAGCGTGTATGCGTAGATATATGTAAAGGAGGCAAAAGAGGTGTGTCAGGATCCGTATGGAAGTCCGTAGTCTCTGCCTACCCCTCTGGGTGACAGGCGTGAGTGTTTGTGTGTTCTCAATTTTAAAATAAATAACTATTGTTTTGTAGTTATAGCCTTAAATCTTGGGGGAGGTTGTGGTGGTGGCTTAAGAGAATCTATCTCCCCATTTCGTGCCTTGGATATCGTAGATTAACTTTGGATACGCCAGAAAGATTATATTACGTCCGATAGATGGCGCTATAACCATCTCGTTTACCCCAAAGGTAAAATACGCAGACCGGTGACGGGCAGCATTATTAAGGTGCGAGACGTCTGGTACAGCGATTATAAATTCGTCTGCCAAGCGTGACGGTAAAGGCAAACCCTCGCTACAACGGAACAGGCAAATGTTTCGCAAAGGAAATGTACGGGCTGACGATGAAAAGAAGAATTGATCAAAATATACCTGTACAATATGACCGCAAAGCATAAGCGACAATCCTTTGGTCAAGAGATACGCCAAGTCGCTCAGTATCGGTCTTTCACCGGGAAATCCTGTCAGCACCAATATCTGTGGCCTGAAATTACACTCTATTTACAAAATTCTGTACAAAGTTTTCTAAATTTATCAAGTTCGTTCTACTTTAGGAAGCACCTAATAAGTTTAATGGTAGCTAAAATCTCTTGGAATAACCTTCATTGATTAATAGTGCGTAAGATATTTTAAATTAAAATATTTGGTCCTTCGAGCCAACAGAGACAAAGGCTGTTATTTCATCGCAACACTTATATGTAAGTTATGTAAATAAATAAAAATTCAAAGGGTTGTTAAAACTATATTTGGAACAATAATGCAAATGTCACCTGTAATTCTTGACATGTTCAGTGACCCTGTTAAATTAAAATATTTGGTCCTTCGAGCCAACAGAGACAAAGGCTGTTATTTCATCGCAACACTTATATGTAAGTTATGTAAATAAATAAAAATTCAAAGGGTTGTTAAAACTATATTAAGAACAATAATGCAAATGTCACCTGTAATTCTTGACATGTTCAGTGACCCTGCTAAGCTGGTGTGCTGCAGACAGCGCGTTCTTGTAGGTCTGTGCTTGAGTAGTTGATCCCCAGTTCACATCTATAGAAATAATTCCAACGTTATACATATAGATATAAATGAAATTGTGATGTCTGTCTGTAATATCAAAATAACTGCTTAATATTTAGCTGAGGGGGTTGTTTGCATGATATTTAGACATGAATGACCATTTTTGTAAGTTTTGTCTGCCTGTTTGTTTGTTTGTCTGTGTCTAACTGTCCAAGCTAATTGTCGGAATGGCTAATCCTCTAAGAAATGTCACAAGGCACGGTCCTGAGTCACCTGTATCCGTCGACTTTTTGCATGTCTTACCAGATCGTCATTGCATTTAGTGAGGGACGGTCTACAATTCACCTACCTAGGTTGCCACTCGAGAACCTTTCTTCCCCCATCGGTTGCCGGTTCTTCGAGCTATATGGCCCGCCCATGGCCACTTCATCTTACTAAATAATGCTTAATAATAATTTGTTGGACGAGAATAATTTAATATAGGGTAAACAGTATAATGATTAGCAATTAAAGCTGACTTCCACTTGTAAGTGGTTAATTCTCATAAATAAACAAAGGAGACAGTTTCTTTTTGTATGAAGAATGGGCCTACCACAAACATTAGGGAACCTCAATGAAATGCATGTCGATTTATTTATTATAATCTATAGATTACAATAGTAATATTAGTTTTACCGTATCTAATGGGAATACTGAGCAATTAGCAAATAAAATATTTATCTTACTATAACCTAAAAACAAACTAAAAGCTATTTTCTATTAGTTTTCAGCGGTATTATAAGTTAAAATAGTGCACTGTTCAATAAATAATAATATAAAACAAAGTTGTAGTTACATTCGCATTTATAGGTACTTGTACATGTATTGTTTGTGAGTATATATCCCAAATACCGTTTAAGTAATATGATTAAAGCCAAGATGAGTCAAGGATAATATGTACATTTATAATATTACCTACACATGCTATACAGTAAGAAAGATGTTTTGAACTGGTTGTATAAGGATAAAAACACAAGTTATAATGCATCTACATTTATTATAGTAAATCATAATTTCCAAAGTAGTCTATTAACAGTAGAACAAATAGACAGGCACGGTGTCAAATACTTTGTTTGAAAATATATTAACTGATTAGGTTAGGTTAGATACCTCAAACATTTTTATCTGTTATTACACACTGATAAATAGTGAGGAAGTAAGATGTTTTAAATTGTTTAAGAAAACGTTCTTAATATTGAGATTAAAACAGCAGAGTGCCAATTATTGGGGGAGTGCCTGTGCTGGAGTACTGTTTACTCTACTAGATTTATTTATGTGTGTAATTAAATGGTAGTGTTAAAGGGTATGTGGGCGCGTGTGTGCGCGTGGGTGCGTGCGTGCGTGCGTGCGCGCGCACGTGTGTGTGTGTGTGTGTGTGTGCGTGCGTGCGTGCGTGCGTGTGTGTGTGTGTGTGTGTGTGTGTGTGTGTAGAGTTGAGACCTGGTTTCCTGTGCGAGACGAGCAGGTAGAGCGCCAGCAGGAAGGCGAAGGTGAGCAGCGCCGTGCCCCACGACACCACGAACATGATCGCCACGCACAGCGCCGCGCCCACCAGCGACAGCCACTTGTTGTACAGCTGCCACCACACCGTTACCGTTACCGTTACTTTACCGTTACCGTTAAATAAAAAAATGTGGTTGTCAACCTGCTTAATAAGCTTATTAAAGTCCACTGCTGAACATAGGCTCAATAGATTACCTCATAAGGTATATTTGCCATAGTGACCACGCTTGGCAAGCGGGTTGACAACCACATTTTTTTATTTTGAATTATTACTAGGAAGACGCTGCTGCCCATTACTAGGGAGGCGCTCCTGATTTGTTTCCCTCTGTCGCCTCTTACGACGCTCACGGGATAATATGGGGTAGTGGATATTCTTATACCGCCACTACACGGTAGGTTACAATACACACCATCCTACAAGCTGCTTCTTCTACATTTTTTATAGAATAAAGATGACAAACACGCACGCACGAACATACGCACGTTCACACGCACGCATACACACACACGCGCGCGCGCGCACACACACACACACACACACACACACACACACACACACACACACACGCACAGGCACAGGCACAGGTACAGGCACTTACCATCAGCCTTCTGTGGCCCATAAACATATTCATTTATCTTTGATTAAGAATCAAAATACAGATGCGTTGTCATCCCTGAAGACTAAGATGGAATGCCTTGTTTCCAGTAAAAAGAGCCCCCGGTTATCTATACTCACCATACGAAACACAGCAGCATTAAGCTGCTAATTTAGCTTGGTATTCTATGAGAGCTTAGTCCTTCCTCGATGGAACCAGCATATTCGTGCTACAACCATAATATAGCTGCAGTGTGGCTCTACCACGTATAAAGTTCCTTGTCTACTCTGCCACTTTCCCATTTTGGAAATGACGTACACGTTGTTACGTAAGTGTTACGTTACATGACGTACCAATGGCGTGTACAATCTGAAAAAAAATCAAAGACAGCAGATTTGTGGAGGGACCCTCAATATGTTAACCAAACTCACCCTGAATGTTGGCCGCCATCCGACCGGTTTTGCGAGACTAGCGTGGAATGTGGAAAAGTTGATCAGAGCGTACGCGGCCAGGAAGAAGTTGGAGATCAGCGGCGCTATCTGGTTCAAACCACCTGCGAATATCAACGAGCTCAGTACATTAATACCGTTACAACTTATTAAGAGTTCTCTGCTGAACTTTGCTAATTTGTCACGTTTGGTAGGCGAGTTGGCAACCGCAGATTTTGATATTTTATTTGTTATAATGAAGGCGTTACCGCCTATCTCCTGGTTGGTTTCCTTCTATCACCTCTTACGGTACCCACGGTACGATATTCACACTGAAATGTTATCAATAAGATAAATTTGGCGGCGACAGTAGCCCAATGGCGAACCGTAAACTTGAAAGACATAAGTACGATTCCGCCATTCGACTATTGTCGTCAACCAATTCTAACACAAGCATTTTCAAGTCTACTTAGAGTACATGAAGGGACCTTTACTAGTAACTTACATTTGCGGCAGCTTAGGGAGGGTTGAAGTGGAAGGGGACGAAGACTTATTCCTATATTACTTTTATTTTCTAACTTGCAACTTAACTTAACTACTGTGAGAATGTGAGTATGTAGGAATACTAGACTACCTAACATACAAGCCTTAACTACTACTGGGCTGTTTTAACAATTCAGCCCTGGGTTTTCTACTATGTTGAATATTCTTAAGTCACGTAAGTAAATTTAGTCACGTCTTTGAAGACGTACTGCTATTTGCTTAGCGGGCGGTGCAGTATGGTAGATTACTTCGTGATTGCATGCAAGGTCTCGGTAGGCAGATGTAACTAGTATTCTAGATAAAAAAAAACAATATTTAGACTATGCTGATATATGCTACACTGATAATACCATAGAGCAATTAAACAAGCTTGAGCGTCTTCAAAATCTTTCCATTCGGTTCATATTTGATTTACGCAAATATGACCATGTATCCCAATTTCGAAATCAACTCAAGTGACTCCCAATTCACATTCACCGGAATGTTCAGTTACTTTCTTTACTTTTTTGTGTCCGAAATGTCCAGGTACCTTAAAGAACAATTTCACTATCGACATGAATTTCATGATCGTAGTTTGCGTTCAGTGTATAGCTTGGCTTTGAATACTCCTTGCAGCGTAACTTCTTTTTATAATAAGTCATTTACTTCACAAGCAACCAGACTCTGGAATTCATTACCACTTAACATCCAGCAAGCGCAATCTTTACAGACTTTAAAAAAAACTGAACGAGTATTTGCCATCACAATAATAAATTATATGCATTTCTTCTTTTTATTAATACTTGATTTTTTGTTTATTTTTCTCTGTATATATATATATATATATATATATATATATATATATATATATATATATATATTTACATAAATCTTATTTAATAATAGATTTTTGTCCTCAGTTTTATTTTATATTGCACGTTACACCTGTCCGTCAAAATATATTACATTGTCCCTTTTACGTTCGGTTTGTCAGGTAGAAATCGCTTAAAGCGATATGACCACCGGTTGTAGTTCATAAGTTTTCCGTAATTGCAACCACTTTGTATAAATGCAATAAAGAGTTATCTATCTATCTATCTAACAATAACAAATAATTTTGGAGAATTTCGATTCACTTCCGTGTTACAAACACTAAAAGGTTAGTTTCTTTAATCAAAACTTCTTTCCAATTAGTCTCATTTAAACTGACTTAAACGTCTAAAACCTTTTATTTGTGTAAGACTTAATTAAGAACTTTTCAGAGAAGATGATGTAGCCTTCGTCCGATACCCAGCAGAGAATACGCGCAGATGAGTACTGTGACTGTAAAGATAGGTACTTGGAGCTAAAGTATATTTCCTTATATTAATTTATAATTTTGTCAAGTGTCTCGCTAAACACTCACCCATAAGAATGAAAGCGGTTGCGATGATGAACGTGAGCACGTATCCTCGCACAGGCTCGTTGTTGCTGCCGTACCCCTTTGCGAAGAACTCCAGATACGGGTACAACTTATCCTGGCATAAAGCCTAATGAAACAAATCAACATTTTAAGATTATAATCTAATACGGAAAAGAGACAAATAGAAAGAAAAAGAGAGATACAGACAAAGGCTGATAAAATATGATTACCTCTTATCGACACAATGAAAATAATTAATTAATATTCTTTACGTGGTAGAGCCGTGCTGCAGCTATATTACTGGTATAGTTGTAGCACGAATGGGTCGGCTCGACCAGGGAAGGACCGGCAGCGACCACGCTCTCACATAATACCAGCGTAAAATAGCAGCTTAACGCTGCTGTTTCGTATGGTGAGTGTAGAGAACCGGGAAACCTTTTTTACTGGAAACGAGGCATTCCATCTTAGTCCTCACGGATGACAACGCATCTGCATTTTGATTCGTAATCGAAGATAGATGTAGATGTCTATGAGCAAAAGCAACCACTTACCATCAGGTGGACTATTTGCTCGTTTGTCACCCTAATTCTATAAAAAAGTATATTTTATATTACGTTTATAGGGCTTGTAAATTTTAAAAAGAAGGAAATATATTGTCATCTAGTGGCGGTGTAAAGATATCCATTACCACATATTATACCGTGGATGTCGGAAGAGGCGACAGAGGGAAGTGAAACAAGGAAGGTCCCGAAACATCCCACCTGCCAAGCGTGACAAAGACATTTGTGGACTTACGTTACGTATTAAATAAGAATATACAATATTTCATAAAATATAAAAAATACTGAGCGTAATTTAAGAATATTTCAAAGGCGCTTATTAGCATAATATATGTAATAAATTTTTTTTATAGGATAGGGTGACCAACGAGCACACAGTCCACTTGATGGTAAGTGGTTGCTGTGACCCATAGACATCTACATTTATCCCCATTAGAGAATCAAAATGCAGATGCGTTGTCACCCGTGAGGACTAAGATGAAATTGCCTCGTTTCCAGTAAAAAGGGTCTCCGATTCTCTACACTCACCATACGGAACACAGCAGCTGCTATTTTGCGCTGGTATTCTGTGAGAGCGTGGTCCTTCCCCGGTCGAGCCGACCCATTCGTGCTACAACTATACTATTAATATAGCTGCAGCATGGCTCTACCATGTGATTGCTTTTCATCACGATTTTTAATTGAATTATATGTAAGAATGAGAATTAATTATATCGTTAAATTCAATAAAAGACAATTAAAAAAAAACTCAATAATATATGTCGTAAATGTTTGTCGGTTGCACATCTGTAACGAGGCGGCAGGCTTTGAATAAATAGAACGAACGTATAATTTTAACCTGTTTTATTTATTCTATTCAAATCCCTATCCAATATTCTAAGCGGAATAACTGTGATACTGCTATATAGCTAAAATTAGGTAGGTACCTACTAGCATAAGTCTTTGTTCAGTCGAATCAGCTGAACTGAAGCTGCGTAACGCAACTAGTTTTGTAAAGTAGTAATTAGTTTGTATTTTTGTATAGAAAAATAAACCATTACGAGCAATACAGATAAAATATAATGTTATGATATTATTATCTAAAAAAATGTTTTTTGTGACAACCCTTTTACTTTTACTTTTACTTTTACTTATCGTCACGCACAATCTCTGACGGGGTAGCCAGAGAGAACAGATCGCCAAGTGTCACGATCCTTACATACCTCTTTCGCTTCTTTCAGATTCATCATCTTCTTCATACATGCACGTCTAGGTATCCGAGTACTCTTGACCCTCCCCTCTTCGAGCAATTTGCTCACATGGTCTTCGAAAGTTAGTCTCGGTCTACCTCGACACCTTTTAATATTAACTTTCGCGCTATATATTTTCTTCACCATTCGGTCTTCACTCATTCGCTCAACGTGCCCAAACCATCGAAGCACGCCCTTATCAATTTTTGTGATAAGGTCATCTTTCAAACCTGCCATATTGCGAATCTCTTCGTTTCGCTTTCGGTCAGCCATGGTGACGCCGCACATTTTACGAAGAGATCGCATCTCCACTGCATTCAACTTGCTTTTATGCTTCTTCTGGCATACCCAGGTTTCGCTGCCATATAACAAAGTCGGTACCAACACTGCGTTATGTATTGCAAGGCGTGCACTCTTCACTACGCCTTGCCTTTTGACTAACGCAGTCAGGGCACCATTGACTTTGTTCCCGGCAGCGACACGCCTGTCCACATCTAAATCACATCTTCCATCCCGGCTAAAAGCACTCCCCAAGTATACAATTTCATTTACCTGTTCTAGACATTCCTGATTTACCCATATTTCACACTTCGTTCTCTCTTCGTCCCTTTCAAATACCAGAACCTTAGTTTTATTAGCATTCAAGCGGAGACCTTTAATTTCACATTCCTCTTTCATACACGTGACTAATGCCTGCAGTTCTGCCTCTGATGGTGCAATAAGCACTGCATCATCAGCATACAGCAGACAATTTACTTTAATGTCACCCAATTTCACACCCAAACAGCTATCTTTCAGTTTCTGTAAACAGCTGTCGAGATACAGTATGAACAGCCAGGAAGACATGACACAACCCTGTTTTACGCCCGTTTGGACGCTAAACATGGGTGACAGGTCATGCCCTACCCGCACACAGGCTTTACAGTCACAGTAAAGTGACTGCACAGCCCTTAGCAATCGACCATCCACACCATACCCCGGCAACAGTTCCCACATTTTCTTCCTTACAACCTTATCAAATGCTTTCTCAAGATCCACAAAAGCACAGAAAATCTTCTGGTTAGCAGCCAGAAGCTTTTCCGTGATCATGCGGAGAGAAAACATTTGATCCGTGCATCCTCTTCCAGGTCTAAATCCGCATTGTGCCTCCCATAGAAATCTTTCCGATTTCTCTTGCATCCTACGTGTCAAAACCTTCGAATAAACTTTACTTGCTAAACTGGTCAAGCTGATCGCCCGATAGCACCTTAGTCAAAATGTGAACCTTTACCTTTATATAAAGGCACAATGACTGCGGATCGCCAATCATCCGGGACATCCCCCGTCCGCCAGCACAAATTGCACAGCAGATGAAAGCTGTCCCAGACGCGAGGCCCACCATACTTGACCATTTCAGCAGTAACTCTGTCTAGTCCCGCAGCCTTACCACATTTCAAACTTCGAATCGCACGTTCAATCTCTTTCATACTGATGACCTCAGTGTCATCGAGGTCCGGGTCTGGCGTACCAGTCTCGACGTCATCCCCGGATCCCTCACTAAAATCATCACACGCATACATTTCTCTATAAAATTCGCTCCATCGCTGCATGACGTCCGATTTTTCTGAGAGGACGTCATTAGTTCTCGAAAGCACTTTGTTCATTCTTAAGGCCGTCACACCACTTCGGGTCCTTCCAACCTCTTTCCAGAAGAGTTTGGAGTTCTCCTTAAAGTTGTGCGACAACCTTTCGTCCGCTTCCATTCTACACCTTTCACGCACTTCCTCAATCAATGCTTTCGTGTGAACTTTCTGCAGCTTATATCTTTCTTTCATCTTCTCTCTCATATCCTTATCATTACTAGAGGCCAAGTAGTCTAACCATGCTTTCTTCTTCTTCTTTACAGCTTCTTTCACTTCATCATTCCACCATGCATCTCTTCTTTTACTACTGCCTCTTTTAATCGTTCCACACACTTCTTCCACTGCACTTACCATTCCATCCCTAAGGTTCTGCCATGTTCTTTCAACACATTCTTTTCTGCCATCGATGTTGTCAAGCTTTTCGGCTACCCTCGCATGATATTTGTCCCTAGTATCCGCTTCCTGAAGCTTCCAGCTTCGGATGCGACAGACCGACTGTGGTTCTGTTACTGCCGTCCGGTAGCGCCAACCCGCGAACAGACCCCTAAATCTAGTAATCACTAGATAGTGATCCGTTCCCAGGTCAGCACCCCTGAACACTCGCGTATCCATCACCTGTTTTCGCAGTCGGTCATCCACCAGGAACAAATCGATCATACTTCTCTCATTCTTACTTTCTCTAGTATACATATGGATTTTCTTGTGATTAAACATAGTGTTTGTCACAAGAAGACCCTTTTCCTTGCATACCGCCAGTATAAGCTTGCCAGCATCATTAACCCTTTTATCGCCAAACTTTCCAAGCACCGACTCGTACCCTGGTCGAGCGGTACCAACCCATCCATTCAAATCACCACATACAACAATTCTTTCGTTTCCCCTAGCCAAATCTAGAACTTCTCTTACATTCTCCCAAAACTCCTCCAGCTCAGCCCTGGACGACGAAGCTACCGGCGCATAAACAGCCAAAAGGAATAACTTCGTCAGTCCCAATTTAAAGCGAACCCAGAGAAGTCTTGAGTTCACAACCTTATATTCAGTCATAACATCGACCAACCGAGACGACAGCAGCACCCCCACTCCCTGGCGGGCGCTCTCGCTCTCCGGGACTCCGGACCATAGAGCTAACGCCCTGCCAGGGAGCTCTTCAGTACCACTGCCCTTCCGTTTGGTCTCCGACATACACACGACATCTAATTCTCTTTCTTTCATTATTTCGATCAACTCATTCGTCTTATCTCTCATGCCTCCTCTAACATTCCACGTGCCAACTCTGCACTCTGTCCTCCACCTTCCGCCGTGTCGGGCTGTGCGTGACGGGTGGCGGTCCCCATCGCCGCTTTGCGCGCTGCATTCCACACCAACGGGGACGAGCTGGTGTGCGTCGCCTTGGGGGGACGCCCTAACCCTCGTTGACATGGGTGCGCAGCTAAGTAGAATTGCAGCCCTGAAAAGGGCTGGCAGGGGTCGCGACGAGCACGCTTCTACAGTGTGTATATTTTTAGCGACTTGACGTCGAGACAGCTTTGTAGGTATTTTGCGGTATAATAAAGGAGTTGACTCACTATTAGTATTTATTACACAGTTATTATTCGTAAATAAAAGCAAAAACAAAGCGTTAAAATTCCAGTACAATAACCCGTTAGAGCACGCAAAATAAAATTAAATAGACTTATTAAGAAATTTGTTACTACTCGTAAACCTTTCGTGTATTACTTAGTTATAATGTATAATGTGATAGCCTGTTAATCATTATAGTATATATAGGATACCTTAATTTTATGATTATAAAAATGAGTATTTATTTATTTTAGGTTTTTTGATATTGTAATGTTCAAAAGAAGACAATTAAATTCCGTATGTCAAAAATAGTACAGAACATTTTGTATCACTTACTTGAAAAACTTTAGGCGCGGAAACAAGCGAAGCCAGTGCGGAAGATAGTGTAGCAGCGAAACAGCCGCCATAGATTAGCGGACCCCACCCCGACACCAGCCTGATTACCTGCACAGATAAGAAATACAATTCTAAAATAATTAATAGAATCAGGAGTTACTTTGCGGAAATCCACTATAATGGGATTGTTATAAATTACTTTGCTTAATTCCGCGTAAAAAGAGAAAACGATGTATCCTGCCCAGTTTTAAGGGGACTTCCCACCCTCCCTCAATCGCGCGCACTATACCCGTCGAAGAAAGCTCGTTGTAAGAAGCTTCTTAACGCCCAGCCTCCGCAGAGTCTACTTCACCTGAGGATGCCTCGTGTAGAGGCGAAACACGTGTCGTATTTTCGAGAATGTTGTGTCGTGCCTAGTGTGGTGGTGCTGGGATTGACGGCGACGCCTATTGAAGACTGCATCTCAATTGTAACTAGGAAGCTAGAGGATAACAACATGCCGACAGAATATGCAGTATTACTCAAACACTGCCTCACATCTGGCTATCTATTGTAGAAGGAAGAGTTCTACAAGCAAGGAGATGGTGTGGCGATGGGCTCACCTGTATCTTCCGTAGTCGCCGACATATTCGTGGAGGACTTTGAGGAGGAAGCCCTTCTTACTGCGATACGATACTTTCCCAATTTTACAATCTGATAAAGTAACTGCATTTTTAGACCAACCTTAATTCCATAAACTTTATTTTTATAGGAGAGGGGGCAAACGAGCATGCGGCTCACCTGATGGTAAGTGACTACCGCCGTCCATGACCAACTGCAACACAACGGGAACCAGGGGAATTGCAGATGCGTAGTCTGCCTTTTAAAAGGAGTATGCTATTTTCTTAAGGTCCCTAATTCCTATCGGTCCGGAAAAATCGCTGATGGTAAACGATTCCACAAGGAAGTTGTGCGAGGAAGAAAACGTATTCTAAATCGCACAGTGGTGGACCACCAATCATCCAGATGGTGTGGATGGTATCGGGAGTTCTGCCGCGATGTGCGTTCGTGAAATTTGGCGGCTGGGATTAATCCAAACAATTCCTCAGAGCACTTCCCCGTGGTAAATGCGAAAGAAAATGCAAAGGATTGCAACATCTCTTCGCAGCGCCAATGAATCGAGCCAATCGGAAAGGACTAGGTCGTCGACGATTCGAACCGCTCTGCGCTGGATGCGGTCAAGTGGAAGGAGCTGGCACTGGGGAGCTCCTGCCCAGAGATGGGAACAGTATTCCATGTGAGGCCGAACCTTATACGTGGTAGAGCCATGCTGCAGCATAATGTTTAATTATGAAAAAAATGCATGCGCAGTATACTAACTAAAGCCACTATGATGACGTCAGGACCTACTTAGAATCACAGTTGCTTATGCCGTCTCCTCTTTGTATTTGCTTCATGGACATAACCATTAATTTTATAAACTACATATAGAATATAAAAAATTGGAATGCGTCTCAGTTGTGGGCATGGCCATGTGTTTTACGTGATAACGTGTTCGTAACGAAACGACCTCAAAATGGCGGCGCTCCCCTCTCCGGTGCGCTCGATGAGTCACAGTCTAACTCAACGTAACGAATTCTTTGATCCTTCATCTAATGTGTGGTGTAATTAAATTTTAGATGTAGATGATAGATAATACGTAGCTGCAACAGAAAACTGTATCCCGCGATTTTGTTATCATCAGTTTTCTGAATTGCCTCCCACTATGGAAGCAAATTCAAAGACGTATTCATGTCAAAATGTTCTACCCCTCGTTCTCGCTTCTCAACTGTGGCGAAGCCAGTTCACCACGTGTCGCTGTCCCGCTCCCACTCCCCTAACACCTACTACACACAGTACAGTGGGACACCTGGCGGACGCACTCACGTCGTTGCTGTTGTGCAGTCCGTACGGGCAGCTCCTGTTGGCCGCGCAGCTGGCGAGGCTCCAGTCCTGCAGAGCGGCCACGTCTCCCGAGGCATCCCTCAGGACCGTCCAGCCCGCCACCACCGCTATCACTATGTACGATAGTGTGGTCAACAGGATAGCCAGTAGGGTGCCTTTCGGGATGGACTTCTGAGGGTCCTGTAAAATGAATTCATAACATCAGTTAAAATTGAGCACTATTCGCATATCTGACAATGCGATAGCCTCCCGAATTTTTTATAGCTACATTCATGGCCAAATACTCAATCATTCATCATTCATAATTACAGCCCTTCATAAGTCCACTGCTGAACATAGGCCTCCTCCAAGGAATGCCACAAAGCACGGTCCTGAGTCACCTGCATCCATCGTCTTCCTACATGCCTTACCAGGTCGTCACTCCATCTCGTGGGGGGTCGCCCTACACTTTGCCTACCGGTACGAGGCTGCCACTCGAGAACCTTTCTTCCCCATCGTTTGTCGGTTCTTCGAGCTATATGGCCGGCCCACTGCCACTTCAGCTTACTATCCGTTGGGCTATGTCGGTTACTCTGGCTCTACTGCGGATATCCTCATTCCTAAGTTTATCACGCAGAGAAACTCCGAGCATAGCCCTCTCCATAGCTCGCTGAGCGACCTTGAGCTTCCTCATACGGCCAGCAGTGAAGGACCACGTCTCAGTTCCGTAAGTCATCACTGGCAACACGCACTGGTTGTACAAATACTCAAACGCTACTCAAATTTAAGATGCCATTAAGTCTCGTTGTGTCACAGTCACTTTGACTTAAAGTGAAAGAGACAACACAAGACTTAACGGCATCTTAAAATTGCGCAGCGTTTGTGTATTTGGGTATCTGTATATTGCCTAGTTCTTCTTTCTTTGGAAGCCAGGAACTATCTGACAAACGCTTTACATGCTATAAAATATGCGAGGGATTCGCACAGAAATCAATAATTTTTAAATTATTTAGTTTAAAAAAAAATGTTTCAACTTAAAGCTTTGAATATTTGTAATAATTGTCATTCATAAACTATATGTTTTGTTAAAATAATTTATTACTTTTTGCTCTGTAATGAGTACAATTAATCATATTACGTATCTTACAAGGATATTCAGAGACAATCTTGACTATAAACTAAAAACTTCAGAATGTCAAAATACAGTCTAGGCTCAGATTTAGCCTTTGAATACCCGGTTGATTTTAAATGTACAGATTTTAGCGAGGCTTTTTATCGTATTTACCACACATTCTGCTATAAAAGATCTTAAAATAGGTAGTATAACCAGGCCTCTGTCACCCTTGCTATCTGTGTGAAATAATTAACCACAAAGGCGCCCCGGGCTACATACGCAGTCGGGGCTAGCGCGTTCTAGGCGATTAAATGATAAAGTTTTTAACGCTGTTTAAATAATCAATTGTGAAAACTAAGTATAAAAAAAAACTTGCTTTATTAGAGCAGTCAGCTGTTTCAACTCAATTTCATCAGCAATCGATACTGATTTATATAAAATATATATAGGCAAAAGCATATTCAGATTTTTCTGATTCGTGATTCGGTTGAATTAATTACATATATAAATCAGTATCGATTGCTGATGAAATTGAGTTGAAACAGCTGACTGCTCTAATAAAGCTGCTGCCCTAATATATATATATATAGAAACAAAATATTATCAGAATCGTCAAAACAGAAAAATTGTTTTTTTTTAAATATGATACACAAGACAAAAGCATATTGCGAATAATTTCAGTAGAATTACCAACCTTAAGGTCACCGGATATATTGGCTCCAGCCAATATTCCAGTGGCTGCGGGGAAAAATATAGAAAAAACCGAGAAGAAATTGTGCTCAACTCCTTCGAAGTATCTGTAGTCGGATGCCATATTTTTCTGAAGCACAGATACTGAAAATTCAATCGGAAATTAATGCTTACTTACCATAATACAAGGTAAAAAAGTAGCCAAAGTAGAACGGTCATCTGTGACCCAGACCCGAGAGAAACGAGACATATCCTTGTTTTTTTCTTATTTTTATACAGTTTAATTATATATTTTTTATATTCGAAATCAATGGCTAACATCAAAATATTGCCTTATGTTTTTATTCAGGCGATACACAAAAAAAAATAGAAAATGCCTGTTTATCTACAGAATTCGTATATTTATGTAACTAAATGACGATACAATATTTATATATTTCATAATTGTGGATGGAAGAATGAGGAGCGCAGTGGTAGATACAAGGGTTTACCGGGGGTCCAACGTAGGGACGGATCATTACTTGGTCTTATGCCGAATTAATGGTCTATTCAAGCGTTTGCGGCATCGGACATCTGTGTCTACCACTGCGTTACAGCGTATAAGAATAGAGAGGTTACAAGATGAAGGTGTGAAAGTGAAGTATAAATGAAGACTGAGGGAAAATATAAGTGTGTTGAATGAATTTTGTATGAATGAGTTAGACTTGAAGAATGTATGGAATAATGTTAAGAAAGTTTTGGTGGATACAGCCACCGAAGTATGTGGTGTAAGTACGAGAATGAATGAAAGGAAAAGTAATACTTTGTGGTGGGATGATGAGGTACGGATGGAAGTTGAAGCAAAGAAGAGGGCATGGCTAGATTTACTAGCAACCAAAGCTGGTAATTCTGGCGGTATGAATGATGAGATTGAAAGAAAAAAGGCAGACTTTAGACGTATAAATAAGAGAGTAAAAGAAGTTGTTGAAAGGAAAAAGCAAGAAAGAATAGATAAGAATGATAGAAGAATATCTGATAACTTCCAGGCAAATATTAAAATGTTCTGGAAGCTCGTAAGAAATGCCAGGGGAAATTCAAAACAGCCTAGAATGAATGCTATACGAGACGAGAATGGCTGCATGCTGAATGATGAAGTTTCGAATTTAATGAGATGGAAGGAATACTTTGAAAGCGTGTTTAAGAGTGAAGAGTCGTCTGAAGTAAGTGAAATGGAAATTCCGGAAGAAGTGGAGAGAGGTAGAGAAATAAGTGTAGATGAAATAGTGAAAGCAATGAAAAGCATGAAAGCAGGTAAGGCAGCCGGATATGATAGAGTATCACTCGAAATGCTAAGGGCTGGAGAGGGTGTGGTTGCAGGCCTGCTGTACACCTTGTTTAATTTATGTTGGGAACTGAAGCGGGTACCGGAAGACTGGTGCAAAGCTGTTATAATCCCAATATATAAGGGAAAGGGGTCGCAGCAGGACTGTAAAAACTACCGTGGTATCAGCTTGCTTAGCATTGTGGGTAAACTGTATGCTAAGGTGTTAATTGAAAGAGTTATGGAAGAAACGAATGAAAAAATTTGGGATGTGCAAGCTGGATTTAGAAAGGGGATGGGGTGTACGGATCAAGTCTTTTCCATGCGCATGATTGCTGAGAAATTTTTGTCCAAAAACCAGAAAGTTTTTTGTGCGTTCATGGACTTGGAAAAGGCTTATGACAGAGTGGACAGGAACGTGTTATGGCAAACACTGACCTCATTTGGGTTGAGCGCTGGTCTGATACAGGCATTGAAGTCTCTATATAGGGACTCTAGTGCTTGTGTCAGGATCAACGGGGCCTACTCGGACTGGTTTGGCATCCATAAAGGTGTCAGACAGGGCTGTGTGGCTTCCCCGTGGCTGTTCAACCTATTTATGGACAGTTGTTTGGAAAATTTGAAAGTAGAAGAATGCGGGTTAAGAATGGGTGAGTTAACCGTCAAATGCCTTTTGTACGCCGATGATCAAGTCATACTTGCGTCTTCGGCAGCCGAATTGCAAATGATGGTTACATTAATGAACAGGACATTAAAAGAAAAGGGAATGAAAGTGAACGCAAGTAAGACGAAAGTTATGGTTTTTGAAAGAGAAGAAAGTAAAACGATATGTGAAATAAGAATAGAAGGGGAGTTGGTAGAGCAAGTAGATGAGTTTGTGTATTTGGGATGTGTGTTTAGCAGGGATGGTAGATATGATAAGGATATAGAACGACGAGTGAATGCAGGAAATAGAGTGAATGGGGCTTTACACTCTATTGTGAAAAGTCAGAATGTGTCCAAAAAGGCACGTATGGCAATTCACAATGCTGTGTTAGTGCCTACTTTAATGTATGGTAGTGAAAGTTGGGTGTGGCAGAAGAAGCACGAGAGTAGAATAAATGCTGTAGAAATGCGATCCTTAAGGAGTATGTTAGGGATGAATCTGAATGACAGAGTGAGAAATTGTTTAATAAGAGAAGAGTGTGGTTTGCAAGATGATGTTGTGACCAGGATTAAGAAAGGAATGCTTCGGTGGTTTGGTCATGTGGAAAGAATGAATGAGGAAAGAGTGACAAAGCAAATTTATGTTGCAGAGGTGAACGGCAGAGTCGGAAAGGGTCGCCATAGGCGAAAGTTTATCGACCAAATTGGCGATATGTTGAAAATGGGCCAAATCAAGTGTACCTTTAACCGACGAGCGTGTATGCGTAGGTATATGGATGTGGAGGAAGCGAGAGAGGTCTGTCAGGATCGTGCCAAATGGAAGTCCATAGTCTCTGCCTACCCCTCTGGGTGACAGGCGTGAGTGTTTATATAGACAATATCCATGGAATGTAACTAGGTGACCTGGAGATGCAGCTGGATCATGTAATTTTTAAACTTCTAGTACAACAATCAACAATCAAATTCATTAAATTATCACGTGAGGCTATCACGGTCGTACTGCAGCGAGCATTTGAAAACACGGCTATGGAGATATATAGTCCAGCGGCAGAAGAGGGCAGAAACAATAACACTTTAATCAGGTGCAGAATTCATTCACACGGTACGACAAAAATGTATTATACTTATATAATGTTTGATGAAAATATAAATGGTATAAACGCAATAACAGAATATTACTGCACGTGCTACCATGGTAAAAGGACATTGGGAAGTTGTTTACACGTCATTACTGTTATCTATTACTTAGGGTGGGCTAGACATCGAGATCACTTTGACCACCCCGCACTGGGTATGGATTATATTTTAAGGGACATAGAAGCTCAATAAAACTTTATTTCGACATATTGGTTTTATTTATTTTTTGTTATATATCATGGAACCCCAATGATAGGTACCTAAATCTCTGATGTGCAATGAATCATCGAATACAACGATTTTAGTGAATCGTAAGTTGATTGTTGTACTAGGAGTTCAAAAATTATATAATCCAGCTGTATCTCCAGGTCACCTAGATAAATCCCATAGCTATTGTGTCGTCATTTAGTTACATACATTTACGAATTTTGTAGATAGATAGGCATTTTCTATATTTTTAGAGAAACACCTGAACAAAAACATAAGGCAATATTTTGGTGTTTGCCATTGATTTCGAATATAAAAGATATATAATTTAACTATATAAAAAATAACAAAAAAACTGAGATATGTCTCGTTTCTGTCGGGTCTGGGTTTTTTCCTATGGGGCGTGACCGTTCTTCTTTTAAACATACGTTGAAATATATAAATAATGATATACCGTTATTGCAGTTTTGTAAAACAGCCTTCTAATTTTATCTGAAATTATCCCAAATTGAATGTGATTTATGGGCAACAACTACGCGTACGCGCGCCTCTGTGTGCGATTCAAGATTCAATTCAAAACGTTTTTGCCGACCGATCCACTCTTAAGAATGTGTGCGTGCGTAGTTAAATAGATATTTATGAATGACAATCAGTTAAAATAATGCATTACTATACATTTTGAATTTAAAAGATAAAAAGGACATAATGTTTCAGTTATTTTTTTTATTAATTTTTCTTCACCATTTGTCTATATTACTTAATCTGAACCTTCTCTGCAAATTTGGCCGGTTATTGCAAAATAGCCCTATATATGTGATTACGTAATAAGAGATTTAAAAACGAGTGCAGTTCACACGCGGTAAAGTGAAGAAAAATAATATTTTCTTTCAAGTGAAATTGCTTTGTAATAATGCTATTCTACTTTATTCTATAGGTAAAATCATTTAATCGAACAAAAATTGATTGACTCTCAAGTTGCTACGTAAAATAGACGCTAGATGGCGTAAACAAGACTAATTAATAAATAAAGCTGTAAATACTGTATTCTATCTCATTTTCTTGAAGGTTAAAATCTATAGACGTATACATTTATCTCTTTCTAGTGTCGCTCTTTCGTTTCTTCGAGTTTCAAATAGCCACGATACTAAAGAACTTTTCACTTCAAAAACTACTCACTTTTCTTCCCGTGGGTAGTATAAAAATCGGCGAAGGGTCAATAAGATTAAACTAATATGCAAACTAAAAGTTTAACTAAATGTTATTCATGTTTTTTTTTATAGAATAAGGGTGACAAACGATCACACAGTCCACCCGATGGCAAGCGGCCGCTGCGGCCCATAGACATCTACATCTATCCTCTATTACAAATCAAAATGTAGATGCGCTGTCACCCGTGAGGACTAAGATGGAATGCCTCATTTCCAGTAAAAAGGGCCTCCGGCCACCTGAACTCACCAACCCACCAAACCAAAAAACTTGGTGGAAGCAAAGAACAGGACCTTAATGTAAAATGTTCGGAGGCGCAACCGCAAAGCAAATTAATCAATTCAGAAGTGTATTTATTAATAAAATTTAATATGTAAGTTGATGTAACTTCATCCATATTAACTCACTGTTATAGCCGATGAATCCTTGCGCAACTTCTAGGTCGCTCTTTGGACCAATAAACGATCCGATGAGGAAGTCCGCAATGGCCGCCAAGAGAATTATCAACAGAACTATTTGAGCTTTCGCCTCCCACTCCATCCCTACCATCACTATACCGGTCAGGAGCACTATAGTTATACAACCGTAAATTGCTTGGTCCTGAAAACAAAGTTGCATGTCATTTTCGATTTTCTAAATAGAAAATGGTATGGTTTTTTTTGACCAATTAAAACGTAGTAACACATTACCTGACAGTCTTGTTATGTGGAAATCACTTTAATATTGTTAGATCTATGAAGTCGGCTTTTACTTATTATTAAAAGTTTAATAAAGACTTTTACCGTGTACTGGCGGTGTAAGAATATCCACTACCCCATATCATCCCGTGGGTGTTGTACGAGGGTGACACTGAAAGTTCTTAGAAAATCAAAAACTGAACAAACTAGCAAGTTATTAATTTTATTATATCTTTTCAAAATAGTGTCCATTTACATCAATACATCGCTGCATCCGATGGAACTACTGAGTAAAGCACTTTGCCCACTCGTCCTTAGGGGTGTCTTCGACGGCATTTTGAAACGCAGCCACTGCTTCTTCGGCATCCATAAAAAGTTTTTCTTTTATTTTCGGAAATAAATAAAAATCGCGAGGTGCGAGGTCGGGGCTATAGGGCGGGTGACCCAATTCCACGTCTGACGTCGCCAAATAGTCGATTGTTTGCTTGGCAGTGTACGACGAGGCGTTGTCATGGAGAAGGAGGATCCTACTGCGAGGTCGTTTCTCCCGAACTTTTTCCAAGACAAGTGGCAAACAATTGTTGCGTAACGACCTGTGCTTTCGAAGAACGAGGCCACCATCTTCTTTCCCAGGCTTCGACCTCTCTTCACTTTAGTTAGCAACTCCTCGGAAGGAAACACCCAGACAGCAGAATGTCTCTTAGTTTCAGGATCATAACAATAAATCCAGCTTTCGTCGCCCGTAAGTATGTCGAACACAGCATTTCAATCAACACGACGGAGTTTTTGGGCCACTGGTATCCACCGGGCACAAAGCTTCCTGAACGCCAAATGTTCATAGGGGATTTTGTGCACTTGACTCATACCGATGCCTAAGCTTGTCTGAATCTGTTTATAAGTCACTCTTGTGTCCGTATCTAATATCTATCATACGCCGCACAACACTGATGTTATCTTCAGTCGTCGCCGTAGAAGGCCGTCCCTCACGCAGATCATAGACGAGATTAGTGCAACCACGTTTAAACTCATTAAACCAGTTGTAAACAGTGAAAGGCCAATGTCTATCATAACTTTCTTGTTGATTTAAATGACATCGAAAGTCATTAAAAAAATCATTGTAAGAAACTTAGAGTAATTACACATAGAGTGATAGTGTCATTCAAAATTCCGTTCAAAGTTGAAGCAAGAACACAATGAATGTGTGCATAAGCGGCCTGTAATTACGTTTGCCCACGCGCACATAAGCAAATGTGTAATGTATGCAAGTTAATGACATTTTCCCCAAAAAGTGGGGAAAATGTAATAGAAGACATAGTCATAGAATTAATATTTAGGTTGCGTTTATAATTATTTATTAACTATTTGCAAAGAGAAAAATGTAACATTATTTATTTTTGTTAACTTACGTAATATTTAAATTATTAATATACGCAATATCTTGTGTTATATTCACAAATCTAATTATATTATTATGTTAGAAGTGGTATATTTATATAAATATCTGTTATTGATCTTCCATAAATTCGTATATTATTTGTAAATATTAATTTTTATATAATAATCAATGGCCTTATTCTATGATATATAGAGAAGTAAAAGAAATGGAGGAGGCAAATTCCTACGTCCATTTCTTCCAGTTTTTCCAATCCAGCCCCACTTATAAATAACAAGTGAATAGTTGCCAGATAATCATTTTAGCTGTCAGATATTTTTTTAATAGTTATCCTTATCCTTATATTACTAGATGTGGCTGTGGCCCGCGCCTTCACCCGCATATTAAAGCATACACTGATCTCGATTCTTGCCATTCTAAGAATGTACGTGATATATTTAATTTAAATCGGTCTCAACGTAAAGTTTACAACATACAACTTTCATAGAATGGATATAATATTAGAAGGAATCACGAGACTTAGAGTGCGGTCAGCTTCAAGTGATTATTATTATTATTACTTTATTGGATATTATGTTTTGCATTAAAACAAAATAAGATTCGGAAGGAGATAAACTATTCTATCAAAACATGAAATTAAAAATGTTTATTAAATAATATAAAATAAAATATACTCTAGTACATAAAAACAATATCTCTTAATGACCCTGAAACTGCAACTGTTTTCTAAACAACTGCCGCTTTGATGACGCTATCCTCGAAATGTTCTTTTTTAGATTCATATAAGAATCTAACTAAAATGTTAAATATAGGTAAATTACAATAAAAAAAACAATCATAGGCTATGTTATTTATCCTAAAATACATACCATAAAAAGGTAAAAACAACTGCACATTATCAAAACAAAATAAAATTAACATATTTTTTTCGTGGCAAATGGGAACCCTAATAATATTTGGCAAATAAAAATACATATTTATATCGGAATGAGACTATTGGCAGTATGTATGTATTTTTTTCAATATGCATTTTTTAAATTATAATAATAAGAAAAAATGGGGTAAAATATTTTACTATGCCTAGCAACATTTTCATTATATTGGCGTCTGTCAAATTTATTTTTTATTATTTTATTTTGATGAATGTTTTTTCCAAAAATATAATATGCTAAGCAGTAATTACCAGTGAAATGAGATTTTTAAATTGTTTTAGTGATTATGTGATAAGTTGTGGTTCCCTTTCACAGTACAGTACGTCATTTTTTTGAATAATTGTGCGAGCTGTTTACACGACTACGTGGTCTCGAGTACTAACGCTAACGCGCCAAAAGTCGTACTTAGCCTTTAAATGCTAACTAGAAATGGCTTCACTTTGCGTGCGCCTACTGCGGTTCTAAGCCTAATACTTCTATGGTACGAAAATTTTCACGTGTTAAATTCATGCGGACGTGACACACACATTTTTCAATTTGCTGACAAATCGTAAACAAATGACAAATTAATAAAATACATACACAATAATATTGGCAGAGTTCCATTTTCAAAATTTGAACTTATTTTTTATTATATCGCTTACAAATGGCCAGTTCTAAAAAACTTTCAGTGTCGCCCTCGTAAGAGGAGAGGGAAACAAATCAGGAGATGGGCAGCAGCATCTTCCTAATAACAACTAAAAATAATAAACTGCGGCTGCCAACCCGCTTGCCAAGCGTAGAGGTCTATATTCAGTAGTGGCCTTTAATAGGACGGTAACGGGTAGCGGTAAAAGTTTAATTTTAGTAGCTGTGTCTCGCCAGCAACGCAAAGTCAAGCAAGGAATTAAGCGCTGATAAATTATTGGGGTTGGATGTAGATGACGGTAATATTCTGGGAATTATCGGGTCCAGGACCACCATTACCTTTCTATAAGGTATGAACGGCATTTTTGTTCTTTATCAGTTATATATTATAGATAAGATAGATCGAATCTACTAAAACCGAATCAGAACGCCCCGACTCTACATAGTCGTGTCTGCCCTAACCTAACCTAAGTGTTTTTGTAAAGCCGTAGGCGCGGAGGAAGAACAACCCCTGCCCGCTGTGGCAAATCGCAGGCATCTGTGCGAGCCGTAGCGCCTGAGGCTGGTCGCCGAAAGCGACCAATAAGCCGAAGCTGCGGTGGTGAGCATGGGTGCCTGTGATTTGCTATGCAAGGGCAAAAGGGCTGCACTCCCCGCAGCGCAGAAGCCGTTGCAGAAGTAACTATGTATTCATGTGTAAAAAAGTGAGGTTATGATTACACAAAAAAATGTCTCAAACTGTACATTTCCGCAAGTGGGAAAGGGTAGGGCTTCCCCGGAAACCTACCCCTCTTGCCAACCCCCTAACACCCCCGTACGCAAGTAATGGATGTCTATAGTTTTACCATTTTCAGAAGAAACCCTGAATTTTGCATCTGCTTTGTTCTGAATAAAGACTTTATATTTATTAGTGGCGCCTTGTCATTGCGTATACTTGCAGCACCTAATTAGCACTTAATTCCTTGCTATTAATATTTATCGTATATCTAATAACTTCATTGCGTTGGTAGTGATACGTTTTGCTGGAAACGCAAATTTTAACAGTTAGTTGCGGTGAAAATTTTAGAGCTACAAATTTTTAAACTTCGCACCTAATTAGCACCTAAAAAGACCCTAATTTTGGGTTTTTCTAAATGCAATTCCTGACTTTGCGTTGCTGGCGATACACAGCTAGGTTTAGTGATAACAACTCACCCAGCTTTTGTCGACGATATAAGCGGACTCTGGTATTAGCGTAATGAGGGATTCCCCAAATCCCACCACGTACATGGCGCACGCCACGGCGTTTGCCATCGCAAAGATTAGCCCGATGGAGCCTCCAAACTCGGGGCCGAGCGACCGGGATATCATATAGTAGGTGCCCCCTGGACAAACACGTAAATTTATGACAACCATAGAAAATAACAAGAAAACGTTAAACACTTTATAAAATTGTTTAGGGTTGTATGATGTTCACTAGATTAATCTTTTCTGAAACAAAACAAAAAATAAGTGATATTCATAATGTAAATACTAGGAACAAACACAAGGAGTCGAGTAACTGGTACACTAGTAGTATCAGTTACTCGACTCCACCGAGTTACTAATTCATTCTTGGGGAGAGCTTTACAACAAAATACGAGAAAGCATACAAAATTTGACCTGCTCCGAGTTTAAAAACTTTATTAAAATAAGTTATAAAAGGGTTCTTATAATATTAAGGAATTTCTGGATGATAATAACCCCTGGGAATGAGGTGATCGCTACCAGGATAATTCTTATTTGTTTTGTGTTGTTAATTGTGTAACATACGCGATTGTAAGCTGTTATTTTTTAAGCTTTTTCCGAACCAGCGGTAATTAAACATAAGAGTGAATGAGTATTATTTATAATCTACATTGAATAAAAAAATCTGTTTCTATCTAGAATACTGTCTGAGTGATTACCATCCTTTTGCTGTGGTTCACAGAGATAGTATAATTACAGACTGTGATGCATTTAAACAGACAATTTCGAAAAAGAAAAGAGCGAGACAACGGAAAGATGTATATTTACACTAAGTTTTTCGAGCTACTTTTAAACCACACTCCCGGACATTGAACCGAACTTTTAGGCAGAAAAGGAAACCTATCATAGTAAAAATAAGTAGTATTTTTTTTAATAGAATAATGGTGACAAACACGCACACAGTCCACCTGATGGTAAGTGGTTGCTGCGGCCCATATACATCTACATCTATCCTCGATTACGAATCAAAATGCAGATGCGTTGTCATCCGTGAGGACTAAGATGGAATGCCCCGTTTCCAGTAAAAAGGTTTTCCAGTTCTCTACACTCACCATACGAAACACAACAGTGTTAAGCTGCTCTTTTATGCTGGTATTCTTTAAAAACGTGGTCCTACCCGGGTCGAGCCGACCCATTCGTGCTACAACTATAACTGCAGCATAGCTTTGACACGTATAAAAAACTTATTAATATGCAGTGAATAATAATATGTAACAATAATCAGCACTATCAATTTAATGAGGTTAACAGCAAAGAAAACATGGCGATGGCCTTCAGAATAAAGATGGCGTTTTATTCTCAAAAATGTTACGTTCGAAAAACTACTTAAGCAAAAACTTACCCCCTTTTATGACACCATTAGTACTGATGGCAGACATCGAAAGTGCCGTGATGGTAGTGACAACCGAAGTGGTCAAGATAAGTAATACCGCTTGAACTGTAAATGATAAAAAAACATTTTCTCTTATTGGATTAAGATGCCGCAAGAAACACATCTCACAGATGCAATATTCTAATCACGTACAAATTATGGTCTCATTGGCTTGAAATATATATAAAGGAACCCATCACAAGCCCACTGCTATTGTAATACACTTCGTTCTTTGTAATACTTAGAGAAAGGGTGTGAAATAATTTTATGGTGTCTGTATTTCTGTCTGATTACAATGAATTTTTCGATGTCTTCAAACAAAATCAAATAGGCTTTTGTTACGCTAACATAGTTTACCATCTAAAGCCTCATCACTTATCATCAGCAGGTATAATACTAAAGTTAGCGAATAAAGCGTTTAGGTGGAATCGTAGAAGCACTGACTTATAATAAGTTAAAAAAAAATAGTCAGTGAAAACTATCCTGAGGCATCTGTATCGATCGTCTCCCTGTATGTCTCATGCATATCAGTGCCTCGATCGTTGGTTAAAAGAGTGCAGTTAAGGTAACAGTTTGAGAAGAATTAAATTTCCATAAGAAGTTCGATCCCTCTAAATGCTCTGATCGACGGGCGAGTTTTACCGCGGGGCTCGTTAGAAGAGCATCGCAAAATGGTGGTTTTATGAGCCGACGAGCCAAGCTCGCGGCTCGCCATTGTCTTATGAAATTTCACAGGTTGCTACAGCAGACTGTTAAGATCGCCAATGAATCAGGAAATACCGGCGTAATCTTTAACGCGAGTATATGGCTCGATCATCGATTCAAACCTTTATAAACATAGCATTAGACTACATAGCTTAAAGTACATTTTAATAATATATTTATAACAAACAGACGTCGGACGATTCGGTAGCGCAGTGGGTAAGCATTTGGTTGGGGCATTGCAGCAGTGCAGACGCGAATCCCGCACGGAATATTTCTATAACCTACAAATGATTGTTCCAGGTCTGGATGTTTGTCGATGTGCAGTTAATGTAATTCTGTTCTGTGTTCATATCTTACTTTCTATTTCTACATTCTAGATGTCTGCCAGATTACTCACCAACTCCCGCCTGCCCCACAACCCACGACAGCCGTAGAAACAGCATCACACCCCATATGTTGAGCAGGCATCGCATCAGAACGCCCTTGATCCAACCAAACTTCACGTTGGGAGTGGGCATTGTTCGGCTCTCCACATCCTTCTCCAGGGTCTGGCCTGGCTGAAAGTATAGGCACTTGTAGTAAACAAAAGAATATTTTTTACAGGTGAGGGCGCAAACGAGCATGTGAGCAGTCTGAGAAATAAGAAAAAAAATTTCGAAGACATGTGAAGTTCGCCAACTTCACATGTCTTCGAAAATTTTTTTTAAAATTGTAATTAACAATTTCATTGGTGCCATGAGGTAGCGCGGCGGACATTTGCTTGCCCTAAAACCCTCTCAGAAATGAGGGGAGGCCTGTGCCCAGCAGTGGGACGTGTATAGACTGTAACTTTAACTTTTTTACGGATTTCATCGTTTTTATTTTAACTTTTTTATTCCCGACGTTTCGGGTGTTTTACAACACCAATGACAACGAGAAGCCAACACAATACTGCAAGACTTCAAGATACTGTAAGCTCGTTCTGAGTAGATCGGAACAAAAATTAATATTCAAAAACTAAAGGTACCCCAGGTTAACTATGACATCGGGACGTCAAACACCTCAGTCCCCCCGTGACCATGGGTGCTGTAAAGCATCCGAAACGTCGGGAATTAATAAATTAAAATTAAAAATTTTGTTAACCTACTTCAATATAAATTATTAAGAATAACTCAAAAACTATTGGTCAGACCTTGATCATATATATGGGACCACATGTCAAGCACCAGCTTTCAAATAAAAAAAAGAATCATCAAAATCGGTTCACCCAGTAAAAAGTTATGAGGTAACACACATAAAAAAACATACAGTCGAATTGAATACCGGCTCCTTTTTGAAGTCTGTAGAAAAGTTAAATAAAACGCGATAAAATTCGTAAAATTAGTTTAATTTAATTTGCAACAATGTCAACCGTATACCAAATAAACTAAGATTTTCCAATTCATCTCGTGGATATCCTACGATGCGATAACTATAGTCCAACTAAATCCTAGTAAGCTGTTATGGTTTACGATAGATGGCGATTTAACTAACTCGTTTGCGCCAGACGTAAAATATCAAGAACGGACAGCAGTGTCGAATATACAAGTTGTCTGGTACGATCGCCAAATCCAAGCTAAGGCAATTGCCAAAGGTTAAGGCAAATTCTCATAAAGGTAAAGGCCTATGTGCAGCAGTGGTTACTTTTGCCGGACTGTTTAAGAAGGTGCTATAAATAAAAAAGTTTAAAGCCAATGATGAAATCAACCATAGTCTTTTATAGAGTGGTAGGTGGCCACTGCAGCCTGCAGCCCACAGTGTAGTTTCCATCTCTGAGCCACAGATATTAGACTCCTATTATGTTCTGGTTCTCCATAACCTTCGGACAGGATTATGTATTTTTTATAGGATAAGGGTGACAAACGAGCACACAGTCCACCTGATAGTAAATGGTTGATGTGATCCTTAGACATCTATATCTATTCTCGATTACGAATCAAAATGCAAATGCGTTGTCACCCGTGTGGACTAAGATGGAATGCCTCATTTTCAGTAAAAAGGGCCTCCGGTTCTCTACACTCACCATACGAAAAACAGCAGCGTTAAGCTGCTATTTTACGCAGGTATTCTGTGAAAGCGTGATCCTTCCCCGGTCGACCCATTCGTGCTACAACTATACTACTAATATATAGTTGCAGCATGGCTCTACCACGTATAAAATTAGATATAAAATTAGATTATAGCAATGAATGCACCCCCGCTTAGCGGTAGAAATAAGGAGCGTGATACCTACCCTCGTAACCAGAAAAACAATTCTTATACACCTTATATAATCCAAAATATAACCCTAAATTAAATAAAAACTGCCATCCCTCGAAAGTATTCCCACCTTGTCATGGCAGGGAACTTACAGCCGTAGTTTGGTCACCCAAGTTTATGTAATCTAAGCCCACATGACTCGTCCGAAGTAGTGAGCCGACCTTAATTGGCCACTCCAAGTGTCAAACAAGGCATAAAACGCTATAACTGGTTTCGTTAAATTAATTTGCTATCTCTTTATGTAATTGGTTGGCTTCTCACGCTTTTAACTTAATTAGGTACACGTATTACAATCAAGGTCGTAAAACCATGCAAAAACTATCTGTAATTGCCCGTTTTTATCCACGCAGCGTTCTTATATAACGCAATATCTACCAATAGCCTCATCAACCTGTACAAGGCCGCTTCTGGACATTGGTAAAACTATAGGGAAGGATACGCCCTAATAAAATCATAATTAATCCCGGAAAAACAGCGAAGTAATTAATACAATTTTATATATACATGACGATAATGCAATACCAAAAAAATTTAGATATGGTAGATCCAACGTAACATAGTCAATACAACGTACGATTGCTGCAGCATAAATGGATTGGCTAGATCAGGGAAAGACCACGCTTTCTTTGGCAATGAGTGTTCACTTGCTGCTTCAATAACACTTTTGTAGGTGGTAGAGCCATGCTGCAGCTATATTAGTAGTATAGTTGTAGCACGAATGGGTCGGCTCGACCGGGGAAGGAACAGCGTAAAATAGCAGCTTGACACTGCTGTGTTTCGTATGGTAAGTGTAGAGAACAGGAGACCCTTTTTACTGGAAAAGAGGCATTCCATCTTAGTCCTCACGGGTGACAACGCATCTGCATTTTGATTCTTTATTGAGGATAGATGTGGATGTCTATAGGTCATAGCAACCACTTACCATCGGGTGGACTGTGTGCTCGTTTGTCACCCTATCCTATAAAAAAAACTTACTTTGTTTAAAGTTCACGCAATGGTGGTCGTCACAGCTGCGGCGTTCTTTCACTCTCAAGAAGTTCTAAAATCTTTAGCATTTTCCCTCTGTCGCCTCTTACGACACCCACGGGATGATACTGGGTAATGGATATTCATACACCGCCAGCACATGGTAATAAACCAGGAGATGGGCAGCAGCGTCTCCCTAATAACGGCTAAAAATAAAAATAAACTACGGTTTCCAACCCACCTGCCAAGCGTGGCAACTATGGCAAATAACCCTTCTATGAGGCAATCTATGGGGGAGGCCTATGTTCAGCAGTTTTGATAGGCTGTAATGGTAATATTTTAGTCGTTGCTCCGTTTGCATTTTAATAACACATAAATAAAATTAAAACAGAGCGCATGTGCACTTTACGGGTTTAGCGGCAACCTTACGTTATAATAATAACCTACTCGTATGGCGGCGATTAAGTGATGTAAACACTCACTCGCAAACGCGCTGCCCTATCTTTGATTTCGCACGAAAAACCGCCAATTCTTGGAGCGGCAGGGGCCGGAGAAATAACCAATTTATACAGAGTTATTTTTCAAAGAGTAGCCAAATTTTAAACTTAAGTTCAAATATATAAATAATTATATACCGTCATTGCAGTTTTGAAAATAAGGCTTCTACTTAACACTGCAAATAAACTTCAATTTCTACTTTTATTTGAAATTATCCCAAATTGTATGTGATTCATAGTCAACAACTACGCGTACGCATGCTTCTCTGTGTGCGATTCAATTCACAACGATTTTGTTGACCGATCGACCCTTACGAATGTGTGCGTGTGTAGTGAAATTATATTTACGAATGACAATCAGTTAAAATAATGCATTACCACGCATTTTGAATTTAAAAGATAAAAAGGACAGAATGTTTGAGAGATTTTTTTCAATTAATTTTTCTTCACCATTTGTTTATATTACTTATTCTGAACCTTCTCTGCAAATTTCGCCGGTTATTGTAAAATAACCCTGTATAGTCGCACTGTCCACTTCCATGTTCACTTCACACTATGTGCTAAATGTAAATGAGGCACAAGGGAAGAAATCCGAAACAGCCTATCAAAATTCCACTGCTGAACATAGGTCTTCCCCATAGATTGTCTCATAGGGGAGATATTTGCTGTAGTTGCGCTTGGCAAGCGGGTTGGCAACCGCAGTTTTTTTTTATTCCATTGTTATCAGAAATATGCCGCTGCCCATCCCCTAGTCCTAATTCCCTCTGTCGCCTCTTACGACACCCATGGGTTGATATAGGGTATAGTGTATTTTTTACGACGCCATCACATGTCGACGGGACTCCTGACCAAATACTCAAACGCAACTCAATTTTAAGCTGTAGTTAAGTATCGTGGTGTCACAGTCACATTGACATAAAATGATAGAGACAGCACGAGACTTAACGGCATCTAATGCTGGATTTAGTGCTCGACCGACGGTCAGCACGTACCATACGCGCTGACGGTACGTCCTGATCGTCGGCATGTACAATTACGAAGAAAAATGAATCCATTTGTTAACTCTATAATATGTGCGTACTATTTACGCAAACGATTACGGCATAAAAGACGGAGAAGATATAATGTGCACCAAATAATTGTAGACCGTTTAATTGAAGGAGAATTTTGTTCATTGTAATCGAATGTTCACGTATCAACAACAATGTTCATTTTTGTTCGCGATAATGCGTACGCGCGTACAGTCGGTCGCTCTGTCAGCGTCGCAATGAACGCACGCATGTACCGTCATAGCGCGTCAGTCAACCGACGTACGTCGGACCGACGAGCTCGAACGACGGTCCTCGTACGCGCGACGTAGCCGTACGCGCGTAGTACTTCATCAGGGCTGCACTGTAGCCGTTAATAGGTTTTCATTAATATAGTTACGCTCAACCGATGTCAGCGCTCACCGTCGGTCGAACACTAAATCCAGCCTAAATCTAGCCTTAAGCTTGAGCAACGTTGGAATAGTTGGGCATCAGTATGACAGGTGCTCTTTCCATTGAGTCCTGTCACAAACGTTCACATTCGGAAAACTCAAACCTCGCAAACAAGAGGTCTCCAACGAATTAGTCATTGGGTCATCTTATGGCCGCCTACGGTATACCACTATTCTATAACGCAACGATTGACCTCGGTATTTAATCACATGTAAGGGCCAAGAAGCTAAATCGATTGCACAATGCAATTAGTGAGCGTTATTAATTTAATAACCTCCAGGAAAAACTACATAGGCATGGGTGTATTGAGTCACCCGTTGAGTCAAACTCACAAGAACGACCACGCTTGCAAAAGATACCAGCGGTAAATAGCATTATGCTGCTGTAATTCTTTTTTTATAGAATAAGTGTGACAAACGAGCACACAGTCCAACTGATAGTAAGTGGATACTGTGGTCCATAAACATCTACATTTACCCTCGATTACGAATCAAAATGCAGGTGCGTCGTCACCCCTGAGGACTAAGATGGAATGCCTCGTTTCTAGTAAAAAGGGTCTCCGGTTCTCTACACTCACCATACGAAACACAGCAGCGTTAAGCTGCTATTTTACTCTGGTATTCTATGAAAGCGTGGTCCTTCCCCGGTCAAGCCGACCTATTCGTGCTACAACCATAATATAGGTGCAGCATGGCTCTACTACGTAAAACTTCTTAAGTGAGGAACGACAACTGGGGATCTTTTTTACTGCTAGCTAGGCATTCCACCTTTACTTCAGATTTCCAGGCTTTTATTTTCCTTTGTTGGCTCGTAGAAGTCCAGACCTAGACATTGGCCTCTCCCGTCGTAGCGATGACTCGCGTAATTGTCACGGTTGACAGTACCCGACGTCTCGCACGATGAGGACATTCACGACTTTTTCTGCCATCAGGGTGGCGCCACTTAAAAATCATAAAAGTAGATAAATTAAATACAGTGGTACCTCGACATACGAGTTTAATTCGTTCCGCAACCTTGCTCATATCTTGAATTACTCGTATCTCGAAGCAAATTTCCCCATACAAAACAATTGAACTACCATTAATCCGTTCCAACCCCCAAAATGTCACCCCAGTTATTTTTGTTACGTGGTTTTGAATAATAAAAATAATTTATAAATGACAAATATTTATTGTACAAAAACAAAAAAGAGAATGTAAAGAAATAAATTAGATATCCTCACTGGTCTTTGCCTTTTTCGCTACATTTTTCTCGCTTTCACCAGTAGGCCGTTTAGAAAAAAACATGTTGAGGGGGTTTGTTTCTTCCTCCCTCTCAGAATGTTCCGGAAATGAGTTAGGCAAATGTCATTAAAAAGATGTCAAAAAATTGTGACTCTTCCCAGTAGATAGATACACCAAGATTATTATATAAGAGTACTGTTTTGCTTAATTTGACAGCAAAATCCGTTTAAACTGTAAAAGCCTAAATAACAACATAAACATATAAAACTACTTAAAAGTACTGTCCAAGGCCGCAATATTTCTCACATGAGAGCACATGAATTAACAATGCCGTTCCACTTAGAAATATAAATCGCAATTAACAATTATCGATCAATTCGTTACCGTCACCGTTACAGTCAATTATAAATTAAAGTCCACTGCTGAACACAGGCCTCCCCCATAGATTTCCTCATAGGGGAGATATTTGCCATAGTTGCCACGCTTGGCAGGCGGGGTGACAACAATACAATACAATAATCTTTATTGTACACCAAGAAAAGACAAAAATATCAAAAATAAACCTAGCAAGGTAACAGCATAGCAAAGTGGCGAAGCAATCAGGTTTGTAACGGTTTCTAACGAAAAAAAAAAGTTCAAAATAGGAGGTTCA